>JAMWBK010000004.1:0-1452500 GCA_029953675.1 Rhodosorus marinus
CTAACGTAACCCCAGACTAACGTAACCCCAGACTAACGTAACCCCAGACTAACGTAACCCCAGACTAACGTAACCCCAGACTAACGTAACCCCAGACTAACGTAACCCCAGACTAACGTAACCCCAGACTAACGTAACCCCAGACTAACGTAACCCCAGACTAACGTAACCCCAGACTAACGTAACCCCAGACTAACGTAACCCCAGACTAACGTAACCCCAGACTAACGTAACCCCAGACTAACGTAACCCCAGACTAACGTAACCCCAGACTAACGTAACCCCAGACTAACGTAACCCCAGACTAACGTAAACCCATAAACCCCAGACTAACGTAAACCCCAGACTAACGTAACCCCAGACTAACGTAACCCCAGACTAACGTAACCCCAGACTAACGTAACCCCAGACTAACGTAACCCCTCAAACCCCTAGGTGGGGGTTTCATTGAGGCGGCTTTCTCCTCAAGGGCCGTCCAGACCCGCTGGAACTCTCCTTCTAGTACATGTGCGACCTGTACCCCTGTGTCAAGGGTGGAGTGGCCCAGGACCAGACCCGGAAGGCCGACGAGAAGCAGGCTCGCTAATGGAGGTGCTGTCGCGTCCAGAGAAAGCTCGAGGGCAGCCCGAAGAAGCCGGCTCCATGTAGAAACGTGTGCTCGGGGCACGAAGCGTCGTGTGGGCACCGGGCAATGTGTGATGCGCGTCCAATGCCTCCCCTCCTCCGTGATCTCAGCTACGAAAGCGTTCCAGCGGCAAATCCAGGCCTCCCGGTCAGAGAAGAACAGAGGCTCTTCTCGTGGGCGTTTACGTCCCCTGCGTCTGGACGGCATTATGATTGCTCGTTGTCCTGCGCTTCCTGCTGAACCGACGGGTTTGTATTGGCTGCAGTTTCAGGTTGTAGTCCATTCTCGCTCGGTGTGGGGTCGAGGGGAGCTGGTGTCATTTCTGCATCCGTGCTAGATCCGTTGGCAGACCGGCGCGAGCGCTTAAGTTGAGGAGGTTCCGGCAAGTTGCACGAGAGTTCCGCATGGGGATTGTCCTCTTCTTCCACATCCTGCGGTACTTGGGATGTTCCACCGGAGTCACCCTGAGTGGCAACAGTCCCACAGGCTGCCTGTGCATCGTCCGGAGACGACGAGGCTTCAGCGGCTGCGTTTGGTGCGGCTGCAGTCGTTAGGGGTTCCGCGCTCTCCCTGGATACCGCAGGTTGCTGTTGAAGGGCTTGTAACTTTTCAAGCCGTTGGTCCAGCATCTCGTGCACTCGGGCGAGAGTTGTAAACGAGAGATGTCGACGGCTCAGCCGCGCGCGGATGCGTATGATCTGCTCGATCGCTCGTCTCAGCGTTTGAGCCCTGACATCTCCGCCGGCGAGTCGTTGCCGCTCGTTGAACCCCAGCAGGTTATCCGCCTCTAAACCGTGCCCGGTGTACAGGCTCACCTGTCGATCGGGGTGTCGCATGGTAAAGGATCCGAAAATCCCAGTCCGGAACACACCCCGGCTGATTGCGCTTTGGAGAAGAGGAATTGCATCAGGGTGGCACACGAGGCTCACGTGTGAAGAGATAAAGTCCAAATGCGCCACATACGAGCCGGGAATGCCCAACGCCCGGCAGAGGACCGTAGTGAAGTCAGAAGCAGCCACCTCATCCTGTCGTGGGGACGGATATTTCGGAGGGTAACAAGCACTGGCGTGGTCTCAGGGCCCCAGCTGGCCCCTCCCACTGTGGCGTGTAACTGCTTCAGGGCGGCATGTTGCGTCTGCGGCCCAGGCCTTCGCATGGTGCGGATGGGTGTCTCTACACCGTTCTCTGGTACTTCTACCGCCGAAACCGCCGCGTAGGTGGGTCTGGGGGTGTCATTCCCAAGGGCCGGGAAAGCCGTCTCAAACCGGACACCGGCAGGGACACCTGTCCCGACTGGAACTTGATTGAAGCCCGTTCCGGCCGCAAGTTGATTGACCACCGCCGTCGGCCGGTGATGCGCCGAAGCTCCCGAGGGATTCGAAGTCTGTGCAGAAGCTTGCCACATGTGGGGCTTCTGTGCAAGTTCCGTGAGGCGGCTGGTGACATTATGTATCTCTGTGGTACTGTTAATGCGCGAGTAGAGATTGAAGACTGCTTTGTAGAAGTTCGCGATGTCCTGCTCCCCAATTCCGAGGGCGTGATAGCACTGATCGTAGCTTCGAAGTTGGTGGAGGAACGTGTTAGCGGGAGAGAATGACGTAGAAGGCTCTGTCCGACTCCCCTCCTGGCACGGTTCTTCTGGGCGTAAAGTAGTCGCTTGTAGTCCATCATGTGACCCATGCCCGTCCTCTCGTTCAGCAATTGGAGAGGCAGGCAGCATTCCGCTCATTGCACCGGTATTCTTCGAATTCCCCTCCCCAAACAGAGGGGAAGTGCCAGTGTTTGGCATATTTTACCCCAGGCGAACCAAACCTACAAACTTAATTGCGAACCTTATCCAATAACCCCAGATACCCCAGACTATCGTCATAACCCCAGACTAACGTAACCGTGAGCTTTATTGGGCAGTCGCCTAATGCGACGTAACACTAAGCCGATTGCTATCTAGGGAATCACTCACAACAACCCCGCTACCGGGGTCTCATGCTACGTTCAAAAGAAAAAACAGGAACCAGTGGGTTCTCCAACTGGTCCGCACGTAGAGCGCCAAGCGCAATCGCCGCGTTGCCCTGCCATAGGATCCTGTTTAACTGGGATCGTGCATCCCTCAGCTCCTCATCTCGATGCAACAAGTGTTTACAACTGTCCCGCAAAAAGTCTTGCGTCAACCTCCCGCTCCGCCCAAAGGTCTCTATCGCGATCGGGATGAACTTCTCCTCGGGCTTTTCCACACTCATCGCCTCTTTATAGTGCGCGAGCTTGTAGTTCTCCGCCAGTTTCGCTGCATACCCCCAGACTAACGTAACCGCGTACACTTTACTGAAGAACTCCCTATTGGAAACCCCAGACTAACCCCAGACTAACGTAACCCCCAAACCTAGCATAACCCCAGACTAACGTAACCGCGTACACTTTACTGAAGAACTCCCTATTGGAGCCCATTAAGAAGCAATAAGGATCCTATTGGTCAGCAAAGAAACCCCTAATGGGTTGTGTGGCTACGTTCTAAGATAGGGACGATGTCATAGTCTGCTTCGTCGACACGACGTGCCTGGGTGGCAAGGATAGCGTTTCCTTTCCACAAAGTGCGGTTCAAGATCGCCCGAGCCTCACTTACTTGCGTTGCCCGCTGATCCAGGTGTATAGTCGCTTCCTTGAGGAACTCACTCGCTTGTTGTCCCATCTGCCCAAATGTTTCCAGGCAGAAGGGGACGAAGATGTCGTCGTTATGTTCTCCGATACTGTCACGGTATTTGGACTCTTTAAACTTTTCCGCTTTCCGTGCCGCATACCCGGTCTCCCAAGACGCTTTGTGGAGGTGTGTTCTTTGCAAAGGCGAGGTCACCTTCACATCGATCACGTAGAGCTTGCCTGTTCGTGGGTGTCGGGCTAGAATGTCAGGCCGAAGCCGACTGCCTTGGTAGTGTCCGGTCGGTTCTATTGTCACTTCTAGTCGCCATTGTCTCAGCACTGTCGCCAGGGCGTCCCTGACCATGTTATGCCGAATTGTCCAACTGCCGGTAGAGCTGGTGCAGTGGTGAAGGCGTTGAATGCCTGCAGCGTCGTGTGGTTGGGAACATATCGTACACGTACTAAGTATTCGTACACCCGGCAGGGGTAATCCCAACAGTTGTCGAAGGCTCAGGTTCAGTTCTCCGCTACTTAGGCCGCGTCCGTGTTTCCTTGGCAAGTCTCGCAGCCAAGTACCCCCTCCTGATCCCTTGCAGGAGCGTATTCGCGCACGTGCCGTCTCGCTGATCTCCGCGTTCTCCACCATTTCCTCGAATGCCCGTCGGTGACTCCAGTTGGAGAGGAGTTTTTGGGTTGAACCGATCAAGGGCCTGTCGGGTGGTGTGTGCGGGTTCTCTGCTTGTTCTTGGCTCTCCAACGATTGCCATTCTGTTAGGCGAAGTATGGGGGCCGGTGTTCCTCGTGCCAGGCAGCGTTTTGAGTGGAGGCTCGCTTCGATTAGTTGTGCTCCAAGTTGATCCGTCGAGTGGAGCAGGGGTCGAATGTGATGGTGCTCGGTCAGGTTCGTCGATGTGCAGGCATCGAGTAGCGCTCCTAGGTGGCTAGATCCAGTCCAATTGAGCTTCAGAGTCTGTCGCCAACTGCTGAAGAAGGCGAGGGGTTGTATTCGTGTTCTCATCGCTAGGCCTGCGCCACCCCATCGGCAAGGGAGCTGGATCTGCGCTTCGACCACGTCTTTTGCGGGTCCTGTGAGGCCCTGGCCTTCGAGGAGCGAGCCGCACAGTTTGTCGAGTTCCAGGAGCGAGATGCGATCGGCTTCGCGTGCGAGATTGGCTCCGTATTGTAGGGCGAGCGTGCGTAGAGCAAAGTCTAGACGCGGTCCTGCGCAGTAGCGGAATAGGCACAGTTTAATTGGTAGCTCAGTGGTCGGTAGACGGATGACCTCTTGGACGAGTTTTTCATGTTCTCGTTGTAGCTTCCTGTTCGCGTCTTGGACGTAGGTCCGTGTGCCAATAGGGATGGAATAAAGTTGGATTCCGTCCCGGGTGACATGTACGTCGGGAATTTCCCTGTTGACGAGTCTGGTCGTCGGCAGTTGGAGTCCAAAAAGCTCGCATTTCGTCCTTTGAAGTTGTGCGCCTATTTCGGGGAGGTGGTGCTCGCTCCAGTGTAGCGCTTCTTTCACGTCCTTCAGAGGGCCAAGTAAGGTGAGGTCGTCGTGGATTGCGCTAAGGGTGATCCTCGGAAACCGGTCTCGTAGTGCTCGTAGGAGTGGGGAAAGGGCGAGCGCGTGTAAAGCAGGTCCCAACGGATCGCCTTGTTGGACTCCAGTCCAGGCTCGGAGCTGGAGCCAGTCATCGACATCGCTGTCTCGCCATCCGAATTGGCGTGGGGCGCTCTCGCCTCGTGGTCCGTAGCTCATTGTCATATGCGGCTTCAATTCGGGGAAAGCTAGCTCGATGATACGGTTTGCGAGGCGTCGGTCGATTCTGTTGAACGCGTTTGCGAGATCAAGTTTGAGGAGCACGTCATTTGGGCGCGCTGCGAGGTGGGCTTCCGCGAGGTGGATGGCGTGTTCGCAGCCGCCGCTGACCGAGATGCCGAGTTGTTCCGGGAGCAGAAAGTCGCGAAGGGGCGTGGCGACAGCGCGAAGTGTCCATTGGGTGACGGCCTTCCGCAGTACCTCAGGAATCCCTAGCGGGCGTAGGCGAAGAGGGTACCCTTGTCTAGCTTCGGCAGACGTTCGCTTGTCTTTCGCGAGGAGTCGGTTGCTGCGCATGGCTTCGAGAAACACGTCAGGGAAGCTCTCCGGAGTGGTGGCAAGCTTGCGAAGGAAGCGTACAAGTACCGGTTGCGTTGTCATGGTGAGACTTCGCAGATGTTCGGCTTTGAGTCCACTCGGCCCGGGGGCTGTGGCGTACGGTAGGTGTTCCAGCGTTGACAGGAGGCTCTCGTCAGAGGCCAAAGTCGGGTCCCATATCTTGCGTTGCAGTCCGTTGAGCTTTGCCTGTAGGGCGTCTTCAAGCTCCGAGGAGAGCGTTGCGGCCTCGTACTCAGGGAAGAGCGTAGTCAGAACGCGCCAGGTGGCAGGAGTCTTCGAGGCAAGATCGGTGGCCAGTAGGAGTTGGCTAGACTGGGACATACGTTGAGCTGTGGCGAGTTGTAGGGCTCGTTTCTGTCGGTGGCGGGTCTGAGGCGGCGGAGGTACGATACAGTTGGTGTCAAGGGTTTTGCTGTGAGCAGTAAGGTGTTCCCACACCGTGGAGAACCTTCCGTCCATAACGGCGAGCATCTGCGCAGAAGGGGCCAGGTCGCCTGTGTAGCCGAGTGCGAGACTGGGGAGAGCGAAGATGAACAGGCGTGACAGGTTCGGCGCTGACGTATCAAGGGCAAGTTCCAGGGCTTTCGACATGAGATGGTTCCAGCGTGTTTTCAGGTTATCGGGGACGAATTGGCGAGTAGGCGTCGGAGCCTGAGTCAGCTGCCACCCCAGACTGTCCCGCAAAAAGTCTTGCGTCAACCTCCCGCTCCGCCCAAAGGTCTCTATCGCGATCGGGATGAACTTCTCCTCGGGCTTTTCCACACTCATCGCCTCTTTATAGTGCGCAAGCTTGTAGTTCTCCGCCAGTTTCGCTGCATACCCGTTTTCTGCACTGCCACGCCTTATGTACTTTTCCTGTAGCGGTGAAATCACCGTCACATCGATCGCGTACTTTTGAAAGGTCTTTGGATGGGTCGCCACGATATCTGGTCGCAGCTGGTAATTCTCAAAATACCTCTGCGGTTCTTGCTGTATGTCAAGAAAATTCCATCGGTTGAGCCATCTCCCTAGCTCCGTACAGAGCTCGTCGTGCCGTCTCTGCCATAGTCCCGTCGATGTTGGACAGTGTTGAAATCGTTGCACCCCATTTGGGCCATGTTTCCTACGGCAACTGGTGCACTGCTCCGTTGTCCGCAACCCCGGAATCGGCAGCCCCAGCAGTTGTCGAACATTTACCTGCAATTCCTGTGAGTCCAGCTTTCTCGGCTCTAGCAACGGTAGTTCCCGCAGCCATACCCCCGAACCCGAGCCGGCCGCCGATCGGATTCTTGCACGGTGTTCATGCGAAACGCCCTCGTTGCCGACCAAACGTTGGAACGCGCGATGGTGTGCCTCCCTAGAGAGGGTTTGTTGTATTGAACCATGGTTCCAATCGCGAGGGGAGTCCGCTACTTCAGGTGCGGCTTCGTCTCTCAATTCGGGCAGCTTGGCCAGTCTCCGGATCCGCGGCGCCGTGTCTGGGCACAGTCTCCGCTCTATAGCACGACTAGACGCGCGGATTTGCTCACCGATCGTCTCCGTTGACACCTGCAGTCGGCCTAGGTGGCTGATGTGTATGTCGCCACCTTGCCTGACCTGTCGCTCCACCTCCGTTATATAGGGCCACTGACCCGCATGGTCTCTCAGGGTCTGCGCCCAGGCCGAGAAGAACGCAATCGGCTGTATTCTTGCACGGGTCGCGAACCCCAATCCGCCCCCCCCAGACTAACGTAACCGTGAGCTTTATTGGGCAGTCGCCTAATGCGACGTAACACTAAGCCGATTGCTATCTAGGGAATCACTCACAACAACCCCGCTACCGGGGTCTCATGCTACGTTCAAAAGAAAAAACAGGAACCAGTGGGTTCTCCAACTGGTCCGCACGTAGAGCGCCAAGCGTGTAACCCCAGACTAACGTACACTTTACTGAAGAACCCCAGACTAACCTCAGCCTCCGATTAAACCATTCGTTCGTAATGGTGACACCACCGTCACATCCAGCGCATACCTTTGTTTGGTCCTCGGATGTCTAGCAACGATATCAGGTCTCAGTCCGTAGTTCTCGTTCTCGAAGTACCCCTCAGGTTCTTGCTCTACGTCCATGAAGTTCCATCGCCTTAGCCACCGTGCCAGCTCTCTGCAGATTTCGTCATGCCTACGTTGCCACAGTCCAGTTGATGTTGGGCAGTGATGCAACCGTTGTACCCCAGTCCTTCCGTGTTTACTCCGGCAACTAGTGCACTTCTCGGTGGTCCGCAATCCCGGAATTGGCAGACCCAGCAGTTGTCGAACGTTTACCTGCATCTCAACCGCACTCAATTTTTTCGGTGTCAGCGTTGGTATTTCACGTAGCCAGACTCCCGACCCGGATCCCGCGGCAGACCGTATTCGAGCTCGGTTTTCAGGGGAGATTCGTGGGTTGGTGACCAGCTTTTGGAATGCACAATGGTGTGCCTCTCGAGAGAGGGTTTGTTGTATTGAACCATTATTCCAAGCTGCAGTCTCGCCCGGTGCGCTTCGAAGAGATGTTTCTCGCGGTTGTTGCAGGGTAGTCAGTGCCAAGATCCGCGGCGGGGTTTCTGGTCCGAGCCTCCGTTGTATTGCTCGCGACGATGCACAGATCTGGTCCGCCAGCTGTGCAGTCGACCATCGTTGATCCATCGGCTCGTATGTGTCTGGTGAGCGTTCTGCCGTAACCTCCCGCTCTAGTTCAGTCAGGTATGGCCATTTATCTTCATTGTTCCGGAAGGTGTTTCTCCATGACGAGTAAAACGCGATGGGTTGGACGTGCTTTCGAGTAGCGAAACCCAAACCTCCCCAGCAGCAGGGCAGAGCGATTTGGTCCGAGATCAGCTCTGCGTACTCATCGTCCTCTACAGCTGTCGTAGCGAGGCTGCCGAAGAGAATTTCCAGGTGATATCTGGTCATCACGTCGGCCTCGCGTGCCAGATTTCTTCCAAACTCGTATGCGAGGCATCGTAGCACATAGCACTGCCGGCGTGGAGACGGAATAGGTTCACCCCTCGGTGAAGTTGCTGCTTGCAAACCGTTTACTTGTCGATACTGTATTTAATTTGCACGGAATATTAACAAAGAACCCCACAAGACAACGGAAAATTCACAGAGGCCTATACACCCACAAGTTCCTGGGTCTTCTCCCACAGGATCTTGTTGTTGGTGGCAGTCACATCCTTGCTTGCGATTTTTCCTGCTCGTGTGTTTCCCCCCATGTTCATAATGTTCGGTCCATACATTTTTGAAGCTCCAGTAGCGAGCACCTCGTCCGATGTTGCTGCGTACAGGGTGGAAATTGCACCTTTGTCAGGAGACTGCATCATGAACTCCATCCCCCTCCCAATCCTTGTCAGCGCGCTCGTTTCTGCCTTTCTCAGCAAATCCGATTTTACAACACCGGGTTGTACCACAAACGACCTTACTCCGTCCGCCCGCACGCGATTATCAAGCTCTTGCGCGAACATAATGTTGTACAGCTTGCTAGTCCCATACACATCAAGACCGCTCTTCTCGTAGCTCCTTCCCGCCACATCATCTAGGTCGGCCTTTGACACGTTCGCCTGGAGTGGCGACACTGTGACCACCCTTGCAGGAGCCGACTTCTTCAGCGTGTCTAACAGTAGAATCGTTAGTAGGTACGTCCCCACATGGTTTGTCCCTAGCGTTACTTCATAGCCATCCACGGTCTTGGAATGTGGGACCACCCCTGCACCGGCGTTGTTGACGAGAAGGTGAAGCGGCAGTCCTTTCTCGATAAACGCGTTTGCAAACGATCTTATGCTATCCGAATTCGCTAAATCCAGCTGCATGAACTCCACCTTGGCATCAGGCTTCATCTTCTTGAGCTCCGCTACTGCATCAAGTCCCTTCTTCGGGGTTCGCGACGCGATGATAACGTGTGCGTTGTTAAGCACGAGGTACTTTGCGGTAGAGAACCCAATGCCGATATTCGATCCGGTAACAATCGCGACTTTCCCGCTCTGATCCGGTATCTTGTTGACATCGAAACCCATCTTCTCCCATATATATATCTGAATTTCCCCAAAAACTTTAATACAGTTGATCCGTACTCTGTATTGCTCTTGTCCGATACGTTGTCCCCTCGCCAAGCCCCGGAAAAGCGCTCCACATCTTGAGCATTTGCCTTCAGGTACATGTGCTCCATAGACATGAAGATTGTTTTTGCTCTTTTTGTGCAAAAAGGCAAAAAAACAATCTTCATGTTACGATTGCCCTTCCAGTCCTGCAATTGTTGATTATGAAAGTAGCCTTCCTGTTCATCAGATGATGAACGGGAAAGTAATGGAAATTCTTTTCATATATGGACACGATTTCTCCCTTGATATTCATTTAATCCTGTCGTTTTGTATGGGGTGTTCCGGATATGAGGAGCTTTCATAAAGCAACATTTGCAGGACCGGAAGCGCAATCAACATGAATGATTAGATTCAATAGGAACTGGGCAAATCAACGGTTTCACCAGTTCCCAGAACGGAAGCAGGAAGAGGAAAACAAATTCTGTCGTACCAGAAGATGTTGGTGAGTTCGATACTTCAGCACCATCTTGATCCTGATAAAAGAGCAAAAACAATCTTCATGTTCGATTGCGCTTCCGGTCCTGCAATTGTTGATTATAGAAAGTAGCTTTCCTGCTCATCAGACGATGAGCGGGAAAAAGTAATGGAAATTCAGTACATACTATAGACACTATTTCTCCACTTGAGCATCTATTTCATTTAATCCTGTCGTTTTGTATAGGTTTTTCCGGAATGAGGAGCTTTTTCTCATAAAAGAAAACTAACATTTGCAGGACCGGACGCTGCAATCAACACTGAAGATTGTTTTTCAGCATAAACAGGATTCTCTCAGGTCTACAAACCCTTCCTCAAGAAGCGCTTCCTATTTAATTTAATCCCACAGATGGAGTACGATCCCCATCACACAAAACAAAATGCAAGTGGAACGTTCCGAAGACAGATATCTCGTTTACGAAGAAAAAGTTTCTCCAATACAAAAATACATGGAGCTATATGAATATGTTTCATTTTAGTAAATGCTTCTCTAAAAATCCGTCGGAGATCTTTCACTTCGCGACAATTTTTCGGACGGTGGGGTGGGGGATCGGTGGTAAAATTATTCACTTGCCGTAAACTCGAATTTAACACTTTCTTTTCCCTATATATATTGTAAGAATTGGGTATCCGTTCACGTAAGTGGGGTACAACATTTGCTTTGCTAATAGAATTAGAGGTTTAAATGGCTGACTTTATTAGCATATAGCCTGAAGCGCTACGCAAGGCGTGAAAAGGGTCTAAGAACTAGCTAGGGAAGCGTGCAAACCCAGGCGCCTATGGCGCGCCTGAGCAAGCATGCTGCTCAAGTAGGGCCACAGAGAGACGCTTAAACCCCGCAAAGTTCCAAGTAACCACAAGCATCAATCCGACTCTCACATCCCTGACAGAAAGACGGCCGGATTAGAGTTCCACGGAGCTTGTGGCAAACCGAGGTAGATCCGTGCGGCAGAGCGGAACTGGAAGGCATCGAGACGGTGACCCAGTGACGATGGCAGCGTGGTTAACCACAAGTGCGATAGATGGCCTCCCATGCCGCGGAGGCGAGCAGTGGTGGTAGGCGGTGTGAGGGGAGAGTTGAGCAAGATTGGGTGAACGGCACTGTGCTGGCCCCAGGTGAGGCTATGTTTAATCACATCAGTGCGTGAGCTCCACAATCGGCTCAGACCCGGGTAATCTGCAACGGGTGACCCGGGATTAGCTTTATGGAATTAGAAGAAGGAATTAAGCTGACCTTGCTCAGACGACGAAAGTTCTGCTCTTTTGTAAGAAATCATATTTGTAATAAATTCCTTCATGCCGTTGCTATGAGCCGAAATCTCTGTAGTTTTCTCCGATTTTCTTCCGAAATTGCAATTTGTATTTTTGTGAGTTTTCTGTCTACTGTGTGCTGGCGGGGCAAATGTATATGCTTTATTTTTCGGTAGGGTCAGTAGTGACACCTAGTACAGGAAATAAAGTTACATTGGTTCGTCGGTTGTGTCAGTTCGAACTCTTTTCGCATGGCCAATGACGACGTTCAGGAGAAGGTCCGAAGGCAAGGTCCTTGAAGCTTAAGTTTCCCGAGTTCATTGCATTCCATTAAAATGTAGGACTGTCCGTCATCGTCGATCAATTTCGAATAGGAAACAGCTTAGTAAGTGTGGTCACACGGCATCGCTTCACGATCCCCAGTACCTTTTCGATAGGGCAAATCATCCTCTCCAAGAGCGGAAGGTCTTCAAGGTTGACGGTGATGGATCTCCAGGTTAAATCTAAGATACGTGCATAGGATAGTTATATTCTACACCTGGCGATCATTTCCTCGAAGTGGGGCCGAGGTTCTCTGTGACTAGAAGCATCGTAGCACATAGCACTGCCGGCGTGGAGACGGAACAGGTTCACCCCTCGGTGAAGTTGCTGCTTGCAAACCGTTTACTTGTCGATACTGTATTTAATTTGCACGGAATATTAACAAAGAACCCCACAAGACAACGGAAAATTCACAGAGGCCTATACACCCACAAGTTCCTGGGTCTTCTCCCACAGGATCTTGTTGTTGAGTGGCAGTCACATCCTTGCTTGCGATCTTTCCTGCTCGTGTGTTTCCCATGTTCATAATGTTCGGTCCATACATTTTTGAAGCTCCAGGGGTTACGTTAGTCTGGGGTTACCCCAGACTATACGCACCACGACTGGACACGCCGAGGGTGATTAACCTGGATATCCCTGAGATTCAAGTGACTCGCGCCGGGACTACGTTGTACTCCATACCAATTGGAACTCGGGTGTTTGCGGAAGAAGAATGTCGAGCTATTCAAACGCGACATGCGAACCTGGTCAAATCGATTCAGCGACTCCCCGATGCTGAACTCCAAGTCAAGCTGGCCCTCTTTCGGTACTGCGCAGGCACAAGGCTCGATTATCATACACGTGGGCTGGCGTACCCCCTTGGACGTACCGTTGCCCGCGAGGCGGACGCGATCACCCTCTCGGAGCTTGAAGGCTTGTGTGGAGGCCTATGTCAACACCAGGATATCACCGCACGTAAGGCTGCAGCGGTTGAGAAACAGATTCGACTCCCATGTCGATGGGGAGGACTTGGCTTTGCCACGCGCACGAGAATTCAACCAGTTGCCTTCCATGCAGGGTGGAAACAAAGCCTGTAAGAGAACACCACTGAATCACGCTACCTCGAACGGCTTTCCCAGGAGTGTATTGCGGCAGCACAAGGAGAATCGCTGCGACGGGTGCGACTTGGATGGACAACTGATGGAACTGATGGACTTGCTTGGCAACTGGTGGAGGCAAGTCGCGCAATTAGACGACGTTTGCCAGCGACGACCAGTGCACGGATCCAGAGGCTGGCCGATTGGCAACCGCTGGAGGACTCGGCGGAAGGCACAGCGGAAGACACAGGAGGTACCCAAAGGTTTGACGGTCCGATCCAAAAAACGCTCTCTCGAGAGTGTCACCGACAAGCCTTTGAGGAGCTTACTGGAGATTCAACACTGGACGACCTAGACCGGGCGAGGATCCGATCGGCATCTGGAACGGGGTGCGGGGTCTGGCTACGCGACTGTCCTAGTACAGGGCCGCGGCAGTTGACGCGAAATGAGATGTTGTGGAGCATGCGGATGCTTCTAGGGCTACCACTGCAAGGACTAGGGCGGTCACACACATGCACGGTCTGCGAGCAACCACACGATGTGCGTGGGATCCAGCGGCTGCACCACTGCAGGACCTCATCAGGGATGCGAACCAAGAGGCACGACGAGCTAAAGGTAGAACTGAGTCGATGGTTACACCTATGGAGTTTCACGGAGATACAAGTAGAGCCTGAGGGGTTCTTTGCCGGGTCTGGAATTCGCCCAGACATCGTTGCACGACACCCGACGAGCGGATGCGTGTACGTGGTGGATGTGATGGTGACATCGCCACTTCAAAGGCATCAGTTGAGACATACGAGCTGGAACTGCGGGTATGCTGCGAAACAGGCCGAACAAGCGAAGGCGTTGCATTATAAGGAAGTGCTGAGGGGGCAAAACCGAGATGTGGTTCTTGTGCCGTTCATTTTTGAGACATTTGGTCGAATGGGCCAGGCAAGCCTTGAATTTCTTCGAACGGCGAGCGCGCACCTGCATGATCGTGACTCCCATCTATCGTCGGTGAGGGGTCAACTAAACCGCATTTTGTGGCAGCACAATGCTGCGCTTGTTGAACACGCGATCGAGAAAGATCGCGCAGATAGACCGATATTTCCCCTAAGTAGAATTTAGATGAGACTCCTGGAGAGGGAGTCCAGGTTTGGTTAGTGCGTACGTAGTGATCGTGTGATGCGCTACATTAGGTAGCTGCCCAATAAAGGCTACGGGGTTACGTTAGTCTGGGGTTACCGGCTCTGACCCGCGCCCTTCGCAGTAGTCGACTCCTGCCGTTCACGAAGCCTAACAAGGGTTCAGTGCCGCAGGAGCATCCCGGAGTTCGCCCTATCGGAGTACCAGAAGTTTTGCGCAAGGTAGCAACGCAATGGACTCTTCACGCGGTTATGGACAGGGTGCGTGAGCTCCTGGGTGCCCATACAACTGGGTATTGGAGTAAGTGGCGGGTGCGAACGCTCCCTTCACGCGATCCAGGCCCATTTGTCATGCGAACCCGATTCGGTGGTCCTTCGCCTAGACCTTGAGAATGCCTTTAATCGCATCGACCGACGCCTTGCCAAGCAACTGGTGGACGAACACTTGCCGGAGCTCGCACCAGTGTATAGACTTGGATATGGAAGCGACAACGCGGACTCACCGACGCTCTGTGGCTGGCGAGCCCGTGATCCACGAGCCCCAAGCTGGAGGCAGGCTGCGCCACCAGTAGTTGAGTCTGGGACCGGCACAAAAGTGGGAAAGCAAGCAGGCCGATTCCAGTATGCTGTCGGGTAGGTGCTCAATGGCGTCGGTAAGTTGCTTGTGCCGTGCCAAAACTCGCTCGCAGGAAGCTTGGACAAAGTTGTCAGTCCCCAATCCGACGCCGTGGTGTTCGAACCCTTCACGTTCGCTGATTAGTCGCAGAGTGGGTGGCAGAGAGGCCAGCGACACGTCCCTCGGGGGGAGAAAGCGACATTTTTCTGTTTCCACAGTCAAAACCGACGCGACGTGCAATCGCTTCGATCGCGGTCAGCCCCCGAGCCAGGGTGTCAGGGTGCCCAGCAATGTTACGTCATCGTGGTACGCGCAGATTCGAAGATCCGAGACCTCAGTCGAAAGACGTAAAAGTACGAGCTGTAGGGCACAGGCATGAAGAAGAGGTCCGCAAGGGTCGAGCTTAACTAGCTCTTCTATCCCTTGTCCTGTTCGAAATACTGCTGGAACTCTCAGGTTTAACGATAAGCGGAGGGATAGGGGCTAAAGCTTTCTAGACGCTTCTATAGATGCTTCACCATCTCCACAGAACTGCTTCCCCATCTTGTCACCATAGACTTTATTAGGCAGCTACCTACTGCAGGGCAATACCACTACTCTGTGTCGCGCTAAACTCTCACTTAGACCCCCTGTCCAGGGTCTCCGGTACAAAAACATTTTCACCCAAAAATATCTCCAGGATAGAATACAACCTGGACACGTTCAGCAAGAGTGGCACTCACGCACACTAGACCCTTACTAAATATGACAGCTCCAAAGTTGCTCCCTGAAGACCCACTCTGGAACCTGCCCAGGTAAGAAGCTGAGATAACCTCCATTGAAGAACCTTTGAGCTTCCAAGCGCTAATTCTGTTCTCATCACCAGCACCAATGAAAATGTTTTTCTCGCTACGCCGTACCCGAATGAGTCTATTTACAATCAGAAAGGGCGGTTTTTGCTCCTCCTTTTGTTTTCTATTGACATTAAGCAGACGCGCCTTCTTTTGGGTTCATGGACTCTGTTGGTTCTCGCTGGCTTCGGGAGTTGTTCCGCGAACGCCCTGACCGTCTTCAATCGTTGTTTACCCGCTTAAGTTTCCTGCTGTGGCGCATGAATGCCGCTTTGATGTTGGAGGCGCGAGTACTTCGCCGCGCTTAGTCTTTTTTTCCCCTCGGGGTTTTTTTTTTCAGCCTCCGATTAAACCATTCGTTCGTTCTTCCAGAGATGTACCTCGTTCCGCCAATAGCAAATGACCTGAGTGATATACTGGTTAATAATAAGAAGATTCTGCGGCGTTCAAACGCCCAAATTTTCTAGCGTGATTCCAATGTCCGACTTGTCAGATATCCCTCGTCCAACGCATCCCAGTCTTCGGAAAGCATCGCTTTACTTTAACCCCATACCACGTATCCTCGCAAAGATCGGCGACCTTTTGAGCGAGTATTGAAAAGCAAGATTGCTGAGCATCTTTTTTTTTATCGCTATTCCCTACACAAATGAGTCTATTTACCATCAGAAAGTGCGTTTAGGCAGCGTGCAGGTTGTAGTTACTTTGGTCATTGCTATTGGCGGAACGGGGTATATTTCTCCGTCAAGGAAGCACCGACTGGTTTCTGAGTAAGACGTATGAACACTGGGTGCTGGAGGTGAGCGATCTTAACGCACGTAAAAGCGTAGTTTTTTGCCACTCATTTTATTTTCTATTGAAATTAAGTAGGTGCGTCTTTCAGAAATGTACCTCGTTCCGCCAATAGCAAATGACCTGAGGGACTGTAGGCTCCACGCTTCGGAGACTTTCATACTAGTTAATAATAAAGAGATTCTACGGCGTCCAAACGCGCTAATTTTCTACCGTGACTCGAAGTCTATTAATAGACTTATTTGTCCGTGGCCACGCTAGAAACAGAAATTTAGTGGATGGAAGTAAAACCACCAGTTTTTTTGTTTGGGGCGGGGAGGGATGAACAGATTTGCTTTAGTATGAGGTACTTTTCCTTTTTCCTAGCGAACTCCTTATAGTTCCCGTATGTGATGACTGATTATGCGTTTCTTAACGATTAAACCATTCGTTCTTAACGCGAGCCTAAATGCCTCAGCGTTTTCTCATAATCACATCAGCTGATCTCAGCTTTATTTTTGCACTTTGTGTTGCAGTTTTTACAAAACTTCAGTAAACCCTATGCCCCAAGGAGCACTCAGCATACGATGGCAGAAGGCATAGTGACGCAAGGCTATGGATAAGTTCATTAAAAACAATACATCGCGCCAGGAAATTGAGTAATTTGTATAATCTGGGACAGAAAAAAAAGCCCCGCGGTAAAAAAAGACTAGATCCCGTGAAGATTGCCAGGATCTAACAGCGAAACAGCGACACAGCAGGAAACTTCGACGGGTGAACAAAACGAGGGGAAACGGTCACGGCGTTCCCGGAACAACTCCCGAATCCAACGAGAACCAGCGGAATCAATAAACCCAAAACATTCAATGACCAAAACAGGTATCAGGGCATGAGGAAAAGCCGAAGCTCGTATTCCAGCGGAAGATCAGGCCGCAGCATATTTCACTTCTTTGCGACGTCTCATCGTTGTCGCGGTGGTTCCACTGCGCTCTCCCGCAGCCGGTAAATAACGACTAGCCTGACGATTCGAGAATTAGAGCAAATCAGAAACTCCAAGTGGGAGAACCAAACTCTCCACCCGGTGAGCACTGATGGTTACAGTCAGGAGTTTTTGGCAGCGCGGAGGTTGCAGTCACTCAGGTTATTGCAGGAAACTTGGACGGGTAAACAACGAGGAGACACGGTCACGGCACTCGTGGAACAAATCCCGAATCCAACGAGAACCAACGGAGTTAATAAACCCAAAACACTCAATGACCAAAACAGGTATCAAGGTATGATGAAAAGCCGAAGCTCGTATTCCAGCGGAAGATCAGGCCCCCGCATATTTCACTTCTTTGCGACGTCTCATCGTTGCCGCGGTAGTTCCACTGCGCTCTCCCGCAGACGGTAAATAACCACTAGCCTCATGATTCGAGAATTACTCGCATTTCTGAACAAATCAGAAACTCCAAATGCGAGACCAAACTCTCCACCCGGTGAGCACTGATGGTTATAGTCAATAGATTTTGACCGCGTGGAGGTTGTAGTCACTCAGGTCATTGTTATTGACGGAACGAGGTACACATAGTGCTCTCGCCATCTTGCAGGAATGCCCGCTCACAACGTCCACGGTCTTTGCGAGGATATGTGATCTGGGGTTTTTTGTTTTTGTTATAAGTAAAGCGATGCTTGCTGAGGATTGGGATGTGTTGGTCGAGGGATATGTGACAAGTCGTACATTGCCAGAAGCGGGGATTGTGATAAGAGCTCAGGTTGAATTTCGACGGGAGTAAACGAGCTTGTAGAAGGTCGGCCGAAGTTGTCTAATCCTTGCAGAGAGAGCGGATTGAACATGATGAAGTTGAGCGCATTAATTCTTGTCGCCGTGCTAGGGTTCACGATGGCGGTTCCGCTGATCGAGAAAGTTCATCTTGCGGAGAAAAATCAGGCGGGCGTTCAGGTTGCCAGTCACAAATTCGTTCCGAGTGCTGGCCCGGCAACGGTCGTTCAGGGTGCGGAGCCGGCAACGGTCGTTCAGGGTACGGAGCCGGCAACGGTCGTTCAGGGTGCGGAGCCAGCAACGGTCGTTCAGGGTGCGGAGCCGGCAACGGTCGTTCAGGGTGCGGAGCCGGCAACGGTCGTTCAGGGTGCGGAGCCGGCAACGGTCGTTCAGGGTGCGGAGCCGGCAACGGTCGTTCAGGGTGCGGAGCCGGCAACGGTCGTTCAGAATGCGGAGCCGGGAGCTGCTCTCAGCACTACGATAACCATCTACTTTCCTAATAACAGCGCCCCTTCTGACCCTTTTTTATTTTTCGAAATTAGCATGAGACCCCGGTAGCGGGGTTAGCGTAGGTTTTTCCCTAGATAGTACTAGCACTAGTGATACGCTGCAGTAGGCAGCTGCCCAGTAAATTTTACGGTTATGTCAGTCTGGGGTCTGCGAGCAACCACACGATGTGCGTGGGATCCAGCGGCTGCACCACTGCAGGACGTCATCGGGGATGCGAACAAAGAGGCACGATGAGCTGAAAGTCGAACTGAGTCGATGGCTACACTTATGCAGTTTCACAGAGATAGTAGTAGAGCCTCAGGGGTTCTTTGCTGGGTGCGGAATTCGACCCGATATGTATCTAGCACGGTACCCGACGAGCGGTTGCGTGTACGTGGTGGACGTGATGGTAACATCGCCACTTCAAAGGCATCAGTTGAGACATACGAGCTGGAGTTGCGGGCATGCCGCGAAGCAAGCAGGACAAGCGAAGGCGTTGCATTATAAGGAAGTGATGACGGTGGAAAACCGAGACGTGGTTTTTGTGCCGTTCATTTTTGAAACTTTTGGTCGAATGGGCCAGGCAAGCCTTGAATTTCTTCGCATAGGGACGGCGCATCTGCATGATCGTGACTCCCATCTGTCGTCGGTGAGGGGTCAATTAAACCGGATCCTGTGGCAGCATAATGCTAGGCTAGTTGAGCATGCGATCGAGAAAGATCGCGCAGATAGAACAATGTTTCCCTTGAGTAGAACTAGATGAGACCCCTGGCGAGGGGGTCTAAGTGAGTTTAGAGCGAACATAGAGTAGTGGTGTTGCGCTGCGGTAGGTAGCTGCCGAATAAAGGCTACGGGGTTACGGAGAATCCGCTGGTGCCTGTTTTTTCTTTTGAACGTAGCATGAGACCCCGGTAGCGGGGTTCCAGTAAGTTTCCCCCTAGATAGGATTAGACGTAGTGTTGCGCTGCAGTAGGCAGCTGCCCAGTAAAGCTTACGGTTACGTACGCTCAGCGCACTGTCCAACATGCTCCCGCTCGAGAATCAGCTGCACAATCCGACCAGCAGGACGATGCCCGGGCGCACAGTCCCAGCAGGCCGCGCTGCGACAGCTGCAGGCCACAGTGGGAGGGTCCTCCTGGGGACCTGAGACCAAACCGGTACTGGCGACCCTGAGGAATGTAAGACCGCCACGGATGGACGAGGTAGCCCCATCGCACTTCACGACGGTTCTTTGCAGAGTCTTGGGGATTCCGAGCTCTAATGTGGCGCACGTGGACTTCATCGCTTCCCACGCGTGCTTACTATGCCATCCGGACGCGATTCCGATTCTGCAGAGCGCCATCTCTAGGGGCGTTTTCAGGACAGGGATTTTCGGATCGTTGACCCAGAGACACCCCGATCGGCAAGTGACTCTCTACACTGCCGGCCAGGCACTGGATACAGACAACCTGTTGGGCTATAACGAACGTCAGCTTATTGCCCCAGCGAACATCGGGCCCCAGACCCTGAAACGGGCAATTGAACAGACTATCCGGATTCGCGCGAGGCTTCGCAGGAGGCAACTCTCATTCAACACTCTCGCAGCGATACACGAGTACCTGGAGAGCAGACTAGGAGCCCTACAAGCCAGACAACGTACTCCAACGGTACCCGGGGAGAGTGCGGAACCCCCAGCGTCTGCAGCCGCCACGAACGTAGACTCTGAAGCCTCGTCCCTTACAGGGGACGCACAGGCAGCCCGTGGGACAGTCACGCTCCGGGTAGTCCCCTAGCCTAAGTACCTGAAGAAGATGCACCCGAGGATAACCCCTCACACAGAGCTCCCCTACAACCTGCCCGAGCCTCCTCAACACAAGCGGTCGCGAGTATCCACTGATGGCACAGGCCAGGATACCGAGATGACTCCGGCAGCCGTAGAGGTTCCACAGGGCAACACTGCACCACAGACCGACCACACTGCCACCCCTCACGCGATGGACACATAGGACAGCCAGGAAGCACCTACGCAATAATGCCCAGACGACAATGGGGAATCAAACGAAGACGCGACGAGCCTCTGTTCTTCTCGGAGCGACAAGCCTGGATCAAACGTTGGACCGACTTCGTTGACGAGGTTACGACAGGAGGAAGGCACTTGACGCGCCTAACACACTGCCCGGTACCCACCCGGCGCTTTGTGCCCCGTGCCCACGTCAATACCTGAGCCACCATCTTCGCGCAGCTCTTGAGATTTCCATGGACACAGCTGCACCCGCCAACGCCAGTCTGCTTCTTGTCGGACCTCCAGACCTGGTGCTAGGACGTTCTGCACTTGACATCGGTATTCAGGTCACACATGTGCTTGAAGGAGAATTCCATACTGTCTGGACCGCGCTTGAAGACAGGGCGTCCCTACTGCAGCAGAATACTGCCCCACCGGGAACCGAAGCGACTCGCCGCCAAGCTTTAGGACGCAAGAAACAAGCCCTGAAACTGGCACATCTCGGTCGCCTCTCGGACGCTGCTCGTCGACTACAGGCAACGGAAATGGCTCCTTTCACCGAGACTACCTGGCGCCAACTCCAAGGAATCTTCCGAGAACCTGCGGCAGGTGACTTACCAGACGAGTTGGTGGAGGCCCTGGAATCACTGCACAACACTAACAACACCACTCTTAAGCGCCGATGGGATCCCAGGAAAGCCGCTGATGAGGGCCTCCTGTCGATTGTGGCACGTCTTCCGGGGTTACGTTAGTCTGGGGTTACGTTAGTCTGGGGTTATATATCGAACAGGAGTGCCGGGGGTTGCAAAATAAGCATGAGAAACTCTTTGCGGAAATCGCCAAGCTCCCACAACCGGAGCTTACGACGCAAATTGCCCTCTTCAGGTTTTGTGCAGAAACGCGACTATACTATGTGCTACGATGCCTCGCATACGAGTTTGGAAGAAATCTGGCACGCGAGGCCGACGTGATGACCAGATATCACCTGGAAATTCTATTCGGAGGCCTCGCTACGACAGCTGTAGAGGACGATGAGTACGCAGAGCTGATCTCGGACCAAATCGCTCTGCCCTGCCGCTGGGGAGGTTTGGGTTTCGCTACTCGAAAGCGCGTCCAACCCATCGCGTTTTACTCGTCATGGAGAAACACCTTCCGGAACAATGAAAATGAATGGCCATACCTGACTGAACTGGACTGGCCTTTACTAGCATAGCCTGAAGCGCTACGCAAGGCGTGAAGATGAACTAATAACTAGGGAGGGAAGTATGCAACCCCAGGCGCCGATGGCGCGCCTCGGAAAGCATCTCGCTGGAATATCGCCAAAGGGAGACACTTAAACGCCTCAAGAGCGCCAAATATTCAGTAGGGGTTACGTTAGTCTGGGGTTAGTCTGGGGTGAGGGCTTTCGGACTTTGAAATTTAAGTTCATTGACGCGAGCTTGGAGTGTTTTACAAGGAGTTGATTTGGAAATGACCCTTCCCGAGGCCCTGCCTCCGGACGGAAGTGGCATAAACCCCCTACAATCGGACGAACCTATGCACGATGCTTCTACCCAAAATTTTACCGGGCGAGAACCTGATCCTGCTGCTACTCTCCCAACTGCACCTGCTACTGCGGCGCCGGACACCAGCACTCACCATCTGAAGATCTCAATGAGCTGTGGACCGCTGCAACTACACCTCGACGTTCCCCAAGCCAAAGCCACGAAGTACAACGCCCTGATGCTGAAATTCATGGAACTTGCTGCACAAGCCCATGCCAGTGGCAACGAGGCTCAGCTCCTTCACACTCTGACTACAACGCCCCAACGACCTACCCAGACACCGCGCCCCCTACATGTCTACGAACCGGCATCCTACGCCAGCACAGCAGCCCGCCCCAGATCTCCCGACGCGCGCGATCTCGATGCTGATGCATATCCCGATCTCGCAGCAGCCAATGACCGCACACGCCCGACACCTCGACCTAGTAGCCGGCCAATGAGTTGGTCGACACGTGTCCGAGGTAACCAGACCCCGGCAGCCGCGAATCGATCATTTTTCGCGAGCATTCAAGGTCTGGAGTTCGAGAGCAAGGAAGATATTGACGCATTTGTGCTACTCAATGCACGACCTCGCGACGGAACCAAGAGCAAGGCCCACCACGCCTGGGATATCGAGCGCCTTGCCGGCCTGCAGAAGAACACGCTGCTGCAACTCGATTATTTCGATCACCACGTGCACATCATTGCACACCGGACTGCCCTACCACGGGTCCGCGACGCAGTGAACGCAGGCGCCTTCTACCCCACTACCGGCAACCTCCACCCAGCCGAACGCATTCAGGCAGTCAAGCTCTCTGCGAGCTCCATGGACTACCTGAGTATGCGCGAGAAACTCCGCCATCGGCCCGAGGACTACCCGCGAGTGGCCCTGATCCACAACCTGCGGCGCTATCGCCGTATCCAGCGGATCGTTGAGCGCCGTAGGGGCCTCTCCCCCAACGCTCGGGAGGCCCTGCTCGGCCACGTTCGGGCAGAACTCAACCGAACTCTGGCCAGTATCCATGCCCACGCCCAGAAGACACCTGACACCGGCACCAGGGTACCTTTCGAGGACCCTGAACTACCCCAGCTCTCGACCACCACCAACCGACAGGTAGCACGGGCTCCGGCGCGTGTAAGCACTGCACACAAACCACCAGTGGTAGCCGGGGAGAGCGCGGAACCCCCCGCGTCTGCAGCCGCATCACAAGCAGACCACCAAGCCTCGACCCCTAATGGGGCCGTACAGGCAGACCGTGAGGCAGTCGCCGCTTCGGGTGATTCCAGCGCGACACCTCCACTACCACCGGAGGACGCTGCAGAGGACAACCCGCACGCGGAGCTCCTCTCTAACCTCCCGGAGCCGCCCCAACAGAAACGCACGCGAACGACTGCAGCTGGCACCAGCCCCGACTTGGAGATGACCCCAGCCAACCACGAGGCGGCTACAACCACTGCTGCCGGACTCACTGGCTACTCTTCAAGCTCCAATGCCATGGACCTACAAGCCTGCCCCCCCGCCTCCCAACAGTGATGTCTGGGGTTACGTTAGTCTGGGGTTACGTTAGTCTGGGGGCGAGTAGGCGTCGGAGCCTGAGTCAGCTGCCACCAGCGGTTGCCATTATCGGTTACGTTGAGAATGAAGTCGTGCAGAGACGAGAGCCAGGCGTTCGAGTCGGTCTCGAAGAGTGACTGCGTCGAAGTGGGAGGTCGTTGGCGACGAGCACGAGCACGGCGGGATGAGCGAGAGCGGTTTGGAGTATATTCGTCTGAGGAGCTGCTCATGATTGAGTCGACGAGAGGGAGTCGGGCGTGAGGTCGTCGACGGCGTTGGCAGGCTTAGGGCGCTTAGTGGGTGGAGCCACTTGTCTCTTGTCTTGGGCCGTCGAAAGTCCTTGCATCGGCTCTGCAGGGGTCACTGGTTGATCGCTAGTGGTGGAGGGGTCAGGCTCCGAGTCTAGTGGATCACGGGCTGTCGCGGCAGGCGTCTCAGGCGTGTTGTCCTCCCGAGCGGCTGGGACTTGGGCAGAATCAGCGCTATGCGTAGTCGCTGCGAGGGGTTCCGCACTCTCCCTCTCCAGTGCCGCCGGTTGAGGGTCAGCTACCCGGGTTCGGTCCAGAGAGCGTGGCTCTCTGCGCTCGGTTGTTGTCGAGTGCTCTGGAAGCTCAGGGTCGAAGAATGGCACGCGCAGGCAACTGTCGGGTGCTCGTTGAGCGTGAGCGTGGAGGCTGGCCAGGGTGCGATCGAGCTCGGCCCTGACGTGGCCCAGGAGTGCCTCTCGGTTGTTGGGTGGGAGACTCCTGCGATTTGTAACAATCCGCTGGATCCGTCGGTAGCGGAGCAGGTTGTGGATCAGTGCAGCGCGGGGATAGTCTGCCGTTTGGTGACGGAGCTTTTCCCTCATGCTCAGGTATTCGTGTGACGTTGGAGAGAGCTTGACAGCTTGGATACGTTGATCAGGAGGCAGGTGTGCTCCTCTGGTGGGTTCGAAGGCCCCTGCGTTGGTAGCGTCGCGGAGTAGTTGGAAGGCGGTATGGTGAGCGATGACGTGTACATGATGATCAAAGTAGTCCAGCTGGAGCAGCGAATTTTTCTGAAGGCCGGCTAGGCGCTCGATATCCCAAGCATGATGGGCCTTGCTTCTGGTGGAGTCCCGAGGTCGAGCATTGAGTAGCACAAATGCATCAACGTCCTTCTGGCTCTAGTACTGCAGCCCATGAATGCTCGCGAAAAACGAGCGATTGGCAGCTGCTGGGGTCTGGTTGGCGCGGACACGTGTCGTCCAGCTCATTGGTTGAGGTTGAGCTCGAGTCCTTGTCCGTGCTTGCTCATTGGCCGTTGCGAGATCTGGGAATGCATTGGAATCGAGATCACGTGTCTCGGGAGATCGCGGGCGGGCTGCTGCAGTGGCGTAGTTTGCTGGTTCGTAGACAGGGAGGGGGCGTTGTGCCCTCGGGGCAGCTTGTTGTGGCGTCGTAGTCAGATTGTGAAGGAGTTGAGCCTCGGTGCCATTGGCGTGTGCCTGGGCTAAGAGACCCATAAACCGCAGCATAAGCCCATTGTAGAGCGGGGTCTTATGCTTGGGCGCGTCGAGATACAGCTTCAGCGCTCCGCAGCTCAGGTCAATTGCCAAGGGAGTAGGTACGTCGTTTTCAAGTGCAGATGCAGTTGTAGGCTCAGAAACAGGTACTGGCAGAGGCTCGGGTCCGTCTGCTCTCAGGCTAACGGCCGGGAGGTCTTCCATCGTTGCGTCTGTGCAAAAGCCCCCCCCATCCGGAGGCACGGGCTCGAGAGTAGTCATATCACTCGATAAGCGTTCGTAGAAAGAATGAAAGTGTAACTTTATCACCACGATAAACTCCAAAGTCCAACCCCAAATGCCCCAGACTAACCCCAGACTAACGTAACCCCAGACTAACGTAACCCAGACTAACGTAACCCCGTAGCCTTTATTGGGCAGCTACCTAATGTAGCGCATCACACGATCACTACGTACCCACTAACCAAACCTGGACTCCCTGTCCAGGAGTCTCATCTAAATTCTACGTAGGGGAAATATCGGTCTATCTCCGCGATCTTTCTCGATCGCGTGCTCAACTAGCGCAGCATTGTGCTGCCACAAAATGCGGTTTAGTTGACCCCTCACCGACGATAGATGGGAGTCACGATCATGCAGGTGCGCGCTCGCCGTTCGAAGAAATTCAAGGCTTGCCTGGCCCATTCGACCAAATGTCTCAAAAATGAACGGCACAAGAACAACATCTCGGTTTTGCCCCCTCAGCACTTCCTTATGATGCAACGCCTTCGCTTGTTCGGCCTGTTTAGCAGCATACCCGCAGTTCCAGCTCGTATGTCTCAACTGATGTCTTTGAAGTGGCGACGTCACCATCACATCCACCACGTACACGCATCCGCTCGTCGGGTATCGTGCAACGATGTCTGGGCGAATTCCAGACCCAGCAAAGAACCCCTCAGGCTCTACTTGTATCTCCGTGAAACTCCAGAGGTGTAACCATCGGCTCAGTTCCACCTTTAGCTCGTCGTGCCTCTTGGTGCGCATCCCTGATGAGGTCCTGCAGTGGTGCAGCCGCTGGATCCCACGCACATCGTGTGGTTGCTCGCAGACTGTGCACGTGTGTGACCGCCCTAGTCCTTGTAGTGGTAGCCCTAGAAGCATCCGCATGCTCCACAACATCTCATTTCGCGTCAACTGCCGCGGCCCTGTACTAGGACAGTCGCGTAGCCAGACCCCGCACCCCGTTCCAGATGCCGATCGGATCCTCGCCCGGTCTAGGTCGTCCAGTGTTGAATCTCCAGTAAGCTCCTCAAAGGCTTGTCGGTGACACTCTCGAGAGAGCGTTTTTTGGATCGGACCGTCAAACCTTTGGGTACCTCCTGTGTCTTCCACTGTGCCTTCCGCCGAGTCCTCCAGCGGTTGCCAATCGGCCAGCCTCTGGATCCGTGCACTGGTCGTCGCTGGCAAACGTCGTCTAATTGCGCGACTTGCCTCCACCAGTTGCCAAGCAAGTCCATCAGTTGTCCATCCAAGTCGCACCCGTCGCAGCGATTCTCCTTGTGCTGCCGCAATACACTCCTGGGAAAGCCGTTCGAGGTAGCGTGATTCAGTGGTGTTCTCTTGCAGGCTTTGTTTCCACCCTGCATGGAAGGCAACTGGTTGAATTCTCGTGCGCGTGGCAAAGCCAAGTCCTCCCCATCGACATGGGAGTCGAATCTGTTTCTCAACCGCTGCAGCCTCACGTGCGGTGATATCCTGGTGTTGACATAGGCCTCCACACAAGCCTTCAAGCTCCGAGAGGGTGATCGCGTCCGCCTCGCGGGCAACGGTACGTCCAAGGGGGTACGCCAGCCCACGTGTATGATAATCGAGCCTTGTGCCTGCGCAGTAACGAAAGAGGGCCAGCTTGACTTGGAGTTCAGCATCGGGGAGGTACCCCAGACTAACGTAACTGTAAACTTTACTCGGCAACTGCCTAATGCAGCGCAACACTAATTCTATCAAGATCTAGGGAAAATGTGTTTAACCCCGACTCCCGGGGTCTCTAGCTACGATAAAAAAGAAAAATAAGGGATCAGTGGCTGGTCCGACTGATCCACGCGCAAAGCCCCTAACGCGAGCTCTGCGTTCCCTGCCCAGAGTGTTCTGTTTAGTTGAGCCCGCACGTTGCTCAACTCGTACTGCTTAGTTAGCATGTGCCCACAGCCCTCACGGAGAAAGTCTTGGGTCATCTGCCCTGTTCTGCCGAAGGTTTCGATCGCAATCGGAATCAGTTTGTCATCTGGATGCTCTGTCGCCGTCGCCTCCTTGTAGTGTGCAAGTTTCCAACGCTCGGCCTGTTTTGCTGCATAACCATTGTTGTCTTTGCTGTTGGCTAGGTGTCTCGCCTGTAGGGGTGACACCACCGTCACATCGATCGCAAATCGTTGCCAGGTTCGAGGGTGTATAGCTACCAAGTCCGGACGTAGATTCGAGTTCGTGAAGTAGTCTGTAGGTGCTTGCTGAACATCTCTGAACTGCCATCTGTTAAGCCAACGCGCCAGCTCAGTGCAGAGCTCATCATGTCGCCGTTGCCAGAGCCCAGTCGAGGTCTGACAATGATGGAATCTTTGTACACCGTTCGTACGGTGTGTACTATTACACGTAGTACACCTCTCCGTCGTCCGCAGTCCCGGAATCGGGAGACCCAGCAATTGTCGGATATTCAGGTGCATGCCTCTCCCACTCAATTTTCGGGGTCCGAATTGTGGCAAATCTCTTAGCCAGACGCCTGAACCTGCTCCTGCAGCGGAACGGATTCGGGCACGATGTTCCGGGTCGAGTAAGGGATCCGTGACCAGTCGGGTGAAAGCAGTAAGGTGTGCCTCTCTTGAGAGGGTCTGTTGTAAGGAACCTTGCTTCACCGCAGACTGGTCAGGGGGGGAATTTGCTGCAGGGGCAGCAGTCAGGTACGTGGGGTTGAGGAGCTGCCTTATTCGGGGGCTGGTTTCCGGTCTCAGTCTCCCCCTAATGGCTGTAGTTGCCACTAGGATTTGGGAGGGGAGGTCGTCAGTAGAGCGGTGTAGTGTCCTCGGGGGGTTGAGCAGCTGTGGTGTAGCTTCCTGGGTGCGTTCTAACAATTTTTGTAGGTGGGGCCAATAGCCCTTGTTAGCTGCAAAGGTTTGCATCCAACCTGTGTAGAAAGAAATAGGTTGGATGCGCCTTCTAGTGCAGAATCCCAGTCCCCCCCATCGGCAGGGGAGTGCTACCTGCTTCCAAGCCGGGTGCGTTCCGTCAGGGTCGTCCGCGTGGGCTGTTTGTAGACAGCCTAGAAGTCTTTCAAACTGTAGTCGTGTGTTGTAGTCCGCTTCTCGTGCTAAACTTCTGCCGTAGTGGTAAGCCACTGTCCTTAGGGTGTAGTCAAGTCTCGTTTCCGAGCAGTATCGGAACAGCGCCAGTTGTGTGTTGAGCTCTTCAGGAGGCAGATGGGCTATCTCTTTGCCCAGTGTTTCATGCTTGTTTTGTAGTGTTCTCAAAGCTTCTTCCACATATTTTCTCGTCCCAACGGGAATGGAGTGTATGGTTACTCCATCGCGAGAAACATTGAGGTCCGGCATGTATCTGGTAACCAGTCGAGGGGATGCTATGTGGTAGCCGAATAGGGTGCACTTTTGAGGCTGTAGTTCCGCCCCAATGGTAGGGAGGGCATTTTGACTCCACAGTAGGGCATCTTTCAGGGACTCCAGGGGGCCCACGAGCGTGATATCGTCATGGATGGCGACAGTAGTCAGCTCAGGGTATTTCTGCCGCAGTGCTTCGAGAAAAGGCGCCAGTGAGAGGGCGTGTAAGGCAGGTCCCAAAGGATCTCCTTGTTGTACTCCCGTCTGCGCTTGTAGGTGTAGTCGATCTGGATGCAGTGTTCCGTCTGTAGCTTTGGGGCGCCAGCCAAGGAGCGTAGGTGAGTCCTCGCAGTTGCTTCCATATCCCAGGCGGTAGATGGCTGCCAGCTCTGGGTAATGGCGGTCGACTAGTTGTTTGGCAATACTCCGATCAATTCGGTTGAACGCATTCGCCAGGTCGAGTCGTAGAACTGCCGATTGTGGTTCACAGTAGAGATGGGCCTGTATTGCGTGCAGGGACCGTTCGCAACCTCCACTGACGGCAAGGCCTAGTTGCAGGGGGACGAGGAGCTCCCGAAGTCGTGTGGTCACGTGACCTAGTACCCACTGTGTCGCTAGCTTTCGTAGGACCTCAGGAACGCCAATAGGTCTGACAGCAGGGTGCGCAGGTGGGGGCCCAGTAGTAGGGGACTTGACAAACGGCAGGAGCCTGCTGCTGCGGAGAGCCCTGGTCAGGACTGCCGGGAGCCGCTCCGGAGCCGTGGCCAACTGTCTCAGGAACCGTACCAGGTGCGGGTGTGCCTCACGCGTTAGCATCTGTAAGTGCTCTGCGCGGAGCCCGCTGGGCCCGGGACATTTGTCTTTCGGCAGCAGGGTCAGTTTGGCGAGTAGACTCTCATCCGAGGCTTGTCCGGCCAGCCACCTGACCCGTAGTTGGGCGTTGTCCTGTGCAAGTAGTGTCTGCAGGGTTTGCTGTAGATCCTCAGAGAGGGGGGTGTCTGTCGGGTCCGGGAAGAGGTCTTCGAGCTGGTTCCAGGTGCCAACGTTCTGTTTGGCCATTGCAGAGGCTGTGAGGCGGTATGCAGCGTCAGAGAGGCGACCTTGTTGGGCGAGTTTGAGTGCTTGTTTGCGCCGCCAGCGGGTTTGTTGTGTGGTAGTGTCAGGACCTCTGTGTGGTGTAGCCGGCCTCGGTTGCGCTGCAGAGTCCTCTAGAGCGTTCCACACGGTATGAAAATCGCCAGCCAGGATGTGATCGATCTGCTTGCCAATAGGAAAGTGCGTATAGCCCAGGATCAGACCAGGAAGTCCGATGATGAGAAGGCTCGCGTCCTCGGGAGCTGTGTCGTCTCGAGCAAGCTGGAGGGCGGCACTGCAGAGGCTGCTCCATTTGTTGACGGCGGCAGAGGGGATGAATCGGCGGGTTCGGACCGGGCAGTGGGCTAGACGTGTCCACAGGCGTCCACTGTCCGTGAGCTCATTGACAAAGTCAGTCCAACGTTGGATCCATGCCGGTCGGTTGGCGTGGAAGAGGGGTTCATTCGGGCGGCGTTGAGTACTCCTTCTTCTGCGGGGCATCACTGTTGGGAGGCGGGGGGGCAGGCTTGTAGGTCCATGGCATTGGAGCTTGAAGAGTAGCCAGTGAGTCCGGCAGCAGTGGTTGTAGCCGCCTCGTGGTTGGCTGGGGTCATCTCCAAGTCGGGGCTGGTGCCAGCTGCAGTCGTTCGCGTGCGTTTCTGTTGGGGCGGCTCCGGGAGGTTAGAGAGGAGCTCCGCGTGCGGGTTGTCCTCTGCAGCGTCCTCCGGTGGTACCCCCAGACTAACGTAACCCCAGACTAACGTAACTGTAAACTTTACTCGGCAACTGCCTAATGCAGCGCAACACTAATTCTATCAAGATCTAGGGAAAATGTGTGTGTTTAACCCCGTCTCCCGGGGTCGCTAGCTACGATAAAAAAGAAAAATAAGGGATCAGTGGCTGGTCCGACTGATCCACGCGCAGAGCCCCTAACGCGAGCTCTGCGTTCCCTGCCCAGAGTGTTCTGTTTAGTTGAGCCCGCACGTTGCTCAACTCGTCCTGCTTAGTTAGCATGTGCCCACAGCCCTCACGGAGAAAGTCTTGGGTCATCTGCCCTGTTCTGCCGAAGGTTTCTATCGCAATCGGAATCAGTTTGTCATCTGGATGCTCTGTCGCCATCGCCTCCTTGTAGTGTGCAAGTTTCCAACGCTCGGCCTGTTTTGCTGCATAACCATTGTTGTCTTTGCTGTTGGCTAGGTGTCTCGCCTGTAGGGGTGACACCACCGTCACATCGATCGCAAATCGTTGCCAGGTTCGAGGGTGTATAGCTACCAAGTCAGGTCGTAGATTCGAGTTCGTGAAGTAGTCTGTAGGTTCTTGCTGAACATCTCTGAACTGCCATCTGTTAAGCCAGCGCCCCAGCTCAGTGCAGAGCTCATCATGTCGCCGTTGCCAGAGCCCAGTCGAGGTCTGACAATGATGGAATCTTTGTACACCGTTCGTACGGTGTGTACTATTACACGTAGTACACCTCTCCGTCGTCCGCAGTCCCGGAATCGGGAGACCCAGCAATTGTCGGATATTCAGGTGCATGCCTCTCCCACTCAATTTTCGGGGTCCGAATTGTGGCAAATCTCTTAGCCAGACGCCTGAACCTGCTCCTGCAGCGGAACGGATTCGGGCACGATGTTCCGGGTCGAGTAAGGGATCCGTGACCAGTCGGGTGAAAGCAGTAAGGTGTGCCTCTCTTGAGAGGGTCTGTTGTAAGGAACCTTGCTTCACCGCAGACTGGTCAGGGGGGGAATTTGCTGCAGGGGCAGCAGTCAGGTACGTGGGGTTGAGGAGCTGCCTTATTCGGGGGCTGGTTTCCGGTCTCAGTCTCCCCCTAATGGCTGTAGTTGCCACTAGGATTTGGGAGGGGAGGTCGTCAGTAGAGCGGTGTAGTGTCCTCGGGGGGTTGAGCAGCTGTGGTGTAGCTTCCTGGGTGCGTTCTAACAATTTTTGTAGGTGGGGCCAATAGCCCTTGTTAGCTGCAAAGGTTTGCATCCAACCTGTGTAGAAAGAAATAGGTTGGATGCGCCTTCTAGTGCAGAATCCCAGTCCCCCCCATCGGCAGGGGAGTGCTACCTGCTTCCAAGCCGGGTGCGTTCCGTCAGGGTCGTCCGCATGGGCTGTTTGTAGACTGCCTAGTAGCCTTTCCAACTGTAGTCGTGTGTTGTAGTCCGCTTCTCGTGCTAAACTTCTGTCGTAGTGGTAAGCCACTGTCCTTAGGGTGTAGTCAAGTCTCGTTTCCGAGCAGTATCGGAACAGCGCCAGTTGTGTGTAACCGCGTACACTTTACTGAAGAACTCCCTATTGGAGCCCATTAAGAAGCAATAAGGATCCTATTGGTCAGCAAAGAAACCCCTAATGGGTTGTGTGGCTACGTTCTAAGATAGGGACGATGTCATAGTCTGCTTCGTCGACACGACGTGCCTGGGTGGCAAGGATAGCGTTTCCTTTCCACAAAGTGCGGTTCAAGATCGCCCGAGCCTCACTTACTTGCGTTGCCCGCTGATCCAGGTGTATAGTCGCTTCCTTGAGGAACTCACTCGCTTGTTGTCCCATCTGCCCAAATGTTTCCAGGCAGAAGGGGACGAAGATGTCGTCGTTATGTTCTCCGATACTGTCACGGTATTTGGACTCTTTAAACTTTTCCGCTTTCCGTGCCGCATACCCGGTCTCCCAAGACGCTTTGTGGAGGTGTGTTCTTTGCAAAGGCGAGGTCACCTTCACATCGATCACGTAGAGCTTGCCTGTTCGTGGGTGTCGGGCTAGAATGTCAGGCCGAAGCCGACTGCCTTGGTAGTGTCCGGTCGGTTCTATTGTCACTCCTAGTCGCCATTGTCTCAGCACTGTCGCCAGGGCGTCCCTGACCATGTTATGCCGAATTGTCCAACTGCCGGTAGAGCTGGTGCAGTGGTGAAGGCGTTGAATGCCTGCAGCGTCGTGTGGTTGGGAACATATCGTACACGTACTAAGTATTCGTACACCCGGCAGGGGTAATCCCAACAGTTGTCGAAGGCTCAGGTTCAGTTCTCCGCTACTTAGGCCGCGTCCGTGTTTCCTTGGCAAGTCTCGCAGCCAAGTACCCCCTCCTGATCCCTTGCAGGAGCGTATTCGCGCACGTGCCGTCTCGCTGATCTCCGCGTTCTCCACCATTTCCTCGAATGCCCCAGACTAACGGCAGCAGGCATTCTGTTTTGAGGGGTATTCCAGATGCTGCTCCAATTATCTCAACCCAACACGGGAAATTGGACACGGCCTCGCCAGGCACATCCATAAGCATCTTGGGCGAAGCCAAGGTAACGTTACAACTGGGCGGTCACAGCTTCAACTGGCGACCTTACGTTGTAGAAGACGCCACAAGCCCAGGGTATCTGGGAAGATATTTCCTCCACAAATATAAGGCGCAACTCGATCTATCAAACCAGACGCTGACACTGAACCCCAACGAAGGAAATAACCCAGAAAATCCTGAAGAACCAGAAAATCCTGAAGAACCAGAAAATCCCGAAGAACCAGAAAATCCCGAAGAACCAGAAAATCCCGAAGAACCAGAAAATCCCGAAGAACCAGAAAATCCTGAAGAACCAGAAAATCAACCAGAAGCAGCTGAATGTTCTGCTGCTCACCTTGAACACAACCCTGAAAACCCGGAGAATTACAATGAAGAAGAACCTGAACAAAACCCTGAAGCCGAACCTGAACAAAACCCTGAAGTAGAACCTGAACAACCCGACAAACAACCTGACCACCCAGAACCTGAAAATTATATGGAGGAAAACCTAGACAACTACACAGAAGGAAACCTTGAAAAGCACCTTGAAGACATTACTGAAAAAGGGGTTGTGCAGAACCAGAAAAATGTAACGAATCAAACGAAGTTGGTCAGAGGTGAAACATTGGAGGAACCCGAAATCAAAAATATAACGAAATTTACACAAAAACGACTGGAAGAGGCGAAAGATCTGGGGGAATTTATTACGGATAAATACGAACGAACGATAAATACGGTGACGTTTTTGTGGAAGACTTTAAGAACCTGGCCCCTTGGCGAAACGTCAACTTTACAATTGATCTGAAACCGGGAACTGAACCAACATCCCAAAGACCATACCGAATGAGTCTTGCAGATCAGAAGGATCTGAAAACTCAACTACAAGATTTGCTGAGCAAAAAACTCGTTCGACCTAGCTCGTCGCCTTTTGCTTCACCCTGTCTTTTTGTGGACAAAAAAGATGGTGGGCGGCGATTGTGCATCGATTACCGCAAACTGAACCAGGCAACCATCGTCAACAAGAACAGCCCGCCAAGAATAGACGATTGTCTAGATGCTCTCGGCAAAGCCACATATCTCAGTGTGATCGATTTGAGGAGTGGTTACTGGCAACTACGCGTGGAGGAGAAGGACATTCCAAAAACAGCGTTCACGACGCCATTTGGTCTTTACGAGTGGTTAGTGATGCCGTTTGGTCTCACAAACGCTCCTGCGGTGTTTACTCGATTGCTCAACAGCATCTTCTTCGATGAGTTGAATGACTTCGTCACTATCTTCTTTGACGATATCATTATATACTCTTCGAATATGGCTGACCACAAGCAGCACCTAGCCAAAGTTTTTACGAAGTTACGAGCTAACAAGCTGTATACAAAGCGATCGAAGTGCGTATTCGGAGTGCCGGAGACTAAGTATCTGGGACATATAGTAGGCAGTGGACAACGCCAACCCGATCCCAGCAAGGTTGCCGCCTTAACGAATTGGGGGATTCCGCGGCATGTACATGACGTAAGGTCTTTTCTGGGTTTCACTGGATATCTACGAAGCTACGTGCCCAAATTTAGCCTGGTAGCAGCACCCCTTACCAACCTCACGAGGAAAGACGTGGATTTTCAGTGGGGACCGGAGCAGCAGAAAGCATTTGACACCCTGCGGGAGAAATTGATGCAGCAGCCAGTACTACGAAATCCGGATTTTACAAAAACCTTCACAATTTGTACTGATGCCAGCAACAAGGGAGTAGGGGCTGTGTTGTTGCAAACCTTTGAAGATGGAGAACATCCAATTGCGTACTTCTCACAGCGATTCACCACTACGGAGGAAAAATATTCAACATACGAACGAGAGTTATACGCGTTGACCCTGGCAATACTACACTGGCGGACATATATAGAGGCGCAACGCTTCGTGCTTCGCACCGACCATAACCCTTTGCGTTTTCTACACTCGCAAAAGGAGCTTACCAAGAGACAGGCGAGATATGTGAATCGCTTAATGCCGTTTTCCTTCGATATCGAATGCAAGAAAGGGCGGAAAATATTGCGGACCCACTCAGCCGGGGAGCAATCAACCAGTTGGCGATGTACAGCGTTCTACCTTATGAAAACTGGTCGGAAGCCTACGCACAGGACCCTGACTTCGAAGCAATTCATCTGGAAGCTAACAAATATGTGGAACAAGGGTTCCGGAAGAAGCAAGACATATTGTTCAGGCACAATCGAGTATGTGTGCCCCAGAAATTCGTACCGGACTTACTACGGCGATATCATGAGGAACCCACGGGAGGACATTTCGGTCTTCATAAAACAGTCAACCTTTTGAAGAGACGTTGTTATTGGCGCACAATGAGGGATGACGTTCAATCAATGGTTGGAAAGTGCGAAATCTGCCAAAAGCAGAAACCACTCCGGGCATCACAAGGATTTCTACGGCCGCTACCTGTACCAGAAACAAAGTTGCAGGACATCACCATGGATTTCATCGTTAGTCTTCCCATGACTACATCGGGAGCTGATGCAATCCTAGTAATTGGTTTAGAGTGGTTGCGGAAATGTTTTGCTGAGCATCCTACTGAATATTTGGCGCTCTTGAGGCGTTTAAGTGTCTCCCTTTGGCGATATTCCAGCGACATGCTTTCCGAAGCGCGCTATCGGCGCCTGGGGTTGCATGCTTCCCTCCCTAGTTATTACTTCATCTTCACGCCTTGCGTAGCGCTTCAGGCTATGCTAGTAAAGTTGCTAGTAAAGTCCAGTAAAGTCCAGTAATTGTCGATCGCTTCACAAAATATTCGAAATTTATACCAACCCGGACGCACGCAGATGCGGCGAAAACGGCAGAATTACTCTTCGAACACTGGGTACGGTTCGCGGGATTACCCCGAACCATAATTTCAGACCGGGATTCTAAGTTCACCAGCCTATTCTGGCAACGACTGATGGGAATACTTAAGGTCAGAACGAATTTGAGTACAGCCTATCACCCGCAAACGGACGGACAAACGGAGCGAGTCAATCAGACTTTGGAGACATACCTCCGATGCAACAGTACCCGAACTACATGGGCCGCAGATCTTCCCATGGCGGAGTTGGTCTACAACACACAAATCTCGGAATCTACTAAGTACTCACCTTTTGAACTTTTGCACGGCCGAAACCCCGAGTTACCCGGAGCATTCATAGTACCACGTGCAGAGGGGAGCTACCACTTCACCATTACCCGAAGCAGCCGAAGCCTTGCTACGGCATCAGCAGGATCAATACATGGCAGCAAGGAACAACATGTTGTACGCAAAGCAAGTACAGAAAATCCGCTACGACGCGGGAAGGCGTGACCCTGAGTTTTTCCCTGACGAAATGGTGCTCTTATCAACCACGAACTTGCCGCTACGAGATCCCAAACCGTTCAGACCTCGATACATCGGACCCTTCAGAATCCAGCGTAAGGTGAACAATGTCGCTTATACCCTGCAGTTACCAACCGAAATGAAGGTACATCCAACGTTCCACGTTTCCCTGCTGAGGAAATTTGTCGGTTCTCCCGACAACGTACAACCCGACATACCCGAGTTGGTAGCTGAAGTAGCGACTGGAGGCGAAATCGCATCCGTACTTGGTCATCGTATGAAACCAGAGGGAACCAGCGAATATATTGTATACTTCGAGGGTGAAACTGTAGCTGATGCTCGATGGATTGCAGCTCACCAGTTGCCACACTCCTCTGCTACAAAAAGGCAAATTCGCTACTACATGAACTTTCATCGTGCTGCTGAATCTGCCCGACCCCGCACTTCTTCTTCGGTGGGAGGGATGTGACGTCTCCACCTTCCAGCAATGTCCGGCTATGCAAAATTATGCTCCGGCTGTGCCAAAATCTCTGGAGGTGCAACACCCTTTTGAGTTTAGTAGTTATTGCACATCCCGATGGAGCAAGAGTATAAGTACGATGGGCAAACTCGATATTTCCCAGGTTAGCTGGAGAAAAAAGAAGGAAGAGAGAAGAAAAAGAACAAGATAGAATTGGGATATATTACCTAATTTGGGAATAATTAGGAGGAAGTAAAAACTTGTTTTCTGAAATAGTGGGGCTGCTACCCAGCTGTTTATATGAAACGTGATACGCTCTCGACTCTATAGGACAGTTGCCCCCATATACATAACGTTTTTGCGATGGGTGAGGAAAGGGCCATTAGGCTATATTTACTGAAATTTATCAAAAAGATATATATAGCATAAATAGTAAATCGGCTCCCCCCACCAAGGATTCAAATGGGGACCGCAAGGGGGGTTTTTGGTAACCTCTGCGCAACCTTAGGCAAACGGAGGACATTCTCGAGCTGCCTTGGACTGATAGATAGTGTAGGTTTTGCGCTGGCTACGTTGTATGTTCCGCGAACGACCCCAGGACGTCTGGATCGCCGCCTCCTCACGGAGCTCTCTTCTGTGACCCTGTGGCGCTTGAATGCCTGCTTCATTTGTTTGACCCGCGTCAACCCGCGTCTTTGATTCTTCTCGCTTCTCAGAGTACGTCAGACTCTGAATAAAAGACGAAACGACGGGACGTTCTCGACCATATTTACAGAAGAGAAAACTTCGGTCGGTGAACCTTTTATACGATGGGCCTTGGCGACGACCCCTTGGGCGGAGAGGTAGCTCGAGAAAAAAATTTCTATTTATAGAGAATCTAACGGATTCTCTGGGTCGAAAAACCCACGGTCGAAACGGGCTGCTTATATTAGCCCTTTTATTTTACTGGAAAACCGGTTTTATTAGCGTAGCCTAAAGCGCCACGCGAAGCGTTAGTCTGGGGTTGAAAAAAGAGCTAAGAACTAGGTAGGGGAAGCGTGCAAACCCAGCCGCCGATGGCGCGCCTCGGCAAGTATTGCTAGAATATCGCCACAGGGAGACACTCAAACGGCGTAAGAGTCCCAAGTATTTCGTAGGATGCTCAGCGAAACATTTCCGCAACCACTCCAAACCCGACTTCTCCACGTGACCAAAGATTTCCACGATGAAAGCCTGGAACCCTCAGCGCAAGGCAAACTGGCCATACTCTCAGCATCTCAGAATATACTATATATAGAAATACGTGGGTTGTCCAAACGGGTGGAAACCCAATTTTTTTGAATAAACGATGTTCCTGTAGTATATTTGTCCGTACACTCGCCTGTCAACAGGGGAGACACGGGTTCAATTGCCCGGCGGGATCGCTCTCTTCGATGCTGGAGACGGGCGATCTTCGCCGTGCCTAGTCTTCGTTTTCTGCTCGGAGCCTTTTTTTTCTCTCAGTCTCCGACCTAAACAAATCGTCCGTAAAACACGGTAATAACCACCACAAATCACGGCCCCACCGCGACGCTCTCCCCGTGGAGAGGGCCGAGGATAAGAGGATAAGTGAGGGGAGACCCGAAGACCAGATTTCTACGAATGACTGTTGTGTCATAGGAGATGTGTTGAGCGCCTCCAGGAGTCTGAAGCGTGGAGGTTGAGTTTCAAGATAGGATCTGGCGAAGCGCTATTGGAATCTGGTCCACTAACATCCGAATCTAGTATGGAGTGGTGGTTTTATTGGTTGGTTTTTATTCGTTTTATTAGCGTAGCCTAAAGCGCCACGCAAAGCGTGAAAAGGAACTAAGAACTAGGTAGGGAAGCGTGCAAACCCAGGGGCCGATGGCGCGCCTCGGCAAGCTTGTTGCTGGAACATCGCCACCGAGAGACATTTATCTGGTTTTTACTGGTTTTTACTGGCTTTATTTGGCTTTATTTGGCTTTATTGGCATAGCCTAAAGCGCTACGCAAACCGTGGAAGGGAACTAAGAACTAGGTAGGGAAGCGTGTAAACCCAGGCGCCGATGGCGCGTCTCGGCAAGCATGCTGCTCGAATATCGCCACAGAGAGACACTTAAACGCCGCAAGAGTTCCAAGTATTCAACAGGATGCTCAGTGAAACTACAGTCTGGACTGTATGCAAACCACCGCTGTCAGGTAGAGTTTGTGTCTCCCTTGACGCACGTCGAGGGCAGTTTTAGGTCGAATCCATCGCCGCGTTGGGAATAGAGTTTCCTGGACACTGAATCTTTCTCAAGGAGCAGGTCCCACGATCTTCAGCAGCAAAGGCAGGGGAGGCTTTTTTTGCGCTGTCAACAGGATGGAAGCCATTGGTCTGCAAAATTTGTCGACCGTTTGATCTCTACCAGGGCACTTGAGCGTCGATAGATTGTTCAAAATTGACGTTGAGGTGCTGGAGTGTCCCTGCACCCTGTACGTTTGGAATTTCGTCTGGGGAATTCCTGGACGGGGGGTTTGGGTATTTTAGGACTGGACTTCACTGGACTTTACTAGCACTTCCTGAAGCGCTACGCAAGGCGTGAAGATGAACTAATTACTAGTGAGGGAAGCATGCAACCCCAGGCGCCGATGGCGCGCCTCGGAAAGCATGTGGCTGGAATATCGCCAAAGAGCGTGCGTTGTGTTTGCGTGGTGCGATACGGTAGGTAGCTCCCGAGTAAAGCCTCGGGGTTCCTTTGCTTTTCGTTAGATCGTATATTCTGAATAGCTTTTTGATTAGGTCCAACTGTAATTGGCACAGTATAATATTTTCTAGGAAATACCTTTATGTCTAAAAAATCAAAACCACTCTTTACATTGCTGATTTGAAATAGCTAAACAGAACTTGGTACCCCAGCCTTTCTTAACCAGCGTGCAACAATATCCCGGTCTATATTAATTTGCTTTTGATTGCTGTAAAAGAGTAAGAAAGACTCACTGTGGCTTACATAGAAATGATGAAAAGTTCCATCCAGTCGCCCGGCGTGCTCCCATTCGGTGTTGGCGAAAAAAAAGCTTTTTGAATCAGATTCCGCATCAGAATCAGATGTGAATTCGTTATCAAGTCTGGGTCAAAGTCGCAATCGAGGGTCATGCATTTTGTACTTTTGTATTCATACTGGTCTTTGCTGGTCTTATTTATACTCGGCTTGGCTTGGCTCTAGACTTGGTGCTCGCTCAGGGCTGAACCTGGCATAGATGTCATCCGATCAATTGAGGAGGGGCCGGAATGCAGAGGAAGGCAGAGGCAAAAATGAAAGAAAGGGCAAGTTTTATGTGGGTGGTTGCGGTGGTAGTGGTGCTGCTCTATGGAGTAGCAGGGCTTCCGATCAGTTGTCCAGGTCAACGGGACGCTGCGCTTTCTCAGGTGGCGATTCCGGATGAGATGGTCTCGAGCCGCCAGGCGAACTGTGTTCAGGTAGCCCCGCTGCCGGCTAGTGCGGAGATGAAGGCTGCGCTTGGGCAGAACTGTTTAGCAGTGACCGACGCGGCGACAATTTTTACAGGAGTTTTCAAAGACATATTGAAAGACATCGGTTCTGTGGACAAAAATGCTCTAAAGATCATTGACAACATTCTCAAGCCGATCGAAGTTGCCATTAAGATCAAGATCCAGTACATGTTCGATGAAGCGAACGACAACATCTGTCTTGGCAACTTCATGGGTGGAGACTTGAAGCCAGAGATCGAGCTCGACCGAAGCCCGATGATGTACAACAAATGCAAAGACATGCCAGTTTCCAAGTACGACGAGTGGTCTATATTCGCGTTTGCACTCACCGCGCCCAACCCGATGTGCCTCACAGAGAAAGGTACCGCGGCATTCTGCTTTGGCGTGAGTGTCTGTCAGAAGACGGGGCTCCCGAGCGTCGCCTTCCTCATCAACAGCGTCGCCCAAGCCTGCTTTGGAGAGAACGTTTCTATGACTGACGGTGGGGTCAGTGCCGCGGGGAGCAAGCTCTTCAGCTACGGCCTTGACTATATCTCTTACGGCATCTCGCTCAGCCAAGGTCTGGCAACCAAGTTAACTGTCTATACAGCTAGTGACAAGTCCAGCGTCAGGTTCATCACTTACGCAATTAAGGGCAACTACTACGATGCGGTGAAGGTCAAGGTCAAGCTGGAGAAGTTCAGTCTTCCAGCCTTCCTGGACCTCAGCGGCACCAGTACACGGATTTTATCTGTGAATGGCCTCCAGGACATCGACTTTAGCAGCGCGATCGCCTCCTTTCCCGGTGGAGAGGACTCGGATGGCTTCTCAAACGATATACTCGACTTCTTCGAGTCGTTCACCAACGTAAGGATACAGGCGGCGCAGATCTACAAGCTGAAGCTCAAGTTCAAGTTCTCCAAGCTCAAGATCGGTAAAATCCTGCCGGACTCCAACTCGATGACTATCGCGGAGGCTAACGTGTTCTTGACAACTCACAAAATTCAGCCAAGCCCTTACTACGAGGAAGACGGCGTGGTTCTTCCCGCGGGCTTCTACATGTACATAGGAAGCGATGCCATCGCGTCGATTATGAAGGGCATGATCACCTACTTCCTCCAGTTCACTTCGAGTACGCTCAACCTCCTCGGAAGTTGGGCACCGTTCAATTTTGACGCCAAAGAGCTTGTCGACAAGCTCAAATTCGACACGGAGGATGGCTTCGCTATGGGGCTCACCGCCAACGTAGAGCAATTTGGTATGGTCATGCACATTCCACTAATCATCAAGGAGCTCGGCTACATCACGCTGGAGTGCCGAAGCGACTACAACAGCTTCAAGTGCAGGGTTGAGTCTGGATTCAACGTCAAGTTCTTCGTCGCCGCCGCCAAGGAGATCGCTTCCGGGACGATGTGGGTGATCAACGAGAGCGATAGTTTCTTCAATGAGGTCGGGAGAGTGCTTAGTATCGGCTTTGACGACGGCATCGATGAACTCGAGTCCGTGTTCTCCGAGAGTAACGTGAAGAAAACGGCCAACATGATCGGGAACGGTGTGCTTGACGTCGGCAACGACGCCGTGGATGAGTTCAAGAGCTGGGGGAGATGGTGCAAGACGGTCTACAACGATGTTGAGGATATACTCTCAGCGAAGGTCAATCAAGGCGTAAAGACTGTGGCGAGTACCGGGAAAAAGGCCGTCGACGAAGCTTACGAAGCGCTGAAGAAAGCCAAGGATGCGATAGAGGATACATATAACTCAGTAGGGAATGAACTTACATGCACTATAGGCCAAGTGGAGGCGAGCACAAGTAAGGAGAAGAGTAGCAGCGTTAAGGAGAAGAGTAGCAGCTTTAAGAAGAAGCGTAGGCTCACCTGCACAGCTATTGATGTAATCGCTGACGCGTACAACACCGCCGAGCGAAACGTTGCAAAAGGTTGGGAAACTATCCGATCGGGCACGATCAAATATACCCAAGTAGTTGGGGATGCGTTCTACTCCAAGAAGGTCTCATACAGCTACAAGACGCTGGATCCGGCACAGTACGATGTTTTCAATTGTAGACTGCGAAAGGTCTACAAGGTGAAGAAGAAGCAGGTCCTCGGAAAGACCGTGAACAAGGACAAGAAGTATATCGGCGACGAGCCAGAGGAGGAATGTGTCAAGGGGAAGTATCAAAAGACCGTTGATGCGCTTCTTCAGCAGGAGGATCTCGATGAGCTTCAGGATCGCTATGACGAAGTGATGGCTGAGAATGCTGATGCGCTCTTCGCCTCGGAGATGACTGTCGAGGATCTCATCAACGACGGCGGGTTTGAATGCACCAGCGAACTGAGCAGGGACAACCCCTCGCCCGACTCGGAGATGATGGGCGTGAGAGTGGTATGTAGCGCTAGGTCAATCGGCAATGACGGATCCTTCTCCGGACCATTCGTTTCGATTTCTAGAAGCGGTGAAGTCGACAACTCCGACTACATCGCCCGGGAGGACGCCATCGAAGCTCTGTACGAGCTAGTTAAAGAGGAGCTCGTGCAATCGATGACACCGTACATGTTGAAAGCGAAAGCATAGACAAGCTAGTAAAACTTTAGGCTCGTAATTCAAACGAACCACTCTCACTTCGCCGAAGGACCCGCCGTGCGAGAAATTTGTGCAAAATGAGCTATTGTCTCCTGTTTTCGACTTCGAAAATCTGACTAAGGTCCCACAACGGGACGGACTATCCCAACTGCCAATCAGGTCAACTGGCCGACGCCGGTGGTCAATTTGGTTCTGTCACGCTGCGTGGATGGTGAGCACTATACCACGAATGCACGGCTGCCCTGATGTGAACCGCGCTCAGACTCGCCGATATACGACGCTCGGCGACGGACCGAGACGGTTGCCCCCAGGCGGAGGGCGGCAGAGCTGAATTGGGCGCTTGCCATTGGACATATGACCGCGAGGTCCACATATGCTGAGCGCCTGGCAACGGGGTCAGAGACCAGGAGATCTGCGATGCAGCGGTGGGTCCGTTGTGGCCGAAACTGATCTGAACATTTCCGATTGGCTAGTAACCCGCGATCCATACCCTGCGCAAAAATATTCATGTTCGGACATCTGCTCCCCATAGAAAAAAGTTTCTACATCGCTCTCGGGCCTCTTTAACCTAGAACCTCCTGTTTTCCTTGCGTATATTGAATGAATTGTTTAATGGTTTTAATGGATTTATTGGGTTTATTGGGTTTATTGGGTTTATTGGCTTTACTACTGGCTTTATTACGGGCTTTATTACGGGCTTTATTACGGGCTTTATTACGGGCTTTATTAGCTGGCTTCAAGCGCTACACAAAGCGTGAAAAGGAACTAAGAACTAGGTAGGAAAGTATGCAAACCCAGGCGCCGATGGCGCGCCTCTGCAAGCATGCTGCTCAAATATCACCACAGAGAGACACTTAAACGCCGAAAAGCTCCAAGTATTCAACCGGATGCTCAGTAAAACATTTCCGCAACCACTCCAAACCCGAGTTCTCCACGTGACCAAAGCTTTCCACAATGAAAGGCTGGAACCGGTGGGAGCGACCCTCAGCGCGAGGCAGACTGGCCATACTCTCAGCATACCGTCGTTCCTTCACTCGGCGAAGGGCCGAAGCAGCTGCTCCCCGACGGCGGCCGGCAGCCGTGAGATGCGTGCTTGCCACAGGGCATGTAATCGCGAGGTCAACGTATGCTGAGCGTCTGGGGGCAGCATCGGAGACGAGGAGATCTGCGATACAGCTGGGCGGTGCCCTATCCGAGACCGATCTGGGTAGTTCCGATTCCACCTCAACCGTATGACCTACCCGAGTCAAACATTCGCTGAGGATGTACTTGAAGCGAATGTGACGCCTTGTACGAAGGCCTCTCAAGAGCCCGCATAAGCCCAAGAAGTTGTAGCCACAAGCGCCGATCCGACTCTCACATCCCTGACAGAAATATGGCGGATTAGAATACCACGGAGCTTGTGGCAAACCCAGGAGGATCCCCGCGCCAGAGCGAAACTGGTATCGAGACGGTGACCCAGTGACAGCAGAGTTGTTAACCACAAATGCGATAGATGGCCTCCAATGCCGCGGAGGTGAGCGGCGGTGGTAGGCGGGTGTGAGGGGAGATTTGGGCAAAAATTGCGTGAGCGGCACTGTGTTGGCCCCAGGTGAGGCTATGTTGAACAAAATCAGTGCGCGAACTCCACAATCGGTTCAAACCCGGGTAATCTGGCAAAAGTGACCCGGGGCTGGCTTCCTCCTCGTCTGCGAGTGCTCTGTCGATGGGAGAGTCCTCGATTGGCTCAGTATGTCCCCATAACAGCTCCCTCCAGGAGCGAAACCTGGACCGATTCTCGTTCAGGGCGGCGTTGAACCTACTGAACGCCCGCTGCAGAGCATCATGGATAATCAAGAGCGGTGGCGGAAGGGTCACGGGGTCCTCTCTAGTCAGTTCTCGAGTCAAAAGGCAGGCCCTTTGCATCCGAAAGCTCACTAAGGTACGAAGTGGTTTTGGAGTTTTTTGTTTTCTTTGGGGGTTTGAGTTGGTTTTCGGTTGCGATTGGAGTCGTGTTCGGTCGGGTCCGAGAGTGTTCCTCGTTGCGGGCGCACGATCCGGGTTTTCGGTCTGAGGCGCTGGTTTGTTCGAGTTTTTTTGGTCGGGTTCCTTCGTGAAACTGCTGTTCAAAACATTCTTCCGTGATAGCCGGGGTCCCTCCGCGCTACAATCCTGAGGGTCCGGAGATCGCGCGGGCGGAGGTGTCTACTGAGAGTGGACACAGACTGTCTCTTCGCGCGGGCCCTTTCTCCACGCACGTGGAGTTGCAGGGCGGCTATGGTACGAAAGTGCGTGCCCTGCTCTCTGTTGTAACAAGGCTGATTACGGCCGCGGGCAATTGAGGCGTCATTCCTCAGCTCACCCAGAAGCTAAGGGGGCTGGAATCGGGTCTCCTGGCGAGGGAAAATTCAAATTCGGGTGAGAATTTGAATTCCAGCCGGGTGGCCAAGTTGGCGGAAGACAGTCAACTTCCCCAGGTCAATCAACAACCTGTCTCGGGACAGCCGAGGCCTGGATCTGCAGGTGACAAAGGTGGTTCCGCGGCTGGCGCCTCTTCGGAGAAGTGCCCAGAGCTGCCTAATCCTTCGAATGTTCCCTCAGCTGGAGCGGACTTTCCCGTCCTGGGCCAGCCCTCAGGTGGGCGACAGCCCAGGCCCAGGCGGGGGCATGCGGTGGTCCCAGGGGGGGCCCGCCTTACGTCTCAGTTTTGCGGAAGGGTACCACAGCCGCACGGACGGCTGCTATAGGGAGATTTTTGCCCTCTCGCGAGCAGCAGGGCGGACCTGCGGCGACTACTTTGCAATTCCTCTGGGTGCGCAGCGTTCGGCCCCAGACTACACGGGGCCAGGTCCCGTCCATGCGAGATTTTTCGAGATACTTTTGCGAAGTCTTTGGGGTGTAGCCGCGAAGACTTCATCTTCGCAAATTATGAGGGTCGCGATGTCCTCTTTGTGGTCACTGCAACCGCTCCATGGACCCGACTTTACTAGCATGTACCTGCAGGCCCTGCTGGAGAAGCCTACCGAGCAGTGGCCTGAGAGCGCTCGCTGGTTGCGTTCTCAACCCCAGGTCGCATATATTTCGGGTTCGACCGTTTTTCGGGCATTTTCCTCTCTCCCGGAGAAACAGCAGGCCTATCTCAGCACGAGACCAGTGTGAAAGCTGCAGCCATCCATTGGCTTCGCATTCATCGCATGGAGCGGATACTTTTGGAGCGTATTGGGTCGGGTCCACACCATCTGCGCGCAGCCGCCTCTACCTTTTTTCACCGAGAGAGGCACTTTGTGCTGACCTCAAGTCACAAGGCAGAGCTACGGAGTTTGGGAGCATAGAGAGCTTCACTCCAAGCACCACTTCCAGTGCGAGTGGCGAGGAAGGGGAGCCGGAGGGCATGTCGGTCGAGAACGGCCCTTTTACTTTGTTGAATCCCGGGGAAACCATCCCGCGAGCCTCGCGGAGTGGCCGGTTGACCAGTTCGGTGAGGTTGGGAGGCAAGCGCGCGAGGACCGACTCCCCCGGGTCTAAGAGGGAGAAGCACGATTCGCTCCCCGGGCACGGCTGCGAGGTCGCAGCCAATGGACCTGCAGTCTTATGTCCTGAAGGAGGGCGGAGACTGGGGCTTCTGGCGCGCGCGCCTGCGGAGTTGGCTCCGGCGATGGATTTCTTTGGAAGGAGGCTACCTACCCATCCGGAGAAGGATTCCGCCTCTTGTCTTCCCTCGAGGAAAGCTCTCCATGGCTGGGACAATCCTGGATTTTATCTTCCAGAGTCTGGCGCGTAATCAACGGGACGTCGCTGTGTGGAAATTTTTGGGGGTCACGCCGCGCCTGATTCTGGCACCCGCTCACACATCGGAGCGCAGATGGCGCGTCCGAGAACGACTGGCCATGTTCCTGAAGGGGGAATTTGAGGTGTAGCACAGCAGAGCTACTTGATGTCATACGAGGCATCCGGCCGGAGGACTCGTGCTGGGACAGCCTCGCCTGGGACGACTCGAGTGCAGAAATTGGTGGCGGTTGGCGACCTGAATCGAGCTGCACGGGTCTTGGAGGGCGAGGTGCCTGTCCTCCCCTACGACGAGAGCCTCGACCAGACTGTGTCGGCGTGGTTTCCCTCGTGCGACGTGGACTTCCTCCCCGAATTCGAGGCATTTTTAGACCGTCCAGAGTTGGCCAGGTTCCGCATCCACCTGACGCTCTGTGAGTCTGATCTGGAGGATTTGCTCCGGACTCCCGGCGTGGACGCTGCCCTGGACCCTCAGGGCTACGAACGGAATTACTCCAGGCCTTGAGCAAGCCTGGCCGGAGCGTACCGGTGAAGATCCTGAATACGCTGTTCCAGGGTGCCGGGGTGCGTCTGCCCCTTGGGACCATCTGCGACGGGCACAGCTTTGCTTGCTAACGAAACCCGACCACGAGCCGGCACACCCGCGTCTCCGGCCGATCGGCATGGTCGAGAGTCTACGGAAGCTCGCCGGGGAGGTGGCTATGCCAGCGAAGCGACTACGCCAGCGATTCACCGCTTTTATGGCGCCTTGGCAGGTAGGGGTGTGATTTTCCGGGGATTGCGAACTGATCACTCATGCGATCGAGCTGGAGCGAGCCAGTAGGCCGGATTGGGGCGTTTTGGTGGTTGACTTCCGTAACGCGTTCAACAGCGTCTCGCGGACGCATGCTTTGGAGGTGATTCGATGTGTATTCCCAGAGGCGTGGCCGTTCCTATCCGGTATTTACGGAGGGGGGAGCCTCCTCTTACTTAACAACGCAGGGCTGGCGTTGAACAGGGTGATCCTTGTGGGCCTGTACCTCACGCCTGTGCCTTGCATCTCGTGCTCCAGCGACTGGCGGCTGAGGTGCCGGAGCTTCGCATCTGTGCCTACCATGACGACGTGACGTTGCTGGGCACCCCTGAGAACTTGGCTCGGGGATTGACCCAGATCGAAGCAATCGGACGTGGAGTAGGTCCGACCGTGGAACCCGAAAAATGCCGTTTTCTCGCCCCGCGTGAAGTTTCGAGGGGCTCCCTGCCAACTAGTCTCCGAGCCTTTGGTGAACGTGCGGGGCTCGAGCATCATGGCGTCGGTTTGAGGAGTGAAAACTTTCTCCAAGACTCTTGCGAACGAGTTTTAGCACGCCATAAGCAGCTCACCGACGCCATTGAGCGCCTACCGGACAGCATACTCCAATCGGCATGCCTGCTTTCTCGCTTTTGTCTGGGGGTTACGTTAGTCTGTGGGACCAGCCTGGGGTTTTTCTTTTTGGACTTTGGAGTTTATCGTGGCGATAAAGTTACACTTTGATTCTTTCTACGAACGCTTATCGAGTGATATGACTACTCTCGAGCCCGTGCCTCCGGATGGGGGGGGCTTTTCCGTAGACGCAACAATGGAAGACCTCCCGGCCGTTAGCCTGGGGGCAGACGGACCCGAGCCTCTGCCAGTACCTGTTTCTGAGCCTGCAACTACATCTGCACTTGACAACGACGTACCTACTCCCTTGGCAATTGACCTGGATGTGAGAGTCGGATTGATGGTTGTGGTTACCATTACTTAGGTTCATGCGGACTGTTGAGAGGTCTTCGTACGAGGCGTCACACTCGCTTCAAGTACATCCTCAGCGAATGTTTGACTCGGGTAGGGCATACGGTTGAGGTGGAATCGGAACTACCCAGATCGGTCTCGGATAGGGCACCGCCCCGCTGTATCGCAGATCTCCTCGTCTCCGATGCTGCCGCCAGACGCTCAGCATATGTTGACCTCGCGATTACATGCCCTGTGGCAAGCGCCCATCTGACGGCTGCCGCCCCCCGCCGGGGAGCAGCTGCTTCGGCCCTTCGCCGAGTGAAGGAACGACGGTATGCTGAGAGTATGACCAGCCTGCCATGCGCTGAGGGTCGTTCCCACAGGTTTTAGCCTTTCGCTATGGAAACCTTTGGCCTCTTGGATACGTCGGGTTTGGATCGGTTGCGGAAATGTTTTGCTGAGCATCCGGTTGAATACTTGGAGCTTTTGCGGCGTTTAAGTGTCTCTCTGTGGCGATATTGGAGCAGCATGCTGGCCGAGGCGCGCCATCGGCGCCTGGGTTTGCACGCGTCCCTACCTAGTTCTTAGTTCCTTTTCACGCTTTGTGTAGCGCTTTAGGCTATGCCAATAAAGCCGATAGCAGTAAGTAAGGGCGAATAAAACCACATCAAGTTAAGCAAACCCCTCTCCACTCCGGCCATTCTCCCCCGCCTTTTCCAATCAATAAGAAGTCCAAACCCCTGGCTTTTCTATAGACGGTTGGAGAATCTATCTTAAATATCAGAATAATTTACGTTGATGGGAAGTTCTTGGATAGACTATCACTCCCCTCCCTTCCCCCCTTTTTTTCGTCCATAGAATGAGCGGGTTATTTCGAAGCGCAAAGGTTTTTTGACGGAGCTTGGGGGTGCCGAATACTTTGTTTTTGGATTGGTTTTTGAGGATCGTGGTCGAGGGGGGGTTTTTGTCAATTGAGCCATTCCGTAGCCACTCCATAAGGCTCAAGCGAAAGTCAACAAGTACCGCACCGCCGTTGACGACCCAGAGGACTTCATCCCGATAGCCCTCGAGACCTATGGAAGACGTGCGACTCGAAAGATGCCAGACCTTTGTCGGCGCACGAGGCACCTCGAACCGCAGCGCCCTCAATAGAGCTATAGCCGCGATGAACCGCACGCTGTGAAGAGGCAATGCCTGGGTTGCCCTTAATAGCCGGGAGAGTGACGAGTGTATTAGGTAGCTGGTGTTATAGTAGATCAATATCTACTAGTCGTCACATGTTTGTAACTCCTCTTTCCATTTCGTAACACACACATCCGGGGTGGTTAGTTTCACAGAGAAATCCACAAGGTTTTGAATGTTCTAGATGGCCAAACAGTTATTTGCGAAGAGAGGTTTGGAACTAGCGAGATCGACTCTGCCCTCCCCTCTTCCCACACCCACCACCACCCCAAGCGGGAGATTCACCTTGCCACTATGTCCAACCTTTCACCATCACGTCCAACCCTTCCACCGTATCGTAGAAACCTTCTACGTATAGCCTCCCACCGTATCTGTATCGACCTTCTACTTGTAGCCTTCCACCGTATCGTAGATACCTTCTACATCTATCCTTCTATGTGGACCGGCAAAGGCAATACTCAATACGTGTTGACGTCAACTGTTCACAAAAAAACACGCTTTTAAGGTTTGTTATCAGTTGATTCGACCAATGGATTTAGGACGGTTCGGGTTTGTGAGCCTTCCACCGTATCTGTATCGACCTTCTACTTGTAGCCTTCCACCGTATCGTAGATACCTTCTACATCTATTCCTTCTATGTGGACCTTCAAAGGCAATACTCAATACGTGTTGACGTCAACTGTTCACAAAAAAAAACGCTTTTAAGGTTTGTTATCGGTTGATTTGATCAATGGATTTAGGACGGTTCGGTTTTGTGCCTACTCTCTATTTATATCGTAATAATTGTTTTAAAATAGTTCATATTTCATTTCCACCAGCCAGTTAAACGGTCGGTGATGTCCCCACCGCAACTATTTGCTTTTCCTTCGTTTTTCTTTGGACCAATTTTTTTCTTTTTCACCCCCTTGTCCGTGCCCCACCGGTGCGATATTTCATCTTAAAAATTGACGCTTTGGGAATCACCCCAGCGCGGCGTTTATTTATTAAATATATACTATTTTCGGATGCGATTTAGGTTTTGAATATTCAGGAAAATACCATTAAACCGATGTGTGGATATGAAATTTAGTTGAATCAATAGTTTTATTCGATAGTTTTGTCGATATCACGAGCTATTGAGGACCACAGCGCGACTTTTGAGAGATTCGAACGAATGGTTTAATCGGAGGCTGAAAAAAAAACTGCGAGGGGAAAAAAAGACTAAGCGCGCCGAAGTACTCGCGCCTCCAACAGAGATTGAGGTTACGAGGACGTCGTCGTCGAGCCAGGACCCGTCAACGAAGACCTGCCGCATCGAGCACCGAACGCTGAAGGGTTCTATTGATCGCGGACGGTGGATTTCTTGGGTTTCTTACTTGGTTTTCGTGGGAAGTGCTTGGTGAATTTGTGGGTCTTCGTCCTCTTCGGTGGTCGTTGCTTCTTATGGGTGACGTTCCCCCCGGTTCCCCCTGGGAGTGGTGTATTTTGGTGGGTTTCTGCCGTTATCGGGAGTGCTGCTGGAACTTTTCTACCGTTTCAGTTCTTTTTGGAGGGTTTTCTTGCGGGAGTGTACCGGTGTATGCCTGCGCCAGGGGTTTTAATTCTTCATACCCCTTCCCGGCGTCCCTTTGGGTCACATCTTCTGATGGCCTTACCTGACGCCCCAGTCCTGACCATGGAATTCCGACTTAGGCGTTTTGGCACACTTGCGGAGTTGCCTGGGTGCTCCCAAGCCTCTGCGAAAGCCTTGGTCGTTCATCCTGCTCGAGCTGTCGCTGCCGCCGCTGATGCCAACCTCCTCCCGGAGCTGACATCATCCCTCGCTCCCTTTGCTGCCACCCGGTGCCATGGCCCGCCGCCTGCTGTCCCATCTGAGCCTGTCCCACATGGGACAACTGACGTTCCGACAGCTGTCTCAAGGACAGCTGTCGGGAAAACAAAGAGATTGAAGAGGGTCTCGGCGTTCGTGGAATATTTCACTAAAGGCCAACGAGGCCCATTGCAGAGTCCATAAACCCAAAGGATTCGATTATTAAAGGATATGGTGTCGCATTTCGAGGCGTTTTATGCTAGGGATTCCTTGGATCTTGCAAAAATCCCTCCATAGTGCTCCATAGTATGGATATAGAGAGAAGGGCGAGAGTTGATCGTTGGGATGCGCGCCTGGGGGATTTTAGATACCCGTCAACGGGAGTCTAGTGCAAGCTCCTGGGTGAAGAATTCGGGCTAATCAGCTCACTCTTCTATCGGTGTCGGTCACTTATCCAGGGTTTCGCGCAGGTAGCATGGCCTTTTGCTCCTCAACTGGTTGCTGCTCTTAGATGCTTCGGGTTTGAGACGGGGGATGAGGCTCGCCAGCATAGAAAATTGGAATAAGTTGGGTTCGCGTTTCAGGAGATATTGGTAGTGGAGTGTTCTATTTTGGAATGCGGGCTCATGCAAGGATTTATGCCTCTGGTACAGTTGTGAAGGTCTTTTGACTTTCGGGTCCGATGTCTGCTGTGCTGTCGATCGGATGTCGTAGGGAGGCGAGCATCTTGGGTGAAGGCTGAGAGGATTGAAAGCATAGGTGGTGCGTTTTGTTCGTGGACAGTGGCCCTGCACGCACGGGTATCATAAAAAGTTTAGAAAGCTGTGCAGCACGTTAGCGAAAGTTCTTACAAAGCTGAGCTGTGAATTGAGCAGTGCAAGTATTTTTTCGGCAGTCACGCCTTCGTTTATGGAGGGAGCCTATTAAGTTGGAGCTGGTTGCACGGATCGCAGATCCCGAGTCACTGATTGACGATGCATTTGAGCATTGCGTCATGTGCTTTGAAATATGCGCAGATGAGACACGAGTATACTTTTGTTCGTGTGGTGTCCGGTGGTGCTGTTAATGTTTGAAAAACGTCTGGGCTAGAAACAGGCCGGCGTTTTCGAAGTTTAGCGTCGGTTCCAGTGAACCCTTTTGTCTCTACTGTGGACGCCCGTTGGACAGTGAGACTATGAAAAGACTCTTGAGGGATGCCATGCTACGGAGGCTCGAGTATTTTCAAGCCACGCTCTGTTCGGACCGAAGAGGACCCCATTCGGCTATTTATTGTACAGCGGATGGTTGCTTTCGAAAGTTTACTTTGCCAGCCGATACCGAAGCCTTAGCGTCGGTAAGAATCCTTCTCCTTACCCCGCGTATAACCATATGGTAGCGGTGAGCAATTTCTCAGCAATACAGTGGTTCTTGACGTTCAGGAACCTCTGAATTGCGAATGCGGGAGTACATTTGTATGTCCTATATGCGCGCAAAGTGGACACCCAGGACGGGGATGCATATATGGGGATGACTATAGTCCCGTGGGAGAACGTCGAAAACTATTTCGGCGTAGAGGAAAATATAGAATCTGCCCGGGTTGTGGAGCCACAACCCGGGCAGTGGTCATGAAGGAAGATGGATGTAATTCTATCCATTGCATATTTTGGTAAGCCACAGCCAGAAGCTCGTAGAGTTTTCACTTCGACAGTGGTTGTTTTGAAAAGTGTGTATCACTACCACCAAACTGCTCAAAGGCTCTGACTCGAATTCATTGTGTATTTGTCTTTGTCGCTTCCTTGAAATCACGCTAAACACTCGACCCGTAAATTGCTCAGTAGGGAAGCGTGGTGCTGGACTTGTAGCAAAAGTCTGGAACCAGAAAATTCTGGTGATTGTTGCGGTGCCGAAGATGGGCTAACTTATAAACGTTGTCTAGGTTTTGGCTTTTTCCGTCAAACGTTTAGTTTTGGTGACGCTTTCGCCTTTCATCGGTTCGTATTGGGTCGCCGATCTCACTAGGTCTCGTTTGCATCGCTTGATTGGAAAGCGTTATTCGGATTGTTATCCGGATACGACGAACGGATAACGAAAGCTTTTCTTCGGGTAACTGGATTCTAGATGTTAATGACAAACGAATCTAGTTTGCTGAAACTTTGTCCCTAGGTTCCACAACTGCACGCTTAATAGCCGAGAGAGTGCCAAGAGTACTATGTAGTTCGTGTTTATTCCTCTGATCCTACCGAATACTTGGAACTCTGGCGACGTACTAGTGTCGCCCTGTGACGGTATTCTAGCAGCGTGCTGGCCGAGGCGCGCCATCGGCGCCTGGATTTGCGCGCTTCCCTCCCTAGTTCTTAGTTCCTTTTCACGCCTTGCGTTTGCACTTCAGGCTATGCTAATAAAAACCAGTAGTCATATGTTCTTATTCGCTCTCGACGGGCTCCACTAGGGAGTCCTTTGATAGGGCATTCATGGTTAACCACTCTACGTCCGTCATTGGGTCACCGTCTCTATGCAGTTGCGCTCTGCAGCGCGGATCTACCTGGGTTTGTCACAAGCTCCGTGGCACTCAAATGGCCGTCTTTCTGTCAGCGATGTGAGAGTCGGATTGACGCTTGTGGCTACTTGCTCTTGGGTAGGTGTCTCCCCTGTAGGGGTGACGTGACATCACCGTCACATCGATGGCAAATCTTTGCCACGTTCGAGGGACAGCCACCAGATCGGGTCTCAGATTCGAATTTGTGAAGTAACCTGTAGGTTCTTGCTGAACGTCTCTGAAGTGCAATCTGTTAAGCCAGCGCGCCAGCTCAGTGCAGATCTCATCATGTCGACCCCAGAAAGAATGTCGATTTCGTGACTTTAAAACGTCGGCTCAAATTTAGAAGTACTCATCTCTCGAACTGAATGAATGGTCTCGAACTAGGGGATTCTAGTGCGTTGGCAGAAAACTACTAACCCACAGTTTAAACAGTATAATATCGTAATAATTGATATTATGTGGATTATTAGGGTGTAATTTCTGGCCTATCATGTGTGTAGTACTTGTCGTCACCCTCACCTCCATCGAGTAGATCCTGATTACCGCCAATGAGATAGTCGTCGCCATTCTCTCCATAAACCTTATCTGGGTCGGTGTCATAAAAGCCAGAATACTTTGGACCACGGTAACCTGCTAAATAATCATCGCCATCACCGCCGTAGATCCGGTCACCACCTTCTCTACCCTCAATCGAATCATCGCCATCACCGCCGTAGATCAGGTCAGCACCTTCGGAACCCTCCATGGAATCCTCTCCGTCACCTCCCATCAATAAGTCGTTTCCTTCATTCTCCCGCATTATATCATCCCCGCGACCCCCAATGAGCGTGTCATTCCCTGCGTCGCCCTTCATCAGATCGCGACCGTGTCCACTAACTATCGTATCGTCGCCGTTCCCTCCATAAGCTTGGACTTTACTAGCATAGCCTGAAGCGCTACGCAAGGGGTGAAGATGAACTAATAACTAGGGAGGGAAGCATGCAACCCCAGGCGCCGATGGCGCGCCTCGGAAAGCATGTCGCTGGAATATCGCCAAAGGGAGACACTTAAACGCCTCAAAAGCGCCAAATATTCAGTAGGATGCTCAGCACAACATTTCCGCAACCACTCTAAACCCGACTTATCGACGTGACCAAAGCTTTCCAGAATGAATGGCTGGAACCGGTGAGGGCGACCCTCAGCGCAAGGCAGACTGGCCATGCTCTCAGCATACCGTCGTGCCTTAACTCTTCGAAGGGCTGAAGCCGCGGCCCCCCGGCGGCGGGCGGCTGCGGTGAGGTGGGCGCTGGCCACGGGGCAGGTAATCGCAAGGTCCACATATGTTGAGCGTCTGGCAGCAGCGTCGGAGACGAGGAGATCGGCTATACAACGGGGCGGTGCAGAGTCCGAGATTGATCTTGGCAGTTCCGACTCAACCTCAACCGTATGCCCTATCCGAGTCAAAAATTCGCTGAGGATGTACTTGAGGCGAGTGTGACGCCTCGTACGGAGACCTCTCAACAGTCCGCAGGAACCCAGGAAGTGGTAGCCACAAGCTTCAATCCGGCTCTCACATCCCTGACAGAAAGACGGCCGATTAGAGTGCCACGGAGCCTGTGGCAAACCGAGATAGATCCGTGCGGCCGAACGGAATTGGAAAGCATCGAGACGATGACTCAATGACGACGGTGGAGTGGTTAACCACAAGTGCGAGAGGTGGCCTCCCATGCCGCGGAGACGAGCGGCAGTGGTAGGCGGCGTGAGAGGAGAATTGAGCATGGCTGTGTGAGTAAAGTCCAGTCCAGTGTGAGCGGCACTGTGTTGGCCCCAGGTGAGGCTGTGTTGAATCACATCATTGCGGGAGCTCCACAATCGGCTCAAACCCGGGTAGTCTGCAACAGGTGACCCGGGGCTAGCCTCTCCGTCATCGGCAAGAACTCGGTCGAGGGGAGAATCCTGAATCGCTTCAGCTCGTCCCCATAACAGCTCCCTCCAGGAACGAAAGCGGGACCGATTTGAGTCCGGCACGGCGTTGCACCTCCTGAACGCGTGTTGAAGACCATCATAAATTGTCAAAAGCGGGGGCGGCAGGGTCACTGGATCCTCGTTGGTCAAAGCTCGAGCCAAGAGGCAGGCACTTCGCATCTGGAAGGTCACCAACGTTCGCAGCGCGGTAGCCCAGGAGGCAACCGCCGCTGGCGAGCATACCAGCCCACGGTCTGCGACGCTGAATCCCCCTAATCGCAACGGTAGAGCGATCTGTGCACGAATCAAGTCCCTGTCGGGAGCAGCTTCAAGATCGAGGGGCTCATCCAAGAGCGTTCCCCAGTGTTGCAGGATTATCTCGCCGGCTTTAGCCGCGATCCATGAGCCCCAAACTGGAGGCAGGCTGCGCAACCAGTAGTTGAGTCTGGGACCGACACAAAAGCGGGAACGCAAGCAGGCCGATTGCAGCATGCTTTCGGGTAGGTGCTCAATGGCGTCGGTGAGTTGCTTGTGCCGTGCCAAAACTCGCTCGCAGGATGCTTGGACAAAGTTGTCAGTCCCCAATCCGACGCCGTGGTGTTCGAACCCTTCACGTTCGCTGATTAGTCGCAGAGTGGGTGGCAGAGAGGCCAGCGACACGTCCCTCGGGGGGAGAAAGCGGCATTTTTCTGTTTCCACAGTCAAACCGACGCGACGTGCAATCGCTTCGATCTCGGTCAGCCCCCTAGCCAGGGTGTCAGGGGTGCCCAGCAATGTTATGTCATCGTGGTACGCGCAGATTCGAAGATCCGAGACCTCAGTCGAAAGACGTAAAGTACGAGCTGTAGGGCACAGGCATGAAGAAGAGGTCCGCAAGGGTCGCCTTGTTGGACGCCAGTATGTGCTTGAAAAACAGTGCCCTCCGTTGTCAAGTAGGGGAGGCTCTCCCCTCCGTAAATACCCGATAGAAACGGCCACGCCTCTGGAAATACCCGTCGGAGCACCTCTAGCGCATGCGTCCGCGACACGCTGTTGAATGCGTTCCGGAAATCAACCACCAAGACTCCCCACTCCGGCCTACTGGCGTGTTCTAGCTCGATCCCATGGGTGATCAGCTATTAGCACTGTGAACCTAACAACCCCGGATGGGTGTCCTATGAAATGGGAAGAGAAGTCACAAGCATGTGACGAAGTTACAGTAGATATCCATCTACTCTAACCCCAAGTACCTAGTACTCCCGGTACTCTCTCGGCCATTGAGAGTACCTAGGGTTTTACAATGAAGCTACCAACTCCGGATGGGGTGGTGGTTATGCTGGTTTTTACTAGCATAGCCTCAAGCGCTACGCAAGGTGTGGACTGTAACTAGGAACTCGGGAGATAAGCATGCAAACCCAAGCGCCGATGGCGCGCCTCGGCAAGCGTGCGGCTTGAATATCGCCACAAACGACACTGAACGGCGTAAGAGTTCCAAGTATTCCATGGGATGCTCAGCAAAACGTTTCCGCAACCAATCCAAACCCGACGTATTCCAAGTGGCCAAAGGTTTCCACAACGAAAGGCTAAAACCTGTGAGAACGACCCTCAGCGCATGGCAGACTGGCTGTACTCTCAGCATACCGTCGTTCGTTCGCTCGGCCAGGGGACGAAGCAGCTGCTCCTCGGCGACGGGAGCAAACCTGAGATGAGCGCTTGCCACAGGGCATGTGGTCGCGAGGTCAACATATGCTGAGCTTCTGGCGGCAGTGTCGGAGACGAGGAGATCTGCGATGCAGCGAGGCGGTGCCGTGTCCGCGACCGATCTGGGCAGTTACGATTCCACCTCAACTGCATGCCCAACCCGAGACAAAAAATTCGTTGAGAACGTTCTTGAGACGAGTGTGACGCCTCGTACGAAGACCTCTCAATCGTCTGCATGAACCTAAGAAGTGGTAACCACATGTGTCAATCCGACTCTCACATCGCTGACAGAAAGACTGCCTATTAGAGTACCACGGAGCTTGTGGCAAACCCAGGTAGATCTCTGCGGCAGTGCGGAACTGGAAGCCGTCGAGACGGTGTCCCAGTGACGAAGGCTAAGTGTTTAAACACAACGTGCGATAGATGTCCTCCCAGGCCACGGAGCCGAACGGCGGCGATAGGCGGTGTGAGGGAAGAATTGAGCAAGATTGTGTGAGCTGCACTGTGTTGGCCCCAAGTGAGGCTATGCTGAATCACATCAGCGTGTGAATTCCACAATCGGCTCATACCTGGGTGATCTGGAACAGGTGACCCGGGATTGGTTTCCCCCTCGTCCGAGAGGGCTCTGTCGATGGGAGAGCCCTCAATCGCCTCAGTACGTCCCCATAACAGATCCCTCTAGGAGCGAATACTGGATTGATGCTCGTCCGGTAAGGCGGTGAACCTACTGAACACCTGTTGACGACCATCATAAGTGCTCAAGAGCGGGGGCGGAAGAGCCACGTGGTCTTCTCTAGTCAGTGCTCGAGGCAAAAGGCAGGCACTTCGCATCCGAAAGCTCACCAAGATACGAAGTGCGGTAGCCCAGTAGGCGCTCAATGGCGTCGGTGACTTCTTGTATCTTAGCACAACTCGTTTGCAAGAGGCTTGGACCAAGCTATCACTCACGAAGCCGACGCCGCGGTGCTCGAACCCGTCACGACCGCCAATGATTCGGAGATTAGAGGGCAGCGAGGACTTCGAAACCTCCCTCGGCTGGAGAAAATGGCACTTCACTGGTTCCATTATCAGACCTATTCCACTTGCAATCGCCTCGATCCGGGTCAGCGCCCGAGCCAGGGTCTCAGATGTGCCCATCAACCTCACGTCGTGATAGGCGCAGATAAGAAGATTCGGTACCTCAGTCGCGAGCCCAAGAGGAGCTGCAACGCACAGGCGTGTAGGACAGGGCCACAAGGATCGCCTTGTTGGACTCCCGTGTGTGCTTCAAAAACGGCACCCCAGGTAGTCCAGTAGGCCCCCCCCAAGCGTAAATCCCAAAGGAGAAACCCCACGCCTCCGGGTTCCCGGCGAATCACCTCCAAAGCATGCGTTCGCGAAACGCTGTAGAAAGGTTGCGGAAATCGATCGTCAGCACTCCCCAGTCCCTTTTTCTTGCCCGCTCCAGCTCGATGGCATGAGTGATCAATTCTCAACCCATGGAAAATCCCAACCCTACATGCAAAGGCGCCATAAAGCTGTGACCCGTGGCGGAGGCGTTGGCATAGCCACCTTCCAGCTAACATCCGAGGACTCTCGACCATGCCGATCGGCCGGAGACGCGGGTGTGCTGGCTGATGGTCGGGTTTTGTCAGCAAGCAAAGCTGTGCCCGTCGGAGATGCGGAGTTGGTCCCACGGAGCACACGCACGCCCTGCGCCCTGGAACAGCGTAATTGAGGATTTTGACTAGCGCACTCTGGTCAGGCTTGCTCAAGGCCTGCAATAGTTTCATTCGTAGCCAGGAGGGTCCAGGACAGCGTCCACGACGAGTTCGGTGGAAATTCTCCAGATCAGACTCTCTGAGCGTCAGTTCAATGCGAAATCTGGCCAACTCTGGGCGGTCCAAGAAGGAATCGAACTCGGGGAGCAAGCCCACGTCAGACGAAGGGAACAACGATGACGCCATCTAGTCGAGACTTACATCGTAGGGGAGGACAAGCGCCTGGCCCTCCAAGACCCGTGCCGCTCGACTCAAATTACCAGCCGCACCAATTTCTTCACTCGAGCAGCCAGGGTGGAGACTGTTTCAGCTCGAATCCTACGGGCGAATGGCTCCGATGACGACAAGTAGCTTTGTTGCAACGCCTCGAATTCTCCCTTCAGGAATAACCTCAAACGCTCGCGGACTGTCCTTCGGCGTTGTGGTGTGCAGACAGGGGCCAGGAGCAGACGCGGTATGACACCCAAGAATTCCCACATCGATGGTGTGCCGTTGATTGCGCGCCAGACTCGTGAAAATAAAGTCGAGGATTGGCCCAGCCATTGAGAGTTCTCCTCGAGGTAGGACTAGAGGCGGAATCCTGCCCCGGAGTTGCAGGGAATTTACGGAGGGGAGAGCCTCCCCTATTTGACAACGGAGGGCACTGTTTTTCAAGCACATACTGGCGTCCAACAAGGCGACCCTTGCGGACCTCTTCTTCATGCCTGTGCCCTACAGCTCGTACTTTTACGTCTTTCGACTGAGGTCTCGGATCTTCGAATCTGCGCGTACCACGATGACGTAACATTGCTGGGCACCCCTGACACCCTGGCTAGGGGGCTGACCGAGATCGAAGCGATTGCACGTCGCGTCGGTTTGACTGTGGAAACAGAAAAATGTCGCTTTCTCCCCCCGAGGGACGTGTCGCTGGCCTCTTTGCCACCCATTCTGCGACTAATCAGCGAACGTGCAGGGTTCGAACACCACGGCGTCGGATTGGGGACTGACAACTTTGTCCAAGCATCCTGCGAGCGAGTATTGGCGCACAAGCAACTCACCGACGCCATTCAGCACCTACCCGACAGCATGCTGCAATCGGCCTGCTTGCTTTCCCGCTTTTGTGTCGGTCCCAGACTCAACTACTGGTTGCGCAGCCTGCCTCCAGCTTGGGGCTCGTGGATCGCGGCTAAAGCCGAAGAGATGACCCTGCAACACTGGGGAACGCTCTTGGATGAGCCCCTCGATCTTGAAGCTGCTCCCGACAGGGACTTGATTCGTGCACAGATCGCTCTACCGTTGCGATTAGGGGGATTCAGCGTCGCAGACCGTGGGCTGGTATGCTCGCCAGCGGCGGTTGCCTCCTGGGCTACCGCGCTGCGAACGTTGGTGACCTTCCAGATGCGAAGTGCCTGCCTCTTGGCTCGAGCTTTGACCAACGAGGATCCAGTGACCCTGCCGCCCCCGCTTTTGACAATTTATGATGGTCTTCAACACGCGTTCAGGAGGTGCAACGCCGTGCCGGACTCAAATCGGTCCCGCTTTCGTTCCTGGAGGGAGCTGTTATGGGGACGAGCTGAAGCGATTCAGGATTCTCCCCTCGACCGAGTTCTTGCCGATGACGGAGAGGCTAGCCCCGGGTCACCTGTTGCAGACTACCCGGGTTTGAGCCGATTGTGGAGCTCCCGCAATGATGTGATTCAACACAGCCTCACCTGGGGCCAACACAGTGCCGCTCACACTGGACTGGACTTTACTCACACAGCCATGCTCAATTCTCCTCTCACGCCGCCTACCACTGCCGCTCGTCTCCGCGGCATGGGAGGCCACCTCTCGCACTTGTGGTTAACCGCTCCACCGTCGTCATTGAGTCATCGTCTCGATGCTTTCCAATTCCGTTCGGCCGCACGGATCTATCTCGGTTTGCCACAGGCTCCGTGGCACTCTAATCGGCCGTCTTTCTGTCAGGGATGTGAGAGCCGGATTGAAGCTTGTGGCTACCACTTCCTGGGTTCCTGCGGACTGTTGAGAGGTCTCCGTACGAGGCGTCACACTCGCCTCAAGTACATCCTCAGCGAATTTTTGACTCGGATAGGGCATACGGTTGAGGTTGAGTCGGAACTGCCAAGATCAATCTCGGACTCTGCACCGCCCCGTTGTATAGCCGATCTCCTCGTCTCCGACGCTGCTGCCAGACGCTCAACATATGTGGACCTTGCGATTACCTGCCCCGTGGCCAGCGCCCACCTCACCGCAGCCGCCCGCCGCCGGGGGGCCGCGGCTTCAGCCCTTCGAAGAGTTAAGGCACGACGGTATGCTGAGAGCATGGCCAGTCTGCCTTGCGCTGAGGGTCGCCCTCACCGGTTCCAGCCATTCATTCTGGAAAGCTTTGGTCACGTCGATAAGTCGGGTTTAGAGTGGTTGCGGAAATGTTGTGCTGAGCATCCTACTGAATATTTGGCGCTTTTGAGGCGTTTAAGTGTCTCCCTTTGGCGATATTCCAGCGACATGCTTTCCGAGGCGCGCCATCGGCGCCTGGGGTTGCATGCTTCCCTCCCTAGTTATTAGTTCATCTTCACCCCTTGCGTAGCGCTTCAGGCTATGCTAGTAAAGTCGGGTGCTTCAGGCTATGCTAGTAAAGTCCAGTAAAGTCGGGTTGTAGGGAGCCTCCTTCCAAAGAAAGCTCCGCCCGAGACCCCTATTTACACCGTCTTTCTGAACGTAAGCTTGCAGGTCCATTGGCTGCGAACTCGCAGCCAAACCAGAGGAGCCGATCGTCTTTTTCCCCTTTGGACCCCGGGGGAGTCGGTCCTACCGGGCTTGCTGCATGGCCGCCCCTGAAGGTGTCAGACGCAGGCTCAGCGAGACTCGCGGTATGTTGACCTCGGGACTCGACGAATCCACTGTGAATCTCTCACGAGACATGGCCTCCGGCGCTCCAGTGTCGCCACTCTCACTGGAACTGGTACTAGGGGCAGAGCCCTACAAACCCCCCAGCCGCTGTAGCTCTGCCTTGTAGTGCGAGGTTAGCACGAGGCTCCTCTCCAGATCAAAGAAGGTGGAGACGCCGTGCGCAGGTGACGCAGGCCTGACCAGAACGCTCCAACAAAATCATCTCGATGCGGTGAATGCGAAGCCAATGGACGGCTGCCGCCTTCACGCTGCTCTCCCGTTCGGAGAGCCCGTCAGTGTGCCTCGGGGACAGAAACTGCGCCGAGAAACGGTCGAACGCGAAATGCAGGGCGACCTGTGGGTGCGAATGCAACCAGCGGGCGCTCTCAGGCCACTGTTCGGTGGGCTTGACCAGTAAGGCCTAGAGGTACGTCGCCGCGTTCGATGTGACGAGGAAAACGACGTCCCGACCCTCGTAGTTGGCAAAAACAAAGCGTTCTCGACTACAGCCCAAGGATTGCGCAAAGATGTTCCGGAAATCGCGCATGTTCGGAACCTGGCCACGGGTTGTTTGCGGCCGAACGTTCCGCACCCGGACAAATTGCAAAGCCGTTTCTGTAGGACCACCCTGAGGCTCTTGCGGTGGTAAGAAACGCCCCTTACCTGCCGTACGGGCGCTAGTGGTGCCTTTCCGCAGCACCGAGATGTACGAAGGCTCCGCCTTGGGGCGACCACTCGCACCCGCCGGGGCCGGAGGCTGCTGACCCACGGAGGGCTTGTCAGGAAGAAAAGTCCGCGCCAAAGGATTGGACTGCTAAGGATGGCGAAACGGCTTCAACTGCCTCCAAACCGATTCCCTCAGATTGACCACAACTGTTTCCTCCAGTCCCCGAGCGCGGAGGCTCGTTTTGGACCCGCTTTCCTCTCCCCACTTCGCACTGTCCCAAGCAGGCGTACAGCCCCCACCTGTTCCGGGACAGGTTTATTTTGACTGTACTCCCGATGTTGACTGCCTGGGGCAACCGTTGCAGCACTTCTCGAATTCGAATTGCCGTCCAAACTTAAATTTTCCCCCGACATCAGCCCCGATTCCAGCCAACCGAGCCAAAGGGATAGCTGGGGTAGATCACCCGCGGCGGTGATACTACTCTTGATTAGGTTTGCTCCGGGGGTATTGATTTGGGAGTTTTTCGGAAAGTGGAGGGCGAAAACTGGTGAGAGTCCTTATCGTTCTGCCTTCCTTATCATCTACCCCTTAAGTAGAGTGTAATTAACTCTCCCTACTACGCTATCAAAGGAGTGGTGTTGATCCCGCGAAACAACAAACGGTCAACACAGCATTCAACGAGGGCAGCATATAAAATTTGGCCCAGCACCCTGGCTGTCATCACACCCCACCAGAACCGTATACAGAGACCAAAACAAGCCCAAGCTCCCCATGCGTTGCACGCAGATGCAAACTTCACCCAAAAGACGACTTTTCGAAACGAAGATTGAGCGTGGCGCTGTTCAAAACGCTCAGTCTTCGTTTCGAAGCAGCACCCTAACGCTCTCGAAGGTTCAGCAATGCCGAAACACGTCTTCGTCAAAATGGACGACCTGCACCAATTTTGCCGGTATGAGCAGTAATCCGGCAGCATTCAGCAAGAGCGAAGATACCGCTCTTGGTGAGCGACAGAGGAGCTTGCCTCCAGAACTACAGTGGCGTTACCCCTTCGTGATTTGCTGAGTAAATTTCAGCCACTTTGCGGAATGTATACGGTAGTTCATCATGAAAGAACCCCGCGACTACGCGATAACTCCACCGCAGTGCATTCTCAGTACTGATCTTCAGAAGTCAATTTATTCAGAATCTAGTATCTACAGACACTGTGCCTCCATAACATTAGGCGAAATCGTAAAGGATCTGAAGATCAACGTACTTGGAGTAATCAAAACTCCCGTCGCCGTTGGGTCTATACACACGGATATCTCTGGCAGTCTCTGAAGGGGGATACAATTTGAACGTCTGGGTTGAGAAGAGAGTGTCGTCACCTAACGTAAGACCTCCGTCGGAGTCTTTAACGGTCACCTCGATTTCCTTGTAGATTCCGACACCAAACTGGAGCTGCTCAGAGCCCCAGTTGGGCGTGTTGTCGTTGTCGATCGTCTTACTTGACGTAGATGGAATCTCCGGAGCATTTCCAATATATCGAACAGCTCTGACAATCACATATGGATCGGAATCACCAGCGTACCAGGGATCGTTACCAGGGACGACGCCACTGCGCACGATGACTGTCAAATCGCCATAGTTGTACTCACAGTGCCCGCCATCGAATCCCCTAGCGCATTGGCATTCATATCCCGACCTCCGGTTGATGCACGTCCCACCGTTCATACAGTAGACCAGTCGACAGCTGTTCTCCTCAGCCGTTGCTTCAGTCTTAAACCGCAGCAATCTTGTACAGCTCATTGGCGATGTGCACATCCTGTAGTACTTATCTCCAAGCTCTGTCGGGTAGAGCTGCTCGTATATCACGGGCCTCTTCCCTTCGCTCTTTGGGTCCGTCACTTTAACGCGGAAGTACTGCCAACGGCCAACTCCGAACATGAAATCATGTAACTTGTACCGCGGGTTAGGTACGGAGAAGTCCACGATCTGAGTCTTTGAGCGCCTCTTTCCTTGGTCGTCCACCATCAGCACTCGGACCTCCAAAACCCCGGAAAGGTTTCTCTGACTCTTAAGTTTGAGCGTAAACCGCCTCGAAGGAATGTAGGCTGGGCAGTTGTAGAGCCTGTTCACGGTACGGATATCACCATCGCTTAAGCTATCCCTCGGTTGTAACGGCGCAGAGTCTGGTACAGGAATGTAAGTCCGCTTTCCATTTTTTGACAAGAATTTATCCCCGTACTGCATGACGGAGGAGAAGTCCAGAGCAACGCCCTGATTATCAACCTGATCCCAAGTGTTCTCATCGAAGCGTCGCTGGTTCTTCTTTCCGTTCAGAATGTTCTTCCTGGCGGTCGCAACGTAAGCGCCCCGGTCAGGTCGGTTTAGCTCGTCCCAGAGCCCCACGGCGTGTCCAATCTCATGAAGAGCTTGTGATGTCAGGCTGGGCCTCCCATGGCACCTTGGGTGAATGGATACCTCACGAATTCCAGCTTTATATCCGACTTTCGTATCGTAGCACGCTTCAAGCTTCGATACTAGAAGTATTCGGTTGTCTTGTGACCTCTGCAAAAACTTTAGACACGTAGTATTCTGATACTGGTCAATTGCTTTCTCATATGCATCCCTCACGTCCGAATCAATAGAAGAATCGTACTGATAGTAGATCCACTGTGTAGGCCAGACTCGCGCAGAGTCGCGCACAGAAGAACTCCCCAAGCACGCCTGAAGAAGACAGAAGGCCAGCAGCAGCAAACTCGCAATACCTCCGTTCGCCATGCTTCAATCGAACAAGAGAAACAAACCCGCTTAAATCCAGAATTGTGGACGGAGTCAGCTGCTTCCCTCTACCTCCTGCAATTTTCCGGCCGGTGCTTCTATTTATTCCTAGGAGAATGCCGTCAATGCTCGATCAGCCGGATCCGGATCCATTTCTTCAAAGCCTGCTTGCACTTTGAGAAAGAAACCACTAGTTTCTTTTCGTAACGAGAGTTTTCCGTACAGGGTATGATAATGTTCTCTTAGCTGTCAGCTTGTGGTGATACTGGCCCGGAAACAACCAGAAACCTTCATCAACCGATATCTCTGCAGCCCTCCGAGCTAGTCTATTCCCTACTGAATATTTGGCGCTCTTGAGGCGTTTAAGTGTCTCCCTTTGGCGATATTCCAGCGACATGCTTTCCGAGGCGCGCCATCGGCGCCTGGGGTTGCATGCTTGCCTCCCTAGTTATTAGTTCATCTTCACGCCTTGCGTAGCGCTTCAGGCTATGCTAGTAAAGTCCAGTCTATTCCCTTCAGAGAACGGTAAAACGAAAAAATGACATCGCGTCAGCAACTTCCTGAGTTTTGGATAGCCCGAACCGTTGTCATGCAGCGTTCGCCAGCTATTTGGCAGCATAATCAATCAAAGCTCTGGCAGAGTTCATAGAGTTACCCAGCTCTCTGTGATTAGAGAGACGGTGTCACGTTTGGGCTCACAGGAAATTCTTAGTATGCCGCCCATTCGTCTTGCTTCACAAGTTCACTAACTCACGGCCCGCGGTACAACCCGATAAACCGATCGGGTGTTCATAGTGTGCATAGAATCGAAACCAAAGAAGGCAGACATTGTGGAAGCACTAGTCAATGTCATCGACGGCAACCGGAATGCAGCATGAGGTCAGCGCTCTCGCGAGCGGATCCCGGATTCGGAGGAATCATCGAGGTTCGTACGAGGATAACAGATCCTTCGTAACGCAACCCCGTAGCATTTCCTACGCTTTACATTGTAATCCCAGTTGACGTTATGACTAATAGCCCAGTAGCCTTTATTCATCCTAGATTTACAACCAGAGGCAGGGCAACCAGAGGCAGGGCAACCAGAGGCAGGGCAACCAGAGGCAGGGCAACCAGAGGCAGGGCAACCAGAGGCAGAGCAACCAGAGGCAGGGCAACCAGAGGCAGGGCAACCAGAGGCAGGGCAACCAGAGGCAGGGCAACCAGAGGCAGGGCAACCAGAGGCAGGACGATCAGAGGCAGGGCAACCAGAGGCAGGGCAACCAGAGGCAGGGCAACCAGAGGCAGGACGACCAGAGGCAGGACAACCAGAGGCAGGGCAACCAGAGTCAGGGAAACCAGGGGCAGGGAAACCAGAGGCAGGGCAACCAGAGGCAAGAACCCACGGCAGGGTAACCAGAGGCAGGGCAACCCACCGCAGGGCAACCCAATTTGCTTTTTTAGTAATATTATAGTAAATAACGCGAACACTTTCAAACTATTCTAGTTCTTTTATCTTGGCCACAAAAAATAGAAATAATTGGTGGGTCGGTTTTCTTTTACCAATGATAAAGACGAATGGATCACGCAGTATTTTAATTAAAATTAACCATTCGTTCGTTCGTATTTTAATTAGTCCAACGAATTTATAGTTTTTAATTACTATAAATTCATATATTTATGTGGCCTAATCACCGAAACGGATTTATTTAAGGTTAGAGTCGGTGCTGGTCCTGGCTGCTGGCGGTGGTCTACAATGATTGTATTGATTCGGAGAAAGAGAGGAAACGAAGAAGGAGATGCTTCCTATGATCAGCGAATGTATGTTTCGGGGCAGACAAAGATGAGGGGTAAAAAGAACTATTGAAGGCAAAGCTCACGCGCTTCCAACATCAAACCGACGTTAGTCCCCAGACTAACGTCGGTTTGACTCCCGGTTCCCTCTCATAGGACACCCACCCGAGTTAGTTTTCCAATAAATCTAACAGGCATCTCAAACGGGTAAACGACGAGGAGAGCCGCTCGGGGTGCTCACGGAACCCTTCGCGAAGCCAACGGGAACCAACTGGAGCCTACGGAATCCATAAATCCAAACCCCTCAATTAGCAAGAACACCAGGCCATAGGCGGGGTGATTGATTTGGAACCTGCACGCTTTTGTGATAAAGGAAGCTAGTAGAGGCAGCCAGTCTGCCTTACGCTGAGGGTCGCTCTCACCGGTTCCAGCCATTCATTGTGGAAAGCTTTGGTCACGTCGATAAGTCGGGTTTAGAGTGGTTGCGGAAATGTTTTGCTGAGCATCCTACTGAATATTTGGCGCTCTTGAGGCGTTTAAGTGTCTCCCTTTGGCGATATTCCAGCGACATGCTTTCCGAGGCGCGCCATCGGCGCCTGGGGTTGCATGCTTCCCTCCCTAGTTATTAGTTCATCTTCACGCCTTGCGTAGCGCTTCAGGCTATGCTAGTAAAGTCCAATAGAGGTAGCGAACGTAAGTAGCTCCCTCAACGGGATAGTACACCAGATTCTCAGGGAAAATACTCCTTGCAGACGAATCACGTGCGATCACATTCAGCGCTTGAGCTAATAATTGGTTCCCGCCTGGCCGAAGCTAAAATCTCACCATTGCGCTCAAGATTTTATGTGATGTCCGCCGCATAGTCCGTTGCAGCCTTCCCAACCGTCCAAGTGCCTCCACAATAGAAGGACGGTCGTTGTGATAATCCATCGCATCTCGACAATGTACCCGGTTCCCAACTTCCCCTGGGACCTCAATAACGAGCAGGACGAAGCGATGCGCTAAGGCTGATTAAAGTACCCTAGCGGCGGTAAGCAGCTTCATAGTAAACGGTCCGCTTAAGGTGGCGCATGATGGTGGCAGCTAGCACCGCGGTGTGGCGACGGGGGCCAGGGAGTAGCCGCGATTCGCCAGCGGACAGGGCTGTCAAGTCGTACGATATCAAAATAAGTATTCTGACGTCCATCAACATCCGCAACCACCAAGTCACCAGCGCTCGGGCGCTTAAAACCGATCTCAAGCCGCGTCCAGTATTGATTTAACCTCGTGTCTCTCTGGTTCGCAAGAATCTATCGAAGAAGAAGATTGATATCCAATCAATCTACTTTGTTGATTGAAACATATCTGACTTCAATCTGTCGTTATCGGACATTTATCAGACGAACCCCATTTTTTGCTTTCCAATTCAGGCCCAGTGACTTTTTTTCGTACACGAGCCAGAAAGAAAAACCTTTCTTTTATTACAAAATTCTGATCTAGTAAACTTGTACGGACCATCCAAAAATATTTATCGGACCATATCGGACGTTTTTATCCGACCCATTATGACATCCCCCAAAAATACAATCATTAACTAAAAATAAAAATTTGAAAATAACTTGAAAAAAGGAGTATCCATAAAATAAGAGAAAACGAAAACACACATGAGGTGCGTGATCGGTCAGCAGTTGTGAGCGTCTGCTCACGGATACACTAGGCTGTGCAGGTAGTACCAGAGGCCAACGGATTTATGCGACTTTTTGCATGGTGTTGTGATCTGGAGTGTCCTCACACACGGATCTGGAATCGAGGGTTGATACCCAAATGATCAACGCTTATGCCTCGTCTATGAGTGATGTACTCGTGTTCTGACGGAGTCGTTGAAACAATCGGTCTAACACTGGGCTTTTACTAGTCTAACACTGGCACAGTGAATTTTCAGTCAACCTTTCTCCGAAGAATTGCGCAGATCACTTTTCGCGAATAAAGCTCCTTTTCACGTCTCAAACTGCCAGCTGGTTATTCCTCAATTACTCCATATTTCCGGTTTTATTCCCTCCTAATTACTCCCTAATTAGGTAATATATTCCAATTCTATCCTTTTTCCTCCTATTTTCTTCCCTCTCTCCAGCTAACCTGGGAATATCGAGTTTGCCCATCGTACTTATACTCTTGCTCCATCGGGATGAGCAATAACTATTAAGATCAAAAGGGTGTTGCACCTCCACAGATTTTGGCACAGCCCGAGCATAATTTTGCATAGCCGGATATTGCTGGAAGGTGGAGACGTCACATCCCTTTCACGGGAGAAGATTAAGCGCGGGGTCGGGCAGATTCAGCAGCACGATGAAAGTTCCTGTAGTAGTGAATTTGCCTTTTTGTAGCAGCGGTTTGTGGCAACTGATGAGCCGCAATCCATCGAGCATCAGCTACAGTTTCACCCTCGAAGTATACCATATATTCGCGGTTCCCTCTGGTTTCATCCGATGACCAAGTACGGATTTGATTTCGCCTCCTGTTACTTCAGCTGCAAAATCGGGTCTTTTGAGTTGAACGTTGTCGGGGGTTCCCATAAATTTCTTCAGCAGGGAAACGTGGAACGTTGGATGTATCTTCATCTCTGCTGGCAACGTTAGCGTATAGGTGGCATCATTTATCTTCCGTTTGATGCGAAAAGGGCCGATGTACCGCGGTCGAAACGGTTTAGGGTCTTGCAACGTCAGGTTTCTGGTCGATAATAAGACCAGCTCGTCAGGGGTAAAGTCAGGATTACGCCGTCTCGCATCATATCGTATCTTCTGGATTTGCTTAGCATAAAGCATGTTGTTTCGTGCCTCCAGGTATAGGTCGTGTTGATGTCGTAGAAGAACTTCTGCTGCCTCAGGTAAGGGAGAAACGGTAGCCTCCTGTGCACGTGGTACTATTAATGTTCCCGGTAGCTCGGGGTTTCGTCCGTACAAAAGTTCGAAGGGCGAGTACTAAGTAGATTCCGAGATTTGCGCGTTGTAGACCAACTCCGCCATGGGAAGATCAGAGGCCCATGTCGCTTGGCTACTGTTACACCGCAAATAGGTCTCCAAAGTCTGGTTAACTCGTTCTGTCTGTCCATCCGTCTGGGGATGGTATGACGTACTTAAGTGAGTCTCTACCTTGAGCATCCTCATTAGTTGCTGCCAAAAGAGCCCGGTAAACTTGGAATCTCGATCGGAGACCATCGTCCGCGGTAAGCCTGCAAAACGCACCCAGTGTTCGAAAAACAGCTCTGCCGTCATACGAGCGTCTGCATCCGTCCTTGTAGCGATAAATTTCGCGTATTTCGAGAAACGGTCAACAATCACCAGAATTGCGTCAGCTCCGGACTTAGTCATGGGAAGACTAACAATGAAATCCATGGTGATGTCCTCCAACTTTGACTCAGGTACAGGAAGTGGTTGTAGAAATCCCTGAGAAGCTCTCAGTGGTTTTTGCCGTTGACAGATTTCACAGGTTCGGATCAGGGACTGAACATCGTCTCTTAAGGTCAGCCAGTAATAACGCCTCTTTAACAGGTTCACCGTTTTATGAAGGCCAAAATGTCCCCCCGTTGGCTCTTCGTGATAAGTTCTGAGCAATTTATCGACCATTGATTCAGGTACGCAAATACGATGATGTCGATAGAGGACGTTATTCCTTTCGACAAAACCCTGCTCCGCATATTCTGCAGGTCGCTGATAGATCGCTGCAAACTCTGGATCGCGTAGGTACGCCTGCGGCCAGTCCACATCGGTCGTAATCGACGATACAGCCAGTTGCTGAATGGCGTGTCTGCTTAGCGCATCCGCAATGTTGTCACTGCCCTTTCTGTATTCGATATCAAAGGTAAACGGCAATAAGCGATTTACATATCTCGCCTGTCTTTTGGTTAGCTCCTTTTGCGAGTGTAGAAAACGCAAAGGGTTATGGTCGGTGCGAAGCACGAAGCGTTGCGCCTCTACAACACCCCATCGGTGCGAGAGTTTTCGGTTTCGTGAGGGTGTATGGTGCTGGCTTTTGGTGGTTTTGAGTCGCAACTGTGTTCTTCGGTGGGAGGCGCTTCTTTCTGCAGCCTTTCCCCCGCATCTTCTAGTGGTGTGGTGCGTGCTGGGGGTTGCTAGCGCCCCTTGGAGGTCGTGGTTGTTTTTCTTTGGTTGCAAACGTTGGGAACAAGTTCTCTTTTTGGGGGTTTCGTGGGGGAATCGGTTTTTCACACCTTCCAATCGTTATGGTTGGGGTCTCCCCACCCATTCCGGCGGACGGAGCCGTTCTCTCAGCGCGTGTGGAGCTCAGCGTGGGCGGGTTTAGTACCGCGGCCACCCTCACGGACTGCGCTGACGAGTTGGCCCATGGGATCTGCTCGAAACTGACGAGTCTTCTTGTGACTGCTTCCCAGGAACACCGCCTGCCCCTACTGATCGCCTATTTGGAGCGCTTCTCCGCCTCCGCGCCTGCCCCATACCCCCCGGTGCCCGTCCCCGCGGATCCGCACGGTACAGCGGGGCCTGCCTCCACCCGACCCGAGCGCTCCGCTCCGGTCATTCCTGATTCCGACTGGCCTACCCCTATTCAAGGACAGACGCCTCCTGGGCCCGCGTCGGGCCCGAATCCTGCTCCCTCCAGTGCCCCACGTGCGACCTATTCGCAGGTCCTACGCAGAGGCTCTTCTGAACAACGCACGACGGCAATGGTGCGTATGATGCCACAACACATCCCTATTGACTCTTCTCGCCAACTATCTCCGTTCCACTTTGTTTGGATGACGAACGTGCGTCCCCAGACCCCCTCTCGTGGTCGGGGCCGCGCGCCCGTCCACTACCGCGATTTTCGCGACACCATGGCTTCCTCCCTTGGGGTCGCCCCATCTGAATTCCTATATGTGGACTTCACGGGCCCTCATGCCTGTTTTCTTGTTACTGACTCGGCTTACCAGTTCCTTCAATCCCTTGTAACCACCCCCGCGCCCCAGCGCTCTGCTCTGGCCAACATGATACTGACTCGTCCTCATGTCTCTTTGTTTGTCGAGTTCGATCGTTTTGACGCCGGCTGGGTTCCTCCATCGGCCTTGCAAAACCTGGATGCCTCGCAGGCTTCGGTTGTCGCGCTACACACTCATGCGGCGCGGCTCTCGCGCATACAGGCCAGCCTCTTCGCGCGTTTTCCTCCTCGCGGGGTCCTCCGCACCGCGCTAGAGGCCTTCCTCTCCACTGAGGCCACCCTGCTGGAAGCCCACCCTGCGTTTGACTTTCTGCCGCCGACTCTTGAGCACCCTTCCTCCCCTCGCCCTGTCTCCGAGGCTCGTGACACCGACATGGCAGGAGCACCATCGGCCTCTCCGAATCCGCTGGCTCTGGACACCCCCAGTCAAGACTCCGCTGCTGAAAACCCTGTGTCTACTTTCTTCAGGTCTTTTAGTTCCTTCGTGCGCCCCCCACGTAAGCGTCGTGCGGCTCCTGAGCCTCCCTCCGAGGCACCTCCTCCGGATATTCGATCTGCCTTCCCGACTGAGGGGAGGCCCGATGTCTGAGTCTTCCTCCTCCGCGTGCGTGTCGTCCCGGTTACCCCTGTTTACCAGTGACCGTTCAGCCTGGCATGAGCGTGTTCTCTCGTGGTTTTCGCACCTTGTCGCCTCCTACCCGGACGGTTCCCTTCCCCTTTGTCGTCAGAGCACGGCCGTACGGCTCCCTCGTCGACTTCATAAGCCCCTAGGATTGGTGTTGGATTTTCTCTGGCAGCAGGTCGCCGCGAACCCTCACTGCTCTCTTCGCTGGGAACTCTTGTTCTTTTTTCCCCGCCTCGTGCTCACCTCCTCTACCGTCCCCCTCAACCCACATCCTCGCCGGGTCCACCCTCGCCGAAAACTGCAAATGTTCCTTTCCGGCGACTTTGAGGACCTCGAACGTCTTTATTTCGCTTCTCTCTCTTCCTTTTCTCCTAGTGCTCCCTCAGCTTTTAGGTCTTCTCGACAGAATCGGGCGCGTCACGCGGTGGCAGGCGGTGATCTGCGGCGGGCAGCCGGGATCCTCCAGCAGCGGCAACCTGTGGTTCCATACTCCGATGATCTTTCTTCACCGCTCCGTTTGCTCTTTCCCTCGGAAGGCTCCCCTTGGGACTCCTCGTTTGAATCAGTGTTGGAAGAGTACCGCGCCGCGCCACATCCCAGTGCGCGGTTAGTGGTAAATCTGGAGGCGGTGCGTGAGTTGGTTCATGATGCTCCGAAGGGCCGTTCCCCAGGGCCCTCGGGGCTGCGGGTGGAATATCTCCGTTTCTTAAGTGATGAAGGTTTGAAGGCGTTGGCGTGGGTGGTCGAAGCGCTTGTGAATGGTGATCCCCTGTGTGAGTGTGCGTTGTTCTTGGTCGGGCGTTCGCAGTTGTGTCTGCTTTCGAAGCCCGGTCACACGGCCTCGAGCCCTGCTATTCGCCCTATTGGCCTGGTTGAGGTGGTCCGCAAATTGGCGGCGCGATGGTTAGTGAAAATCCTGGTTCCCGAATCCCGCCGTTTCTTTGGGCACGTGCAGTTAGGCGTGGGCTATCGTGGTGGCTGTGAGTTGTTGTCTGTTTTACTCCGTTCGGAAATGGCGTACTCCCCAGATTCTGGGCTCCTCTCTGTCGATTTTACCAATGCGTTCAACCGCGTCTCTCGTCCGGCTCTCATGCACGTGGTGCGCGAAGTCTTCCCCGTAGGCTTTCCCTTTGTTAGTAGACTTTATTCTCCGCTTGGTCGTGGGGCTACCTATGACACCCTTGGCGCTTCCTCACACACGTTTGCGGCGCGCACAGGGGTACAACAGGGTGATCCCTTGTCCCCTTTCCTACATGCCTGTGGACTACAACTCGTCTTGCTTTGTCTTCGCTCCGAATTCCCGCAGGTTCGTACGGTTGCATACCACGACGACGTGTGCCTCCTGGGGCCCCCTGATACTCTAGCACTCGCTTATGATCGTCTCCGCTCCTTGGCTTCGCGGGTTGACCTGGAGGTTAATCATCACAAATCGTTCTACTGGGGAGGTGTAGCTGCACAAGAGCAGCAGGTACCTGCGTCGTTCCAGGATATTTGGAGACCGGATGGTTTTGTCCACTTAGGCATCCCCTACGGGTCGCCGTCCTTCGTTGAAGGCGAGTTCCTGCAGCTCCTCGGTAAGCACAGACAGCTGGTTGCAGAGCTTCGACGGCTACCTCCGGGCTTTCTCCAGTGCTCGTTGTTGCTGTTTCGGTATTGTTGCAGTCAGCGGTTAACCTATTGGCTTCGCTCACTTCCAACTCATTGGAGCCGGTGGTTGGCCACTCGTGCGGATGCTGAAGGTTTCCGTGACCTGGGGTATTTTCTCGATGAAGAGCTGAGCGCTCTGCCGCGACCCACCTGTGATGTTGTGCGCGCCCAGGTAGGCCTCCCATTGCGATTGGGGGGACTGGGCCTCTGCAATCGTGTTGTGGTCCAACCTGCAGCCGCAGTAGAGGCCTGGGGAACCGCACTTCCCACTTTGAGCAGCTTGGGTATCTCGAAGTTCCGCAATTTGATGGCGAGCCTCTCGCGGGGTGTCTTGCTTCCCAGCGTACCGGAAAGCGCCCAAGACTTGTTTCTGGAGCTCCAAACCGCCCTGAATTCCTGTACTAGTCTCCCCGAAACCGTTCAACCCCATCTTCCTGACTGGCGAGCTGTATTTGACCGCTCTCGAGGCTCCGCCCCGGGGATTCGTCCTGCGCCTGAACCTGTTCTAGGGGAGATTGACCCAGTGGTTGCCGCAGAAGAAGAAGTTCCAGTTGATCCTCCTGATGATTCCCAGCGCGCTGGGAGCCGAGCTCAAGCACGCACGGATGCGCTGCAAAATATCCTTTCTTAGGACTTGCACCGTGCTGCATATGGCCGACTCCTCGCGCAGATGGTCTCATCTTCTCGCGCTCGCGCCCGCCTACGTAGTCTTGGAGGGGTTCTTAGCTCTCAGTGGCTCATGACCGTACCAGCCTTTCCGCCACTCACACTGTCGGATTTCGAAGTGCGTACTTCACTGCGCTTATACCTCGGCTTACATCAGCCCCCTTGGCCGTACGAGATGGGTTCGTCGTGCCCTCTCTGCTCTCAGACTGAAGACAACGCAGATTTTGGCGCCCACCTGCTCGCTAGTTGCCCGGCGGTGAAAGGTGCTCGAACCCGCCGCCACACACGGATCTTGAACCTGTTATACCGGGAACTTCGGCCTATAGTCCGGCAAGCCGGTCTGGAAATCGAACGTGAGAAACCTTTACCCGTCGCGGACTTTCAAAATGATGAACGCCGTGTAGCCGACCTGGTGATCACCTGTGACGACAGCCGCCGTACCACATACGTTGATCTTGCTGTTCCTAACCCTCAAGCTAGTCGTTATCTCCCGGCTGCGGGGGAGCGCCGTGGATCTGCCGCCGCCAGCATGAGACGCCGCAAAGAGATCAAATACGCGGGGGCTTTGTCTTCCCCTGGTGTTCGTGCTTCGGCACTAGCACATCGCTTGGTACCCCTGATCATTGAGTGCTTTGGGTTCATGGACTCTGTTGGTTCTCGCTGGCTTCGGGAGTTGTTCCGCGAACGCCCTGACCGTCTTCAATCGTTGTTTACCCGCTTAAGTTTCCTGCTGTGGCGCATGAATGCCGCTTTGATGTTGGAGGCGCGAGTACTTCGCCGCGCTTAGTCTTTTTTTCCCCTCGGGGTTTTTTTTTCAGCCTCCGATTAAACCATTCGTTCGTATCACAGCGCGATCTCTAAAGCAGCACGGATCATCTGAGGGTTAATTGCCGACCGTAACAACTGACTCTACGGATCCCCATCGACTGATGAAGTCACCAAGTTCTGTTTAGCACTGACAAGACGTCGCACTGCGCCGTACTTGTCCGTGATCATTCCCGACGTTGTCCAGAAGTTTTTGTGGTCTGTAAACTTGGGCTTTTGTCTGTTGGTAGGATATTCCTTAGCTAGTCAGGCTATGCTAGCGCTTCAGGCTATGCTACCCGGGTTTGAGCCGATTGTGGAGCTCCCGCACTGATGTGATTCAACATAGCCTCACCTGGGGCCAACACAGTGCCGCTCACACAGTCATGCTCAATTCTCCTCTCACGCCGCCTACCACTGCCGCTCGTCTCCGCGGCATGGGAGGCCACCTCTTGCACTTGTGGTTAACCACTCTACCGTCGTCATTGAGTCATCGTCTCGATGCTTTCCAGTTCCGTTCTGCCGCACGGATCTATCTCGGTTTGCCACAGGCTCCGTGGCACTCTAATCGGCCGTCTTTCTGTCAGGGATGTGAGAGCCGGATTGACGCTTGTGGCTACCACTTCCTGGGTTCCTGCGGACTGTTGCGAGGTCTCCGTACGAGGCGTCACACTCGCCTCAAGTACATCCTCAGCGAATTTTTGACTCGGATAGGGCATACGGTTGAGGTTGAGTCGGAAGTGCCCAGATCCATCTCGGACTCTGCACCGCCCCGTTGTATCGCCGATCTCCTCGTCTCCGACGCTGCTGCCAGACGCTCAACATATGTGGACCTTGCGATTACCTGCCCCGTGGCCAGCGCCCACCTCACCGCAGCCGCCCGCCGCCGGGGGGCCGCGGCTTCAGCCCTTCGAAGAGTTAAGGAACGACGGTATGCTGAGAGCATGGCCAGTCTGCCTTGCGCTGAGGGTCGCTCTCACCGGTTCCAGCCATTCATTGTGGAAAGCTTTGGTCACGTCGATAAGTCGGGTTTAGAGTGGTTGTGGAAATGTTTTGCTGAGCATCCTACCGAATATTTGGCGCTCTTGAGGCGTTTAAGTGTCTCCCTTTGGCGATATTCCAGCGACATGCTGTCCGAGGCGCGCCATCGGCGCCTGGGGTTGCATACTTCCCTCCCTAGTTATTAGTTCATCTTCACGCCTTGCGTAGCGCTTCAGGCTATGCTAGTAAAGTCCAGTAAAGTCCACGATGACGTAACATTGCTGGGCACCCCTGACACCCTGGCTAGGGGGCTGACCGAGATCGAAGCGATTGCACGTCGCGTCGGTTTGACTGTGGAAACAGAAAAATGTCGCTTTCTCCCCCCGAGGGACGTGTCGCTGGCCTCTCTGCCACCCACTCTGCGACTAATCAGCGAACGTGAAGGGTTCCAACACCACAGCGTCGGATTGGGGACTGACAACTTTGTCCAAGCATCCTGCGAGCGAGTTTTGGCACGGCACAAGCAACTCACCGACGCCATTCAGCACCTACCCGACAGCATGCTGCAATCGGCCTGCTTGCTTTCCCGCTTTTGTGCCGGTACCAGACTCAACTACTGGTTGCGCAGCCTGCCTCCAGCTTGGGGCTCGTGGATCGCGGCTAAAGCCGACGAGATGACCCTGCAACACTGGGGAACGCTCTTGGATGGACTGGACTTTACAGTCTTGGATGAGCCCCTCGATCTTGAAGCTGCTCCCGACAGGGACTTGATTCGTGCACAGATCGCTCTACCGTTGCGATTAGGGGGATTCGGCGTCGCAGACCGTGGGCTGGTATGCTCGCCAGCGGCGGTTGCCTCCTGGGCTACCGCGCTGCGAACGTTGGTGACCTTCCAGATGCGAAGTGCCTGCCTCTTGGCTCGAGCTTTGACCAACGAGGATCCAGTGACCCTGCCGCCCCCGCTTTTGACAATTTATGATGGTCTTCAACACGCGTTCAGGAGGTGCAACGCCGTGCCGGACGCAAATCGGTCCCGCTTTCGTTCCTGGAGGGAGCTGTTATGGGGACGAGCTGAAGCGATTGAGGATTCTCCCCTCGACCGAGTTCTTGCCGATGACGGAGAGGCTAGCTCCGGGTCACCTGTTGCAGACTACCCGGGTTTGAGCCGATTGTGGAGCTCCCGCACTGATGTGATTCAACATAGCCTCACCTGGGGCCAACACAGTGCCGCTCACACAGTCATGCTCAATTCTCCTCTCACGCCGCCTACCACTGCCGCTCGTCTCCGCGGCATGGGAGGCCACCTCTTGCACTTGTGGTTAACCACTCTACCGTCGTCATTGAGTCATCGTCTCGATGCTTTCCAGTTCCGTTCTGCCGCACGGATCTATCTCGGTTTGTCACAGGCTCCGTGGCACTCTAATCGGCCGTCTTTCTGTCAGGGATGTGAGAGCCGGATTGACGCTTGTAGCTACCACTTCCTGGGTTCCTGCGGACTGTTGAGAGGTCTCCGTACGAGGCGTCACACTCGCCTCAAGTACATCCTCAGCGAATTTTTGACTCGGATAAGGCATACGGTTGAGGTTGAGTCGGAACTGCCCAGATCAATCTCGGACTCTGCACCGCCCCGTTGTATAGCCGATCTCCTCGTCTCCGACGCTGCTGCCAGACGCTCAACATATGTGGACCTTGCGATTACCTGCCCCGTGGCCAGCGCCCACCTCACCGCAGCCGCCCGCCGCCGGGGGGCCGCGGCTTCAGCCCTTCGAAGAGTTAAGGAACGACGGTATGCTGAGAGCATGGCCAGTCTGCCTTGCGCTGAGGGTCGCTCTCACCGGTTCGAGCCATTCATTGTGGAAAGCTTTGGTCACGTGGATAAGTCGGGTCTAGAGTGGTTGCGGAAATGTTTTGCTGAGCATCCTACTGAATATTTGGCGCTCTTGAGGCGTTTAAGTGTCTCCCTTTGGCGATATTCCAGCGACATGCTTTCCGAGGCGCGCCATCGGCGCCTGGGGTTGCATGCATCCCTCCCCAGTTATTAGGTCATCTTCACGCCTTGCGTAGCGCTTCAGGCTATGCTAGTAACGTCCAATGCTGAGGCCGGCAAACGAGCCAAATATCGGGATGCCATCGGTGACCACAACGACTTCCAAGTTGTACCCTCGCCGTCGAGGTAACGCTGAGGCCGGCAAAGGAGCTAAATATCGGGATGCCATCGGTGACCACAAGGGCTTCCAAATTGAACCCCGTCGAGCTAGTGCTGAGGCCGGCAGACGAACCAAATATCGGGATGCCATCGGTGACCGAAATGACTTCCAAATTGTACCCTTCGCCGTCGAAGGGTTTGGACGACTCGGGCAAGCAGCCAAGACTTCATTACCGAAACTACTGCAGATCTTGAGCACAAAGCGGACTCGCAAACGGCTCATTCGCGTGAACACGTGTTCGCGTGGACAGTAATTGAGAGCTATGGCGAGGCACAGCTCGTTTGGCGATCCATGCCATGCATGCCAAATATAATCATGTTCGGACGCTGTCCCTATAGAAAGTAGTCCTCTACCCGACTCTGGGCTCTCTCCTTAGCATAGCCCCTCCTGTTTTCCTGGCATCTCTCTAGCGCTACATTCGGTAGTTGGAATAAACGGATATAATAATAAATCCATCCTTTTCCCGGACTGTTGCTATCACTGCTTATCTCGCTTCTGCTCGTGAGGTCACCTCTCGGTGTACAGCTCTCTTTGCCATTAATTCTTTTTTCTCAATAGACGATTAATTCCTTTTTTCAATAGACGAGTTCTCAGCTCTAAGATCCTGACCGAGATAGGAATGTTTGTCGAGAAGATAGATGAACTGATAGTCGATACCGGTGGTTTACCGATAAACGGATAATCGACACTGGAACCGACTCATCTCCAAGCTCCTCAAGTAGCCTGTCCGCTGCTGGTGACTGGTAATGATGACAAACTAGGAACAAGTGCACCAACCGTTCGGATCTCTTGCACCCTAGAAATGAATTAGGAAAAGCGCCAGAGGGGTTAAATCTGATTCCAAAGATAAACACTCGGCTATGTGGACGCCCTATCGATCACCTTTAAATCTCCACAGTATTGATCAACTTCTCCCACATCAACACATGACCAATTCCTATTAGGATTATAGGGACCTGGTGGCAATATGCACTGTGTATCCCCACACTCGCAGACGCAAATTCCGTTGTAGGTTTCAGTGAAGGCCTAGAGATGAATTAGTAACACCCCAAGCGGGTTAAGCACAACTGGCAACAATTTAATAATCAGCTCCGGATATCGTATTTATCACCTGATAACCATCACAGTGCTTCAGAGCGAATTGATCCACGGCAGAGCAGGTCCGATAAACGCTGTCGTTTAGGCTTATGCACTGGGTCGACGTAACCTCACATTCCGTACAGGTACAGTTGCCGTTCTCATCTTTTCCAGGAAGCTTCAGTTACGGTGATGGTTTTTGTCTTAGAAAAAGTGCAAAACTTGTGTCTGCAGGTTCAGGACGATTGAGCACTTACCACTCCACCACCGCACTGATCGTAGGGGTTTCTACACAACCCTTCCGCCGTTCTGCATTCATATTCCGAATCGAGGCAACCAGAACACCCGGTGATCATGAAAGTGCAGATCGTAAGAGGATTACCGTTGCTCCTCGTTGTCAAAGAGCAGTATTCGTCATCTGCATCGGGAACCATGTAGGCCTGAATTCGTTTCCCGGTATCCAGATCTGTGACCACTGCGGCCACAGCAAAATCGGGGAAATAAGTGCAGCAACCCTCGTGTCCATAGAGCACCTCTGGACATGCCTTCATACTCGACTTCGTGACGGTACCGGTAAGGCCGTTTTTCTCCTTCACCTTTTCGACATCCTTGTACTTGTTCCAGAGGAGACTTTCAGAGACAGTCCAGCGAAACGCTGCCCAAAGTCTGGTCAGCTCGTAGCCGTCGGCAGCTGTGAAGGTGAATCTCATACAGTTGCCCTCATCCCGAGTAGGCACTGTTGACGTACAGATCTCTCCCAGAACCTTTCGTCCAGACTTCGTGACTAGGTTTCTGCAGATATCTATGTACTGGAACTCGTCTTTCCTGGGATCCATACTGCAGTCTTCGTAGTCTGCTGTCGCCGTGCCAATCATCGCCAATACCAGCAAAAACAAGACGCTGAACCGTTTCATTTTTCCTTCCATGCCTTTCGTGCTTGTTGTTTTACTTCCTTAGTTCCGTTAGGTGAAGACGTCTCCCTGAAAATGTTCAATATACATGTTATGACAATATATACATATATTGCTCGCGATGACATAGCGTTGGTTTTGTCCCTAAAGTCCGGGCTATTCTCTTCCCCTTCTTTGAATACAACCCGAGATGTTTCACACCGCAGTCCCCGCAACCGGGTCAGCTTGTTGAGTTGAATGATGCTAAATTTTTGTGAGCAAGTGTTAAACAATTGAACGTGGGTCTGGTCTCTTTTGGCATTTTCATATCTGCGAAAGCTCCATTGGAATTTCTGTGGCAGCCTGTTATAGTAAAAACCCGCGTGTACGGGGCGTCATGAACTCGGGCATGGCGTCCTCCAAACTTTGCAGCATTCTGATGAAAAAAATTGCAAGCAGGACGCTGGTGCGGACATGCCAATATCTGTCTGTTCACACTCGCTACTGGTGACTAGGACTCTGTTAGTTTCTATTCATCAACCAAACGACGAAAAGAGAAACAATAAAAAAAAACGCTCTAATCCTCTTGGAATTCCTCCTTCAAATCTACACAACTCCTTGTCGCCTACAAAGCCACACGAAAAGGGGTGGACCCAAATTCTTCCAAGGTTAACTCTGATGCCTCATTAGATTCTCATAAGATGAATTTGTTGCAGCTCCGCGGATGCTAAGAGCGCCGTAGCTAAGAGCAAGTCAAGGCGAATATTGGCAAAACACTCAGGAATGTTCCTGGAAAAAAGCGATCTTCATTGCATTGGGACGGTTTTGTTCTATTTATAGAGTTTTGGATTTCAGCGATTCTATTTTAGGCTTTGGCGCCGAAAATGATTGGCTGGGATTGATTAGAAGAAGAATGGTTTAATCCGAGGCTGAAAGAAAAAACCGCGAGGAGAAAAAAAGACAAAGTGCGGCCAAGAACTCGCGCCTCCAAAATGATTGATTGCTGCCGTTTGCCCATTTCGTTTCACACGTTCATTTAATCGTGTTGAATGAATGGTTTAATCGGAGGCTGAAAAAAAAACCCCGAGGGGAAAAAAAGACTAAGCGCGGCGAAGTACTCGCGCCTCCAACATCAAAGCGGCATTCATGCGCCACAGCAGGAAACTTAAGCGGGTAAACAACGATTGAAGACGGTCAGGGCGTTCGCGGAACAACTCCCGAAGCCAGCGAGAACCAACAGAGTCCATGAACCCAAAGCACTCAATGATCAGGGGTACCAAGCGATGTGCTAGTGCCGAAGCACGAACACCAGGGGAAGACAAAGCCCCCGCGTATTTGATCTCTTTGCGGCGTCTCATGCTGGCGGCGGCAGATCCACGGCGCTCCCCCGCAGCCGGGAGATAACGACTAGCTTGAGGGTTAGGAACAGCAAGATCAACGTATGTGGTACGGCGGCTGTCGTCACAGGTGATCACCAGGTCGGCTACACGGCGTTCATCATTTTGAAAGTCCGCGACGGGTAAAGGTTTCTCACGTTCGATTTCCAGACCGGCTTGCCGGACTATAGGCCGAAGTTCCCGGTATAACAGGTTCAAGATCCGTGTGTGGCGGCGGGTTCGAGCACCTTTCACCGCCGGGCAACTAGCGAGCAGGTGGGCGCCAAAATCTGCGTTGTCTTCAGTCTGAGAGCAGAGAGGGCACGACGAACCCATCTCGTACGGCCAAGGGGGCTGATGTAAGCCGAGGTATAAGCGCAGTGAAGTACGCACTTCGAAATCCGACAGTGTGAGTGGCGGAAAGGCTGGTACGGTCATGAGCCACTGAGAGCTAAGAACCCCTCCAAGACTACGTAGGCGGGCGCGAGCGCGAGAAGATGAGACCATCTGCGCGAGGAGTCGGCCATATGCAGCACGGTGCAAGTCCTAAGAAAGGATATTTTGCAGCGCATCCGTGCGTGCTTGAGCTCGGCTCCCAGCGCGCTGGGAATCATCAGGAGGATCAACTGGAACTTCTTCTTCTGCGGCAACCACTGGGTCAATCTCCCCTAGAACAGGTTCAGGCGCAGGACGAATCCCCGGGGCGGAGCCTCGAGAGCGGTCAAATACAGCTCGCCAGTCAGGAAGATGGGGTTGAACGGTTTCGGGGAGACTAGTACAGGAATTCAGGGCGGTTTGGAGCTCCAGAAACAAGTCTTGGGCGCTTTCCGGTACGCTGGGAAGCAAGACACCCCGCGAGAGGCTCGCCATCAAATTGCGGAACTTCGAGATACCCAAGCTGCTCAAAGTGGGAAGTGCGGTTCCCCAGGCCTCTACTGCGGCTGCAGGTTGGACCACAACACGATTGCAGAGGCCCAGTCCCCCCAATCGCAATGGGAGGCCTACCTGGGCGCGCACAACATCACAGGTGGGTCGCGGCAGAGCGCTCAGCTCTTCATCGAGAAAATACCCCAGGTCACGGAAACCTTCAGCATCCGCACGAGTGGCCAACCACCGGCTCCAATGAGTTGGAAGTGAGCGAAGCCAATAGGTTAACCGCTGACTGCAACAATACCGAAACAGCAACAACGAGCACTGGAGAAAGCCCGGAGGTAGCCGTCGAAGCTCTGCAACCAGCTGTCTGTGCTTACCGAGGAGCTGCAGGAACTCGCCTTCAACGAAGGACGGCGACCCGTAGGGGATGCCTAAGTGGACAAAACCATCCGGTCTCCAAATATCCTGGAACGACGCAGGTACCTGCTGCTCTTGTGCAGCTACACCTCCCCAGTAGAACGATTTGTGATGATTAACCTCCAGGTCAACCCGCGAAGCCAAGGAGCGGAGACGATCATAAGCGAGTGCTAGAGTATCAGGGGGCCCCAGGAGGCACACGTCGTCGTGGTATGCAACCGTACGAACCTGCGGGAATTCGGAGCGAAGACAAAGCAAGACGTTGTAGTCCACAGGCATGTAGGAAAGGGGACAAGGGATCACCCTGTTGTACCCCTGTGCGCGGCGCAAACGTGTGTGAGGAAGCGCCAAGGGTGTCATAGGTAGCCCCACGACCAAGCGGAGAATAAAGTCTACTAACAAAGGGAAAGCCTACGGGGAAGACTTCGCGCACCACGTGCATGAGAGCCGGACGAGAGACGCGGTTGAACGCATTGGTAAAATCGACAGAGAGGAGCCCAGAATCTGGGGAGTACGCCATTTCCGAACGGAGTAAAACAGACAACAACTCACAGCCACCACGATAGCCCACGCCTAACTGCACGTGCCCAAAGAAACGGCGGGATTCGGGAACCAGGATTTTCACTAACCATCGCGCCGCCAATTTGCGGACCACCTCAACCAGGCCAATAGGGCGACTAGCAGGGCTCGAGGCCGTGTTGCCGGGCTTCGAAAGCAGACACAACTGCGAACGCCCGACCAAGAACCACGCACGCTCACACAGGGGATCACCATTCACAAGCGCTTCGACCACCCACGCCAACGCCTTCAAACCTTCATCACTTAAAAAACGGAGATATTCCACCCGCAGCCCCGAGGGCCCTGGGGAACGGCCCTTTGGAGCATCATGAACCAACTCACGCACCGCCTCCAGATTGACCACTAACCGCGCACTGGGATGTGGCGCGGCGCGGTACTCTTCCAACACTGATTCAAACGAGGAGTCCCAAGGGGAGCCTTCCGAGGGAAAGAGCAAACGGAGCGGTGAAGAAAGATCATCGGAGTATGGAACCACAGGTTGCCGCTGCTGGAGGATCCCGGCTGCCCGCCGCAGATCACCGCCTGCTACCGCGTGACGCGCCCGATTCTGTCGAGAAGACCTAAAAGCTGAGGGAGCACTAGGAGAAAAGGAAGAGAGAGAAGCGAAATAAAGACGTTCGAGGTCCTCAAAGTCGCCGGAAAGGAACATTTGCAGTTTTCGGCGAGGGTGGACCCGGCGAGGATGTGGGTTGAGGGGGACGGTAGAGGAGGTGAGCACGAGGCGGGGAAAAAAGAACAAGAGTTCCCAGCGAAGAGAGCAGTGAGGGTTCGCGGCGACCTGCTGCCAGAGAAAATCCAACACCAATCCTAGGGGCTTATGAAGTCGACGAGGGAGCCGTACGGCCGTGCTCTGACGACAAAGGGGAAGGGAACCGTCCGGGTAGGAGGCGACAAGGTGCGAAAACCACGAGAGAACACGCTCATGCCAGGCTGAACGGTCACTGGTAAACAGGGGTAACCGGGACGACACGCACGCGGAGGAGGAAGACTCAGACATCGAACCTCCCCTCAGTCGGGAAGGCAGATCGAATATCCGGAGGAGGTGCCTCGGAGGGAGGCTCAGGAGCCGCACGACGCTTACGCGGGGGGCGCACGAAGGAACTAAAAGACCTGAAGAAAGTAGACACAGGGTTTTCAGCAGCGGAGTCTTGACTGGGGGTGTCCAGAGCCAGCGGATTCGGAGAGGCCGATGGTGCTCCTGCCATGTCGGTGTCACGAGCCTCGGAGACAGGGCGAGGGGAGAAAGGGTGCTCAAGAGTCGGCGGCAGAAGGTCAAACGCAGGGTGGGCTTCCAGCAGGGTGGCCTCAGTGGAGAGGAAGGCCTCTAGCGCGGTGCGGAGGACCCCGCGAGGAGGAAAACGCGCGAAGAGGCTGGCCTGTATGCGCGAGAGCCGCGCCGCATGAGTGTGTAGCGCGACAACCGAAGCCTGCGAGGCATCCAGGTTTTGAAAGGCCGACGGAGGAACCCATCCGGCGTCAAAACGATCGAACTCGACAAACAAAGAGACATGAGGACGAGTCAGTATCATGTTGGCCAGAGCAGAGCGCTGGGGCGCGGGGTGGTTACAAGGGATTGAAGGAACTGGTAAGCCGAGTCAGTAACAAGAAAACAGGCATGAGGGCCCGTGAAGTCCACATATAGGAATTCAGACGGGGCGACCTCAAGGGAGGAAGCCATGGTGTCGCGAAAATCGCGGTAGTGGACGGGCGCGCGGCCCCGACCACGAGAGGGGGTCTGGGGACGCACGTTCGTCATCCAAACAAAGTGGAACGGAGATAGTTGGCGAGAAGAGTCAATAGGGATGTGTTGTGGCATCATACGCACCATTGCCGTCGTGCGTTGTTCAGAAGAGCCTCTGCGCAGGACCTGCGAATAGGTCGCACGTGGGGCACTGGAGGGAGCAGGATTCGGGCCCGACGCGGGCCCAGGAGGCGTCTGTCCTTGAATAGGAGTAGGCCAGTCGGAATCAGGAATGACCGGAGCGGAGCGCTCGGGTCGGGTGGAGGCAGGCCCCGCTGTACCGTGCGGATCCGCGGGGACGGGCACCGGGGGGTATGGGCCAGGCGCGGAGGCGGAGAAGCGCTCCAAATAGGCGATCAGTAGGGGCAGGCGGTGTTCCTGGGAAGCAGTCACAAGAAGACTCGTCAGTTTCGAGCAGATCCCATGGGCCAACTCGTCAGCGCAGTCCGTGAGGGTGGCCGCGGTACTAAACCCGCCCACGCTGAGCTCCACACGCGCTGAGAGAACGGCTCCGTCCGCCGGAATGGGTGGGGAGACCCCAACCATAACGATTGGAAGGTGTGAAAAACCGATTCCCCCACGAAACCCCCAAAAAGAGAACTTGTTCCCAACGTTTGCAACCAAAGAAAATTTAATCACTGACAACGTTTGTACAGCTTACTCTAAGTAAACCACCACCACCACCACCAAACCGAATATGAATGAATGAATGAATGAATGGTTTAATCGGAGGCTGAAAAAAAAAACCCCGAGGGGAAAAAAAGACTAAGCGCGGCGAAGTACTCGCGCCTCCAACATCAAAGCGGCATTCATGCGCCACAGCAGGAAACTTAAGCGGGTAAACAACGATTGAAGACGGTCAGGGCGTTCGCGGAACAACTCCCGAAGCCAGCGAGAACCAACAGAGTCCATGAACCCAAAGCACTCAATGATCAGGGGTACCAAGCGATGTGATATAGCGCTAAGGATGCGGAATGAAAGCACATGAGGCTACGCTAAGGGCACACCAGGACGGCCAATACTACTTTCTATGGGAAACAGTGTCTGGACGTTGTTCGCTAACTGGGTTGGTTCGGATCGACGGCATCCATTCGCACATGTCGATCGTTTCATCCAATCGGTTGAGGGCGGATCCTCGATTAATGTAATTTTTGAGAACCAGGTTCACAATACAGTTTTTGGTTTCGTGAGTGTATGGTGCTCGCTTTTTTGGTGGTTTTGAGTCGCAATTGTGTTCTTAGGTGGGAGGCGCTTCTTTCTGCAGCCTTTCCCCCGCATCTTCTAGTGGTGTGGTGCGTGCTGGGGGTTGCTAGCGCCCCTTGGAGGTCGTGGTGGTTTTTCTTTGGTTGCAAACGTTGGGAACAAGTTCTCTTTTTGGGGGTTTCGTTGGGGAATCGGTTTTTCACACCTTCCTATCGTTATGGTTGGGGTTTCCCCACCTATTCCGGTGGACGGAGCCGTTCTCTCAGCGCCCGTGGAGCTCAGCGTGGGCGGGTTTAGTACCGCGGCCACCCTCACGGACTGCGCTGACGAGTTAGCCCATGGGATCTGCTCGAAACTGACGAGTCTTCTTGTGACTGCTTCCCAGGAACACCGCCTGCCCCTGCTGATCGCCTATTTGGAGCGCTTCTCCGCCTCCGCGCCTGCCCCATACCCCCCGGTGCCCGTCCCCGCGGATCCGCACGGTACAGCGGGGCCTGCCTCCACCCGACCCGAGCGCTCCGCTCCGGTCATTCCTGATTCCGACTGGCCTACCCCTATTCAAGGACAGACGCCTCCTGGGCCCGCGTCGGGCCCGAATCCTGCTCCCTCCAGTGCCCCACGTGCGACCTATTCGCAGGTCCTACGCAGGGGCTCTTCTGAACAACGCACGACGGCATGGTGCGTATGATGCCACAACACATCCCTATTGACTCTTCTCGCCAACTATCTCCGTTCCACTTTGTTTGGATGACGAACGTGCGTCCCCAGACCCCCTCTCGTGGTCGGGGCCGCGCGCCCGTCCACTACCGCGATTTTCGCGACACCATGGCTTCCTCCCTTGGGGTCGCCCCGTCTGAATTCCTATATGTGGACTTCACGGGCCCTCATGCCTGTTTTCTTGTTACTGACTCGGCTTACCAGTTCCTTCAATCCCTTGTAACCACCCCCGCGCCCCAGCGCTCTGCTCTGGCCAACATGATACTGACTCGTCCTCATGTCTCTTTGTTTGTCGAGTTCGATCGTTTTGACGCCGGATGGGTTCCACCGTCGGCCTTGCAAAACCTGGATGCCTCGCAGGCTTCGGTTGTCGCGCTACACACTCATGCGGCGCGGCTCTCGCGCATACAGGCGAGCCTCTTCGCGCGTTTTCCTCCTCGCGGGGTCCTCCGCACCGCGCTAGAGGCCTTCCTCTCCACTGAGGCCACCCTGCTGGAAGCCCACCCTGCGTTTGACCTTCTGCCGCCGACTCTTGAGCACCCTTCCTCCCCTCGCCCTGTCTCCGGGGTTCCAGTAAGTTTCTCCCTAGATGGACTTTACTAGCATAGCCTGAAGCGCTACACAAGGCGTGAAGATGAACTAATAACTAGGGAGGGAAGTATGCAACCCCAGGCGCCGATGGCGCGCCTCGGAAAGCATGTCGCTGGAATATCGCCAAAGGGAGACACTTAAACGCCTCAACAGCGCCAAATATTCAGTAGGATGCTCAGCAAAACATTTCCGCAACCACTCTAAACCCGACTTATCCACGTGACCAAAGCTTTCCACAATGAATGGCTGGAACCGGTGAGAGCGACCCTCAGCGCAAGGCAGACTGGCCATGCTCTCAGCATACCGTCGTTCCTTAACTCTTCGAAGGGCTGAAGCCGCGGCCCCCCGGCGGCGGGCGGCTGCGGTGAGGTGGGCGCTGGCCACGGGGCAGGTAATCGCAAGGTCCACATATGTTGAGCGTCTGGCAGCAGCGTCAGAGACGAGGAGATCGGCTATACAACGGGGCGGTGCAGAGTCCGAGATTGATCTGGGCAGTTCCGACTCAACCTCAACCGTATGCCCTATCCGAGTCAAAAATTCGCTGAGGATGTGCTTGAGGCGAGTGTGACGCCTCGTACGGAGACCTCGCAACAGTCCGCAGGAACCCAGGAAGTGGTAGCCACAAGCGTCAATCCGGCTCTCACATCCCTGACAGAAAGACGGCCGATTAGAGTGCCACGGAGCCTGTGGCAAACCGAGATAGATCCGGGCGGCAGAACGGAACTGGAAAGCATCGAGACGATGACTCAATGACGACGGTAGAGTGGTTAACCACAAGTGCGAGAGGTGGCCTCCCTTTAGTAGCATAGCCTGAAGCGCTACGCAAGGCGTGAAGATGAACTAATAACTAGGGAGGGAAGCATGCAACCCCAGGCGCCGATGGCGCGCCTCGGAAAGCATGTCGCTGGAATATCGCCAAAAGGAGACACTTAAACGCCTCAACAGCGCCAAATATTCAGTAGGATGCTCAGCAAAACATTTCCGCAACCACCCTAAACCCGACTTACCCACGTGACCAAAGCTTTCCACAATGAACGGCTGGAACCGGTGAGAGCGACCCTCAGCGCAAGGCAGACTGGCCATGCTCTCAGCATACCGTCGTTCCTTAACTCTTCGAAGGGCTGAAGCCGCGGCCCCCCGGCGGCGGGCGGCTGCGGTGAGGTGGGCGCTGGCCACGGGGCAGGTAATAGCAAGGTCCACATATGTTGAGCGTCTGGCAGCAGCGTCGGAGACGAGGAGATCGGCTATACAACGGGGCGGTGCAGAGTCCGAGATTGATCTGGGCAGTTCCGACTCAACCTCAACCGTATGCCCTATCCGAGTCAAAAATTCGCTGAGGATGTACTTGAGGCGAGTGTGACGCCTCGTACGGAGACCTCGCAACAGTCCGCAGGAACCCAGGAAGTGGTAGCCACAAGCGTCAATCCGGCTCTCACATCCCTGGCAGAAAGACGGCCGATTAGAGTGCCACGGAGCCTGTGGCAAACCGAGATAGATCCGTGCGGCAGAACGGAACTGGAAAGCATCGAGACGATGACTCAATGACGACGGTAGAGTGGTTAACCACAAGTGCGAGAGGTGGCCTCCCATGCCGCGGAGACGAGCGGCAGTGGTAGGCGGCGTGAGAGGAGAATTGAGCATGACTGTGTGAGCGGCACTGTGTTGGCCCCAGGCCAGGAACTGCTGACCCCTGCGGAGAGCGACGAACGGGAGATATGCACCGGTATGGGGGAAGTGACAGCGAGGTCCACATGTGCCGAGCGTTTGGCGGCTGCGCCAGGAGGTCTGCGATGCAGCGAGCAGAGGTGGTTGCGGAAGGTGTTCGAGGCAGTGCCGATTCCACCTCTACCTGTAGCCGACTCTTGTCAAGTGTTTGCCCAGGACGTATTTGCGGCGCGTATGTCAAATTGTGCGATGACCTCGCAGCACTCCACACGAGCCAGGAAAATGGTACCCACATCCATCGATACGCCTCGCACAACCTTCTGCCTTGGCAGAAGGAAGAGCGATTGGGGCCTATGGCAAAACAGGGGTTAGATGCGTGCCGCGGTGCGGAACAACTGGAAGGCGTCCAATGTTTGGCACGGACACGAGGGCAGAGTGGTTTTTTTGTCATAGATGGGATAGATGACCTCGCATGCCCCATAGCGAACCGCAGTGGTAGGCGGTGTAAGTGGGGTGAGTTGAGTAAGATTGCTTGCAGCAGTGTGTTGGCCCCGAATGAGGCTATGTTGGATCATATCAATGCGTCAGGTTGACAAAGGCGCCTGAGAGCGACGGGCAGAATGCCCGGAGTACCCTCAGTGGTATACGGGAGAGATAGAGAACACGAAATCCTCCGCATTTTTTATTTTTCTTGCTGGTGGTTTTTTCTAAATCACAGTTCCTCAAGGGCGTACGGTGACGGTCGGGTGAGAGGAGAGGGTGTACGGGAGATATAAAGAAAACGATATCCTCTCCATTCAAAATTTCACACGACTTCCAAAGGAGGTAATTCTCTGGCTCTCCATACAATCCAGAGCGCCCAGTTTGCATCGTCAGCAAGAGTTCGTCAGCGCTCTATGCTTCTCGACAAAGACTTTCTGCCCTACGGGTTCAACCCCACTTTAAGCGATCGCGAGGCACTCTAGGCAGAGGATAGCGGCGCCGCTGTAGACTGCCGGATCTAGGCTATAGGATGTCTGAGTCTTCTGCCTGGGACATCCTGAATCATTGAGTGTGAACCTTGTCAGCGAAGCGTTGGACCTGACGATCAGGTATTCATTGTTGACGACGGGCTGACTGCCGGGGGACATTTCGATTCGGACGTCGGGGCAGAGCTTCTCAACCGGGTACACGGTATTGTCGAAGTTTCGTACCCTTCCAGCATTGAGGCCTGACTTTTGGATGTACATGAAGAGTTTCGTCAGGTCGGGAGTCCAGGCCATCCGGAGAAATTCAAAACCCTGGGGGTTAACTTCATAAGCTTCCTTGAGATCCATTGGGTTCAACTGCTTCATGTACGATCCACCGTTGCCCGACGACGTCAGGAACAGGCTAGTGCTCCCGGCAATATGGAGGTGAGACGTCTTTCCACGAACACTCACCCACCTGACCATCTCCCAAGTAGCCCGGCTGTACATGACCAGCAACCCCTCGCTCTTCTCTTCATCTCCCTGCGGCTTAGTTGCGAAGGTGATGTAGATGTAATTGGCAGTCAGCGCAGTATCCACTGCCGACTCGACGTCAATGCCCAAGATCGCGGGTAGAGGGAATATGTGGAGAAGCTCCAGAATTACAGGATCCACCACCAAGACCGATTCAGTGCACACCATCCCCAGGATAGGGCTTTGGATGTAGTCGTAGGTCGCTTTCAACGAGAGTGGCTGATCACACAAGGTGGAGAAGGTGTCGTACTCCTTAAACTCAAGCAAGTTCGATGTACTCTGAACTTCGTACTGGATAAGCGCACTCTGGATGCCACGAAACACAGCTGTCACGAACAACCAATTCTCAAGCGCAACGATCTGGTACAGCTTCACAGGAAGGTCCGTAACTTTAAGATACTGGACCATCTCCAAGGTCTCCAAGTCATTAACTTGGAGATGGTCCTGCAACTCACCAGTGATAGCCACCACAGTTGGCGGAACAGTGTAGGCAACGCTCCCAGAGAGCGTCATCACCAAAACCCAGCCGAACAGAATAATTTTCGACATTTCTTTTTTTTCGACTCCCTCTCTTTCCTTTCTGTTGTTGTCTTCCTAAGCTTCGAGTTTCAACCTCTGCAGCCCAGCGCAGCTCACTTCAAGGCTTCTTATAGGGCAGCAATCTGACCGATGTACGCCCAGCCTGTTGCCGATCTGGTCAGTCCATGCGACCTCGTCCAAACCCGAGCTAAAAATGGTTCAATCCGGTTGCACTTAAGTGCGACTGAGTCAATGTCTACATTTAGACTTACGCTTTGTCCGTCTATTAGACCGGGTACAAAAGCAGAAGGTTACTAGTCCGTTCTCTTTTCGAAAGAAGAACTCTTGGTGGTTCCATATGCTGTTAGGGGTTTTCGCAGGCACTACAGGTTTGAATGGAATTCTACATGTCCGCGTTCTTACTCTCCAAACTTTGTGGACACGTGGTGGTTTTACGAACATAGCCTGATGGTAACGTAGACCACCGGAGCTTCGGAGACGCTGTGAAAGCCGAGTCCTTCTGCCGTCCAGGGCGGGATCTCTTACATGCCTGCAGGAGGGCGTCGTGAAATTGTGGTTTGGGATTTTTGAGACATAAAGAGAGGCTCGCTGAGCGATTTTCGACAACAAAGAACCCTCTTTTCTCTATGGATCAGAGAAAGCTTAGAGATGCGGAGGGGTCAACCGCGCGGCCGTTTGCTACGGTTGCTTCTAGCAAGATGCTACGATGATGCTTTCCTGCTTCGATTTTTCGATAGAGCGCTGACTCAAACGAACGAATGGTTTAAAGGGGCAAATGGCCAAAACAACGAACGAAAGGTTTCAGTGGCGAATGGAGAGGTGGTTTTACGGCTGCTGCGCATCGTGTCCCAAAAAGACGGTGAAGTCGATGTCGACAAAATGAATTTGTATAACCGACAAAATCAGGCATTTGACTTTTACGACTGTGTCTTGTCTGTACTTGTGTGCACTTTTCTTTTAGGTTCACTCTAGCTGGAGACTTTCTTGATGCTTGATGTATTACTCAGTGGTTGATTCAACAGTGGTTCTACTAGCAAATAAAACTTGTCATCCTGCCGAGAATTGAAACCGGTTCCTCTCTAACTTCCTATCGAAATGTCAGACGGGAAATACCCCGAGGGATCCAGCCCAGGGGATCACAAGTTTTTTCTGGTCAAAACCATGAAATTTCTGAGCTATTCTTTCCTTCACCACGATAGCACAATATAAAGCTGCTTTTTAACTCAACTAGAAGAATTTCAAGCAAACTTCTACCGCTACAGATTACGAATGTCTAACTTGCACTGTCTCCTCCAACTTGCACCGATGGATTTACTAGTATAGCCTGAAGCGCTACGGAAGGCGTACGGAGGGCGGGAAAGGGAACTACTAGAACTAGGGAGAAAATTGTGCCAACTCCATCAAGCCTCGCGAGCATGTTGCTAGAATATCGAGAGAGCGGCATTTAACCGGCCCCAGATATTCAACAGCATGGTCAGTAAAACGTTTCGACAGCCACTCCAAGCTGCACTTTCCAGACGCCCAAAGCTTTCCACAATGAAAGGCTGGAACCTGTGAGAAAACGGCCTTCTGCACAAGGGAGACTGGCCAAGATCTCAGCATACAGTCGTTCCTTCAGTCGGCGAACTACAGAAGCTGCTGGCCGCCGGCGAGGAGAGGCTTCTGAGGGGAGATAGGTACTTGACACAGGGCAGGTGGTGGCGAGATGCACATATGCTGAGCGTCTGGCGGCAGGGGCCGATACAGGAGATCTGCGATGCACTCGGGGCGGGGAGGGGGCGGGGGTAGCCGAAGCTCATCGGGGCAGACCCAATTCAATCTCAACCGTATCGCCAACCCTGGTCGATATTCGCTCAGGATGTAGCTCAGACGGGTGTGACGTTTCGTACGATGACCTCTCAATGGTCCACACGATTTACTTGTACCATAGGAGTCCCAGATATTCAGCAGTATGCGCAATAAAGTATTTCCGCAGCCACTCCAAGTTTAATTTTTCCAGATACCCAAAGCTTTCCACAAAAAAATTTCTGGAACCTGTGAGAACGGCCCTCTGCCGAGGAGAAACTGACCATGCAACGTGGTGGCGTGGTGGCAGAGGCGGACCGGGGCAGTTCCAATTCAACCTCAACCGTGTGGCCAACCCTGATCAAATGTTCGCTCAAGATGTACATATCTCCTAGAAAACAAATATCGCCAGATAGCGACAATTAAACGGCGTAAGAGTACCAGATATTCAGCGTTAGGGTCAGTAGAATATTTCCCCAGCCACTCCGCGCGTGACTTTACCAAATGCCAAAGCTCTCCACAATGGAAGGCCTGAACCTGTGAGAACGGCCCTCTGCCTAGGGGTTACTAGCCATGCTCTCGGCATGGCTAGTAACCGTCGTTCCTTTAGTCGGCGAAATACAGAAGCTGCTGCCTCCACCATTCATTCAGAGGGGAGATATATGTAGTGCAATAAATTTTTTCATATTTGGATAAATTCTACATGTGTAGTCTTGGGGTCTAATAATAGAACTATCAAAAGAACGGCAGAATACAATCTCAGTTGCTATGATCTGGACTTTACTAGGTTGCTATGATCTAACCTTCGTTCCAGGGTCTGGTCCCCGTTGCTCTAGGAATTCTTTATGCACATAGCCTACGGGGTCTAATAATAGAACTATCAGAAGAGCGGCAGGATACGATCTCAGTTGCCTATGATCTAACCTTCGTGGCAGGGCCCTGCCCAGCTACTCTGGACTGGACTTTACTGGACTTTACTAGCATAGCCTGAAGCGCTACGCAAGGCGTGAAGATGAACTAATAACTAGGGAGGGAAGCATGCAACCCCAGGCGCCGATGGCGCTTTTTACTAGCATAGCCTGAAGCGCTACGCAAGGGGTGAAGATGAACTAATAACTAGGGAGGGAAGTATGCAACCCCAGGCGCCGATGGCGCGCCTCGGAAAGCATGTCGCTGGAATATCGCCAAAGGGAGACACTTAAACGCCTCAACAGCGCCAAATATTCAGTAGGATGCTCAGCAAAACATTTCCGCAACCACTCTAAACCCGACTTATCCACGTGACCAAAGCTTTCCACAATGAATGGCTGGAACCGGTGAGAGCGACCCTCAGCGCAAGGCAGACTGGCCATGCTCTCAGCATACCGTCGTTCCTTAACTCTTCGAAGGGCTGAAGCCGCGGCCCCCCGGCGGCGGGCGGCTGCGGTGAGGTGGGCGCTGGCCACGGGGCAGGTAATCGCAAGGTCCACATATGTTGAGCGTCTGGCAGCAGCGTCGGAGACGAGGAGATCGGCTATACAACGGGGCGGTGCAGAGTCCGAGATTGATCGAACGAATGGTTTAATCGGAGGCTGAAAAAAAAAACCCCCGAGGGGAAAAAAAGACTAAGCGCGGCGAAGTACTCGCGCCTCCAACATCAAAGCGGCATTCATGCGCCACAGCAGGAAACTTAAACGGGTAAACAACGAGATTGATCTGGGCAGTTCCGACTCAACCTCAACCGTATGCCCTATCCGAGTCAAAAATTCGCTGAGGATGTACTTGAGGCGAGTGTGACGCCTCGTACGGAGACCTCGCAATAGTCCGCAGGAACCCAGGAAGTGGTAGCCACAAGCGTCAATCCGGCTCTCACATCCCTGACAGAAAGACGGCCGATTAGAGTGCCACGGAGCCTGTGGCAAACCGAGATAGATCCGTGCGGCAGAACGGAACTGGAAAGCATCGAGACGATGACTCAATGACGACGGTAGAGTGGTTAACCACAAGTGCGAGAGGTGGCCTCCCATGCCGCGGAGACGAGCGTCAGTGGTAGGCGGCGTGAGAGGAGAATTGAGCATGACTGTGTGAGCGGCACTGTGTTGGCCCCAGGTGAGGCTATGTTGAATCACATCAGTGCGGGAGCTCCACAATCGGCTCAAACCCGGGTAGTCTGCAACAGGAAACCCGGGGCTAGCATCTCCGTCATCGGCAAGAACTCGGTCGAGGGGACAATCCTCAATCGCTTCAGCTCGTCCCCATAACAGCTCCCTCCAGGAACGAAAGCGGGACCGATTTGCGTCCGGCACGGCGTTGCACCTGCTGAACGCGTGTTGAAGACCATCATAAATTGTCAAAAGCGTGGGCGGCAGGGTCACTGGATCCTCGTTGGTCAAAGCTCGAGCCAAGAGGCAGGCACTTCGCATCTGGAAGGTCACCAACGTTCGCAGCGCGGTAGCCCAGGAGGGAACCGCCGCTGGCGAGCATACCAGCCCACGGTCTGCGACGCCGAATCCCCCTAATCGCAACGGTAGAGCGATCTGTGCACGGATAAAGTCCCTGTCGGGAGCAGCTTCAAGATCGAGGGGCTCATCCAAGAGCGTTCCCCAGTGTTGCAGGGTCATTTCGTCGGCTTTAGCCGCGATCCACGAGCCCCAAGCTGGAGGCAGGCTGCGCAACCAGTAGTTGAGTCTGGGACCGGCACAAAAGCGGGAAAGCAAGCAGGCCAATTGCAGCATGCTGTCGGGTAGGTGCTCAATGGCGTCGGTGAGTTGCTTGTGCCGTGCCAAAACTCGCTCGCAGGATGCTTGGACAAAGTTGTCAGTCCCCAATCCGACGCCGTGGTGTTCGAAACCTTCACGTTCGCTGATTAGTCGCAGAGTGGGTGGCAGAGAGTTCAGCGACACGTCCCTCGCGGGGAGAAAGCGACATTTTTCTGTTTCCACAGTCAAACCGACGCGACGTGCAATCGCTTCGATCGCGGTCAGTCCCCTAGCCAGGGTGTCAGGGGTGCCCAGCAATGTTACGTCATCGTGGTACGCGCAGATTCGAAGATCCGAGACCTCAGTCGAAAGACGTAAAAGTACGAGCTGTAGGGCACAGGCATGAAGAAGAGGTCCGCAAGGGTCGCCTTGTTGGACGCCAGTATGTGCTTGAAAAACAGTGCCCTCCGTTGTCAAGTAGGGGAGGCTCTCCCCTCCGTAAATACCCGATAGAAACGGCCACGCCTCCGGAAACACCCGTCGGAGCACCTCTAGCGCATGCGTCCGCGACACGCTGTTGAATGCGTTCCGGAAATCAACCACCAAGACTCCCCACTCCGGCCTACTGGCGCGTTCTAGCTCGATCCCATGGGTGATCAGTTCGCAAACCCCAGAAAATCCCACCCCTACTTGCAAGGGCGCCATAAAAGCTGTGACGCGCTGGCGGAGGCGCTGGCATAGCCACCTCCCGGCTAACTTGCGTAGGCTCTCCACCATCCCGATCGGCCGGAAACGCGGGTGGGCCGGCTGGTGGTCAGGTTTCGTGAGCAAGCAAAGCTGTGCCCGCCGGAGATGTTCCCATAGCGCAGACGCACCCGATACGCCCTGGAACAACTTGTTAAGGATCCTGAGAAGCGAGCCTCCTTCCAAAGAAATCCACCGCCGGAGCCAACTCCGAAAACGCGTACGCAAAATGCCCCAGTCTACGCCCTCCTTCAGGACATAAGACTGTTGATCCATAGGCTGCGACCTCGCAGCCGTGCCTGGAGCGCTAATCGTGATTCTCCCCATTCCCCCACAATTACACCCACAACTCGCCATCCAAAACAAACCAGAAACTAAACTTGTGTGAAACCTTTACTCGAATCGACACGTTTCTACTTTTAGAAACGCAGTATTATGGTTTATTCGAAGTTTATTTGATGCTATTTGTGTGTTTATTGTTTGATGGGATCTAATTTTAGAAACCAGTACATCGGATGAACGGAATCTAAGAAAGCGAGGTTTTTGTCGCTTCTAGAGAACTCTAGTTCACTCGAGGTGAGGTTGGGTTTGTTGGCAGGGATTTGGGTGGTCGAATTTGAAGGGACGTGACGCGGACGAGGTTAAAATGGAGTATGGTGAATTGCATGTACAACGAGCTGATGAAAAGTAATGAAAAGACAACGGTTTCAGTGTTTTTTTAAGGTGTGGCGGGGGGAGGATTTGCCCCCGTGATGTGGTTAACGAACGAATGGTTTAATCGGAGGCTGATGTGGTTAACAGGGTCTTCCATGTCGATAAACGTCGCTTTGCTGACATTAGCATAAGATGAACGGAGTCCTTGTCAAGACTAAAACTGATACTGGTGAAATATTTGAATCGGAAACTCAAAGAAAAACCCCGAGGGCAAAAAAAAGAGGAAAAAACTAAGGAAGATCGCACGCCTCCAACATCGAACGGACGAACATCGAAGCAGCGTTCAGCAAGAAACTAACGGGCCCAAAGCCAACGAGAATCAACGGATATTGAATGAATTGGTTTAAGATACTAAGGTTGCAAGCGGAAGAGGAATTTTTTTTTGACTGCTATTTTTTCCATAAATCACGTTGCCGCGGAGCTCTGTGCCAGTTTCCGAACTAGCGGAAAGGGCTACTCTCTAGTTTCCAAACTAAGAGGGGCCTCGTCTTCTTCTTCCTTGAGTGCGTGCGCAATGCGTCATTCGCTTCGGATCAGCCCAATCATCAAACGTGTGAGGGAGGCCGCCAGAACCTGAGGTTCGTGAACCTCGAAACTTCTCCAACTTTTGATGACAACAAATCTTTCAGCGGAGATCCCCTGACGATCCAAGCTCCCGCCTTTCAACTGCACCTCACCAGCGCCCTTTCTTAGTACACTCCACTGAGCACTGAAACCATTCTATCCTTCTGGATGTTTCCTTCCCGGGCAGTTCCATTTGACCAGTGAACAACGCTGGGCATTTCTTGGTAGGTATATAGGCGCTTACATGACGCCTTCGTATCTGCTCTAGTGGTGAATTTCTCCAAAGTAGTGTCCCCAAAACCGGTTAGCAGATTTATGGAGTGCATAAAAAACCATCCCAACACCACTCAGCTCTATTCTTAGAATTTCCGCGATACACCCAGCAATCAACCCCAGTATTCTGCGCGGTCACCTTCGATCGGACATGAGTCCTCGTCAAGCTATGCACATCGTGTCTCACATTTGCAACCGAATCCAATAGAGGGGCATTTTCATGGTCTGATTGCTAGCTAAGTGCCCCGTCCAGCGGTCTGAAAGTTCCAACTGCTGGTCATTTCCAGCGCTATGATTAGTCTCCCAAAGATCATGCGTTTCGTCTAATCGGTGCCCTCGACTCTACCCTTGGATATGACGACACGAAGATTATAAGAAGCCCAACTCGGTGGTTGAGATCTACCTTAGGGCTGCCAGTATCTAAGAAACGATCAAGTAAGCATTGAGCCCGAAAGAAAGATGGATTACAACTCTAGCTGCAGTGAGGGAAGATATGAAAAGCTGGACATGGCAATGAGCGTGTCATCAGATCGAAGCTTGGCGGCAGAGAAGAGTATAGATTCAAAGTCGACGAAAAGAAGATGGACGAAGAACCAGTCGTGCTTAAAATGGCTTTGGATTGAACCCAATCCGTACAAGAGCTTGTTATAGTTTATGAATTGTATTTAGTGGTCGTTTGGTGGTGGTAATTTTACTAGTGGTGGTTTCACTGTTGTTTTTGGTTTTGCTATCATAGCGTTAAGCGGGTATACGATCTCGTTTAGATACCCTGAAACAATTCAACAGAGTGCGGCGAGGCTCCTTACGCCCGCCCGAGTCTCTTACGATGAGTAATCTTTCGTTGGGCGAGCATTAAGTGCTCCACTGAGCGAAGCAGGGACTGTTTCGATCTATGTACAGTCCAGTCTCGCTAGGCGATGCCTTGGCTCCTCTAGCCATCAAGAATAGCTGGACTCGAGAGTAAGAAAAAGTTCTTAATCCAAACGAAACCATGATGATCGAACGCTCCTCCCCTCATTGTGTAATGACGTGTAGAGGAATGCAATACCAGTTGCCTATCGCTTAAATATCGTCGTAGGGCCCTGATCCCGGCGCTCTAGGGTTCGTTCGTAAAGCCACTGCTAGCGCTGCTAGTCTGACACTCATGAAAGGGAAAAACTGCCTCTATTTCCCCCTCGCTTTCGTTCCTCCCTCCCTCCATCAATCCATCCAGTTAGCACTACGCCTTGGGTAGCCCCTAAGTCTATGTGATCAGGACCTCCGTCCCCTCAGTCGTGTTGGATCCTCAGATGTAACCACGTTGCTGTCGAGAAATGAACTACAGTCAGTCCTGGATCTCTGGAATAAACGAGTTTATTGGATGGATAGGCAGAGACTAAAAACCCAGCCGCCGGGAAAACAAGACTACTGGAGGTAAAGATCACGGCCCTGATCTGTAAACGTGGAAAATTCGACACAATAATTTCCACAGTCAACTCTTTGGTGGTATTCTAGAACATGCTCGCCGAGGCGCTCCAACGCCGCCTGGGCTTACATGCTCTTCCCCCTAGTCCCTAGTTTCGTTTTCCGTCTTGTGCGTAGCGCATCAGGCGATGTTCGTAAAACTGCCACTCCAGAGCCGTCGAAGGCATATCAAGTGGACTGATGCCTTAGCCTGATCACATCTGATCTAAAATAAGCTCCTACCGCGGAAAAGAACCCGTGTGAAGCAACTGTTAAGTCTGTTAGTAAACCACCACCACGCCCGTTGTCAAAGAGTTTGGGTTCATCCCGAACGCAACAGTCGAGGCCTAAAAAACATTTCTACGTCCTTTAATTCACAAGCTTCGGAGAGAGCGGGACCATCAGGTGACCATCAGCTGATGGTTCCTCCCTAATACAAGGGTTCGGTTCCAAAGTACTGCCTCGTGTCGTTCGATACGAACGGAGCTAGGCTGGGCCGGTGTTCACTGACAGAACCTGATTGTTCACCGTCAACAAAGTCATCCGGAGCGCCCATCATCAGCGGAATATTATTTTCTACGCCTTGTAAAACTCTGCGATCCACGAAAACTGCTCATTTTTGAGAGCTTGACGTCCTGATTTCGGTTGCACTTCGTTTCCTTTACAATACACTTGTTGTAAATAACCATTTACTGGTGGTCAGAACTAATGTTAAGCTTAGCTGAGTAGGCTAACGTTCAGTTGAAGTCTATTCCGAGACAGAAACTGAGCCTCAATCAGGTTTCCATATGCACCTAAATGCTAGCTCTCACGGATAGAAATCGTAGCATCTCAAAGTAGCAGCCAAAAGAATAAATGTACACCTTCGAATATGTCCTCAAGAATGGGTTTCATGAGTTGGTCGCATGAGCTCATCTGAACGCCACAAAAGGGAGAAAACCAGGAGGGGAGACCAAAAGTCTGAATACGTGCGTCAAAGCAACATTCAAACGCCATAACAGGGAACTCAAGTTTGGTAGCCTTGCGCTCATCGTCACAGGTTCCAATCGTTCTGTTGTCGCTTTCACAGATACGCGATCCCTTCTATAGAATTTCTTTGCTTTCACGTCTGCATTCGTCGGATAAACTATTGAAAACTTTTGTCTTCCCCTGGGCGCGGTTTCAGAGCGTGTGTAAACAAAACGACCTACCCTGAAGAGTACCGATTTAGGAGTTGACAAGCTCTCAAGTGGGCGGTTATCGACATTTACTAGAGCTAGGCTATATCAAATTTCTCCAAGAGCTCTAAAAAGAGGATTCAAGTATTGGATCCGTGCGCCAACACAAGTCACGCAACTAGATCGTATAAAGTCAACCTCCGACTGTCAAGTTCGGCGCTCAGATACCCTTCGCAAATTAAAAATAAAAACCAATACGTAGAAATTGTAATCAAGAAAATCCTCTCAGAAATACCCATATGTACCATTCGTTCGTTCGTATGTACAGTCAGGCCTATTTAAAGCGCTCCTCCCTTTCCGTTTTCATGTCTGTGTTATGAACTCGCCTCTGTAACGAAACTAGTAGAACCACCACAACCACCACCACTAAACTTGCGTCCAAACCGACCCAAAAACTAAACTTGTATTGAACTCCTTAACGGCACGCTTCCATTTTTAGAAAAATATATTATGGTTTATTCGAAATTTACTTAACGCTTTTTGTATTTTAATGTTCTATAAGATCTAATTTTAGAAAATATGTGCTTAGGATTACGGATTTCAGAAGCGGCGGTTTTTGGTATTTTTTGGCGCTTTTAGGGACACGAGTTCGCTCGAGTTGAGGTTGGGTTTGTAGGCAGGGACTGGGTTGTCATATTCGAGGGAAGGTGACACGGATGAGGTGCGTATGGAATATGGTGTCCAGCAAACTGTTGAAAATTAGTGAAAAGACGATTGTGTCAGTGGTTTTTTGAGAGGAACAGTCTGTCCCGGTGAGCTGGTTATCAGGATGTTCCATGTTGATAAACATCGCTTTGATGACATTAGTATAAAGTGATACTGAGGATATTTTGAAGACTAGTATGGATACTAAGTTAAGAAGCCCAGGAGACGATAGCCAGCCTCCTAAGGCGATATACCCCTACAAGATGTTGACACAGGTTGCTCTTTGTTGACTGCAGCTTGCCATGAATCACGACGCGGCCGAGCGCTGGGTCGGGTTTCCATATGATCAGAAAGGGATACGATCTAGTTTCCAAACTAGAAGGACTTCCTTTTCTCCATTCTTCAATGTGTATGCAATGCGTCGTTCGCATTGGGTCAGTCTAATCATCAAACGTTTTGAGAGAGCCCAACAGAATCCGAGGTTCCTGGAAACTTCTCAAATCTGATAACAACAAGTCTTGAATTCGAAATCCTCTGACGATCCATGGTCCCACCTCTCAACTGCACCTTACCTGCGCCCTTTCTTACGATAGCCAGCCTCCTAAGGCGATATACCCCTACAACATGTTGACACAGGTTGCTCTTTGTTGACTGCAGCTTGCCACGAATCACGACGCGGCCGAGCGCTGGGTCGGGTTTCCATATGATCAGAAAGGGATACGATCTAGTTTCCAAACTAGAAGGACTTCCTTTTCTCCATTCTTCAATGTGTATGCAATGCGTCGTTCGCATTGGGTCAGTCTAATCATCAAACGTTTTGAGAGAGCCCAACAGAATCCGAGGTTCCTGGAAACTTCTCAAATTTGATAACAACAAGTCTTGAATTCGAAATCCTCTGACGATCCATGGTCCCACCTCTCAACTGCACCTTACCTGCGCCCTTTCTTAGTACACTCAAAATGAGTGCTCTTGCCCAGTCTGAGTCTTCAACAATCTATCCTCCAGGATGTTTCCTGCCCGGGCAGTTCTCTTTGACCGGTGAACAACATTGGGCATTTCTTGCTATCTCGTGCTTACAAGACGCCTTCGGATCTGCTCTAATGGAGGTCTTCTCCGAAAAAGTCTCTCCAAAACCGGTCAACAGATTCATAGACTGCAGTAATAAGCCATCCAAACGTCATCTCAACTCTATTCTTAGTAAACCAACTTTCTTAGAATCTCCGTGATACACTCAGCTGCTTTCAACCTCAATAATCTTGGCGGTTCCCCCTCGGTGTGCCATGAGCCCTCGCTGACGCTATGCACATCTTTTCCCACATTTGCAACCGAATTCAATGGAGGGGGATTTTCATTGTCTGTTTCCGAGCTAAACAGTCTGTCGGGCAGTGTGAAAATCCCAACTAGCTGTTCAGTGGTTTCCAGAGCTATGATTGGTCTTCTAAAGATCATGCGGTTCGTCTGACAGGTGCCCTCGACTCTAGCCTTCTACAGCAGCGACACGAAACATTATAAGAAGCCCAAATCGATGGTTGAGATCTGTACCTTAAGGCTGCAGGTATCTAAGAACCGATCAAGTAAGCACTAAAATCTGAAAGAAAGATGGATTACAAGTCTAGCTGCAGCGAGGGAAGGTATGAGAACCTGGATATGTCAATGAGCGTGTCATCGGATCGAAGCTTGGGGGTAGACAAGAGCAAAGGTTCAAAGTCGACGAAGAGAAGGCGTACAAAGAACCTGTCGTGTTTAAACTGGCTTTGGATTGAGCACAATCCGTACAAGAGCTTATTATAGTCTTATGAGTACGTATTTAGTGGTGATAGTGGTGGTTTTACAGGGGTCATTAGCACAGCCTGAAGCGCTACGCATGGCGTGAAAAAGGAACTAAGAACTAGGTAGGGAAGCGTGTAAACCCAGGCGAGCATATCCTTACGCGGTAGGGAAGGCGTACGAGACCATTTGATTCCCAAGAAAGGATTTAAAAGAGGCGGCGAGGCCAATACGACTGCCCGAGTCTCTCAGTTTCAGTCTCTGATTAAACAAATTCGTTTCTTCAATGCAAGGCTAATAAAGCCAGGCTAATGAAACCAGCCAGCTAGTACGGATATTAAGGCTTGGAAGCCGGGGAGGCGGTAGCCAGCCTCTTGAGACGATTTTCTTCTCTTCCTTCTCTTCTTGTACTCTATCCCCTGCTACACTACTAGGATTCTCGATATTATAACGAGTCAACTTCTCGCTAATCTTTGCCTACCCCGTTACTCTGGGACGAACCACTTGCTTCGGCATCGGCACCTCATAGCGACCTGATACGGGCACAGAAGGCTCTACCCTTGCGCCTCGGAGGCTTTGGAGTGGATGACCAGCGTCTAGCCTGCTCGACTGCGATGGTAGCCTCCTGGGCCATCAATTTTCCTACCCTTGTGGGACTTAGGTTCCCTAGTGCCTGTCTTTTGACGTGGGTGCTGACGAACGATGACCCAGTCGACCTTCCGCACCCGCTACTGCGCCTGCAAGAGACGTTTGGTCGGTGCAATGCCGTGCCGGAAGAGAATCGATCAAAGTTCAACTCCTGGAGGGAGATGCTGTAAGCATCGAATGAGGTTGTAGTGGAACCACATTACAAGTGGAATCTATGGTTAAGTGGATGGATGGATTGGATGGATTGGTTGGATAGATGGATTGGATGGATTGATTGGATAGATGGATTGGATGGATGGGCCTCGCCAGAATACCCCTTCACAACGTCCGTAGTTTTTGCGTTGATACGTGGTCTGTGGTTAAAGTAGAGCGACGCAAGCTAGATGTTTAGTGCAATGGGGAGCGTGGATTGCCGCTAAGCCGGGCGTGGCGACGCTAACATAAGCGGGCAGACTCTTAGACGAACCACTTGCTTCGGCATTGGCACCTGACAGGAACCTGATACGGGCTCATATGGCTCTACCCTTGCCCCTGGGAGGCTTTGGAGTGGATGACCGGCATCTTTTCTGCTCGACTGCGACGGTAGCCTACGGGGGCACCGCTCTTCACACCCTTGTGAGATTTAGGTTCCGCAGAGCCTGCCTTTTAACTTGGGTGCTGACGAAAGATGACCCAGTCAACCTTCCGCAGCCGTTACTGCGCATCTATGACGGTCTGCAACAGGCGTTTCGCGGTACAATGCCGTGCCGGAAGAGAATCAATCTAAGTTCAGTCTTGGAAGGAGATGCTATGGGGACGCATTGAGTCTGTAGTGGAATCTATCGTTAATCGCGTGCTGGCCGACGATGGGGAAGCCAGACCCCCTTCACCCGCGACGGATTACCCTTGTATGAGTAGATCATGGAGCTCACGCCCTGATATTATCCAACATAGCCTCACTTGGGGCCAACACAGTGCTGATCACTCAATCTTGCTCAACTCTCTGCTTACACCACCTACCACCACGGCTCGTCTACGGGGCCTGGGAAGTCATCTATTCCACCTATGGCTAACCACTCCAACCTCGTCACCGACTAGCGCTTTCCAGTTCTGGACCGCAGCACGCATCTGTGGCGTATGAACGCTGCTTTGATGTTGGAGGCGCGCGATCTTCGCCGCTCTTAGTCATTTTTTCCGGTGGCCGGCGCTGCCGTCTCTCCGTTCGTGGAGCTGCGCGCGGGAGCATTCAGCACCCAGGCCACTCTCAGCAACTACGACGAAGCGTCGTCCCACACACTCGTCTCAAAGCTGACCAGCCTTCTTTTCGTTGCTTCCCAGGAGAACCGCCTGCCCTCGCTGACGGCGTACCTGGAAAAATTTCCTGTCAGCGCGGGTGCCTCTGTCCTCCCCCCCACCGCTCATGCTGGGGGGAGCTCTGCACCCCGTCACCCCGTCCTGCCTCAGTCGTCCGGCGCGCTCCGACCCGACCATCCCTCCTAATTGTGTTCCCCTCCATATCTCCGGCCAAAAACCCCCTGGGTTCTGCTTGGGGCCGAATCCAGCCCCTGCGAGTGGCTCTCGACCCTCCTACTCTCACAAGTCCTTCGTCGGGGTTCCTCTGAAGAACGCACGACGGCCATTGTGCGTATGATACCTTCCCCCGTGACCACTCCTGCATTCTCCCGCCAGCTCTCTCCGTTCCATCTCATCTGGATGACGAGCGTGCACCCTCAGGCCCCTTCTCGTGGTCGCTGCTCCGCCCTCGCCGCTCAGGGCTCTATCAATTTATTTTTTTGATTGAAATGTGCTCGACGTGTGGTTTACAAATTGGAAGTCATTGTGATCGCTGATGGCATCACGATATTTGCCTCGTTTCTGAGCTTAGCTTTAGCGTTGCTGCAGTATAGCCGGTTGTACAGGCGGCACGAGCGACCAGATGGGCTCTTAGCGGGGACTCTTATTCGACATCAAGACTATTCTGCACCGGCACGATGATGGCGAAGAAAAATGCCTGGTCGCGACGGCTCTATTTTGTTGGTCTCATCTTCCCGAGATCGGGCCCGCCTACGTAGTCTTGGAAGGTGTATCAGCTCACACTGGCTCATGAGCGTCCCTGCTTTTCCGCCACTCACACTGGCAGATTTCGAAGTGCACACTTCTCTACGTTTATACGGGGTTTGCATCAGCCGCACTAGCCTGCCGAGATGGGTTCGCCATGCCCTCTATACTCTCAGAACAAATCTACTGCGGATTTTGGCGCCCACCTCCTCGGCAGCTGCCCCGCTGTGAAAGGCGCCCGAACCCGACCGCATACGCGGATCTTGAACCTGTTATACCGCGAACTTTGACCTCTTGTACGGCAAGCCGGTCTTGAAGTTGAAAGTGAGAAGCCCCTGCCCGTCGCAGACTACCAGAATGATGAACCCCGCGTCGCTGACCTCGTGCTCACCTGAGACGATAGCCGCCGTACGACGTACGTTGATATTGCTAATCCTCACGCTAGTCGCTATTTGCCGCTGCCAGTATGAGACGTCGCAAAGATTTGAAATATGCGGGGGCCTTTTGTCTTCCCCAGGCATTCGTGCTTCGGCTCTAGCTCATCGCCTGGTACCTCTGGTAATTGAGTGCTTTGGGTTTATGGATTCCGTTGGCTCTCGTTGGCTTCGGGAATTGTTCCGCGAACGCCCTGTCCGTCCTCTTTGTTTACCCGTTGAAGCTTCTTGCTGTGGCGTATGAACGCTGCTTTGATGTTGGAGGCGCGCGGTCTTCCCGCGCTTAGTCTTAATTTTTCCCCTCGACTTCTTTTCTTTCAGCCTCCGATTAAACCAATTCATTCAATGAAAAAAAAGAAGGTGTTCTAGAGAATCGAAGGGGTTAAAGCAACTCCGCCAACCAACAAACCGCAGAAGAGTATACTTATATCTATGGAATTGAGGTTCTGACCCGGGCAAAAAACACCTCGGTTTTGCTGCCTCAAGAGGTGCCTCAAGAGGTGATCACAATCCATCACCAATTACGTGATTCGGGGCTGGAGTTGAGGGCACAAACATGGTGGGCCGAATCTGCAAGAGTTGCAGGGATTGCGGAGAAAATCAACCAAGAATCCAGCAATACCAGGCTGATGCTGAGACAGGGTTTATCGGTGCCCATTTAAGATAGAATAGTGAAAGGACGTAAACCTCGGAAATGAAAATCACGCCGCCTTTGTAAACGCAATAGAGAAGCAGATGAGGACGCACTTCGACCATTATCATACGCTCCTCGGATGCTTGATCCCCGCTTGAGGGGAGTGGGCATGTCTCTGCGGGGTAAGTAACGTGTTTGCTTGGTCGCGGAGAACCTGTACGAAGAATTGTTTAGCGAGCAAGCAGCAAGTGAGAGTTCCTTGGGAGAGGATCTCCAGGATCAGATCAAACATTTTGATCTGAATATTGGGCCGTTTTCTTCTGAATCTTTCTCGTGGGACCACATAGCCTGTGCTCCGTTCAAGCTGTAATCCCTCCACGAAACTAAACACTCCAGGATCGTGAACTTGGGGCGTGCATTGACAGGATTCCGTCCTGATGCCTCAGATTGTGAGAGAGTGTGGCTTGCGATGTGGCTCTGTCATAGGAAGCTACGCAATTGAGGGTCGCGATGCTTCGGACGTTGGAGACCCTGAAAGGCGGCGTACGAACCTCAGCGGACGATAAACAGAAGCGAATCATAAGCAATCTACAGAAGCAAATGGCTGGACTTGGAAACGACTCTGACTGTAGCGGAGTCAAGCTTCAAAGTTCGGGTCGTTGGGAGCGGGCGGGATTTCGTTATGCGCGACGTAACCGTAAACTTTAAATTGCTAACGTCAGAAGGTAGAAGAACAATAAAGCTACGAATTCTGGGGACAAGTAAAGCCACCACCACCAGTTATATCTTGCTTGTACCGGTTTGTCGTGCGGCCTTCTTACCTCTGAGAGTCTTTCGGGCTGTGAATGGTGGAAAATTGGTCAGATTTCCGTTAATTTTATCGTGGTGGTAGCGGTTTTATCATAGTGACAATGATCATTGTGAAACCACTCGATGCATCAGCACTGCGAACTGCTCCGCCGTCGCCGCTCAGGGCCCAATCAATTTATTTTGAGAAAAAAAGTTCACCTGTGGAAAATCAATGGAATGTGAGTATGCGATTAAATCAACGTTAGTCCAATAATCAATCATCTCCGGACCAGCCGTTGCAACACAGATTATTTCTTGGTATGAGAAGCTCTCTCTCACAGCATGATTACGTCTCTGCATGAGAAGTTGTCACTATCATATAATGAATCATGATTACTTCTGAAATGTCAGGCTGTCATGACATTTTTTGGGGGCGAAGGACTTGGAGTAGAACACTCGCAACAAATACCGAAAGGTAAACGGTTATCAATCATCTATCAGACAAGCCTCTTCTTCTATTTCTATTGCGGTTCGATAAACTTGTATCGGACCTGAATCCGCAAGCAAATACCATTCACTACCAAATGCGGATCCGATAAACGTTTATCAGGCCCCTCGATAATTATTTACCGGACGCAATCGGACTTTTTTTTATCGGACGGATATGACAACCCTGGGCAAGCGTTCAAGAATCTATCCTAATCATCATCCGGAACTACTGAGAGTTGATTTGGAAAAGAAACGGGCTAGGTACGCTTCCCTACCTAGTTCTTAGTTCCTTTTCACGGTTTGCGAGGCGTTTTAGGCCATGCCAATAAAGCCAGGTACTAAATTTCTGTCCGTCCAATGTGGACGTTCTTTTATCGGACGGAGTTGATGTCCTTAATTGGGGGTACGAAACCCATAATCATCATCCGCAACTACTGAGAGTAGTTTGGAATAGAAAGGAATCTAGGAGTTTAGTATCTAAACTTCTCTAGGTCTAAGGTGCGGCCATGCATGAGTCTACACAAAACAATTGAATCGCGCTAGAACGTTAGAGCGTGTATGTGGAAGAGAGCTTCCGAATGCCAATTGACATCAAAACTCTCTAATGAGTACTGACGGCTACAGTCAGGAGCGTCAAGCAGCGTGGAGGTGACATTTTCGAACCAATTCATCGACACCCCAATTCGTTTGTGTCATGCACACCGAAATGAACTTATTTGCTGCTTTCCAATTGTCACTCACTCCCCCTCAGAAACCCGATGGCTACTGTCAGCAGCGTCAGGCCGTGTGGAGGTCCTCAGGTCATGGTTTTTACTGGACTTTACTGGTTTTTACTAGCATAGCCTGAAGTGCTACACGCAAGGCGTGGACTGTAACTCAGAACTGGGGAGAGGAACATGCAAACCCAAGCGCCGATGGCGCGCCTCGGCAAGCATGCTGCTAGAATATCGCCAAAGGGCGACACTGAAACGGCGTAAGAGTTATGGCGGTGCTGTGTGTGAGACCGATGAGGAATTACTGGGATTTCCACGGCTGACATACGCTTAATTGTTTATGAAATTTGGGACACTACCTAGCTTCACAAGGGAACCCCATAGTTGCGACCTCGTCAGAAAACCCGTTCCCAATGTCCACGGTCTTTGCGCGGAAACATGGTCTGCGTTATAAGTAGAGCGACGTAGGCTAGATGTTGGGATGAGTTGAACAAGAGATCCGTGCCAAGTCATACAAACCATACATTGCTAGAAGCGGGGATTGTGATGAGTGCTGAGAACTGATTTTGGAGAGAAGTGAAAGAGTTTGTAGACCCGTCACCGTCGGCAGAAGTTAATTAGATAAGTGTAGAAGGAGCGGATTGAACATGATGAAATTGAGTGCTTTCATTCTGGTCACCTTACTAGGGTTCACCATGGCGGTTCCATTGATGCAGAATGTTCATCTTGCCAAGGAAGTAAACGCAGATGTTGAGCTTGAGGCCGCAGCCCGGCAGATTGGAGTTGAAGAGGCCGCAGCCCGTCAAACTTTTCCTCCACCGCAGGAGGGGGAATATTTTGCCATTGAAGAGGCCGCAGCCCAGCAGATTGGAGTTGAGGAGGCCGCAGCCCGGCAGATTGGAGTTGAGGAGGCCGCAGCCCGTCAAACTTTTCCTCCACCGCAGGAGGGGGAATATTTTGCCCTTGAAGAGGCCGCAGCCCAGCAGATTGGAGTTGAGGAGGCCGCAGCCCGTCAAACTTTTCCTCCAATTGGAGTTGAGGAGGCCGCAGCCCGTCAAACTTTTCCTCCAATTGGAGTTGAGGAGGCCGCAGCCCGTCAAACTTTTCCTCCAATTGGAGTTGAGGAGGCCGCAGCCCGTCAAACTTTTCCTCCAATTGGAGTTGAGGAGTCCGCAGCCCGTCAAACTTTTCCTCCAATTGGAGTTGAGGAGGCCGCAGCCCGTCAAACTTTTCCTCCAATTGGAGTTCAGGAGGCCGCAGCCCGTCAAATTGGAGTTGAGGAAGGATTTAGCATCTGATCTGAAGGGGACGGAGCTGGCGTGGAGGTTGCGGAGGCCGGAGCCGCCGTTAAAGTTCCAGTATAATTCGTTTCAATTAAGTAGATAAGAGATCATATTTTCAACAATGTCAACTTAGAGTGAATCTGTTAACCGATTCTGCTCGCTAGTTCTAGTACGTCCCGCGAGGTTAAGCTGCTCGTATACGTAACCTGGAAAAAATTAAAATCGTATTCTTAGCTAATAATTTTTATGGGAGCAATGGACTGGAGTTGGTGACACGGTTGAATTGGAAGAGGACCTGCCCCGATCAGCCTCGGCTAGCACCGCCCCGCACTCCTGGTCTCGGACATCGCCACTGGACGTGCAGTATATTGGATGTTACTAGCACGTGCCCCGTCTTAAATACTTGCCCTCCATCTGCAGCCCTACGCTTGGGTGTATTAAGTTTGCTTCTCCGCCAACTGAAGGAACGACGGTATGTCGAGGGCAAGGCCAGTATTTCAGGAAGGGAGGTTCACTCGAGTTGAGGTTTGGTTTGTTGGCAGGGACGCGGGTTGTCATACTCCAGGGAAGGTGACACAGATGAGGTGAAAATGGAATATGGTGCCCAGCGAGCTGTTGAAAATTAGTGAAAAAAAGATTGTGTCAGTGGTCTTTTGAGAGCAATACCAGGCTGATGCTGAGACAGGGTTTATCGGTGCCCATTTAAGATAGAATAGTGAAAGGACGTAAACCTCGGAAATGAAAATCACGCCGCCTTTGTAAACGCAATAGAGAAGCAGATGAGGACGCACTTCGACCATTATCATACGCTCCTCGGATGCTTGATCCCCGCTTGAGGGGAGTGGGCATGTCTCTGCGGGGTAAGTAACGTGTTTGCTTGGTCGCGGAGAACCTGTACGAAGAATTGTTTAGCGAGCAAGCAGCAAGTGAGAGTTCCTTGGGAGAGGATCTCCAGGATCAGATCAAACATTTTGATCTGAATATTGGGCCGTTTTCTTCTGAATCTTTCTCGTGGGACCACATAGCCTGTGCTCCGTTCAAGCTGTAATCCCTCCACGAAACTAAACACTCCAGGATCGTGAACTTGGGGCGTGCATTGACAGGATTCCGTCCTGATGCCTCAGATTGTGAGAGAGTGTGGCTTGCGATGTGGCTCTGTCATAGGAAGCTACGCAATTGAGGGTCGCGATGCTTCGGACGTTGGAGACCCTGAAAGGCGGCGTACGAACCTCAGCGGACGATAAACAGAAGCGAATCATAAGCAATCTACAGAAGCAAATGGCTGGACTTGGAAACGACTCTGACTGTAGCGGAGTCAAGCTTCAAAGTTCGGGTCGTTGGGAGCGGGCGGGATTTCGTTATGCGCGACGTAACCGTAAACTTTAAATTGCTAACGTCAGAAGGTAGAAGAACAATAAAACTACGAATTCTGGGGACAAGTAAAGCCACCACCACCAGTTATATCTTGCTTGTACCGGTTTGTCGTGCGGCCTTCTTACCTCTGAGAGTCTTTCGGGCTGTGAATGGTGGAAAATTGGTCAGATTTCCGTTAATTTTATCGTGGTGGTAGCGGTTTTATCATAGTGACAATGATCATTGTGAAACCACTCGATGCATCAGCACTGCGAACTGCTCCGCCGTCGCCGCTCAGGGCCCAATCAATTTATTTTGAGAAAAAAAGTTCACCTGTGGAAAATCAATGGAATGTGAGCATGCGATTAAATCAACGTTAGTCCAATAATCAATCATCTCCGGACCAGCCGTTGCAACACAGATTATTTCTTGGTATGAGAAGCTCTCTCTCACAGCATGATTACGTCTCTGCATGAGAAGTTGTCACTATCATATAATGAATCATGATTACTTCTGAAATGTCAGGCTGTCATGACATTTTTTGGGGGCGAAGGACTTGGAGTAGAACACTCGCAACAAATACCGAAAGGTAAACGGTTATCAATCATCTATCAGACAAGCCTCTTCGTCTATTTCTATTGCGGTTCGATAAACTTGTATCGGACCTGAATCCGCAAGCAAATACCATTCACTACCAAATGCGGATCCGATAAACGTTTATCAGGCCCCTCGATAATTATCTACCGGACGCAATCGGACTTTTTTTTATCGGACGGATATGACAACCCTGGGCAAGCGTTCAAGAATCTATCCTAATCATCATCCGGAACTACTGAGAGTTGATTTGGAAAAGAAACGGGCTAGGTACGCTTCCCTACCTAGTTCTTAGTTCCTTTTCACGGTTTGCGAGGCGTTTTAGGCCATGCCAATAAAGCCAGGTACTAAATTTCTGTCCGTCCAATGTGGACGTTCTTTTATCGGACGGAGTTGATGTCCTTAATTGGGGGTACGAAACCCATAATCATCATCCGCAACTACTGAGAGTAGTTTGGAATAGAAAGGAATCTAGGAGTTTAGTATCTAAACTTCTCTAGGTCTAAGGTGCGGCCATGCATGAGTCTACACAAAACAATTGAATCGCTCTAGAAAGTTAAAGCGTGTGGAAGAGAGCTTCCGAATGCCAATTGACATCAAAACTCTCTAATGAGTACTGACGGCTACAGTCAGGAGCGTCAAGCAGCGTGGAGGTGACATTTTCGAACCAATTCATCGACACCCCAATTCGTTTGTGTCATGCACACCGAAATGAACTTATTTGCTGCTTTCCAATTGTCACTCACTCCCCCTCAGAAACCCGATGGCTACGGTCAGCAGCGTCAGGCCGTGTGGAGGTCCTCAGGTCATGGTTTTTACTGGACTTTACTGATTTTTACTAGCATAGCCTGAAGTGCTACACGCAAAGCGTGGACTGTAACTCAGAACTGGGGAGAGGAACATGCAAACCCAAGCGCCGATGGCGCGCCTCGGCAAGCATGCTGCTAGAATATCGCCAAAGGGCGACACTGAAACGGCGTAAGAGTTCCAAGTATTCCAAATGATGCTCAGCAACACATTTCCGCAACCACTCCAAACCAGACTAATCCACGTCGCCAAAGGTTTCCACAACGAAAGGCTGAAACCTGTGAGAACGACCGCAGCACAAGGCAGACTGGCCATACTCTCAGCATACCATCGTTCTTTCACTCGGCGAAGGGCTGAAGCCGCTGTTCCTCGGCGACGGGCGGCAGAGCTGAGATGAGCGCTTGTCACAGGGCACGTGATCGCGAGGTCCACATATGCTGAGCGTCTGGCCGCAGTGTCCGGACGAGGAGATCTGCGATGCAGCGTGGCGGTGCTGTGTGTGAGACCGATGAGGAATTACTGGGATTTCCACGGCTGACATACGCTTAATTGTTTATGAAATTTGGGACACTACCTAGCTTCACAAGGGAACCCCATAGTTGCGACCTCGTCAGAAAACCCGTTCCCAATGTCCACGGTCTTTGCGCGGAAACATGGTCTGCGTTATAAGTAGAGCGACGTAGGCTAGATGTTGGGATGAGTTGAACAAGAGATCCGTGCCAAGTCGTACAAACCATACATTGCTAGAAGCGGGGATTGTGATGAGTGCTGAGAACTGATTTTGGAGAGAAGTGAAAGAGTTTGTAGACCCGTCACCGTCGGCAGAAGTTAATTAGATAAGTGTAGAAGGAGCGGATTGAACATGATGAAATTGAGTGCTTTCATTCTGGTCACCTTACTAGGGTTCACCATGGCGGTTCCATTGATGCAGAATGTTCATCTTGCCAAGGAAGTAAACGCAGATGTTGAGCTTCCCGCACCCCGAGAAGCTGGGGTTGAGTTTGAGGAGCGCACAGTCCGCGTTGAGGTTGAGGAGCGCGTAGCCCGCCTTGGAGTTGAGGAGGCCGCAGCCCGTCAAATTGGAGTTGAGGAGGCCGCAGCCCGTCAAATTGGAGTTGAGGAGGCCTCAGCCCGGCAAATTGGAGTTGAGGAGGCCTCAGCCCGGCAAATTGGAGTTGAGGAGGCCGCAGCCCGGCAAATTGGAGTTGAGGAGGCCGCAGCCCGTCAAATTGGAGTTGAGGAGGCCGCAGCCCGGCAAATTGGAGTTGAGGAGGCCTCATCCCGGCAAATTGGAGTTGAGGAGGCCTCAGGCCGGCAAATTGGAGTTGAGGAGGCCTCATCCCGGCAAATTGGAGTTGAGGAGGCCTCAGCCCGGCAAATTGGAGTTGAGGAGGCCGCAGCCCGGCAAATTGGAGTTGAGGAGGCCGCAGCCCGGCAGATTGGAGTTGAGGAGGCCTCAGCCCGGCAAATTGGAGTTGAGGAGGCCGCAGCCCGTCAAATTGCAGTTGAGGAGGCCGCAGCCCGTCAAATTGGAGTTGAGGAGGCCTCATCCCGGCAAATTGGAGTTGAGGAGGCCGCAGCCCGGCAGATTGGAGTTGAGGAGGCCGCAGCCCGGCAGATTGGAGTTGAGGAGGCCGCAGCCCGGCAGATTGGAGTTGAGGAGGCCGCAGCCCGGCAGATTGGAGTTGAGGAGGCCGCAGCCCGTCAAATTGGAGTTGAGGAGGCCGCAGCCCGTCAAATTGGAGTTGAGGAGGCCGCAGCCCGTCAAATTGGAGTTCAAGAGGCCGCAGCCCGTCAAACTTTTCCTCCAATTGGAGTTGAGGAGGCCGCAGCCCGTCAAACTTTTCCTCCAATTGGAGTTCAGGAGGCCGCAGCCCGTCAAACTTTTCCTCCAATTGGAGTTGAGGAGGCCGCAGCCCGTCAAACTTTTCCTCCAATTGGAGTTCAGGAGGCCGCAGCCCGTCAAACTTTTCCTCCAATTGGAGTTCAGGAGGCCGCAGCCCGTCAAATTGGAGTTGAGGAAGGATTTAGCATCTGATCTGAAGGGGACGGAGCTGGCGTGGAGGTTGCGGAGGCCGGAGCCGCCGTTAAAGTTCCAGTATAATTCGTTTCAATTAAGGAGATAAGAGATCATATTTTCAACAATGTCAACTTAGAGTGAATCTGTTAACCGATTCTGCTCGCTAGTTCTAGTACGTCCCGCGAGGTTAAGCTGCTCGTATACGTAACCTGGAAAAAATTAAAATCGTATTCTTAGCTAATAATTTTTATGGGAGCAATGGACTGGAGTTGGTCACACGGTTGAATTGGAAGAGGACCTGCCCCGATCAGCCTCGGCTAGCACCGCCCCGCACTCCTGGTCTCGGACATCGCCGCTGGACGTGCAGTATATTGGATGTTACTAGCACGTGCCCCGTCTTAAATACTTGCCCTCCATCTGCAGCCCTACGCTTGGGTGTATTAAGTTTGCTTCTCCGCCAACTGAAGGAACGACGGTATGTCGAGGACAAGGCCAGTATTTCAGGAAGGGAGGTTCACTCGAGTTGAGGTTTGGTTTGTTGGCAGGGACGCGGGTTGTCATACTCCAGGGAAGGTGACACAGATGAGGTGAAAATGGAATATGGTGCCCAGCGAGCTGTTGAAAATTAGTGAAAAAAAAGAAGATTGTGTCAGTGGTCTTTTGAGAGGGACGGGGAGGGGAACAGTCTCTCCTGGTGAACTGGTTACCAGGGTGCTGCATGCTGATAAACATCGCTTTGATGACATTAGTATAAAGTGATACGGAGGCGCTTTCGAAGACTAGTACGGATACTAAGTTTAGAAGCCCAGGAGACGATCGCCAGCCTCCTAAGACGATATCCCTGCAACATGTTGACACAGGTTGTTCTTTGTTGACTGCAGCTTGCCATGAATCACGAGGCGGCCGAGCACTGGGTCGGGTTTCCATATGATCAGAAAGGGATACGATCTAGTTTCCAAAATAAAAGGACATCGCTTTCTCCTTTCTCCGGTGTGTATGCAATGCGTCGTTCGCATTGGTTCAGCCAAATCATCAAACGTTTGGGACAGCCGAACAGAATCCGAGGTTCGTAGAAACTTCTCAAACTTTCGATGACAAAAAATCTTCACCTGGAGATCCCTTGACGGTCCAAGCTCCCACCTTTCAACTGCACCTCACCAGCGCTCTTTCTTAGTACACTCAGAATAAGCAATCTTACCCAACCTGGGTCTTCAACAGTCTATCCTCCAGAATGCTTCCTGCCCGGCAGGTGCCCGGGCAGCCCTTTGACCGGTGAACAACATTTCTTGCTATCTCGTGCTTACAGGACGCCTTCGTATCTGCTTTAGTGGAGATTTTCTCCAATAACGTCACTCCAAAACCGGTACAACAGATTTAGACACTGCTGTAAGAAGCCATCCAACGCCATCTTAACTCTATTCTTAGAATCTCCCGATACACACAGCTACTTTCAACCTCAATAATCTGCGCGGTCCCCCTCGGTGCGTCATGAGTCCTCGTTGACGCCATGAGTATCTTGTCCCACGTTTGCAACCGAATTCAATGGAGGGGGATTTTCATTGTCTGTTTAGGAGCTAAGCAGGCTGTCGGGCAGTGTGAAAGTCCCAACTAGCTATTTAGTGGTTTCCAGAGCTATGATTGGTCTTCTAAAGATCATGCGGTTCGTCTGACAGGTGCCCTAGACTCTAGCCTTCTACAGCAGCGATACGAAACATTATATGAAGCCCAAATCGATGGTTGAGATCTGTTCCTTATGGCTGCAGGTATTTAAGAACCGATCAAGGAAGCATTGAAATCTGAAAGGAAGATGGATTACAAGTCTAACTGCAGTGAGGGAAGGGAAGGAAGGTATGAGAACCTGGATATGGCAATGAGCGTGTCATCAGCTGCGGGCTTGGGGGTAGTGAAGAGCAAAGGCTCAAAGTCGACGAAGAGAAGGCGTACAAAGAACCGGTCATGTTTAAACTGGCTTTGGATTGAGCACAATCCGTACAAGTGCTTATTATAATTTTATGAGTACGTATTTAGTGGTGGTGGTGGTGGTTTAACCGGTTTTTAGTAGATGGTTTTACTAGCATATTCATACGCGGTAGGCAAGGCGTACGAGGTCATTTACTTCCCTAGAAAGGATTCAAAAGAGTGCGACGAGGCCCCTGCGACTGCCCCAGCCTCCCACGACGAGTTCTCGCCGACACCGAGAGCTTTGGTGAGCTGAGATATTTTTTAGATGAGGAGCTGGGTCATCTTCCGCGCCCCAACCGTGATATCGTTCGTGCCCAAGTGGGCCTACCCCTACGTCTGGGCGGTCTAGGCCTCTGTAACTGAGCTGCTATCCAACCAGCGGCCGTGGTTGGGTCTTGAGGCGCCGCCCTCCCGATGTTGAGCGCGTTGGGTGAGTCTAGTTTCCGGAGTTCAGTCTTTCCAGTGATGATCTACACTATTGTATCCCTGAAAGTGCCCGTGGTTTGTTTCTCGAGCTCCAATCGGCGATTTCATCCTGTACCAGGCTCCCTGCCGACCGGCACCCCGCCTGGCTGGCTGGCGAGCCGTTTTCTCGCGAGCTCGCTCGCGGCCTCGCGACCCGAACAGTTGCCGGCCCCGTACCTGCCGCGCTTGATACTGTGGTTTCTGAGGAAACAGAGGTACCTCGTGATCCTCCTGATGATGGACCGGGCTCTGAGAGTCGAGTCTCCGCACGCACGGACGCGTGCAAAACACCCTTTCTTGGGACTTCGACCCGTGCTGCCTACGGCCGATTTCTCGCGCGGATGGTCTCTTCTTCCAGAGATCGGGCCCGCCCTCGTAGTCTTGGAAGGTGTATCAGCTCACACTGGCTCATGAGCGTCCCCGCTTTTCCGCCACTCCCACTGACAGATATTGAAGTGCGCACTTCTCTACGTTTGCACATCCGCTTGTATCAGCCGCCCTGGCCTTCCGAGATGGGTTCGCCTTGCCATCTATGCTCCCAGAACGAAAATACCGCGGATTTTGGAGCTGACCTGCCCGCCAGCTGGCCCGTTGTGAAAGCGTCCGGACCCGACCACATACGCGGATCTTGAACCTGTCATACCGCGAACTTCGACCTATCGTACGGCAAGCCGGTCTTAAAATTGAACATGAAAATCCCCTTCCCGTCGCAGACTACCAGAATGATGAACGCAGCGTCCCTGATCTCATGGTCACCTGTGTCGCCGTACGACGTACGTTGATCTTGCTGTTCCTAATCCTCACGCTAGTCGCTATTTGCCGGCTACGCGCCGTGGTTTTGCCGCTGCCAATATGAGACGTCGGAAAGAGTTGAAATATGCGGGGGCCTTGTCTTCCCCAGGCATTCGTGCTTCGGCTCTAGCTCATCGCCTGGTACCTCTGGTCATTGAGTATTGAGTGCTTTGGGTTTATGGGTTCCGTTGGTTCTCGTTGCCTTTGGGAATTGTTCCGCGAACGCCCTGACCGTCCGTCCTCGTTGTTTACCCGTTGAAGCTTCTTGCTGTGGCGTATGAACGCTGCTTTGACGTTGAAGGCGCGCGGTCTTCGCCGCGCTTAGTCTTATTTTTTCCGCTCGACGTTCTTGTTCTTTGAGCCTCCTACTAAATAAATTCATTCAACCAACCAATCATCTGCGGTCTAGATATTGAATAATGGTAACTTCTCGGAGCAACAAACTGTGACTCACATATATTGAATTAGAATTACTTCTAGAATAGACAGACTGTCACATGCAATCTAGACGAACGAATGGTTTAATCGGAGGCTGAAAAAAAAAACCCCGAGGGGAAAAAAAGACTAAGCGCGGCGAAGTACTCGCGCCTCCAACATCAAAGCGGCATTCATGCGCCACAGCAGGAAACTTAAACGGGTAAACAACGATTGAAGACGGTCAGGGCAATCTAGAGGGTTTTCAAAGAGAAAGGGGAAATGCTTAGCTTATACGTTGGCTCCTCTTGGTACGCCGTGTGGCTCGGCAAATTCGTCCCGGAGCGCCCCAACTGGCTATCCTCGTTGTCAACCCGTTCCGTATTCCTGCTGTGGCGTGCGTGAACGGCTGCTGCTTTGATGTTGGATCATTGAGTGCTTTGGGTTCATGGACTCTGTTGGTTCTCGCTGGCTTCGGGAGTTGTTCCGCGAACGCCCTGACCGTCTTCAATCGTTGTTTACCCGCTCTAGTTTCCTGCTGTGGCGCATGAATGCCGCTTTGATGTTGGAGGCGCGAGTACTTCGCCGCGCTTAGTCTTTTTTTCCCCTCGAGGTTTTTTTTTTCAGCCTCCGATTAAACCATTCGTTCGATGTTGAAGGCGCGTGATCTTCTTGATTCCGCAGAAAAACAAAACGCAGAGTGTTCTGCTGTGTTGTTTTTTTTTCCCTTCCCCGTTCGGATTTCTGTTTTCCGGTCTCCGAATGAACACATCATGTTTCAAATTACTTCTATGCCGTCCTTAGAACGGATTCTAGTTGTATCGGTGACTCAATTTCCGCAAGAAAGATTGCTGGCATCAACCACGAACGAATGGTTTAATCGGAGGCTGAAAAAAAAACCCCGAGGGGAAAAAAAGACTAAGCGCGGCGAAGTACTCGCGCCTCCAACATCAAAGCGGCATTCATGCGCCACAGCAGGAAACTTAAGCGGGTAAACAACGATTGAAGACGGTCAGGGCGTTCGCGGAACAACTCCCGAAGCCAGCGAGAACCAACAGAGTCCATGAACCCAAAGCACTCAATGATCAGGGGTACCAAGCGATGTGCTAGTGCCGAAGCACGAACACCAGGGGAAGACAAAGCCCCCGCGTATTTGATCTCTTCGCGGCGTCTCATGCTGGTGGCGGCAGATCCACGGCGCTCCCCCGCAGCCGGGAGATAACGACTAGCTTGAGGGTTAGGAACAGCAAGATTAACGTATGTGGTACGGCGGCTGTCGTCACAGGTGATCACCAGGTCGGCTACACGGCGTTCATCATTTTGAAAGTCCGCGACGGGTAAAGGTTTCTCACGTTCGATTTCCAGACCGGCTTGCCGGACTATAGGCCGAAGTTCCCGGTATAACAGGTTCAAGATCCGTGTGTGGCGGCGGGTTCGAGCACCTTTCACCGCCGGGCAACTAGCGAGCAGGTGGGCGCCAAAATCTGCGTTGTCTTCAGTCTGAGAGCAGAGAGGGCACGACGAACCCATCTCGTACGGCCAAGGGGGCTGATGTAAGCCGAGGTATAAGCGCAGTGAAGTACGCACTTCGAAATCCGACAGTGTGAGTGGCGGAAAGGCTGGTACGGTCATGAGCCACTGAGAGCTAATAACCCTCCAAGACTACGTAGGCGGGCGCGAGCGCGAGAAGATGAGACCATTTGCGCGAGGAGTCGGCCATATGCAGCACGGTGCAAGTCCCAAGAAAGGATATTTTGCAGCGCATCCGTGCGTGCTTGAGCTCGGCTCCCAGCGCGCTGGGAATCATCAGGAGGATCAACTGGAACTTCTTCTTCTGCGGCAACCACTGGGTCAATCTCCCCTAGAACAGGTTCAGGCGCAGGACGAATCCCCGGGGCGGAGCCTCGAGAGCGGTCAAATACAGCTCGCCAGTCAGGAAGACGGGGTTGAACGGTTTCGGGGAGACTAGTACAGGAATTCAGGGCGGTTTGGAGCTCCAGAAACAAGTCTTGGGCGCTTTCCGGTACGCTGGGAAGCAAGACACCCCGCGAGAGGCTCGCCATCAAATTGCGGAACTTCGAGATACCCAAGCTGCTCAAAGTGGGAAGTGCGGTTCCCCAGGCCCCTACTGCGGCTGCAGGTTGGACCACAACACGATTGCAGAGGCCCAGTCCCCCCAATCGCAATGGGAGGCCTACCTGGGCGCGCACAACATCACAGGTGGGTCGCGGCAGAGCGCTCAGCTCTTCATCGAGAAAATACCCCAGGTCACGGAAACTTTCAGCATCCGCACGAGTGGCCAACCACCGGCCCCAATGAGTTGGAAGTGAGCGAAGCCAATAGGTTAACCGCTGACTGCAACAATACCGAAACAGCAACAACGAGCACTGGAGAAAGCCCGGAGGTAGCCGTCGAAGCTCTGCAACCAGCTGTCTGTGCTTACCGAGGAGCTGCAGCAACTCGCCTTCAACGAAGGACGGCGACCCGTAGGGGATGCCTAAGTGGACAAAACCATCCGGTCTCCAAATATCCTGGAACGACGCAGGTACCTGCTGCTCTCGTGCAGCTACACCTCCCCAGTAGAACGATTTGTGATGATTAACCTCCAGGTCAACCCGCGAAGCCAAGGAGCGGAGACGATCATAAGCGAGTGCTGGAGTATCAGGGGGCCCCAGGAGGCACACGTCGTCGTGGTATGCAACCGTACGAACCTGCGGGAATTCGGAGCGAAGACAAAGCAAGACGAGTTGTAGTCCACAGGCATGTAGGAAAGGGGACAAGGGATCACCCTGTTGTACCCCTGTGCGCGCCGCATACGTGTGTGAGGAAGCGCCAAGGGTGTCATAGGTAGCCCCCCGACCAAGCGGAGAATAAAGTCTACTAACAAAGGGAAAGCCTACAGGGAAGACTTCGCGCACCACGTGCATGAGAGCCGGACGAGAGACGCGGTTGAACGCATTGGTAAAATCTACAGAGAGGAGCCCAGAATCTGGGGAGTACGCCATTTCCGAACGAAGTAAAACAGACAACAACCCACAGCCACCACGATAGCCCACGCCTAACTGCACGTGCCCAAAGAAACGGCGGGATTCGGGAACCAGGATTTTCACTAACCATCGCGCCGCCAATTTGCGGACCACCTCAACCAGGCCAATAGGGCGAATAGCAGGGCTCGAGGCCGTGTGGCCGGGCTTCGAAAGCAGACACAACTGCGAACGCCCGACCAAGAACCACGCACACTCACACAGGGGATCACCATTCACAAGCGCTTCGACCACCCACGCCAACGCCTTCAAACCTTCATCACTTAAGAAACGGAGATATTCCACCCGCAGCCCCGAGGGCCCTGGGGAACGGCCCTTCGGAGCATCATGAACCAACTCACGCACCGCCTCCAGATTGACCACTAACCGCGCACTGGGATGTGGCGCGGCGCGGTACTCTTCCAACACTGATTCAAACGAGGAGTCCCAAGGGGAGCCTTCCGAGGGAAAGAGCAAACGGAGCGGTGAAGAAAGATCATCGGAGTATGGAACCACAGGTTGCCGCTGCTGGAGGATCCCGGCTGCCCGCCGCAGATCACCGCCTGCCACCGCGTGACGCGCCCGATTCTGTCGAGAAGACCTAAAAGCTGAGGGAGCACTAGGAGAAAAGGAAGAGAGAGAAGCGAAATAAAGACGTTCGAGGTCCTCAAAGTCGCCGGAAAGGAACATTTGCAGTTTTCGGCGAGGGTGGACCCGGCAAGGATGTGGGTTGAGGGGGACGGTAGAGGAGGTGAGCACGAGGCGGGGAAAAAAGAACAAGAGTTCCCAGCGAAGAGAGCAGTGAGGGTTCGCGGCGACCTGCTGCCAGAGAAAATCCAACACCAATCCTAGGGGCTTATGAAGTCGACGAGGGAGCCGTACGGCCGTGCTCTGACGACAAAGGGGAAGGGAACCGTCCGGGTAGGAGGCGACAAGGTGCGAAAACCACGAGAGAACACGCTCATGCCAGGCTGAGCGGTCACTGGTAAACAGGGGTAACCGGGACGACACGCACGCGGAGGAGGAAGACTCAGACATCGGGCCTCCCCTCAGTCGGGAAGGCAGATCGAATATCCGGAGGAGGTGCCTCGGAGGGAGGCTCAGGAGCCGCACGACGTTTACGTGGGGGGCGCACGAAGGAACTAAAAGACCTGAAGAAAGTAGACACAGGGTTTTCAGCAGCGGAGTCTTGACTGAGGGTGTCCAGAGCCAGCGGATTCGGAGAGGCCGATGGTGCTTCTGCCATGTCGGTGTCACGAGCCTCGGAGACAGGGCGAGGGGAGAAAGGGTGCTCAAGAGTCGGCGGCAGAAGGTCAAACGCAGGGTGGGCTTCCAGCAGGGTGGCCTCAGTGGAGAGGAAGGCCTCTAGCGCGGTGCGGAGGACCCCGCGAGGAGGAAAACGCGCGAAGAGGCTGGCCTGTATGCGCGAGAGCCGCGCCGCATGAGTGTGTAGCGCGACAACCGAAGCCTGCGAGGCATCCAGGTTTTGCAAGGCCGACGGAGGAACCCAGCCGGCGTCAAAACGATCGAACTCGACAAACAAAGAGACATGAGGACGAGTCAGTATCATGTTGGCCAGAGCAGAGCGCTGGGGCGCGGGGGTGGTTACAAGGGATTGAAGGAACTGGTAAGCCAAGTCAGTAACAATAAAACAGGCATGAGGGCCCGTGAAGTCCACATATAGGAATTCAGACGGGGCCACCCCAAGGGAGGAAGCGCGAAAATCGCGGTAGTGGACGGGCGCGCGGCCCCGACCACGAGAGGGGGTCTGGGGACGCACGTTCGTCATCCAAACAAAGTGGAACGGAGATAGTTGGCGAGAAGAGTCAATAGGGATGTGTTGTGGCATCATACGCACCATTGCCGTCGTGCGTTGTTCAGAAGAGCCCCTGCGTAGGACCTGCGAATAGGTCGCACGTGGGGCACTGGAGGGAGCAGGATTCGGGCCCGACGCGGGCCCAGGAGGCGTCTGTCCTTGAATAGGGGTAGGCCAGTCGGAATCAGGAATGACCGGAGCGGAGCGCTCGGGTCGGGTGGAGGCAGGCCCCGCTGTACCGTGCGGATCCGCGGGGACGGGCACCGGGGGGTATGGGGCAGGCGCGGAGGCGGAGAAGCGCTCCAAATAGGCGATCAGCAGGGGCAGGCGGTGTTCCTGGGAAGCAGTCACAAGAAGACTCGTCAGTTTCGAGCAGATCCCATGGGCTAACTCGTCAGCGCAGTCCGTGAGGGTGGCCGCGGTACTAAACCCGCCCACGCTGAGCTCCACGCGCGCTGAGAGAACGGCTCCGTCCGCCGGAATGGGTGGAGAAACCCCAACCATAACGATTGGAAGGTGTGACAAACCGATTCCCCAACGAAACCCCCAAAAAGAGAACGTGTTCCCAACGTTTGCAACCAAAGAAAAACCACCACGACCTCCAAGGGGCGCTAGCAACCCCCAGCACGCACCACACCACTAGAAGATGCGGGGGAAAGTCTGCAGAAAGAAGCGCCTCCCACCGAAGAACACAATTGCGACTCAAAAGCACCAAAAGCCAGCACCATACACCCTCACGAAACCAAAAACTGGTATATTGATCGGGACCCCAACAAAGCGCGTCGGCTTGCCAATGCCCGTCATTGATTGAGAAAACTCTGCGCACGGACCCTCGCCGTTAATTCCTATCTGACGGAAGCGGCTATAAGCCCATTTTTAGGTGTGAGTAATTCCCAAGGACAGGTATATTGGCATGATTATAGCTGATGGCGTCCAATATATATGGTACATCCATTATTTGAGATGGACTTGGTTTTTTTGAATATTTGGGTAGATTATTGAGACACTCTAGTCTGATAGGTCTAATAATAGAACCGTGGGAGAGAGCGGCTCCTCCGCGAGCGAGTTACAGCTGTGCGTTCAATTCTCGAAGTTGGGATGGAACCTTTTTAGTTGGAGCGGTTTTCCATACGGAGTGCGGGCAGGTTTCTGGAAATGTGGTTGGAGGATCGTTCTGGTGAGGCTGACCCGGCTCTAGACGTATCTAAATTCACAATAGTTTTTTGTCTACGCACGCGGCCCCATGGGAACGAAGGGGACCTGCTTTTCGCCTCTCTTTTGCTCGTCCTTGCTCCGTACTGCGCTGGTCACACCGTTAGGGTTTGGTGCTGGTCGGATAGCATGCTTTTGTGGTGACAACGGCAGCATGCATCAGAGGTTGATATTTCACTTTTTGGAAACACTTGTTTTTAGGGCTTTGACGAGCTTGAGATCAACAGAGTCCCCTGGGGCCGACGGGAGGTTCTGTTAAGTTTTCTAAAAACATCTAAAGTAGTTCTGGTATATGGCTAGTGTGAGGTGTGAGGATTGCCTACCTTAAGCCAGAGCTCCGGGTACGGAACCAATGCACCGAACATTGTGAGATTCCCCCCTAGCCTCCAGATGCACAAAATCTTCCTTCATCAAGCATCAAACTTGATTTGTCCTTCGCCGACTCCTTGTGACACCTAGTTTTGGAAAAGTTCCAAAAGGAGGTTATAAAGCAAACTGAAAGAGCGTGGTCATCGTTAAAGTATCACTACAACAAGCTCATGATCGTTAGAGATAGCCGTTCCATTTGGTAGGAATTGGATGAACGCCGCATGTCCGCAGAGTCCAGTCCTATCGGAGAAATCATCAAAAGCAAACGAGGAGGCTCTGGAAGAAGTCCACAGAAGAGAAGAGGCCCATCACATTGAAGAGCTTCAAGATTGAAGCCGGGTTCAGCGTACTAGTTTGGTACCACTGGTTTTTATTATCCACTAGCTGCCGCGCTTACGGCTCAGGGTAACCAGAAGGAGCTGGCCTTGGTAAAACAGCGGCCGCGTATCAAACCGGAGGACGAGGCGGCTGTGGTCCGAATTGGAGATGGAGACATTTCCGCACGGGTATAGACGCATGCCCACTGGCACGTTCTTGTTTGCCCCCATTTTCAATACAGAGAACTGAGATTAACGGACTTAGATGACTGGCTGAGAAATTGAAGTAGTTTATATCGCTGGCTTTATTAGTGTATATAGCAGTACAACCATCGTCTCAATCACAATATCGTTGAAACTAATTCATTCATATCCGTGATCAGTTTCACCCACGTGACCTACATGGTTGGATGATCGCCCTGGGGATGTCCAATCGTTAGTTCTGTAGAGCTGTGGAAATCTCACGCGGTTTTAGTACTGCGCAAGAAAAGCGAAGTGTAAGCTAGAATACGTAGACTGAATGAATGGACTGGGGTAGAGAGGGTGAGAAAATATATTGGGCACACGTGCACGATAATCCTGGTTATTACGAGTGGAAAATCTTGACCTTGGATAGAGGCCGCGCTAAGGATTGATAAATACCTGTTGACTAAAGGTCAACAGAAGGGAGGTGGTTGAACGAGCTGCGGAGGGGGTTGAGACAGAGGGTTTTCTCAGCTGTTTGACGGGGAAGGTGGTGTTTCCTTGTCACAAGTGGTGGGTTGAGAGGAAATTGAGATGTTTACGTGGTTGCGAAAGAATCGGGAAGCGGAAGATGAGCTTCCTGGACCTCCTGGACCCGGACCGGACGGGGCGTCATGGCTGTCAAGGTTTTCGTATTCATGGCTTAATCCGCTGATTAAGCGCGGTGCGAAAAGACAGCTGAATCCAGAGGACATATGGGACATTCCTGAGACTGAGGCCGCTAGCTTCCGAGAGTCTGAGTTCGAAGAGGAGTACGAGAAGCGGAAGGCCGCGCGGACGGAGAAGGGCCTTGATCCGGCACCCTCGCTTAGCCGAGTATTTATTAAGCTTCACAGGAGAAGGTTCATCGTGACGGCCATGCTTTTGCTCGTGTTTCAAGCTTACAACTTATCAGCCCCTTCTCTCATCGAACAAATAACTATTTGCCTGGGAGACCCATCCATCTCCCCCGGACTTGGATACATGTATGTGATCATCCTCGCGTTCGGCCAGTGGATCGGGATGGGTGTATGTCAAAGCCATGCTTTCCTTCTAACCTACAAAATGGGAATAAGTTGTCGCTCTGCTTTGACAGCGGCTGTTTTTAAGAAGAGTATGAACTTGAGTAATAGCTCTAGGCAGAGCGTCACAGTGGGAGAGATCGTGAACTTGATGAGCAACGACACGCAAAGATACGTTGAGGTTGTTCCGTTTGTCCAGCAACTGTGGTCCGGGCCTTTTGTAATCATTGTAGGCCTCATCCTGTTGGTTCGTCTTGTCGGATTTGCAGCTCTAGCAGGTCTTGGACTGATGATTCTGACGATCCCGCTCCAAGGAAAGATGTTCCTCTGGGCAAGTTCACTGCGCAAAGAGGTTATGGTTCACTCAGATGTAAGAGTTAAACTGATGAACGAAGTGCTACAGGGCATAAAGGCCATCAAATTGTATGCTTGGGAGGATCCGTATGAAGAGAGAATCCAAGAGGTCCGCACAAAGGAGATTAAGGCAATCTTGAAAACATCGATCCTTCGGGGAATTAACTTTGCAATATTCTCCGCGCTGCCGTCAATAATTGCAATCGTTGTACTCATGATTTATTCAGCACAGGGCAATCTGCTCGCTCCGGAAGTCGTATTCCCAGCTATTGGGTACATGAACGTGTTAAGGTTCCCACTTCTTCTGCTGCCAATGCTCGTGACCCAGCTTGTACAACTGAAGGTGTCAAACAAGCGTCTCTCGGCTCTGCTGGAAGCCGCCCAGATGAACGAAGAGGATCGAAATTGGACAGACAAAGAGGGGAGCCCTGAAGGCGGACGGGTGGAGATAGTTGACGGTCGTTTCACGTGGAGAAGAGATTACAATGATTCTCTGAGCAGGATGAAGCAACCGGAAAAGTCACGAAAGAAGCCTCAGAAGAAAAAGAGAGGATTATTCCGAGGGCGAAGAGGGGCTACTGACCAGGCTCAATGGGAGGAGGAGGCGAAGAAAGTGGATGAAGTGGTGGGCAAAGATGCGTATGAACTGAAAAACATAAACTTCACAGTGGAACCTGGAGAATTCGTGGCAATTGTTGGAGCGGTCGGCAGTGGAAAATCTTCCTTGGTCTCGGCTATGCTGGGTGAAATTTCGAAGCTTAAGGGAAGCGTCAACGTGCGAGGTTCTGTCGCATACACAGCTCAGACGCCTTGGATTTTCAACGACACCGTTCGAAGTAACATCACCTTCGGGGAGACTTACGACGACACGATGTACTCCAAAACTATCAATTCAACCGCCCTCGAAAATGATCTTGCGACGCTTACTGCCGGAGATCTGACAGAGATCGGAGAGAAAGGGATCAATCTCTCTGGAGGCCAAAAACAACGTGTGTCTGTCGCGCGAGCCGTATACACCGACGCCGACATATATATACTTGATGACCCTTTGTCTGCAGTCGATGCACACGTTGGAGAACATATGTTCCGGGAATGCTTCTTGAAGCAACTTCGCAAGAAGACGAGGATTCTTGTGACGAACCAGCTTCAGTTCCTGCCCTACACCGATCGGATTTACGCTATGCAGGGTGGTCGAATTGTTGACGTTGGAACATTTGCGGAACTGAACAGGGAGGGAACACTTCTTTTCCAGATCATGGAATCCTTTGGAGCAACTCTGCAGGCAACTGTGGCAAAGTATGACACAGAAGCGTCTGAGGCCAACAAGGGAACGGATGTGGAGAACATCATGTCCACCAAGGACATGATCGCAATGAAGGAATATGAGAAGCAGGATGGTCACTTGGTGAACACCGAAGCAAGAGCTCATGGCGGAATCTCTCAGGCCGTTTGGTTGGAATACTTCCGAGCAGGAGGTGGACTGTTCTACGCCCTATCTATGTTTGTCATCTATTGTATGTCGCTGTTTTCTGGCATGGCACCCGACTTGTGGCTGACGCACTGGTCAAATCAAACTGTGGTGGACGTGGAAGGTACTCAAGCGCTCTTTGGTTTCTACGCTGGTATCTACGGAATGTTGGGAGTCATCTTCGGGCTGCTTACCATTACCCGAACGACGGCTTTCGCGTACTTCTCTACGAGGGCTGCTAAATGCCTCCACAATGATATGCTCCAGAACGTCTTGAGAGCCCCGATGATGTTCTTTGAAACTACTCCGCTGGGTCGAATTCTGAACCGGTTTTCAAAGGACACAGATCGTGTCGATATTCTTTTGCCCCCGGTCATGGACTACCAATGCATGCTGATTCTGAACACGATTAGTGTGTACATCCTCGTAGTAGTATTCCTGCCATGGTTCCTTATCGCGTTGCCGTTCATGTTGCTGGGCTACTGGACAGTGCAGTGGTACTACCGCAGAACTTCGAGAGAACTACAAAGAATTGAATCAATTCAGCGTAGCCCGATCTATGCCCACTTATCGGAGTCGCTGCATGGTACCAGTACAATACGCGCTTACGGTCGGAATACAGAGGCCTGTGCAGTAAACCACCATAAACAGGATGATGCGAACGCTGCCTATTACATTATGCAGGTGGCAAGGCGGTGGTTGCAGTTCCGACTTGAGGTGGTGTCACTCTTCGTTCTTCTTGCTATAGGATGCCTCGTTGTAGCTTCCCGCGATGCTGCTGTGATTGGGCTAAATGCGTCGCAGGCTGGTCTATTGCTGACGCATACGGTACTCATCACTAACGTAAGCGCGTTTATGGTCCGCGGAGCAGTTGACTTGGAAACTAAACTTACGAGCGTGGAACGGCAAGTTGAGTATTCGAAGGATGTTGAGCGAGAAGCTGAATCGATTATTCCGGACAACAGACCACCGGACAATTGGCCCAATGAAGGTCGAGTGGAATTCAAAGGCTTCAAAATGAGATATCGACCGGAGCTTGACTTGGCTCTGAAGGGAGTTGATCTTTCAGTAGACCCGCTCTGGAAGGTCGGGATAGCTGGAAGGACAGGTTCAGGGAAGTCGTCCTTGACAGTTTCCTTGTTCCGTTTGGTCGAGAAAGCAGAAGGGAGTATCCTTATCGACGGCATAGACATCAGTACCATTGGCCTGAAGGATTTGCGCTCGAAACTCGGCATAATTCCGCAAGATCCCGTTATTTTCTCGGGAACTGTTCGGCTGAACATAGATCCGTTGCATACACGCACTGATGCTGAACTTTGGAACGTACTGGAGCTTGTTCAGTTGAAGCAGGTCATTGCCAACCTTTTTGGTGGTCTTGACGCCGACGTAGCTGAAGGCGGAGAAAACTTCTCCCAGGGGCAGAGGCAGCTATTCTGTATCGCGAGGGCGATTATTCGGAATCCAAAGGTTCTCGTGATGGACGAGGCGACTGCAAATGTTGATGTTGAGACTGATACTGTTGTGCAGAAGACAATCCGATCTGAGTTCAAGGGGAGCACGGTTCTAACCATTGCTCATCGTATTAATACAATCATCGATTCAGACAGAGTGGCTGTCATCGACAATGGGTTCGTGAAGGAGTACGAGTCACCCGCCTGCTTGCTTCGCCAAAAATCAGCTTTCTCAGACCTAGTGGACGCACAGCAGAAGTCCAAGGGCAGGCGACAAATCACGAGGGGTTGCTAGGGTCTTCGACTGTTGGTCCCTTTGATTTCACTTAAGGTTAAGCCTTGTTCAAATTTATCAACCTGTGAATATGTACATCACCTGTTGCCGACAAAGACAAAAAAGACTTTTCACCCAGCCTCGCGCTTCAGCTCTACTAGTAGAACCATGGTATGGTGAGAGTATGGCCAGCCTGCATCGCGCTGAGGGTCGCTCCCACCGGTTTCAGCCTTTCATTGTCGAAAGCTTTGGTCACGTGAGAAGTCGGGCTTGGAGGGGTTGCGGAAATGGTTCACTGAGCATCGTGTTGAATACTTGGAACTTTTGCGGCATTTAAGTGTCTCTCTGTGGCGATATTCGAGCAGCACGCTTGCCGAGGCGCGCCATCGGCGCCTGGGTTTGCACGCTTCCCTACCTAGTTCTTAGTTCCTTTTAACGGTTTGCGTAGAGCTGTAGGCTATGCTAATAAAGCCAGTAGAACCATGAAAACGAGAGGTACTAGTTTCTTCTTATGGAGAATGTTCCTGATATATTAAATCATGACGTTCGCTCAACACCCCAAGAATAGACAGTGTTGGCCATCAGCTCCATGGCATTCTGCTTAGGAGATGCGACGCCCAGCAGAATCTCCGCGCGGGGTAGATTCGCCATCGAACGGGGGGAGCCTCCCTTACTTGACAACGCAGGGCTCTATTTTTGCAGCACGTACTGGCGTTGAACAGGGTGATCCTTGTGGGCCGGTACTTCACGCATGTGCCTTGCAGCTCGTGCTCCAGCGACTGGCGGCTGACGTGCCGGAGCTTCGCATCTGTGCCTACCATGACGAGTGACGTTGCTGGGCACTCCTGAGCACTTGGCTCGGGGACTACCCAGATCGAAACACTCGCACGTGGAGTACGTCCCCGAAAAATGCCGTTTTCTTGGCCCGCGTGAAGTTTCGAGGGGCTCCCTGCCACCTAGTCTCCGAGCCCTTGGTGAACATGCGGGGCTCAAGCACCATGGCGTCGGTTTGGGGAGTGACAACTTTGTCCAAGACTCTTGCGAACGAGTTTTAGCACGTCATAAGCAGCTCAACGACGCCATTGATCGCCTACCGGATAGCATGCTCCAATCGGCTTGCCTGCTCTCCCGCTTTTGTGCCGGCCCCCGACTGAATTACTGGCTGCGAAGCCTTCCACCGCACTGGGGCTCGTGGATGGTAGCCAAGGCGGACGAGGCGACGCTGAAGCACTGGGGAACGCTCCTGGATGAACCCCTGGATGTGGAAGCGGCTCCTGACAGGGACCTACTTCATGGCCAAATTGCCCTACCTTTACGATTAGGTGGATTTGGAGTGGCCGACCGGCGATAGAATTGATAGCTTTGTGAGGACAGAAAACCCCGTAAGAGGTGCACAGGATGACCAAAATCTCCAGCGAGCACCAAATACTTGCCTTCTACCTTCCAAAAACCGTGGACTCGTATGCTCGGCAGCGGCGGTCGCCTCCTGGGCTACCGCGCTTCGCACCTTGGTGAGTTTTCGGATGCGAAGTGCTTGCCTTTTGGCTAGAGCACTGACTAGCGAAGACCCCGTGACCCTTCCACGGCCACTTTTGAGTATCTATGATGCTCTGCATCGGGCGTTCAGTAAGTGCAACGCCGTGCCGGACGAGAGCCGATCCAGATTTCGCTCCTGGAAGGAGCTGTTATGGGGACGAACTGAGGCGCTCGAGGACTCTCCCATCGACAGAGTACTCGCCGACGAGGGGGAAGCTAGCCCCGGGTCACCGGTTGCCGATTACCCGTGTCTGAGCCGATTGTGGAGCTCCCGCACTGATGTGATTCAACATAGTCTCACCTGGGGCCAACACAGTACCGCTCACGCAATCTTGCTCAACTCTCCACTCACACCGCCTACCACCGCCGCTCGCCTCCGCGGCATGGGAGGCCATCTATCACATTTGTGGTTAACGACCCTGCCGTCATCTCTGGGTCACCGTCTGGATGCCTTCCAGTTTCGCTCTACCGCACGGATTTACCTGGGTTTGCCACAAGCTCCGTGGCACTCTAATTGGCCGACTTTCTGTCAGGGATGTGAGAGTCGGATCGATGCTTGTGGTTACCATTTCTTAGGTTCATGCGGACTGTTGAGAGGTCTTCGTACGAGGCGTCACACTCGCTTCAAGTACATTCTCAGCGAATGTTTGACTCGGGTAGGGCATACGGTTGAGGTGGAATCGGAACTACCCAGATCGGTCCCGGATAGGGCACCGCCCCGCTGTATCGCAGATCTCCTCGTCTTCGATGCTGCCGCCAGACGCTCAGCATATGTTGACCTCGGGATTACATGCCCTGTGGCAAGCGCCCATCTCACGGCTGCCGCCCGTCGCCGGCAGCTGCTTCGGCTCTTCGCCGCGTGAAGGAACGACGGTATGCTGAGAATATGGCCAGCCTGCCTCGCGCTGAGGGTCGCTCCCACCGGTTCCAGCCTTTCATCGTGGAAAGCTTTGGTCACGTGGAGAAGTCGGGTTTGGAGTGGTTGCGGAAATGTTTCACTGAGCATCCTGTTGAATACTTGGAACTTTTGCGGCGCTTAAGTGTCTCTCTGTGGCGATATTTGAGCAGTTTGCTTGCCGAGGCGCGCCATCGGCGCCTGGGTTTGCACGCTTCCCTACCTAGTTCTTAGTTCCTTTTCACGGTTTGCGTAGCTCTGTAGGCTATGCTAATAAAGCCAGAATGGCAGGCGGCGGTGGTGTGCCTCGGAGAGCATGTTGCTAGAATACCGCGAAGGAGCGACGCTTAAACGGCACCAAACACTCTTCAGGATGTTCAGTGAACATTTGCGCAGCCACTCCAAGCTTAACTTTTCCAGATGCCCAAAGCCTTCCCAAATGAAAGGCTGGACCTGTGAGAACGGCGCTCTTCCCGGGGAAGACTGGCCATACTCTCAGCGTACCGTCGTTCTTTCACGCGGCCAAGAAGGTGCTTGCCATCCCGCGGAGAGCGGCAGAAGGGAGAGAGTACAGGACGCGGGGCAAGTGCCAGCGAGGTCCAGATATGCTGATCCTCTGGCAGCTGCGTCCAATACTCAGTGACGTCAGCAATATAGGATTGGATCTAAAAAAGGCTTTGCGTTGGTGCATGAAATACCAATTCACAACCAAAAGAGAGCCACCACCACCACTACCACCTCCCAGAGAGCTCATAATAGGGTCCACAACGCAAAGGATGCACCAGGTCTGGGAGGTGCTCCTCCAGCGGCGCTCAGGGTTTAACGAATTTATTTTTAGAAATAGTGTTCACCTTGTAAAAAATCAACGAAAAAAATTGGAATGTCCAATTCAAATTATGAAAAAACAAAAAAACAGGGTTCAATTCCATCGTTGTTTACCCGCTTAAGTTTCCTGCTGTGGCGCATGAATCCGGCTTTGATGTTTCCTCTCCACTGAGGCCACCCTGCTGGAAGCTCACCCTGCGTTTGACCTTCTGCCGCCGACTCTTGAGCACCCTTCCTCCCCTCGCCCTATCTCCGAGGCTCGTGACACCGACATGGCAGAAGCACCATCGGCCTCTCCGAATCCGCTGGCTCTGGACACCCTCAGTCAAGACTCCGCTGCTGAAAACCCTGTGTCTACTTTCTTCAGGTCTTTTAGTTCCTTCGTGCGCCCTCCACGTAAGCGTCGTGCGGCTCCTGAGCCTCCCTCCGAGGCACCTCCTCCGGATATTCGATCTGCCTTCCCGACTGAGGGGAGGCCCGATGTCTGAGTCTTCCTCCTCCGCGTGCGTGTCGTCCCGGTTACCCTTGTTTACCAGTGACCGCTCAGCCTGGCATGAGCGTGTTCTCTCGTGGTTTTCGCACCTTGTCGCCTCCTACCCGGACGGTTCCCTTCCCCTTTGTCGTCAGAGCACGGCCGTACGGCTCCCTCGTCGACTTCATAAGCCCCTAGGATTGGTGTTGGATTTTCTCTGGCAGCAGGTCGCCGCGAACCCTCACTGCTCTCTTCGCTGGGAACTCTTGTTCTTTTTTCCCCGCCTCGTGCTCACCTCCTCTACCGTCCCCCTCAACCCACATCCTCGCCGGGTCCACCCTCGCCGAAAACTGCAAATGTTCCTTTCCGGCGACTTCGAGGACCTCGAACGTCTTTATTTCGCTTCTCTCTCTTCCTTTTCTCCTAGTGCTCCCTCAGCTTTTAGGTCTTCTCGACAGAATCGGGCGCGTCACGCGGTGGCAGGCGGTGATCTGCGGCGGGCAGCCGGGATCCTCCAGCAGCGGCAACCTGTGGTTCCATACTCCGATGATCTTTCTTCACCGCTCCGTTTGCTCTTTCCCTCGGAAGGCTCCCCTTGGGACTCCTCGTTTGAATCAGTGTTGGAAGAGTACCGCGCCGCGCCACATCCCAGTGCGCGGTTAGTGGTCAATCTGGAGGCGGTGCGTGAGTTGGTTCATGATGCTCCGAAGGGCCGTTCCCCAGGGCCCTCGGGGCTGCGGGTGGAATATCTCCGTTTCTTAAGTGATGAAGGTTTGAAGGCGTTGGCGTGGGTGGTCGAAGCGCTCGTGAATGGTGATCCCCTGTGTGAGTGTGCGTGGTTCTTGGTCGGGCGTTCGCAGTTGTGTCTGCTTTCGAAGCCCGGCCACACGGCCTCGAGCCCTGCTATTCGCCCTATTGGCCTGGTTGAGGTGGTCCGCAAATTGGCGGCGCGATGGTTAGTGAAAATCCTGGTTCCCGAATCCCGCCGTTTCTTTGGGCACGTGCAGTTAGGCGTGGGCTATCGTGGTGGCTGTGGGTTGTTGTCTGTTTTACTTCGTTCGGAAATGGCGTACTCCCCAGATTCTGGGCTCCTCTCTGTAGATTTTACCAATGCGTTCAACCGCGTCTCTCGTCCGGCTCTCATGCACGTGGTGCGCGAAGTCTTCCCTGTAGGCTTTCCCTTTGTTAGTAGACTTTATTCTCCGCTTGGTCGGGGGGCTACCTATGACACCCTTGGCGCTTCCTCACACACGTTTGCGGCGCGCACAGGGGTACAACAGGGTGATCCCTTGTCCCCTTTCCTACATGCCTGTGGACTACAACTCGTCTTGCTTTGTCTTCGCTCCGAATTCCCGCAGGTTCGTACGGTTGCATACCACGACGACGTGTGCCTCCTGGGGCCCCCTGATACTCCAGCACTCGCTTATGATCGTCTCCGCTCCTTGGCTTCGCGGGTTGACCTGGAGGTTAATCATCACAAATCGTTCTACTGGGGAGGTGTAGCTGCACGAGAGCAGCAGGTACCTGCGTCGTTCCAGGATATTTGGAGACCGGATGGTTTTGTCCACTTAGGCATCCCCTACGGGTCGCCGTCCTTCGTTGAAGGCGAGTTGCTGCAGCTCCTCGGTAAGCACAGACAGCTGGTTGCAGAGCTTCGACGGCTACCTCCGGGCTTTCTCCAGTGCTCGTTGTTGCTGTTTCGGTATTGTTGCAGTCAGCGGTTAACCTATTGGCTTCGCTCACTTCCAACTCATTGGGGCCGGTGGTTGGCCACTCGTGCGGATGCTGAAAGTTTCCGTGACCTGGGGTATTTTCTCGATGAAGAGCTGAGCGCTCTGCCGCGACCCACCTGTGATGTTGTGCGCGCCCAGGTAGGCCTCCCATTGCGATTGGGGGGACTGGGCCTCTGCAATCGTGTTGTGGTCCAACCTGCAGCCGCAGTAGGGGCCTGGGGAACCGCACTTCCCACTTTGAGCAGCTTGGGTATCTCGAAGTTCCGCAATTTGATGGCGAGCCTCTCGCGGGGTGTCTTGCTTCCCAGCGTACCGGAAAGCGCCCAAGACTTGTTTCTGGAGCTCCAAACCGCCCTGAATTCCTGTACTAGTCTCCCCGAAACCGTTCAACCCCGTCTTCCTGACTGGCGAGCTGTATTTGACCGCTCTCGAGGCTCCGCCCCGGGGATTCGTCCTGCGCCTGAACCTGTTCTAGGGGAGATTGACCCAGTGGTTGCCGCAGAAGAAGAAGTTCCAGTTGATCCTCCTGATGATTCCCAGCGCGCTGGGAGCCGAGCTCAAGCACGCACGGATGCGCTGCAAAATATCCTTTCTTGGGACTTGCACCGTGCTGCATATGGCCGACTCCTCGCGCAAATGGTCTCATCTTCTCGCGCTCGCGCCCGCCTACGTAGTCTTGGAGGGGTTATTAGCTCTCAGTGGCTCATGACCGTACCAGCCTTTCCGCCACTCACACTGTCGGATTTCGAAGTGCGTACTTCACTGCGCTTATACCTCGGCTTACATCAGCCCCCTTGGCCGTACGAGATGGGTTCGTCGTGCCCTCTCTGCTCTCAGACTGAAGACAACGCAGATTTTGGCGCCCACCTGCTCGCTAGTTGCCCGGCGGTGAAAGGTGCTCGAACCCGCCGCCATACACGGATCTTGAACCTGTTATACCGGGAACTTCGGCCTATAGTCCGGCAAGCCGGTCTGGAAATCGAACGTGAGAAACCTTTACCCGTCGCGGACTTTCAAAATGATGAACGCCGTGTAGCCGACCTGGTGATCACCTGTGACGACAGTCGCCGTACCACATACGTTGATCTTGCTGTTCCTAACCCTCAAGCTAGTCGTTATCTCCCGGCTGCGGGGGAGCGCCGTGGATCTGCCGCCGCCAGCATGAGACGCCGCAAAGAGATCAAATACGCGGGGGCTTTGTCTTCCCCTGGTGTTCGTGCTTCGGCACTAGCACATCGCTTGGTACCCCTGATCATTGAGTGCTTTGGGTTCATGGACTCTGTTGGTTCTCGCTGGCTTCGGGAGTTGTTCCGCGAACGCCCTGACCGTCTTCAATCGTTGTTTACCCGCTTAAGTTTCCTGCTGTGGCGCATGAATGCCGCTTTGATGTTGGAGGCGCGAGTACTTCGCCGCGCTTAGTCTTTTTTTCCCCTCGGGGTTTTTTTTTTCCAGCCTCCGATTAAACCATTCATTCATTCAACCATTTTCAGCCTCCGATTAAACCATTCGTTTCGATGGTAGCACTCAGGCCATTTTCCGAGCAAAATTCAGATAATTCTTTGCGAGGTACATTTCACCGCAAGGAATTAGCCGAATTTCCATGCTAAAATATTAATAATATAAATATCCTTCTTCCTAAAGAAATGTAATATTTTTCATGTTTGTAGTTTGAGGTTTTTAGAAGAATCTACAATATCTTATCGCTATCATGATTTTCGGATCATTGCTCATCTTCCCCGTTTGGGGGTTGTCAGGGTTGTCAGCATCGATTTTGAAATTAACAATGACGATATCTACCGGAAATCATAGGTAAATCCAATAAAAAATTCATACATACACTTAAGTTCTATGAAATTAGTGACTCTACCTAGCTTCGCTTTGGGTACTATGCAGTCGCGACCTCTCCGGAATATGCCCGTTCACAACGTCCACGGTCTCTTCATGGATACGTGGTCTGGGGTTATAAGGAACGAATGGTTATAAGTAGAGCGAGGCAAGTTAGATGTTGGTAGGGGTTGGAGAAGGGATATGGGACAAGTCCTGTATTGCTAGAAGCGGGAATTGGGATGAGCGTTGAGAACTGAACTTGGAGGGGAGTGAAAGAGTGTGCAGACCGTCTGGCCGGAATTGTGGGGGGACTTCGTGTAGAAAGAGCGGATTGAACATGATGAAGTTGAGTGCTTTCATTCTGGTGACCTTAGTAGGGTTCACAATGGCGGTTCCATTGATGGAGAAAGTTCATCTTGCTAGGGATAAGGGGCCATCCGTTCAGGTTCCGACACCCCCAGAAGCCGAGGTTTGGTATGAGCAGCCCGTGGCCCGCGTAGGGGTTGAAGAAATCGGAGCCGGGGTTGGGGTTCAGGAGACTGGAGCCAGGGTTTGGTTCCAGAAGCCCGTAGCCCATCTTCCGTCCGGAACCGGGATGGAGGTTGAGGAGATTGGACCCGGGGTTTGGTTTCAGAAGCGCGTAGCCCAATTTCTGTCCGGAGCCGCGGCTGAGGTTGAGCAGCCCGTAGCCCGCCTTCTGTCTGGGACCGGGGTTGAGGTTGAGGAGCCCGAAGACGGGATTGAGGTCGACGAGCCCAAAGACGGGGTTGAGGTTGAGGAGCCCGAAGACGGGGTTGAGGTTGAGGAGCCCGAAGACGGAGTTGAAGTTGAGGAGCCCGAAGACGGGGTTGAGATTGAAGAACCCGAAGACAGGGTTGAGTTTCCCGTATAATTCGTTTTAATTTCGGAAACGCGAGACCAAATTCTTAACGAGTGACGTCGCGCGAGCTTAAACTGCTCCAATACTCAGCCTAATGAGTGCCCCGTGCCAAATACCCATCTTCTATCCGCCGCCCTACGCATGGGTGCAGTAATTTCGGTTTTCGCCAACTAAAAGACTGAAGATATGCCGAGGGCATGGCCAGCCTTTCAACAAGGAAGCGGCTCTCCCACCTGGATGGTACGAGGTTGAGGAGCCCGTAGACGGGGTTGAGGTTCCCGTATAATTCGTTGTAATTTCGGAAACCCGAGACCATGTTCTCAACAAGTAACGTCGCGCGAGCTTAAGCTGCTCCGTTACTCAGCCTAATGGGTGCCCCGTGGCAAATACCCATTTTCTATCTGCATCCCTACGCGGGGGCGCAGCAACTTCGGTTTTTCGCCAACTAAAGGACTGAAGATACTGTTGTCTTGTTCACGGCAAAGCTCAGACCGATGTCTTCCCGGATAACCTTGGACCTTCGTCACCTCGAGCTACTGTTGGAGGCGGGAGTACTTCGCCGCGCTTAGTCTTTTTTTCCCCTCGGGGTTTTTTTTTTCAGCCTCCGATTAAACCATTCGTTCGTTCTACTACAACATGCAACTTCTGTTTTAATCACCGAAGCTAGTCTTCTATATCCTAAGCCTAAATCTAAATCTAGGTTACCCTTCGATGTGCCTTTAAGAACAACACCAAAAAATAGCATCCGATATCGGATACGATTTAATACTACGCTACGCAATATAGGCCTATCAAGAACACCGGCTACCTCTGATGATCCTATTTCAGGTCTCCACGCTCTAGGTGCGCCTTCATTCTTCAGATCCGATGCGCTCTCTTCCCACTTGTATGTGTAGTTGGATGGTTGAATGCTTCTGGCCCAACATCCTCCCCCTCAGACAAGTATCCAACTTTAACCCGCGCATGGTTGCGAGTTCTCTCATACTTTTGCCAGTAATAATCTTTGTCAGATGGTCAGCAATCACGTGTTCCGTCGGGCAATACTCTATTCGCAAGTTCCCCGGTTGAATTTGTGTGAGTGATCTTGTAGCCATAGTCGCGTGATTTCCTGGTGCTTTGTTAGGCCGGAGTGGGGAGTCTTGGTGGTTGATTTCCGGAACGCATTCAACAGCGTGTCGCGGACGCATGCGCTAGAGGTGCTCCGACGGGTGTTTCCGGAGGCGTGGCCGTTTCTATCGGGTATTTACGGAGGGGAGAGCCTCCCCTACGTGACAACGGTGGGCACTGTTTTTCAAGCACATACTGGCGTCCAACAAGGCGACCCTTGCGGACCTCTTCTTCATGCCTGTGCCCTACAGCTCGTACTTTTACGTCTTTCGACTGAGGTCTCGGATCTTCGAATCTGCGCGTACCACGATGACGTAACATTGCTGGGCACCCCTGACACCCTGGCTAGGGGGCTGACCGAGATCGAAGCGATTGCACGTCGCGTCGGTTTGACTGTGGAAACAGAAAAATGTCGCTTTCTCCCCCCGAGGGACGTGTCGCTGGCCTCTCTGCCACCCACTCTGCGACTAATCAGCGAACGTGAAGGGTTCGAACACCACGGCGTCGGATTGGGGACTGACAACTTTGTCCAAGCATCCTGCGAGCGAGTTTTGGCACGGCACAAGCAACTCACCGACGCCATTGAGCACCTACCCGACAGCATGCTGCAATCGGCCTGCTTGCTTTCCCGCTTTTGTGCCGGTCCCAGACTCAACTACTGGTTGCGCAGCCTGCCTCCAGCTTGGGGCTCGTGAATCGCGGCTAAAGCCGACGAGATGACCCTGCAACACTGGGGAACGCTCTTGGATGAGCCCCTCGATCTTGAAGCTGCTCCCGACAGGGAGTTGATTCGTGCACAGATCGCTCTACCTTTGCGATTAGGGGGATTCGGCGTCGCAGACCGTGGGCTGGTATGCTCGCCAGCGGCGGTTGCCTCCTGGGCTACCGCGCTGCGAACGTTGGTGACCTTCCAGATGCGAAGTGCCTGCCTCTTGGCTCGAGCTTTGACCAACGAGGATCTAGTGACCCTGCCGCCCCCGCTTTTGACAATTTATGATGGTCTTCAACACGCGTTCAGGAGGTGCAACGCCGTGCCGGACGCAAATCGGTCCCGCTTTCGTTCCTGGAGGGAGCTGTTATGGGGACGAGCTGAAGCGATTGAGGATTCTCCCCTCGACCGAGTCCTTGCCGATGACGGAGAGGCTAGCCCCGGGTCACCTGTTGCAGACTACCCGGGTTTGAGCCGATTGTGGAGCTCCCGCACTGATGTGATTCAACATAGCCTCACCTGGGGCCAACACAGTGCCGCTCACACAGTCTGCGAGAGATGGCCTCCCATGCCGCGAAGGCGAGCGGTTGTCGTGCGCGGTGTGAGGGGAGAGTTGAGCAAGATTGCCTGAGCCGCACTGTGGGCGCTCTAGCCGACTGAGCTACGCGGGCTTTACTAGCATAGCTTGTACCCTATACTAACTTCACTGAGTAGGTCAACATACCCCCGTATATATCGAGCAGCGAGATGACTATGATACGTTTACTTCTTCTATCTCTTGCGACTTGTCTTGGAATACCCCTCTCTAGTATGCCAACGCGTTATGGCTCACAACGATATCAAATGGTTTCGTCCAACTCTTCCAAGTCATTTAAGATTCAAAGCACCCAAAGCAGGGTAGCTCTCGTTGGCTTCGTGCACTCGTTCGTAGTGACCCGGGGCTCCTTTATAGCCTCTTCACGGAGCTGAGTGTGACTCTCTGGGGTTCAAATGCTGCTTCAGTGTTAGAGGCCCGTTATTAGAGTCTTGTAACCCCATGCTATCGTAAGGCACCAAGTACACCTGGATAGACCCCGCGCCAAAGCCAGCACCTACCATGCACTCATGTTCCGCCACATGGACCTTCTCGCACAGGTCCACGCCAAAGGTACCGAAGCACCAATCCTACAGCAGCTGATACCGACCTCACAACGCCTACTATGACTCCGAGACCACTGCCCGTGTATGACGCTACTACGGCTGACCGCCCCCGATCTCCCCAAGAACCTGATCTCGAGACAGATCACTTCCCCGTTCTGCGTGACAGCCCCGATCAAGCCACAAATCGTCCAATGAGTTGGGCGACACGTGTCCTAACCAGATCCCCTCGATGGCCAATCGGTCTTTCTTTGCCAGCATTCAAGGCGTGGAATACCTCACCAAGGACGACATCGACACATTTGTGCTACTCAACGCCCGACCTGGTGACGCCACCGGGAGCAAGGCCACAAGGCGCACGATATCCCACCACGCGTGGGATATCGTGCGCCTTGTGGGCTTCCAGAAGAACTCACTGCAACTGCTGGACTACTTTGATCGTCATGTTCACCTAATCGCTCACCGCCATGCCCTACAGCTGCTTCGCGACGCCGTTAACGCCGGTTCCTTCGAACCCACACGAGGCCACCTCCCTCCCGATCGAACGAATGCAACGCATCCAAGCTGTCAAGCTCTCGGGAACTTCCCACGACTACCTAAGCATGCGCGAAAAGCTCCGACACCAGCCGACCGACTACCCGCGAGTGGCCCTGATCCACAACCTCTTCCGCTATAGTCGTATTCAGCGGATCGCTGAGCGTGGGAAGGGCCTCTCTCCCAACGCCCGGAAGGCCCTTCTCGGCCACGTTCGGGCAGAACTCGACCGAACTTTGGCCAGTATCAGAAGACACCTGATTCCTGCACCGGGGTACCTTTCGAGGATCCTGAACTACCACTGGTAGTCGGGGAGAGCGCGGAAATCCCCCGCTTCTGCATCCGCAAGACTCGCAGACCACCAAATCTCGACCCCTAACGTGGCCGTACAGATAGACCGTGGGGCAGTCGCCACTCCAGGTGACTCCAGCGCGACACCCCAGCTACCACCGGAAGATGCGGCCGAGGATAACTGGCACGCAGAGATCCCCTCCAACCTCCCGGAGCCCCCCTTGCTGAAACGCGCGAGAAACGCAGCCGCCGGTACCACCTCAGACTCGAAGATGACGCCAGCCAACCAAGAGGAGACTCCAAGCACTACCGCCGGACCCACTGACCACTCCTCAGGCTCCAACGCCATGGATCTCCAAGACCAAACTAGGCAATCAGAGCCAGCAACACTATTAGCCATACAGGCGTAGAATTGTGGCATAGAAGATGTCGTTATTGACAGTGGGATTACGGATCACGTCTTGGGGAATAAGAGATTCCGCTCGAAGCTGAGAAGGATCGAGCCGAAGAAGTCCGCGCAGCGGATGGCAGCCAATAACAAGGACAACAACAACCGTTAAACAAACAACGGATGAAGACAGGTGTTAAATGACTTTGGTCTGAGGGGATCGTGTTAAGGTGTACATCCCAAAGTCAACACACAATGGAGCGGACGCTACGTTACGTCCCGGAGCGGAGGGCCGAACTCATCACTGCTATGAACCAATGAACCATACGAGACTGAAGGTATACGGAAGATCGCAAAAGGGTGGTAGCTGGCATGAGCAAATATACCCAGCCAGAATAGATTATTGTTGGACGACGAGCTCCTGGATGAGCTAGGCTCAGAAGAGGTGGCAGAAGAAGCGCCAGCAACGGATAAACAATTAGATCCGATGAAATGCAGGCTTGTCGGTCGGACCTGGAGCAACCAGCGTTTGCGGAATTCCGACGGAGCGTGAAGAACCCATGAGCGCAGAAGAAGCTATGGCGAGTAGTTTTGAACCTGGATGGAGAAAGTCGAACGCTCGAAGGAAGGCACGTCTGGTGGTGAAGGAGAATGAGTAAGAAAAGTTGGAAAATACCCTGTATGAGTCGAAGCAAACAATTGTGACTGTGACCGATAATGGAACGCTCTGGTCAAAACGAAGATTATTGAACTCTTGAGGCCGAAGACGGTCCGGACGTTCTCATCGGGAATGCAAATGAATCACGGGCTGCAAAGACAACGCGGTTGTAATGGCAAAGTCAACGTCGCTGACTCTCGAGAACTGTTATGTTCGACGCGTTACGGGGATCGACGAGTTTTGAAAATCTTAGGAACGTTCCAATATGACACGACTTGATATCTCCAGAATGAGGAATATTGGTGCGAGAGAGAGTAGATTTGGTATGACATCATCAGATGGCTTGTAGTAAATCCCGAAGTGCGTTCGTCCAGGGGCTGATGTTGGACCTATAATTAGCATGGTTTATGGAAGCATTGCGGCCGCACCGGATTATACCATTATTCTATATTAGTACGCGAAGGACTACTTAGCTCACGATTGGACCGGAGTTGTTTCGTACATGAGTGAGGTAGCGAAAAGAAACTCTTTTCGCTACCTCACTTAAACTTAAACCATTCGTCCAACTTAAACGAATTACCGCACCGGCAATATCAATTGGGTAATAAGCCCGAAAATAAACATAGAAAATACGAGCTGGATTCGAGGATAGTAGGCCAGATAAACACAGATTCAGGAAAAAACGATTGTTTTATATAAAACAAAAGCGGTGTTTTTGGCGGTAATAAAGGGTAATGTTGAATTACCCTTTGAATTACCGCACCGGCAATATCAATTGGGTAATAAGCCCGAAAATAAACATAGAAAATACGAGCTGGATTCGAGGATAGTAGGCCAGATAAACACAGATTCAGGAAAAAACGATTGTTTTATATAAAACAAAAGCGGTGTTTTTGGCGGTAATAAAGGGTAATGTTGAATTCTCATCTACTGTAGCGGAATCGAGGATCTACCCCAATCAAACAAATTCATTCAATGAAAAAAAGCTGTGTTCTGCAACGGAATCGACGTTCTGACCCGAACAAACACCTCGGTTTTGCCACCTCAAGAGGGGTTCTAAATCCATTGCCAATTACGTGATTCTGTGCTGGAATTGAGGGTACAAACCATCGTGGGCCGGCAAGAGTTGTAGGGATTGTGGAAAAAATTAACCAATATTGCAGCAATACCAGGCTGATGCTGAGACAGGTTTTGTCGGTGCACTTTTAGCATAGATAGTGGTCTGATAAACTGTGGCGCATGAATGCCGCTTTGATCTTGTCCTGTACTAGTCTCCCCGAAACCGTTCAACCCCGTCTTCCTGACTGGCGAGCTGTATTTGACCGCTCTCGAGGCTCCGCCCCGGGGATTCGTCCTGCGCCTGAACCTGTTCTCGGGGAGGTTGACCCAGTGGTTGCCGCAGAAGAAGAAGTTCCAGTTGATCCTCCTGATGATTCCCATCGCGCTGGGAGCCGAGCTCAAGCACGCACGGATGCGCTGCAAAATATCCTTTCTTGGGACTTGCACCGTGCTGCATATGGCCGACTCCTCGCGCAGATGGTCTCATCTTCTCGCGCTCGCGCCCGCCTACGTAGTCTTGGAGGGGTTATTAGCTCTCAGTGGCTCATGACAGAACCAGCCTTTCCGCCACTCACACTGTCGGATTTCGAAGTGCGTAGTTCACTGCGCTTATACCTCGGCTTACATCAGCCCCCTTGGCCGTACGATATGGGTTCGTCGTGCCCTCTCTGCTCTCAGACTGAAGACAACGCAGATTTTGGCGCCCACCTGCTCGCTAGTTGCCCGGTGGTGAAAGGTGCTCGAACCCGCCGCCATACACGGATCTTGAACCTGTTATACTGGGAACTTCGGCCTATAGTCCGGCAAGCCGGTCTGGAAATCGAACGTGAGAAACCTTTACCCGTCGCGGACTTTCAAAATGATGAACGCCGTGTAGCCGACCTGGTGATCACCTGTGACGACAGTCGCCGTACCACATACGTTGATCTTGCTGTTCCTAACCCTCAAGCTAGTCGTTATCTCCCGGCTGCGGGGGAGCGCCGTGGATCTGCCGCCGCCAGCATGGGACGCCGCAAAGAGATCAAATACGCGGGGGCTTTGTCTTCCCCTGGTGTTCGTGCTTCGGCACTAGCACATCGCTTGGTACCCCTGATCATTGAGTGCTTTGGGTTCATGGACTCTGTTGGTTCTCGCTGGCTTCGGGAGTTGTTCCGCGACCGTCTTCAATCGTTGTTTACCCGCTTAAGTTTCCTGCTGTGGCGCATGAATGCCGCTTTGATGTTGGAGGCGCGAGTACTTCGCCGCGCTTAGTCTTTTTTTCCCCTCGGGGTTTTTTTTTTCAGCCTCCGATTAAACCATTCGTTCGTCGATGTTGGAGGCGCGAGTTCTTCGCCGCACTTAGTCTTTTTTTCCCTCGGGGTTTTTTCTTTCAGCCTCCGATTAAACCATTCGTTCGTTCGTTCGATAAACTGAAGGAAGGATAGTAGAAGGGGACGTAAGCCTCGAAAAAGAAAGTCAGGAAGCCATTTTAAACGCAATAGAGAAGCGGATGAAGGATGCACCCTTCGACCGTTATCATTCGTTTCTCGGATGCTTGATCCCCGTACTAACGTCAACGGACGGTAAAGCAGAAGCGACTCCTAAGCATCTACGAAAGCAAATGGCTGACTTGGAAACGACTCTGACTATAGCGAAATCAAACTTCAAAGTTCGGGTCGTTGGGAGCGGGCGGGATTTCGCTATGCACGAAGTAACCGTAAACTTTAAATTGCTAACGTCAAAAGGTAGAAGAAGAATAAAGCTACGAATTCTGGGTACAAGTAAAACCGCCAGTGATATCGAGCTTGTACCGGGGTGTCGCTCGGCCTTCTTACCTTTGAGAGTCTCGGCAATGAACGGTGTAAAATTGGTGAGATTTCCTTACTTTTATCGCGGCGGTAGGAGTGGTCACTGGTTCTATCAAAGTGATCATAGTCACTATGATAAAACCACTCGATGCATCAGGACTGTGAACTGCTCCGGCCTCGCCGCTCAGATCGCAATCAATTTATTTTTAGAAAATGAGTTCGCACTGTGGAAAATCAATGGAATGTGAACATTCCATTAGTGGTGGTGGTGGTGGTTTTACTAACAGTAAACAGTAAATCCACAAATGCGAACATTCGATTGAAATCAGAGTTAGTCCAAAAATCAATCATCTCCGGACCAGTCATTGCTTGCAACACATGATTACTTCTTGGTAATGAGAAGCTCTCTCTCACAGCATGATTACGTCTCGGCATGAGAAGCTGTCACTATCATGTAATGAATCATGATTACTTCTGAAATGCCGGGCTGTCATGACATTGCTTGGGGGCGATAGACTTGGAGTAGAACAATCGCAACAAATGCCGGAACGTAATTGTGTGGTTAGCAGACCATCTATCGGACAAACCCTCTCTGTTTATTTCTATTGCGGTTGGAAAAACTTGTATCGGACCGAGATCCGCAGCAACTACGCTTCTGTTTTTCTAAATGCGGATCAGATAAACTTGTAGCGGAGTGAGATCCGCAGCAACTACGCTTCTGTATTTCTAAATGCGGATCCGATAAACTTGTATCGGACTGAGATCCGCAACGAGTACGCTTCTGTACTTCTAAATGCGGATCCGATAAACTTGTATCGGACTGAGATCCGCAGCAAGTACGCTTCTGTATTTCTAAATGCAGATCCGCTCCTAAACGTTTACCAGGCCGCTCGATACTTATTTACCGCACGCAATCGGGCGTTCGTTTGTCGGACGGATATGACAACCCTATGCAAGCGTACAAAAAAATCTTTCCTAATCATGATCCGGAACTACTGAGAGTTGGTTTGGAAAAGGCGGACTACGTACTAAATTTCTGTCCGCCCACTGTGGACATTCTTTTATCGGACGGAGATGATATCCTTAATTGGGTGTACGAAACACATAATCATCATCAGGAAGTACTGAGATTAGTTTTTTTAGAAGAGAACGGAGTCTGGAAGTTTAGTATCTAAACTTTTTCGGTCTAAGGTAGTAAAGTCCAGTATAAGCCAGTCTGCGCAAAAAATTGAATTGCGCTAGAAAGTTATGCAGCGTATAGTAAACGAGAGATTCCTAATGCCGGCTGCCATCAAAACTCTCTAATGAGCACTGACTGCTACAGTTAGGAGCGTCAGGCAGTGTGGAGGTGACATTTTTGAACCAATTCATCGACACCCCCTAATTCGTTTGTGTCAAGCACACCGAAATGAACTAATTTTGCTTTTCAATTGTCACTCACCTCCCCTCAGAAACCCGATGGTGACGGCCAGCAGCGTCAGGCAGTGTGGGAGTCCTCAGGTCATTGCCCCGGGCGGAACGAGGTATATATCTCCGCCGAGGAATTATATGATTTCCGCGGCTGACATGCGCTTAATTTTTTTTTTGTTTTATCAAATTTGGGACACTACAGAGCCTTACGAGTGGACCCCATAGTCGCGACCTCGCCAGAATACCCGTTCACCATGTCCACAGTCTTTGCGCGGAAACGTCGTCTGGGGTTATAAGTAGAGCGGCGCAGACTAGATGCTGGGATGGGCTGAATAAGGGATATATGACAAGTCATATATTGCTAGAAGCGGGGATTGTGATAAGCGCTGAGAACTGAGTTTGGAGAGGAGTGAAAGAGTTTGTAGACCATCGGTAGAAGTTGATTATAACTTGTAGAAAGATCGGATTGAACATGATGAAATTGAATGCTTTCATTCTGGTCATCTTACTAGGGTTCACAATGGCGGTTCCATTGGTGCAGAAAGTTCATCTTGCTAAGAGAGTACACGCAGATGTTGAGGTTCCCGCACATCGAGAAGCCGCGGTTGAGGTTGAGGAGCGGGTAGCCCGGGTTCAGGTTGGGAAGGCCGGTGTTGAGGCTGAAATTGAACAGCCCATAGCACACGTTCAGGTTGAGAAGGCCAGAGCCGAGTTTGAGGTTCAGGAGGCTGTAGCCCGCCTTGGAGTTGTGGAGGCCGGAGATATGATCTGGGGTGCAGGGGACGCAGACGGCGAGATCGAGGAGGCCGTAGCCCGCCTTGGAGTTGTGGAGGCCGGAGATATGATCTGGAGTGCAGGGGACGCAGACGGCGAGATCGAGGAGGCCGTAGCCCGCCTTGGAGTTGTGGAGGCCGGAGATATGATCTGGAGTGCAGGGGACGCAGCCGGCGAGATCGAGGAGGCCGTAGCCCGCCTTGACGAGACCGGACTTCTCATCTGGGGTGAAGGGGACGCAGCCGGCGAGATCTAGGAGGCCGTAGCCCGCCTTGGAGTTGAGGAGGCCGGAGATATCATATGGGGTGAAGGGGACGGAGCCGGCGAGATCTACGAGGCCGTAGCCCGCCTTGACGAGACCGGACTTCTCATCTGGGGTTGGAAGGAGCCGGCGTTGAGGTTGCGGAGGCCGGAGCCGCCATTAGAGTTCCAGTATATAATCCGTTGTAATTATGGATATAACTAGAGTGAATCTGTTAACCGATTATCCTAGGTTGTTCTAGTGATGTCCCGCGAGCTTAAGCTGCTCGTATACGTAACCTAATAAAATCATATTCTTTGCAAATATTTTTTGAGCGAACAATGGACAGGTGGTTTGACTGGCTTCATTGGCTTGGCTATACTGGGCTAAAATGGCATAGACTGGGCTTTACTAGCATAGCCTGAAGCGCTACGCAAGGCGTGAAAAGGAACTAAGAACTAGGGAGGGAAGCGTGCAAACCCAGGCGCCGATGGGGCGCCTCGGCAAGCATGCTGCTAGAATATCGCCACAGGGCGGCACTCAAACGCCGTAAAAGCGCCAAGTACTCAGCAGGATGCTCAGCGAAACATTTCTACAACCACTCTGAACCCGACTTATTCACATGACACTGGCTTTATTAGCATAGCGCTTTAGGCTATGCTAAGCCAGTGTCATGTGATTCCCTCGCGGCGGCGTACGATCATCTCCGCACACTGACATCCCTAGTCGGTCTCGAGTCAATCATGGGGTTATGTTAGTCTGGGGTTCAGCGTCGTCTGTCGCCAAGGACGACTAGGCGAATCCAGAAGCTCGCAGAGGCTCGAAGACTCCGCTACGAAAACAGCAGAAGAACACTGAAGGCCCTCAAGGTATAGTTGGTTCCATGAGGAGCCGATGCAGCGCCATTCGCCGGCCTTAAGACCAGAGAAATGTGGCACAACCCACCAAGCGCCAGAAGGCACCTGATGAGGATCTCCAGACCGGCTCCCCCCCTGCGAATATGCAGCAAATGAACAGCTGATCCAACGAGTATAATCCAAGTAGGGTTGTGCAGGAAATAAATAGCCCCCCCGGGCCGGGGAATATAGGTTTGCCCACGCCGGTAGAATATAAAAATTTCAAAGCACCGGGAGGTGGAATTAAACCCCCCCCCCCCAAAAAGACCTTGTTTCGCGGGTTTACGCACACACAACCCTGCTGAGACATGAAATACAACCTTGGCGCAGGATTACTCGAGACGCACCGCGTTTGTTCCAAAGAGTTTTCTTGAGGACAACCAGTATTCATGCGTCCTTGTTTTTCCCATCGAACGAATGGTTTTTCCCATCGGGGTTTTTTCTTCGGTCTCCGATTAAACCAATTCAGTCATACGGCACAGCAAGAAACTTAACGTGTAAACAACGAGGAAGAGACGGTCGAACGAATGGTTTAATCGGAGGCTGAAAAAAAAACCCCGAGGGGAAAAAAAGACTAAGCGCGGCGAAGTACTCGCGCCTCCAACATCAAAGCGGCATTCATGCGCCACAGCAGGAAACTTAAGCTGGTAAACAACGATTGAAGACGGTCAGGGCGTTCGCGGAACAACTCCCGAAGAGACGGTCAGGGCGGCCGGATAGTAATGTAGTTACGCACGGATGGCTTCTGTGCACTACTAAATGTTGGTTGGAAAGAGTGTTCTTGGGAGCGAAATGGGTTGTAATGTGCGTCCATTAAAAAACGTCCTTTTGCGTCAGGTGAATATCGGACCTGTATTTAGTAATAATAGGCTGGAGTTTCTGTGGAGTCAGGACGGGACCTGAATAGAAAAGAGAAAATAGGCTTCGTCCGTTAAATGGTCCGCCAACGACCGAATTGCGTCCGATATTTTTCAATGATTTTTTCATCTTTTTCGTTCCAGTGGTCGTTTGCCGACTCGACTAAGGTTTGATTTTCACCAATATGATATGATTTCCTTTTCAGTGGACTCCGAAAAGTGGGTTTTGCTTGCTCAACCAATACTATGACAGACTGTCTATTTCAGAAGTAATCATGATTCATTGCATGATAATGGCAGTTCGCCAGTCAAGAAGTAATCATGATTCATGATATACGAGTAAGAGGGCTTGTGCATCTAAGAAGAAATCATAATTCAGTATTTTGACCAGAGATGATTGATTATACGCTAACGTTGATTGAATATCGGACGATTTATCGGACCCATTAAGCGGACGTTTTTGGGAATATTTTCAATCAGATACCCAGTAAATGTATACTGATTTTCAATATCCTATCCACTTGGAAATTTATAGGACCGTCCGATACCGACGGCCCATGACAACAATACACAACCTAAATTTATACGTTTTTGCGTTATTGTGTCCATTTCAAACTTCATCGGACCGTGCGATGAAGGTTTTTTGACGGCCTACGACAGACTAAGTGGATCCTATTTTTGGATACGTTCTAGATGAGACACTGCAGGGGGGTTTTGCGCAGAATGAAGCGTCGAATAAGGCTATGGAAACGAGGACTAGCTTCTATGCTTAAGTCGGAGTCGCATCTTCTAGTAGAAGGGTGGTTGGAAGTAAAGGGTGGTGGCCTTATTAACGTGAAATGAGCTAGCAAGCATTCAGTCACTGTGAGAGAGAAGTCCAGGAAAAATCTCTTATTCTGGAGCGGCAACTCGGGAACGGCTCGGGATTGAGAGATATTCCTGACAGTGTCGGACATTATCATAAACATTTCTGTCCTTCAATCTCCGAGTATAGCACATTCACTGCAAAGGAGAATTCTACGAGAAATCCCTGGTTCTAGAGCGCCATCTTAGGGACGGCTCGAGGATGGCAGGAGATTTACGGTAGTTGACATTGGATCTATCACTACTATAGAACTCTCTTTTTCAGTCTCCAAAACACATTCCTTCACCTTATAGATTATTCTAGGAAAAAAGCAGAGCCGCAGCTTAACGAGTAGCAAACACTGCCCGAATAATATATAGAACAAATGAATATATTGTATAAGCCAATAGAAATTGTATAAGTGAAATTTGAAGTAGCCAATAGTTGTTCGACTCGGGGATGGACAGAGATAGCGGAAATTTGGCATTCAGGCTCACAGTGTTTGCCGGCTGCGGGAGAGCACCGTGGACTTGCCCCTGCCACTTTGAGACTTCGCAAAGAAATGAAATAGGAGGGGGCTTTGCCTGCCCCAGGAATTTGTGCTTCGACTTAGCTCATCGCCTGGTACCTCAGGTCATTGATTGTTATGGGTTTATGGATTCCATTGGTTCGCGTTGGCTTCGAGAGTAGTTCCGCGAACGCCCCGACCGTCTCTTCTCGTCTTTTACCCGTCTAAATTAACTTCTGTGGCGTATGAACGCTGCTTTGCTGTTGTAGGGGCGCAATCTTCGCTGCGCGCGGTCTTCTTTTTCGCTCTGGTGTTTTCTTCAATCTCGGAACACTCATTCAATTGACCGTGTGTCTGACACTACTATAGAATTTTCGTTTTTTCAGTCTGGGATTGAATGCGCATTTATTCACTATAAAAGAGAATTTTAGGTACAAATCCCTGGTTCTAACGCGGCAGCTTTGGGACGGCTCGGGATGGAGAATGATTTCTGGTGACTGACAGTCGGACCGGTGGTAGAATATGAGAAAACAGATTCCAAAGTCGAATTCTGCTGCTGAGAACTCACGCGAGCCGTCCGCGTCCATAGCTGATTGTCCGGATTAAGTTTCAAGCTGTCCTGTGCTGTGTCAGATGTTTGACGCAGATACTCAGGATCGTTGGTTGCTTACTACAATGCCATCATGATAGTTAGTCCATGCAAAACGCGAGAGAACGGAGGTTTTGCGTGCGAGAGCAACCCCACCGCACACTCTTGATGGCCCTCGAATCATCATTCACCGACTACCCGTGTTTTACTGACCATCTGCTCGATATCTGGTACGCCTACACCAATCAAGTGTCGCCCTCTGGCGACATGCTAACCTGAAGCGCTACGCGGGGCGTAGAAAGGAACTAGGAACTAATTTGCTGTTAGCAGCGTGATTGCAGAGGTGCGCGACCACCGCATGGACTGCCCGCATTTCTCCCTAGTTCCTAAGAGGCCCTTGTTTGATTGTTTGGAAAGCACTACCGTAAGCAGCTGTAAGGCATTGTTCTGCATTTTTCTTCCACCAAAGCGTCAGATACCAGGAGATCTGCGAAGCAAGGGGGAGAGCGAAATGGCACGGGCTGATTCGCAGTTAGTGGTTTGCTACCGAAACATCACACGCTTAACTATCGTTAGTCCACGAAAAGCGGGAGAGAGCGGGGGTTTTGCTTGCAAAAAAACAATCAACAACCACCACCCACTCTTGATGGTAGCTTTTTTCCCTCGAATTGTTTTCGAGTCGCAGCTAAACCGTATTTTCGTGCCCATCCTGCTCAATATCTGGTGCGCCTACACCGCTTAAGTGTCGCTTTTTGGCGATGCTAGCCAAAAGCGCTTTGTAGGGCGTAAAAGGTAACTAAGAACTAATTGCTGCTAGCAGCGTGTTCGCAGAGTCACTCCACCACTGCCTGGACTTCTCAGCGCTTCCCCCTAGTTCCTGAGGGGCCCTTGTTTGAATGTTTGGAAAGCTGCGGAATGGTGTTCCCCTTTCCAGTGAAGTAGAGGTTTGTGATCGATGCGCGACAATGATCCCTTTATAAGAACGATAAAGTAGAGTCGACTACCAACGTGCGCTGGGGGAAGGAGACATGGGAAGGGTAAAGTGTGAAGAGTAAAACCTGTATTTGCAAGTTTAAAGCCATGGAAATGAAGCTGGTTAGACGAGCTTTAGTGGCCTTGTTGCCGTTCGTGGTATGCACGGTTGTTTCTGGGGCAGTGGCTGGCGCAGCGGCTGGGGCTGCGGTGGTTGGTGGGATGATGCCAACGGTGGTTCCTGTAGCAGCGGCTGGAGCGGCGGCCGGAGCGGCGCTACCAACTGTACCACCCACAGTTGGGGGGACGTTACCTACTGACGCTGCTGTGGTTGGTGGGATTCCACCAACTGACGCTGCTGTGGTTGGTGGGATTCCACCAACTGACGCTGCTGTGGTTGGTGGGATTCCACCAACTGACGCTGCTGTGGTTGGTGGGATTCCACCAACTGACGCTGCTGTGGCTGGTGGGATTCCACCAACTGACGCTGCTGTGGTTGGTGGGATCCCCCCAACTGACGCTGCTGCGGTTGGTGGGATCCCCCCAACTGACGCTGCTGCGGTTGGTGGGATCCCCCCAACTGACGCTGCTGCGGTTGGTGGGATCCCCCCAACTGACGCTGCTGTGGTTGGTGGGATCCCCAACTGACGCTGCTGCGGTTGGTGGGATCCCCCCAACTGACGCTGCTGCGGTTGGTGGGATCCCCCCAACTGACGCTGCTGCGGTTGGTGGGATCCCCCCAACTGACGCTGCTGTGGTTGGTGGGATCCCCCCAACTGACGCTGCTGTGGTTGGTGGGATCCCCCCAACTGACGCTGCTGTGGTTGGTGGGATCCCCCCAACTGACGCTGCGGCGGTTGGTGGGATCCCCCCAACTGACGCTGCGGCGGTTGGTGGGATCCCCCCAACTGACGCTGCGGCGACGGTGGGGGCAGGTGCTCGGGCAGCAGCTGGGTCAGCGGCTGGAGCGGCGCTACCAACTGTACCACCCGCAATTGGAGGGACATTACCAACTGAGATTGCCGCGGTTAGTTGAAGGATACCAACTGAGACTGCCGCGGCCGAGAGGGACACTAGCAGCTGAGGCTGCAGCGGCGACGGCAGTAGCTCGAGCAGTGCCTGAGTCAGCGGCTAGAGCGGCGGCTTGAGCGACCAACTTTACCACCCGCAGTTGGGGACACTACCAATTGACACAGCGGCGGTTTATTTCTATTCATAGATGTTTCTGTTGATTATCAAAATGGACGGAATTACTGGCATAGGCTGAAGGAGCGATATGCTCAAAACGTAATTTACTTTGAACAAATTTATTGCTGAAATAAATCGTACTATATTGGTAGAACTACCACTTGGATGGATGGATTAACCACCATAGTCGCTGAGCGACACTTAAACGGCTTAGGAATCCCAGGTATTCAACCGGATGGTCAGTAAAACATTTCCAAACCACTCCGAGCTGGACACTTACAGATGCCCAAAGCTTTTCACAATGAGAGGTTGGAACCTGTGACAACGGCCATATGCACACTGGATACTGGCCATGCTCTCACTGAGAGTCTCAGCATACCGTCGTTTCTTCAGTCGGCGAAGTACAGAAGCTGCTGCCTCCCGGCGAAGAGCGGCGGAGGGGAGTAGGTACTTAACACTGGACTGGACTTTACTAGCATAGCCTGAAGCGCTACGCAAGGCGTGAAGATGAACTAATACCTAGGGAGGGAAGCATGCAACCCCAGGCGCCGATGGCGCGCCTCGGAAAGCATGTCGCTGGAATATCGCCAAAGGGAGACACTTAAACGCCTCAAGAGCGCCAAATATTCAGTAGGATGCTCAGCAAAACATTTCCGCAACCACTCTAAACCCGACTTATCCACGTGACCAAAGCTTTCCACAATGAATGGCTGGAACCGGTGAGAGCGACCCTCAGCGCAAGGCAGACTGGCCATGCTCTCAGCATACCGTCGTTCCTTAACTCTTCGAAGGGCTGAAGCCGCGGCCCCCCGGCGGCGGGCGGCTGCGGTGAGGTGGGCGCTGGCCACGGGGCAGGTAATCGCAAGGTCCACATATGTTGAGCGTCTGGCAGCAGCGTCGGAGACGAGGAGATCGGCTATACAACGGGGCGGTGCAGAGTCCGAGATGGATCTGGGCAGTTCCGACTCAACCTCAACCGTATGCCCTATCCGAGTCAAAGATTCGCTGAGGATGTACTTGAGGCGAGTGTGACGCCTCGTACGGAGACCTCGCAACAGTCCGCAGGAACCCAGGAAGTGGTAGCCACAAGCGTCAATCCGGCTCTCACATCCCTGACAGAAAGACGGCCGATTAGAGTGCCACGGAGCCTGTGGCAAACCGAGATAGATCCGTGCGGCAGAACGGAACTGGAAAGCATCGAGACGATGACTCAATGACGACGGTAGAGTGGTTAACCACAAGTGCGAGAGGTGGCCTCCCATGCCGCGGAGACGAGCGGCAGTGGTAGGCGGCGTGAGAGGAGAATTGAGCATGACTGTGTGAGCGGCACTGTGTTGGCCCCAGGTGAGGCTATGTTGAATCACATCAGTGTGGGAGCTCCACAATCGGCTCAAACCCGGGTAGTCTGCAACAGGGGACCCGGGGCTAGCCTCTCCGTCATCGGCAAGAACTCGGTCGAGGGGACAATCCTCAATCGCTTCAGCTCGTCCCCATAACAGCTCCCCCCAGGAACGAAAGCCGGACCGATTTGCGTCCGGCACGGCGTTGCACCTCCTGAACGCGTGTTGAAGACCATCATAAATTGTCAAAAGCGGGGGCGGCAGGGTCACTGGATCCTCGTTGGTCAAAGCTCGAGCCAAGAGGCAGGCACTTCGCATCCGGAAGGTCACCAACGTTCGCAGCGCGGTAGCCCAGGAGGCAACCGCCGCTGGCGAGCATACCAGCCCACGGTCTGCGACGCCGAATCCCCCTAATCGCAACGGTAGAGCGATCTGTGCACGAATAAAGTCCCTGTCGGGAGCAGCTTCAAGATCGAGGGGCTCATCCAAGAGCGTTCCCCAGTGTTGCAGGGTCATTTCGTCGGCTTTAGCCGCGATCCACGAGCCCCAAGCTGGAGGCAGGCTGCGCAACCAGTAGTTGAGTCTGGGACCGGCACAAAAGCGGGAAAGCAAGCAGGCCGATTGCAGCATGCTGTCGGGTAGGTGCTCAATGGCGTCGGTGAGTTGCTTGTGCCGTGCCAAAACTCGCTCGCAGGATGCTTGGACAAAGTTGTCAGTCCCCAATCCGACGCCGTGGTGTTCGAACCCTTCACGTTCGCTGATTAGTCGCAGAGTGGGTGGCAGAGAGGCCAGCGACACGTCCCTCGGGGGGAGAAAGCGACATTTTTCTGTTTCCACAGTCAAACCGACGCGACGTGCAATCGCTTCGATCGCGGTCAGTCCCCTAGCCAGGGTGTCAGGGGTGCCCAGCAATGTTACGTCATCGTGGTACGCGCAGATTCGAAGATCCGAGACCTCAGTCGAAAGACGTAAAAGTACGAGCTGTAGTGCACAGGCATGAAGAAGAGGTCCGCAAGGGTCGCCTTGTTGGACGCCAGTATGTGCTTGAAAAACAGTGCCCTCCGTTGTCAAGTAGGGGAAGCTCTCCCCTCCGTAAATACCCGATAGAAACGGCCACGCCTCCGGAAACACACGTCGGAGCACCTCTAGCGCATGCGTCCGCGACACGCTGTTGAATGCGTTCCGGAAATCAACCACCAAGACTCCCCACTCCGGCCTACTGAATGAATGGTTTAATCGGAGGCTGAAAAAAAAAAACCCCGAGGGGAAAAAAAGACTAAGCGCGGCGAAGTACTCGCGCCTCCAACATCAAAGCGGCATTCATGCGCCACAGCAGGAAACTTAAGCGGGTAAACAACGATTGAAGACGGTCAGGGCGTTCGCGGAACAACTCCCGAAGCCAGCGAGAACCAACAGAGTCCATGAACCCAAAGCACTCAATGATCAGGGGTACCAAGCGATGTGCTAGTGCCGAAGCACGAACACCAGGGGAAGACAAAGCCCCCGCGCATTTGATCTCTTTGCGGCGTCTCATGCTGGCGGCGGCAGATCCACGGCGCTCCCCCGCAGCCGGGAGATAACGACTAGCTTGAGGGTTGGGAACAGCAAGATCAACGTATGTGGTACGGCGGCTGTCGTCACAGGTGATCACCAGGTCGGCTACACGGCGTTCTGGCGCGTTCTAGCTCGATCCCATGGGTGATCAGTTCGCAACCCCCAGAAAATCCCACCCCTACTTGCAAGGGCGCCATAAAAGCTGTGACGCGCTGGCGAAGGCGCTGGCATAGCCACCTCCCGGCTAACTTCCGTAGGCTCTCCACCATCCCGATCGGCCGGAGACGCGGGTGGGCCGGCTGGTGGTCAGGTTTCGTGAGCAAGCAAAGCTGTGCCTGCCGGAGATGTTCCCATGGCGCGGACGCACCCGATACGCCCTGGAACAACTTGTTAAGGATCCTCAGAAGCGCGCTCTGGCCAGGCTGGCTCAGGGCCTGCAATAGCTCTGTTCTTAGTCCGGAGGGTCCAGGACAGCGTCCCCGACGCGAGGTACGAAGCAAATCCTCCAGGTCAGACTCACTGAGGGTCAGATCGATGCGAAACCTGGCCAACTCCGGACGGTCCAAGAATACCTCGAATTCAGGGGACAAATCCACGTCGGACTCAGGGAACAAAGACGACACCGTCTGGGCGAGACTATCATCGTAGGGGAGGACAGGCGCCTGGCCCTCCAAAACCCGCGCCGCTCGACTTAAATCGCCCACTGCTACCAATTTCTGTACTCCAGCTGGCACGGGCGACACTGTGCCATGCCGAGTCCGACGGGCGGATGGTGCTGACGACGCCAAATAGCTGCGCTGTAGTACTTCGAAGTCTCCCTTCAAGAACAGGGCCAGTCGGTCTCGTACTCGCCATCTGCGCTCCGATGTGTGAATGGGGGCCAGAATCAGGCGCGGCATGACCCCCAGAAAAACCCAAATGACTGTGTCCCGAATGTTGCGAGCCAGGCTCGTGAAGATGAAATCGAGAATGGTTCCAGCTACCAGAAGGTCTCCACGAGGAAGGACGACTGGGGGAATGCCCCCACGGAGGGGAAGCGAGCCTCCTTCCAAAGAAATCCACCGCCGGAGCCAACTCCGAAAACGCGTACGCCAAATGCCCCAGTCTCCGCCCTCCTTCAGGACATAAGACTGTAGATCCATAGGCTGCGACCTCGCAGCCGTGCCTGGAGCGCTAATCGTGCTTCTCCCCCTTAGACCCGGGGGAGTCGGTCCTCGCTCTCTTACCTCCTATCCGCACCAAAGTCGTGAGCCTCCCACTCCGCGAGGCTCGCGGAACGGATCCCGCGGGCTTCAGCAAAGTAACCTGGGCGTCCTCCACCGCCATGCCCTCAGTCTGCTCCCCTGCCTCACCACTCTCGCTGGAAGTAGTGCTGGAAGCAGAGCCCTCCAAAATCCCCACCCGCTGCAGCTCTGTCTTGTAGCGCGAAGTCAGCACAAGTCGCCTCTCCAGATCGAAGAAACTGGAAACCGCCATGCGCAGGTGACGAGGGCCCGACCGGAACCGCGCCAACAAGATCCTCTCAAGGCGCTGAATCCGTAGCCAATGGATCGCTGCCGCCTTCACGCTGCTCTCATGCTCAGAGAGCCCTGCCGTTTCTCCCGGAGACAGGAAATTGCCCGAGAAACGGTCAAAATCGAAGTGCAAAACCACCTGCGGGTTGCAGCGCAGCCACCGGGCGCTCTCAGGCCACTGCTCGGTAGGCTTCGCCAGCAAGGCCTCCAGGTACTTGGCGGCGGTTGCGGAGACCAAAAACAGCACATCGCGGCCCTCATAGTTTGCGAAGAAGAAATCACCCCGGCTGCACCCTAACGATTCCGCAAAAGTGTCCCGGAAGTCTCGCATAGACGGAACCTGTCCTCGTGTAGTCTGGGGCCGGACATTTCGCACCCACAGAAATTGGAGAGTGGTCTCCACAGGTCCATCCTGAGGCTCGCGAGATGGTATGAAACGGAGCATAGCCGCCGTACGTGTGGCAGTGGTGCCCTTCCGCAAGACTGATGCGTACGAAGCGCCCCCTTGCGGCCACCACGTGCCCCCGAAGTAGCCGGGAGCTGGTGACGACCTGAGGGCTGGTCCAAGAGAGGGAAGTCCACAGCTGCAGTCTCCTCCACACCGGTTGCCGCACAGTCACCACCACCATTGCCTCGAGTCCCCGAGCGCTGAAGCGCGTTTTGGCCCGGCCTGCCGCTCCCCAACGTCGTACTGTCCCGCGCAGAAGCAACAGCCCTCGCCTGTCCCGGGACAGGTTCATGTTGATTGACCGGATGTTGACTGCCTTCAGCCAACGCTGCCACTCTGGGGCAATTCAAATTCTCGTCCGAATTTGAATTTGACCTGGCCAGCAATCCCGATTCCAGCCCACCTAGCTTCTGGGTGAGCTGAGGGAGCACTCCACGATCACTCGCAGCCATGATCAGGCTGGTGACAGCGGAGATAAGTGCACGCGTGGCTTTATTGGACTTTACTAGCATAGCCTGAAGCGCTACGCAAGGCGTGAAGATGAACTAATAACTAGGGAGGGAAGCATGCAACCCCAGGCGCCGATGGCGCGCCTCGGAAAGCATGTCGCTGGAATATCGCCAAAGGGAGACACTTAAACGCCTCAAGAGCGCCAAATATTCAGTAGGATGCTCAGCAAAACATTTCCGCAACCACTCTAAACCCGACTTATCCACGTGACCAAAGCTTTCCACAATGAATGGCTGGAACCGGTGAGAGCGACCCTCAGCGCAAGGCAGACTGGCCATGCTCTCAGCATACCGTCGTTCCTTAACTCTTCGAAGGGCTGAAGCCGCGGCCCCCCGGCGGCGGGCGGCTGCGGTGAGGTGGGCGCTGGCCACGGGGCAGGTAATCGCAAGGTCCACATATGTTGAGCGTCTGGCAGCAGCGTCGGAGACGAGGAGATCGGCTATACAACGGGGCGGTGCAGAGTCCGAGATGGATCTGGGCAGTTCCGACTCAACCTCAACCGTATGCCCTATCCGAGTCAAAGATTCGCTGAGGATGTACTTGAGGCGAGTGTGACGCCTCGTACGGAGACCTCGCAACAGTCCGCAGGAACCCAGGAAGTGGTAGCCACAAGCGTCAATCCGGCTCTCACATCCCTGACAGAAAGACGGCCGATTAGAGTGCCACGGAGCCTGTGGCAAACCGAGATAGATCCGTGCGGCAGAACGGAACTGGAAAGCATCGAGACGATGACTCAATGACGACGGTAGAGTGGTTAACCACAAGTGCGAGAGGTTGCCTCCCATGCCGCGGAGACGAGCGGCAGTGGTAGGCGGCGTGAGAGGAGAATTGAGCATGACTGTGTGATCGGCACTGTGTTGGCCCCAGGTGAGGCTATGTTGAATCACATCAGTGCGGGAGCTCCACAATCGGCTCAAACCCGGGTAGTCTGCAACAGGGGACCCGCGGCTAGCCTCTCCGTCATCGGCAAGAACTCGGTCGAGGGGACAATCCTCAATCGCTTCAGCTCGTCCCCATAACAGCTCCCTCCAGGAACGAAAGCGGGACCGATTTGCGTCCGGCACGGCGTTGCACCTCCTGAACGCGTGTTGAAGACCATCATAAATTGTCAAAAGCGGGGGCGGCAGGGTCACTGGATCCTCGTTGGTCAAAGCTCGAGCCAAGAGGCAGGCACTTCGCATCCGGAAGGTCACCAACGTTCGCAGCGCGGTAGCCCAGGAGGCAACCGCCGCTGGCGAGCATACCAGCCCACGGTCTGCGACGCCGAATCCCCTAATCGCAACGGTAGAGCGATCTGTGCACGAATAAAGTCCCTGTCGGGAGCAGCTTCAAGATCGAGGGGCTCATCCAAGAGCGTTCCCCAGTGTTGCAGGGTCATTTCGTCGGCTTTAGCCGCGATCCACGAGCCCCAAGCTGGAGGCAGGCTGCGCAACCAGTAGTTGAGTCTGGGACCGGCACAAAAGCGGGAAAGCAAGCAGGCCGATTGCAGCATGCTGTCGGGTAGGTGCTCAATGGCGTCGGTGAGTTGCTTGTGCCGTGCCAAAACTCGCTCGCAGGATGCTTGGACAAAGTTGTCAGTCCCCAATCCGACGCCGTGGTGTTCGAACCCTTCACGTTCGCTGATTAGTCGCAGAGTGGGTGGCAGAGAGTTCAGCGACACGTCCCTCGGGGGGAGAAAGCGACATTTTTCTGTTTCTACAGTCAAACCGACGCGACGTGCAATCGCTTCGATCGCGGTCAGTCCCCTAGCCAGGGTGTCAGGGGTGCCCAGCAATGTTACGTCATCGTGGTACGCGCAGATTCGAAGATCCGAGACCTCAGTCGAAAGACGTAAAAGTACGAGCTGTAGGGCACAGGCATGAAGAAGAGGTCCGCAAGGGTCGCCTTGTTGGACGCCAGTATGTGCTTGAAAAACAGTGCCTTTATTAGCATAGCCTACAGCGCTACGCAAACCGTGAAAAGGAACTAAGAACTAGGTAGGGAAGCGTGCAAACCCAGGCGCCGATGGCGCGCCTCGGCAAGCGTGCTGCTCGAATATCGCCACAGAGAGACGCTTACCGCAAAAGTTCCAAGTATTCAACAGGATGCTCAGTGAAACATTTCCGCAACCAATCCTAACCCGACTTCTCCACGTGACCAAAGCTTCCACAATGAAAGGCTGGAACTTACTTCTTAGCTCAGAAGCCAGCTCATTAGTGAACTCAAGGAAAAATGTCAAAGCTAGCCTTCGCATACTAAAAAAACATTGGCTCTACAATCTGTGGCGAGCGCCCACCTCACGGCTGCCGCCCGCCGACGAGGCGCAGCCGCTTCGGCTCTTCGACGAGTGAAGGAACGACGGTATGCTGAGAGCATGGCCAGTCTGCCTTACGCCGAGGGTCGCTCCCACCAGTTCCAGCCTTTCATTGTGGAAAGCTTTGGTCATGTGGATAAGTCGCGTTTAGAGTGGTTGCGAAAATGTTTCGCTGAGCATCCTACTGAGTACTTGGCGCTTTTGCGGCGTTTGAGTGCCGCCCTGTGGCGATGTTCTGGGCTTTACTGGCTTTATTAGCTTAGCCTAAAGCGCTACGCTAACCGTGAAAAGGAACTAAGTACTAGGTAGGGAAGCGTGCAAACCCAGGCGCTGATGGCGCGCCTCGGCAAGCATGCTGCTCGAATATAGGCACAGAGAGACACTTAAACGCCGCAAAAAGTTCCAAGTATTCAACAGGATGCTCAGTGAAACATTTCCGCAACCACTCCAAACCCGACTTCTCCACGTGACCAAAGCTTTCCACAATGAAAGGCTGGAACCGGTGTGAGCGACCCTCAGCGCGAGGGAGGCTGGCCATACCCTCAGCATACCGTCGTTCCTTCACGCGGCGAAGGACCGAAGCAGCTGCTCCCCGGCGGCAGGCGGCAGCCGTGAGATGGGCGCTTGCCACAGGGCATGTAATCGCGAGGTCAACATATGCTGAGCGTCTGGCGGCGGCATCGGAGACGAGGAGATCTGCGATACAGCGGGGCGGTGCCCTATCTGAGACCGATCTGGGTAGTTTCGATTGCACCTCAACCGTATGCCCTACCCGAGTCCAACATTCGCTGAGAATGCACTTGAAGCGAGTGCGACGCCTCGTACGAAGACATCTCAACAGTCCGCATGAACCTAAGAAATGGTAACCACAAGCATCGATCCGACTCTCACATCCCGGACAGAAAGACGGCCGATTAGAGTGCCACGGAGCTTGTGGCAAACTCAGGTAAATCCGTGCGGCAGAGCGAAACTGGAAGGCATCCAGACGGTGACCAGTAAGGACGGCAGGGTCGTTAACCACAAATGTGATAGATGGCCTCCCATGCCGCGGAGGCGAGCGGCGGTGGTAGGCAGTGTGAGTGGAGAGTTGAGCAAGATTGCGTGAGCGGTACTGTGTTGGCCCCAGGTGAGGCTATGTTGAATCACATCAGTGCGCGAGCTCCACAATCGGCTCAGACTCGGGTAATCGGCAAGCGGTGACCCGGGGCTAGCTTCCCCCTCGTCGGCGAGTACTCTGTCGATGGGAGAGTCCTCGAGCGCCTCAGTTCGTCCCCATGACAGCTCCTTCCAGGAGCGAAATCTGGATCGGCTCTCGTCCGGCACGGCGTTGCACTTACTGAACGCCTGTTGCAGAGCATCGTAGATACTCAAAAGTGGCGGCGGAAGGGTCACGGGGTCTTCGCTAGTCAGTGCTCTAGCCAAAAGGCAAGCACTTCGCATCCGAAAACTCACCAAGGTGCGAAGCGCGGTAGCCCAGGAGGCGACCGCCGCAGCCGAGCATACGAGTCCACGGTCGGCCACTCCAAATCCGCCTAATCGTAAAGGTAGGGCAATCTGGTCACGAATTAGGTCCCTGTCAGAAGCCGCTTCCACATCCAGGGGTTCATCCAAGAGCGTTCCCCAGTGCTTCGCCTCGTCCGCCTTGGGTGGCATCCACGAGCCCCAGCGCGGTGGAAGGCTTCGCAGCCAGTAATTCAGTCGAGGGCCGGCACAAAAGCGGCAGAGCAGGCAAGCCGATTGGAGCATGCTGTCCGGTAGGCGCTCAATGGCGTCGGTGAGCTGCTTATGGCGCGCTAAAACTCGTTCGCAAGAGTCTTGGACAAAGTTGTCACTCCCCAAACCCACGCCATGGTGCTCGAGCCCCGCAGGTTCACCAAAGGCTCGGAGACTAGGTGGCAGGGAGCCCCTCGAAACTTCACGCGGGCCGAGAAAACGGCATTTTTCGGGTTCCACGGTTAGACCTACTCCACGTGCGATTGCTTCGACCTGGGTCAATCCCCGAGCCAAGTGCTCAGGGGTGCCCAGCAACGTCAAGTCGTCGTGGTAGGCACAGATGCGAAGATCCGGCACCTCAGCCGCCAGGCTCTGTAGCACGAGCTGCAAGGCACACGCGTGAAGGACAGACCCACACGGATCACCCTGTTGAACGCCAGTACGTGCTGCAAAAACAGAGCCCTGCGTTGTCAAGTAAGGGAGGCTCCCCCCTGCGTAAATACCGGATAGGAACGGCCACGCCTCCGGGAATACCCTTCGAATCACCTCCAAAGCATTCGTCCGCGAGACGCTGTTGAACGCGTTACGGAAGTCAACCACCAAAGCGCCCCAATCCGGCCTACTGGCTCGCTCGAGCTTTTATCGCATGGATGATTAGTTCGCAACCCCTGGAAAATCCCAATCCTACCTGCCAAGGCGCCATAAAGGCGGTGACTCGCTGGCGTAGGCGCTGGCATAGCCACTTCCGGCGAGTTTCCGTAGACTCTCGACCATGCCGATCGGCGGAGACACGGGTGTGCCGGCTCGTGGCCGGGTTTCGTTAGCAAGCAAAGCTGTGCCCGTGGGCTTTACTAGCTTTATTAGCATAGCCTAAAGCGCTACGCAAACCGTGAAAAGGAACTAACTAGCACAGCCTGAAGCGCTAAGCAAGGCGTGAAAAGGAACTAAGAACTAGGGAGGGAAGCGTTCAAACCCAGGCGCCGATGGCGCGCTTCAGCAAGCATGCTGCTAGAATATCGCCACAGGGCGGCACTCAAACGCCGCAAAAGCCCCAAGTACTCAGTAGGATGTTCAGCGAAACATTTCCGCCACCACTCTGAACCCGACTTTGCTTTATTAGCATAGCCGAAAACGCTACGCAAACCGTGAAAAGGAACTAAGAACTAGGTAGGGAAGCGTGCAAACCCAGGCGCCGATGGCGCGCCTCAGCAAGCATGCTGCTCGAATATCGCCATAGAGAGACACTTAAACGCCGCAAAAGTTCCGAGTATTCAAAGGGATGCTCAGTGAAACATTTCCGCAACCACTCCAAACCCGACTTCTCCACGTGACCAAAGCTTTCCACAATGAAAGGCTGGAACCGGTGGGAGCGACCCTCAGCGCGAAGAAGACTGGCCATACCCTCAGCATACCGTCGTTCCTTCACGCGGCGAAGGGCCGAAGCAGCTGCTCCCTGGCGGCAGGCGGCAGCCGTGAGATGGGCGCTTGCCACAGGGCATGTAATCGAAAGGTCAACATATGCTGAGCGTCTGGCGGCAGCATCGGAGACGAGGAGATCTGCGATACAGCGGGGCGGTGCCCTATCCGAGACCGATCTGGGTAGTTCCGATCCCACCTCAACCGTATGCCCTACCCGAGTCAAACATTCGCGGAGAATGTACTTGAAGCGAGTTTGACGCCTCGTACGAAGACCTCTCAACTGGAGTTTTAAGTAACATAGCCTGATGCGCTACGCAAGACGTAAAAGGAAACTAGGGACTAGGGAGAAGAGCATGCAAGCCCAGGCGACGGGAATACCCCTTTCCTTCCAGAATGTAAGGGAAGGAGTTACTTAGAAGTTCTTTTCTGGTGGTCCCTTTGCTGGAGAGGCCGGGGATGTGCCAAGCCTTCGTGTTCCGTTTCTCTACATATCATCTTCACGAAGTCTCGTAGGGAGTTTCTTCGCCTCCGATACGAACGGAGAGTCCCCTTTGTGGGCGAATTCCCGCGGCCACAGTACGACGGAGATGGAGGGAGCATAAGTATGCTTCTGGGCATGACCGATTCGTAGTTCAATGTCCTTTTTATTTCTGCTGCGCGGGGCGTAAGGGTCTTGAAACTATGAAAAAAAACGCCTTAATCCGCAAAACTTTCGACGAAAGCAGCTCAACCACGGAATTCCTTCGCACAAACTGGTCACGTCGTTTCTACTTGCGAGTGAACTTGACCGTGCCAACCGGCACGCCGCCGAACATCGTACCGAGGATGGAGACAATCTTGTCATAGGGCTTAGTTGCCTTATCCTTGGACGTAAACTTCTTCCCAGAGTCGGTTCCAGCATCCCACACGCTAAGGTTTCCCTTGTACTTCTTAACCCACTTACCTTTGCTGTCGCACAACTCCACATTGTCCCATCCAGTGTACCAGTCCGGGCTCGGGGCAAGCATAGATATACCGGAGCTCATGGATCGGTAGCCGTCAAGCTTAATAAGGAACGCAACTTTCTCAGTTCCATCTGGGGTTGGTCCTTTCGAGGCATCATACCAATACACGTTGCGTCCGAGTTGTGCCTTGAGCTCTTTCAGCAGAGCCTTGTTGTTACCGGTTTCAGCAACATCCTGGACACCCTTTGTGGCGAAACCTCCTGGAGTCCACATGGTATATCCGTCACCATGGGAGCAAACAGTTGTCGGAGAGAAGTGACCGTCTGCAGGGTATGCCCCAGGGTGGGTCATGCCGGTCCAAACATACTTCACCACCACTTTGTAGATTGCCTTTCCTTTGCAGGTCTTATGATGCGCTCTCGACGAAGGGTCAATCTGGACGGAGGACGCGAGCGCGCATGCTGCGAGCACGACCAAAAAGAAAACGAACACCTTGAAGTTCATTGCTTTGTTCCTTGCAACCTTCTCCGCTACTTTCAAATCACCGACTGCTGCTGCTTGTCCTCAGTCGCTGGAGATCTAGATCATCCGTGCTCGGTGGTTCGGTATTTATACCTTCTCGCCATATTCGAATGGATCCCATCCACAATCCAGTGTGGCATGAGCAACATCTGTAGGACGGCAAGAAACCCAACAATGTCAATATCTCTAATCAAAACGATCATATGCCGTCGATCGCCGTCAGATCTCGCGTTAGAGCACTGAGTCTCACAAGCGACTTAACACGACCAAAGACAAACCTAAACAAAAAGCCGAAAAAAGAAAAGGGAATCGAGATCCACGCATAACAAATATCGGGAATTGCCCTTGTCAAATCACGCCAACGATCCTTCCCCCCTGCCTGGATTCGGCATGAGATCTAGTTCGATAGTCACCGGGCATTCAACCCCCCTAAGAAGACTCTGACCGCCGTCTGATTTTCACCGAATTTGCTTCTCAGGAAACCAAATTTTCCAAAACTTGGTGTCAAGAGAAGCAATCACCCGAAGATATGCGTTCCACACCAAGCATAACAGGTGGACTGCTTGCTTCCCTTCGTCACCACAATCGCTCCACCACCTCTAGAAAATGACTCGAAAAAGGGGTGGGCGAGGGAATATTCTCTCCTGTCTTCTCCAACAGCTGTAACCCCCTTTTGGCGAGTACCGCTTTATGAGGGCCAACTTCTGTTCTCGATATCTACTTTATTCTCAATTGAAGGGGATCGGATGCACTAGAGACCCAAACCCAAGTCCGTTGTGCAGCGAAGTTAGTTTTTTTCGTCTCTCCTATTCTTCACCATCCACCACCCCCTCTTCCCCCCTTTGCAAAACCATTGGCCCTTTTTTTGGAGCCCTCCAAGATTTTCTCCTCTAAACACCTTTCCCGGCCTGCGCTTAGCGCGGCTTGGTTTTGACGGTTTCAAAGTAAACTTGGAAACCGACCCTGTTTTATGGACAAAAAAATATGGGGCTAAATATCTAAATCGAGGACTTAAGTCCCCTTCGTTCGTGCTGTGGCTCCCGTCAAATGCTACACCGTATATGCCTTCTGATGTGAAGAGGGGAAGAGCGATCTTCATGGCTACGTGGTGGTCTTTTTATTCGTTCACTGCGTTTTTTTTGGTTTTCACCCTCTGATTAAACGAATTTTTTTGTTATCCGCTTAGTAGTATCTTTTTACACCTCCACAAATTCAATTCATTTCATTAGCATCGTGGAGTGTGCGAGTAAGAGTTTCTTCCAGTTTTTCCTCGTCACTCAATAATTCCGGGATTGTAATTTCTACCCTCTATTTCAGCAAATTTCTCTTTGATTGACAGTAGTTTAGGGTTTCTCCAAAATCTTACTGATCTTCTCCTTCGTGTTGGTGACGTCCTTAGCAGTTTAGGGTTTCTCCAAAATCTTACTGATCTTCTCCTTCGTGTTGGTGACGTCCTTAGCAGCTATATGGGGAACGACTATTGTATATGATCTGTTTTCCACCTTATGATCTGGAGTGATCGTTCAACGTAGAAAGAAGCTCCCAACTGGGGGGGGGGGGCCTGATAGGTGAGGAGGTAGAATGGGAATGGGTGGTGTGGTAGTTGTTCGTCAGACCCTGGGCAGCTGTTGGAAAATGAGCCCCGGGCCACATGCCAAGTTTCACAAATATTTGAGCAGGTTGTTTGGGTATATGCTTGTTTCTCTAACGATGGAGGAAACATCGCGTGCTATGCCAGTCAAAGTTATATCAGTTCAAGAATGAGTGTACTACCAGCTACCCCTTGCGCTACGCGGATTGTTGTTGTTGTTGTTGATGGCTTGTCTCTGATGACAGCAAGACTTGCGCCAGGACATCCGTGACACACCCCTCCTACAGTCCTCGGAGTCCACACGATTCTAATAAGTTTACGCAGGTTCTAGAGGGCAAACCGCTGCCAGATGGCTCGTGGCTATCGATCACCTCGCCGAGGTCCCCTCCCAGCTACGCAAAACTGCTGAACGCGAATGATCGACACCCCAAAAGCTCTATCTAGGTTTCCTTCCCGCATTGACCATGCCGATCATAGAATCAATATGGGCTAAAGAATCTTGAACGACAAAATTCTCAAAACTAGTCAAACGCGAACTCATTTAGTTCGCGCTAGAACGAGGTGAATCCATTTCCCAAATCCAATTGTTCTCCATGTCTTCGATATTGACACCCCTTACCAGCTGAAGATCATACACATATTATATCCAATAAAATACAAATATATTAGTCAATGCTGTCTGTAAGTCTGTACAAATACCCCCAGGCCAACGACGTACTAAAACTTCTACGTTCTGAGTTGGTAGAGATTCACAAAATCTCATGTGACTCAAAGTCGCGTTATGTAGGACAATCAAATTTCTCTAATAGCGTTGTGCACTCATCACATTCTTTCATCTATTCACATTTCGTTTTCCATCACGGTTTGCTCCCACGCGTCTCAATAGAACCGCATCATACTTTTTCACTTTTTGCATCTTAAAAATATCCAAAAACAAAAAAAAACAAAAGAATTTCATCCCCCTGCCCCCAAATTCCTTCTTTCTTTTTTCCCCATAAAACCAAACGAAAAGTTTTAAAATAGTTTTCCTTTGAATAACGAGAGCTCGGTAGATCATGCTATCGAGGGTTCTAGAGGATAGTCGAAATATATGTTTGTTGGTAGTAAATGAGTAGAATCTACCCTATTCGATCCACGTTTTCCGCGTTCTTGGCCGGCGGCTAAGGTCACAACGATAGCCTCGGTCTACGTATTTCAGCGTTGCCCTTTTACTTCTCTTTCTAGATATCATATCTCATTAGAAAACTTCATCTAAACAACCTTATTTGCCGAGCCTCCGACTAAACAAATTCATTCATTAAAATAGGGCACGAGATAAAAACATGGGTTTAGTTCGGTTTCAAAAAAGTCCTCACCGTCTCGCCACGCGCGGAGGGAATTATTGAAGAAATTGGGCTGACAGCTTGGTTGTTCGCTTTTCGATAGATTATGTGCTCTTGTTCGGATCGGGAAATAAGTGTTTTTGGTAATAGCGCACACCACCATGGAAAGGGTTTGATAAGCATCCCATTCGTATAATGATCGGATAGGGAACCGTTTTTTGAGTACCAGTGCCAAGTTTGATATGATGGTTATGAAGATAGTATATTAGCTGCCAACCGCCTAAGCCTGAACAGACTCGGGGGGGCTGAGCTCCAAGGGCCCCCACGTAGCAATAACGAGATCATCTTTTTCTTAACCCTCAGCGTTTCGCCAGTTTCCAACTCCACAAGAGATTGTTGGGGGGAATATCACGCATTCTCATTTCCTTATCCTCTAGTTCCAGTACACACCAACTACAACAACAACAAAGAAAATGGAAGCTGCACTTACTGCGACACGTGAGTTTTTTTCTCACAAATTTCCCCTTGCTGGCCGCCGAGGACCGGGTTTGGACTCTGTAAGGCGGAATTCAGTACGTTTCGACCTGTTTTTTCTTACCAGGGTTTTGCAAGACCCTTTGTGTATGGACGGAATGATCCAAGAATGGTTAGGTCTTAACGCGACGGATAGAGAAACGCGCAGAGAAACCCAGTTGAAAATAGAGAAATGTGAGGCCTCCAACATGCTGGTCTCTATGCATGCTGTTTATTGATCCAAATCAAAAGAATTGATGGCGATAACTTGGTAACGCACGGCTGCCGCGATGATATTATATTAGCTCCTGTGGCGGTGTTCTACTCATGAAGGCCAAATTGTGTTCTAATCCTCATCTCTCGTAAGTTTGGCAATTCGGAGCCCATAGTAAAAGTCATGCACAACAGTTTGCTTCATCCGTAGAATCGGACCCATGCAGCTATCCTTCTTCGCAACAAACGATGTACTAAGACCGGTTCTGATTTGCTATTCTCGTCTGCTCGTATCGTTTTTCCGATCCAGGAATGCTTCCGAGGATTCCGGTTTGGTAGTCAATCATGGCTTGACGTATCTCCTCTTGCGTAGTCATAACAAACGGACCTGCCCAGGCTACGGGCTGGTTGAGTGGGTCTCCCCCAAACACTAGGCAACCGAATTCCTCATTTGCGGATATGACTTCAACGTCTCCCTCCTCGGATTCGAGTACTGCAATTTCTCCTTCCTTCATGTCTCTCCCACAAACCTGCGCTCTACCTCTAGTTGTTCGCCAGAGAAGGAGCCAAAGAGTTTGGTTTTAGCTCAACTAAGGCGATGAAGCCGGAATTGGAGATTCCTTGTTCGCCTGTAACAGCGTACCGGTAGACGTAGACGAATAAGCGCTTCACGTCAGGGTCAAACGACACTTTGCCGCTGTTTTCGCCGAATACGTCGTAGTAAACGATCGGAGTTACGGTATCGATGTGAGCCGCCGTGTCCTTGAACTTTCCAGCGAGCACCTTGACAGTAATCTGCCCATCGTCCGACTTGGAGGACGGAATCTCTGTTGCCTTGAGCTCCTGGTATCTCGGCTTTGTCATCTTCTTCTCCTTCGGCAGGTTGACCCACATCTGGAATCCTTCCACTGCCGTATGGAACGAGCAAGGGTTTTACCGAGGTTAGATTCGGTGCCGCTTAGAATACAGACTTCATATTTCTAGCTGTTTGAGCTTACGTGACCCTCCCTTCTCGAAAATTTCGTCCCCGGGCATCTCGCTGTGAACAACACCAGCACCGGCGGTCATCCACTGCACATCTCCAGGGTTGAGAGTCCCTGCGTGCCCGTGCGAATCCAAGTGCTGCATCTGACCCTGTGTGTTCATGGGTGTTCCGTTCAACGTTAGTTGCGATGTTCTCAACATCCCGCATGCACTCAACGGAGTCTGCGGAGTGATTCTGCCGACAGAGGATGTCTAACCTTGAGGATGTAAGTAATAGTCTCCTGCCCTCTGTGGGGATGGTCGGGAGCTCCAACCGCCTCCTTCGGTCCATAGGTTGCTGGACCCATATGGTCGAGCAGCAGAATTGGATCAAACCTTTCGGGTGGGATGTTCGGCCGCCGTACAACGAAGCCACCACCCTCAGTTTGCGTCCGCGTTTTCTGCACAGTTTCTACTTTCCTGTTTTACAAAATGCGAAGCGAGAAAAGCCCATTCATCTCCATTCAGCCAACGACCAGGACCTCAAGGGAGCGACAACTGCAAGCTCTGACAAAAACAAGTTCAGAAAACGGACAAATCAGACCTACCTCATTGTCATCGTTGATAATACTCGCCTGGGACACCTTCCTCGTACAACAACTGATCCAACAAACGCCTGCATCTCTCCTCATTCACCTTGTTCACCTGTTAGGTCACCACAAACCATTTCCCCACCAGAACCTCACTATTAATACTCTCGCAACCCCCTTCATCCAGCTTCACAAACATGTACGAACCTTCTAAAAAGTATTCAGAAACTGCTTTTGTTAAGACAGCAATGCAATTTCTATCCCCCCCTATCCAGATCATTCCAACTTTATCTACAATGGCATGCCAGATCTGTTCATTTTAGTGCGCCAGGAACGATTGATTGCCTGAGCGGTCAACGGACAGGGTCCGGTGAGATTCGCGCTATTAGTGCGCAATAGTGAATGTACTGCTAAGGGCTTCTGTAAGATATTTGTTTGGTGAGCAACAATGCAAAAGGCACTGGATGCTTCTCTACTCCGGTATTGAGTGCAGATCATTAGCGGGCAGCAATGCGCAGAGGACTTAGGAGCCAACAACGATGTAAGAGTTCCTCAGTTACTATGTAATAGTGAATACACTGGATGCTGCTGACAAGCCTTCGGGAGGACTTGCTCAGAGACTGAGCAACGGCAAGCCACTGAATGCTGGTGCTCGGAAAGATGTTATGGCTCAATGTGGCGTACTGGGCGAATGAACGAAGGGCTTGGGAGCCAACGGCTACAGAATATTTGCTCGGCTAGTGAGCAACCATATACGTGCTGGATGCTGCTTCGTTGGGAAAGAATTCTGGCTCTGGCTGCCGCACAACGCAGTGACACCGGTAACCCCACCGTCACTGGAAATTTGTTCAGGAAGTGAGCGATAGTGAAGGCACAGAATGCGGCTTCTGTGACAGACTCCTGTGTCAACGCACGAGTTGCCTGAGATAACTACCCTTGATTGATTGTGCATGAGGGATTTACGACTTTTTGAGTTGATCACTTCCCAGCTTCGTAGCCTTTCCGCACTCCGCCGTCATGAGGATCTGTGCACAGTATTCGCCCAACGGAGAGAGCTACCAAGTTGTCCAGCGCGCAATACTAGTGATATCTCCTCCTCATTCAGTTGCGAAGCAACAGTAGTAGCATCCACGGAAAGCCAACAAAATCCAACCTCGGCCCCCGAACGATAATAAAACGTTCAGAAAGAGAATTATTCCTACCACCCAACTATAACCGGGCAAAGGTTAACACCATGTCCCCCACGCAATAGCTAGCAGACAGCACCCGATCATTCAGCCGGAAGTGCAACTATCTATTCCCTTGACAGCAGCTTTCCTCTCCATCTCCAGTAAGAATCATAAAACGAACATCCAGACGCCCGGTAGGTCAGAACAGCAGAGAGATAGACAGCACGGGACGGACAAAATCCCACTTTCTACGTTCGAGAATTTACTCGGTGGTGTGGTTTTTTTTCAAGTCGTCTTCTTCCCCGGAGTCTCTGAACAACGAACCCGCCCACCTCCGCGCTTTCCACAAGAGGACAAGAGTTTTTGGCGTCGATGACCCCATGAGGAATGGAGAGAGAGGGACGGGGACTTCACGTTTTAACGTACGGGTATTGTGTGCCTGACTCTATTCTGCGCGAGAGGAAAAGTAGCTCCGGAGACTCCCAAAGCAAAAGAGCTTTGTCGTCGTCTCGTCTACAACGAGCAAAGGTGAGTTTTTGAAGTCATTGGAATCGAGATACTTTTTTTTTTTTTCCGTGGTTTTGTGGTGTTGGAATTTGGGGCGACCTGGAGATGTTTTTCGTTCTCGTGGTTGGCAAAGAGGGAGCTTCCTTGTCGTCAGTGAAGGGAAAGCAGGGTGAGCGCAAGGGGCAGACTTAGACAGACGCTGACTTGGCGTGATGAGGTGAATTGTTTTTGGGAGTTTTCGCAAAGTATTAAGTGATTGTTGACGGAAAGTTTTTGGGATGTATTTTTAGGTTGGAGGAAGGAAGGTTGATTGCTTTTGGGAGAGAGGGTAGATTTGATTTGGAAGGATGTCTGAGGGAGAGGGATCGTTGGAGACCCCTGGTGGGAGTGATGGAGGGGATAGTCCACAGAAGCAGCTGATTGATAAGATCAGAGCTCATGAAAGCTACGCGGCGAAGATTAAGTCTGCGTATGCGGATTTGTCGAAGATGTACAATCAGCTCAGGGAGGACTACGCCACGTTTGTGAACAAGCATAATGAAGTTACTAAGGAACTCGAGCATTCGCGACAGGAGCAGCAGGAGAGGATCGCTGAGCTCGAGGAGATCGTGGGTGGTGAGGATTTGGCAGCAATTAAGAAGGATTTGGAGAGGGTGAATGCAATTAATCTGGATCTCATGAAACAAGTTGAGGAGACAGATGAGCTCCGGGAAGAACTGGAGGAAGTCAATGTCGAGAAGCAGACGCTTATCGATCAAAACCAAAATCAGGTAAGCCTGAGCAGGTAAAAACTAAATGCGGAGTGTTTGTTAACGTTCACTCTGCTTGCGCAGGAAAAGGACCTCATTCTCGTGAAGGAGGAGCTTGACAAACTTCGTCAACAGATGGAAATTTTAGTGAATGAAGAGACAACTGAGGAAACCATTGAGGTGGATGAAAATGTAGACGCTGATGAAGTGGATATTCTGGAGACTCTGCAGCGCATAGATGACATGCGGTTGGAGCTTCGTGATAGGCTGTCAGGAGGAACTTCCCAAAACGATTCGCTGGAGAAGGATAAAGAGGCAGGAAAACTCGACGCCTCATCATTTCCTTCCGAGGACGCTGAAGCTCTCCTTCACGAGCTTGTAAAAGTGAAGACAGATCTAGCGGAATCTGAAACAGCGAGACTGCGCCTTCAACAGGAAATTTCAAGGTTAAGAAAGCTGGTAAGAGCTTAATGCTACTACACACAAAGCGCGCTTTAACGAATCCCCTGCCCGCGAAATGCTGACACGGGTATTCTCCCTTTCCTGACCTCCTTCGCATCAAAGGTGAGCTCGGGAGCACTTAGATGATCCTCGAGATTCTGTTTATGTGCAGAATCCAAGAAGAATGTTGTAGACCTGCTGTCGCTGTTACGGTTGATCGTGAAGCCGAGAGCCACATGGCTCGGTGTGATAACCCGCCATTTGCAAGTATGGTCGAAAGCAACTGCTGAAAGGTAGAAGCAAAATGTCAAACTGTGGGATTGAACTGGTCCAAATCTTGTAGATGCCACGCATGGGTTTCATCCAGAGGTAGGAGTTGAATTCGGATGCACGTGCTCAAAAACCGAGAACCTTCCACTTTCGAGTGCCCCTCGCGCTCATGTACGAAAGCAGGGCCGCGAGGGAATGGTGACCAGCGGTGACCCGACATAGTGGCGGCAACTACATGCTTTTTAACCACAACGCAAATTACTACACAAAGTATCAAAATCAAAGGAGGCAATGGGATACAAGCCGCAGAAGATGTACAGACCAGTATCGTATCTGCTTATCAGGATATGCGAGACTGGTTCCTAGCGTTTGGTGATATTAGACCTTCGATTCTACTCAAGAAGACGAAAGAAGGAATAGGAAGAAAACGGGACAGAGTTGTTCCTTACGATTTCAGCTGTTCCCATTGACAACTATGTTCTACTCTTTCAGGTCCTTGAATCTTCTCATGGCCTCAACAGACTTGGGCGGCCAGTGATGGTCTTCTAGGTACTGCTTATCCAACAGCGTCCGAGGCCGGTCGATCATACTCCAATTGGTCTCCGCTTCAGCCAGATCTCCACGGTCAAACAGCACCACAGCCAAAGCTCCTCTCACCAGAGGCTCAGTAGGGTACTTGGCGACAATCCGCCTCAGTATACCCACGGACTCTTGTGTGTTGCCTACACAGATCAAAACACCAAATACTCCATCAGTCAAAAGCTACAACTCCAGATTCACTAGCAGAAAATCAAAGCCACAGATGGGATCTATTCCGAAGCTCGCTCTCATCCAGAACAAAACTCTTTACTCCAACCATCACGAGCTGACACTACAAATGTATGTCAACAACAAAACAAGCTGTCTCGTTTGGGACATACGGTCCTAGCGACATTTTTTGAGGGTGGAAGTTGGATGTGCTGAGGTGGGGGGGATGTTTTAAAACTTACCACGTTGGTAGAGGGCCAGCGCGTAGTCGAGCCAGAATGGCTCTACGTTGCCAGGTTTCTTTTCTACTGCTCTTCTGTAATCGTTTAGTGCCATGTCCCATTTGCCTCTGCTCGAGTAAATGCTTGCTCGGTTGGCTAGTACCAATGACTGGAGGTTCAACGGGGGAAATGTGTGGAGATTGGTTAGATCCATGCTTTTGGAGAGGGCTACTGAGGTTTTGGGGAAAGAATTACTTCCTCTGGTCTGAGCTCAAGTGCTCGGTTATAGTCCCGAATGGCCTCTTCATATCTTTGGAGTTTGTTGTAGACTGAACCTCGGTTGAGGTAGACTACCCACGTATCTCCAGATAGCGGAGCTAGCTCGATGGACTTGGAATAATCGGCAATAGCGGCCTCATAACGTTCCTTGACGACCTAGGCACAGAAGAAAGATCATCAACGTGATGAGCGAAAGCGGACTCGACGCGTCGGCACGTTCGCAAAGTTTTCTCACTTCAATGTTTGCCCGATTGCTGAAGCCTCCTGCAAAGGTGGGAGCTGCGACAACAAGCTCGTCGTACTTGGCAAGGGCAGTATCCAAATCACCGAATTCTGCCGCTTTCCTTGCAGCGCCGAAAATAGAAGCGGCCTGTCCGGTTATCCGCGTGTTCTTCTTACTCATCTCCTTGGCATCCTTGACGCTCGCAGGTATCTCATCCGCTGCAAAAACCTCCGATGGTGGCACCAAGGCCAAGTTCAGAGCAAGCACAGACCCAGCAATCCCAAAAGCCAGATGCCTTCCGCGAGAACCTTCTGACAAGCTCCAAAACCCACTTCCCGTCCCACCATGCCCAGAAATCGTACAAGCACGAACCCTGATCCTTCTCTCATCCCGCAAACTCCGCCCCACGCCAAGAACAGGGCCAACAAACCCACAGCCAGTGAAAGAATCCATCCGTCCACCAGGAGTCAAACCAAGACACCTCCACATCAATCCCGATCGGTCACACCACACTCAAAGCCTTGCAAAGCTTCACTCCAGATTAGTAGTTTGTTTCACCAATCTCGATCCTCAGCAAGCTATACTCTAGGAGAACATTCCAATCTCATATCTTAACTACAGTCAACGGGGTTCGTCCTCAAACTCCGTCTAACCCGCCAAGCTCCACCAAAACAACTGGCTGGACGAGCAAGAGTCCAGATTCTGCGAGAAGGTAGGACTTAACCCCCAAAATCCAATCTCGCGGCTCAACGGGTTCTTGATGAGCTCACAAAAGCAAAGGCTAAGCTTCGATGAAACGAGGAGCAGGCAACAGGTCCAGATCCGATTACAACCAGTGAAGAGCGGCTCTCCATTCGTGAAAGTTCCACTTCTCGATGAGCTCAGCCGTTGCAAATGAAGATATTTGCTATCAAGCCGTCAAGGTCCTCTCGAGGGTACAAGGGAACCTACCGTCGGGAGCCCTGATGCTTCAATCCATTACCAGTCAGCCAGAAATCATAGCCAAAAGAGTGATCCACCCTCACGAGTTGGCCATGGGAGACACTTCTGCGAGAGTGGATTTCTTCGTACTTAGTTTTGCCCTTCGGAGGTTTGAAGTGGCAGGCTCTTTTTTGCTTCTCCGCCGCTACGTCTCGACGAAACTGACTATCGATTCTTTCTGGAATGGAAGGAATCGAATGTCCCCCGCGTCGGTAGACAAAGTCACTTCAGACCCTCGTGCGAGATATGGAGCCGATTGTCCCAATGGTAAAAACCATACAACAAGTGTGGCCTTGCAACTCCGCTCTAGGCAACGAGTAGCTCTTGGCGTGATGACGGCCTTCAACGATAGCTAAAGGTGGGAACGTAAAGGGTTGGTGTCAGAGGTTCCGGGTACCAGCAATGTGCAAGCACACTGCCGTCGAAGGCTGCATGAGTACGTGAATTATCGAATGACGAGTCGAATGATGCTTCTAGCTTATTGGAATCAAGCTTCTCGGTTTACTTTGCGGACGATATCTGATGTTAGAAAGCCTTCTTCCCAGTCAGATTGTTATACTCTGTACATCAGTTTTGTTCTATTTTGTAAAAATGACCATATCTCCATTCTCGTGCCGTCTATTTGTGGTGCTCAGTTCCGCTCTCGAAGCTTAGCGGTTGCTAGGCTGTGTAGTTCATCCCCTGTACTTGAATTGCATGTCTCTCCTAGGATACCTTGCCGCCTCAGCTGCTTCTCCTTCAGCGCCGAGAGTCCCGTAGTCCAGAGTTGTCCGCGCTCCGTGCTCTGCATGACCTCGACTTTCCGCTGTTTCATCCTCAAACGCGCTTCTGCTCCCATCCCTAGCGTCAAAACTTTCGGCTTCTCGCTGGTGTTGCGGCTGCCTTTCGTAACCCATCCCTCCCGAGCCATAGCCTGATCTTCTCTCAGGTCTTGGGTCTGGAGGAAGGTCACTCCACCGTATCTGTTCATCAGCCCATGACCTGTCCTTTCTCACACCAAGCGTCGCGCCTGTCCGCCTACTTCCATAACGAATTTCGCTTTTCCCATCGGTCGCTCTCGCGGGCGGCGCAGAATCAGAAACGTCCGGCAAAGATTGAAGCTCAGGATTCAAATCCTCCGGAGCCAGCTTCGACTTCAAGGTACGCTTCGGCGATGTTGAGCCCGCCATCGTCGGTTCTTCGCTCCTCGTTGAGTAGGTGCTGGATGTGCTACCGGTTCTCAGCGGCTGCGTTCTTCGAGAAGCTCCCAATCCCTTCGTCCTTGTTCCTAGGGGCCTTCGGGTTCTCCGCGGAGCATCCCACAGGCTCATTTCCGATCTAGTGGATTCCATTGATGAATCATCGACCAGTCCCGATTGAGAGCCTTTCACAAAGCCGCGGGCAAATTTGTCATGTTCCAGCGGCTCCAAGGCAGCTCCTCGCGGGTCCTTGAGCGAATCCTCCGTCTCCACTTGCTGACTATGAGCAAACGACCCTGGATCATCTGCCCGTCCGTCGTAGTTGTCCGGTCGTGGTTCTGCGCGCTTTCTCTGAACGCTAGATCTAGTAGGAGAATATGTTGGGTGCCCACGACTCTGTCCTGGCCTGTTCAACGATTCGCTCTGACCCCGGCTGCCGCCCCTTACATACCTTGTCGCCTATGATCAGTAATAAAACCAACAAATACATATACAAGAAGGGGACATGTTTAGCAACCCAAATTCTCGAGAATCCCTCGCGTACAAGCTTGCCGTCACTCACAGCTGCAGGATGGTCGCTCAATCCGTAGTCAGTTTCACCGTTGTACGAAGCACCGCGAGTATCAGCGTAACGCTCGAATCTAGTGGACTCGCCCCTCATGTCCTCCCGGTTGGCCTTTCCAGACTCCTCGTAGAAACGCGCCGAGAAATCCTGATGGACGTCGCCACCCGCTCTCCTGCCAAGGTCGCCCTTGTCCGTCTTTGTTTCGTGCTGATTCTTTGCGATCTCCTGGGTCTTATTCATGTGCGAGATCCTATGGTACTTGCGGGTCGCCGGAGGTCGAGGCCATGCAGGTGATGTCCGTTTCTCAAGCTCCTCATCACCACGGTCCTGGATGTTGAGCTTCTCTTGCGCGATAGGTATTCCACTGGGCAACCCAAAAGCTGCTACGCCAGTTTTCTCCGTTTCGTTCCTCGATGATGTTGTCATCCCTTGGTTCTCACTAGATTCGTCTACCTCACCAGTAAAACTGACTCGTTTGGAACCCGTCTCGCTCGCCTTCGGTAAAGAGTCACTAACAGTCTCAGTGGCTGTTCGCTGATCTGCTCTTGCAGTTGCTGATTCAGCTCCAGAAAGATCTTCCGCTTGCAATTCACCAGCAGACATGGTTGGCTCTAACAAGGCTAAGAAAGACAAAAATCGAAAGGGATCCAACCATGAGCATAAAGTATCGAAAGCGAAATGCTGGGGGATTTTGCTGCCGACCAACCTGCTGGTTCTGGATTGAGGCCCTGAGATTCGGCTGAGACGTCCATTGCCGAGTCTTCTTGAGGAGGGAGTGTCTGCGGCACAGAACCGGCCAGAGCCTCTGGTAGTATAGGCTCCCTTTCCAATTCGTGCGATGCCAAGGGTTTTGACATGGCCTGCGGTTCATCTAGTTGATGCATGTCAGGACCAAAGTTCTGTTCCACGATAACTGCTGTTGGTTGTTCATAGGGCACCACTCCTTGCCCCTCAGTTGTTGTAGGAGCCACTACCCCTAGGTTGCTTTGAACCGTCAGCGGAACGACGGGAGCATCCTGCATGACTTGAGAATATTCCGGCCTATGTGCAAGGTCTTGCTCTACACTCAAGGGTTCCCCATCCTGCTTCGCATTCTCAGACTTCGAGATTATTGGCTCGAAGCGCGCAGCGTCACCTCGCGGTGAAGGGCTCTGTTCTCGTTCTTCTCGCTGATCGGGGACGACCATCGGCGCCGCCTTGAACATGGTCGGCTTGCTGATCCCCGGCATAGCCATCCGCGGAGGCATCAGCGGCGGCATTGCCATAGCGGGCTGAGTCAGTGGAGGCCGTGTAAAGCTCGGTGGTGCAGGCATCGTGCGCGCTGGCTTAGTCGACGTGAACGGAGCCGTTCTAATCGCTTCCGATTCGCCCACCTCTTCATTCATCTCCGGATCTCGTGAAGCTGAATAGTCAAAATCATTTCTCGTCTCAACTGCTTCCGTCGAGTCTGAAAGAAACAAAAAAAAACAATTTTAGCGAGACATGAACCAAGCCCCTCATGGTAGGTCAGAGGAGCACTACCTTCACTCGGTTGTGCCGCTTCCTTGGGCTCTGCGCCGGGATTTTCCGCACCCCCATTATCCGAACTCATAGTCTGATCTTTAGTTACGTCGGACAGCGCAGTTGGAGGTACTCCTGGTGGCACCACAGGCGGGATGAGCGGCGAAACTCCAGGAAGTCCATATAAATTTGGTGTCTGCTGGGTAGATGTGGCACCTGCCGGAGCCGCTACAGCCGCAGTTGCCGAGGGGATAGTCGGTGCTACAGTCCGGGGCATTGTGGGTGCTGCGGTCAGGGGTATTTCCGGTGCTGCAGTCGGGGGCATTTTTGGTGCTGCAGTCGGGGGCATTGTGGGTGCTGCAGTCGGGGGCATTGTCGATGCCGCAGTCGGAGGTATTGTGGGTTCTGCAGTCGGAGGTATTGTGGGTTCTGCAGTCGGGGGTATTGTCGGTACAGATGGGGGTCCAGGGTACGTAGCCGCTGGTTGCTGCACGAGCTCAGACAGAGCTACAGGCGTTGCTGCGTCACTGAACCCACGCGAAGGCTGTTCCTCTTGACTTTCAATTCCTTCCAGCTGAGCTTCTCCTGTCTCGTCCCCAGCAAGACTAGTTGCAGGTTTGCTCTCGTCGACCACGGCAGTACTCGCTTCATTGGAGCTCGTCTCCGTAGAGACAGTCTGTTCATACAAGCAGTTTTTCTGTCAGGGTGGAGGTCGAGGGATGGGATGGTGTGTCAAGCTTGGAGCTGTTGAATTCATTAGCCAGACGTACCGTGATCCTCGGAGGTGTAAATATCGATGCTGACATATTCATGAGCGGAGGTCCGGCTATCGGAGGAAGTGGGACCTGTAGATTAGTCGAAGTATCCTGATTCAACGTATCTACGTACTTCGCCCTTGCCCCCTTGCCGCGCATTTTGTTCGAAAAAGGATTAACACCTGAGCCATCTGAGCCGAACGAGGGCACCGTTGGAATAGCTGACAAGGAACCCGGCTCTGACGGCACGCTTCCATCACCCAAACTCATCCAAGTCCCTTCTTGCGACATCGGCGGCGGTGGTACGTTGTCGTCATCTTCAACTTCCTCCCCTTCAATGATCCATTTCCCCTTCTCCTTGTCAAAGACCATTTCTGCCTTTCCAGGCAAGTTCGCCCTTGGCGGACCCGTCCGCAGCTTGGGTAGCCTGTTCGTTATCGAATTAAACCAACCTCCTTTCGCTTGGGCCGATTTCGAGCCCTCTTTCGACTTCTTCTTGTCGCCCTTTGTATCCTTCGAATTTCTAGAGTCCCTCGAGTCCCTCGAGTCAACAGATCCTTCTCGTTCCCTCTCTTGCGCAGACATGACTGGGTTTCCCGCGGAGCTCTCGCTAGTTTCTGGTGTTGTCCGCAGATTGCCAGTTAGTGTAGGAAGATGTGGCAACGAACGTGCCGGCTTCTCAGCAGGAGGCAGCTCCTCTGGTGTTGATCGAACTGGTCCTGTGCTCATAGGTGGTAGGCTACCGCCCAGCGGGGGCACAGACGCGGTTGGCGGCGTACCAGACATCATAGGAACAACAGGGGGGGGAGGACCAGACGCGTTCGGGTTCGAAGTCATTATGGGGATCGTCGGAGGCTTCTTTAGATTCTCCGAATGTCCCGTGCTTGTCGTGTCAATCGGCTGAACAGAGAAACGATTGAATCGGACTGAGAAAACGACGAATTTCCGAGAGCACTTGTTTTGCAATTACCTTGTCTTCATGAGCCGGAGCTTCAGATAGTGTCTTCCCCGCCTGTTCAAGGGGGTTGCTATCCAAGGCCGGTGCACTCTGCTGTGGGACTGCAAACGCGTGCATAGATGGTACCCGGGTAGGCATCGAAAAGCGCTTTCCCATACCTATTGCTGGTGGTCTGTTCGCTCCGATCACGGGCGGTGGCTTGATTCCAAGCGGCGGTTTTCCATTGAAAGCAAAACTTGGGTTCGTTTGTACCGCGTTCAACTTGCTCGGTTTGCTGTCTGCAGTTTCGACTTGCTTCAGTTCAGGTTTCTCTACTGTTTCTCCCACGTCGTCAACAATCTTAGGAGCAGCCTCCGTTGAGTAAGGCTCCGCCGGTTGAGCGGTGGCATCATCTTCTGGTTTCTCTGCCGGTGTTTCACTCCCTTCTTGCGCTTCCATGTACTCAGTTCCGGGTACAGAGGTGCTGAACGTTGCCGGAGCCAGAGTTGGTGGTGCCTCCGGGGGTGCGACTTGCCGGGTTGCGACCTGCGGGATTGCGATTCCCATGTCCTGCTGCTGTTTAGGAGGCTTCAGAACAATCCGCACACCTGTTGAAGGTGTACCAAGTACCCGCGGCGGGTTAACGCTTTCACTGTTTGGAGGTTCTCCCCCCGGAGACATTGGCGTCAATTCTGCCTCAGGCTGAGCCACGTGACTTTCAGAGTCACCTTCGATCGGTTCACTCTTCTGCTCCTGCTAACAGACACAAGCATCCATAAGTACCTCCGGGTGGAACGGACGAAATAGCTCGTTATGACCAAACTTTACCTGTTCCTTCGAGCCCGACACAAGGATCGGATCAGAACAAAGATCCTGAGCTCCCCGGCTGCTTGTGGGCACTACGAACGGTGCTGAAGGTGCAGTCATCATCGATGGTGCATTCATCATCGATGGTGCATTCATCATCATGGGTGCATTCATCGTCGGGGGAGTACTCATCGTCGGGGGAATACTCATCGTCAGGGGTGCACTCATCGTCGGGGGTGCACTCATCGTCGGGGGTGCACTCATCGTCGGGGGTGCAGTCATTGTTGGGGGTGCAGTCATTGTTGGGGGTGCACTCATTGTTGGGGGTGCACTCATTGTCGGGGGTGCACTCATTGTCGGGGGTGCACTCATTGTCGGGGGTGCACTCATTGTCGGGGGTGCATTCATTTTCGGGGGTGCACTCATCGTCGGAGGTGCATTCTCTGCCGGTAGTGCGTTCATTGCCGGTAGTGCATTCTCTGCCGGTGGTGCATTCATTGTCGGGGGTTCACTCATCGTCGGAGGTGCATTCTCTGCCGGTAGTGCGTTCATTGCCGGTGGTGCATTCTCTGCCGGTGGTGCATTCTCTGCCGGTGGTGCATTCTCTGCCGGTGGTGCATTCTCTGCCGGTGGTGCATTCTCTGCCGGTGGTGCATTCATTGATGGCTGTGCATTCGTTGCCGCCGCTTCGTTTATCGTTGGTGGGTTCATGGTACATTCCGCGTCCGTCGTTGGGGTGCTTAACCTCGGTCGAGTGAATAGCCTCGGTGGGGAGCATATCGTCGGCGGAGCACTCGCAGTCGGCGGCTTTTTCACCGTTGGCGGAGTGCTTAGTCTCGGTGGGGCGAACACTGTCGGCGGCGTGTTCACAGTTGGCGGCGTGTTCAGCGCTAGCGACGCATTCGCCTTAGGCGGGGCACCCACTGCCTTCGGAGTATTTTTCGCCGTCGGGGCGTCATCAGTGAATGACGGGTTCATCGCCGGTGTCACATTCATTGTCGGTGGAGCATTTATCATCCGCGGTGTAGTCATCATCCGTGGTGCATTCATCGTTGGTAGCACGTTCATCGTCGGTTGTGCGCTCATATTCGGTGGAGCCTGCGTGACGGTTGGAGTCTTCAGCGCCGGAGGAGTTCTCATCCTCGGTTCAGTATTCATCGTCCGTGGAACCGACATCGTGGTTTGAGCATTCAATATTGGAGTAGCGTTCATCGTCGGTGGAGGGTTCACGGCCGGAGGAGTGCTAGGCTGCGGTGGCGCATGGGAGTCTGCGGGAACATTGGGCTGTTGTAGGATGTTCGTCAGTGGCTTGCTCATCAACGGGTGGATACTCCCGATGGGGGTTTGCTCATCTGGCGTATCCTGTCGAGGCTGCTTGTTCGCTTCTCTTGCCGTGACCGCTTCACTGATACTCTCAGCAGGCGCTGACATAGGAACGGGAACCACTCCAGGCATAATCGGTGGTGCTGAACCTTCAGTCGCCAAGATTGGTGCGTCCACTACCACAAGTTTCGGTTGTTCAACCACTGGTGGTGGGACGTTCGGAGGCGCGCCCAACCAACTTCCCGCCGATGGAGGTTTCGAATCAGGCTTCTTCAGCAGTGGGTCAACCAGTCCAATATTTCCAGCAAGCTCCTCTGCCATTGATCCCTGACTCATAGCGTCGGTCGTGTGTCCTTGGCGTTCCTGGGAGATGGGGGCCATGGGTTGAAGCGATGCAGATGTTTCTTGGTAATCTCCTTCTTGCGGCTTCAACAAAATATCTAAGCAGATTCGGTGAACCAACAGGATATTGTCAGTGGACTTCCAAAGTTAGAACAAACCATTTATCAATGCACCACACCCTACTAGCTCGATCATACCTTCTTGATGTGAATCTGGTCTTGAATCCCCGCTCGTCGTCAGACTATCGGCAGCAGCAGTTTTTCTCACTGGTGCAAAGTCGCCAAAGACTTCCGCGATGTTTCCTTCTTCACCATCTGGCGGGACCGTCCCCTGTGGCATTCTCGACGTCTGTGCCAAAGTGGGAAGCGTTGGAGGTGCATTCATATTTGGAGGCATCAGGGAACTAGAGGTCGATAAATTCATGCCAGCTCCACCTGACTTCAGATGAAATGGGGGTTGGGGTTGATTGCGGCCGGGTGTGACTGCACCAGTCATTGACAGATCCTTCCCTTCGCTAGGCGCTCCCTTCTCAGTTAGTCTCAAATCAGCGCCAGACCCGCCAGTCTTCATCGTCGGTGGCTGTACATTTGGTTGCATACTGGATGCAGATGGAATCCTTGGCGGAGCAAGCATTCTTTGGCCCTGGTTTACCAAGGGGGGCGCTGGTGCTGTATCCGTCCCGGTTGGACCGTCTCTCGTAATCTCAGGAGAGGACCCACTCCTTCTACCTTTTAACATTGAGCCGTTACTTCTCAACGGAGGCAAAGAAGGTGCGACAACTCTCGGACCACCAGTGCCATGTGGTGGCAGTTGTGGCGGCATCATAGGAATTGAGCCTGGACCACTAGAGCGGTGGCTCATCAATTCGTGATTGGAGCTGCTAGTAGGCAATGCTGACGGCGCAGATTGCAAGGTTGTGATCTGCTTTTTGTCGGCTCCGAACCCCCCTCCAGACAGCAGGTTTCCCAAACCGCTCGTCCGCTTTTTCAAAGAACCATCAGTCCCAGCAGCTGACGGCGGTCTGTTCGGCTGCATCAGTTGAGGGTGTTGGCCAACTGGTTGTACATGCAACTGTGGATCCGAGTATACCCGTGGAACTTGATCCGGGTTCATCTGAGCACCCTGTCCTTTTCCCACAGAGTCACCCACAGGCTGTCCTCTGTCATCTCCAGCCTCCGCGGGGGCAATAACACCGATCGCACTCGCGACCAAAGAATCCCATACCTTCTTCTCCTTGAGGGACCCACGCTCCTTCAGAATGTGCCCATCTACGTCTGCGGCCTGATCTGCCGAAGAGCTGCCGAACACTTTCGACAGGGCACTTCTCAGAATGCCTGCACCCCTTTCCTTAATGCCATGCTTCTTCCTAAGCCTCGTGTCGAACTCCTAATCAAATCGTGCAAGATTTGAGATATGACGCAAAGGTTGACGGACTCCGACCCAGAACGATCTCATAAGTTTGAGGGAAGCGCTAACCTGGAGCTGAAGAAGGAACGCTCTTGAGTAGCCAAGGTTCATTCCCTTTTGAGCGGACTCGTACGCTTGCATTGTGGACAACGTCAGATCGCAGTAGGAGGAAGCCAGGTCCAATTCTCCGTTATCCACTAGAGACACGGCAAAACTGAACATGAACGGAAGCAGACTTGCAGACACGACCGGGTCCGTTTTCGCCTTGAAAGAACTATCGAACATTAGAGTAATGAAGGCACACGCCGCAGAAGAAAATCCAGTTCTGCGGCCCTTGCTGCTTCTATGATCCGCTCCCAGAAGCACTATCTTTGACGCAGGATCATCGTGCTCAAGCATTCTCCTAGCTCCAATGTAGCACACGTGTGCACCGGGGATATTACCTTCCGCGAGCAGGGTTTCCGCCAAAGACTCCAACGTCTCCTTGGTCCTAGCACTGTCACCACCACAACACACCAGGGTTGCAACAGTTGAGTTCCAGTGCTGGCGGGCCTCCTTTGCACCATGAGGTCCCCGGACTGTCCCTTTGAAGTCCTGAACTCTGTCAGCTAGCGACAAAAACAGCGTCTGAAGTGGACTCCCATCAACCAGAGATGAAAACGCGTACTGTTCCAGAGTTGACCGATACGATTCCCTAGCACAGCGCAAACGGTAAGCGAACCGGGAGGCATTTAGTTCAGCAGCGACGGCGAAAGTACCCCATGTAACCCTCGAGAAGACACTTACCGATCCAATGTTGAACTCAGCACAAGGGCCAGGTCCCATAGCCCTGCTTCCTTTGCGAGTTTGACCGCTTCTTGAGTACTACCATTAGCGAGAACCTCTTGCATCTAAATCACGCATATAAAAATACGTAAATAATGAAGAAACGAACGGGATGAGAAACCATCTACGAACTCTTGGAGGAGATCAGGTCGTTTTGGAGAGGTCGCACCTTCCTAGCAGACTCTGCCAATGTCTCCAGCTTATTGGAGTTCGCCCGGAGCGGCGATTTTAGTGCCGTCTGCTTAGTTAGCTGCTGCTGGACAGCGATCACGTTTCCGTTGATAGCTTGAGCAAGAGAAGCACAGTCCGCATTCTCATTCTGATACAAGGCCTTGAGGATTCTCCAAAGTGCCTTGAAACCCTCGGCTGCGGTAGTCACAAGTCGCCAGCAGACGAGTGTGGGGTTAGCTCTCGCATCAATCAAGTCAAAGAACAGAATTCTGCGCGCTTGACCGAAAGCTACGGTGTGTACGCGATCCTACCGTTCATCCTGTTGGGATGAGAGAAAGTTGACAATCGGTCACACATCTCCAACAGTCGTTGTCGATGTTTTGGTTCAGCCTTCGCGTCCCCCCTCATCTCAATACACTCGCGCAAAACCTTCGCATCATAATCGTTGCTTCTCTCAAACAGGACACTTCCAAGATCATACACCCGTAGCTTCCCCGGCTGACATCCCCCGTACGCCTGGTTCGCTGCCGACATGCATAGCAACGAACCACCAAACCCAAAGCTCACAATAGGACCGCCGCGCGGCAACATCGCGCTCTCTAGATTCGGAACAAAAGTCATTTGTTATTCGCTTATTTCACAGAGCAGCTTCAATAAATGACCATACAATGATCGATCGACGGTGAGACAGTCCAACTGGGTGCACGTACGTCTAAGCCCAGCTTGGGCACCGAATTGTCCTTCTGCCATCGTCGTCTGCGGTAGTGGCATCTGCGGCTGTCCCAGGGCTTGCATGCCTTGCAGGTCTGGCGGAGGGTTCCGGGGGGGCATCATCCCGGGACCAGGATCCAACCCACCAGGCATCGGAGGGACATACATTCCCGATCCCATGCCCTGCATTGGCGGGGATTGGATTGAATTATATGGCTTGTTTTCCGGTGAATAGGAAGGCAACAGACCTCCGGAGTTTTGCTATCACGTGAGGAAAAACATGAGATCTCTAACTTTAAGTTGCGCATCGATACGTCAGTGGGATAGTGGGATGCGCAAAATTCACCTGCTGCCGTTGGGGAGTCCTTCCACTTTTGGGAATACCTTCGGCACCGACATCCAAAGAAACCTCGTCAGGCATGATGCTCGCCACAGGGTTTGTAATCGGCGGGGAGCCTTGGATATGCTGCGGGGAGAGGAACGGCGCTGTTACAGGCGCGGGTTGGACTGGTATTGTAGGCGAGACGTTGTTCCTCTTCGCTGGCTGCTCTACACGGCCGATGGTATTGTTGTTGACTGGTTGCTGCGGTAGACTTCTCTGATCACTCATCAAACCTGCCATGAACACATTGTACGGCCGAGCTATTAGTGACCGAGGCCAACAATCGACTACATTGAACACCATCGGCTCACACCGGACCCAAAACGCGATTCTCTCAACACCTTACCGACATTGGGGGCCTCCACACTGAGGCCCGGTCTAGGTCCCACCGGCTGATCGGCCGCGGTCCTGTGCGAATCATGCAGGGGTTGATCATCGCCAAAATCTGATTGGGCTGGCGCCACTGGCATTTTTTGCCGTATAGGCGGCTGCGGCTGCGACTGCGACTGCAATGGCACCGGGGGTCCCGATGCGCGACTCTGTTGCTGTGACGACTGCTGGTGACTGCTGCTTATTCCAGCGAAAAAGTCTTCTGCGGAGGTCTTCGGTCGCTGACTGTAGTCAGTGGCTGCGTAGGGAGCAGGCTGCCTACCAAAACCCCGGTTGTCGTAGCCCGGACCCGCGGTCTCCCCGAAGGGCGCGGTTGTCGGCCTCAAGGCCTGGTTGGAAGGGCTAACGTTTGGGTTTAAGCCATAGATCTGGCCCCCGGTATTCATCTGCCCGTACGCCTGCACTGGCGGAGCCTGCGGCGATCTCTTGAACCCCGGATGTCCTCTTGGTTGCATTTGATCCTGCATCTGCTGCTGTTGAGCCTGTTGTGGCATTCTCGGCTGTAGAATCCTTTGCTGTCCAGGAAACGCGCCACCTGGAGCACTTTGGGGTGGGTACTGACCCTGTTGCTGGTACGGCGCGTGACCAGGCATTTGCTGTTGGTAAGCTCCAGCCTGTCCCATACCTTGGGCACCGCCTGGAGGCGCGTGCGTCTGCTGCTGCGACATCGCGTAGATCTGCTCCATGGATCTGAGCTGGTCCACCCCAACTCGGTTTCTCTGTACATTCTGGTTGGGATCCTTATGGGATCATGAAGAGATAGACGAGTAAGCTTCAACAAATGCAAGAAACTCCGACAGCTAGACATTACGGGAACGAACCAAGCGTACCCCTTGCTGGTAGTAGTACGGCTGCTGGCCGCCTCCATAGTAGCTCATTTTCCTATCCACCGGTGAACCACTCCCACAATTCGGGAATGAACCGCATTCGAATTGAGCCGACACACTCCGAGCTACGCCATTACAAAGACGAAAGCCTCCTCAACTCCCAGAAAACGACGCGTCACGAAATGGCAACAAAAAAGCTGGTACGCACAACAAAGGTTGGAAATCACACCCGAAAAAGTCGATGCTTCCTCAAACAAAACTCCACGAAGTCAGCATACGGCAATGGTTTTTCTCTCCAACATCCGAATAACGTACAAGAAACGGACTCAAACCTCACACAATCAAAACCCGTTCTCCTCCAACACCCACTCCCTGGTTCACCTAAGGGCGATCTCCTATACAATGACGGTTCCCACTCTAACAAAGACTTTTTCCCTTCAATTCGCTGTTTAAAACCCTAAACAAATCCATTCAAAGCTTCCCCTCCTCAGCAGCACCTCTACCAAAGCACTCAGCCTAACCAAAATCCTCCCTGTCCAAGCAGACAATCTTGACTCAGCCCAAGAAGTCTATTTCTAGTACAATAATTCTACATTAGAGACTACTCTCTTCAAATATGAAGAAACTGTTCGTAATTATTTCCATTACGTTCTTTTATTGATGGCAAGACATAATCTAAACTTCATATTTTGCAGATCGATCCTTCCCAGCGACAGTCTCCTCCAAACAGCCAGAGAGAGCCCCGCGAACGAAACCTGAAAAAAAAAAAAGCTAGAACAGCACATAGTCTTTTTTGATCAGAATTTCCATATTTTAAAAATTGATATCATGACTGAGACCATCATAATTTGAAGCTTTTTGTGAAGATTAAGTGAGAATGTGCGAAAAATAGGTCATGAGGATATATCTCTCTCATAGTACCCCATCGACTGGGCGAACTGAAGCGAAATGACTTCGGAAAACTGAAAAACTGTTGCAAAATAACGCTTTTGCAATATGTTGACTACCAGAAGCAAGCCCTGAGGATTGTACGACAGTCCTCTGAGGGGGTTTAGATTCCTTTGCAGAATACTAACTTGCTTTAGTCTGGTCTTGTCTTCATCATCCCTTCACCTAATTCATGCCCTTGCTACTCGTCGTCTAAGATATAACGTAGACGCTGGACTCCCGATTAAACAATGCATGCAATAAATTCTATGATTATTTAGAATTGATCTGTGACCGTTCGATCCTTGATGTATGTCGCTATTGATCCCATCTGGACGTTGTACTCAGGGGTTCAAATTACCCGGATTTCGACAAAAAAATCACATGCCAGGGTTCGATTTTTGCAGCCCCACCCTTCAGAAATTGAGATATTTCGAAGAGGAATTGTACAAGGGCTTTTGCGGAACTTTTGCACAGGTACAGCAAAAGCCCTTTTTTACCCAATTCTCAAGCTGAAGGATGTGTACCTCTGCCCTTATGGAAACTATTTCATGACACGCGTGATTGTTTGATTGGAGCTAGATTTATACTATTACGTACTAATAAGTACTGTCAAGGTAAGGTGGTAATAGGGCATGCCCCATAGGAGCATAGGGCGGGCCCTATCTGCCCTATGCATATTGTGGTACTAATTTCAACGGTTTTGCCCTAAAATATGCCCTATACAATGGTCAAATCGTCATTCCAAAAAAAAAAACAAAGTCCTAATTACTATGAAATTCGGGTCTGCTGCATTTTATAGCGGACGTATCTGGACCTTTTCTTATCGGGAGGATATGCGAACCCCAGTGAACCTGTCTCTACCCCTCCCGATTTCAAAAGCTCCAGCTCAGTTGTGCAGGGTCCCTGAGGATCGCTTGCACACACTGAATATGGTATCAATTCAGTCATGTAAAAATACACTAATAAAAACATATAGAAGCAAGTATGGGGACTTGGCCTTGCGGGCTTTCTACGCAGCAGGCGAGCCTTTTTCTTGGGCTGATGTCGCCGCTACCACGTGGTTGGATACAAGCATAGTTCTTCTACGGGGTCGAACATCACGAAGCCATGCTTCTCAAAGCGTTCCTGCTTTGCTTCTGATCCCTTGATCCAGTTGTTGTGCAATATGAACAGATCGGGGTAGCGCTGTGGTATGGTCCCATAGGTAGCGTTCCATATACCGAGAGTGATCCCGTTTGGGTATAGCTTCCGGTCCAATAAGCGGACTACCATACCGTTGTAAGCACAGCGATCATCACCAATAGTATTCTCACCATTCTTACCGCACATTACATCCCAGAAGCAAGGCTGTTCGGTCATGGCGCTTTTAGTTGCGAAAGCCACGATATCCTCAAACGCCTGGAAGACGGCCAAAAACCAACTTGAGGCTACTGTGTCACACGCGGAAAGAGAATGTTCGCCCATGAACTCAGGACGAGGCCTTACCTTGATTGTTGGAGGATTGCTTTTCGCCAAGTAGAACCCGCTGTTGATTCTGCGATAGCCGTTTAATTTTTCGTCGTCCGGTGCGTTCGTTTGAATCACTAGATCCACTTGATGGCTGATAAGGTCTGGAAGGGGGTTCTTAAACCATATGATATCGCAGTCCGTCCAAACCACATTCACCCCCATCTTCAATAGCCGCACCACAACGCGAGATTTCATTTTCGTTAGCTGCTTGAACGCATCAGTGCCGTACGAAGCATGTGCTACAAGCGTGTTGTTCAGTTCCCCGAAAATCGTCCTCTCAAAGTATACAGGAAGCCCTGCCAAACGAGGAGACGTGGTGTCGGTTTCATATTTGTCAGCGAGCGTGCTTCCCGCTGACGTTCCCGGACTTCCCATCTTACCCCTGACAAAGGCCCACTTGTAGAGATCTTCATCGAGGGCTGCAATGATGAAGTTGGATACTCCTAAATGCCTCATGTTACAAATCCAATTCATCATGATCGCTCGGTACCCAAAGTTTAGTGCCGTTAAAATTACAGTGTTCGAATCATCGGTCTGCTTCTGCACAAGATCTTCAAGGGTCAACGGCAGACCGAACTTTCGATCTTCAACTTTCTCCTCAGGGACAACCTAAGCGATGGGTGGATGGATGTATCAGCCTGAGAGCTCTCTCCTGGCTTCAGCTCCCTCTTCCGTATCCGTTGGTGTTCCACTTACTGGAATAATAAAATCTTCTGGGTTCTCGACGGACTTTGTGCCGCACTGAATGACCCTCGAACCGTCTTTTATGACGGGGTCAGTCTGCGTGGCTGATGAAAAGCTCGAAAACTCGCAAGGACAAACGCCGGGTCTTCGTCGCTGCAGGAGGCACATTCCGCCAACTTCATAACATAAAGCTAGCTTCCAAGGTGCGTAAAGTACGCTCCTGCGTTTTTGCAGAGTGAAGGCTGATCAGGACAAGGCACCGGCTAATGAATAAAAGGCCTGGGCGAAAGACTTACCCCAGTTGGTTTTTATAAGTTCCAACTTGAAGAGACAAGTAGATGTTGACGAACAGCTCAAACTTCGTCCTCTTCCCTTCTGACCAGAACTGCGCGAGAAGTCGTCGTCGCTTACTATCCTCCGCAGAAACAAGGTGATAGTCGTGTCTTATGTGAACGGTTAAACAGGTTTCGGAGACGTCCACCACCTGCCTATGCCCCGCAGCGATTGTCTCGTGAGTAAGCCAGTTGTCATATTTACCCCGACCGAACACGAAATGAGGCATGATGGGGTCAAAGAGACGCGGTCCATCTGTATTCCAGGCCCAGATGTCCATTCCTCCGTAAGTATGTAGAGTACCATGTTCAAGCACATGTTTTCGTATCTAAAGAACAAACGTGAGCGTACGGAAAGACGAGGAGAAAGTTTCAGTCATCCTATCAAGCGACGAACGACTGGACCATCGCTATCCTTCATCCAGCCCCAAGAAACGCAACCGAGCCTTGGAAAGATATCTCGTACCTGACTTGTATAGTCAGGGTCGGTCTCCTGGACATTTGGAAGTCCGTCAACGTCATAACGAGCTCCTACAACGAGGAAATCTCGAAATGTGGAGACGACCTTGTTCATCGTAGTGTAAAAGTCCTCGAACAGAAGGATATCACCGTTGATAATGACCGTGATCAGAGCAGAGGAATCGTTCGCCCTCTGTATCATACTATTAAATAACGGAACACCGAGGAAGTTCTTGTCAACTCTTCCTTCGATGTTGAGACCGTATTCCGCGGCGACTTCATCATAGCCTTGCTCCCACCCGAGCAGTGTGATCTTCGGTCGAAAAGTAAACAAGACATGTTTTCACTCAGGTTCAATTCAAAGCTAAAACTGGCCCCTGCTTAGACTGCGCAGCAGATGGACGCAGAACGACGTACCCTTGGCTTCGGTTCCAGACGCAACCAGGACTTGATAGCCCGCAGGTTATTTTCATTGTCTATACCAACGAAAGGCTTTGGCGCCGAAAAAATCTCCACCGACATCTGGTTGAGCCTTTCCGAATGGTCACCAAAAGGACTATTCTTCTCCACGCTCACTCTCCGAAAGTTCGACACCCCAGCATACCCACGGTCCCGATCCAGAAATATCTGAACCATAGACAGAACGAGCAGTAGCCCGCTCCAGAAAAATAACCACGTGGACACATTCGACGGCGGGTTTCTCGGCTTTTTCGGCTTCTCCCTCTTGAACGTCCCCCTTCGTATCATCACCCCTAGAAACTCAAAAACCTCAATTTAAACCCAACCAAACCCCAATCCAAAACCATAATCCCCCGAAAAAAGCTCTCAAGCTTCATAAACTCATCCCTTCCATCCCCATCATGATACCCTACAATCCCCATCCCATCCCATCCCTTCCAAAGCTTTCCCTCGCCCTCCACAAATCCACTCGGAGGCACTCTTAAATGTTGAAAGACCTTCGCAGCTCGTCAAGAAATAACGAAGACTTTTCCACCCACAAGGCAAGAAACCATCAGAAAATAAAACAAAACAAATAAATGAAAATTTTGCTGCACGGCAATTAAATTTAAGTGTCACCTAAATATTCAGTCTAAATTATCAATCTATACATGATAATATTTATGAAATAAATTTTTATTCTCTATATATGATTGAATATGGGATGACGCTTTGAGTAGATTTGTTGGAGGTTGCGGATGAATCAAAAGATATAAGTGAAATTTAGGTTTTTGCCTCGTGAGCGGTCGATGATGTTGAGAAAAATTTGTTTTGGTCGGACTTCTGTTTGGTGAGGGTGGCGGAGGGTGGTGGAGGGGTTGAGGAACAAGAGTGAGGTGAAGACCATCTACTTTAGCTACGGAATGTAGCGCTAGGGATAGGCAAGATAAGGAAAAAACCTAAGCCAGGGGCCAAAAGGTACTTAACCAAGCTTTCGGTAGGGAATTTTATGCTTTGCTCCGACACGGTTTGTGTGATTATGCCAGAAGGAAAATCTTGAGGAGAAACCACTTTCTCCATCAAGCGATTTCACGGTTGAGGTAAGGCAGACGACGTCAGGTTTATGTCTCAGCTTGCACACTCTTTTGAATGAATGAATTGGAGCTGGGGAACGGAAAAAAGTAGATGGACAGAATACCGGGTGGGGAGTTTTCGTCTTCTCCAGCCGTTTTCAGTGCAAGATGTGTGCGTGATTTGGAGGGGTTAGTGAGCGAATATCCATCTTAAAAGATATCGAGTTTATGATACGAAAGGTCCTACCGTAAATGGTTCTTCTGGTTCATGTTCTGATTAACGGTCCTCGATGACTCAGTAGGGGGTACGAATTGAAAAAAGAGTAGATTGATTACTGGAATCTCAGATTTCCTTCTAGTGAGCGGTCGTCTGCACGGTGATTGCGTGATTTAGAACGTGCGGTAGTCAGTTACGAGCTGCGCTTCGGGAGATACTTTCTGAAGTCTTGGAACCATGTCTCAAACTCTCCATCAGTCATCAGGAACCAAATGAAACACGTGAGAGAGCGGGTCAGTTCGTTTGTTAACCAGATCACTGACCGACGCCTTGAGCACTGTTTAAAGACGTCACCAAAGATTTAATGAAGTCAACGGGGCTACGTCGATGGTTCTTCAAAGGGATTAGGTTGATTGAACGGATTGTCCTGAAAGAGCGTGTTAGCGTAGCACTCACGTTGGTGAAGTGGCGTCGGCAAGGGTTTCTAATACTCATTACGACGGGTTGCGGCCACCCCTACTGAACATCAGTTTTGGATATGGCGAGTCCAGGTAGAGTCTAGTGCTGACCGGCTTCCTATGTTCTTGGACACAAACAGACGTTTTCGCGACTGAGCCAAGGGAGGTTGTCCTGCGTGACAAAACACGACTGGTAGAACGTTGACAATCGGCGACTGTTGCTATTGAGATCCCGCTGGTACAACTTCAGCAAGTTAACCGCCGCGTTAAATTCTCTCCGATCCTACGGCACTCGGATATTCAGCTTTCTGCTGAGCTTTCGTACCACCGAGAGTCGGTCTGTGCAAAGCTTGTTCGAAGTGTTGATGTTCTCCCTGATGGCTTGACCATTTCTAATCGTTGCCAACGTTCGGACTCGTTTCTTGTCACGAACGAACCGCATACAGGATTAGGCTATTTCCTTTAGACCTTGGGTAGCTGGAACTCCTTGGTTCACAGAGACCCCTTCCCGCAGATCGCCAAGAACAAATTTTGCTCATCCTAGGCGTTCAAGGAACTGTGCGTGGATATACCGACGCAAAATTTCCCGAATCGGGGTGCTCAAACTGTCAGTTAACGGCAGTGAGGCGACAGTAACCGACCCGCAATTTTTTACCCCTCCATCCTCCGTAGGTACGTAGACTAATAGGCAGCATACCCCGTACGCCCAGTAACCCCCCTTTCCTACCAAAGTGTGCTCGGATGCGTCTGTTGCTTCATGCTAAACACGTCCCATCGATCCATTCCCACATACTCAGTTTACCCTATTTGCTCCACACCTCATGAAACTCTTTCGATTATTACAATGCTGAATAATAGTAAATTAAAGTCCTTTTGTTTTGTTTTATAGGGATTGGTATAGGGGGGGCGAGGAATACGTTTGGAATTTGCTTCCAATCTCTGGAATGTGGGAAAGCTAATGGGACATGAGGTGAACCTGAACGCTCCTGAGTTTGACTGGGACGGTGTAAAAAGAGCTGGCGGTAAGACTTTCGAAAGGTCCGCGCGTACTTTTCTTTCAGTGAAGCATTTTTTAGACAAGATTTCTTCTGGTATGAGGACCAGAGGTGGTGATGGGACTAGACTTGAAATCGATTTGAAGAGAAACCGGTTCCAGGTGTTTTGTTGGAGGACCTGCCAATGGACTTGATTGCTGCGTGAGAACTGGTATGTGTCGCGCGCTTAGGAATGGTTAAGATTGGCCGGCACTGATTCAGCGGGTTCAAGTTTGCATCGGGATTAGACTCATCTCCTAACTTCTGGGCGAAGGAATTACGGGATGTGCACGAATGGCGAAGGCGCTGATCTCTCGGCGCAAGTTTTAGCGAAAACTTGAGGGGACGAGAGCAGCAGCAATCTGGAAAGTCCGACAAAATTCCGATGTCCTTTGACGGAGTTGACAAACGCGAAAAGATCCTGAATTCGAAGCTCATCGCTGAGCACGGAGAATATGCGTCCCTTCGTTCCAGTCATCGGATGACGTTGCCTGACTGCTCACCGTCAAGAATCAGCGATGGGCCGGATCGATTGGATGCTCCACAGATCATGAACCACGTGCTCGAGACCGAAGGAAAGTTCTGTAAACGGAGAGGGCGACATTCGAAAAGGGAGGGAACGAGCTCTTCAACTCGCGGATTAGCGAGACCTTCGTCGTCAGGGCCTGATTCTAGACCAGTCAAGAGTGATTTAGCAGTATCGACGTCCTGCGAAACGCATAATCGATCATCTCAACGGCTGCGGGAAAAATGTGAACTCCAAACTTCATCTTCCGCAATGAGCCATGCGCGAGAACCGCTGTCGAAGACCACAGCAGCGGGGCACAAGAGAACTAATGGTGAAAGGAGGGCAGGGGACTCTAACCAAGTGGAATCGGAGGACAGCCTGTCCGTTGACATCTCCAAATCATCCGAAAAGGCGAACGAAGCAAGGGCACGTAAGAGATTAAGAACTTCACAGCGGCGAGCAGCCTTTCACAAGCATGTGGGCGAAAAGTCGGTCCTGAAGTTTCGCAGCCTACAAGAGATTTGTCTCGACGACGATGAAAAGCACCCCACTAAGAGGACGACAAAGCCGGAGGTAGTCCTCCTCACCAACAAAACATACAAGTCTGTGAAAAGGGAACCTTCACCCGTGGTTCGGGGAGAATCGCAGAGATCGCCTCGCTGCCTTGGACCAGGTGTTCAGGTCAAGTCAGAACCATTTTTCGCCCACACGCCCAAGCCGCGCCTTTTAACAACTCCACACGCCATTGCGAATTCCGGGCGGAACAGTTTAGCGGAGACGGAAACCCCAACCTCCTTGGCGAAAGACGTGCGACTGGAGTCAACAGCAAATAATCAAATGAATGCAGAGCCAAAGGAGGCAGTTTTGCAACAGATAAAAGAGCATGGCGTAGGCCGCTCTGCGGAGACTGAAAACACTGGACGAACACTTGAGCAACCAAACGTTGAGAAGGAAACGATCAAGAACAAAGTTGGAGAGGATGTCCAGTGCACGAAACGAGGATCTGACGGTGACCCCGATGGTGAGGGTGACTCTGACGAGGACGAGACGGTCTCCGAGCAGGGCAAAGAAAGGGAAGGGACTGCGGAGGGGAGAAGCTTCCGTTGGTGGTTCAGCCAGGCCGCTGGTAAACTTCAGGCAGCGTTTAGCCCGAGTAGCCGAAAGGGATCTGACGTTGAATATATGGAGGAACTTGATCGGAAAACGAGGAGGGCGAGTTTGACAGCTGATCCACCTGAGATCATTTCTCGATCGGCTAGGGAGCTGATGAGCAAAATGCCCGCTGTAGATGAGGACGGCAAAGCTCCGAGCGAATTTGCAGGGAGTCAGAGTACTTGGGGAACACCCCCTTGTCGATCCTTGATGCAGACGACGCCAAGCCCAAAAGGAGCTCGGGCGACGGGGTTCATCGATCCTACTGGGTGTCTCCGGCGTAGGAAACAAGTGGAATCATCGGAGCCCGGGTGTGATCCGGAAATTCCGAAAGTAACACGTCCAGAGGTAAGCATCTGGAACACTTTCCCCGAGCATGGGACTCTGTCCATCCCCGCCGGCCTCTGAAAGTTTGAGTACATTGCGACTCTTGACCGTGTAGCGAGGGACTTCAGGGCTCTGGACGAACGAGAGCTTTACAGGCGGATTTTCTTTCAAGAAGTCCTCCTCGGGTGGATCCGAGGGGTCGTCGATGTGCTTCGACGGCGAATGCTTCGTATGCGAGAACAAAAATCCCACTGTACGGTGCCAGTCGTGCCCCAGGGTGGTCCACCACGAGTGCTTGTCGCCCTCACTTTTCTGCCCGCCCACGAGCTATGTGTGTCCTAAATGTGCTCATCACGAATTCGAGGGAAAGATCGAAGAGATTTTATGTTGTGCACCCGCTGAAGAAGACGCGAACGCTTCCGAGGACATGTTCCACGTTAAACTGTACGGAAGATCGTACTTGGCGACTGAATGGGTGACAGAGTCGGACCTCATGAAATCGTGTGCAAGAAAACTGCAGAACTTTCGACAAAGGGAAAGCAAGAGAGTGGGACTGCGCGAAGGCATAGACGGATGGCACGACGGTGTGTTCCACGAATGGCTAACTGTTGATCGAGTCGTTGCCAGAAGTGGAGATGACGCCCTAGTGAGATGGAAATCATTACCTTATACATCCTCGACGTGGGAACCGGTGGCCTTCGTTGCAGAAAGGTTTCCCCAAAAACTTGAGGCATACAAACGATCTCTGCAAGCATTGAAGAAGGAAAATTCAAACGGCTTCTTAAGGTTGAACCCCTTTGAAAGACCCGTCACTTGCCCACAACTTCGCAAAGACGAGCTAGTTGCCGCAGTTGGTGGTGAGCATCTCTATGAGTATCAAGTCGAAGGGGTCCAGTGGCTGCTTAAGAGCTGGTTCGCGAGGCAGAATGTTGTCCTGGCCGACGAGATGGGGCTCGGAAAGACGATTCAGGTCATCGGGTACATTTTGAAACTGCACCAAGCAGGGTGGACTGGTCCGTCCTTGATCGTGTGTCCTTTGAGTACAGTCAAGAACTGGGCACGTGAATTTGAGAAGTGGGCACCGCAAATCAATGCTGTGACTTACGTTGGGGACGTGTTCTCTCGAAGGTTGATTCGAAAGTACGAGCTGGGCATGAATTCAAGTCTGGCAGATGGAAAGCGGTGCCTCCGAGCGCATGTGATTATCACTTCGTACGAGATGCTGTTGGTGGACAAGAAAGATCGCTATGTATTGCGACGCCTCCAGCCATTCCACTCGTTGATTGTCGACGAGGGACATCGCTTGAAAGGGGGCTACTCAGCCAGGCTATTCGAAGTGGCCTCCAGTTACAGAGTCTCACACAAGGTGTTGCTTACTGGAACACCGCTGCAGAACAAGCTCGTGGAGCTATTCAACCTTTTGGAGTTTCTGGATCCAGGCCGAATCGACCCGAGTTTGTTCCTGGACAGTCCCGAAGACGATGCCCACATAGAGCAACTGCGTAGTATACTACAGCCGAGGCTGATGATGCGTACGAAGAGCGACGTTTGCTTGGAGCTCCCTCCTAAAAAGGAAATCACCCTACCCGTACCACTGACAAAGCTCCAAAGAGACTGCTATATGGCGATCCTTACAAAGAAGTTCGGCGTTTTACGAGACGCCTCTGCATCGACGGAGCTGAAGAACGTCTTAATGGAGTTGAGGAAATGTTGTAATCATCCTTACCTAGTCAGCGATACAGAGCCTGCTGACCTAGGGCCGGAGCAAAGGCTTCGCATGCTCACCAACTCCTCTGGGAAGCTGCAGCTCTTGGATCGCATGTTGCCGCGACTCAAGGAACAGGGCAGGCGAGTTTTGCTGTTCTCCCAAATGACCATGTTGCTCGACATTGTTGACGACTACCTTCATCTCAAACAGTTCAAATATGAGAGGCTCGACGGAAAGGTTAAGGTAGAAGAGCGGCAACGAGCCATTGATAGGTGAGCCGCGTTTCCACGAATATTTAAGTCCCCAATGGTACTTTACATCAAGCTAAAGCGATAGTCATTCTTCTGCCATGAGCTCAGGTTCAGCAAGGACGGAACGGAGAGCTTCATTTTCTTGCTGTCGACTCGAGCAGGAGGTCTAGGCATCAACTTGACAGCGGCGGACACAGTCATCATCTTCGACTCTGACTGGAATCCCCATATGGATACCCAAGCACAAGCACGAGCTCACAGAATTGGACAGTCGTCGCCGGTACTAGTTTATCGGTAAGATAGATTCCCAAAGTTGAATTTTGAGTGCTCCATGCATGGCCTACAGTCACTTTGACATAATCCGAATGACCATGGACCGTGGATGTTAACTCAAGGTGAGTCTCTTTGCGCGTGTAATTGAAGTTTTGTGAGCGAAAACACAGTGGAGGAGCAGATTTTGTCGACAGCTCGGCGGAAGCTGGCTCTCAATGAAAGGGTGGTCCGAAGGAAGAAGAAGGGCCAGAGCTGCGAGGAGCTCTCTGAGGCCATCAGCCACGGTGTCAAGGTCCTCGCAAGGCAGGACTTGAACGGTGGCGGGGTTCCCAACTTATTTAACGAGGCTGTTCTAGATCTCATCCTCGATCGACACGTTGCATTTTCGGATGATGCTCTGAAGGAGGATAAGCTCAAGTTTCTAGTCGGCCACCAGCTCATCGACGCTCGAAGAGGCCGGGGCGGCCAAGGCGAAGACGCTGCCAGTCCTGCTACTCCAGACGAGCAGTTTTGGGATTCACTCCTCAAGGGTCGAGTTCAGGAGCAAGAACGTGGAAAGATTCAGCAGGAACTTGGAAGAGGAAGGAGGTCAAAACGGGAAGTCGACTACACCGATACTTTAGTTGGGGGGAATGGAGATCGGGAACAGCGCAGTTCGAAGTTCGAGTTGCGAAGCAACGGTAGTAACCCAAACAAGGACGGGCAGCGGCGACAATTATCTAAGGAACCGGAACGAACGAGCGACCGTGCTCGACACAGTGGTGGAACTAGCAATGCCTCCGTGGGAGATACCAAAAACAAATCTCTACCACGGAAGGAACCACAGGCATCTCCGAAAGAACGACGGGAGCAGTTGCGGCACCACTTGATGAAGCACGGACTACCTGTGCTTGGAATCGATCAGCTCACTGAAGACATTGCAGCGTCAAATGACAAAATCCCGACGACTCAAGGCGCACTGACTACCGATGGCGTCACGTCCTCACTTGCGGAGCTGTTGGATGTGGAGGACGGCGAAGAGGATCATTCAATTCTCGAACGCGTGAATGACATGGCCCTTATTCGATTGAAATTGGCGGAGACTTTCTCTACGCGAAAATTTCAAATCCGGATGACTGAACCGGATTGTGAAGAGGGCGAGCAGGCCCCAGGCTTTGTTGATTCGCGCGAACCTATGGCAGAGATGTGCGGTGATATAGAGCTTCTCTTGGGCATTCATATCCATGGCTGGGGCAGCTGGACCCTAATTGTCCAGGATGATGGTTTGAACATGGCAAGACTCTCACTAGGGCAGGACCAAGTTGCGGCCTGTCTACAGAAACGGGCGAAAGTACTTGTGGACAGCTTGCGAAGAGAATTCCATAAACACCGATCCTCGCTCTAAGCGATTTCGCAACTAGCCCTTTCAGCAGCAAACACCTCCAAGAAGAGAGAGCAGCACAGGTCGAAAGTGCAGGATAAACAGAAATGTACAGACTGTGCATGGATTGTGCCCTATTAAAAGGAATTTGTTTCCGCTCGGAGTTTGGTACTGCGTGACTTCAAGCTCCCCAAATGGAAACACAGCCGAGGGGGGTCCTAAACGCGAGAACTAGTACTAAAACTACCTAAACTACTAGTAAGGTTTTTCTGACTTCCACAACATTCCGAGAGATCGACTTTAAATCTTCGCTCGGCCCTAAGCAGCTAGCGGAGGCGTCTTGTACAAGCTCTACTATACAGGACTAGGAAGACTCATTTATACTAATCCTTCATGTAGTTCAATAAAAAACCTAGTGCAAGACTCAGTGCGGAATGGAGTCAGACTCTGAGCAGAGCTAGCTGCACCGGATCCAAGGAAGACTGCCCCATCCAAAGCGTACCCTCGTGCTCGATGATTCCAAGCATGCAGTGAACAATAGTCAACCACCATTCTACAACTACCTCACTCAGAAGTTTTGCTTTCCTTAACAGTGGTACAAACATCACGCGTTTATTCAACAGACGAGACCCGCTCTAATTAGATGGCACACGATACATGACCGCTCGTGCTCTGGGTCATGGACCTGCTTGTCGTACAACTACTTCACAATGGAGGAAAGCAAATAGTTCTAAGCAATTCACTGAACTACATTACGAGTGGTGGGTTCTGGTCACATGAAAAGTAAAAGCTATCAATTTCACGAGTTCCCTTGAAAGTTCAATCCCCCGTCAATGAGCCCCGTACGTACAACAGAGTACATACTATTTCGAGTGCAGGGTGTGGCCCAACAAGACTCCATGGATTACAGGACTGAATATTCATTAACGAGAATTTCAATCAAACTCGCTTGAATGAGGCCAAGCAGAAGCGCATGCCTTCCTCCGTTGCATTGAGAAGAACTACTAGAAGGAACTATCCACGAAAGATGTGACCGTGACGATGCAAGCCAATTAAACTCGCAAGTACCAATCGGTTTCACGCGCTCGTCCCGGTAAAGAAAAAACCCAATACCCTTCTAATCGATCAATGCACACCACCCAATTCCCCCCCCCCTGACACAGTCTGCGATCTCAGGTCAGGGCATGCTGCCCATTCCACACCCGCTCTACCCGTTAAGCGTTGTTTACATTGTCTCCATAATAAAGCTTGAAGAGTGAACCAAATATTATCAGATTCTGATAAAAAATCCATCTAAATGACCTTAGCTGTTTGTAGTATTTTCTCAAATAAAACAAGAACTCAATCATATTCCATCCTCAAACTTGCAAAAAGTCCACCAATTCGGCCAATTTAATTATGTATTATAGTACATTTTAAGGTTACCAATCAACATTTATCGGAAAGTAATGTCTGGAGGATAAATATCCATAGGAATCGGGTATTCCGGCGAGATTTTTCTGGGAGGCAAACTATAGCGTATTTCTAGGAGGATTAGTCGGACAGATTTTGTTCGGAAGGAAACATATGAGCCTGCGAAACTGGTGGTTTCAGCCGTGACCAGGAACCCCGTCGTGTTCGCTGACCTACATCATGGTGCAAACGCCTTTGGAAAAAGAATGTGAATTATTTAGTTTCCGTTTCGGGTGGTAAGAGTACGCTCAGAAGTAGTACTAGTTATATCTAAATTCCTTCCGCTTTGCGTTACTTTGCTAGCCGACTTTCTGCTCTGTGATTCACTATGTAATTTTAACGGCTGACTGTATTTTTCTACCTACATTTAGAAAAAATTTGCAGAAACGTTCGGGGGTGCGAATAGCGGAAAGACCTATTAAGGGGTAAACAAAAGGAGCCGAAAATCCTAAAACGGTAAGCCCAATCCTTACCCCCCTGTCCACATGAACGTGAACCTCTTCAAGAATCAAATTAATAGAGGTTCTTGAACGATTGATTAGTAGCCAGGGGTGGTTTTGAATCTAAGTATCTGCCAGTTACAATGCTGTGATAGGGGTAGCGAAAAGGTCTAAAGACCATGGTTTCTACGTTTATGGGCCAGCTTTTATTTCCGTAGTTTTTGGATACTGTCGTAAAACGTTGTTGATGGAGCTTTTTGATGTCAATGCAGAGGGGGCAGGTCAACTGGCATTTGCGAGATGAAGTCGTTTGCGGGGTGACCGGTAGGGGTCGTCAGTTAGAAAAGGATATAGCAAGAGGATGGGGAGGTGGAGTGGAGAGTGGGGACAGTAGGAGAAAAATTCGTTTTGGACTGTTGGTGTGAGAGTCCGATTGAATAGAATTCAAGTCGATGTGGTTGGGGTTAGTGGTATTGAAAAGGTATTGAGGTGGGATCAGGGTTGGGTGTGGCCATTGGATTGGCGTTTATTGGAAGTATGAATGGTGTGGAGAAGCTTCCTTCTCAGGAGGCGTCAGATGATGTGAAGACACTGAAGGGGGAAGTGAAGATGGAACTGATGACGAACAAGATTGAGCAGGGTATCAAGGAGTTGGACGTGAACGGACCACCTCGTCCTGGATTCCCGGCATCGACGACGATGTCAAATCAAGCGCCTCCAGCAGATGAGCTAGATGATTACAAGGTCTGTCCGCTGTCCAAGCACCATGCACCTGAAGTGGATTGGAAGAGCATGTCCAACCGGGAGCTCGCAAACTCCAAGGATATGTACACGAAGGAGTTTTCAGAGCTCATGTTCAACCAACGCGTCCTCTTCGCTGCTTTGGACCCAAAGGTACCTCTGTTAGAGAGGTTTAAGTTCTGCTGCATCGTTTCTAGCAATATGGACGAGGTATACGCAAAGAGGCTCGGGAATATTCCGAAGTTTGATGAGGAGGATGAGGAGGATAGGAACAAGAACTACAAGAAGCTGATCCGGCCTAAGACGGGGTTCGAGGAGGAGCTGGCTTCCGCGGTCAGCGATACAGTGGATGCCCTCTACGACTGCCTTCTTACGCAGCTGCTTCCTCAGATGAAGGAGCTCGGTGTTGAAATTCTCACGCGGAAGAAGCTCAATGCGCAGCAGAGGAGGAACGTGACGGTATACTTCAAGAAGAAGATTTTACCGATCCTGACGCCGTTGTCTGTAGATCAGACCCACCCCTTTCCGTTGCTTCAAAGTCACGGAATCTACCTGGCGGTTGTGCTGTTGAACCCAGAAACGGACAAGACGCGACGGGTGTACCTTAGGGTGCCGCCGGTGAAACCGAGGGCCGTGAAGCTAGATGACGAGGGACTCAAGTACATCCCCATCGAAGAGATTGTACTGGACAATATGAACCTGGTCACGGAGGGTATGCAGGTGCTCAAGGCATATCCATTCCGCGTCACGAGGAACGTCAAGCTCGTGATTGACGATGCCCACTTTGGTGAGAGCGATAACCTGCTTGACTTTGTGTGGGAGGAAGTCCACAGGCGGCGCAGCGCACCGGCCACGAGATTGGAAGTGACTAAGGACATGCCAGCAGAGTTCTTGGACCTCTTGGTGAAGGAGCTCATTCTGGACAGCACTGATGTGTTTGTGTTGCCGTGTAACCTGGTTGGTCTAGCGGACTTTATGTCCATTAGCTTCAGCGCACCCTTTGCGGAGCACCGCGACGCCCCGCATACACCGAGGGTGCCGAAACGCTTCGAAGGGCTCGAGGAGAAGCTGCTCATGGAGCCCGGAAAGGTCTTCAACCAGATCCGAAAGCAGGACATCTTGGTCGAGTACCCCAAGCACTCGTTCAAGCACAGCAGCGCATTGTTCTTGAGAGCTGCAGCTAGGGACACAAAGGTTAGGGTCATCAAGTGCTGCCTGTACCGCGGTGGAGATGATTCCCCCCTTGTGGCTTCGCTGATAAGGGCGGCCAAGTCTGGCAAGGAGGTGAGCGTTCTGGTTGAACTGAAGGCTTCGTTCGATGAAGTTCAGAACTCCGAGTACGCACGGAAACTGAGAAGGGCTGGATGCAACGTGAGCTATGGCATGCTCGGCCTCAAGGCTCACTGCAAACTGATCCTAGTCGTGCGTGAGGAGGAGAGTGGCTTCCGGCCATACGCCAATATCGCAACAGGCAATTTCAATCCCGGAACTGCAAAGATCTACACGGACCAGTCCCTGTTCACATGTCGGGAGAACATCTGTTCGGACGTTATCGACCTGTACAACGCACTGTTCGGCTATTCACGAAAGCGGAACTACAACTCCTTGCTCGTTGCGCCGGTGAACATGTTGTCCAGTTTCATTTCGTTTATCCGCAAGGAGGCGGAGAACGCGAGGAAGGGCCAGAAGGCTCACATCATCGTCCAAGTCAATGGGCTCACTGAACCTTCCATAGTAGAAGAGCTCTACGCCGCCTCCCAAGCCGGCGTCAAGATTGATCTGATCGTGAGGGGCATCTGTTGTATCCGACCCGGGCTGCCGGGCAAGAGCGAGAACGTCAACGTCTACAGCTGGATTGGACGGTTCCTTCAGCATCAGCGGATCTATTACTTCTACGATGGTGGAAAGGAGCACATGTACATTGGATCCGCGGACTGGAGAAGCCGTAACCTGAAGAACCGTGTGGAAGTGTGTACGCCAGTCGAGGATTCAAAGCTCTTCAAGAAGCTCTACTCCAACCTGCAGTTCTTCCTCAAGGACACACGGAACACCTGGCGCATGGCATCCGATGGACGCTATTACATGCGGAAACCGGAGGCGTCTGTCAAGTCCATTGCCATCGAAAAGTCGAGCGAACTGGAGGATGAGTATGCCACGAGCGCGATTGTGATGGATGCGGAAGGAGATGGCTCCGATGACGAGGATGTTACGAGATACAGGGTCATGATCAATGGTGCTCAGGTGGCGGTCACTTCGGCGCTGCACATGTGTATTCCGGTCCGGGCAATTGATGATAAGAACCTGAGCGTGCTTTTGGTTCAGAGCGGAAAGAGCACAGACGAGGAGAAGATGGTTTGGAGCTTTCCGCAGGTGAATGACGAGAGTGGAAACTCGCTCCTGGATGCTGTCCAGGGAGAATGCGAGAAGGAAGCTGGGGTCACGGGCGGAGTAGTGGACTACATTCCGTGGAAGAAGATTGGGACAGACACTGCCGCAGATTTCCACATCTTCCAGGTCGAGGCCGAAGAAGAGTGGGCAGGAGAGCTAACCCGCGGACGCCTTTGGATGACTTTGCCCGACGCTATCAACCAAGCCAATGAGATGAAGGATGAGCGGCAGGAGAAGACGCTTGAGGCGGTCCAGAAGTGGTTCGCCGACCTCCACTGAAGATTTTCGAAGACCTAACAAATACACAACTACGTTTGACTTATATTTCCAAGTATATAGCTGCAAGACTTTTTCCATAATCTTCAGCCGATATCTTTTTGTCCGCGTTTACAGACTATACTGTAGGGCTTGAAGCAGAACAAATACAAACTTAATTTCAAAACAAGAGACTGTATAAAACAAAAGGTATCTATATTCAAACGTGCAAGTTGAGATGACAGTCAGCTACGCCGCGAAACCCGCCACGAAATTGAGAGCTTGAGCGCTAAGGTGAAATCCCAGGTTCAACTATTTTGTTGAAGGAATGCCATCTTTTTAGAGGAAATCGTTGGCTCTGAGGATCCGGAAAATGTCCACGTTGGTCTCCAGAAGGCAAGCGTGTCCGCAGCTCGGAAGCTCTTGTACAGATGAGTCAGGGATGAGATCTGCTAAACGACTGGCTTCTCTTGTTGAGTCGAAGATCATATCTTTGCCGCTCGCGACGATGAGGGTAGGCATCGTGATCTTGTTCGTTATTTCCTGGGTCAACATCGAAAACAGTCTAATGAGTTCTCTGCCTCCATGAGCACTGTGAACCTGGAACCTCACTCTATCTCGAAAAGGCGGCCTTCGAATGAGCCGCAGGCGATGTTCTGCGGCTTCCAAGGGGGCTGAAGAGACGTTGACGGACGGGAGCTGCATGACGGGTCCAGGAGTTATGTTCTCAGGATCGACCCGGTCCGGGCTTGTTAGGAATCGCCACAGAACTGTGGCCGCTAGAGGGTAAAGAAGCTTTCCTGAAGAGTCAATTCTCAAGACTGGGAGAAGTGCTGCCCCAGCTCCGACGAGAGAAGATGATCGAAATGCGGTGGCGGAATTTACGAGCACAAGACGATCCACCAAAAGCGGTTCCACAACCAACGCGGACAAGGCAAACACCGCGCCGAGAGATTCCGCGATGACAATCACCTGCGAAGGCTGGAGCTCATTCTTGAGGTTCCTCAGAGCGGCTCTAGCAGCAGATCTAAGAGTCGGCCAGCCTGACTTATCCCGTGGCCCGTGATAAATCGACGCAATGCTGACGCCCTCCCCAGCGCATCTAACCTGGTTCACAGGAAGCGCTCGGGCATCCATGCCGGCAAAAAAGACCACCAATGGACACCTGGAAGGCGCTTCAACCCGTTCGACTCTCACCACCAAAGCCCGGTAGTCCGGCAAGCCCATCCTCCTCACCACAGAACGATGGCGTGGAGCCTGCCAGTTCACAACAAATCCAAACTCCATCTCGGACCACGGTGGCACGATGTTCAATCGATGTTTTGATCAGTCATTACAGTTCCATTTCAGAAGATCAAACCTCCGCGTCTACTTCAAAGCTGCCATACTTCCGATACCTCCTCCAGAGAGCTCTCCTGACCCTGAACTTGTCAGTTATCCACCCGCCATCTCCATTCAGTCAAAATATTAAAACCTAGATTGTTTTCAGTCAAAATTTGAATTAACGGAAAACGGATTTTTTAGGTTTGCCTGGATTAGTGAGTATTTTGTACATACTCTCATGAAGCTGATGATTATGTAAGGCCAGTGCTTGGCGCTATGGAAGTCCACATACCTCTAAGGCGATGAACAAATCTATCTAGGTGCTTGTTAGAGGCGTGTTGAGGTCAGATAGTAACCTCACAGAGTCTTTTGAAAGATAAAAAAAGTGTTCCAAAAGATTATACGCCCGGTCGCGAGGAAGAACGGAGAAGGGTCGCGTGTGTACGACCCGTTTCTGGATGCATCCAGGTTCCGGAAGTTGAACACGAATTGGCTATGAACGCTCCAATCCGTTTCTATAAATCTTCTGAAGTGCTCACCACTGGATAAGCCGAGTCGCGTCGCAATCCATTTCCACCCCTGGACCTTTGCTCTGCGAAACCTACGCTTGCATGGTACAACGAGAGCAGCCTCTACTCCTCGCTGACCAGGCCGCTCGTCATCTAACCCCCCAGTGAAGGGCTAGAAACCTGAGCGGTGTCTCAGCGACGGAAACGAAGCTAAGCCTCAGAAACTCAGACAGTCCTGAAAAACTCGTCAGACCGAAATTAATGTTCCTCGTTCATTATGCCCTGGTTTCTCATAGTGACAAACCTTGGGCATTCAATCGGTTATTCGGCTTCGTCAACTTGGAGAAGCAACAACGGTCCAGCGCTTCCCTGTTCTCAATACGTGCCATGCCTCATATTGACGCTTCCAAGTAATTTAATAAAGGACGCAGCACAGCCCGGTGCTTGGAACGCTTCCGTAAGAAGTTGAACGTGCTCTCGACTAAACTGAGCGCTGCTAGGCCGAGGATCTTAACAGGTATCAAAGAAATGGTACATTTCAAAGTCTCTATTCTCTTCGTTTTGTTCATTGTCTGTATTGGAATAAGCTCTCTCGCGGACGCGAGGTCGACTTCGAAGACAAGCCCGATCGCGCGTTCGCTTAAAAGGCAGCAGAGGCGATGCGAAAAGTCGTCCGCATGTTATGGGCTACACGATGAGCATCTGCACAACTGCATCTTGAAATGTGCGTCTGAGCATTGCTATGAGCTTATTTACGCAAAAGATCCGGTGAGTGACTCCTGTGGCTCCCTCGCAACGCAACCAGAAGCCTAAAGCAAAGAAGTCTAAATAACGCTTCCGCCGTATTGCATGTCATTCGAACAGCTGGAAGATGGTGAAGTAGATAACTCTCGATCGAAAGCGTTTCTCAAATGCTTTGACAAAAGCTCAAGAGGAGAAAGCGTCTCGCCACAAGTCCTGGACGAGCTGTAACACTGCTCCTAGAGGAGGTTGCCTGATCGCTAGAGTCATTTACATTGTACAGTGAGTTTTAAAATAGCAGAGACGAAGCGTCAAGAGATTCTCAATAGAAATTTCAAGCTGGGAGCTCGCTGCTTATCTCCGAGACTCCTGCTTGATCAACGACGAGCGCGAGTTTTGCTCCTGTAGGTTTGCTTGGCGAGCTGAGCACTTCGATGGACTTGGTTGATGTCGGTCCGTCTTTAGTAAGCAAATATCTGGCCGACATATAGCTGCTCCAGAAAATCCCAAGCGCTGGTGCCTGTGGGATAAGCGACCGACAACAAGAAAGAGGGGTTCGGGGCGGCTTGGTCAATTCGACTCTGTCTGAATGATCTATTCGCTTTCTGGTAAACTTACGAAAGGTCGAAGCGACCCGCGTAACCTCATCGCCCCTGCTCTTTCCTGGTGAGCTTCGATGAACACGTCCGTGACTTGATTAGTGAGCAATACCAGAGCCTTGAACTTCCTTGCGACAGTTCTAAGGGCCTTTACGAGCTGGAACACTAGACTATCCCTCGCTGATCCCGATCTTGCTGATCGGTCGCTGTTGAACCTCAGCGGTGCTGCGACAGAGTCTACAATGACCACGCGCGCACGTGACTGTTCGAGTAGCCAAGGAAGTCTGTAGCTGCACAGCGAAATCAGTGAATCTGCTGAACGACACATCTCGACGATAACCTTGTCGCTGAAGCTGGATCCTTGATAATCCAGTTGCAGATCAAGCTTTTCCCGAAGCCCAGCCTCGATCTCCAGCATCCTCGACACAGGAAAACTCCCTTCAGTGTTTATGTACACGCAGCCGTTCTCCAGTCCACCAAAATCCCGCGGCGCGCAGGACATCAGCGCGAGCTGCATACACAGCTGGCTCTTTCCCGCGCCAGCACGCCCTGTGAACTCAATCAGCTGTCCATCCTCTCCAATACCAATCCCATCGCCTCCCAGAAGCAAATCCAAAGACCTGATCCCAGTCTTAAGTACCTCTCTGTCCCTATACAACTCCGCAGCGGACCTCAGCACTACCTGATCCTCAAAGAGCTCCTTTCTAAGAGCCAACAACACATGTCCCCGGAACTGAGGACCAGTCGATAACCCAAGACATACTTTCTCAATCTCCTTCTTCACCAATCCATCGTCCTCAGTGATCAACAACTGAATCGCGCCTTCACGTCCAAGCTCGCTCATCAACTCCTTGGCGACCTCGGTCAGTCGAGGATCCATTCAGACGGCTTCCCTTACGGACTTAGCTTTCATCGATGCACATCCACTTCGATCCAGTTCTCTAAAGTCCTCTTCATCGATCTTCAAGGCCTGAACGGGTTCTCCAACCGCGAGTTTGTGTGATGGATATCTTCCACCATCTTCGTCAGATGAGCAAGCCAACTCGAATCCTAGCCTGCTTTCACAGTAGTAGACAAAAAACTCTTCCTTCACGAAACTGTCTCCATGCGCAAGCAACTTCTTCGCTAACTAAACCAAAAAGGTTGACAAGTCGTCACCTCCACGGATCCGTTGAGAAGCCAACAAGTCTGAGCAAGCCGTCTTCTTCTGGTCAACGGAGAAAAACAAAAAAAAAGTGCTCCTTCAAGAAACTGTGTGATCCTCACGCGAGACAGTCTTTGCTAACCAAACTCAAACTTCTGACCGAGCAAGTCTCCGTCTTCTTCGCGAAATGCGGATCTCTCGATATCCACAAAATGTCTGGGCAAGTCTTCGTCTCCTTCACGACCAGGGATCTGTCGACTTTATGCGCCAAGTCGTCTTTTTCGAAGTTCTAAGAGTTCTTAGTCAATATGTTAGCTTAGTTCGTCTTCTCCAACGTCCTTTGAAAAGTTGCAGCAGTACATCTTCGTCAATAACTTTTTCTGTTCTAAAACAGTGAGTTTTCGAAAGCTGCAGTTGCAGCGAACTGAGAGGGAATTTCTGCCCTCTTCATTAAGTCATAGAGGTTCCAGCAATGCGTCAGCGTCTTCGTCGAGCAAAGAGTTGCAGTTTTATCGTCGATGGCCCTATTTTCTTGCTACCCTAAACATGTTGTCTTGGTGAAGGGTACTAAGAAAGTGAGTTTTCGAAAGCTGCAGTAGCAGAGAACTGAGAGGGAAATTCTGCCTTCTTCATTAAGTCAAAAAGGTTCCAGCAATACATCTTCGTCAAACAAAGACGTGCAGTTTCTCGTCAATGGCCCTTCCTGCTTCTCTAAACAAGTTGTCTTGGTGAAGGGTACTAAACCAGTGAGTCTTCGAACTGAGAGGGAAATTCTGCCTTCTTCATTAAGTCATAGAGGTTCTAGCAATGCGTCAGCGTCTTCGTCAAACAAAGAGATGCACTTTATCGTCAATGGCCCTTCTTGCTTCTCTAAACAGGTTGTCTTGGTGAAAGGTACTACAACAGTGAGTTTTCGAAAGCTGCAGCTGCAGCGACCTGAGAGGGAAACTCTGCCTTCTTCAATAAGTCATAGAGGTTCCAGCAATACGCCTTCGTCAGGCAAAGAGTTCCAGTTCATCGTCGATGGCCCTTCTTGCTTCTCGAAACAAGTTGTCTTGGTGGAAGGGTACTAAAACAGTGAGTTTCCGCAAGCTGCAGTTGCAGCGAACTGAGAGGGAAATTCTGACTTCTTCATTAAGTCATAGAGGTTCCAGCAATGCGGCAGCGTCTTCGTCAAGCAAAGAGTTGCAGTTTTATCTTCAATGGCCCTCTTTGCTTCTCTAAACAAGTTGTCTTGGTGAAGGGATACTAAAAAACAGTGAGTTTTCGAACGCTGCAGCTGCAGCGAACTGAGAGGGAAATTCTGCCTTCTTCATAAAGAGGTTCCAGCAATACGTCTTCGTCAAACACAGACTTGCAGTTTATCGTCGATGGCCCTTCTTGCTTCTCTAAAAAGGTTGTCTTCGTGAAGGGTACAATTTCGTTCATCCCAGAGGAAGTTGTACAAAGTTCAGTCCATCCAGAGGCACGACCTGTTGTTGATCAGCATCGACAGCAAATTTTTTTTTTGGAGCGTTTCTATGATCGTTTCAGACGAAGAGGAAATAGTCGGACAGTGATTGCCAGTGTGACCTGATGTCTTAAAGAGCTTCCTTCTTCGGACTGCGCGGGAGAAGAGGGAAACTGGAAAGCGGGACTGAGGAAATAGGAGCTTAGTCTACTGGGTTTTGATGACAGAGAGTTTTTGGTTTCTGTTTGCAACGATCTGCTTCTGAGGCAGAAAGAGACTCACAGAACGTGGATCTTTGAGACAGGGAAGAAAGTGTTGGCTGCTAGAGAGGATTGATCGATGATCGGAGTGATTATTGGTAAGGACAAACTGTCCTAGTGATGTTGGCGGGGACGAGGAGGTTGGTGAGGAGTAGTGTTGGGTTGTTGAGGTCGTGGAGGGGATTGGAAGCTCACCGGAGTGGTTATGGTGATGGTCATCTTCTTCTCTTACGATGGAGGATGCCGGTGCGACGTCTGGCGGCCGGAGGGGGAGTGTCTTCTAAGACGGGAAAGAATGCGCGGAGTCTTAAGGACGAAGGATTCGGAAATCGAAGGCAGAGGATTGTAAATGACCTTTTGAATCCTGTTTTCTTTTTGTTACATATAAATAAAATGTCGACGCTAACAAACCGTATTCTGTGGTTTAGGAGAGCAGCACACCGAAGAGTGAGGATTGGAGCAGTCAGTATCCTCGAAATCTCTACATAACCTATCATGATCTGGAGCTTGCTTTAGAACGCAGAGGATATTCTCTTTACAGACTACTAATCGGGACTCTGATCGGTTTAGCCGCGACGACTGCACTGTTCTGGAACCGTATCAAACACTGGGGGGCTCAGGAAAGCGCCTCGGTAGCGACAAGGACGCTGGAGGACGAGGTGCTTCAGAAGAAAGCTGAGGAGCTTGCGAAGCAGCTGACCAACGCGCTTCTGAAAGACGAACGCACCTTTCGAGCTGTTCAGACGCTCTTGAAGCAGATTCTCAGTGATCCTACAGCTAGGCAGGACGCCGCAGCTTTCGTAAGCCAGCTTCTCATCGTCCTCATGCAACGTAAGCAGCAACACCGTCACCCACCATACAAAACCCCCCTTGGCTCTTGCTAAAGCCGAGAGAGGTGCCCCAAACACACACAATTCAGGTGAAGACACAAAGAACCTATTCGCTTCCTTTCTAGCCGACCTCCTCGGGTTTGAAGTCGTCAAGAACAGCGCTAAAGATCTAGCCGTATGGGTCGCTGGACATGACTATGTTGTGGAAAAAGTCAAGCAGAGCCTAGTCGGGATTCTCCAGGACGTCGATGCGAGACAGAGCGGAAAGGACTACGGTATGGATTCTCCGTTTTTATCCTCTGTGCACAAACCAGACCGCTTTTCCTCAATCAACGCTCTTACTGTGACTTCGCGTTCGCTTTTTGGTCTGTGATCAGCGATGGACGCTACACTGAGGACGTTGCAGGACAGCAACACGAAAAGATGGCTCCAAACTGTTGTGGAGGACGTTTTCGTCGATCCTCAGTTCCAGGAGAAAGCTGGTGAAGCGCTTTGGTGAGTACTTTCTCCCAGCCTCGAGTGAGGATCATGTGGCTAATCGGTCGTCTCGACATTCGTAGGAAGGCGACAAAGTCTGGAGTGCTAGGGATAAAGAGCAATAGCGGGCAGAATATTCAAAAGGAGCAGCTCATGCAGAAGGATTCGGGAGACAAATCCGAGGAGGAAGCCCTTGAAGAGGCCGCTGAGTCCAAACTCGAAGGCCAGAGCGAGCAGGTCCGCAGCATGCCTGACGAAGAACAAACACCGGATAGCAATGGACTCGATCTCGAGGTGGTGAAAGAGGATCTGTTGAGCGCTCTTGAGAACGGCGTCGCTGAAGATCTTCAGTACAATGGTCGCTCTAATGATGTGCCGCCGTAACCTGACAGAGACTCCGGGACGTCGAGAGACTTTAGGCAACCTTGAAAAGGGCCGAGCTGGGTTCAACTGTGAATATGTTTGGGTTTATTAGATAATCAAGGGGGTCTTGTACAGTAACAAACGTTGTGGCAAAAGGTTAGTGGGGACTCGCGAGAGCACGGTCTGAGTTGTGAGGGGGATGCTTCAAGCGTGCTTGCGATGGTCACTAGGACATGTCCTGAGAGAGAAACGCTCTTGCCACAAAGGAAAGGTAAACTGAACTGAAAAAAAAAAGCGATAAGCGAATGTTCATAACTCAAATCCTATTGACATTTCTTCACTCCGGCCTTGAGACAGAGATGATCTGGATCGTTGGCTCATCTGTTTCCTGTTGTTCCTCAACGTCCTTGTCTTCCCCGTAGAACCTGAACTGCGGCTCTGAGTCTGGGCTTCGAATGTCAGTGGAATGGTCTTGAGCGCTGTCATCAGGAACAGATCCTTTTGAACGGAGCCTCAAACGCTTTGATCTCGGATTGTCCAGCTTATCAAGATTTTCCTCCGCAGTCAGTCTGATCTCCTGCCACTCCGAGTCAACGGTGGTACCATCAACATCCGCAGATTTCAAGGCAGTCTCACAGCGTCCTACCCGTTCATCTCTTCCGGTTTCGTGACGTTCAAGCTCCTCCATCAACAACCTCTCCGGCGTTGACAACTCCACGCCGGCTGCCTGACCTTTGGATATCCGCGGAACTGACACTCGCATCTGCTTCTCAAGCGGGTTCACCTGATCCTCGAGTTCCTCGTCCCGGCTCACGAACCTCCGCCGAACCGACACTCGAAAGCTGATCTTTCCACATGCTAACACGTCCCCGCTCCGCAACAGAACCAGCTGAGATTGCCTCTTCTCCTCAGACAACCTCCTCCCGTTCAACAGCGTACCGTTCAGCGACCCCAGATCCCTTACATAGAACTTTCCGCCCTTCCGGACTATCTAAACAGAAAAAGTCAAACCAAAAAATTTTCAGTCACGATTGTTTGATGTCGTCCATCTACCCGCCTCGAGAAACGCTCAGAGTAGTTCACAAGCACGCTCTTGTTGGTCTTGAAGATATCTGGACATCTTCGTCAGACCTGATATCGCCAACCCCAAAGGCTTGCGGACTAGACCTCGGTCTTCAGATAAACTTATCAAGTTCGACCGTGTGAGATCTGCTTGGACTGTGATCCGGAGGTACCCTAATCCCGCCTCTCATCACAGGTGCACAATCCCGTCGTAAAGCTCTCTGGCTTCAAGACGGGGTCCGTCATCACAACCCGGTGGTCTACCTCTCAATAAGGAGCTCCCTTCCTAAAGATGGGCAGCAGCGTCGTCTCCACTTCGAAAAAGTGAGGCGTCAGTCTGGCTTGAGAGATTCCGAGCATTCTTCGAGGATTTTGGGGGAAGATGGCAGCGAGCCATATGTACCATGTCCAAGTCTGGGTGCTCAGTCCTAAAGTTGCAGACTTGCCCAGAAGATGAGGATCCGAGGCGAGCAAGGCTCTCTCGTCGTATCAGCTGTTCTTCGAAAGTCTCCGTTTGGATGACTAGGCCGCGATGGGTTCGAGCGCTGGGTGGGGGCTGCGAAAGGGGAATCGGTTTCTAAGAAGGAGTGATCTTGATCAATTCCTCACCTCAGCATGTTTTCTTGAGACATTTTCATCAGGTAGAGCGAGCTCTCCGAGTCTCCTGAACTGGGTAATCTCGAGCGACGCCTCGTTCCTCGTGAGCGTGGTAGATCTCCAGTCAGCGATCTCAAACGACCTTTTCCCCTCCGTTTCATCGTCCACTTCAAGCACACAAAACTCCGCGTCACGACCTCCCCTCCTTCGTCGAGAAGACTTTCGAGATGCTTGCTCCTTTTTCACCTCAAAACTACCACCGTCCTCAGAAAATCGAATCATCTCATCTCCTCCTTCGCCGTCATCCCCACTGACTTCAGCAGAGTCCAACCGACCTTATCAATACTCCAGAATCAATTCCCATCCGCTGAAAAAATACGTCCTCCCAAAGCGTCATGTTCGATGACTCACTCCCTACTTTCTCTTCCCCATCAACGAACAAGGTCTTCATCAACGACTCCTTCGTCCAGTTACCATCCGCTTCTTCAGAGGCGATCAAAGTGAACAATAACACGCTCTCGTTGACTGCACTTCGTGACTGCTCGAACAAGACATGTGAGTGCTTAAGTAAATGCAGCAACCCCGCAAGGTCGTTTAGTTCTCTTCTCTCAAAGCAAACGTGCATACTTGGTAGTAGATTCGAATGTATAGCATCGAAATGCTCTTAGAAAAGCTTTTCCGAAAGAAGCATAAAGACCTAGTCTGGCACTCGAGCAGTCAAATTGGCAACTCTCTGCGAAGGACTAGTGTGAGTCAAAGCCTCACGTCGCGAAGCAGAAGCCTGCCGAGAGTTTGCGCGTCTCTTCCACAAGATGGGTGAAAACGACTTGTCTTGAGCTATGCACGGACGACAATGCCGTTCTTCTTTTTCGTCCGTATGGTCTAAACGATATCGAACGGCATTTGTAAATGCTAAGGCTGTGCAAGAACTGCTCCTACTTGGACGGACGGCCGTGCCAAACCTCTTGTAACAATTACTGGACGAGCCAATGGCTCAAGTAAAATATTTTAAAACGTCCCAACGGGCACTGGCATCTCTCGTTGACGAACCTAGTCTCTTGAGCGGATGTGGATCTGCGTAAACGATCACGAGTGTCATAATTTACTCTAATTGAGAAGCGTTTTGTCCGACAAAAGCCAATGGGCCAATAACTTATTCTAAAATTCACGGATGGAAAATTCTCCACCGCCTGCGACATCGCCTCGAGCCAAGAAGAACTAGAATGGTTCCTATAGTCATGATCTCCGCGAATCGTTGAGGACGTCGAGAAGAGGGACAACGGAAGATAGGTTTGTCGAACAGCGGCGAAACGTTCGTCGCAGGTTGCTGGTGAGTTTAGTATACCCGGTCGCGGGTGGACAGCGTTGAGGCGGCATTCGGGTCCTCCCAAACATCTCCAGGACAAGTCTTGTTCAAGTCGCCTCGGCCGGAGAACACGAATTCGAGCTTTTCAGTTGCTCATTCTTCAGTCGCCCTCGCGCAGTCAGAAACCTGGATACTCACAGTCCGTTTGGAAAGTCGCCCGTTTCCGTTCGGTGGATCAAGCTATGCAATAGTCGGACTTTCAAACCAGCGCGGTCCCACGCCCTGAGCACCTCGACTACGGATCAACGTCCACTTTGAGAGGGTGCGCTTCCGTGTTGAGGACGCTTGAATCCAGCTCCAGGACATGGTCGTCGCTGAAGATGAGAAACAGATACTTCAGGGTCTCTGCAATGAAGAAGCTGTGCATCACATCCCGCGGCTCGTACTTGTCCTTGACAAATGCCACCGCAGAGTAGCCAACGTCAAGTCGGCAGTGGGTGTCGATGCTTTGGAAGATCTGCCATGCCATGTCGCGATAGATAGGATCCTTTGTATGTCTCCACATGTAGAAGAGCGCTTCAACTGACTCTGGACGAAGCTCATAGCCAGGCGTAACCTGGACCTTGCCGTCGCGAGTGTACAACAGCTCACCAGCTAGTCCTCTGCTTCCGTGAGTGAAAAACGCGGCGCACGTTTTCGTGATGTTGGCGGCGAGGATTTCCCACTCTCGCCGCTCAGTTTCGGATTCAGCGGCATCTATACCAAGGATGAGCATACCTGGAATGTAGCACGTAAACTGCTCCATTCGGTCAAGAAACACACCGTGAATCTGGTCCCTGACCATGACGCCGACGTCGGGGGCTGCTATGAGAAAGTCAGCGAGGCCGCGTACCGATGCACGGAACATATCACGCAGAAAATCGTCCCGTTTCCTCATGAGAACCCACATTTTGGGTAAGTATTCGAAGAACGAATCTGAAGGAGCTCCAAAGGTCCTTCTATCACCGGTGAAAGACGCGTCGTCGATCCTCACGACGGAAGGCGGTACTCCGTTGTGCTCCGGCTGCATGGATGAACCCAGTCGCCTGACGTAATCAAGCGTCTTCCGACCGAGTGTGCGGAGGTGTTTGTCTTTCGACAGACGGCTGAGCTTGTGAAACTCCATCTGCAGCGTCCCGACCTCAGCCAACAAGCTCTCATCGGTCTCCAAGTACTTTGGACAGGTCCTACTCGACAACGAACACCTCGGTTTCGGTATCGCCGAGTCTTCAAACGCAACCGAGAGTCTATTGCCGAGATCTTCCGCCTTCTCAAGAAATATCTCATCCCCCGTCTGTTCGTATGCGCTCAGAAGACCACCCAACGCACGAATCGTCGTCTCAAACACACTGACTATTCCCACGGACTCGAAGCTCAGCTCAGTCGCCACCCATTCTCTCGCTTCCTCAAATCGGCTCTCCAAACCCATCATGTACAGCGTATCCAACGAATCCAAAATCGTGATTCCCATACCGGAGAACGTATTCACTCCAGATCGTGACACCGGCTTCAGCTCATCCAATCCCCAAGCATACCGCTTGTACGAATCCCACGCGTGGATCGTCGCATTCACCACCGCACCTCTTCTAGACGACGTCAGTCCATCTTCCAACTCAGCTTCACAAACTTCCACAGTCTCATTGGCACAACTCAGCAGGCCGAGCAGCAACCAAGCTAATCCAAACACAACACCTCTGGTTTTCATCGCTAGACTAAAATCCATCAACGCCGTAGGCGTTGCTAACCCTTAACCTTCCCTACTCAAAGCTCGCCCTACCCTTTCCACCATCCAAACTCTTTGGTTGGGCTGGTGAGACCAGAGACCAAGGGACAACATCCGAGGAAAACTTTTTCGGTTTCCGCGTGAATGTGTCCTCTGGATCTTTCTGCGTGTTTGTGGTACTCATTATTGGCTTGGCTTGGCCGGTGGCCGATCTTCTTGCAAATGCATAGTCTCTTATCGGCGTCTCAACTTCCTTCATCAGTCGTCATCTACTTCGGGTGCCATCGTCCCCCCGGGAGGGTTTTCTACTATTTAGGTGGGATCCTGTTGCCGTTGGCTTAGTCTTTAGCTACCCGCCTTGCAAAGCTATTTAGCCATCTGGTGTTGATCCTCGTCTCGGTGTTTAGCAAGCTGAACCGATCTTCTTCTGAATCCATATCATGATAGTCATCACGGTTCTCCTGAAGCTTCTTCAGCTCGCAAGTGCGTTCGTGATGAACGATAGGAAAGCGATCCCGTTCAAGCCGGGAGGTAAGTAGTTAGTGCTTCTGTTTGTTTTTTTTCTGTTTCAGATATCAGTCCTGCTCAGCGTGTTCATCGAGCCGATCAAATCGGGGTTTCACTGTTTCCCCATCAGTCCAGTCGGGCATCTACCTCTGCCCCACTTCGGGAGTAGTGGTCAGACCTGGGCGGGACGTTGTCGGCTATTTATCTTGCAGGTGGGAAACTTGTAGGAGCGATCTAGTTGAAGACGACCAGATGAGGTGTGAATTTTTTGGGTTGACAGGAACCAAGTAGGTTTTCGCTGAGGAGTCTGCGAGTCTGAACGTGAAGAGAAAGTTTGTTTCGTTGTCTAGAGGGACGCGCGGTTGTGAACGGGACGATTGCTGAGTGTTTTTGAGTTTGCTGGAGTGGACGAGATTCTTGTAGCGGCACCGAGCTTGCTCTTGGGGTTCAGGGTTAAGAGAATTTGAAACCTGGACGTGATTGCGGAAGTGAGAAGTCGTGAGCGAAGAGGTGGTTTCTTGGTCAATCGTTTGGGGTAAGATGATGTCCATGGGAGGTAAGGGAAGGCTTTGCCCAAGCATTGGGTTTGAAGACGGACTCGTTAAGTGACTATTTCGGTTTTAGGTCCGATGCAAAGTATGCCGCCTATGGACGGTATGCCACAGCACCAGCCAGGTCAGCCTGACCAGCAGGCGATGGCTCAGTCTGGTTCGACATTTCGGATCAACTCCGCGAATGTTATGAAGGTTATGTACGGGTGAGTGCCCACGTCTCCTTCGAGAAATTTCTGCGCGAAACGTTTTTGGTTACGAAATTTTTTTTGCTTCGTGGATTCCTATAGGCGAACGATTTCCTCGATTTCGTCCGGGATTGCTGCAGGCGTGCTGGGCTTGACTGGAATTCAGGGAATTCTCTTCTACTTCCTATCGTGCTTGATGGTGACAGGAGCGCTTGTCGCTAAGACAAAAGCAAAGCCACAGCTCTACTTTACAAACTCGTGGAAAGCAACCATTCTCGATGGCGTCTTCGACAGAAGTATGATTCTCCCGTACTTGCTCTTCTGGACCTTTGCCTACGCACTCTGTCATATATATTAGAATACCTGCAGAGCCCAGTCGATCCCCCTCGGTTCACAGAGCCAGCTCTTCACAACCACTGGTGTTTTTGTACATACACAGATTTTGCCTCTCTTTTAACCGGATAAAGAAGCTTAACATATTAAGTAACAACCTCCGACCGTTGACAAACGGAGCGAAGGTAGAAAAATAAATTCATCGTCACGTGTGATAGTCCACCAGAACTATCGTTTTCGTAGACAACCGTAACGAGGAGGGCGCCAGGATAGAGGAGAGCGGTCTGAAATTTTACCTCCCTCGCTCTCTATCCAACTCGTCCGTCCTTCATGACACACAATGAGCCCGAACGGAGTAGCAGCTTGCGGGTGAGTAAGATCAAATCTCTCGGCATTCACCGTCGAGACGTTGTCGAGTCGGATCAGTCTCTCCCTAGTCATCCAAAGCCGAGGACCGTGACGTCTCGATTGAGTTGAAACAAGCTTTATAGCCTTACCGTTCGCCCTCTCACCCTCTCTCTTCTTTCTTCATCCCCAACAAGTCAACGTGCATTGACAAAACGCCTTGATGGGGTGAAAGGTGGCTGACAAAGACTCAACCTACTCTCTCTGTCTCTAGTGCACTACTCAATAACATGTACACGTCTCTCGACCACCTCGCCTGAACCCTTCTATCCTCGTCACTCACCATCGCTATGCACACCGGTGTCGACCAAGACGCCCGGATGAAAGTGACGGCAAGGTCGTGGCCGAACACTTGCAACCCTCTCTTTCTCCATCGCCCCCAAAACATCCACCACGATCGACTACACAAGAACGGGAGAGTTGGAAGCTACTCACCTTTGTCGGTGTGTCTCTTCTTCTGTTCCTCCTCATCAGGTTGAGAAGAGGGCGCGGCATCAATCATCCCGGCGAGTGGTAAGACGGCGAGAGGGAGCATGTTACAGATGGCGAGGAGCAGTGGCAGGTTTGAGAAGTTCTCATCTCTGACGCCGAGAAAGGAGGTCATGAGAGCCCCGAGTTCGGTGGACACGGCTCCGGAGGCGTTGTAGATAGACATCAGCGCGGCGAAGAGTGTGCCTTCAACTCCAGGGGGACAGAGCCTCGCTGCCAACACCAGTGTCGGCATGAACGCCACCTGCCCGAGCACTCCCAGCACCGCCGTGTCTCCTAGAGCAAAGGTCTGATCGGGAATACCAAGAGATCTGTTCATGTGGGTCACCAGGATGATGGGAGTGAGTCCCAGTGGTACGCTGATGAGCGTGGCGCCGACCAGCATCTTCTTCACGGGAACGTTTTTGAGAAAAGTCTGGAAGACACCGACTCCCAGGAGCGCAGCCGCTGAGGAGAGTAGTCTAACCCGTCCGAGAAACTCTGGGGGAAACTGAAGCTCGGTGGTGTTGAAGTAGAACATTGCCGAGTCGGCGTTGGGGGTCGCCTGCCACAGGAAGACGAACAATGTCGGCATCCAAACTGCTTTCTGCTTCAGTGCCCCCCAAAGTCGTTGACCTTGAAGTTTGAAGCTGTCCATAGCGTTGGAGACCGTAAACTGGTCCTGCTTCTTCTCGGTCAGAGTCAGCGCCACCGCCGCGCCGAGGAGAGGGATCACCGAGGTCAGCTTGAACACCGACGTTGGTGACATGGTCTCCAAAAGGGACCCTGAAAAGTACGATGATAGTAAACCTCCAACGGCTGAGGCACCCCAACATAAGGACTGGAACTTTCCTGCCTCAGATTGCGGATGCCCTCGTACCCTCTCGACGACAAGTGAATCGGCGACCACGTCGGAGATGGCAACGCCCATCGACGCGAGGAGAAACGCTGTCACTGCCTGGGCGGTAGTGTCAACGGCGGTACCAAGAACCAGCCAGGATGCCGCGCCGAGGAGGCCAGAGAGGACCAGGTACGATTTTCTTCTAAACCCGAAGAGCGGGAGGGAGTCGGAGAGGAAGCCATAGAACGGCTTGATCATCCAGGGTAGAGTACCGAGCCCGGTGAAAGCGGCCATCTCCGCGGGAGAGAGCCCGAGGGAATCCTTGAAGAAGAAGGAAGCCGCCAACCGGGAGATCCCAAGCGCGCCTTGAGAGAAGTAACACAGAAGAATCAACGCGACCTCCGGCGAAGGATCGATACCGAAAATTCGACCCCTCTTCTCGTCCTTGCTCACCTCCTCCTCGGAGGTGTTCCCCTCTCCCAACTCCCTCTCAAGCTTCCCAGAAACATCCCCAGACACCACCTCGCGCATCCGCGAACGACCCATCGGCTCCTGTTCTTGCTTAACACGTACCAAACCCCTCCTCACCTTCCCTCGACTTCTACCCACGCCTCCATTCACCATAAAAACAAACCCAACCCCCTCCATAGCTAACAAACCGAAAAGTCAGCCAACCCCACCCCCACCCCCCACAACTAAATGTCTCCTATTCGTACAATCCTCATTCATCCATCACTCTCCTCCGCTTCAAAGATGCTGCTGTCATCATCTTCCCCAGGATAGCATCAGCTGCAATCCATCACCCCCCCAATCAACCTTTCCCACGTGAGGTCCAACAACGCCCAACCCCCCCCCCCCTAAATGATTCCCCATCCCCAGAAATTGCTTAATACCAGTAAAATATAAGATTAAGGAAAGGAATACATTATTCTGGAACCCGTCTTAAGAAAGAGAAAGAGGAGAATTGGTTCCTTTTTCCGTCTTTTTTTGGAGGGGGTTTTGGCGAATTTTTTTTTTGTGGTGTCTACGACTTGCTTCGTCGTCTTCGTCAGGAAAGTTTGAGACCATCGTCACCCACACGGGAACCACAGGGTAACCGCAGGTGAATGAACTATGTGGTCAGGAACTTTTTTTTTTTTTTTTTTGGTCTGTTCCGGATAGGGAGTGGTAGGGGATTTTGCCAATGTCTACGGCAGTTTGCGGATTGGGAGGTCGTTTGTAACTAGTAGGATCGTGGTAAGAAAACTGGCCGCCAAGATTTCTAATCAAAAATCCTGGCCTGAACAATCGGACAAGTCCTATTTGACATTGGAGCATTTATGAATCCAGTTATCAAGTTATCTAAGCCAGGAAACATCTTGCTTACGATCAGACGTGTCCTTCCTCGTCATTAAATGGCTTCACCCAAAAAACGGCTCTCCCCCATTCTTTACGGAGAGGGACGACGCGGTTGTGGCGAGAAATCTTTCATAATTTCGGAAGGGGGCAATCTTGAATGAAAGATCAAGTTCTTTCACTAGGGGAACTACATAGCTCCCATCTGAATGGCGTCAATGAGTGAGGATCGTGTAATCCCAACCGGAAAAGCTCGATCGGTGGTGAGGTCGTTTCTTAGTAAACTAGGAGGGGAAGAGGATGACGAGAGCTCAACTGAAAACGAGAGTCTGAGCGTGCGACCAGTCAGGTGAGTCTGTTGAATATCATCGCAGACGGTAAGTTTAGTTCGAAGCTAAAGAAATATATGTATCTCTCTCTCTCGCTCTGTGTTCTCTTTCTCTTTCAAAGGCTCGGTGTCGGCGCCAAAGCTGAACATAGAAACCTCCCTGGGACCGGAAGGATTGATCAGAGGTGAGTGTGTATTCCGACCCTCTCCTTGACGTTTACTAGATCGCACTACTCATTTTCTGGTGAATCCGGCGACCAAAAGGGCTTACAATGAACTTCGTGAGAAGAGTCACCGACGAGGTGAGCTGTCCCGTTCTTCTGCGCCGTGGTGAAACGGCTCTTGCATGGTCTGACAGTGATCTTTTGGAGTCATGTTTGAAGTCATCGAAGGTAGAACTGAGAAGAAAAGTCCCGAGAGCACGTTCGACAACCCCGAGGACAGCCGGACGGCATCGATCGGCGTGAAGTCTGTTGACCCCGAAGTCACGGTTGGAAAGCGGACGAGGAAGAAGAAGAACAAGAACAAGAAGAACAAGAACGAGGAACAGGACGAGGACAGTAGACCGTCCGAGACAGTTGTTGAACACCGACCTGAGGTTGGCAAAGGCGTGACACAACCCCCTGCGGAGGAACACGTTAGCAATCATCATGTCGAGCAAGAAAAAGAACCTGAAAAATTCTTTGGAAGTGGCAACGGGCGAGGCTGGGCGGCTCCCGAGCACCCGCCGTCGAAGAAGAAGAAGAAGATCAGATCTCGACAGAAAAATTTGAGAAAGGACACCCGTCCTCCGGATAAACGACCAGCACATTTGACTGAGGAAACGCTTCAGGGAGGTCGGCTACCGGCGCATCGACCGCGATCTCGAGAGGAAGGAGGCCGCGATGGAGAGCACTAGCTGAGCGACGCAAAGCCCCGGAGCGGGAGTTTTCGGTGGAAAATCTTTTTAACTTAAACAGTAACAGACTTGGCCAGGTGCCTCGGTTGATCTACATTATGGCCCCTATAGACAGCGAGGTGGTAGCTGAGCAGCTGCATCGGCAGAATCGAGATGATCGACTGCAGGCAGTCCGCGGTTTTCGGAACTTCAACTAGTTCACACATGTTGCCGCGATACTTGAGCATGTCGGGGTCATCTTCTGTGCAGACGATCACGAAGACTCCGGAAGATCGTCGGGCGAGAACCTGCTGCAGAGCGCTCTGAATGTGGCCTTTGGTGTTGTCCGAGGCGGCGAAGAAGATCACCGGCATGTGGTCGTCGATTAGTGCCAACGGCCCGTGTTTCAACTCTCCGGAGTGGATGCCCTCTGTGTGTGTGTAGGAAACCTCCTTGATCTTCAGCGCGCCTTCCAGACAGGTGGCAAACTGAAACCTAAGAGAGACCGCAGCAAGTTGAACATAAACATTGGTCATGAAGTTCGTTCACTGTGCAAACGAGAGCCTCCCCTGATCTTTTGGTCACCGGCCTCACCCTCTTCCACTCAATAGAATTGACGCGGACTGCTCCAAGCTCTTGGCGAGCCGCAGAGTGACCTCATCAATTCTTTTGATCGACGATTCGATCTGGTACGGCATCTCATGTAGTGCCGCGAGGATCTCTTGTCGCCTGGCATCCTTGGAGTGTCTATCATGAGAAAGCTGGAGCGCGAACATCACCAGAGCGACGATCTGACTGGTGTAAGCCTTGGTACTGGCCACACCGATCTCGGAACCAGCATTCAGATGGATCCCACAGCTGGTTTGTCTTGAGATCTCGCTTCCAACGACATTGACAACCCCGACAGTCACCGCGTCCGCACCTTTCGCGTAGCTCAGCGACTCAAGAGTATCTTTCGTCTCCCCGCTCTGACTCACAAAGACGCATGTGTCACTTCGGAACAGAGGACACTTCCTGTCGTTGAAGTCGCTCGCCAGCTCCACGCTCACGGGTACGTCCGTAAGTTCCTCCACAACCTTCGCATAAAAAAAAAGCAAACGAAGAGAATTACGCCAGCGGTATCCTGCTGTGGGTCGCTTCCCTGATTACAACGAACGACATACCTGCCGTGCCGCAAGGCAAGCGTGGTAAGACGATCCGCACGCAACGAAAATGATTCGACTACTACTCAAAATATCGCGTAGCCGGCTCTTCACTCCTCCGAGATGAATCTCATACCGTCCAGTGCCTTCATCCTTTTTGATTCTACCCCTCATCGTTGAAGTCAAGGACTCCGGCTGGGCAGACGAATAAATAGTCGAGCGGTAGATGTTCTTTTCAGGGGTCCAGTCAGCCTTCAGGATCTGCGGAAACGCTCACCTGCTCATAGATCTCCTTCAGCATGTAGTGATCAAATGACCCCCTCATGATCGTCTCCAACTCAAACGGAAGCGTCGAGATGATCCGGTTATCGGAAAGCACGTGGTCATCGAGGGCTGCATGAAAATTGAATACTTCCAGGTTGCCATGTCTGACGTGAACGACATCATTGTCCTAACAGACAAAGCGAGGCGAGTCTTAGTGACTCTCGCTGCTTCCCCCAACAAAATGAGCATAGCAAAGTTTTTACCTCCATGTAAAAGACTTTGTCTGTTCGCTCTGCGATTGCTCCGGCATCCGAAGAGAACAGATACTCTCCTCTAAACCCACCGTCTGTCCATGTGCCTGGTTCTTCCTTATCAAGCACGATATTCTGTAAACGAGTTGAGGTCCACTGTTCAGAGGTGCTATTCATCAGGCGTGTTTGTTGTTACGAGCAAAAGGGAACTCACAAGTACTGGAGTGATGGGCGCAGGAGTTCCTCTATTCGATAACTTGTTGTACTGGGATATTTTGTTGACCTTGAACACGTCCCTTTCAGTGCCTCGGTAGTCTTTCGTTCCGACAACCAGTGGAGAGCCGAGACGACAGGCGATGAGCTCGTTGGGGTACATTTTCGAACGGAAAACAAACGCATACGCTCCCTCCAGCTGCCGAAGCACCTCCATGACCAGTCTTGGGAACGACAAGTCGGGCATCGACTGGATCAGCTGATCATACAGGAACTGGATAAGTTTCACGACAGTTTCTGCGGTATAGAATGGTCAGTTGTTCAGTTTCGTGGCGTCTCTTAAAGACCATGTTTAGAGGCTTTTAACGACAGCCGGAGTTGTCTCTTACCGCTGTCAGTTTGAGATTCGAATTTGACCCCGTGGCCAGTTAACATATCTCGAAGAACTGCGTTGTTGGTAATGATTCCGTTGTGCACAACGAGGAAGTTGTCTTCGGGCCCAGATGAATGTGGATGGCTGTTCTCCCTCGATGGAGGACCGTGCGTAGCCCAGCGAGTATGAGCGATCCCGACGGAGTCCTTGAAGCGTACATCCTCTTTCATCCTGCAGGTGACAGCGCCTTGGCTCCGCTCAGCTTTCCCTCGCGGCAGAGAAACAAGCAGAGTTGAGGATGCTAGTTACATACCTATTGTCGGAACTCTCAACCTCTTTCACTCGATTTTCCAACTTGGCAATGGATCCCACCTCTTTAATAACAATTGGCTCCTCAGGACCCTGTCTCGAGACACAAAAATCCATCTTCAGAGCAGAACAACAAGATTGAAACCAACCGACCGCAGTGTCCCTCTGACTAAACTTACAGCTCCGTCAACGGCAATACCAGCACTGTCATATCCACGATATTCCAACCTATGCAGACCAGTCAGAAGGACATCGATCATTTCCTTCCTGGATGCGTCCGTACTACAGAACACACAGGCAAATATACCACACATCCTTCCTTACAGAATCCAAAAAAAAACAAAACACGGGCTACAAAGCTACAGAAACCCTTGCTCTCTGAATAGCTCGATTTAGAAAATTCTCTAATACATTCCAGAGATTCTCATTACCAAGAAAGCTTATCAAAAACTCCTCAAAATCCGTCAATAACTCCTCTCCCTTCCTCTCACCATCTTCACCGCCCCAGTTCGCAACTTGTAATTTTCCAACTCATATTGTCAGCAACCCAAAACGATTCAACGACATATAAATACTTTCTATGTCGACCCCAATCCCCGTTTTTAACAATAAATATACTTAAATTCTCATATTTATAACTTATAGATTTAAGGCAAATATTGTTATAACTGTCACCCTCGTCATCAACGTTTCAATCATTATTAGAATACGAAATCAATATTAGTGTATGTTGATTGATGGTGTGCTGGGCGGGGTTTTTGGAGCAATCAGCATGAACTGATGCGGAGGACGGATAATAGAATCGGGGATTCGAAATGTGCCTAAAATATCCTTTTATCTTATTGCACACGCATGATCTGGGTGATCTCCCTCTCCCGGACCAGTTTCACCACCAATCCTCCTCTGCTGAAGGCAAGTTCGCCAGGAGAATAGAGCGTCTAGTACATGTATCAGAGTTTTTCGTTCTCAACGTTAGAGCCCCGTTCTAATCGTTGCGGAGGCCCATCATAACAGTCAGCAGCGGAACGTTGCGGGCTGCACTTTACGCCCACCAGCGCCAGATCAGCATGGCAAAAGCAGAGTTCCGGTTCACACGCCACGCCCGTGTATCTACTACCGCTCTTTTGCTACACCGCTAAAGAACAACTGTCAACCGAACAACTCTTCAGTATTAACTCTCAATCCCTTCATCGGTAGTATGACGGAATTTGATCAGTCTGTCGCTCTCAGGCCTGGACGCTACACCAGCATCATGCCCGACAAGTCTCATCAAGCAGCTTGGCTCCATGAGCCTTTCTGATCAAAAAATCTAAGCTGGCGGAGACGAAAGCTTTGGGGAGGGGATGAGTTAATTCTATCGGACGACATCCCTTCGGTTTGAGCTCTTCACTGTGTTCTTTTCGAAAAGGGCTTGAAAAAACTCTAGAATATGCCTTGGGAGAAAGCCCAACTTATTGAGCTTCAGGCGGATGCGACACCGGGGCTTTGGTACGGGAACCTGACGGGCGATGGTCGGGGAGGGCTTGCCTTTGGAAGCGGGAGATATGTCCATCTGTCTCCGAAGAAGAGAAATGTGTTCTCAAAACTTGAGCAGATGAGCGTGAAAGCAAGGTAGGCGAGCTAGCCGCCAATTCCATCGCTGCCGTATAAGAACTGATCGATCAGGGTTCCTTGTCGATAGAGCGCACGTTTCCTTTGCTCATTTTTGGTCAGTTTTTTTGACTACGGAGCCGATTCTGTTCGTTGCAGTCGAGACTGTGCCTCCATCTATTGAGATCTTCCGAGAAGACCAGGTCACGGGCTCGTATCAACGGGTACAGACGACGGATCTTGGAAGGGCTCACAAAAACAGTGCGGTAACTGCAATGGGAACGATCAGTTCCGCGAAAGGTGCTCAGTTGGCCGTAGCGCTTTCTTCCGGATCTATGGTCGTGTTCTCGAAAGAGGGCGATTCCTTGAAAACCGTTTGCACGCTCACCGATCTCGAGTCACCGGTTTGTAGCGTTACCGGCGATGCGACCATGCACAGAGGGCTAGTTGCCGCATCAGATGAATCGGGAAAGATTGCCGTATGGGAAGAAAAATCTCCAAGTCAGTTCGGACTCGTCTTCCTGACCTCCCTGGACAGGTATTTCAGCACAAACCGTATCCGAAAATCGTTACGAATGGGCCCTTAACTCCGCTTCCACATCTCAGCAACTACGCTTCGGCATTGGGGCTCTGCGGGGCGCTCCTCTTTGCAGGTTCTTTCTCCGGTAAGCTGTTCTTGTACGAAGTAGACGATCGAAGACTCGACCAGGAGGTGATCACAAACACTCGATGTATAACGGCGATCGATGCGCATACAACAGGTGATATGGTGAGAGTTGTTCTCCCACAAATTTTTACCACCTTGTCATCGGGTTCCGTCTATAGACTCACCTTGCTGAAACTATACAGGTCTTGGTGGCTGGGGAAGACTGCAGAGCATCGATTTTTAACGTCCCAATGCAGAGCAGACAACAGATGAAACTGGTCTTCTCCGTCTGTGTGAACGGGATAATTACGGGAGCAGCGTTCACGTGCGAAGAACCGGAATCTCTTGATATCTCGCTCTCGGTGGTTGAGAGGCACTACATCGTTCAGTATGCCCTAAGCAGCTGAATTGAGCATGGAGACCATACTCTCCCTTCTCTCACCCATGTTGTGAGGATTGGAGACGGTCGTTCGAGCACCTGGACGTCGTTCAAGTTACCGCGATCGTGGGCGTCGAGGGGTATCGTCGTTCGTCTTGAAAGGGCTGCTCTCTTGTTCAAGCCCAACCGGCGATCAGCAGAAACGCAGTCGGCACTATCCTGACTCGCTGCAGAGGAGTTTAAAGAGAGAAATGTCTACTGCTACGGGCTCCATTCCACAAGTTCGCAGTCCCCGAAAGGTAGCCCTTGTGTGTTCCCAGACAGCGGCGTCGGGAGAGGAGCCTGGATCGTGGATCTTTCTTTCTCCTTTATGACGAGCTGTGCGCGTTGCCCCGCTGGCAAGACAACCTGACTTATTGAGCTTGCTCTGGCTTAGTAAAGCGGTTCTACCGCGAGATGAGTCAACCCGGTTAGAAGTACGGTCACTGTTTGATTTGATTATTGGAGACTTGTATTCTCGCAGCTGGGAGTATGTCGCTTGGAGGGCTTGATTCAGAATCTACTTTTGACCGCCGTCTGTGGGATAACAAATAACTCGGCGTCCTGGGCTGTGCAGCTACAGACTCGAGATCTGTGTCAAAAGTGGGCGAGGATGGGGGAATCGCGTGAACAAGGTCAAGTTTTATTGCAAAAGGCCCTTTAGATACATTATTAAACGAAAACCATATGGACTCCCCTAGTCCATGCAGTCCGTCCAGAAATCCCCGTTGCTCGAGCATCCGCTGGCGGGCTAGTCAACCCCCACTAGTCCATAAAGTCCTCCGGGGACAGTCTGTCCAGAAATCTCGGTTGAATACCACTTCCGATGCAGTTGGTGCACTCGCTCACCCCTTTGCCGTTGCAGTACTGACAATTCTCGTCGGCGTTCTTGAACACCGGATCGATGCCGTTTCCTCCACAGATATTACACGTCACTGATCCATCTCCTAGACACTCAACGCAAGGCTGGGTATTCGGACGCACTTCATTCCTCTTACCCTGTTCCTCCGTGAACACCAGAAGCCCAATACCTCCCATAGTACCAAACAACGCCGTCCCAGCCGCCAGCAGCGTGGACTGATCCACCGCAACCACCACCCCTCGACGATGGCGTTCAACCTTGGCAACCCCGCTACGCCTACCAAGACCTAGTCCACCACTAACAAAAGCCATCGTTCCTGAAAAAAAATAACAAAAAGAAGGCAAGCCGTACACAGATGGTCAATACAAAACAGAGCAACTCTTCCTTTTCAAAACCTAAACACGGACATACACACTCCCATCCACCCAGCCCTCAATGCCACCCTCCCGCAACGCCCACACCCCTTTCATAAACCCTCGTCTACTCCTTGTGACCCGATCAAAATGTCCATCCCCACTCCAAAAAATATCTTTTTCTACATTTTGCGATGAAAAAATCTTTCCAGCCACACACATTCAATCCAAATATATTTTCCAAAATAAAACACAGAGAACCACTAAAATAAATTCCATTATGGAATTTTATTGCAATAAAAACACACCGCGTGTCCATATAGATTACTAATTCCAATCATTCTGGTTTATTATTCTTATAGCATAATTAATATAATAATTCATAGACTATCATGCGATGATAATTGACCAAGTGTCTTTATTCTTAATGCTTTCGTTTTTATTTTTCTGACGATTGATTGTCGAGTTTGAGGTTCGGCGTCTACAATCAGTTTGTTTTGGATTTTGGAGTAGTTCGGATTTTGTCCAATAGAAAATCGTTTGCCGATTGGTTGGGGACGTTTGGTGAAGATGTATTTGTCAATTGTATATTGAAGGGATTAAAATAATGACTCTTCGTGTCAGGAAAGGGTCACTGGTGGCTGAGGAGGGTTGGAGTCAATAGTTTGGATACTATGATTGGTTTATATGAAATACTTGTACTAAAGTAATTGGATATACTTGATGAATCCGATTGTCGTTCTGTTCTCTGGGGGATATTACTGGTTAAGTGGTAGCTGAATTACTTAATAAAGAGCTTAAGTAAAACTTCAGCGGGAGATTGACAAGATGAGATGGGGGGTGGTGAATCTTGGGAGGGAGGACACTATGTTGCGTGCGGGGCATGCCTCTTTGTGTACATGGGGTCGAAAAGCTCCTAGAATTCGCCTTCATGGCCACGGCCATGGACAAGTTAGACCTGCGATCAAAAATAAACTTGGCTGGCAAAGGGGTGGGCGCCCACGACAACATTGTACAAAGCAGTTGCTAAACTTCCCTCGTGGTGGTGGTTTAGCTGGTGCTCTTCCGTGCTCGCGCATTTATACAATAACGCTCTCCTCGCGGCTTTCTGGTTCTCAGAGCCTCGTGAGATTTACTCTTTGAAGCAAAGAAGGCTGAGGAGGGATCAAGAGCAGTTGCCCGGAGCGTGCTTATCCCAATAGCCCAGGTGCTGCACAGAAACAAGCTCTAGCTGACATGTTATTCCATCACATCACACAAGCCAATGTCAGGAGGTTGGCTCTCTGATACCAGACCAATCTAGCTCTCCTTCTCGACGGTTCCTTGATCTTCATATTGGCGAACGATTTGACACCTGGCTAACCCCGGTCCTATCAAAACGTCAAACTTTTTTTTCCAAAACAATTCAATATTAGTGGCCTTGAGAAAAAACTACGCAAGCGAAGAATTTCAGAACACAATTCTTTTAGTGGAGGAAAAGGACCCCTCTCCTGGGTGGCCAGCTTTAACTTGGCGGGCGCGATGGAGCATGCAAGGACTTACCTTACTTCGTTTTGTTGTGAAACAACTAGCTGCTAGTAGCCCGCTCGCCACCGTGGACACCTGCGGTGTGCTGAGAGGGAAGTCCATTCGGCCTTTCCTTCAATCCGCAAGAATTTCCAAGCCCGATCATATTCGTCTCATTCGATATCGCGCTCAGTCTGATGGCACGTTCACGCGAGTTCACGCTCTCAAAGCCTGCGCACGGAAGTGAGTGAGAGACAAACAGGCCCTAGGTCCACCTTCCTTGAGTGCGACCGAAACAACATGTACAGCGCTCGTCAAGAGTAGATAAGGGCTAGGAAAACTATTTTTCTGAGTCTCATAGATCTTCTGGACGCCTAGGGTGCGACAAGTTCTATAGACGTACGGCTCCAGGACTATTGGGCTTCGATCCGCAACAGGGACAGGAACCACATCGCTTAAGGCTCCAAACGCCTCAGTGTCAGGCTTTCGCCAGGATCTCTAGGTAAGCCCAACCTAGAAACGCTCGACTACCTCTACAATTCATCTTTGCAAGTATCATTCTCACGCTGTGGCCCACATGGCCAGCCCCGAGAAGTCTCTCGGTGCGCCACCCGACCGGAAATGGCTATCCAACTCAATCCACAAATCCACACCAAACGAAAACGCCGCGACAAAGTTCAACTTCTCAATACAAATCTAGAAACAACCCCTGAAAATGACTAACTTTATCTATAGAAATTCCATTTGTTGTCCATACAAAACAATCATTGGATATAAAACTTCATAAAACAAAACTAAATTGTACATACGAAATAGGTCGCCTTTTTTACGTGCTATTTGTAAAGTATTAAATATATTTAGAACCCGAAGAGTATTAAATATAGTATAATACAGAATATTAGCTTCCCATGATTGGATAATATTTCACTTATCCCTAAAGTTTTAATAAGAAATCGCCAATCTGCAAGATTTACTAAAATACAATTTTAGAAGATATCTTCCAGAATTGATTTCATAATGGAAGTACTAGGGGGTAGAGTGGAAACCTGATTCGGAATATCTTTATTTGAATCTTATCAGGTCGGGTTTCTGGGTCTGTTGTTGTTGAGTACATACGGGGTTAAGCTTTTTGCCTTGTTGTTAAGAACATCAATATGTTCGGCTGTGGTAGTTTTTAGATTTTTTGTGTGTAAGTGGTGTTGTCATGGGCCGGTCCGATAACGTTTTATATTGAAAATCAGTATAAACGGGAGGGGGTGTCTGATTGAAATTCTTGTAAAGAACAAGGTCCGATTGCTCGTCCGATAAACGCGTCCGATATATCGTCCAATATTCAATCAACGTTAATCTAATAATCAATCAATCAATCATCTCCAGTCCCAGGCATTGAATCATGATTACTTCTTGGAATGACAAGGCACACGCTCGCATATCATGAATCATGATTACTTCTGAACTCGACAGACTGTCATAGCATTGGTTGAGCAAGCAAAAAGTACCTTTCTGATGGCATTGAAACGAATGAATTTGTTTTACTCAGAGACTGAAGAAAAAACGGGGGAAAAAAACAAACAAGACTAAAAAGCTGCAGCGAAGATCGTGCGCTCCCAACATCAAAGCAGCGTTCATATGAGCACAGCAAGAAACATAAACGGGGTAAACAACGCGGGGGCAGGGCAGAGACGGTCAGGGCGTTCGCGGAACACTTTCCGAAGCCATTGAAAAAGGAGGCAATCCCAACCTCGCGTATTGATGAAAAATCAAACCCTGCTCGAGTTCGGCAAAAAACGACGTGAACCGTATAACGAAAAAAGATGAAAAGCAAAAAAAAAACATTGAAAAATATCGGACACAATCGGTCATTATCGGACCGTTTTTGGGACGAAATCTATTTTTTATTTTGTATTCAGGTCTTATAAATTCATATCGGACCGGAGTTCACCGAATATACGATTTATGATTGCTTAATAATCGTCTGATAAAACGTCGATTGGACCGTCCGAAATTTATCGGACGTAATCGGACGTTTATTTATCTGACGTAGATGACAACGCTAATGTGTAAGCAACTAAGTATTTGAGGAAAATTTTGAAACCATTGGACAGTCAAGTGTCGATGGCCAAAGGGCGAACCGATTAAGGGGAGCGGATGGGATTTTGAGGGTTAGGTCGTCACATAAGCGATCATAGCGATAGACTTTTTGTTTCAACGTGGATAGCCAGAGCGATTGCTTTGTGACTGGTCTTTTTCTGAGCTAGGAGAATTTGTGAGAGGATGACTGAGTGTGGAAGCTGATCTGAAAACTGGAGGGTATAAATACGGGAGCGGCAGGGGGGGGTGTTGTGTGTGTGTGAGTTGGGGAGGTCGGGGATAGATGTCTGGGCAGTAAGGGGTTGGAGTGGAGTTGTTGGCTTTTTTTGTTTTGGCTGAAAATATCATCATGGGGAATACTATGAAAGGTTGTGCGAAGGCGTACAATGCCGAAGAAGGCTCGAAGGAGCAGGCGAACGCGAAGGACACTGTGATCAATGGAGCGATGCGCGACATTGGCGTGAAGGGCGGAGCAAAGAACGACTACGTGAAGGCGGCGAGGAAATTTGGAAGCACGCAAACTCAAAAGTGGCAGAACTCAAACATTGGAGAGGTTGGCGGGGATCGTGATAAGGAACTGCGGAAGACGGCTGCGGAGACTGAGGAGGAGTTCCGGGGAGCTGGAGAGAAGCTCGGACTTGAGATCTGGCGCGTTGAGAAGTTTCAACCGAAGAGACAGGCCTTGGAGGGATTCCCCGGATTCTACGACGGCGATTCTTACATCGTTCTTCATACTTATCAGTTGGAGGGAGAGGCCAAGTACAGATGGGACCTGTTCTTCTGGCTCGGATCTGAGTCAACCCAGGACGAGAAGGGTGCCGCTGCATACTTCACCGTGAACATCGACGATATGCTGGATACCTTCCCAGTCCAGTATCGCGAGACTCAGGGCAATGAAACTGATGCATTCAAAGCTCTGTTTAACGGCCACGTCAAGGTGCTCAAGGGAGGTATTGACTCCGGTTTCACTGAAGGAGGAGTTGCGTTTACCGCGGACCCGTCCAAGACCACTTTCTCAGCCAACTCGAACGATGTGATTGGCAAGAATCTAACGAAGAAACTATTCAAGATCTCCGATGAGGACACCGGAAACATCGTCGTGACCCAAGTGGATGAAGGAACGACCGTCTCCAAGAGTGAGATTACGGAGGACGATCCATACATGATGGTTGTTGGCTCAGAGGCTGCCTACATTTATAGTGGAACAGGATGCTCGGTTCAGGAGCGACTGTACGTGATGGATGCTGCCGCTGAGCTCCTCAAAATTGCCGGCGTCGATGAGAACACTCAGCTTTCGTTTGTGAATTCCGGAAACGAGCCTCCGCAGTGGCAGGCATACGTTGTGTAAGAAAGTAGAAGAACTAGCCTTGCAGAGATTTTTGTCATATTAAGCTCAGGAGACGCCGATTCTCTGGGGCGCCACCGTTCTTGTCATCTGGAAGAGCACTACCATTTTGTTTCGTTGTCATTAAAATAGCCTTTTCTCGAACAAGTCTTGCCCAACTTTCTCGGAACCGCGTGCGTTGGTACGCGAACTGCTTGGAAGTCAGGCACGTAAGAGGGCACATCCGAAAATTTGTTTCAAAACATAACATCGGGGAGCCAGTCTCTATCCTGACCATTCGAGACCTGGAAACCCGAGAAGGGACATGGATAAAAGAGCCAGTGCTCACCTGTTCGGGGTCAAGGATTGTCCTCACGAGGCTACATAAGATTCGACCGGGACGTACTAGCTGATTGGCACGCGGGTTGTCAACTCGTGCTTGGGGTTGTATTCCACCCTGGTGTAGAGGTCCTCCCAGCGAAGCCTTGCTCTTCCTCTCAATACACGATGATTTGATTGTAGTCAAGTCTATGGTATTCACCTCTTACGTCGTACACCGCTGAATACTCTGAAGGGGTTTTGCACTTACTTGCTCTTTCCCTTTGTGGGGTTTCAAAAGAGTTGTTGACACAAAGTGAATAGAAAATGAAGGTATCAATCCCTATGGTATGAAAAAGACTGATTAACGGCATATCGGTTTTGCGAATTCAATCATTTCTTCACCACTTGTCCCTATAAACTCAAAAACGGGCTTGTTCAAAGACAAGACCGTGCTGACCTGTATGAACACAAGCACTCCGCTACCAGACTATTCTTCGCGAGTGCTCATACGCTGCCCTGGCGGACAGACGTCCAAACGCCTTGTGGGTATCTGCAAGTTCATTGTTTCAGTCCTCAGGCTCCACCCAGACTCGAAGCATTCCGGCTCCCTCACGTTGAAAAGGCCAATCCCCTCTTCGATTATCACTTCCAAATATTTATTTCCTCAACAGAACTTTCCTCGCCTCCGTCAGACTCTGTTGTCACCTTCCTCGAACATAGGCAGTTCATTCCGCCGTCTTCAACAGATTGATCTCGAACTCTCGATGATTCAGATCTGGCGGCCGATGAGCTCCAATACCTGGGAGCCTGTATCCAACGCAGCTATGCAGCTGTCACTGCGGACGCTAGCTTGAATTTCCGCACGTGTTCCTCAAGCTTCTTGAATTCTACCCGAAACCGAGGGGCCCGCTCCACTCGAAATCAGCTACTTCACAGCCGAACCATGCTGACAAAAGATGGACATAGCTTATGCTCCAAAGCTCCAAAGCTCCAAAGCTCCAAAGCTCCAAAGCTACATCGCCGCCTTCATCGCTCCACCCGCCTACACAAGGGAAGTCATCAAAAAGATCAATCCCAGCCGCCCAGATTTCACGTCACGAGAAAGCAGGTGTCAGCAACGAGCTCGCAATCCCTGAAAAATTTAAAAACAAATATTACCGGATGCCTTTTTCGTGGTGCTAGGTGCACTTACTTCGGGTAAATTTTGGAAGGCGGATATGGGGCATGCCCCATTCGCCCTTGGCAAGCCAAATCGGCGATTCCAACCTACACATTCGGGTTCTGAGGTCGGCATGCTTGCCCCAATGCTTGCATCAATGCTTGCCCAAATCCTTAGGATTGTTCTCGTGGTTTGGTTGCACCGGCGAGCTCGTCTAGGAGGGCCTTGTGCAAAAGGTTTTCCTCTGTGTGTGTGTGTTTGTGTTTGTTTGTTTCTGGAAGGATTTGAACTGGTGGCTGTGCTGCTGCTGACGCGCGAACCTCATCGGAGATACTCCTTCTCAAAGTGGTGGCTTCTCGAGGTGTCGACAAATTGATTCGATAGGGGTTGAGCTTGTAAATCGCTTCGTAGGATGATGGTAAGGAGGGTCCGGACCCTGAACACTGTACAGCGACACTGTCTGAAAGACCAAAGCACTCGATGATCGGTTGTACAATCCGATGAGCAGCGCCGAGTCCCGGGCTTGCGATACCAGCTGATAGCAAAGGTTCGTAGAGAACAACTTCCACTCCTACTCTTTCATCTGTTTAGTCAGATCCTAACTACACTGGACTTTACTAGCATAGCCTGAAGCGCTACGCAAGGCGTGAAGATGAACTAATAACTAGGGAGGGAAGTATGCAACCCCAGGCGCCGATGGCGCGCCTCGGAAAGCATGTCGCTGGAATATCGCCAAAGGGAGACACTTAAACGCCTCAAGAGCGCCAAATATTCAGTAGGATGCTCAGCAAAACATTTCCGCAACCACTCTAAACCCGACTTATCGACGTGACCAAAGCTTTCCACAATGAATGGCTGGAACCGGTGAGAGCGACCCTCAGCGCAAGGCAGACTGGCCATGCTCTCAGCATACACTCAAAAAGCTGGAAACAAGGCTGATGAAGCGGCGTTGGTTGCGTGAGGGCTTTGGGGATCAATTTGATGGTTGGACGCTTCCAACCCCTTAGTCTAGCAAGGCAAGTGCATGTATCAAAGACTAACCCTGTGGCCTAGTTCCGCCGCGCTTATCCTTGAAGCTGGCTCCTTGCGTCGAGGGTAGTTCTCGACTCTTCGAGTTGCGTTAGCCCCCGAACGGAGGACAAGGTCGCGCGCTCCTTATATTTCCATGCGCGTGTTAGGTCTACACAAACCCGTTAGGGTTTTTTTAACCCATAGATAGATTCCCTATTCCCTGTTGGCGGGCTCCAGCACGGAGTCTTTTAGTAAAGCGTTCACGGTTACCGATTTCAATTGTGCTCTTCATTGTGGAGCTGCTTCTTAGGAACACGTCCATGTTCGTGATGAGTTCCAGTAGAATAATTCATTTAAAATGGGATATTCAATTTAGGATCATTATACAAACTATCCTCAATAAATTGTATTTTTAGTTATATTAATCCATATAAGAATCTTTCAAGTTTTTCATAAAATGTACAAACTAAGTTTATATTGAGGCAATCCGGAATTTGCACTAAAGCCATAGAAGAGCCCAATTTCACCCTCTAAAGTTTTATCAATATAGAATTGGGCAAGCTCTTTGGATGGGGGCTTGGCTCATTGCCTTAGTGACCTTCCACCTTAAAAATTGGATATTCTTTTCAAACCATCACCCTTACAAAGTACAGATACCCCCCCCCCAAAAGAAAAAAAATTGAGGCGGAAGAAAGGAGAGAATGTACTAGAACTGGGAAAGCGCGAATAGTATTATATTTATTCAACTATTTAGGGCTACTTACCTATCAATCAATTTTCAGAAACTCCGAACAACCCTGAAGCAAACTGGAGGGTATCTCATCCTCGGGGATTGCCAAAAAAGGAATGAGAAGAGCAAGCTTTCTTGCATTCATCGACGATTTAAGAAAGGAAGCAAAAAGCACAACAATCAATATTGTTGTAATTAATTTTTCAGAAACTCAGGACGACCCTGAAGCAACCTGAAGCAATCTCATCTTCGGGCAATGCACAAAAAAAAGAAAAAGAAAAGGAAGCCGAATCGACGGCACTAGAAGGAAAAAACCGCAACAATAAATCTCTCTAGCTTTGCCTGCTGGGAAAGCAATTGAATTGGTGCTTTTCTTCTCATGTCTTGGAAAGTAGAAAAGGCAATGGTTTAATATTGGCGCAAAACAAAATTTTACGATACGTTGAACCATTGGCTGTTTGATTTAGAAACATTACGATGATTGGATGGGGTTACGAATTCATTTTATTTTAACAAGGAAATATCAAAATCTTGATGTTTTGCTACATGACGAAACCTCCCCAAAATTTCAGATGTTCAACCAATGAAAATGAAGATTAAGAGTTGCCTAACTTACGCAAAACTGACAAGTTAAGAAGGTACTTTTTGGGGTTATCTATTTTGTATTATAATTCAAGAACTATAGGTTCGGTCTCCTTGTGTTCATCATCTGTTTATTCAGAGCCAAACTACCGTTTTACCCTGAGAAGAGAGAAATCGAGAGGCTGATGACGCGTGCCCAGCGGGGACAGAACACAACTTCAGACAGGAGCGCCCAAAGGAACATGGTTTTCGCTCATTTTGCCCAGCACGGGGTGATGAGTCCCAAATAATTTTGCAATTGAAAACTGCATTTTCGCCATTGACAATGAATACTTTTTACCTCTCAACTTTTTTTCGCGAAAACAGTTTCGGACAAGAAAGAGCAGCCCAATGGGGAGTTTTGTTTTTGATTGAATTCTTTCTTTCTTCTTCTTCCAATGTAAGCGCCCGTTGCACTGTTACTGTTGAGTTGCCTTGGCAAAACGATATTGCAAGTAGCCAATGTTCGCTTGACTTGATCATCAACAGCATGCACGAAAGCTGCATTCGTTTCTACCTAACAGAGAGGAAATCGTGGCGTTCTCGGACAGCGGGTATATATAGGTGGATTGAGCGTCCCCTGTCTGACGCATAACCCAATGGTATGCCCTCATCGCACATTGTTGTGGGTAAGGATAAAGCGTCCCCTGTCATATGTCATATCCCAATGCGATGCACTCGTCTCACATTGTTGTGGGTAGGGATTAAGCGTCCCGTGCCATATGCATATCCCAATGCGATGCACTCATCATCGTCGATTCAGAGACACCACTCCTCATCTACTGGGGAATCCAAGGGAAGCATAGGAACCAAGAGACAGCGATTGGACTCAGACTAACAAACCATCGCGGCGTGTTTGGCATTCGCCGCTGGTGCTCCCTACGAACTACTGCCATAGCTTCCCCCAACGGAAGCGGATAACCACATGCCATGAACCGCCAAAGCTCTCCCGACAATAGAAATCATCAAGTGACGGTTATCCGATAACTTTCGCACGGCCGGTACGGCCCGTGTTCGTTCCTCCAAGAATCATCCTAACTTGTTACAATGATTGCCCAAGCCCGTTCAGCCCCTCCAGACCGCCCTAAAAAGATCCTAATTTTCCTAGACGAGACGTCTAGAACAATTTTCAATACAAAATTTCACTCCGCAGCATCAGAACTGTCCACTTGACAAAAACAAGGCTGGAAGTTCAAACGCACCCAGCATCACCATCTAATCGTCCTCCCCCTTCTCACTGGGGGGTGAGGAGTGCGATATGCTCGTTAGAAAATACGATAATTCTTTTGAACTTCAAACAATAGATCGAGCTCGGTAAATAAATCGGGTCCCCTTGAAAATTGAGCATCAATCCCCGCCCGCTGTTGCCCTCCCGCTCCTTACCCAAAAATACACGTTTTTATCATATATTCGAAGAAAACATAATCTAGCAGAGTTTTCTATCACAGCCAGACACAGCCATCCTACGTATGATTGACTGTCAGGTTTCGCCACGCAAAACTAGGAAAAGCTCCCCCACCTCTCTCGCAAGCAGTCAGTGGCAAAACTGCTTTCACCCCTCCCCTCTAATTTTTCAGCAAGAGCCTTCAAATTACCAAAACTCATTCACAAAACTTAATTTTTCTTTCAACGCACGCCTATCCCTATCCCCCCACCCCCACCCCTTTCCAACCTACTGATCAGTTTAAGGGGTTTCGGTGCATTCCTTAAAAACTATTCCCCATTAAAAATATTATTGGTCGCACCTCCACCCTCCCCGCACAACCGGAAAACAGCAATGCCGATTTTGGTGAAACAAGGAGGTTTCAGATAGTTCCGTGATTTCGATTTCACAAAGGGGGGGATAAACTAAATCCCCTTGTACGCCAATAACTATCTATTTACTAACAATTATCACAGATTATTGTTTCTTTAGGATCTACAAAAGGGGGTAAAAAGGGTTTCTGCTGGGTTTCGGGGTTAATTTTGAGGGCTGTCACTAGTGCGGAATGTATGTGGGGAAGCTGATCGGAAAAGGGGGGGGGGGGAGTTGAGCGTATATAAGAGTTCTGTCTGGATGTCCTGAATTGGATCTCTTGGAATCTTTTGGTAAGTGAGCGATTCGAACTTGGGAGGACCTAAGTAATGAGTCAGTTTGGTTGTGGTGATTGGAAGTCTGCTTTTTGTGGAATTCAAGTTTCGAGGGTATTTTTGGTGAGGTGTTAGTTGGAGAGGCTGGGATTTACTGTATATGTTTTGAAGCATTGAGAGATGGAGAGTATGTCAAAGCTTCCTGTGCTCGATGAGTTGTTGGAGGTCTCCCGGGTGAGCAAGCTCTTCGGCAGGTTGAGTGGAGGTGATTTGGATGCGAGCAGGAGGGATTTTGCGAGCTCGAGAAAGAGCAAGTCCGCGGATTTGAAGAGCGGTTCGAAGTATAGCGCTGTCGAATCCTGGAGAAGGTCTGGCAAGATGAAAAGTTCGGACTTCAAGACGAACTACGAAATCTGGGTTAAAAGCGATATCTCAGATGAGTCGAGTGTGGAGAGCGATGGGTTTCGATCGACTTCCAGGGGTTGGTCCCATGACCTATGGAAGAAGGACCGGGTCCTCAGCGCCCTGAAAGTCAGCGAGGATTTGGCCTCTGATGATGAAGACCTGCCAATGAGCCCACTATCTTCTTCCTCCATTGTAAAGTCTATTGAATTTGAGGAAGTTGCCAAGGCGCAGATCTCGCCGACGCCGCTTCTGATGGTGCTCTCCCTGTTGATGCTGGTTCTGCTGGTCTTCTTCTCCGTTGAAGCTTGGGAATCGACAGAATTTGCCGAATTTGAGCGAAGTCTGCTTGAGTCAGCTGCCATTAAGGCTTCAAGTGTCTGATCAGAAGGAGTTCTACAGGAGGCTGAATTTAGTCGGCCGGGGTCTGCTTAAAATATTATTTGTACTGTTGATAACATCTGTAAATACCTGTTCTAAAATGCTACTATAAATGCTCAGCCTCAGATATGAATTCTATATTGAGAAGAGATTTAAAACCATACTACTTCACGAGTCACACAAGGTGCGAGGCGCACATAGATTCCTCCGAACGCTGCACATACATACCCACACACCGTCCAATTCCACCCAGTAACAACTAACCTGACGAATAGGGACAGCAAGAGGGAGGCAGAAGCAGTCAGAGACAGGCCACTTCCAAACCCCTCCGCCAATGTCCAGAACCCAGCCCTCCTGTTCAACCGGTAAATAGCGTAGTACGACTCGCACTTTGCCAATCCGATCGAATTCAGTCAATATTATCAATCTATTTACAAATTTTTGGATTGAGATATCTTTGTTGATTGAGGTTTTTTCGTTCTGTTTTTTTGCTGGAAGTTGAGTTGGCATTGATGACTAGGATTGAGGAGAGGTTTGACCGGCAGAGGCGTGTCGATGTTTCTCTGAGTGTGATCTATCTGGTCGGAAGCGATGAGGTGGAAGTGTAGCAACAAGTCTTGGCATGGGCATTTAGAGAAGTTGGAATTTTGTGGATTGTTCGAAATATGGGTTATCTGTGGAAGGCGCGCACGCTTTGTTTTTCGGACTCGCGACGTATTGGAGAAAGGAAAAGGATGCGCTTTTTCTCTGTACGGCTTGGTTGCTTCTAGAGATATGCTTGGGGTTGTAGTTTGAACAGATCATCCGAATGAGCTTTCCGGCTCTGAAGACGGACAGATGCCCTCCTCAATGCACTAGCCCTAGGCCAGTCAGATAGTGACTGCGTGCTCGTGGAACTATCTACAGAACTCGCATCGGTATCAAATTCTTATTGATCAGCGCTCATACTGAGTCCGGTTGATGTCGAGAGCGAAGGAAAAGTCTCTAAACCAGCCGCCAACCCGAAACCCAGTTTCATGAAATTCTTGCGGGTTAGTGTTCGTTTCGTCCAAGCAAGTTTATGCTATTTAAGAAGAAAAAATGGCGATATTCAAATCCAGAGAATTCGAAAAGGGGGTGTTGCAGAATACCCACATTGTTGTAAGAAGGTATCCATTTCAGTGCAATTGGGAACGTCAGGGATCAGAACGGGTTCCTCACACCTGTCAAGGAGGTGTCGTTGAGTAACGAGCAACTAGTTCTGGATGGACGGGGAAAGATCTCGGATTCGGTTTTAAACTGGTCACGATGGGGTCTAGAATCTGCACATAGATGAGCGCTGAGGCGTCCCATTCCCGAAATGGGTGGGAGGGGACGCTGACGAAGGAACAGGAAGCCGTTGTCTATGCGGATGCTGGTGAGGCTCTGAGCGTCATCGCAGGAGCAGGATCGGGCAAAACGCGAGTGATCGCGGCACGGGCAAGCAGGCTGATTGATCAGGGCATCTATCCTGTCCTGTTACTTTCGTTCTCACGGGCGGCAGCTGAAGAACTTCGTCATCGACTTGGAAAGTCTGTAAACCAACGAAAGGCGTTGCCCAGACAGAGCAAGTTCGAGGTGTCAACGTTTCACGCGCTCGGACTCAGGATACTGCGCTCTTGTAGCACAGAAGTACTTTTGCAGAGGACTGGAAGGTCAAAAGGCTTTTCAATCTTTTCGTTCACCGAACAGAGGAACATTGCGCAGGAGGTCTTGAGAGAGCTCGGCAAAGAAGGATCTCCAGCGTCGATCTTGAAATCCATTCTGAGCTCCCGGCTTCACCCTCAAAGCAAGCCGAGTGCAGAAGTACAAGCCGCGAGTGACCTGTACGAGAAGAAGCTGATTGAGAGTAACGCTTTCGACATCGAACAACTGGTTTTAGCAGCCGAGCTGATCCTCGAACGCGAGACCAGCGTTCGGAAGCAATGGCAGAACCAGTTCAAGGGAGTCCTCGTCGATGAGTTTCAGGACGTTTCACAGCACAACTTCAACCTACTTGTACAGCTCTGTGGAGCGACAACGAGCGTGACGGTTGTGGGGGATGATGACCAATCTATTTATTCTTTTCGCGGATCCATTCCGGAGGTTTTCAAGCTGTTTGAGGCAAAGTTTCATGGAGCAAAGAACCAGCTCCAGCTTGTGGAGAACTTCAGAAGCCAGCAGCATCTCGTTGAGGCGGCTTCAGTCGTAATTTCTGATGCTCCGAATCGTCTACCGAAGAGGCTCAAAACGTCGAATCCTCCCGGCGCGAAGGTGAAGATCGTGAGTTGCATCAACGCAGGTAAAAAGCAACTCAATGAAGAAGTACATCCGTGCACCGCTATCCCTCCTCACAGACTTTTTTCACTTTTTGCGGATCTCTAGACCATGAGGGGCAGTACCTAGCACAGCAGATCAAGCATTTGCACACCGATATGTCCATTCCATACTCTCAGATCGCTGTTCTAAGCCGTACCAGAGCGAGATCTCTGGAGATCAGGTCGAGACTCGAGGACATAGGTGGGACGCATTAGCTATGACGATACCACCTTAACGGTTTGTCTGACACAAGAGTTTTGTTTTTTTTTCACCTCCACCCCTAACTTGTCCAGCAATTCCTACGACCATGATGCCAAGAAAAGGTCGCGGGATGTCGTTCTGGTCTGTATTCCAGGACCCCGGCTCTTCCGAGTCCAGCCGAGTGCCAACAGCATCGTCAGCGGCGTTGGCTATGGTTCGTTTGGTTTGCAACGAGTCCGATAAGAGCTCGTTTGCGCTTCTGGCCAAATTGTTTGAGGTTCCCGACGATGTGGTGCAAACTCTAATGGGAGAGGCCCGCTGCACCTTATCCGCGGCGATCCGGATGAAGAATACTGCCTCCAAGGAAAATCGAAAGCAGCTGTTTCAATTTCTCGTCGTGGTGGATAAGCTGAAGCAGTACTTGACGAGGACGGCTGGCAGCGCTTCGTTGAGGCAATTCATTTATCAGGCTCTATCGCTACTTCCACTGGATGACAAGTACTCTGGATCGGTTGAGAAGGTTCTTGCAGCGGCTCAAGAAGCCGACTCGATTGGCGGCGAGGACTCGGGTTCGGTAACCTTCGGAGCGGAGAAAGCGGGTTCTTACGATGCAGAGGATGATATGGCACTTCTCTTGAAGGGATCCAAGAAGCCCTCAAATCATCGAGCCGCTCCAATTTCCAATGGCAACGATCCTCGGTGGAGCGGAGTGGATCGTCTGCGCCGAACGCTCGACATCTTCGTTCAATTGGAAGCCGACAACGACATAAGCGCGGCCTCTGTTCCCAAGGAGAGTGTATTGTGCACCACGATTCATCAGTCGAAAGGCCTGGAGTGGCGCGTCGTTCTGCTCCCGGGGATGAACGACGGCACCCTCCCGCTTAGGAACCACTACTCCGAGTCGCGGGAGAACATCGACGAAGAGCGTAGGCTATGTTACGTCGCCTTCACCAGGGCGAGGGAGAAGCTGCTCATCTCGTACATCGTCCAAGACATGAACATGTCCCAGTTCCAGAGCTGTTTCCTTCAAAAGCTCCCACAAAGTTGTACCGAGAGAGAAGCCCTTGGCGAAATGAAACCTTTGGATCATCCACCCTCAATTGGGCCGTCCAAACCCCCCCGGAAGCGGCCAAAAAAGAAACCAAAGGCCGAGGGTTAGAGAGACAATCGGCTGCTAGGACGTCCTTCTGCTTTGCCATCGTAAATGCTCTCCAGAGGAAAAAAGCGTTTCTAGATGTCTATATATACAGGGCGCCGGTGGTTGCCTGCGTCCGGTTTCATTTTGAAGCTCAATGTGTTAGTGAAAACGGCACTCTTGTAAAATAGAGAGCAGGTTTCCAGTTCCTCCTCATCCGCTCATTCAGATACCACTGACGTTCGTGGCTGCTTTGCAAACTAGTTTGGAGAGCTCGCGGGTGAGAAGGCTGGGCCGCATTACCCTATCGAATGTAACCCTTCTCCAGCAGTTTTGACTCGAGATCGGTGAGCGCCTTATTGCTGACGGAGTCCAATTCCGCTTTCTCCTCGCTCGTTACCTCGCGGACCTCTCTCACCTCCGGGACATAGTGTTTGAGCATGTTCTCAACCCCCATCTTGAGCGTTACGCTGGAAGAACTGCATGAGGAGCATGCTCCCTGCAATTCTAGGTCTACAACCCCACTGATGTCATCAAATCCTCTAAAAATAATGTTCCCGCCGTCGTCCGCCACAGCGGGCTTCACCCTGGTCTCCAGGAGTTCCTTGATCATGGCAACGACATCAGAGTCCTCCGGGTAGATTGTGCAATCATGATCTGGGAGGGCCCCTTCTGAGAGTACTGGCTCCCCAGAACTGTAGTGGTCCATGATTGCCTCGAAAAGATCCGGTCTCAGAACAGCCCATTCGATGTTGGAATCCTTGGTAACAGTGATAAAGTCCTTGGCTAAGAAAACTGAATTAACGCCGTCGATGACCAGCAGCTTCCTCGCCAAAGGTGACGTCTGCGCGTCCCGAATGGAATTGAACTCAGCCGTTGCGACCTTGCCCAAAACTGGCTCGCCAGGCAGGAGCTTTACTGAATTCGCATTCGGAGTCGACTGAGTTTGAATAAACATGCTCCTCCAGAATCCTCTCCTCATATCAGGGCGGAAAGCCGACGAACCTACAAAACAAAAACCAAAAACTTTAGACAACCAGAAAACAACTAAAGCCACCGCGGGAGAGATAAAAACCCAAACAAACACACCCACCTCCAACCCGTCGAAACACAGATCTTACACAATACATCTTGATCACAAACTCGCCTCAAAAACTCAGCAGAATATCCTCACGTTTCCACTCCTCCGTCGCCACCAAACCTCAACCAAACCCCCCCCCCAAAAAAAATAAAATTTCCCCTCCAGTCCAAAACACGATGTTGATCCTGAACTCGACGTCGTCTTTACCAAAACAAAAACAAAACACTTCAGACAAGGTTTTAAGAAATATCAAACCAAACCAAAATCGCACTCCTCAAAACTAGATCGAAAACAGAAAGCTCCTCCTCCTCCTCAAACTTAGGAACACCTCTCCTCAGAGCTTCCCCTACTCAACAACGAAGACTTCACTTTGATATCCTCTGCGCGAGACGACCATTTCCAACTTTTCTTCTCCAAACTTTTTCTTTCTTCGAAAATTCTGGATTCTCATACCAATGAAACTCCACCACCCGTCCTTAACCAATTCACTATCCAATAAAAAGTTTCCACATGTCCAACATCTCCGTAGTCAAAATTATAGTACTTTACGTATGTTTATGAATTTTAATATCCAATTATATTATACCACATGTCTAATTTTGCGTTTATACAAATTATATACTGCCACGCGTTGTTGAGGTTGAAATTTAAGACTATAAATTCGTAGTTAAGGATGAATACCTGCATAAAAATGATATTTTGTTTATTGGTGGATCATAGGCGGTCGCTGTGGCTATGGTGATTTCATTGCGCTGGTAGAGTTGGAGATTGGGTGAGAATGGGGGAGGAAGCGGATGTGTCAGTCACCAATTGCTATGTTTCGGGAAGAGCATTGCATTTGGTACGTTTTCCTGCAGCCCCAAGCCTATGATCTTTGGCAATTTTCTTCAAGGTTCTGAAGGCAGGGGCTTTGGGGGCAGCTGATGTGCCCTTGCCGGGGCTGAGAACCGCCCTTGCTGGCGTTCGGCAGACGATCGGGGTTTTGAAATACTTCGGAGTTCAGAAGAAGGACGGTACGACTGATTCATTCCTCCGCCACAAGCAGGCTGGTATTATAGGTCGATGACGAAGACTGCGTGGGAACCGCGACACCTGGACGACACCTTCGATTTTCAGAGCCAACTGAACGGCTTTGATGAGGTCTAGATGGCTTGAGCCAGCCTAAAGTGAGGCAAACGAGTCAATGTCGGAGCTCCCTCCTGCTCTTGCCTCTGGGTCACTCCTCGGCCGAAGCCGCGGGAGCTAGCAAGCGTCATATCATCAAGCGAGTGGTCGATTATTTGAGTTGTTGAGTCTGATGTCCCATAGATTGAAGCCTTTTAGAACGGTGAGAGTGATCCACAAACTCGCCTTCAGTTGAAGCGGCTATGCAGAGATTGCTCTTTGGCTAGTGACGAAGACCTAGCAAGCAGAATTCGGTAGCAGGGAATTGGACTTTCCCATAGTCAGCCAAGGCAGCAGATGTAGCCGTCCGCAGTCTCAGCAGAACCGCGGGCTCCTCGTCTGAGATTGACTAATTGTCTTTGATCAAGCCTATTTCACCATATAGAGAGCAAGAACGAACAGCCTGAACAGACTGGAGTACGGTTTCCAGCTATTAGCGGTTTGAAGCCGGCACCTCGAGATCGATGCTATTGATAACTGACGAAGAAGGGGATCAGATTTCGATTAGTTTTGGAGGTTAGACAATCCTCTGTTTCCATGTAGACAGAAGAAAACGGACAATCTGAGCAGATCTACCGTCCGGTCTCGAGCATATCAACCCATCGGGAGAAGCGCGTGGTCACCAATGGAATTGACAACTGACGAAGAGGACGATCAAATTTCGATCAGTTTTCGGAATTAATCAGTGTTACATTGAATACAGAAAGCATAAACGAACAATCTGAGAAGATCTAACTGACTGTTTCTAGCTTAACAACCCCATCGGTACTCGCCCAGTGGACGATGAACTTCGATACACTTCTGTTGATAACTGATGAAAATGAGCATCAGATTTACGCTCAGTTTTCGAGATTGAGCAGTGCTACGTTTCTCTTAGAAATCATAAACAAACCATTTGAGCAGATCTATTCCACAATCGCTAACCTATCAACCCGATCGGTAATCCCTTGGCTCCCCTGTGCTGAACGCCCACTTCGATACGTTTGTATTAATCGCTGACGAAGAAGACGATCAGATTTCGATCGGGGATTCGAGATAAGAGATTCGATTTACTTTTTCTTTTCCCATGTTAGAAGGAATCAAGTGAAAAGAAAGAACGAGAAGGTTTACTTGAGGAAAGGTTCTTCGGATCTAGGGTCGGAGAGAACCAGGACGATGGATCTGCGAAGGACGGTGTTTTGGTGTTTCTTCTTTAGTCTGATCGCGCTGTCTTTGAGTGCTTCTTGGAAGAATATCTGCAGTTGTTCAGAGGTCGGATTCTGTAGAAGACACTTCAAGCGAGATCCAATTGAGCCGCAGCCTGCGGTCGATGGGGATTCTGTGGAGATAGGGAAATGGGACTCGCACTCTGTGACTGGACTGATGTCCACGGCCGGCGGGACAAAACTATCGCTGCGGTTTTTTGTCTACGTCTATGCCGTAGGAAGAAGCCATGTATTCCGATGGATTGTCGACGACGTCGCCGAATTCACAAACTCGAAGCGACATTCAGTTAACAAGGTCCTAAACCCGGAACTGCAACCGGTGACCCTGAGCGAAGCCGACCTTAAAGTCGATAAGGATCGGATCGTGATCAGTTCACCCGGCGATCCGAAATGTGAGACTTCTCCGTGCCTTGAGATAGCTCTCAACCCTTTCAAAGCACAACTCACAACGACAGATCGACGAGGCAAGAGAACAGTCGCCGTTACTCTCAACGACAACAGAATGTTCCACTTCGAGCAGCACAAGTTCATGGCAGAGCTCAAGGTACGGGTCATTGTCAGTTCAGATCTTTTCAGCTGAAACCTCCTAAGTCTGATGGCCCTCTTCCCGCTTCCAGACTCAGATCGAAGGTTTTGATTCCAAGTACTGCAAACCCGGATCCGGATCGGACGATGCCTCCAAAGAATCTGAGGATGAGGAACCTGTTGATGACGATGACGATGAAGATGAAAATGAAGATGAAGAGGAGGACTCCAGTCCACCCAATGAGTCTTCTGCCGAACGTACATGTGAAGAACCAGGAGATCTAGTCAAGCCCGAGTGCGATGGATGTTGGGAGGAAGCTGTTAAAGGCGGATTCAAGGATCCGAAGAAGCGTGGACCGGAGTCGATCGGAATGGACGTTGGGTTTCCATCGACTGGACACCTCTACGGCATGCCGGAGAGAGCTCTCGACTTCGATCTGAAGGATACGGGAGACAAACGAGACCCGATTAGGTTCTACAACCTGGACGTATTCGAGTTTGAGATGGATCACACATTAGGATTGTACGGAAGCGTCCCGTACGTGATCGGACACGGCGATGATCTATCTGTTGGAGCGCTCTGGTTGAATTCGGCGGAGACGTATGCGACAATATCGTCCGGAAAGCCCGGAACAAGACAGACAATGTGGTGGAGTGAATCGGGCAGAATGGACCTGCTCCTGTTCCCAGGACCGAGCCCTTCCCAAATCTTCGAACAGTATGTCCAAGTGACTGGACGTGCAGCTATGCCCAACATCTTCTCACTCGGTTACCACCAGTGCCGATGGAACTATCGCGATCAGGCGGATGTCGAGTACGTTGACTCTCAATTTGATGCCTACGACATCCCGTACGATGCGATCTGGTTGGATATCGAACACACCGACGGAAAGAAATACTTCACGTGGGATACGTCGAAGTTTCCAGACCCGACGAAGATGCAGAATGACGTTGCAGCTAGAGGTCGAAAGATGGTAACGATTGTGGATCCTCATGTCAAGGTAGCGAAGAAGTACCTGATGAATGAGATTGCGACGAAGAACGATCTCTACGTCAAGGACGGCAGCGGGAAGGGCGACTTTAACGGGTGGTGCTGGCCGGGTAACTCAGGTTACCTCGATTTCACCTCGTCGAGGGTTAGAAACTACTGGATGGACATGTACAACAGCAAAAACTACCCGCATTTTACGGAGAATCTACATATCTGGAACGACATGAACGAGCCTTCGGTGTTCAACGGCCCGGAGGTTACGTTGCCCAAGAACGCCATCCACGAGGGAGGCTTTGAGCACCGCGATGTGCACAATATCTACGGATACCACGTTATGCAGGCCACCTTTGAAGCCCTGGTTCAAACGAGGAACAGGAAGATCAGACCGTTCGTTCTCAGTAGAAGCTTCTTCGCCGGAAGTCAAAAGTATGGAACTGTCTGGACGGGAGACAATGCGGCAACGTGGGAACAGCTTCGATCGGCTGTGCCGATGGTCCTGTCACTCTCCGTTTCCGGCATGTCCTTCTCTGGTAAGCCACGCTTAAAGCACACCGCAGATTCTTCCGTCATGAAAAGAAGCAAAAGCTTCCAGCTCGCTGACTGATACGCAAGAAAGAAGTCTGCGAGATGTCCTCGTTTCTGGAAGACAGCCCAGCCTCGTCGAGAATGGTCCAACATCCAATCCACAATGGCTAAAGCTCGGTCGCTTTTGCCTTTCTTGTTGAGGTTAGGAGCGGACATTGGCGGCTTCTTCGGCAATCCGTCGGAAGAGCTTCTCCTCCGATGGTACCAGCTCGCCGCGTTTCAACCATTCTTCCGTGCGCACGCGCACATTGATACCGACCGGCGGGAACCGTGGGAGGCGTCGGAGTCCACCCGGGAAATGATTCGTGGCGTGATTATTGAGCGGTACAAGTACCTTCCCCACTGGTATTCACTGTCCGCAATGGCTTCACGCGGATCTAGCCTGCCTTTCAGAGAAGAAGCCAAGGGACCTCCGATGCGTCCGATTTGGTGGCATTTCCCGGGTTTCCTAGGTGAAGAAGAGCAGTTTCTTGTGGGCGATTCGCTCCTTGTCGCTCCAAATATGCACGAAGGGAAGAAGAAAGTGACGGTACGGCTCCCCAAGGACAACGTTTGGTACGACCTGTATGGTGCTGTATCCAGACCTGTTATTGGAGGCGAACTCTCGATCAGTTCACCCTTGAATCGGATGGCAGTCTTTCAGAGAGGTGGCAGCATGATAGTGAAGAGGGAGAGGGTCAGGAGGTCCTCAAAGGCGATGATCTTGGACCCTTACACGATCGACATTGCACCGGATGGTAACAACACGGCCGTAGGCGAGCTGTACGCGGACGATTCGGTCAGCTACGAGTACGAAAACGGAGCGTTCGCGCTTGTCCATCTGGTTTATGATGGAAACAATATCCACTGCGAGGTCAAGGCCGGTGGAACCAAACCGTTCGAAGGCAGTGAAGCTGTTGTTGAACGAATTCGAATCTTCACGGCAGGCAACGTTCGCGGCGTGAAGACTGAGGACGGCAAATACCTACAGACCAAGCTCGTCAACAACGTGTTGACCGTGAAGAAACCAGGAGTCAAACTGCTCAGCAATTGGACTATTACTTTAGAGTAGAAACTCCCCTCCTGACCTCGCTCACTACCAGTGTTATCCCTCAAAGAAAATACATAAAAACCGATTCTGGAAGCGAACGTCGGTAGCTCCGAACTCGGCATCCACAGACAAGCCGCACACCCGTTCTAACTGCTGCGCAACTTTCACATACCAATACGCGATCAATACTGTACATCCACGATCGTCGGTACTTATGCATCTTCCTTCTTCCGTCGATGCGCCGGCATTCGTTTCTTAAGCCTCTCCGCTTCTTCAGCTTGCTCCTCCTCCAATGTCTTTGTCGCAAGAACGCGTGGGTTATCACCTCCCGTGAAGTAGCCAAACTGTTTGGCTTTCTCATCAAGCTTGAGAAGAGCCTCACGAGGATCTTCCTTGAGCCAGCCTTTCTCCTCCTTCGCTTTGCTCCTAGCGACAAACCTGCGCCACAGTGACAGTCCAAAGCAAACAAGTCCGGGTTCAGGATGCGTTTAAGGGGAAGACTACACAAAAAGGCATGTGATGAGCTGCACATACGATGCCATAGTTGATCCGGCAATGGCTTTGGCGTCAGGCCCCCCTGCCATGACCGGCTTCTTCGTTAGAATAGGATCTTCTCGCATCTTCTCCTGCTGCCTCTTTCTGTTAATCGGCCTGCCGTGGTTTGCGTGCTCATCACGAAACATGGGAAGCGCATTAGGTGTATGGATTGCTCCTACGCCAATGTCCACAAACGCCTGCTGCTTTCGCTTCACCAGCTTGGATATGCATCTAAGGATCTGAGAAAAATTGTAAAACGGTTGTTCCAGTCAGTCTAGTTTTCAAAAATTATATTGACTGTCCAGCCCCGTACTTGAGACTCAGTACGGAGTACGGGGTTCTTAAGCTCTCGAACACGAGCAGTACTTGCTCTATACTGGAATGTATTTCAAGTAGTAGTCTTACCCCCTTCGAGCTTAATAGAGGATCGTACAAGACGTGAACATGACCCGCGGTGGTACCGTAAACAATTTGGTTTATGGTGGGATGCCAATACAAACCCACAACCCCTCCAGAATCCTTTTCAAGAATTATCGTCTTAACAGCTCGGAGAGTCGATCGGTCGAAGATTACAAGCTTTCCTGGTTCTCCCTCCTTCTTCTTCGTCGAGGTGGAGCTCGTTCCGGTGGCAAAGTACTTGCCGTCACCTGAGAAGATACGCGGATGTGATCAGCGCCGTACTGAGAGCAACAAACGTAGAAAAGACGGCAACAAGCGTACCAGAGAACGCAGCCCTTGTCTGCTCACTATTGTTCGGAAGGTTGTCAAACGTGGATAACGGAGAATCAAATCTACGGACATCCCACAGGCGAAGACAATCGTCCAGGGTTCTCGTAAGAGCGCTCATGCCATCCGATGAATACGAGATTGAGGTGGTGATCACATCTGGACCGTGCGCGTCGTCGACATCTTCCACAGTTTTCGGCAGAAACGAGCCTGGATCATAGAGCCTAAGTCCACCGTCATCGCAGCCAGCAAGAATCGTTCGACCTTTTATGTTTGCGAAAGCGAGTATAAGACTGCACCGTTAGAGACTTCCAGTTCATGAAAAGCTCTGAAGCTGGGTAGAAATCACATACCATCTGGCGAGTATGCAATTGCTGTAGGGCTGACCTTCTTCCCGCGCCTATTCTTCAGCTTTATAATCTTCTTGTGTTTCTTTGACTCTGTCAATGCATCCCAGATGCGAATCGTTCCATCAGCAGCCGAGGTGGCGAACGTCTTCGCGTCGATCGGTTGCCAGACAGCACAGGACAATGGTGCTGCGTGGCCTGCGGATCGAAACAAAACCTTGGTTGTTCAGCTACTCATGCAGTTCTCCTCCGCGCTCGACGCGGACGAAACGTCCTGCCCACTAGCGAGCTTTCGCGGGCAGGGCTTTCCGCTGGACAGTTTCTGCTGAGGAAAGCTCCTCCGCACTTATTAGTTTCAGAGCTCGAAGCAACGGGGTCGTCTTCTGTACTCTAACCAACGCAGCGTTTCATCTACCGTGCCGATGAAGTGTAGAAGCAGCACGACCGCGACTATAACCGGCAATGATGCAAAATACCGGCCAACGTCCGGGCGACCGCAACGCTTGGATACCTCGTTTTGGCTATCGACGCTCGACTTACCGAGCAGGCCGTTTCTCGGAACCCAGGTAAATTTGCGTTGGAGAATATATTACCTTTCGTATTGCTCATATCGTGAAGATACATATCACCATGCGGGCAGACAAGAATCTCCCGTCCGTCTCGATCATACATTCGCGCAGACTTGGAACCGCCCGCGAACAGGATTTTCCCTCCTGTTGGTGAAAACTCAATAGAGCGAATCTAGAGATCAAGAGAAATGCTCTAGGTGTTAGGCGGATTGGTAGGCAGCGTGTCTAGATCTGGACAGGAAGGAAAGTACATACCGGAAAAGAGCCAAACGGTTCCATCGAAGTGAAAGATGTCAGGTTGGCATTCATCGATCCAAAATCCCAGAATTTGACTGAGTAATCCACTGATCCAGTACAGAATCGATTGCCAGCGGTGTCCATTGCTATGGCCGATACTGTCGCCTTGAACTTTCCAGATAGCCTCGCTTCATGAGAGACTGGTACGGGGATGGATTCTTCCTCGACCTTCTGCTCTTGATTCGCTTCTAGGGGCTCATCTTCGTCATCGGAATCGTCCGGACCGTCATCCTCCTTTCCGGCAACATCTTGCGCGGGTACGAACGTCGCTCCTTCATGTTCTTTGTCAAAATTTTCGGGCGGACTGTGCGGTCCTATTCCGGCATCCTCATCGCCTTCATCTTCCGGCTCTTCAGGTTTTCTCCTCTGATCGCGCTTATACTCAGCACTGAACGACTTGAACTTTGTTGACTGACGAAGCTTCCCCAGCTCGTCCTCTTCGTCTCCATCCCCATCATCCGCTTGCTCATCCGCTCCAAAACCCGGACCAGCCAGCAAATTGGAAGCTTCCCCCTTACCAGACGCAGAAGATATCTCTTTCAACGCAGCCGCCTGTGCGTGACGACGACTCTCCTCATCCTGCTCGTCCTCATCAACAGCGCCAAACTTTGAACCCTTTACCGGACGTAAACCAGCCTTCTTTCGACCTTTCAGTTCTATCTTCATGGTTTCCAAATAATAGATCAAAAATCTCTGCTGTCAAACCCGGCTCCTCAACACCCGCGGAGAACGTTCTGATCAGACTCAAAAGCTCCAAAAATGTCCTAGAAGCCACACGCTCTCTCTGACGGCACAAACCTTGACGATGACAATGAATCCGAATCAAAACGTCACCTTCCTCAGCACTCCTCAAGAGTCAGTAAGCTCCAGCAGTCACCACAAGCTCAACGACCTTATACTCTGCTTCCGCCAAGCATGAGCTTGCTCAAGAAAACCTCACCTCGAACGCCTCACAAACGGTTTTCATCAGTGCCATAGTCACTCAACAGCCAAAAAAAAACTCAACTGACTTTCTTCCTCCTCACAATCCGACCCCAACCAAACCCACCCCAGCCCTGTTCAAGCCAGTAGCGAAACCTAATCAAACTTCCTTTTCTTGCTCGAGCCTATTTAGTACTTGTGCTTTTTGCGGAGAAGCTTTGCTCCTACAAAAGCCTCGTCTTGAAACGCAGCACAGACGTTTCTAACGACTCTTTTAAGAGCTATCGTGCAAAACCACAACTACAGCCTCCCTCAAAGGCTCATGCATGATCTGTCGTCTTCCTCCGGAATTATGAGGACGCTGACTGTTGAAAGAGACGCAGATAAGATCAAGCGGAACTGATAAGATCAATAACAAATCCAAAATCTGTCTGTCCTAACCTCGTTGCACCTTATGGGTCTTCTCCCTGCCTGTCGACGGGGACGAGGAGCTAATGACGTGCCGAAACATGACATTCCTCACTGATCATCAAGCAGATCGATAAACCCTTTTGGAAACAAGAAACAGATCAAACGATCAGCTTGCCTCGTCCTCTGTCTAAGCTTGCTGGAGGGTGCAGACCAAGAATCAAGTTTCAGGATGGAAACGTTCGCGTCTTCGATAAGCTCGGACGAACCCACTGAGTGACATGGAGTCTGGGCCTGGCCGCACAAGCTAGTCGAACAGACGAAGGGAACTTCCCGATAGTCACCATGGTAGAACGTAGCCACCTCACCAATAACGCATTGATAGTCTTCTTCTTCACCCTTTAGAGGCTCCATGGGGGGCGTTCTTTAATAAAGCGTTCACGGTTACATGAAGAGGGCGACACTGTTTGTGGTTGGTAAAAGTCGATTCTGAGGAAACCAGACATTGGTCTGGGATGCTTTCCAAGCGCTCTCGGGCTCGGACAGATCCGCTTTCATGACAACTTAGTCATTATCTGGTCAATGCTTTGGTCGCCAGTCCACATGGTCCTCTGATGAGACTGGGCAACCTCGAATCTCCGAAAGCGGCGAAGGAAGTAGGGCACCAACAAAGCAGAGTGGAAGTCCTCTGGTTTCTTAGGTTTCTTGCCTTTTTATTGCAGCTTGAAATAGTCACGACATCGGTTAGATCTTGTTCAAGGCACGCACGCTCCTAAAGAACCGAATCGAGCCAGTGAGCGGAGAAGAGAGGGAGACACAGAGAGTTTGGAGTAGATCTTTTCCCCACGTTCAATAGAGAGGGGATCTTCCGATAGAAAAAAAGAGTTAGAAGACGACGATGTACTTGTTAAGCTTTGACTTGTTCTTCTGGCTGATGCACTCGGCAATCCTGTTCAGGCCACAAAGCGCGTAAGAAGCCGTTAGCTCGACACTCAAATAAGAACTTTCGTTGTTCCCAGCAAAGAGAATTCCTACCATCCAATATTTCTGATCTCCTGTTCTTTCAATCGGAGGTATGCATAGAAGATCGCGTAGTGGAACTGCTGGTCGAACGCTTGCTTAGCCAAGTATACCTACGAAAAAAATGTTGGGTTTGAACATCCTCATCTTCAGAGCTGGCCATCTTCTTCATCTTGTAGTCGATCCGACCTGAACTATTTGATATCCTCACCTCGTACTCGAAGAAAGCATCTTCAAGGTTCTTGTCCGGGTTATCCATTGCCGCTGACCAAAGACGTCGGTAGGTGCCGTACCTGGATGGGGGGAAACAGTATAACCGATATTTCGTTAAGCTTGAATCACTACTTTCCGGATGCTTCGACAACCTTGTGAGAGAAACCTACGGTTCTATTATCGATGCAACTGATGATCTATCATCAGCTCGCGCGAGCCTCATGATTCCTTCAGGATGGAGCTCTCCAAAGTTACAGTAAAGCGATTCCCGCTCATTCTTCCTCAGACTGGTTCCGAAGGAATGCATCGTAATGTTGATCGCTCTTCTATCGGCTTCGAATTGAAGTAGGAGCCCCATGAGTTCCGCCGTTGCACCTCCAAGCTTCTGGCAGTACTGGTAAAAGTCCTCTAGGTAGGCTTTGTAAAGGGTGTTCCGGATGATCTCGATGTTCAGCGCGGTGAGGTCGTCAAGCGACACGCACTCAGCAAAGTACGGTGCTAGAGGTGTATCCACAACGATCTCTCTGTACAGCTCCTCAGGCGTTGTGGCGATGCAAAGCGAGGCCTATCGTGAACAGATAAATCGTCAACACGGAGGACTCTTACGAGAATCGGTGAAGAGGGACCCTTACCATTGAGTCGAAAAGGCCGAGGGGATGGCATTTGTCAATGAGCTCCGAGATATCCTTCTCCTTAAACGTTCCAGTGATCAGAAGAATCAAGTTGTCGATCATATAAGGGTAGGTGAGGTAGTCAAGGAATGTCGCAAGTGGCTCCGTGGCTTGGGTGCTTATTGCCCGAAACTCATCAACGAGTTTCTTCCTCGCATGCTCCTGAATTGTCGTTGTCGCCAACGGCGAGGGTTCATTTTGCAGGAAGTTTCCATAGTCCGTCGCCTGCAGAAAATCGAACGCCACCAAAATACTTTTGTCAACAAACAAACCCCCCCGGCTCCCGAGCCCAAACGAGAATGCCTACAATCCCGATCTTTACGAGCTCGGTTGCTTGCTTACCGTCAACTGCATACGAAAGTCCTCCAAAGTCTCGCACTGACAAAGATTCGCATAATCCGCAGACGACAGAATCCCCTAACCAAGGAAAACCGGTAAACAACCCCTTCAGCGATCAAAACGAACACAAAACAACACATCTACTCCCACAGACTAAACCCGCTCGCTCACCGCTCGATACCCACGAATAATCGCTTCAAGGTATCCATCGTCCGTATTAAAAAGCAACATCCCTCCAGGCGCCATCTTGAAACCCCTCCCCAAAAAAGCAACTTAGCACGCAAACCCTCCCCAAAAACCTGAAAAACTTCAACTAAAAAAAGAAACACAAAACCCAGCCACCTCTCACTCCCTCATAGCTTTCTCCCGATTCCAAGTCTCAACTTATCTTCTTCTCCATATACTCTTCTCTAAGATCACTTCAGCTCCTATCCTTCACCAATATCAAGACAGAAACCTACAATTGCCTTCACCTTCCGCCAACCAGTTGGCATCGATCATTGCCATCCAGTGAAACTCTGGACAGCAACCAAAATACTTATTAAAACTACATAAATTCAATAATTGGGGTGAAAAGACCGTTGATCTGTATTAGAAATCGATCGGAATAGGTATAAAAACGCTGGTTTGGGATCGAGTGGGGAAGAGGATTGGGGTTTTTAGGATGTTAAGAGGATGGAGATGAGGTTTTGGTCTTTGATTTGGCTCTGGTGAGGCTTTGAAATGGTCTCGATGAATTTTAGAGGGTTTTGAGCCCGTGGAGGGCTTCGTAGTAGTGGTTTTGTGGTGCTTTTGGTGGCAGGTTTGGGAGGGAACGGATGCATCGATGGAGAGCTGAGCTCTCTGTTCGGAGTCTTGCATCTCACTCTGGATGCTGTTTTTTTTTGAGAAGCTTGTGGGTTGGAGGTGGAAAAGACAGGTTCAGCCCTGGAGTCCTGCCCAGACTAGTTGCGGTTTTTGTCTAGACCCGTCGTCGGCCTCATACTAGTATTCAAAGTTACCAACCTAGTTCTCCACAATGTCCATGCGAGGTTAGTTACGTAATGGTAGTGGAGCAGCTTGCCCTGTTTTGTCCTCCGGACTACGAAGGCGTGAATCGCCAATCCTGCGGTCTCACCGATTAGGACGCTTGGAACAACAGCCAGGGGTACACCGCTGTGGAGGCTCAGCCACGTAAAATCCTAAAAGACTCCATGTTTGCGAATATCCAGCAACTATGCCAGCATCAGGGAGTAGCACCCGTGGTGACTCAAGCATGAGCAAAACGCAAGACTTTATTAGCGACCTTCCACTTAGCTCGAAGACCACAGCTTAACGCTATCTCTGGTTTAAAATACAGCTAGGACAGCTGTCCTTTCCCAGTTTCCGCTAAGGTGTCACACGCCATCAATCAACAGCGTTCATCTAGAGGGTATACGGTTGAAGTATTGTTCCAATGATACAGATAATTTGAAATGTTTCAACAGGAAGGAGTTTCTGTAAAAACCTGCTAGGGGGGGGTAAAGGCAGTACGGGAATCTGGTTTTTACTGGGACAATTCTAGTAAGCTTGAGTCCTCAATACGTTCACTGTGGGTGAATGCCAGCACAGACATGTGCGAGTGGATTGCCTATGTAGCCATCAGAAGATGGATACGGACAACATCCTCCGCTATTTCCGTTTGTATGCAAAACTCTAGCTCTCGCTGGCAACAGTGTTTCTGAAGTCGAACAGATTGGAGTCTGTCTCCGGCCAAAAGATGTTCACGGCAAGAGTCACTGAGTAGCATCCGCCGGACACTCAAAAGTAGTAGCCTGCCACAAGTTTGTTTGCAATACAAAAGAAAGCACTGTCCAGGTGCTGCCGCCATCTCTACACAGATATCGTCAAATTCTCCTTCTACATCACGTTTCCGACTCGGGTCCCAGTCTGTTGACACTCTTTGCTTTCCAAAGGCTGCTCTAGGAAACAGACTCAACTAGCATTCTGCTACATGCTCATTAGCTAACACATCCAGCCACCCCTTCAAACAGCTAAAACAGCTCAAGCTGACATCAAGTATACTACAATGATTGCATTCAATCAATACAATATCTCTAACGGTTTCTACGCTCATAATCTAGACTAGGATGCACCTGATTATGAAAATGTCAAAGAATTATTGATTATATTAACACTGTTCCTTTTTATAGAACTGTTTGAGTCATAATTTAGCGTATTGCCGATCGTGGGTGGTGGGTGGTGGGGATGCTTCGCGTTTTATGTACAAAGGGTTTTCGGGATGCGTAGCTGAGTACGTGTTTTATCTAAGAGTAGCTGCTCCGGAGAAAACGTAGCGTCGCTTGGTATAAAGCGATGCTTCTGAGGTTTTGATGGATGAGTTCCGGAAGTTTATGGGAGTCGAGATCAAGTTCTGAGCCATGGTGTGAGGCAGCCTATTGACGTTTTAAGTTTTCTGCTGTGGTGGAGGTGTCATTTTTGTCGCGTTTTTTTTTTTTCTGAAGACTGGTTTGCGATGCTGGATGAGAGGATCATCAGGAGCGTTGATGCTCTGGTGAGACCGGAGAGCTCTTTGAAGTATGTGTCGAGTGGGTCTTCTATAATAGCCGAGCTTGTTCGCGCAAAGGTCGCTGAGAATGAGAGCGATGCACGCGAGATTGCGGGAATACTCGTCGAACTGAAGGCTCTGACGGGCGACTCTACTCATTTCGTGGAGAGTGCTTCTTATAAAATTCCTGGCAAGGCGAAGAATGCCGCGCTTAATTCTTGGTTTGAGTCATATCCTGGCCAGGTCAGGTAATGGTGCAAAAGAAACGGCAAGTGTTTCGTTCATAGCTGTGCTAATCCAGCCTGTTGTGCTTCTCTTGGTTCATAGGGATGCAACAAATTTTACGCAGGAATTCAACAGATCGGTGGTGCCCGTGATGAAGGCAGTGCTGTACACTGGAGGTTTTAACGTACATTATGACAAGCTTCGATCGGTCCCAGAATGGTGGAAAGTCCTTGGCCTTCTGGCTGAATTGGGGGACGTGCACGATATTGGCTCACTGGAGGATCAACCCAAGCGAGCTTTCTTTTTCAACCTGCTTAACGTGATGATCTTTCACTCGCGTACTATTTATAAAGCCCCGGATGGGCTTCGAAGCCGAGGGCAGTATTTCTCAAGGTAAGGCTCAGGTCCTTCCCCTCGGGAAGCTGTAAGATCTCCTCCCACGGCTTGTGTTTTTTTCTGAACGGCCTGCTTGCTGCGTTTCAGGATTATCTACACAATTGCAGGAAGGTCATACAACTACATGGACTTGGAGCATGGAGCGCTGAGGAGAAAGTTTGTTGGTAACCAGAATCCTGAAACCTTGTCGCTCATGGTCAAGACTGTAGACCCCCGAATGCACTTTGCCCTGAATTGCGGTGCGCAATCATGCCCCAACATCCGACCTTATACAGCCGAGGGCCTGGAGGAAGAACTTGAGGTTGCCACGAGGGAGTACCTGCAGAAGTTCACAACGGTGAGACCTGAAAAATGCGAGATCAAGCTTCCACGACTCTTGAAATGGTTCCAGCCAGACTTCGAGTCTGTGGTAGAAATAAATCCAGAGAATGGACTTCCCAAGCACGTCCATCTCGCGCTCAGCTACCTATCCAATGGGCAGCAGCTGGACGCAGCCAAATGCATCTGTATGGGGAAGAGACTTCGAGTCAAGTACAGAAAATATGACTGGGGTGACAACTCCATACCAGATTCTCGCAAGGAAATCTCTCTCATGTACGCCTACGACTTCTCCTTTTACCTCTCACGATAACCGCAAAAGCCCGACCCAAGTAAAATCTGTACCATACTACCAATAAAAAAAAAAAGTTTGCCAACTATGTCGATGATCCGTTTATTCAGAGGCGGGGAGAGGGGGTTAGAGGAGGTCGCGCGAACGCGAATCTCCCCATGGTCAGAAATTAAGCCGTCGACAGGCACACAGAGGTGACTTCTTAGGAGTCAAGCGAGGCTCCCACATTTGTCCGAAAACAAAGTGACGTGCTATGCTCACTCTCATCCAAGGCAGACGCCCTTAACATCAAGGCGATCACCCGCGCCAAGTACGTATGTCTCTGAATAATCTCTACCACCCCTCATCTGCAAACCGAACATCTTGCCAATTTGTTCTTAAAAACCAACTTATCGAAACTTTAACCCGTCCCCAACCCAGGGGGGGTTGAAGTATTAGTTGAAGTATTAGTTCCAACTATTGAATATCTAAAATATTTGAAGTTCTTAGCTGACACTAATGCCGTTTTTTCTACTTCAGAAAGATAAATCCAGATGAGGACAGGCTGTCATGGGGAAGACAGCGGTCTCTTTTTCTTCGGATTTGCTTTTGCCGTTCAGATTTCAGATTTGTTTTGGCGAATGTTACTTAGTTTGTTGGATTTTTGTGTTGGTTTGACGGGGGTCGCTTGGTTTTGGCCAAAAGAATAGGGGCGTTAGCAGGGGTGCACCCTAGCAGGGGTGTTTTTGCAGGGTTGTATATAGGTAGGGTAAGAGTGGTTGTTTGTGGCTGGATAGTGGGAGGCGGTTTGGGGATTTGGTTACCAAGAAGCTTCTTAAAGCCGATTATTAAGCGCGTCGAGACGCAAGAGGTCAACAAAAGTTCTTCTTGATTTGGTTTTGGTGCGGGTTTTGCTTTTGTTTTTTCGATGGCTCTGACCGTTTAGAATTGCGGGGACGGTGTTGGCTTTGGTTTTGGTTGGTTCTGACGAAGTAGAATCGGGGCGGGATTGTTGAATTTCCATCGTAATTTGAAGTTGACAATAGCCTTGGCTGCTTTTAGTAGAAGGTTTCTCGTTGAGCTGTAGAGTTCGTTTTGTTATTGCAACCTACAGAGGTGAGTTCTTTGATCGCACAGATGAACGCTTTCTGACGCGTTCTCACTTTCTGGTTTCTGTAGCATTCGAGACTCACTGAAGAGCTTGTGCTGGGCCCAGGATGTGTTTTTGAACCTGAAAGAAGTCCTGGCTAGTGACTCGAGGATTGGGTGCTGGTTCTTCTAAAGACGGGAAACCACTACTTTCTAGGCTGCGCTTGTGAATAGTAGGTGCGCATTACTGACATGTCGGAATTCAATGCCCAGCTCGTTGAAGAGCTGAGGGCTAGGAAGCTGTACTTGTATCTACCTCCTCACGCGACAGTACGCGGTGAAGCAAAGGAGCTACCGCAGGAGCTAATTGCGGAGTTGACCGAGAAGCTCGGACGCAGCGGAAACGAAGTGAGGGCGGCATTAACTAGTATTCAAAGTCAGGCCCTTAAAAAGCTCGAGGCACAGCTGGTACCGGTGAAAATGACAGTATACTTTCAAGGAACCCGCCAACAGCTCGAGTACAGCCTCAATCTGAGCTGCACTGGGTTTGACTTGAGGGAGGAGCTCACTCTACTTGTCAGCGAAAGTGATGAGCAATTGACCTGTAAAATTATTCACGGCGGAAAGATATTGGCGCTCGATCAGAAGCTTCGATGCGTGGGTGTTGAACGCGGCTCAAAGTGTTTGGTGATGTTCACAGAGGAAAACAGTGCTCAAACGAATGGAAAGCCGCTGAGCTTTAAGCAGAAGCTGCAATGGATCAAGGACGGTGCAGCTGAAGTAGCATTCGTCGGGAAACAGGAGTCCGGAGGTGGAATTAATACGAAATCGTTTTTCGAGCTCTCAGATGGTCACGGCAACGTCGTCGACCTAAGTGAAGATGAACGGAGATGGCTCATTCTTGCCATGGTGTTGCAGGCGGAGGGCCTGGCTGCTTTAAAGGATGACAAACACGCAGATGCGCTCTGCGCGTTTCTCGAATCTGAGGAGTACTACATGCGGCTCAGGAATGCGGACGTGTTCAGGAGACTCGATAACTTTGGTGAGAAGCTTCTCTGAAACATTGCGTTGCCACGATCTCACTGGTATCCCCGTGCTAATTGCTTCAGCCTTACTCCCGCGAAAATGTGAATTAGTGCCTCTGCTTTTGGATATATGTTGGACTTACTATGAGTTGCGTGACGAAGCGCACACGGAAGAGGCATTTCGAAGGCTGAAAGTTGTTCGGGAGACGCTTGACAGGAGAGATGTGGAAGGCAGAAACGACCAAGTGGGACAGGTATCTCGCCGCGCTCACAGGGCAAGACTACTCCCTCTTGAGGCTATCGCGGCGTCCATGAGCGGTAATCGTTCCGATGCTCTCGATCTATGCTTCCAGGCCAAGGATCTTTTGAACAGACTCCAGATCTCTGATGAGGACCTAACTGCGGTAATGGAAATATCCAACTGCTCTCAAGCTGAAGCAATATCGGAGATGCGCCTACATGAAATGGATGCTGAGCGAGCGGTGGTCTCCATCGTCCAGAAGCGCGAAGAGCTGAAACAAGTCTCCGTCTCTGATGAACGTAAACGGGCGGTCAGGAGTATCCAGAAGAGGCTCCCAATGACCCAGCGCGGCGACTACTTGGACGTGGACCTTATGAAACAGCTCACTGCTCTGGGCTTTGAAAGTTCGAAAGTAGTATCCGCTCTAGTGGAAACGAACAATGACGAAGCCGAGGCGACGATGTTGTTGAGCGCTGCCCAGACCGAGGCGCTACCGGAAATTGCCCCGTTCCAGATGGACTCTGGGCTGAACTCCATACCGACACCCACGCCTACCGAAATCGGAGCAGGCTCCAGTACCGAAATCAGGGCAGGCTCCAGTACGGTCGGCGGTTCATCGCCGGGCACCAGCAACGCGAACGTCAGTCACCAGAAAAACCCTCTTGCGAGTCTCCTTGGCGCGATAGCTTTGGCGTACTCAGATCACGTGGACGATGAAGAAGACGCCGAGGACGAGGAGCTCCTGAGCGAAATTAGAGGGGTCCTGAAGAACCTTGAACATAGTCATTCCCTCTGCAGCTCTATGGTAGAAGAAGCGGCCGTTGTCAACCAGCTCATTCTTCAGTTTCAGTACTAGACAAATGCTGAGATTTAGTTTGTCTCACTGGCTCATATCCAACGTGCATCCAACAGCTGCGTTACGATTCTCAGCCCCTTCGCGTTCGTACTAAACCGTTAACTGCATAATAACAAAAAAAAACAGAACTTCAAGTCGCCCGGTTGGAGATGAGTATCCTCCAACCTTTGCGAAGAAATTCAAGTAGAGGGCATTACAGAGTACAGCAGTCAATCCACACGGGCAGCACTCACGTCCGCTCTTGAGCTCATTGAGAATTGGTGCTTTGTTTCCTTCATATCTGCATTGAGGTCACGTTGGGGATTGCCAGAACCTCCTCTACTACGTCATCCATGCTCATGTTCTTCTCCAAATATTCTTAACCTTTGACGGCAGTCATCAGGGTGATAGTATCGCCTTTCAAGAGGATCCTTCCTAAGTTCTTTCGTCTGTAGGAAGAGCACTGGGTCAGAAACGGGTGGGATAGGAGATTTCGCATGGAGTAAGAAATACGTACGTGTTCTTTTTCAAGTTTACCTCGACAGCGTTGTCGAGAACGAGATTCATGTACTCGTCAAAGCCCTTTTAAAAGAGAACGGAAACGACAGTGAGCGTTCATGTGAATTGGATTGAGAAAATCGAGACGATTTATGCACGCTAAAGTCGAGGAAAACGTGGAATTGCTTAGCGTACGATGATCACTCCTTCGATTCGGATCGTCGTCTCGTCATAAAGCCATACTTGTACGGGTGCTTTGCTTTGTAAAAACCTAAAAATCAGGTTCTGAGAAGGATCGGACATAAGCAGGTAAAAAAGGGTGCAAAGTCAGGTTCGAAATAAACTTTCCCGCGTGAACGGGTTGCCATGAAGAGAGATCCGAGTGGCGTTCTATTCCAAGTTTCCTCATGACAAACAAAAACTTAGGAAAACAAAGCCAACGCTGCGGATTTTATCTCTTCTTCTTCCATCTCAACTTCTATCTCAATCCCGATCCCTTTTGTCCGCACAGCCACTTACTATCGGCTGAGTCATAATCCTCTGCACTCTCGAACCCATCTTGATCGTCTCAAAATCACACGCCTCAGGCTTTTCACGTTGCTTGATAAAATTACTTCCTCAAATCGGAAAAACGAACGACCTCTCAAAAATTTGCTCCTCCTCAAAAAGTCCATCAGCTACCGCAGTCCTTCACCGTTTCCTAACGCAAACACAAAACAAAAACATCAATAGACTTTCTTCTTTACCCCTTAGCCGAGCAAAACAAATACCCTTCACGGCGGTTAGAACCTTTACCTATTTTAGATTAAGACTGATCTAAATATAAAACAATTCTGTACTATAATATTTCCAAAATTCATCTATATTCCTAATTTAGGATATTGCGTGTCTACATCTTAGAATATGTACTACAAAATTGAATTTTGGCTGTATGTTCTAAATAAAAGTAAGGGATTCACTTAGTTTTCTTAATTTTGTGGATAAGGAGTGTAGATTTTGGAACACAGAGGTCTAAATGGTTTGAGACTGGAATGTGCCTCCCTCACCAAGTGGTCACAATCCCGATGCGTCATTGGAGAGAGAAGGTGAACTGGTTTCCAGAAACCAAATTTTGTTTGCTTCAACATACGATTTGGTTCTTCCCTCGATTCGAATCAATGGGAAAACCTATGAGATCGTCCCGGGCGAGTGAAGAAGGCCACACTCTTGCAGAAGCAGGAGAATGAAGGTGGGCTGGTTACAGAAACGGAATTTGTTTGGTTCTAAATGCCACTTCGCTCTTCCCTCGATTCGAAATCAATAGGAATGCCTATGAGACGGTCCGGGGCTAGTAAGAAGACCACGCTCTTGCAGAGCAGGATTGCTTCTCTAACGGGTATCGGGTTCTGTCTGGTGACAGGTCAGCGGCATTATTAGGACAACTGCACTAGAACCGCCCCGAGCCCGTCCACTTTGGCAGCCAGTTGTAGTTGATGGAGACAGTTTTGTCCTTATCGCCTTTGAGGCGTAGTTGTTCGCTAGATCAAAGCGGCTGACCCATAAGAAGTTGCCCTCTACAGTTTTGTAACAGTTTCCGTTTCGAACTGGACAACAATTCGATGGATCCCTCAAAACCTGCACCTTTTCAAGACAGTAGTAACTGAGTCTTAGGGCGCTTCCTAAGGATTATTTTTCCAGGCCCTTTTCTACTCCAATCTCAATGCGTTTATTTACCAATTACCTCCGTCCCTGTGACGATTCAAGAAACCCTCAAGGAAATGAACACACCCGGTTTTTCAGGACTCCGGTTTCGCGCTAGCTTCCATTCGCTTCTTCTTCTCCGCCTTTGCACTTTCGATGATTTTGTTCAGTTCACCTTCACATCGCAGAAGCAAGAATCCAAAAATAATTAGAACCACCGCCGTTTACTCAACCAGACATGCGGATGTGGAGGGTGGTTAACGTGCTGAGTACAATACCTTTGGAAGCCAACAACTTGAGCAGCTCCATCACAAACGGGACGTAGTTGTGCTTTCTCCTCGCGTTCTCCCTTTTCCAGATCTTTCTCTTCACCCTCTCAGCCTCCAGATCAGCCTGTAGCTCAGCTATTCTCGCCGCAATCTCAGACTACAAAAGCCCCCAGTGGAAAACAATACCCATACCATTGTTCAGAGTTCAAACCATGTCGTAGGCGTCAGTTCCATTCCCAGCGCTTACCGCCTCAGTTTCTCCCTTCGTCTTTTTCTCCTCTTCCAGCTTTGCGATTTCCTACGCGATTTGTAGATTACAGAACGCTTTGGTTAGGGTTCCCCCAACCATGTGCATCCCATGAATACAGTCCTTGTCCATGCTCATGTCATGGGCATGGTCCTCCCGACTCCGTTCTCACTCCATGAGTACAGCTACTCCGACCATGCTCACGCTTTGAGCATGTTCCTCCAACTATGCTGAACCTGACGAGCACATGTTATGCTAGTCCTTACCTTGAGGTACATGTTCTCTCGATTCCTAACGATCGCCATGACATTGAATCGAACTTCATTGACGCTATATTCATTCATACGTGACTGGATCACCGGGATGCAAGCTTCTATCCAGTTGTCACCAGCTTCACCTAGCGAGAGCGTAAATGGGTTCGGGGTTCAGAGAGGCTAATGGAAGGGTGATTACGATTGCTCGACCTGTCTTACCTCTCTTGATAGGTCCAGCTTTCGTTCCATCGAGTTCGTAAATGCTACCGTCGTGTGGGATGTAGCTCACGAAATGGTAGATATCATCGTCTTTTTCCCCTTTCTTCATTCCCTGGAAATGTGAGGAGTGAGCTATGAGTGATTTTGTCAAAACGATCAGACATTATGGTTCTCACCTCTAGTACAAAGTGCTGGTTTGGAGAATTGCTATTATGGGCCGTTCGGACAGTCTTCAAGTTGCTTATGGCGAGGCCTTTCATTGTGGGGTCAAAATCCTTTGTGAACTCTTTGAACTCCGAGAGCTCCGTTCCAATATCCAATTCTGGACTGTTGAGCACGATCGATAGAATCGCTTGCGTCGCGCATGCGTTATTGATCACCTGATTCGCAAAGTAGATGGGAACACTGCTCGGCTCCATTAGAGTTCCGTTCACGATCTGATCTCCATCTCCATCCTGAACCTTCCACTTGAATAGAAAAATCACACCAAAAACCTCCCTAAAACAAGAACAAAGATAAGAAAAACTCGCAAAATCTCAGAAAAAAAAGCCTCCTAAAACTACAAATAGCCCGGCGGATACAACTCACCCTAGTTTGTTCATAGACTCAACGTCCAAAGAGAACAGCTCCTCAACTTGAACATCCTTAACCCCAATATCGCTCAAAAGTCCTGTAAACAGTCCAGGGTCAGATTCAATCGTGCACCAACCTTCATCCGCCATCTTTGCATCAACGAACTCGAGCAGGTATGTAGCTCTTCCACGGATTCCGAGAGAGAAAAAAAAATCTCAAGGTTTCTATCTACCCAAGCTCTCAACTGATTCTGTCTGTTCGAGGGATCTGAATGCTCTCCTCCGCCCTTCCAATCCCCCGCATCATCCCTCACCAATGCCCAGAACAGGATATGTACCCCGCACTCCGTCTCCGCAGTTTCCCACTCCAGTAAATTCCTCCTTCTCTTTTCTTACCGAAATGGGACACTGGGAAGAAGTGGGACTGTCCCTTTCGAAATGGGGACAACAATTGAATTTAATTTGAACTTGATGTGTGTGACAATGATTGTCCTGTGAGTTCTGCGGTAGGAGGACCATGCTCATTCCAAGAGCGTATTCCTCCGACTTTGCTTGACTTGCATATGCTTGACTTGCATATGCTTGACTTGCATATGCTTGCTTTCAGCGAGATCTAGGAAACGAAAGTCACTGAGATCTGACTTGTAAAACTTCGAGAGAACCTAAAAGGACAAGTTCACCAGCGTCCCTAACAACCGCCATGATATTCAATCCAACTGTTTATTGCTGTATTCATTCGCGAAGATAAGTGCTCTAGCTGCAGATCCACAGTTTCCACTTCAACACGTTCACTCTTCTCCATCAAGCATTGCTAGGTGCTGGATGGAACACCTGGAGAGGCTGTGCCCAATATGGGACGGTAGCTGATTTGCTTATCAAAGGTAGGCAGCTCAATATGTACATGATCAGCACAATAAGCAGCTTAGTTTAGTGGGTTTGGTGAGGAAGCAGAACGCAAATCTGGTCAGAAATGTGAGGAACTACAGCCAACGTGACCCCGGGGTTTCACCTCAATCGAGGAAGGAAGCAGCTCGCCGGCCTGTTGAGGAATGTGACGAACTATGCTCCAATGGAACCCTAGAGCTTCCGGTGAGGTTAATGAGGAAGCCGACGTGATATTGCTGAGGAGAGAACTGGTGAGGTTGCTGAGGACATAGCCTGTGATAATCAAGAGAACATAGCCCATGATATTCAAGAGCGCATCGGCGTGACATGCAAGAGGACAGCTAGGGATAGTCGAGACGACGTAGCACGCGACCTTCAAGAGGACACAGCCCGTGAGTCCCGTGAGGGCCGTGAGCAACTATTCTCGAGCGTGACCGGAGCCCCGGATATTGGTCTGAATACACCACGCGAGTTTGACCAGGAGGCAGCCCCTGAGCATTCATTTGAACGTCGAGAACGCTTCTCCAACGTAACCGAGTGGGGTTGGAACCGATAGCCATGGGGTTAAGCATGGGCTCGCTGATTTCATTTTTTTGAAAGAGCAGAATGTGTCCGAATGTAATATTTTCCAGCGCCCGACGGTTGTCCTTTCCATTCTGGGGGTTGCAATTGATAGAATTTGATATTTGACTCACGGTGTAAACTTTTTCCAACGACCTAGGGAACCATCAGTGAGATTCGGAGGCAGGGCAGAGAAGTAAATTGCATTCAAAATCAAATAGAGTCTGCTGGGGAAAAATCAAACGGAGTTCTACGTAGTTTTTTTTTTCCGTTTGGGGTCCTAGAACTTCGACGAGCGGGGGGGAAAGGTCCAACCCACGTTAGCGTATAGAGCGCACAGGATTTACCATACTTGCGGTGGCTCATATAATTGGGCATCGAGCTTGTCAAACCTAATCCTTCTGTGTCGGGATCAACGTTGAAGCGTTGAAACTCCGAGAGGGCACCTCAATCAAAGCCCATTTTTAAAATAACATTTCTGCGAACATCAGATCCTCCAGGGCCGCATCAATGACTAAGACGCAGCAGCTCTTCAATGAATCCTCTCAGTCTAAACTCTAGAGCTCGTTAATGCACTCACAGCTATCAGCGATAAGCAAGACCTAATTGGCCAGAATCCTGTGTGATAATCCAATAAAAACTCCGAAACATATTTTAGAATTCATGGCATAATTTGATTTGTGATATGCTTGCGTAATATGATTGTAAGTAATCTTAATTGGCCGTACTAAATCACAACCTAAGCCAATAATACCCGATTATGATACTATAAACCAATAGAAAATTGTATTATGCGTTTTAGGATTCATGGCATAATTATACTTGATAACAACGATGCAATAGGCACTAGGACGTATCTCGTCACGAGCTTGTATCGGTCGGTTCGGATTGGGTTCAGTGGACGATGGAGGGGGTGGATAGTTTTCGGAGATGGATCTGTAAGAGGATTGGGAAGAATGGTTTGGGACTTTGTACTGATTTCGATGCCTAGGATATAAAACTGAGTAAGCTAGAAGAAGTTAGGATTAATTGGAGATGGAAGTTGGTTTTGGGTTCGTTGCGGCGTCTGGGATTGCCGGCCGGCAGGTGAAAGGGTCGAGATGCGGTGGAAGCCGAGCTGGGAGGGGGATGGTGAGGATGGACGTGGCGGCTGCCAAGAAGAACTTTATCCACGTCGATGATAGAAGTCCTTCTGAGATAAAGAAGATACTCAGCAGGGCGGTGGATGTGAAGGCGGTGATTCGCGATGGCAAGGTGAAGCTGATGGAGGACAAATCTATGGCGATGGTGTTTGCCAAGCCGTCAGCAAGGACGAGAGTGTCATTTGAGACGGGGATGTTCCTCCTCGGAGGTCATGCTTTGTATCTGGGCCAGGAGGTTGGTATTGGCACTCGCGAGGCTACCAAGGATGTTGCAAGAGTGCTGTCCGGTTTCAACGACATCATCATGGCACGCTTGTTCAAGCACAGCGACATGACGGAGCTCGCGGCGTACAGCAAAGTCCCCGTGATCAACGGCTTAACTGACTACAACCATCCATGCCAGATTGTTGCCGACGCGCTTACGATCCAGGAGAAACTGGGAACCCTGGAGAACAAGAAAATCGTCTATGTCGGCGATGGCAACAACATTGTTCATTCTTGGTTGGAGCTCGCCGCTATCCTTCCGTTTGAGTTTGTTTGTGTGGCACCAACGGTAAGCGTTTTCCGCCGCCGGTTGTCCTTATCAATCTTGGCGTGACAATTGACCATCGATCCTTCCTTATCTTTAGGGTTTCGAACCCGCCGAGAAGCCTTTCACCAAAGCAAAGGATGCTGGGCTGTCGAAGGTATTGGTCACAGACGACATCGAAGCGGGAGTCAAGGACGCAGACGTAATCTACACTGATGTCTGGGCGAGTATGGGTCAGAAGGAAGAATTAGAGAACCGGCTCAAAGTATTTTCAGAGTTTCAGGTTACAGACGAGATGATGAAGGCTACAGGCAAGTCGTCCTCGATCTTCATGCACTGCCTGCCCGCGGAGAGGGGACGTGAGTGTACCGATGAGGTCATGGAGGCGGACTACTCTGTCGTCTTTGACCAAGCTGAGAACAGAATGCACGCACAGAACGCTATCATTCTCGACTGTATGGGCCTCTGAATTGTGAAGCATGAGGCTCGGCATACAAAATTGATAAAACAAAAAGGACAAAGTGCTACCGACACCATCTTGATCGACAAGGAACATCCGGGCGGAGCCCTTCACATCCATCCTGGATGCCCACCTGAAAGCCTGCAACGAAGTTGGAACTAGTCTTGGTGACGATGTCGACTCCAAAGCAATCCCAGCGTTCGTTATATCTCGCACTTAAAACCATAGCGGTCATCTTCACGAGAGGTTTTGAGTGTGCACATATCCACATGCGAGCAAACAGTCCAGACGTCGTCCCTGTAGCTAGCGCGCCTTCAGCATGATCAACTTCTATTCTCAAGTCTTCTCGACGAGTTGCCTTTCTCGATAGGAACCGTTCATCGTCCTCCGTTCATCCAGCTGGGTTAGGTCGATCACGTTCGACCTCAAAGGCCGCAGACAAGCACCTGCCTCGCGCTGAACACGAAAACCGTCGCTCTCCGAAGATCTTTCTCCGACCAATGTCGTCCTTCAGATCAACCCTTCACCGTGCTCTTGTACATTGATGGCGGAGGTCAGGGCATAACTTGTTTTTGAGAGCTTGATCAGCTACTTCTGTCTAAACCCGCCGAGAAGCCTCGACTGCCACGCTTTAGACCTCGCTAGTAAACCAACGCCGCAACACAATCTACGCTTGGTCTCCGTCTTCATCGTGAATTTGGGATCCTTGGGGCTTGCCTCGTCAGTTTCGCTATTCTTCTTGTCGGGAGTTCGGTGTCGCTGACCTGTGTCGAGGTGGTACCAGCTTCTTCGGGAGGCTATATGTTAAGAGGGTGGTCAACAGCGTGTTCGAGGAGGAAGAGTGTTTTTTATTTGTTTGTGGAAAGGTGGCTTGGCGAGTGTGAAAACAAAAGAGCGAGAAAAAATGACGAGGCATTCGAAGAATAGTACTGATGGAGCGGTGTTCACTTACCACGAGAAGAAAGAAGCTGGTTTTGGGTCCAAAAGTCAGCGGGTTGGTGCGGATTCTGTGAGGGAGTTTGACTGCTGCTGTCTCTCTCTGCAGCCATGTAGAGATCCCATGGTTGGTTGTTCTTTTTTAAGCCGAAGATCTGCTTGTTGATGATATTCTAAGGTCTTTGTCTGCTTCTGTTGCTGTGCTTTAGGTAAGTCCCGATGGATATTTGTTTGACAAGGAGTACATATACGAAAACTTGTTGAAGCAGAAGAAGAAGATAAAGGCTCTCACTAAAGAATGGGAAGAGCAGGAAGCTCGGGTTGTGGCAGACAATGAAGATGAGAGGGAAAAGCAACGTGAGCGCGACGTTGAAGAGTTTTCTCGCCTTGAGACAGGGCCATCTCGATCCAGTGTGAGGCAAGGCGAAGATGGGCCGCGAACAACTGGGGTGACTTCGCATGGAGTTGACGTGACGAACAAGCTCCAGTTCAATTTTTGGTTGCCGACAAACACACCCGACGCTGGCTCGCAGAAGATAAGGAAACCCGATACCAAGACGAAGAACCCAATTTCGAAGAAGCCTTTGCGAGTGAAAGAGCTTGTGGCGGTGAAGTTCACATCGGTTTCAAACAAGGCCAACAGAACCACAGAGGAGGAGAAGAAGTTTGGCAGATACATGTGCCCTGTTTGCTCGCGTACGTTAACGAATTCGGTTAAGTCGGGCGTCATTCGAACCTCAGGGTCAGTGATATGCTCGGAGTGCATCGCCCGATTCGTTGAGAAGGAGAAGATTGACCCCATCAGTGGCAAGCCGCTGGACTTCAAGAAGGATATCATATTCCTCAAATCGGGTGGAACCGCATTTGCGGCTAGCAAAGGAGATGAGAAGAAGGTCGCTGAGAAGTACATGCCAGCGATGCGCGTCTAAAGTCTGAAAACTCCTGAAGCCTAAAAGGCTTTTGCTGCGACCGGAGAGGATAGGCTCCCTATTCCAAGGTGATCCGTCAGATGTCAATGTGCGTTACGCGTCAGCCGGGAGACGTGACCCCCGTTTTTCGAGAAATCAAGTGCGTCGCGCGTCAGACTGGAGACGCAACAACCGTTTTACGAGGAATCAAACTTCGTCGAAATTCAGACGTGAAACGCGACTGTGATACATCAGCTGCGTCTTTGAGTCAGACTTGAGAAGCGGTTATGCTTTTTTGGGAGAAAATTCACAGATTCTTGCGCGTCGGACGTGGAGACGCAAACTTTGTTCCGGGGAGGCGGGGAGGAGGAGGCGTCTTACGTCAAAGACGGAGTCAGTCTTTTTCTTTTTCAGGAAACTTTGTTTTTGGCGGGTTGACCGGTACCTATCAATTAACCAGCAGAGTATTACGTCTGACGTACACTCCTCTCATCGAACGGTCGCCGGGTTTTTTTTTTGTTTTCAGAAGAAACGAAGTACATTGAAGTTTCCTGTCATGATGTGAGGCTCGTTTCGGTGTTTTCCGTCAGCAAGGACAAAAAGAATTGCGTAGAATTTGACAATTTTAACGTTATACGTCTGACGGTGGCAACGCATTTGACATGGAACGCGGTTTCGTTTCCTATGTCATGCGGCGTGACAGAAGACGCCCGCTTTCTAGCGGGTTCATGATTGGTCAACATCGCCTGTCCCGTCCGTGAAGTTGATAGATGACTTCTGGTTTGGCAATATAAAGACTTCTTGGAGAAAATTTGTTGTGGTTGGCTCGTCGAGGAGCTGCTCCTTCTGAGACTTTCTTCAGTTTGGTGTTTCGAGATTCGGTTGTGGGAGATTGCTCATGCTCGTGATGAAGCTGCTTCCTAGTAAACTTGATCCTCCTACATGCTTGCCGAACCAGTCTTTGTCTGATGCAAGGATTTCAATTAGCAAGGTGAAGAAACTTCTGGCATTAGAAGAAGAGCCGGACAAAGGATGTGGCCCCTTTGACTCCGCCACAGGCGACTGGGAAGAAGGCGAACGACCGCAACTCACAGTGAGAAGTTCACATCGATGAGCGGCTATCGCCAGGCACAGAGTCACAGAACATCTTTCCTCATGGCTGAATATGGGAAAAAGAGGGCCAGAAAGACCGAGGATGACCTTTTGATGTCGCTGCTCGGAGCAGAGAATGAATCCGACGAGTCCGAACAAACTGGGTTCTGTCAGCAGGGCTGTTTTAGGCCTCTCACTTTGCATGATTCATGTATCATACAAGCTTTCGAGAGCTGTATGAATAAGAGCTAAAATCCATATCTACTCTGCCCTGGACCAAACCTTCTCGTCCTCTGCTCCTCATCAAAGGTTCTTCATACTGCCATCCTCCACCTGCCTCAAAAATCCACTCTTTGACGTTCACAATTTATCAAGCGAGAACCAATCTCTCCACCGTCAGCCACGTGCATCTTGGAGCACACATTGGCAGTAGTAATTCACCACTCAAACTTCACAGGGAGCGGCCAGTCTTGTATGTGCAGCTGAAATGCACCAAGTCGGAGTTTGATTGGGAAAAGGACAACACCTTGTAGAATGCAGAGGAACTTGCTGTTTGCAAGTAGCCTTATCAGAAGAGCAGGAACACGAACCGGTGGAGATTGTAGTCTTAGTGTCCATAGACCTTCGAGGCGTTTCGTTGCGATGGGAACTCACGCAGGTAAAGGCGGATCGTGCTTTTACTCCGAGGATTGTTGGCGATCATCTAAATGGATCCTCTTCGATTTTGCTTCCTTGAACAGCCGGCTTATCTATTCTTGTACTTGGCGAGAAGAATGACACGAGCTTGGAGCCATTGAAGCAGTTGCCAAACGGAGCAAGCATTATAGCGGTTGAGAACAACCCGGATTCCATTGAGGACAGCGTCCTTGAGCGAGCGACATGCGTTTACGCATCCTGTAAGGGGAAAGCGGGTGCCAACCTGCCCAAGATATACTCAAAGATGCCCAACCTTAGCTGGGTCCACTCGCAGACCGCGGGAGTGGATACGATTGTGTTCCCGGAGTTCGCAAACGACGAGAAGGTGACCCTTACGAATGCGAAGAGCGTCTACAACAAATCGCTCGTGGAGTACGTGATATTCGCGATGATGTACTTTGCAAAGGATTGCCAACGGCTTTTGAGAAACCAGAGGAGCCGTACATGGGACCCCTTTTTCATAGAGATGATCCGGCACAAGACCTTAGGTGCTATAGAAAGATCAAGAACCCTTCCTGCCCTGGTAACACGAAGCTGACCATCCAAGCCTGTTTTGGTCACTACACAGGTGTCGTTGGTTACGGTGACATAGGCCGAGATTGCGCGAGAACGGCAAAACAGGCTTTCAACATGAAGATTGTCGCCCTACGGCGACGTCCTTCGCTCTCAGCTGGTGATGGGATTGCAGATGAGGTTTATGGATCTGATCAGCTGCACGAGATGTTGGGCAAGTGCGATTACGTTCTCTGCGCAGCGCCGCTGACGCCGGCAACAATGCATTTCTTCAACGCGGACGCCTTCAAGGCAATGAAGAAAAGCACTGTCTTCCTCAACATTGGAAGAGGTACGTCTCGTACTTGATTTATTCGAAACTTCCAAATGTGCTGAGCACTGCGCAACTCGTCTGCGTCAAATTTCATAGGGCCTGTCTGTCAAGAAACCGCGCTAGTGGATGCATTGGCAAGCGGAGCGATAAGAGGAGCCGCGTTGGACGTTTTTGAGGAAGAACCTTTGTCCAAAGAAAGCAAACTGTGGGAACAGGAGAATCTTCTGCTCTCACCTCATAACGCCGACCTCACTGAGCTTTGTCGAGTGGAAGCCACAGAGCACTTCCTGGAGCTCATCCAGAAGTCGGTTGCTGGGGAGCCACTAGGGGACGTCATAGTTGACAAGAAGGCAGGGTACTAGGAGAACTGCGAAAGGTAGCACATCTCGAGTGACTCCGATGGACGGCGTCCTGTAGTTGAATCTTGTTCAATACCGACGATATGGTTGCAAAGAGGTGTACACGCACGCTTCGTTCCCACCTCAAGAGGGAAATTCCGAGACGACCTTAGGCGACCCCATAGAATGGGCATTGAACTGACCCGTCCGGATTCTGGGGTGATCTGACAGTAAGCATCCCGGTGCTCTCCGCGTTCGCCTGCCCCCGGAGATCTCGTCGTCCAGTGTGAGGTCGAGTTGAACAATTTCTTTTGCTGCCTGGAAACCACTCCCCAAGGAGAACTTGTTGTTTAGCAAGCCTGTCCGATCCTGTTGCTACATTTTAAACCTAGATTCTTTACCCTCTGTCAATCCGCCTAGCACTTCCAACGGTTGTTACAGACCATACAAGTGACAAACGAAGTGAGAGGTTCATCTGCAGACCTAGTCTGTAGAGCCGTAAGAAGAAACCCCCAACGCTGAGAACAGCTGGACAAGACAAGACCGAACCAAATTTTTACCACTTCTTCTACGTACCTGGAGCTGATAATAAGTGCACTTTCTCTGCTTGCATTTTCCGCATTTGAACAGGTCTGTCGTGGCTGCATGCTTGTTCGGATTGTACAGCTGGGCTTCCCTCATGTTGTTCTTTTCTATCTTGGTGTTCGACTCCCTTCTCTCCGGGTTTGCAAGCTCCTGGGATGACATTTTAATAAGCCTCTCAGGGCCCACCGCACCGCTTACTACCAGCGATCGAAGTCGCTCGTTTTTTTCGTCCTTCAAATTAAAATTAACCGTCCGAAACTTATCCTTGTAGGCCTGGTTCGTTCCGTGGAACACGGTGTACATTTCTAGCTCTACCTTTATGGCTATTTCCATTGCCTTCTCGAGTGATTCCAGATGCCCCTCGGACTCTTTATACAGCGCATTCGCCAGCATCTCCTTTACCCGTTTCCGCACTGGATCATCCTTTGTTCGGCCAAGCGCACCTGAAGAACAAAAGCGCACATGTCAGCCGCAACAAATCTTCGTTCGAACGAAATGTTCATATTTGCCCGACGGTAGTGCTCACCAGGAGAAACAGGTTGCTTTCCGATCGGCTTGGACGTCCCAAGTTTGGGACTCTTTCCAACGCTTTTCTTCCGGGTCAATGGCGAAGACATCTTCTCCAATTCTCTAGGAAAAATGGGGTTGGAACACAGTTCTCGAACATCTAACTCTATAGCAATAAGAAGTCTAAACCTAAATCACCTATAACCTCCATCAATCCCCTTCCCGTCCCTTCCAACCCCTCCCCACATGTGCCATCCCATCCATTCCCAATCGTTGACACAAAATATCGGCTCGTACTCTTTCATTCCAATTTACAAAGCGTCACAAATCATCACATGACGGAGTACGACGGTAAAAAATATCCAAACTATATACCCCCTTATGCAGTCAGGTATCCTACCATAATGATGCGAAAAATATTATTTTAATTGAACAAATAATAAATATATCTAGTTTTATGTACCCCCTCGATAGCACCTTAAATACGAGCTATAAAACGAAGAGAAGCTTTCTAATGACCCCCTTGCCTTTTTCTGGATGATTCGGCTTTCTCCGAAAAAAGAAGTAAAATAAGCTAAGTATCGGTAAGCCGGGGGATAGGAAGAATGAACAGTTTGTGGATAAACCCGATGAGGGTTTTTTTATTATAAAAAGTTAATTGATCATAAAGTGACAAGGTTTTATTCAGTTAGATAGTGGGTTGCTTCAACCACGGAGTACAGGGATGCCCTTACCCGTGAATCCGTCGACAGTCTGAGCATTATGAAGATGTTTGTCATAGTATTACATCATCAGCAATACGATCAGATCATAAGCTGGTTGCTAGGATTGTCGCCTGGTTTCGCCCTGAATCGCCGGCGGCGGGTACACCGCGAGTGTCGCTAGAAAAGGCGGTCGTCAAGAATGGCCCCACGTGCTTATCAACAACAACAAGCAATTGTGGTTGATAGCTCTTATCCGAGGCTCCCGCAACTCTCAAGATGCGCAGTTTGCCAACTACGGTAATCTATGACCAATCGCGCGTGATAAGCACGAAGAGGCGTTGTTTGTCGTGCACTCTCCTCCGCGCCATAAAAAAATCCCCATTGACTTGCTCTTTGTGAATACGAGCGTAGGCAATTGATTTTTCAACCATCACGTCTTTTTACCCGGCGAAAAGGGTGAATTTAGGAGCATGCTCCTATACAAGTCCCTCTGAGCGACTATCGCTGTGACCAGTTCCTCCTGCCGCACCTGTGCGGCCTTGACTGCGGAGGACGATGGTGTCCTTGGCGTTGTCTGCGGAGGAGGGTCGGTGTTCGACGGTGTTGTTGAAATCGCCACGTTTCCCCTGTCCGCTGCGAACAGCAAGCGCCGCTCCAGGTCGTTGTTGCGGCGCCTCATTTCCAGGGCTTTCTGTTCAGTTTTCTCCGCGGCCACTCTGCAAGCGTTCGCCTCAACAATCGCCGCTTCACGTTCCCTCTTAACCTGCTCCAGTTCGACTCGTAGTGACGCCTCGGTCTCGATCGCACGTACGTACTCAGCAGCCTGTGATTCCAATTCATGAGCTCTCCCTTGCAGCTCCCGTTCTATGACTAGGAGCACCTTTTCCGGAGGGACAATGCTTGGCGGTTCGTCCTCGCCCGTTTCAGCAGACTTGCGTTTTCTCCCATGTCCTCCAGAGTCAATCTCCATATAGGGGTCCTCATTCTTTACAATTTCTGCTCTCAATGCTTCCATAGCTGATGCCATTTCCCTAAGGCGTTCCTCGGCATCGTCCAGAGCCTCTGCTCGCAGCCTTGAGATCTCGCGAAGCTGAGCAACCTCCTTGGTCCACCTGTCAGCGTTTACCTCCTTTTCGTTCTTCATCGTAGACACCTCACGCTTGAGCGCCTCGCTCCTTTTCTGCATTTCCTCAAGGTTGGCATCTTTCTCCTGGATTTCTTGACGAAGGAAGCCGACCTTCCTATCGAGCACCCCGACCCGAGCTTTCGAATCCGCTTCAGTTTGATTTGCTTCAGTTTCAAGGGTGGCCATCCGCGTCTTTAGTTGAGAGTTCTCAGCTCGAGCGGACATCAGCTCATTTTTTAGCTTTGACGATGATTCGGCAGCTAAAATTTCCAGCCGTTTCGCCTGGAAGCTCGCCGATGTTGCAGTTGCAAAGTTTTCCTCTGCAGCTATTCTGCACTCGTCAATTTGAGAGATTCTCTCGCTGAGACGACTAATCGTCGCTTCCGCCTTACTCAAAGCTTCCAGTGCTCTTATTTTCGCTTCTGAAGAGTCCCTTCGCTCCCTCTCTGAAACTTCCAATCGCGCTTGAACAGCTGAGTACTTCTCGTCCATTTCCTGAAGCTTTGTTTTATACCCTTCGACCTTCTCTACATTATCCAAACTACTTGATTCCCGGTCAAAAATCTCGCTCTCCAGCTGGTCGCACTGTTTCTCCAACCTCTCGCATTCGCTCAACGCATGGATCAGCCTCTTCTCAAGCTTCCCCGCCGCTCTCTCCTTCTGCATCAGATCGAGTTCGTACTTCGCCTTCGCTTCAACGAGAAGTGTTTCTATTTCCTCGAATCCATCGCCTATTATCGACTGAACTCCATCGGAAATCTCCTTCGTCAGTTTCTGATCCGAAGCCGCCATCCTTTAGTAGAAAGCCTTAAGCAAAACGAAAGCTCTTCTCTCTTGCCGAAGTCTTCGAATCCGGAGTACGGATCGGCTTTCTCTCTTTCGGTTACAATAACGATCTTCCCTTGAGAGATAAAAACGAATAACCGTTAAGATTCTCCCTCTCAAACAGCCTCTTCGCCAACCTTCACTCAACAAAACTACAGACCAACCAGCGAAAAACAGAAGCTCCCAGAAAACTCAAAAAACACTAAGCAAACTAGCATCTGAAAAAAAACAATCGGATACTTCCAATCCGCAGAAATTCTGGCTAGCAACAAAAGATTTCATATAGGACCTCTAAGAGATCCAGAACATAGGAAATACCAACCCCAACTGTGAAAGTTCCTCCTTCCCCGCAGCCCTCCCGCCCAGCAACTCACAAAAGGCTCCTCCCACCTTTTCCTCAAAAGCCTGCCAGAAAACCCTCTCCATTTCCCATACGTTTCAAAAACTTGCTTACAGTAATAACCCCTCTGAGTATATTAATTGGATATAATAAAATTTTCTAGCTATTATATTGGACAATATAATATTTACTAACCAATGATATTATGTAAAAATAGTAATAAGATTTTAAGCTTATATATTGGTTATAATCTTTACCAGTTGACGAATTGGTGTTCTTCTGGTTCTCGGAAGAGGGCTTGATATTGAAATAGATGTGGAAGAGTAGAATTTATTGGGTTAATATTGACTTATGAACGTACTATAACCCAATTAAAAATGCTCTTTGGTCGAATTTACTATATATAGTTTGGATTGGCTTAAACGAGTTTTCTATTCTTGTTTAGGAGTGAGGTTTGACCAATTGACAAGTGTTATTTGTTTTTTATAAGTGGAAATGATTGGTTTTATTGGGATTTTTTAATGAAAGAGACAGGAGTTTCGGGGTGGATCAGGATGTAAGAGGGAGCGCGCTGAAGGCCTTGAGAAGTTTTCGTAAACGAGAGCCAAGCGAAGAGTTTCTTTGTAATTTTTCGTTTTTGGTTTAGTAGTTTTCGTTCAGCAGAATAAGTTCGACGTGATTGTGTTGTCCCTGCCAAAGCATTTCTCCCTCAAAGTCAATCACACCCCTCTGATCAGTAGCAAGGTTTTCACATAAACAAACAGAGAGCGAAGCAGATTTTTGCGTTAGGCTGACCAGTTCGACATGCAAAGTATCACCAAACCTCTCCAATACAGTACATTATGAGGTAGGAGGACTTTTTTTCGTACCTTCTTTGCAGCTCTAAGAGTTGCGAAGGGATTTTCAAGAGTGTTTTGTACGTCATCACAGTTGAAGTAATCGCCAAAAGTCAACCTGTTCTCGAGAACACCAAAGAAGTGCCGAAAAGATTGCTCAGCGATTGCATTCACACCATTTCCGCTTTCGAAACCAAAAACACCTACACATATTGACCTTTGGCGTTCGGCTTCCCGAGCTCCTTGATGAACCCCACAACCTCACGAACCTCCTTCTCAACGTTCATCTTTTACGTTCCCTCAGAAAGCCCAGAGGTGGATGCCTTCAGTAGACCCCTTTTCCAACACCTTCAAGAGACAAAGTCACTCCTAAGACACTTCCAAGCTTGTAGGCCTCTCCACCTATACCGAACCCTGTCCCTATCCTTTTAAATCGATGCTCTCTTGACCATTTATTGAACTTTGGGAAGAGCCACATCATACTACAATATACGATCACATACAATTTATACTTTATAAATATTGAAATTAATTTCTTTCTTGGATTGCTTAGGATTGTTTTTAGTGTAGAGATAACCGATGTGGATTTGCTCACCGCCCCGGTAAGGCGGTGAGTTCTTCCCCTTTGAGCGCTGATGTTCTGGGAGCCTTGTTAGAAGAAGGACATCCAGTTCAGCAGGTGCGACTGGAGATTCCGTCCTCCACCCGTTGTTGCAGGTGATGCTTCTTTGGCTTCCCGGAACGGTTCATGCGATGGACCCACGCTACCATGTGGTTTTCCTTTGAGGAGCGCGATGCAGTTGTTCCTCCACGTCAACGGATAACAAGAAGCAATATTTAAGCAGTACGAGATATCCTGAAACCGATCCTAGGGGATAAACGTCGACTCCGCGCATCCAGAATCTATCGTCATCCACGATCCGTCAGTCCGTCGCGTCTTTTGTCACAAGTCGCTTTCTTCTGTGGGGGGAGGGGACGGAGGGGTTAGCAACCCTTTTCACTTTGTTCAGGCAACGAATTGTCGTGTCCAAGTCCTCTCCAACCCTCGACCAGTCCCCCAAACCACCACCGAACATGTCCCACCAGCGAACATGTCCCATTCCCAAAAAACCCAAATCCATTTCCGCACAACAAACTCCGTCCTCCGTCCCATCCAATAATTTTCCAAAACAATTCACAATCCCGAATGTAGGGTCCCCAGCATTTTGCCTTTTAGCCAATTAAAACTCAACTATACAGTTAATATCCAATCACCAATGGAAACTATTTTCTCTTTCCAATCAATCATTGCCACGCGTTCTTAAGTTTCTACCAGTTAATAACTAGCACCTGTCCAAGACCATGCATTTATCCAATCATTTTGTTCTGCTCCATAAAGTATCAATCTATTATCGAGTTGTAAATTGACACGTGTCATAGGGTTTTTTGGAGCATTGCATTTTGGGGTTGTTTTTTTGGGAACGAGTTTTAGGGCTGGGCGGGGATGCCGTGCTCTGGAATCGGAATGGATTGGGGTTTCGTGGATTTGTAAGTTTGTTGGTTGGGGTGAAGGGAGCCTGGGTATTTTCGTGAGAGAGCTAGAGTTGAGGAGCAGGTTGGATGATAGACGGATTTGAAGATCTTGGATGATCTGTTCTGTTTAAGATCTAGATTTCTTTTCTTCTCGAGGTTTTTGTTTTGGAGGGGGGAAGTCGAGGCAGGTTTTTTTTTTTTGTTGTTGTTGGGGAGTTTGAAAGAGCCACGCGATGGCTGGAGTGATCGAGGATCAGCCGTTTACGCTTGAGAAGCCGAGGTATGACCTCTCGGCGTACAGTGGAAGGGTGAAGCAGATGTATCAACAGACGAACCCCAAATATCTGTTTGTGAGCAAGGGGAGAGCTGATGAGGCTAAGAAACTGCTTGACGACTACGCTGAGGGAACGGCTCCGGCGGGGACTACAGATGCCGAGTTGTGGGAGGCTCGGGCCATCAGGGAGGCAGTATTCCATCCGGAAACGGGAGAGCAGATTTTCCCGCTGTTTAGGTTCTGCGCCTTCTCACCGTCCAACGTTGTGATCGCGACAACCATGCTTAATCCCACGGTTATCGCCTCGCCCATTCTCACCCTGGGTGTTCATTGGGCGAATCAGTCCTACAATGCGGCTATCAACTATGCAAACAGAAATGCTTCGAATCCGATTTCTACCGAGACGCTTGCCAAGGCGTACACTGGAGCTGTACTAAGCTCGTGCACCATCGCGCTTGGCGCAACTTACCTCACCAAGAAGGCTGCGAACTTGAGTAAGTCCATTGCCTTGCTCTTAATGTCACCCGCTGGCTGTTCTATCTCTGAGCTTCTACGATCATGATCGGAATAGGTGCCGCGGTCAAGACGTTAATCAGATCAACGCTTCCGTTTGCGGCGGTGGCGGCTGCTGGCTTTGCTAATGTGTCCCTGATTCGTGGCGTCGAGATCACAGATGGTGTTGACTTGATAGACGATGAAGGAGTCATTCGCGGAAGAAGTCCTGCAGCAGGGAAGCTAGGAATAACAGAATGCGGACTGGCAAGAGTTCTCTGGAACATCCCCATCATGGTTTTCCCACCAGTCATCATGTCTCAGTTGGAAAAGGTACGAGCCTCGGACGTAAGGAAGACTATGACTGCAATTCTCTCACTGGTTCTCTTCCTTCCCTGAATAGATTAGGAGAGTTCGAACTGGTAGCCCAGGTTTGAAGATGTGTCTTGAGATTGGGGTGATAGCTGGTTGTTTGTTCACAGGAGTGCCTCCAGCTCTGGCGGCTTTCCCCCAAGTCGAAACTATTGAGGCTGCCAAGGTTGAACCAGAATTCCAGAACCTGAGAAACTCAAAAGGAAATATTATTACTCAGTTTACCTTCAACAAAGGGTTGTAAAGAACAAGCTTGTATTTCACTGGAATGTCAGATGACATGGACATGGCGCAACTATGGTATTTAGTTAAAAAAAACACAAGCACAACAAAGTGCTTCTGAGGAGAGGCCGGGTGATGTCTAGCTATGTGCAGAACAGACGCAAGGCGACTCAGTACACAAGGCGTGGAATCTATACATTATGGTTACCGCAATTTCGTCACCTGTTTCCGCTCGATGGGCAGATAACTAGCTACCGTTTCTAGCCTACTAGTCATCCTCGCTAACTGCCCTCGAAGCTTTGAGTGCCTCCCAGAGCGAAGACGAAGATACTCCGGAGCTCCTTTGGGTGGATCCCGAGGAAGACCGCAAATCATCCGCAGACGCGACAGACAAAGCGGCTTCAGATGCCTCACTACCGGAGAGGTTACTCGCCCTGCGCGAACTCCCGCTTTCTGGCTTCTCGCCCTCGGTCTTGTCCTTCTTCTTCTTCTTCTTCTTCTTCTTCTTCTTCTTCTTATCGACACCGTCTCCATCACGACGTGAACGCGATTTCCTCGAGCGTCTCGATCTTCGGTTCCCGTTAACCCTCATCCTCTTTACGCCGTCTGCCACGTCCTCATCCGATTCAAACTCAGATTCCAACATGTAGTTTCCATAGTCAATCTCCTCTTCTGTGTCGCTGTAGATTTCTGCCAGTTTTCTCTCATACTCTTCCTCATCATCTTGGCCAGCGCCAAAGTTCAGCTGCTTCCTCCTGAACCTAAGAGCGACAAGCGCATAGGCCAGCACTAGATCCTTTAGCGAACAAGGTCGGGGTCGGTAGCTTCAAGCGAGGTGACTTGGTCCAGACCAAAAGCACAGCGTACCTGTTCTCGCCGATGATAAAGTCCGGATCTATAAGGTTCTTCCCAGCTACGGGCAGGTCGTATGAAACCACCTCTGTGCCATCTCCGTCGAACAGCACGCAGTGACCGAGAAGTGACAAGTCTTTCGTACCAATAGGAAAGACCAACCCACCGTTTGGGGCTTGTAACTTGTCGCCGACTAGGATCGTTACGGCCGTCTTGAAAGTGCGGGTGGCGTTGACCAACGTCTCTCGCATCCTGGCAAATTCTCCGTATGACATCTCTTCAAACCACTATCCATTGGTTGACAAGAAATCCTTTCTCAGACACTCGGCACATGCAATCAAGTATTCTTGCCAGTTTGCATCTCATACCTCAATCAGCCTAATTCGGAACTTATCAACATCTCGAATCACCTCAAATTCTCCGATTTCGTCCAGAATTCTGCGAAGCTCTCGGAATTGATTGTTAACCAAACCAACCAGATCAGATTTTCGGTTTACCCTTAGAAGATGTGCCTTGAAGGTCATGGATACAATGCTGAAGAACTGACGGCAATCATAGCCGCAGGAATGAGATTTTCATGAGCTCTCCACGAAAGCAGGATTGATAGGCGTTCGAGAAAGTGAGCGTACTTTCGCAAAGCTCTCTTGAGAGATTCGCAGAGACGGAGACTGGGTAGCCTCGAAGAAGATCTGTCGAACAGCCTCCTCAGAGTACACCCTTGACTTTTGAAACACACTCTGCATAAAGAGCTCATTGAAGACTGAACCTATCGCCTCCCCGAGAACTAAATTGGACAAAACGAAAAAGAAACAAAGTCAAGCACGCGAGCAGGACTAGAAGTCAGCAAAGCCAAAAAAAAATTCGCTAAAAGGGCAACAACGGTCGCTCACTTTCGCTTCTCTTATGACCCGGCAAATTCGACTGCTCGCTCAATCGATGATCCAAAACGAACAAGTACTCAAAGGACATACATCCTACCAGCACCGGATTCGCTGACATAGACACCATCTTGTCCAGAAAGACCTCAAAAGAAGGATAAAAAACCACCACCACCCTCAACAACTCAAAACACCCATTCCCACCCTCCCCCCTCAACAAACTCCCTCCAATTACTTACAAAAAACACAAAATCTTCCCGAAATCGGAACAAATCCTTCTCACTCTTTACTCATTAGGTTTCATCCTACCTTCTAGTATAACCCTAATCCTCCCTCACACCCTCCTCCCCCTCCCTCCCCACCTCGTTCCTCCCACTCTTATGTCTCCCCAATCCGCTCCCCTTCTCTTTTCTCTCTGTTTATATATTCCACTTTTTACCAAACAAGCGTTACCTGTCCAACTGCGTTACCTGTCCACACCATAGACACGAAACTCACCAAAAAGAAATTATGTCCCGCTTTCTAGCAAAAAAACGAAAAGCTAAATTCTGCCCCGACTGTTATCTGTCAACCTTATAGATAGGTGACACGTTCTGGATATCAATCATTATGATAATGTTGTGTTATAATGATTGGACGAGAGGAACCCTTTTGGGGGGTTAAGTTAGGTTGGGGTTACTTACGTCAAGGGGGTGGGGGTGAGGGTGCGGGTGGGGTTGGGATTGATGATAGTATTTACTAACGAAGAGCTGGGACGGTTGTCAATTGGGAGACAAGTTACTAGGAGCTAAGGTATGAAAGTCAAGGGTGACTGGTAGCGAGGTTGGGGGAATATATGGGTAGAGCATTGTGGCGATGCTAAGCTGACGGGGAAAGCACTAGGTACTCTGGCGGATGGATGGGCGCCGGGCTTTTTCCGAGGTGACTGGACTGGTTCCGGGCACGATCGGGTGGATCAAGTGCAGGTTTCTGCTGTTCGTTGGGTCTCAATTGGTCGCTGGTATTCCTGCTGGGAGAGTCCCGCCATCGAAACGGAAGAACTTGTCAGGGGGAATATATTTGTGCGTTTAGTAAAAACTGTACAATAGCGAAAAGCTTGGGGTCGAGGAGGGCCTGTGCCGTGGACGCGGTGGACGTGCAGCGGCAACTGGGCGGGCTCTAGTACACGCGAAGAGTTTGCCTAGGTTACGGCAGGGGCTGCCTCTCCTCTTCCGAATGCGGGGTTCCGCCTGTGTTGCAACCTGGTCCAAAACCTAAAGAGCATGATGAAGAATAGGATTCAGGACCTACGCTTGAGTTCTCAAAGGTAACTGTAACCCAAGCAAAAGCTTTTTTATCATATGCAAAAGAGGATAGGCTGCCGTGACTCAGAAAGTTGTTGCATTGGTGAAGGTTTTTCGACATTGCTTCCAAAAAATGAAATTTTCGGAGTTGGTGAAAACACTCGTCATCGCTGTGGAGCCCTCTCGCGAAAGAAGTATGACATGCTCAACTCTGCGTATGGTCGTTCTCACCGTTTCGCCTTCAACCGATATAGATGCACACGTGACAGCCGAGTTCTAAATGACGAGATCCAGCTCCGGCCGCCCGTAAACGTTTCCGGTCTCCTTATCATCGGGTATTCTTGGATACGCAGGTGAGAGTCCATCTTGCGAGTAGACATACAGGTTGTTGTAAATCTTCCAGTAAATCTCTCTCACGTGACGAGCCGGATGGAAAAGGCCCTGAAGGACGTAGGACAGGATTACCCCTGGACCCAATGCGACCATAATTCCCTGTCACAAGCAGTGAAGAACGTCGACACGTCAGCAATCTAGCAGATCCCTGACCCTTTCCTGGTGGCTTACCTGAATCGCGGACATCACCGCATTGATAACGTGGGGAGATGTTTCGAAAATATTCGGCCACACGTGATTCAGCAAATGAAGCAAAGCATCTTCACAACCGAGTCCCTGAACGCCAAGCGCTAAATGCCCCAGCGCTGAACATGCTGTCTGCCGATGAACAAGATCCCTGTCAATGAGTGCATCCTCTAACAACGGCGTCACAGCGTAGATGTAGTCCTTTGACGTTTCTCCAATATATTCGCAGAGGAAAGAAAGGGACTTGAGCACGCCATTCTGCACATTCAGCTCCGGGATCCGGTACTCGTTCATCAACGCCGGAAGTACGGTAAACGGCTGGCAAGTTTCCGCAACGATTGCAATTGCAACTGTTGTGCAGACTCGTTGCTGTCGCTCCTGTACTTTCAGGTTGTTAAGCAGCGTAGCCAGGACATCTGACGGACCAATGGCCTTGGCGATGTAGCCGAATGTGCTCACTGCAGCTCTCCGAATTGCCTGCAGAAGAACGAGAACGGTCAACACAGATTGAGCAAATGTCTCGAGTAACGATGCGAGCGTTACAAATGGCCTACCTTCTTCGGAGCTTTCAAGAGTTCCAAAAGCTCGAAACAGATTCTCATCCATTCCCGAGAAGATACATACTCCGCTCCCCTATCAGCGATTCGTCCTACCAAGTGACAAGTCTTTCGTACCAATAGGAAAGACCAACCCACCGTTTGGGGCTTGTAACTTGTCGCCGACTAGGATCGTTACGGCCGTCTTGAAAGTGCGGGTGGCGTTGACCAACGTCTCTCGCATCCTGGCAAATTCTCCGTATGACATCTCTTCAAACCACTATCCATTGGTTGACAAGAAATCCTTTCTCAGACACTCGGCACATGCAATCAAGTATTCTTGCCAGTTTGCATCTCATACCTCAATCAGCCTAATTCGGAACTTATCAACATCTCGAATCACCTCAAATTCTCCGATTTCGTCCAGAATTCTGCGAAGCTCTCGGAATTGATTGTTAACCAAACCAACCAGATCAGATTTTCGGTTTACCCTTAGAAGATGTGCCTTGAAGGTCATGGATACAATGCTGAAGAACTGACGGCAATCATAGCCGCAGGAATGAGATTTTCATGAGCTCTCCACGAAAGCAGGATTGATAGGCGTTCGAGAAAGTGAGCGTACTTTCGCAAAGCTCTCTTGAGAGATTCGCAGAGACGGAGACTGGGTAGCCTCGAAGAAGATCTGTCGAACAGCCTCCTCAGAGTACACCCTTGACTTTTGAAACACACTCTGCATAAAGAGCTCATTGAAGACTGAACCTATCGCCTCCCCGAGAACTAAATTGGACAAAACGAAAAAGAAACAAAGTCAAGCACGCGAGCAGGACTAGAAGTCAGCAAAGCCAAAAAAAAATTCGCTAAAAGGGCAACAACGGTCGCTCACTTTCGCTTCTCTTATGACCCGGCAAATTCGACTGCTCGCTCAATCGATGATCCAAAACGAACAAGTACTCAAAGGACATACATCCTACCAGCACCGGATTCGCTGACATAGACACCATCTTGTCCAGAAAGACCTCAAAAGAAGGATAAAAAACCACCACCACCCTCAACAACTCAAAACACCCATTCCCACCCTCCCCCCTCAACAAACTCCCTCCAATTACTTACAAAAAACACAAAATCTTCCCGAAATCGGAACAAATCCTTCTCACTCTTTACTCATTAGGTTTCATCCTACCTTCTAGTATAACCCTAATCCTCCCTCACACCCTCCTCCCCCTCCCTCCCCACCTCGTTCCTCCCACTCTTATGTCTCCCCAATCCGCTCCCCTTCTCTTTTCTCTCTGTTTATATATTCCACTTTTTACCAAACAAGCGTTACCTGTCCAACTGCGTTACCTGTCCACACCATAGACACGAAACTCACCAAAAAGAAATTATGTCCCGCTTTCTAGCAAAAAAACGAAAAGCTAAATTCTGCCCCGACTGTTATCTGTCAACCTTATAGATAGGTGACACGTTCTGGATATCAATCATTATGATAATGTTGTGTTATAATGATTGGACGAGAGGAACCCTTTTGGGGGGTTAAGTTAGGTTGGGGTTACTTACGTCAAGGGGGTGGGGGTGAGGGTGCGGGTGGGGTTGGGATTGATGATAGTATTTACTAACGAAGAGCTGGGACGGTTGTCAATTGGGAGACAAGTTACTAGGAGCTAAGGTATGAAAGTCAAGGGTGACTGGTAGCGAGGTTGGGGGAATATATGGGTAGAGCATTGTGGCGATGCTAAGCTGACGGGGAAAGCACTAGGTACTCTGGCGGATGGATGGGCGCCGGGCTTTTTCCGAGGTGACTGGACTGGTTCCGGGCACGATCGGGTGGATCAAGTGCAGGTTTCTGCTGTTCGTTGGGTCTCAATTGGTCGCTGGTATTCCTGCTGGGAGAGTCCCGCCATCGAAACGGAAGAACTTGTCAGGGGGAATATATTTGTGCGTTTAGTAAAAACTGTACAATAGCGAAAAGCTTGGGGTCGAGGAGGGCCTGTGCCGTGGACGCGGTGGACGTGCAGCGGCAACTGGGCGGGCTCTAGTACACGCGAAGAGTTTGCCTAGGTTACGGCAGGGGCTGCCTCTCCTCTTCCGAATGCGGGGTTCCGCCTGTGTTGCAACCTGGTCCAAAACCTAAAGAGCATGATGAAGAATAGGATTCAGGACCTACGCTTGAGTTCTCAAAGGTAACTGTAACCCAAGCAAAAGCTTTTTTATCATATGCAAAAGAGGATAGGCTGCCGTGACTCAGAAAGTTGTTGCATTGGTGAAGGTTTTTCGACATTGCTTCCAAAAAATGAAATTTTCGGAGTTGGTGAAAACACTCGTCATCGCTGTGGAGCCCTCTCGCGAAAGAAGTATGACATGCTCAACTCTGCGTATGGTCGTTCTCACCGTTTCGCCTTCAACCGATATAGATGCACACGTGACAGCCGAGTTCTAAATGACGAGATCCAGCTCCGGCCGCCCGTAAACGTTTCCGGTCTCCTTATCATCGGGTATTCTTGGATACGCAGGTGAGAGTCCATCTTGCGAGTAGACATACAGGTTGTTGTAAATCTTCCAGTAAATCTCTCTCACGTGACGAGCCGGATGGAAAAGGCCCTGAAGGACGTAGGACAGGATTACCCTGGACCCAATGCGACCATAATTCCCTGTCACAAGCAGTGAAGAACGTCGACACGTCAGCAATCTAGCAGATCCCTGACCCTTTCCTGGTGGCTTACCTGAATCGCGGACATCACCGCATTGATAACGTGGGGAGATGTTTCGAAAATATTCGGCCACACGTGATTCAGCAAATGAAGCAAAGCATCTTCACAACCGAGTCCCTGAACGCCAAGCGCTAAATGCCCCAGCGCTGAACATGCTGTCTGCCGATGAACAAGATCCCTGTCAATGAGTGCATCCTCTAACAACGGCGTCACAGCGTAGATGTAGTCCTTTGACGTTTCTCCAATATATTCGCAGAGGAAAGAAAGGGACTTGAGCACGCCATTCTGCACATTCAGCTCCGGGATCCGGTACTCGTTCATCAACGCCGGAAGTACGGTAAACGGCTGGCAAGTTTCCGCAACGATTGCAATTGCAACTGTTGTGCAGACTCGTTGCTGTCGCTCCTGTACTTTCAGGTTGTTAAGCAGCGTAGCCAGGACATCTGACGGACCAATGGCCTTGGCGATGTAGCCGAATGTGCTCACTGCAGCTCTCCGAATTGCCTGCAGAAGAACGAGAACGGTCAACACAGATTGAGCAAATGTCTCGAGTAACGATGCGAGCGTTACAAATGGCCTACCTTCTTCGGAGCTTTCAAGAGTTCCAAAAGCTCGAAACAGATTCTCATCCATTCCCGAGAAGATACATACTCCGCTCCCCTATCAGCGATTCGTCCTACCAAATCAATGCAGTTCTCTTGTACCTTCTCCTGCCTATTCTTCAGGATAGGTGTGAGTCTCGGAAGTAGGTCTTGAATTGGAGGGGTCATCTTTGCAATTCCAATCACGTTTACGATCGCTTTCAACCCGCCAAGAATGGAACCGAGCACATCTGGGTACTCTTCTCCAAGGTACTCGTAAAGCACGACACCTGCGTCAAAGAAAAGCAAGAAATTAATCCGTTAGATCACGTTTCCACTGCACTCTGCATCGAAGGGCTGTGACTATCAGCCGAGCGCTTACCTAAATGCCCCATAAGAACCTCCTCGTCGCACTTCTTCATGACAGGCATGATCTTGGAGACAAGATCAGCTGCTTGTTGTCGAACCTTGGCAGATTTGTTGTTCAATCTCCACTTAATAATCGAAGCCAGCTGTTGGAGATACGGTTTCGCCCGCAAACCCAGGGCGTTGATAAGCGTGCCAAGGCCGTTCAAGACGACAGGATTTTCATCAGAGCCTTGCTCTTGGAAGGCGAAAAGAATGCCATCAATAAGCCTTTCCTCCAGTTTCTGGTCGATGTCTGAAACCCCCAAGTCGTCTACAATCTTTTCGATTGTTTCCATGACCATCCTTCGGTAGGGTTCAGCTTCATCCTTCAGATCGTCCACAAGTCGTGTCATTATGTCCGGGCCGCCAACTTTGTTGGCCAGTTCCACGCTGGTCTCGACGAGTTGGCGATAGTTCCTGCGTCCCGAAAAAGGGAATCGCAAGTACACAGGTTAGAAGTTTGTATCTGGGTAAGCTAAACGGGCGCTGTGCACTCACCTCCTGTCCAGAGCCATTCGACGAACCCAAAAGCACCGAAAGAACTCGGGTAGAATCTCTGTCCTCACATAGCCAGCTTCTACTCCTTCGCATTGTACGCACTGCTTCACGACTTTCAGCACGATCTTCTTCATTTCATCATCGGGACTCTGGAACTCTCTGATCAGGATAACCATTACTTCCTTGGTGTAGTAGGACGCGTACTCAGCGTCCATGAGTGGTATGATGAAGCCGATAGCTTTCAGAAACGCCACAAGGGTTTTCCCGCGGTGCTGTCGGATGCCCTTCCACAGCGGTTTCAATATTGAGTCGAAGGACTCAATTCCATAGGGTGACGCCGCCTCAGCGAGCGCGGCTAGGGCAAGCGCACAGATCGTCCTGACCTTGCCCTGTTCATCACTCAGGCCATTTTCAATGATCTGCACGAGATTCCTTAAGTGAGGCAGCACCGCGCAACCCTAAGTGTGAAAAGAACCAGTTAGCAGCGGTTACACGTTTCGTGCGATCATCATCATTGCTATTATAAGAATGTCTCGAGTTACCATAAGAATTGCAATTTGCTGGACGATTTTAGTTCCCGTGTGTCTTGCCTGCCAGCTCTTCTTGCTCTTGCAAACGGCCTTCAAGAAAGGCAACAGAGCGGGGATACCCAAAGCCGATGCAACCACTGCGAACGCTCTGGCGGTTGTGTTCCTCACATACTCATCGGGATTGTCAATGTCTGGCCTCATTGTGGCGATCATCGTTGCCAAACCAGCTGCCTTGGATAGGTTTGAAATAATTTCGCGTCCTTCCACTCTCGCGTAGTAGTTCTCGTCAATCAGCAGCGGCTCTATCGGAACTAGAATTTTGTGCACGTAAGGACGAACAAGATCGTCCAATTTGTACAAAACTCTGTCAATCACCTTCACCAGGAGATGCCTCTCATGATCCTCAAGCGTTGGGCTCATGAGTAAGGGTAGAATTTGATTTATCAGGGGGCCTGCTCCAAACTCCCTCGCCTTGTCCGTCAGGTGCCTCAGTGCTGCTTTCCTCATTGGCGGCGTGCCGTTCTTAACTCGCAGGAGAAGCCTTAGGATTCGCCTCTCCTTCTGCTCATCGGATGAAAGGGTCGATTCATCCGCATCCTTGAGGATTTTCGAAAAGGTTTGATAATCATCTGGCTTCATGGAAATCCCCTGAAGTGATTCCGGTAATTCAGGAATGTCCAAGCCATCCTTCTGCAGGCTCCCCTCCTCGCCCAAAATTCGGAACTCGGGCGTTTGGGACGGGGTTGGGGTGGCCATCAGCTTCCGAGCTGGAGTCCGGATAGCCTGATAACCAGTTGGTGGATCCAGAACAATGTAGCCCTCGCTAGGAACAAGCTGGTCAAGTTCGTCGTCTGTGAGTGGCCTATTCCTCTCATCCACTTCCATCTGCCATCTCATCGTATGATAGGCTTCCGGAGTCATGGATGGGTTCATGGGCGTCTGCATACCGTCGAAAGCGGCCGGTGTTTGCGCGGCTCCCATTCCCATCTGCGGTGTAGCACCCATGTCAACAGCTCCCGGAGCAGCAGGGGTCATGTCCCAGCGCGACTTTTTCCCGCTTGAAACATCTGGCGTTTGATCCCATCGTGAGCCCGAGGCAATGCTTCCCTCTGAGCCGCTGACGGCGCTCATTGTCGGCGTATCTTCCACGTCCCATCTCTTTCTTCGCGGTGTTGTTCCTGCCTGATCCCATCGTGAGCCTGCTTTTGGGGTCTCAGCTACTCCATTGGCTTGCGAAGACTCTGGCGCCGGTGTTGGCTCTGCCACGTCCCACCTAGTCAAGTCAGAAAAGAAGGAAGGGATAGTGGATAAAAGTTAGCATGAGGACAAGGCAATCCCTCATTAAGCACAACTGGACACCCTACCTCCTTCTCTTCCTCTCGGGTTTGCTCTGAGTTGATGGTTTAATAGTTGATTCATCAATCTGGGGAGGAAGAGGAACAGTTGCAATTCCGTTCTCCCCTTCCTCCTCCTTCTTCTTCGCAATGGCCTTTTGCATTTCAATTTGTTCATTCTCGAGCATTCTCTCCCTCATAACATCCGCATATGATGCTCCATCCCTTCCACTTGCTGCCAAGCTATCCGCAGGCAAGACCCTATTGCGCCGTCGGGCATGGTAATCATCTTCTCGTTCCGCTATGGATTTTACTCGTGTGTCCTTGAACGGATCGTCATCCCGAGAAGCCATCGCCGCCTCGTCGAGCAATTCCTTCGGTGCGGTGAACGAATTCACCAAGCTCGTCGGAGCAGGCACCGCGGAAACTTCCGCTCCATCCACGGGCAATTCCGTCACATAATTGTTGTGCTTCCCCCTCCCGTTCCCTCCGTAGAGATCCGCATCATATCCACCCGTCGACCCAAACGCAGCACGCTCCTCCTGTAGCCGCTTAATCTCACTCTCATCCTCCTCCTCGCCCATTTTTACCCTTCTAAAAGCACCAAAAGCTTACTTTATTCGCAATCCAAAGCCAAATAAATTCCCCTCACCCCTTCAAACACGACCGATCAGCACCATTGCTTCCCCAAATCCTCGAACCTAAATCGAAGAAAACCTCTAAAAACACAACCTAATAACGGATATCCCTTTCTCTCCCAAGTTTCAATACAATAAAATTCAAATACATCCAACAATCCATCCCAACCTCCTCCCTCCTTCCCCCTACCTTACCCGAACTCGACCTTCCTCCCATCAGCCTTTATATCTTCACTTCAGCAGCGTCACTTTGTCGAAGATAAAAACCAGAAGAAAATTCATTTGGACGCGCGCAAACTAATAATTCGTTGTAAAATACACGCGTCATATTATGATTAGTTTAAATGTCAATATTGACTAGATCAGTCTTTTTCACGGATGCTTCTTTCGCATTCCAGAGATTCTATCCAATGTTTTTTTGGCACGCGTCAAATTAAGATTTTAACGAATGGAAACGCTAAAAGGAAAACGCGTAGTCGATTTGATTTTTAACACGTGTTCTTTTCGATGAGCCGGGTTTTTATTGCTTTTTTTAAGTTCAGCGATTGGAAAAGGCAAGGCGGATTCGTTTCCTCGGATGGCGTGACGGCTCACGGAAGGCAAGAGCTACTGAGTTTGCCTGGCTCTCGAGCTTCATGGCACTTGAATGAGTCTCGGCGGGCTTTTTTTGTTTACTCGTTCCTCTGGACGATGGTCGAATCTGCCCGTCTCGGTGTTCGCGCTTACCTACATGAAAACATGGGGTTTGGGGACGCACGTTTGCACACGTCGCCTGGAATGAGCTGTTGGGCTCCGAAGAAGTGGAGGACTGTCACAATATCTTCACACTGTCGACGTGTCTAATCTGTTGCAGAGAGGATGCTCTGGCTTGTGAGATCTTTCCGAAAACCAGGATAAACTGGTGTAGAAAGGCGTTAATCGATTCTGCGAGGGTCAGAGGAACTTCCATATCAGCGCTCAGAGCGTCAGATCAAACAAACTCTCAACTAGACGAACAAAATGTCCAAATAAATCGTTTCACACTCGGAAAAACAGTCATCCATGTTGCAGGCTGTAGACCACTCAAGTTCTCTCTACCTGTCGGTTGCAGAATACAAGCGCCTTGGACAACGACTGAAATGCGTAGCCCGGTTCGGAGGTAGTCGAAGATGCCTGTCTGCTAGAGGAATTCAAAGTTCCGAGTGGTTATGTGAAATACATAGGGAGAATTACCGTCTGAGATGTTTTTTTCGCTTGTTCGTCCTCTGTTGAACGGAGAGTGCGCTCAAGCTCGTTGAGTCCCTTCTCAGCGATGTGGATGCCAAAGATACGATCCAAGCACGGAAAGTTTGCTCTTCAAGTGTGGTGGCTTAAGAACGAGGTCGGGGCGAGGTGCTTGAGGAAGGATCCCCTGGAGATTGTTGCGGAGGAGACTTCGAAGAGATGGTTGGGCAGAGCGGGAGAAGCCGCCGCGAAGGAATCGCTGACGATAGGAACGAATCTCGGGAGGAGATTGCTGGATAAAGGAATCAAAGAGGTAGCCGCTCTTCCAAATCTTTCTGAGAAGCTTGATTAGGCGTTCTGAACTCTACTAACAATTTTCTTAATCGTGGCAGGTGTACCTGGACCATTTGCAAGCGAGGAGACCGGGAATCAACGTTGGACTTTTTGCTCACCTCGCGGATGTCGTCCATGGCATGTCTCAAGAGCAAGTTCTTGTGACGATCTATACGGAAGATCTCAACCATAGTGTTCACATATCCGACCACAGCAAACTTATGCTCTACCTGCATCAAATGCGAAAGGAAGGGGCTCACGTGGTTGGTCCAATGCTCCATTTCCCCACTCTTAAATAGTACGATCTAACTTTAGAGAACACCTGTGAATACAAAACTGAAGGCGAAACTCGAAAACCCCGATGAAGAGCATTGATGATCACTGCACGGTACTGTCCTTGACCCTCTGGTTTACTACTCTGGCGTCCCATCGCTGCCTTGTTGTTGGGCGCGAGTCTTCAGCGCCTTCCTTCACCCTCTCTCAGGGTATTTGGGCACTGAACACCAACTAGGTTGTCCGGACTGATAATCATCGGAAACAATACCGATCATGGTCATTCCGTTCAACTCTTTAGCTGCCCGATTATCCATGCCGGCCCCGTCAGCTTTTGCACTGTTGGCGGCTGCATTGAAAAATCCTCCCTTACCTTGCTCTGGCAATGCGCTCTCCTGTAAGCATAGATATGAGAAGACTGAGGCTACTCCTGCTCATTTCCATACACCACGACAACAGCCAACAGTTCCCAACCAAACCCCATCCAACTAATGACTGAACTCAATCCATATTAAAATGATTGATGAAGATGAGATTTTTTGAGATTTTTTGAGGGAACGGGACGTGGGACACTCATTGGAGCTGGCGGGGTTGAGGACTCTTTTAAGGGATCGATAGGCAATGACTCATGGGGAGTGAGGAAGCGGATGAGCTTGATCATGCGTATGCGTGTTCTGGTTTATCTGGAAGACTGTATCTAGGAATTTTTAATTGAAGTGAATATGGCGTTCATGGTAGGTTGTAGTGGATCTAAGATCAGTAGGCAGCGTTTGGAGGCGAGGTGCGGTGCGGATGGGGATGGAAGGAGGGAGTTCATGAAGGCGGCTGTGGGAGTTTTTGTTGGTGGTGCGGTTTTTGGACTGGGCCGCGCTCTGGCGGCGAGGCCGGAGGGTGTTAACAGGCCAGATTTACTGCCTCCCACGTTTACCACCGTGATTGTAAGTCGACCTTTTCGACTCCTCGGCACTTGAACGTGAACTCTTGTCCTGGCGTTGACGGTTTCGTGCCTCTTATTTTGTTTCTAGGATCTTGAACGGTTTCTTACCTCAGGTCAACGCTCTAGATTGGAAGAGCAGATAAAACGAGTGGAAGATAAAACGGGTTTTAAAGTTCGAGTTTTAACACAGCGATACCCAGTAAGCTGAGAGCTGTCTATGCAAAATAAGAACAAGCCAATAGCTTTCCACAGTTCCAAATCAGCTGAGGTTGAAAAATTTCTACCTTTTTCGCCGTTCTAGCAAACCCCAGGTTTGGCTATCAAGGACTACTGGTCAGTAGATGATAAGTCAGTGGTTCTAGTAGCCGACTTCTTCGGCGGAACGGGAAGCCTCTTGAAGTTCAACGTAGGTGAAGACGTTTATGCCAAACTGCCTCCAAGGTTCTGGTCTGTTTTGGCTTCAAAGGTATAATTTACGCATCAATTGAATTGAGATAGCAACGCTGCGCTAACGATCGGACGGTAAACGACTTGCTGCTCATCTCTCCCTCCTCTAGTACGGAAACCAGTTCTACGTGAGAAAAAACGGGGAAGATCGATCCATCCTCGACTCCCTCGACGCGATCAATAGCTGTCTCCTCCAAGGAGGTTGCCAGGTAATACACCGAACCACAGATATCATCTCCACGCATTTTCTCTCGAATCTATAACAAATGTATTTCCGCTGCAGGCACCTCCATGAGGGCACGTCGAAAGCCCCGTATCCCGATAGCGTTCGTTCGCACCTGGAGATCCTCAAAAAGAGCCCAGCTCATCGCTTCGAATCGACCACTTCCGACATCCCTTCCAGATCCTTGAAGGACGCTGTGGCTGATCCTCTCCTCAACGGTTGAGGCTGGGAGTCAGCATACTTCCAACCAAGCATGTAAATGATCTGAAACGTCGCTATGATGCCTCCATCCTCAGATCCAAACTTCTCCTTGTATATTTCATCAGCACGCTTGAATGCTCGGTTTCCAAAGTAGGTCCTATCAAACTCCCGTAGATAGTCTCACTTAGTTCCAAGCGGAGCACTGTCCTGTCATCTTCGCTCGGCTTACCTTCGCTTGATCAGAGCGTTATTCTCTCCCATTCCTTTCAAATGTCTCATGAGCGAGAAGATGTCTCTGAACTCCACTTGGATGTCTTCTATATCGATTGTTGTTAGAACAAACCCGCCACGACCAAGCACACTTCCGGCGTCTCGTAGGCGTACGAAGGGGCTTATGTGGTTGCTAAGTCCGCTCCATATTTCCTCTTCAGCAAGCTGCATTGAAATTCTAAGCTCGCTTAGAGTGTCACCTGAGGTGACGAGGAAGCGCTCTGCTGTGAGCACTTGTGATTGAGACGTTCTCTTGTGGGTGTGAGTCGCCAAAAAAAACTCACCGCCAAACATCGATCCAACGAAAAGTCCGTCTGGTCTCAAAATGTTGTTGATCTGAACCATTGAACCTGGGAGATCGTTTACCCAGTGGAGAGCTAGAGACGAGATTACCAGGTCAAATTCTTCCTTCTTGAAAGGGATCTTTTCCTCGTCGACGACGTCGAAGGCCTTCTGGTGCACACCCTCCTCGTCGCACCGGCGCTTAGCTGCGTCGATGATAGGGCCAGCTTGATCAACTTGGAGAAGGCTACGAACCTTATCCTTCTGCAGCAGCTTCTTCGCAGCGATACTTACGTGAGCTCGTCCGCATCCGAGATCCAGGGCACGTGTGAAGTTTCGGTTTACGTCCTACAAGAACAACCTCGCATCAGATATCTGTATCTTATTCTCCGAAGCGCCCACAAGTGAGCTTGCAGCCTACCTCAAGTCTGTCCATAACACGCTCGGCTACCTCATCTCTAAGATAGTCGAACTTGCTTGCTCCGTCTGCGCTCGCGGAAAGAACTTTATGCCATCTCTTCGCGTCGCGATCGAATACGACCACTGACATTCCACGCCTCGAGGATGCATTTTTCTTTAATCCTCTAAAAATCAAGCCATACCGCATAGTGAGTAAGGAGAGATCTCAAACCTGTCCGATCCCAAGATGTTCGTTCAGAATCCATCCGCCTTAGCAAGAGCCATTCTCCGAAGTCGATCTCAATCCTTTTCAGTCAGTCACCGAGAGTTGATTGAAGGCGAATTAGTTTCAGAGGGATCTTGGGAATGGATGGTGTATCTCGGAACGTGATTGACAGACGTAGTGAGTAAGGGGAGCTCCAACCTGTTGGGTTCCGAGATGTTCGCTCAGAATTCATCCGCCTGAGCAGATTCGTTCCTAGTCTGAGATTCAATCCTTTTCACAAACCCGTTGATCACGGATCGACGGTGGTTATTTCAGACGGGTCGGAAAAGGCTGGTGCTTTTGAGAAGCCAGGACGTCATTGAGAGACTATAGACCAGCAAAATTTGTCTTCGAAAGCCCTGAAAAGACTTTGACAATGATCTCAAAGACGACTCCTGAGCTCGTGGTTGTTCACATCGTGCCGGCTAAGCATTTTCCAGGGTGAGCAATCGGATATGACTTCATCTAGTATGGACAAACGAGGAACGTTAAAGCCTTCCAGCACCATCGTACATTCCCACAACCCAAGCGCTAGGAGTCATTGGCAACAGTGGCATCAAGGCTGAGGACCAGCTCACTACAAATTGGTTCCTAACCCACTCAATCGCTTCGATTGCCCCTTCATTGCTTGGAAAGGTATCATGAGAACTCTCACAATCATCTAAACAGCCACCAGAAGAGGCAAGGAGACGTTAGTCAAGGACTACTACCCCACCCAGGCTCGAAGCTATAAGGACGCGGGTTCGAAGACCCATGGACAAAGACGATAGAGATCCGAGCTCACTTACAAAGACGAGGTCTTCCGATAAGATCTTCGTAGAAAGGGCCGCGAATACCGTCGACAAGGATGAACCGATCTCCGCGATAAGTTGGAGCCCACCGCTCTAGGATAAGAAAACTTGTTGAGGAGGTTTGCGCTTGCCTCCTCGGGGGAGCTGATAGAGGAAACTCTTTTCCTTCTTGACCGAACAATGTGCACTTCTGCTCTTGATAATCGCGGAGTTGGATTCGTTTGCGGGGGTTGGAGGATGGTGGAGGGACACCAAGTGCATCGCGTGGCGATTTCGCACCGAAAGCGGCTTCTGAACAGCGTGGTAGGGGCGAGCTCGCCCAACGGAAAGTTCGCGGACGGTGCGTCGGCGATCAGCGGGAAGACGCTGGCTAGAATCGAAGCGCACGGAAAGAACCTGTTCTATTTCTTCGGAAACGATGAGAAACCTCGCTCCGACTTGGTCGTGGTTCACATCCACTTCGGGATGTCCGGCAGGTTCACCCTCTTCAATGCCCCTGGTCCTGAGCCGGGGGCCAACGTCAGACTTAAACTTACCAGCAGCAATACGGAAGCGTACCTGAGCTCAATGATCTGCCAGCATGGAGGTCTCGAGCTGTACGACGAGAAAGTGAACAAGTTGGGTGAAGATCCGCTTCGAGAAGACGCTATGAGCGAGCGATTCTGGGAGAAAATTCAGTCCTCGAAGAAGTCTATTGGGCTGATGCTCATGGACCAGACTGCAATCGCAGGCGTAGGGAACATTTACCGCGCCGAAATTCTCTTTCGCGCCGGAATACATCCAGAACAGCCTTCACACACTCTCTCGCGTGAACAGTTTGAACGCGTTTGGCGTGAGAGCGTGCTGCTCCTTCAACGAGGAGTGAAGACGGGGTCTATACTAACCGTCGACCCAGCAGAAAACTTACCAGAGCCCTGGAAACGACGCTACATATACAACCATAGCGAATGTCCACGCTGTCATGGCGTTGTAAGTCGTGTTTGTTTCGCCTTTTTTCTACTAGAACACGTTCTAACCTCTTCGGGCTTCCCGTTTCTTGTCCTTAGATACGTTCCTGGGAGATCTCAAAGCGACGAGCATACGCTTGTGAAACGTGCCAACCTCTAGACCCTCACGTGGTCAACTCAGACCGCAAAATTGCCCTACGGAAGAGCTCCAAGCACGAGAGCTTCAATAGCCACTGTGCACCGGAGCCGGGAGCTGCGAAGACGGTCGCTGAACTTCGTCAAGCTCTGAAATCTGCCGGCTTGGCGATGTCCGGGAGCAAGACTCAGCTTGTGGAGCGACTCAAAGCCACTGAAGGCAAGGAGGAAGTTTGGCTGATCGATTCCGAGGCTAATAACGATGAAACCGAGACTTTCGGTGACACTAGGAGAACGACAGTCGCGCAGCTCAGAGCAGCGTTGCGTGAGAGAGGACTTCAAATCCAAGGCACTCGGTCTGATCTCCTAGCAAGGCTCGAGCAGAATACTGTGGTGATCAAGAGGGATGCAGTGCCAGAGGAGAGTGTCGTTTCCAGGACTGATCGCTCAACGCAAGCTGATGAGTTCGTCGACCTGGAAGGCAAGAAGGTCTCGGAGCTGAGAGATCAGCTGGCTTCTCTTGATCAACCGACGACCGGGAAGAAAGCCGAGCTTGTTGCACGCCTTAAGGCATATCTCGGACATCCCGCAGAAGAGGCTGAAGAATCAATAGAGGTACGCCCAGGAACAGCGCACCTAGGGGAGATTCGTGACACGTGGGATGCCGCCATGGATAAGAAACGAGCCGGCGAATCGGCAGCCGTCGAACACGTCGGGATGATTGATATGGGTGCGGAAGTCAAGGACACATCGCAACAAAAAATCCCGTTCAGAAAGAGGAAGCGGAGATCGACTCGCAGCAAGTGATCGAGAACATCGGTGCAACTTTTAATCGTTCTCCAGTTTGTTTATAGTGCTTACAAGTTAGTTATCCTAGTTAATATGCGTACTAAGAATAGTGTACAATAGTTTTAGAGAATGGTTCGCGATGTACGAGGCGACCTCCGCAACGAGGAGGCCTGGATGAATCAAGCGCAAGCACGGTTTTCGCTACGTCTGACTTAATCGGAAACCGAATTTCATGCTGTCCTCGACAAAGTCGGCCGTCTCTGGTCGGATTCAGTGGCTTGCTTCTTCCGGGCGAATGGATTGCGCAAACCTCCCGGTCGCTTCACAGGATCTGCCTTCTGGCTGGGGTCCTCTTTCTTAACCACAGGAGTATAGTTCGGTACTATCTGCCGAGACGCTATAGGCGAACCGGCGACGCGCTTATGGTCCAGGCTTGGAGGAGTCATTGACATCTGCGAGTCGCCTGATAACGGGGAATCCGTGCTGTGCGTACTAGGCAGATCATAGGATTCCTCGCCTGTCCACTTGCTCCTCGCATCCGACCCAAACGGATTAAGCGTTCCGTCAAATGCTTCAAAGTCGTTTTCAAAAACCCGCGTGAGCTTAGGCCGACCTCCACCTCGTTTCCTTCCGAAAAGACCTTTGCCGGACGTTTTCGCAGCGGTTCCTCCAACGGCGTCCTCTTTGGAAGGAGATTCTGTTGTTTCCCGTGAAGGGGAGTATCCTTGAGAGACTACCGTCGACGAGGAAACCGGGTCAATAACAGGATCTGTTGGGTTAGTGCCTTTCACCAGCGTGGACGGGGCCATGACATCCTTCGATGGGCTCGGATTGTCGTGTTTCAGGGATGTTCGCACGGCCGTTGGTGTAGCTCCGCGCTTCCAAGGGTCTCCGCGTCTGTAGACTGGTAACACGTCCACCCGAGGAGGTTCCTTCGTAGTCAGGCTTCCTTGGTTCCCAGCTGAAGCAGGTGTGGGCTGGACCTGAGCACCGGCCGTGTTCTGCGCTCTGTCCGTAGGCCCTCCGTCTGGCAACCTCGTTATTTCGCTGAAAGTTTCTTCGTCCAAGGGGTTTCTCTTAGGAACAACAGGCATATGGCCGCCAACCGTGACTCCGGAAGTTCCGTATTCTTCGGAGGGTAGCATGACTCTCGGAGCCACGTGCCTCGCCCTCTGGCTTTTCGAAGCAGGTCCCTCCGAATTGGAATCGCTGTTGACAGTTCTATTCGGAGCTGCGTGGGCTGGAATGTACGTTGCAGATTGTTTCAATGCGACTAGACCACTCGGCTCCCTGTCCTCGGCGCTTTTTATTCCCTTTGAGGCTTCCTTGATTTGATCAGCTACGGCGTCATAGTCATCTACAGAAGCGACTAATGCCCGCGCGAGTGACTCCAAGCTAATGTCCCTGCTTTGAAGGGATCCCGCTGACAGTTCAGCGACTATGGGCTCAACGAGTTCTGCAGCGTCCAGAGACCATCCGCATACACGGAGCGTTGACGGATGGGCCTGAAGTACACGTGGGGTGGTGATCCCCGGAATTGGCACATCAAAATACGAGAACCGCGCCGTAGAAATTCTACTGTTTAACCCGCCAAAGTCCCATGGACCGGTTCTCCCAGCACCCACAGCCCCGCGTCTCTGCTTCTGTCCAAAGAACGCCTCAAAATCAATCCCTTCGCTGGGCGGCTGGGGTCCATTTCCAGTCTCTGGATCCGGATCTGGTTTCCAACTATCCTCATTGTACTGTTCCAGACCCTCGCCTCTCTTACCGCCGAAATAACTATTGGCGGCCCTCTCAACGCGTAAAGACTCGACCGTGCCGCTCACCCCCTTCCGCACCCGACAACGAAACTCGCTCTTCACCCGCTGAGCCACCGTCGTGTACTCCTTCGCGTACGGGTCATACCTCTCCGAAAACGGTGAAGGCTTCAACTCAAGCCCATCAAACCGGCGACGAGGTCGCGACTCCTTCACCTTCCTCAACATCTCATCTCATCCTATCTCATCTTTTCTCATTCAAATATCATACCCTCCCCACCCCCACTCCCCCCCGCCCCGCCCCCACCAAAAAAAAAACATATACCCTTACCCACCTCCCCATCCCTCTCCATCTCTTCTCATCTCTCTCCATATCTCTCCAGTTATCTACCACAACACAACATCTCTCCGACACACCCTAACCTAACCCCACCCTCCCAACACCAATACCAATTCAATCACCTCCACTACAAAAAAGGTGAAGCCTTTATATATTCCTGACTTTGCCCAACCTGCTAGAGAAATTTCACGAAACCCCATATCATCGGCTGCTGTTGTTTCACATCCGGAGTGTCCAAATTTTTTTTTTAATTCACCTCCATACCAGATCAAATCGCTCGTATCTTGAGAACTAATCTTAAAATTACATTTAATAAAAAAAGTTTGTGGTGGTGGTGGTGGGTAGGTTGTGTGGGGGTGGGAGGGGGAGGGGAGGGGGATGGATTTTAACATCTTCAGGTGGGTGGGTGTCCTAGGACATGGAAAGGAGTTCGGATTCTGTTTGATGGGCCCAGTCTTATGGTTTGATGTGCGGAGGAGGATTGATCAAAAGCTGGACAGAATCCCCCCGGGCGAAGCGAATCCCCCACCAGCCGGTTTTTTTTTTTTTTACGTGGTTATATAAGTCGTGAACTAGCGGAACTCTTTAGAGTTATTAAGTGCAACCTAAGAGTTGCCGAGAGAGAGGACGGGTGAAGAACGTGGTGCGTGTTTTGCATGGACAGGAGAGAGTGTTTAAAGACACTCCGGCGCGACTGAGGATTGACACCTGAAGGTTGTTTTGCACAGAATAGGGTGGACTACCTTTGGCATCTGTCCTAAGCAAGACGTTGACTACATTTTTAGACGTGCCAACCACATTGAGCGTGTGTAAACACTCGTAACAAACGAAAGCGGAAAGGATGGAGGGACCCTTTCTTGACTCCCATGGAACCTCAAAATACGAGTGGAATGAGCTTGTATTTTCTGAAAGCTCTGTGGACCTGCCACCAAACCAGCCTCTCCGCCTAAAAAAAGCTGCATCACCGCCATCTACCTTGTCCTCACTTTTTAAGTTGGTGGTAATTCTATCATTAGTATTTACAATTCAAAGAACAATTGCCTCTCGCGAGAGCGAAGAGGAGTTTTCCATCGATGTATGAAAGCTGACAATCAACTCTCCCTCCTCGAATAGTTAAAACAATTTACTCTATTTTGATAACTGATAATAATTTTCACGAAGCTTGGAGAACTTCCAGAATTTGTGGTAAAACTTTTCGACGAAAGCCAACTCAGCAAGTGATTCGAAAGATGGAAACAATTTTACTAAATTTAAGAAAAGAGCGTTCCCGTCAATATAGTAATTAGATTTCAAGAATGTTCCGGTTTATGTAAATTGGATTTTTTAAGGGGGTTTTCCGTTAATCGAGATGAGGACGTCCCACGTGGTTTAGGACATCGTGCTCGAATAAATAGATCTGGTCTTGCCCTATTTTGGACTTTGTTTGATCCAGTTTTGGTTATATTGTCGCTGGTTGTGTTGGACGGTGATGATATTACGCCCTTGACATAGTTGGAAGGACCGGCAAGATAGCGTGACTAGGATAGTATATCCAGTGGATAGAACAGTAAAAGAAGGGACCGAAGTTTGGAGAAATACGACGGAGGTCAATGAAATCTGACATGGTCTCATCGCTTGGTGCGATTTAGAGAAAGGAGAGTCTGTAGTGTGAGAGAAGTGACGGGAAGGTGAAATGGTTGTTGGGACGAGGGGGAGTGCCTCGGACGCAGACGGCCGCCTGAAGGACTTCAAGCTACCCTCAGCGTTTAGAGGGGAGAAGCAGTCGTACCTGTCCTTCAGGCACTGGCGCTTCCGGGTAGAGGCTTTCCTCGATTTGAAAGATCTCAGGGAGGTACTGGACAATCCAGGAGAGGCCAGTGACGCCGAGAGACGATATGTCTCGGCAGGATTCTCGCGGGTGCTGGGGGGACCAGCACTAGATATAGCGCTATCCTCGTCGAAGGAGGGAGCCCCCCACGAGGTGTGGGCAGCGCTACGCGAGAGATACGACCCCTCCAGCCATGAGACGGCTGACGCGATTATACAGACGAGAGATACACGCGACAGAATCACCTCGATCGAGTCCGCATTCTCCGAAATTCGTGAAATCACCAGGGTACCACCCTCTGACGAGGAAAAAACGGCGGGTACTCCGGAAGGTACTTGAAGAGAAAAGAGGAATATTGCGAATTCCTGTACTATTCGTACAAGGATAGGAGCATCTCCTGGAAGAGGCTTCTCGGACCTGACACTTCTGGATTGCCTGGTTTTGTACAATGTTTCCAGGTCCCTGCAAAGGCTGTTCCAGGAGATGTTCCTATCCTTGTACGAATAGTACAGGAATTCGCAATATTCCTCTTCCAGGACCTTCCGGAGTACCCGCCGTTTTTCCTCGTCAGAGGGTGGTACCCCGGTGATTTCACGAATTTCGGAGAATTCGGACTCGAGCCAGTTGATTAGGGCTCGAGGTGATTCTGTCGCGTGTATCTTTCGTCTCTATAATCGCGCCCAGATGATGATGATGATGATCCGTTTATTCAGAGGCTAACTACCCTGAGAAGCGAGAGACAAGACGCTGATGACTCGCGTCTACAAAAAAAGCAGCATTTGAGCTCCACAGGGTCAAAGAAAGCTCCGTGAGCAGACTATCTAGACGCCCTGGGTCGTTGCGAAAGCACCTCACAGCCAGCGAGCCCAGATACTGTCAGCCGTCTCATGGCTGGGGGGGGTCGTATCTCTCGCGTAGCGCCGCCCACACCTCGTGGGGGCCTCCCTCCTTCGACGAGGATAGCGCTATATCTAGTGCTGGTCTCCCCAGCACCCGCGAGAATCCTGCCGAGACATATCGTCTCTCGGCGTCACTGGCCTCTCCTGGATTGTCCAGTACCTCCCTGAGATCTTTCAAATCGAGGAAAAGCCTCTACCTGGAAGCGCCAGTGCCTGAAGGACAGGTACGACTACTTCTCCCCTCTAAACGCTGAGGGTAGCTTGAAGTCCTTCAGACGCCGTCTGCGTCCGAGGCACTCCCCCTCGTCCCAACAACCATCTCACCTTCCCGTCACTTCTCTACACTACAGACCTTTCTCTGAAAAAGGACCTTTCGTTGAGGTGGATCAGATCAGTGTTCAAAAGTCGATGTTTAAGATCATCGAATATCAAAATATCGGTCTGAACGGTAAAAAACATGTAAGTATGGAGCTCTAATGTGACAAGATCTGACCTGCTCAGATGCGTCCACGCCCAAAATAGATAGACAGCACCATCACGTTGTCTGGGATAACCATTCTTGAAGAAATAGCGTAATGAAGTCTTAAGTTTTGATACGTCATCATCCAATTCTGGTCACGAGCTCATAACATAAAAGAAAAAACGATATTTTGGAAGCGGTAAAGTGGAGATTAGATCAAATCTGGTCAAAAAAGCATATTATAGAACTCCCCTGGATGTTGCTTTACGTTTCGTCTAGTTAATTATTGGGTATGGAAAACGGATCTATGACGATGTAGATTGATATTTTGAGTCCAAGTCCACGTAAAATTTACAAAATATATGTACTATACCGCATAAATGTGATTCGACTGAAACTCGAAAATAATATCCGGACAAAATTATTAATCTGACAACGTATATTGTATATACAGTAATGAATTTTTAATAATACATTACTAATATTGTGTTAATGGTTTCAAGCCCTAAATATTAGGAATATTGAACCTATTTACAATAATAATATTGGATTTTAGGGTAAAACAGGCATAAAGTTTTAAAAAATATATATTGCACTGTTTATATCAATGAAGGGATACTTCGAGGAGTTGAGCGAGGGTCTTGGCCTTGAGACTTGGTTTCTGAGGCAGAAACGCTGGTTGTATTCGACGATGAAGATGAGGTTCCTGTCGTTGGAAACATCTGGGTAATTTTTTCGTCTTGTTCAGACAGAGAGAGAGAGCAGAGATACTCTCTTTCTCGTGACGGTTAACTTGGAATTAGGAATCTTTCTCGGGCACCGCCCCCTCCCCCCTCCTTCAAGTGTGAAACCTTGTTCGGATCCTCTTCGTCTGTGCGAAATGACGTTTTTAGAGCCGTTTTGAGGCGGGTCGTAAAATGGCGCTGGAGGCATTGGAGTTTCATGGGAACTTTGGGGAAGGAGGGGGAGGGGGTATATTGAGTAGATGGTAGGAATTTTGGTTTAGGCTCGCGGATCTTCTTTTTCTTTTAAGCTCAACTGAGCTTTTTAATTAAGATCAGTGTTCTTTTTGTGACCCCCAGAATGGTTTAGTAGGTAGCGTGTCAGGTTTTTGAGTTTTGTGGGTGTGCGGGTCCGCGCGTGGGAAACGATGGAAGGGAAGTCGGGGAATGGTAGTGCTTGGGGGAGTAGTGTGACGAATGGGGGTGGATCGGATGGCTCACAACCTCCTCCTCCGCCGCCAGGAATGGCGAACGGGGCTCCTGGTTCTACGGGTGGGGGCTTTGGAATGCAGGTTCCTGGATATGCGCCGGGGGTAACCCCGAATGCGATTCCTTACGGTAGCAATCGTCCGGTGAGTCCGCCAAAGGAAATAACTCCTCTTGGAGTGGGAAGGGGCGAATCTCAGGTGCCCGGAAAGGAAGTAAACGGGGCCGAGGATGCTGTAGATATGGAGACGGATGAAAGCATGGAGGAGGGTGAGAACACTGAGCTCGAGCGAAAGGCAAAGAAGTGGGCGAAGATGGTCAAGCAGAAGTACGCAACCAAGCGCAAGTTTGGATTTGTGGACTTGCAGAAGGAGGATCTTCCCCCAGAGCACTTGCGCAAGCTTGTAAAGGACCACGGTGATATGACGTCGAAAAAGTTTAGGAGGGATAAACGAGTCTATCTTGGGGCTCTCAAGTACGTTCCTCACGCGGTCTTGAAGCTTTTGGAGAATATGCCAATGCCATGGGAGCAAGTGAGGTTCGTCAACGTGTTGTATCACATCACCGGCGCTCTGACCTTTGTGAATGAAGTCCCCCGTGTGATCGAGCCAGTGTATATTGCTCAATGGGGAACGATGTGGATTATGATGAGACGGGAGAAACGAGATCGGAGGCACTTTAGGCGAGTAAGATTTCCTCCGTTTGACGATGAGGAGCCACCGCTCGACTACGGAGACAATGTCGTAGACGTGGATCCTTTGGAAGCTATTCGGTTGGATCTGGACGAGGATGAGGACTCGGCAGTTTACGAGTGGTTCTACGATCACAAGCCTCTAGCAGACACCAAGTATGTCAACGGCAAGTCGTTCAAGAGCTACCATCTGGACCTGCCCATCATGGCGGCGCTACACCGACTTGCATCGCAGCTTTTATCCGACCTGTATGACCCCAACTACTTCTACCTGTTCGACAAGAGGGCTTTCTATACTACAAAAGCTCTTAATATGGCCATACCCGGAGGACCCAAGTTCGAACCCTTGCACAGAGATGTTGATGAAGGGGATGAGGACTGGAACGAATTCAACGATATCAACAAGTTGATCATTCGAAGACAAATTCGCTCGGAATACAAGGTCGCGTTTCCGCATCTGTACAACAATCGCCCAAGGGACGTCTCCATTTCGACGTACAGATATCCGCAGACAATGTATGTGAAAAGTGACGACCCTGATTTGCCGGCTTTTTACTTTGATCCGTTGCTGAACCCGATAGTGTCGAAAACATCAAAGACTCGAGCCCACGTTCGGGCAAATGACAAGGAAGCGGATGGGAAGGACAGGGAAGAGGAGAACGAGGGAGGCGAGTTTGGTGATGGTTATGATGATGCTTTCAGAATGCCTGGGACTTTTGCCCCGATGCTGGAGGACGAGCCGCTTTATTCGGAAATGACCGCCGCCGGCATCGGCTTGTATTGGGCACCGGCGCCTTTCAACAAGAGATCCGGATACTGCCGGCGCGTTGTTGATGTGCCTCTCATCAAGAACTGGTACATGGAAAGATGCCCTGGTAAGGCGCCTGTGAAAGTCCGTGTAAGCTACCAGAAGCTGCTCAAGAACTATGTATTCAACGAGCTTCACAATAGACCCGCAAAGGCGAGAGCTAGGAAGTCGCTGTTCAAGGCGCTCAAGAACACCAAGTTCTTCCAGACGACGGAGATAGACTGGGTCGAGGCCGGACTCCAGGTTTGCCGCCAGGGGCACAATATGTTAAATTTGCTCATCCATCGCAAGAAGTTGAACTATCTTCACCTTGACTACAATTTCAACCTGAAGCCAATCAAAACGCTGACAACGAAGGAGCGAAAGAAGTCGCGGTTTGGAAACGCCTTCCATTTGTGTCGAGAGATCTTGCGGTTGACCAAGTTGATTGTTGACTGCCACGTCCAGTACCGTTTGGGCAATGTGGATGCTTTCCAGCTTGCGGATGGCCTTCAGTACGCGTTCTCGCATGTTGGACAGCTCACCGGGATGTACAGATACAAGTATAAGCTGATGAGGCAGATTCGAATGTGCAAGGACCTCAAGCACGTGATGTACCACAGATTTAACACTGGTCCGGTCGGCAAAGGCCCGGGAGTCGGCTTTTGGGCACCTGTTTGGCGGGTATGGATATTCTTCCTGCGAGGAATAGTTCCGCTTCTCGAACGCTGGCTTGGTAACTTGCTCGCTCGACAGTTCGAAGGAAGAAATTCCAAGGGGATCGCAAAGACGGTCACAAAGCAGAGGGTTGAGTCTCACTTCGATCTTGAACTGCGTGCATCAATCATGAACGATATCTTGGAGATGATGCCGGAGGGCGTCCGAGCAAGCAAAGCGAGGACGATCCAGCAACACATGTCAGAATCTTGGAGATGCTGGAAGGCAAATATTCCGTGGAAGGTTCCCGGACTGCCCGCGCCAATTGAGAACATCATTATTAGATACGTGAAGTCAAAGGCAGACTGGTGGACAAACGTCGCGCATTTCAACCGGGAGCGTATTCGACGTGGAGCCACGGTAGACAAGACGGTGGTGAAGAAAAACCTCGGACGTCTGACGAGGTTGTGGCTGAAAGCGGAGCAGGAGAGGCAGCACAACTACCTGAAGGACGGGCCATACGTATCCTCCGAGGAAGCGGTAGCGATGTACACCACGATGGTGCACTGGTTGGAATCCCGAAAGTTTGCACCTATACCGTTCCCACCGCTGTCTTACAAGCATGACACAAAACTGTTGATCTTGGCGCTGGAAAGGCTCAAGGAACAGTACAGCGTAAAGACGAGGCTTAACCAAAGCCAGAGAGAGGAGCTTGGGCTAGTTGAACAGGCATATGACAACCCGCATGAGGCGCTGAGTAGGATCAAGCGGCATTTATTGACGCAGAGGGCGTTCAAAGAGGTTGGCCTAGAATTTATGGACAACTACAATCACTTGGTGCCTGTGTATGACATTGAGCCCATGGAAAAAATCACCGATTCATATCTAGACCAGTACCTGTGGTATGAAGCAGACAAACGACGACTGTTCCCGAACTGGATCAAACCTGCTGATGCAGAGCCTCCTCCGCTGCTCGCTTACAAGTGGTGTGTTGGCATCAACAATGTTCCTGACGTTTGGTACACCAGCAACGGAGAAACGCTAGTTCACTATCAGGCGCGATTGGATAAGATAGCTGAAAAGATCGACCTGAACATCCTGAGCAGATTGTTACGATTGATTATGGACCATAATATCGCGGACTATATCACGGCGAAGAACACTGTTGTTATCTCGTACAAGGATATGATGCACACCAACTCCTACGGTATTATTCGTGGGTTGCAGTTTTCCTCCTTTGTGATGCAGTACTACTGCTTACAGATTGACCTGCTCACGCTCGGCTTGACCAGGGCTGCGGAACTTGCCGGACCTCCTCAGCTGCCGAACGACTTCTTGACGTTTAGGGACCCAACGCTTGCGACTGTACACCCGATTCGAATGTATTGCAGAATTGTGGATATTGTGTACATGGTGCTACGTTTCGATGCTGAGGACTCCAAGGATCTGGTTCAGAGGTTCTTAACTGAGCATCCGGATCCCAACAATGAGAATATTGTTGGCTACAACAACAAGAAATGCTGGCCGAGAGACGCAAGAATGAGGTTGATGAAGCACGATGTGAACCTGGGCAGAGCCGTGTTCTGGGATATTGAGAACCGGATCCCGCGATCGATTGCTACGTTAAGCTGGGAGAATGCGTTCGTTTCAGTCTACAGCAAGGATAACCCCAACATGCTGTTCGAGATGTCCGGATTGGAAATCCGAATTTTACCCAAGATGAGAGCGGATGGAGGAGTCCTACCCCAGGGCGATGGTATCTGGAGTTTACAGAACGAGGCGACCAAGGAGAAGACGGCGGTTGCATACCTGAGGGTAGGAGACGATGCAATGGCCAACTTTGAAAATAGAACGAGGCAGATATTGATGTCTTCCGGATCGACAACGTTCACAAAGATTGCAAACAAATGGAATACTGCTCTGATTGGGCTCATGACGTATTACCGTGAGGCCGTTGTAAATACTCAGGAGCTGTTAGATCTTTTGGTGAAGAGTGAAAATCGAATCCAGACGCGTATTAAGATCGGGCTCAACTCGAAGATGCCCAGCCGGTTCCCACCGGTTGTGTTCTACACGCCTAAAGAGCTTGGCGGTAAGCGTCTGCCATGGGTTGAAGCACTTTACTAGTACTCGTGCCGGAGCCCCTCTAAAGAGTTTTTTCGATTGTATTGTTTCTTTCCTATTCTAAAAAAGGTCTCGGAATGCTTTCAATGGGCCACGTCCTGATCCCGCAAAGCGATCTCCGAGTTGCGAAGCAGACAGATGCTGGAGGGATTACGCACTTCAGGTCAGGCCTGAGCCACGACGAGGACCAGTTAATTCCAAACTTGTACCGCTACATTCAACCGTGGGAAAGTGAGTTTGTGGACTCCCAGAGAGTGTGGGCGGAATATGCGCTCAAGAGACAGGAAGCCATGGCCCAGAACCGACGTTTGACGCTTGAGGACCTAGAAGACAGTTGGGATCGTGGAATTCCTCGGATTAACACGTTGTTCCAGAAGGATCGACACACGCTGGCGTACGACAAGGGATGGAGAGTGCGGTTGGACTTTAAGAAGTATACCCAGGCCAGAAATGATCCCTTCTGGTGGACCCATCAGAGGCATGACGGCAAGCTGTGGAACTTGAACAACTACAGAACGGATATGATCCAAGCTCTTGGAGGCGTGGAGGGCATACTCGAGCACACCCTGTTTAAGGGTACTTACTTCCCCACTTGGGAGGGACTGTTCTGGGAGAAGGCGTCCGGCTTCGAGGAAAGCATGAAATACAAGAAACTGACGAACGCCCAGCGATCTGGTCTCAACCAGATCCCAAACAGGCGTTTCACTCTTTGGTGGAGTCCCACCATTAACAGGGCTAACGTCTACGTCGGTTTCCAGGTGCAACTCGATCTCACGGGAATTTTCATGCACGGAAAGATTCCAACGTTGAAGATCTCGCTGATTCAGATTTTCAGGGCGCATCTTTGGCAGAAAATTCATGAATCTGTTGTCATGGATCTTTGCCAAGTGTTGGACCAAGAGCTCGATTCCCTGGAGATTGAGACGGTGCAGAAGGAAACCATTCATCCGAGAAAATCCTACAAAATGAACTCTTCGTGTGCGGACGTTCTATTGTTCGCCGCTAGCAAGTGGACCGTAACGCGCCCCAGCTTTTTGGCGGAGGAAAAGGACGTGAGCGATGGATCAACAACAACGAAGTATTGGATTGACGTGCAGCTGCGGTGGGGTGATTACGACTCCCATGATATCGCGCGATACGCGCGGGCGAAGTTTTTGGACTACACCACGGACAACATGTCCATCTATCCGTCACCAACCGGAGTGCTTGTTGCCATTGATCTTGCCTACAACCTTTACGCAGCTTACGGAAACTGGATACCGGGAATGAAGCCGTTGATGCAACAGGCACTGGCGAAGGTCATGAAGGCCAACCCAGCTTTGTATGTTCTTCGGGAGAGAATTCGAAAGGGTCTCCAGCTGTACTCTTCGGAGCCGACAGAGCCCTATTTGAACTCTCAGAATTACGGAGAACTGTTTGGCAACCAGATTATTTGGTTTGTGGACGACACCAACGTATACAGAGTGACCATTCACAAGACGTTCGAAGGGAACTGGGTGACGAAGCCGATCAACGGAGCAATTTTCATATTCAATCCCCGCACCGGGCAGCTTTTCCTGAAGATCATCCACACGAGTGTCTGGAGCGGACAGAAGCGTCTCAGCCAGCTTGCAAAGTGGAAGACCGCTGAGGAAGTTGCCGCTCTAATTCGATCGCTTCCAGTGGAAGAACAGCCGAAGCAAATCGTTGTGACGAGGAAGGGAATGCTTGATCCATTGGAGATTCACCTCATCGACTTCCCGAACATTGTGATCAAGGGTTCAGATCTACAACTACCGTTCCAGGCGCTGCTGCGCGTGGAGAAGTTTGGAGATCTTATCCTCAAGGCAACCGAACCACAGATGGTGCTTTTCAATGTTTACGATGATTGGTTACAGAGCGTGTCGTCATATACCGCTTTCTCGAGAATGATTTTGATTCTTAGGGCGTTACATGTGAACAATGAGAGGACGAAGATCATCCTGAGACCGGACCCGAGCATCACGACAGAGCCGCATCACGTATGGCCAACGCTCTCGGATGAGGACTGGATCAAGGTTGAGGTTGCGCTGAAGAACCTGATTCTCGCGGACTATGGCAAGAAGAACAACGTCAACGTCGGAAGCTTGACGCAGACTGAGATTCGTGACATTATCCTGGGAGCGGAGATCACACCCCCGAGTCTACAGCGGCAACAGATCGCGGAGATTGAGAAGACAGCGCAGGAGCAAAGTCAGATGACTGCGGTGACCACGAAGTCGACCGACGTCCATGGGCAGCAGATGATCTCGACAACGACCTCGAACTATGAGCAGCAGGCCTTTGCCAGTCGAACTGACTGGCGGGTGCGAGCGATCTCGGCAACCAATCTGCACATGAGGACGAATCACATATATGTGCCCTCTGATGACATCAAGGAGAGCATGTTCACATATGTGTTACCGAAGAACATCTTGAAGAGGTTCATTTCTATTGCCGATTTGAGGACTCAGATTGCGGGGTACCTGTACGGAGTGTCGCCGCCTGACAATCCGCATGTGAAGGAAATTCGGTGCATTGTGATGCCGCCCCAGATTGGAAACCACCAAAAGGTGACATTGCCGAACCAGCTGCCAGAACATGACATTCTCTCGGAGATGGAGCCCCTAGGATGGATTCATACACAGCCCACAGGATGGGTACACACGAATCCCAACGAGCTGTCGCAGCTGAGCCCTGTGGACGTGGTGACAACTTCCAAAGTGATGTCGGAGAACAAGTCGTGGGACGGACAGAAGTCTGTTGTCCTGACTGTTTCCTTCACACCTGGAAGCTGCTCGTTGGCGGCGTTCAAGCTGACACCGTCTGGATACGAATGGGGACGATCGAACAAGAGCACGGACACGATGACGAACCCGACTGGATTTATGCTCTCTCACTTTGAAAAGGTGCAGATGCTTCTCAGCGATCGGTTCCTCGGCTTCTTCCTAACACCCGATCAGGTAAGGTGGCAGCCCTTGAAGACCGCCGTAACTATCCAGTTCTAGCTGACTAACAATATACTGCTTTGCAATTCGAATAACTTAGGGATCCTGGAACTACAACTTTATGGGGGTCAAGCACAGCACGAACATGAAGTACGGAGTCAGGATAGCCAACCCAAAGGAGTTCTATGATGACTCACATAGACACACCCACTTCCTCAACTTCTCGACGCTTGAGGGAGCTGACGCAACAGACGCCGATCGCGACGACAACTTTGTATAGACCCGGACCTCCTGACGATACGTGCCGAAAAAGTCTGCTACACTACACGCCAAGAAACTATATGGTAGTTTCTATAAATTGATCGTATTAACAATAAGTCGAATGTTTTTACCATATAAACACCCAAATTCCTACCCCCCCCCCCTTTTTTCTCCTCTGTCCCACGTTTAAATTTTATTCTCAAAAACAAGAAGAAGGACGAGCTTGGGGGGGTTGTAACCTCCCAACATCCCCCTTTTTTTAAGTGCAACAACCCTGTGCCAATCCAATCACGAATTTCCAGGAAATAAGTATTAATAATAAAAACGAGCCGTTTGAACTTTGGAAAAAAAATTGTTTAGGGGGGGGGGGGTTAGGGGAGTATTTGATTGTACAGGGCCAGGAAAACTTGGCCAATGTTACAAATAGTGTTGACGTTTGATCCCAGAGGCCCAAATAGATCAGAAAAATTAGGCTGATGTTACTTTCCTTGGAAGTTGGTGCGGTTTGGTGGTCTGATAGGGAAGGTGGGGAGGAGGGAGACTTTGGAGAGGGAGGGAGGGAGGAGAGGCTTGAAGTTAGGACGTAAAAGAGTTTTTGGATTCTTTTGAAGTACGGAAGTGTTTCATATTTATATTGGAATAGATTTGTGTGAGGGGGGGAGGGAGGCAGGGAGGGAGACGTCGATCGGAGACGAGAGTTTGGGGGTTTTAGAAGTGGTTAGGTCGTGAGGGGATGATGTTGTTGTCGGTATTTGCTGCGAGGAGCAGCTTGAAGGCGTTGCCGGTAAGTGAATAAGCACAAAGAAAAAAAGGATTGAGGAAGGAGGCTTTTATCGCCTGTGGTGGGTTCTCGGTGTGGTTTTTTGGGAAAGTCTAACTGTGTAGGTGTTATGTTCTTCTTTTGGTGTGTCTTTTATTGTTTCTGAGCAGACCTTGGCTCGCGGAGGTTCTTTAATTGCTTCCAGGGGTATGGCATCGGCGGCTGGTGCGCCTGTGGTGAGTATCCGTCATCAATTCCGAAGGTTTGAGGCGTTTTGTTGTGAGATTGAATGGGGGATCTGACTTTTGGTATGAATTTGTTTGACACGTGGTAGGAGGACAGAACGGGTGGGAAGCTCAGCGAAACCTACTCCAAAGCACTTTTCGAGGCGGGGACAAAGGGAAAGGCGTTTGAAGCTGTGGTAAATGACGTATCGACGATCCAGAAGTACAGACAGGAGAGTGTAGCTTTCCGAGAATTCCTCGATAATCCGACTATTTCGCGCTCGGTGAGTGAAGGGCAAAAGCTCAAGCACCGAACTTATTCTTGCGTTTGTACGTGTCCGAATCTCTTCTAAACTTCGAACTGTTTGTTTCTCGATTGGTTTTTACCTAGTTCAAGGCGAAGATCTTATCTGGGACAGTGGCTCCCAAGCTCGAACTCAGCAGTGTTATGAAGGAATTCCTTACTGTAACTGCGGACAACGGACGAGCAAATGAGTTGGGCCCGATTTTAGCGACATTTTTGAAGAACTATACCACTTCGGGTGCCTCGGCCAAGGGTATGGTGACTGCCGCTGAACCTCTGACCCCATGGCAGAAAGCCTCGCTCGAGAAACAGCTTGTACAAAGGTTCTTCCCAGATGGCAGCAAGTCTTCTTTGGATCTCGAGTTCAAGCTCGATACCACGCTCCTCGGTGGCTATACTGCCGAAATTGATGAGCGTTTCATCGACATGTCGCTGCGCAACGAGGCCTTGCAAGTAGATGACATCGTCAAGACGTCCTAAATTTAACGCAACACGAGAAAAATTTACTTTCATTTCTGTAAAACGAGCTCAGTTCCGCTACGGAAGCAATGCCTACTTCCGTGAGTGGCAAGCCGTGCTTGACGCAGAGGCAAAATATTAAAGCAGTTTTGGCTGAAGTTTTCAAAGGAGTCAGTAGTTGGAATTGCCAACCCGACTGCCAGTTAGCCGTTGGGTTGGCAATTCCAACTACTGATCTCCAGAACCCGCAAGGGTCTCAAGCAGAAGACATACGGCAAGTCAGGGAATCCCGACTTGCGCTCATTGGAATGGGATCAAACAGCAAGCAGAGCGCGCTCGGCTTTTGATAAGGAATTTCCGTCTCTACTACTTGCCCCTACCGGACAAGTATTTTTGCATACGTATGAAATCAGTCCTCTTGAGAGCTCGGGTGCCCATGCAAGCGGAAGAATCTTGGGATAATTCAAGGCACGCTGGCAAGAAATGACGTTTTCAGTGCTACAGCGAAATCGTTCCAGTCCTCTTTCAGTTGCACGGGGATTCCGCAATAGCTCTTTTTCCTGATTGGCTCAGAATCTCCCTTTCCAGAAGGTGCGGGGACAGGCCTCCCAGTACCAGCTACACACGAGCTCGTTGTGGACTTGGTAGGAAAACATACTCTACGGTTTGTCACTTGAAAGTCCTCGACGGAATCGACTGAGATCCACCATTGGGTATTGGTAAGGAGTAGAAGCTTCAGGTCATCAGAGAGATAGCGTAGCCATGGCAAAATGGCCTAAATATTCGTTTGTACACAAAATCTCCAAATGGTTGGAAGCGAAAAAGGTCATGAATCTCCACTGCGATCGCTGCCGGCAGCCGGGGCGAAGACTGGAGCTTCCGTGGGTTATACACGCTGCGCCCAACGCTTTGCGATTGTTTTAGTCACTGACCTTCGCAGAGATCCGGGAATCGAACTCGGGAACCGGATCTAGAAATGATCGATGCCCGACTTCCATCTGTCGCCTCTGGGATGCTTCGGGAAGGACAAAAGCAACCGCTCTCAGCATACTATCGCCCAATTCCTGATGTCCTTGAAAAAGAAAAAACATAGTCGTCCAACCCTAGAACATACGTTTTTCGAAATAATAAATTTATCTATTTAATTTTAATCGATTAATCATTTCGTATATACTATATGATTGGATGAATATATTGCTTTAATTACAAATTATTTAGCTTTATATAACTTACTCTCCTCCTGGACCTCAACGGGCGCTTCGTTTGCTCACCATTGGTTGCCAATCCGTCTTCCTTGATTTCAAAACTCAGTACCATTCGCTAATAACGTATCATGTCCATTTTTACTACCTTATTTCAAATACCCTATTTACAGAAACAATTAAATTTCACAAATCTCGCTGACACCAAATTATAATACAAGCGCTTACCCATATAAAAATATGATTCTGAAAGATCAAAAACTCTTCTCCTATGTACTATTTATGCGTACTTATTTTTATATAGTGTAAATATTACATATTAATTGCTCACACGCATATGTCGTTTCTACTAATCAAAAATGTTTTAAGAGTCACATATAAATCAATCAAAAGATTACGGAAAACTCAATTCTATTCATTTCATACAAAATAATGTTTATTATTGACTGAATATTAGATCAATAAATGATGACACCTATAGCACGTACTCGGGGCTGTTGCGTGTAGGAAAGCCGGGCGCAAGTTTCTATCTGTGTAAGGACCAAAGCAGATGGTATTGGTGAGCTGGATTGCTTGAGACTGAGCGACTTCTGAAAAGTTCTTGAAGGGTCTGAAAAGCTTTTCTATAGCTTTATTACATTATTTTCATAGAAAGGAAGTGTATGTTTGCGACGATGTTAAACTAGAGTGGTGTTTTGTTCTTATTGAAAGTTTTCTTTGGCTGGTTTCGGAACGGTGGGCAGGCGCGTCAGGATGATTGGGTTCATTGTTGGAGGCTCTGCTTCTGGATTTGGGCGCAGAATCGGCCAGAGTAATGTAATATGTGGTATCGTCGGTGGAGATCTAAGGACGGATTCGTCTGCGGCGGTGAGTTTTGACGTCGACCAGGGGTCAGTTCCGAGCTCGGGGAGGGTTCTGTTTGTTCCGGCGATTGGAGCTAGTGGAAGGGATTTGAAGAGGGCTATAAGAGGAATTAAGGATGCTGAAGTGGTCAGATGGAGACAAGAGAGCGAAGAGAAGGATTTGAAGGAACTCGTAACGGATGTTTTGGAGGGCAGGAAGGGAAGCAAGTGGACAGTTGTAGCCGAGTCGACAGGAGGAACGTTGGCGCTTATGATGGCATCTAAAGGGAGGGAGGAGATCGAAAAACTTGTTCTTGTAAATCCAGTGACATCTCCGAGATCTGAAATCGCTAAAATAGCGGCCCGGGCTCCCGCTCCGCTGCAGAGGATCTTCTCCGCTATCGGTACGAGCTGCAGCCCAGCTTCTTCGGGACAGCCCATCCACCTGTTTCTAGAAGCTAACAGGGCGTCTCAAATATCTTTTGAAACAGGTCCGATGTCATCCACATCAATGAAAACGGTCAGCAGTTCAAATATCTCGTTCGCGGACTCGCAACTCTCGAACATCAAAGTCCCCGTGACTATCGTCGTTTCCGAAGACGATATCCTACAGCCTTCCTACGCAGAATCTGAGCGGCTCCTGAACCTAATACCACAGGCCGTTCGATGCGTACTGCCTTCCGGTGGCCACTTTCTGCTATCAGAGAACAGAATCCTACTGAGCCAGATTCTTCTCAAGTCACAACACATCTTCAATTCTGCAAAAATTCCTCATGTAAGATCTCCTTCAGCTTCAAGCTAGCTTACGATCTAGATATCCAGCCAGGGCAATACGTGGTTAGTTAGATCACAGGCCAGCTCACTCTTCGGACTGAAAGAGACTACCATGTCGATGCTCGGCAAACTTGTCTGTTGTGGTTCTCTCTTCAGATTTGCTCGGACTGTCCTTCAGCACGTATCGGAGCGATTCGCCACCTGCGACTACATTTGACAGATCGGCCCTGTGCCCAGGATCTCTGAACTAAGCCTATCTCGGGGTTTGTTTATGGAAAACTATAGCTAACAGAAAACTTGTTACTTCTCGTGGTATGCACAGCAGCGAGCTGATTTTGACGATGTATCTGACATCGACCCCAAGGCGTTGGAGAATGCTCGGTCTCGAGTCAAGTTCTTGAAGAGGATGGTGTCTCCTGTGATCATTGGCGCGAACCGAGTACCAAACTTGTTCCCTGGAGACAAGCCAATCTTGTTCGTCGGAAATCATACGCTCTACGGACTGTTCGACTTGCCGTTCTTTGTTGATCATTTTTTGAAGGAGAGGTCAATCCTTGTAAGGGGACTTGCGCATCCGCTCGTGTTTCTTAGCGATGTAAGCGTGTTGCCCATGGTCCAGCGGCTGATATCCACAGCACGAAAGGCACAATTGAACTGACCGAGTTGTCGGCTATGACCGCGGTTACAGAGGCAGGGCAAAAAGGACAGTGAGAAGGAAAACAGCTTTTCGTTTGAGGACTTTGGAGCGGTGCAAGTTTCGCCGAGGAACTTCTACGCTTTGATGAAAGAGAAGAAATGGGTCCTGCTGTTTCCCGGTGGTATCCGCGAAGCTCATCACCGAAAGGACGAGAAGTATAAGACCATATGGCCAGAGGAACAAGAGTTTGTTCGCACCGCTGCCAAGTTTGGAGCGCTCATCGTCCCCTTCGCATCCGTCGGTTCAGAGTAAGTAGGGAACCAATCGGTTAGTGCTTAGAATCTTGAACGATGTGCTTGGACGGAACACTGACGCTTGGCTGTCTCGTACGGCTCCACAGTGACAATTTCGAAATGCTGATGGACGGAAATGACTTGGTGAACATTCCACAAGTTGCAAACTGGTTGAAGGAGAAGGCACCGGTCGAGAATGCTCGCTCTTGGAAGCAGGATGACGATGAAAAAAAGAGCCTGCTTCCACCTCTCTCAAGACCACGTCCGCCTTCACGCCTGTACACCCGGTTCGGACATCCTATCAACTTGGCTGATGTGGACTACAGGGACAAACAACTGTGCCAGGATATCTATCAAAAAGTAAGGAGAAATCGAACAGAAGCAGAAGCGTTGTGGTTGATGGCGATCACCGGAATGCTCAAGTCATAGCCTTTGTCTCCACATTCGATAGGTACGCAGTGGTGTAGAGACCCTGATTGAACAGCAGCTGGAGGCTCGAGAGCGAGATAGGTATGGAGACTTGGCGAGGAGGTTGGCTTTCGAAACGCTAAACGAAGCACCAGCTCCAACCGACCTTCAATGGTCGATTCGCGGAAGTTACATCCCTGCAGAAGATCTACCAAACTAATTCTCAACGCCAGGTAGCGGGCTCGGAGGAGAGTCGGGGGACCCACGATGGGGGATAATCACTCGGTGCACAGCCCTGACAAACCCGCGTGTCTTGTTCTCACCCCAATAGCGGCTTGGCGAACAAACCTTCGATCAAACTTGACTTTTCTTGTTCCGGAATCTGCTAGAGTGAGAAGAAAAGTCCTCTTCATCTGCGGAAGGAAATTATGTAGCTTCCACCCAAACGTGTGTTATTTCTATGTACAGTGAAAATCAAAAATTGAAGACATGTAGTACGCTTCTAGGCAAATGCACCAACAAGAAGGAAAAAGCGGAGCCTTCTCAGAGAGCGAGAAGAGGCCATCGCTTGCACTAGTCCTTGAAGAGTTTTCTATACGCTCTCTGGTACTTGCTCTTCCTCCTTGTCATGTGCCTTGCTGCCCGTAAACCGTTAGGACTACTGTTGCCTCCAATCGATGGGAACCGTGACTGCCGCTCTCGGCCGCGTCGTCCAGATACATCCCTATTCAGGTCCAGATAGGGATGTTCCATGCACTCCTTTGCCTTTGCACGCCGCTCGGGTCGAATTTTCAACATCGGAATCAGGAAATCCGCTACATCGGCAGAGAGGTCCTTGCTGAAACCGTACTTTCGGTGCAACAGCTTGCGCAGACCGATGAAGCGGATTTCGGGAATGCTCGGGAGTTCGTCGTATCTGTCAAAGTAGTCGCCCGAGTATGCGCCACGACTAACAAAATCAGAGGGAAATTTGCCTACAATCTCCATCATCATCGCCAGATGATCTGCAAAAGTTGGAAAAAAGGCAGCCGTCAAGTGGGTCAGCATCTTCTGGAATGAAATCATCGCTGGAAACCGATTGCAAACCTTCATCTCGGCAGTAGCTCTCGGTCCCTCGGGGATCGAAAAGGTAATCTCCGGTTAGTATCTCGAATATCATACAGCCCGCGCTCCAGATGTCCGCCGAAGTATCATATCCAGCTCCGATGATAGCCTCTGGACATCTGTACTGTCTCGTCTGGATATCGGAAGCGAACTGCTTATGAGTCCAGCACGCGTTGCCAAAGTCTATGATCTTCACCTTCGCGAGCGCAAATTGGTTATCGGTTTCCTCAGGTCCGAACGCCATCATGATGGATTTCACATGATCCTGATCAAAGTTTTGAGGAGCAAGGAGACAATCTTCTCAGTGCCCATGCGAACTCTCCGTGATCGGTCAAATGGCAGCTGAACGCGGGGTGCTTACGGTGTCAAAAACTGCCGTGTTCGTTAGGGCTTCCGTTGCGAGTCGACGGACTTCAGAATCCATGTGAGATTCTTGTTTTGGGGTGAGCTCAAACATGACATTTTCAGGCTTGAGGTCTGTATGTATGATCTTGCACTCCGTGTGTAGGTAGTCCAAGCCCTGGAGAATCCCTTTCGATATGACCTTAACGAGATTGAGCGGCGCTCCTTCATATCGGCACCTTCTAATCAGCGACAACAGCGTCTTCCCCAGGACCTCGAAAACTGTACAAATGTGCAACTTTCGTGTTTTCGGAGGTTCACCACCGTCGTAGTAGAGCTCAAAACAGTCGTTAAGATGCACAACTGGCTGTTTTCCCTCGGGATCCTTTCGCCTCAGGTCCCGAAGCAGCTCAATCTCATCCCTAGCAGCTTCGATGTAGTGCTCTGCGCTTCTCTGGACCTTCACGGCCACGCTACGTTTCTCGTGATAATCGTACGCGAGAAAAACCGCGGAAAAGTGCCCTGATCCAAGCCTTCCGATGATCAAATATCTTCGCTCTTTCAAGTAACTTCCGGGTTCAACGCCTCCTGTTGAACAAAGCATGGGGGGGAGAACGAACGTTTACATGTTAGGATCAATCATGGATAGACCTCTCGAGCAAAAAAATCGACAAGCATTTGACTTACCATACTCAGACGCAGGCAACCCCTCATCCTGGCTGGTATCCCCATCCTCCGAGGAACACGACCTACTCGAAACGCGCGGTTTGGAATCAATGCTCTTGAGTTGAGAAGCAAAACTCGAGGCTTGATCGTTGGTTGACATGCGACTCGAAAATATATATTACAACAAAAAGAATAGGCAAAAAGAGCCCTATACAAAAATATCCATCTGCTGGAAACTACTTAAGAAGAAGACGTATCCTCTCTCGGCTCCCAATACGTCTAAGATCCCTCCAAATCACAATCAACCAAAAAATCCCCTTCGCCTTCCCAACAAAGAAGAATCCACAAACTCCTTAAGATCTGTGATCCATCAATCTAAGATCCCAACTCTCACCCCAGTCCGACCCCCACAAAAAACCGCAACACCACCAACAAATCACTCCGCTCAGAGTAAAAAATATCCTACCTTACCTCCCTTCCTCATCTCCTAATCCAATGCTCACAATTCCAATCCTTCCTTGATGTTCATATACCTTCCCCTCCATCCCCCACATACCAAACAGATATATCCTCATAAACATAAACCTCTCCCCCCCTCCCCGGCCCGCAAAATACACACCCTTTCACTTGCCCACTGAATACTCTAATATCATGTTAACCAAAACAGAAAACCACTATCATCGTCCACAGACAAAACATAATATATATACCAAAATTCCCCACCCCCTCCCCGCCCGCTTCGTGCACACCCGAAAGTATCCTCCCACCTCTCCCACCTTCAATCCACATCTCTCTCTCCTCTCTCTCCGCTCTCTCTCTCCGTCTTAATTGTGTTGTCATGGCCGTCCGATAAATTTTCCACGTGGAATAGACTATTGAAAAACAGTATACAAAATCATGTATCTGATTGAAACTCTTCCCAAAAACAGGTCCGATTGTCCGTCCGATAAATGGGTCCTATAAATCGTCCGATATTCAATCAACGTTAGTCTAATAATCAATCATCTCCGGTAAAGGTATTGAATCATGATTACTTCTTGGTATGACAAGCTGTCCTTATCATGAAATGAATCATGGTTACTTCTGAGCTGGACAGGCTGTCATAGCATTGGTTGAGCAGCCCAAAAAAATCCACCCTTGGGATCCCAACGAAAAAAGGTAACTGTACCCTGGCAGTATTGATGAAAAATAAACCCTAATCGAGTCAGCAAAACGACCGTCCATGCCCCTGAAAAGCATGAAAAAATATTGAAAAATATCGGACGGGAATCGGTCGTTATCGGACCATTTATCGGACGAAGCCTATTGATTTTCTTTTATAATTAAGGTCTATAAATTAATATCGGACAGGTGATTTTGTCACGTCATGACATGACACATGGCTAAACAGTCGGTGAACTAAAAATAACTCCTCACGGGTACAAATCAGGAACGGGTACTAACCTGCGGACAAATCAGCACCTCGGAGTACCAGAAATAGAATTACAGTAGGCTTGATCATGGGAATCTAGACTATAAATATGGAAGTGTTCCGCATTCCAGCTCGGAACTAGCGAGAGAGAGAAAAAAGGTATCCAAGATAAGAAAAAGCATTTTGGATCAAAGACACACGTTAACGGGAAACGCGCCCTCTCAACGAACCACTCACACGCGGATCGTGCTCCGTAGACCATGTATGAAGCGCATTGGCCCACGAACTCACCACAGCCGCCGGCTGGACCGCCGCATAAGATCCCACGGCCAGCCCGCCCCACCGCACGGGCAACGTGATCTGCCGGTGAAGGATGCCTTTTCTGCGTCCCCCAAGCAGATTGCTCAGCATCCATCAGCACGCCTAGCACGTCCCTCGCTCGTTGGTCAGCGCGAGCCGCTAGCCAAGACCCCCATTCGGACGGTAGCTGCCGCAAAAAATAGGTCAGTCTCTGGTACGCGCTGAACCGGAAGATGAGCAGAGCGGTCTGGAGGTACCCTTCTGGGAGACCGCACAGCTCAGTCAGGAGCTCATCGTGGTGACTCAGTAGCGCGGAGAGGGTGCGTTCGACAAATATCGGGGTGCCCACGGGGACACCGAACAGAATGAAGCCCTCAGCGCGACAAATGTCTCGAAACCTGGATGGACCGCTAACCTATGTCTTTCATCCAAAATACTTTTTTCAATTATTTAGTTTTTATATGTTTTCCTTATGTTGGATACCTTTTCTCTCGCTCATCCAGGTCTAGATGCCGAATACCTCCGTATTTATAGTTTCCCATGACCAATCCTACTTATGCTTCTGATTTGTTTGCGGTTTGTGTTGTAGTCATTCCTGATCTGTACCCATTTTGGTACTCTGGGTATAGATTTGTCTCCAGTTGTTTTGTCACCATGTGTCATGTCAGGTCGTGACATCTCTTCCCACCGAAGGAGAGAGCTTGCGGGTTGAAGAAGGAGCTTCGTGAAGGTTCTCATAATACCGAATTTGTCGTCAAGGTATTCTGGTTCTGCGGTAATGGTGATATGGTAACCATCGTAAATCGTCGGTAGCTTCGCCCTCCAGATAGACAAAATATTCGTTCAACTGCTCAGCATTTAGTCGATGCCTTAAGACTGACTCCACTTCGCGTTGTTGGGTGTTTGGTAGGAGTACCCTTGTCACGTCGGTCGTTTCTTGATCGGGTCCGTTAGACTTACGTAGAAGCGACACGTGAAAAACGTCATGGATTCGATGATTCCCTCCGAGCTCCAGTTGATACGCAACTTTCGCCAATTTTGCATAGAATTTTGATGGGCCCAACATATCTGGGCCGAAAAACTTTTGAAGCTGGGCGTTGGAGACTTCGAGTGATAATAACACGTATTGGCCTAGTCTGAAGTGCGGGTCCTTTTTTCCACGATCATACTAGAGGCGTTGTCTTTCTTGGGCGTAACGTAGATTGGCGCGGGCTAGGGTTTGTTGGACTCGTTGCCGTTGTAGCATGAGAATTGCGGCTTCAGGTAGCGGAGAGGTAATGCTATTGAGCGCCGGGATCTTGAGGTCGTACGGTACTGTCGGGTTCGTCCCGTATAGTAATTCGAATGGTGAGAAGTTGGTAGATTCGGAAATTTGGCGGTTGTATGCCAATTCTGCCACAGGCAGGTCAGCTGCCCAATCTGCTGTCGTTGAATTACATCTTAGGTACGTCTCCAACGTCTGGTTCATTCGTTCAGTTTGACCATCGGTCTGGGGATGGTATGCTGTGCTCAGTATTTTGTTCACTCCTAAGAACTGCATCAGCTGTTGCCAAAGGAGACTCGTGAAGCGTGGGTCTCTATCTGATACAATATCCTCAGGCACTCCCGCGAATGAAAACCAATGACGTAAGAAAAGCTTCGCAGTTTCGTGCGCAGTCGCCGTTGCTGTTGTTGGGATGAAAGGCGCGTACTTCGTGAGACGGTCCACGAGGACCAAGACCGAATCGAAACCGTCCCTGGTTGTTGGTAAGCTTACAATGAAATCCATGGAGACCGCGTTAAATTTGCCGTCAGGTACTGGCAATGGCTGCAATTTTCCTGCTGAGTGTCGCCGGGGCTTCTGCCGTTGACATATTTCGCAAGGTCGTAAGAAGTTTTCCACGTCTCGTCTCAACCCTGACCAGTACTACTTTCTCTTAATCAGGTTCCGAGTCTTTGTAATTCCAAAAGGTCCTCCCGTTGGTTCCTCATGATGAATTCGAAGTAGATCCGAAATCATGGCTTCCGGAATACATATCCGATTATGTATGTATTGAATATCGCTGCGTTTGTTGAACCCTTGCTGTCTACATCCTTCCAGGTGCTGAAAGATCTCGTTGAACTGTGCGTCTTGTAGGTATGCTTGTTGCCATTGCGGGCCGCTGATAACCGAGGAGACCGTCAGCTGTTGAATGGCATGCCGGCTTAAGGCATCAGCAATATTTTCTGTTCCCTTCTTGTATTCGACTGTAAACAAAAATGGCATGAACCTGTTGATGTAGCGTGCCTGCCGTTAAGCTCCCGTTGAGAGGGGAGAAAACGTAACGGATTATGGTCAGTCCGCACGATGAATAGGTTTCCTCCGAGGTACGTGTGCCAATGTAGCACGGCCAGGTTCAAAGCAAATAATTCTTGCTCATACGTTGAATATCTCTGTTCGGTCAGAGCGAACTTTCGGGAGAAATAGGCAATTGGGTGCCTCCATCGTCGAACTTTTGCAATAGCACAGCACCTGCCCCTGCCTGTTGCTGGCGTCGGTGCAGACGACGAATGTCTTCTCGAAATCCGGATTGCGTAAAACTGGGTCCTTCGATAGTTCCGCCCGTAACTTGTAGAATGCTTGCTGCTGCTGTGGCCCCCATTGGAATTTACTATTCTTCTTCGTCAGCTCTGTTAATGGTGCAATTAAGCTGAAATCGGGCACATAGTTCCGTATATACCCCGTGAAGCCTAGGAATGCGCGGATGTCGTGCATATCCCCTGGGGTTTTCCACTTTAACAAGGGCGGCAAGTTTCGCCGGGTCTGGTCTGTGTACTCCACTTCCGACGAGGTGACCCAGGTACTTCGTTTCTGGTACGCCAAATGCACATTTCGATTGTTTGCTGTACAATCTAGCCTCCCGTAATTTCGTGAACACGATGTCGACATGTGTTCGGTGCGTCTCCAGGTTCGGCGAGTAAATTATGATGTCATCAAAGAAGATGGTCACAAAAACGCCCAACTCATCGAAGAAGAGTTGATTCAGCAGTCTCGTAAAGACTGCCGGGGCATTTATGAGGCCAAACGGCACACAAGCCACTCATATAATCCGAACGGCGTTGTGAAAGCCGTCTTGGGAATGTCCCTTTCCTCCGCTCTGAGTTGCCAATAGCCGCTCCTTAAGTCGATGACACTTAGGTATGAGGCGGTACCCAGCGCATCCAGGCAGTCATCAATCCTCGGAGGGCTCGTCTTATTCGGTGTCGTCTGTTGATTTAGCCGGCGGTAGTCGATACACAATCTTTTTCCATCATCTTTCTTACCCACGAACAGACAGGGTGACGCGAATGGTGAGGAGCTCGGTCGAATCAGGTTTTTAGCCAATAGGTCCTGCAGCTGCAACTTCAATTCCTGCTTATCCACCGGGCTCATCTTATAGGGTCGTTGTGAGGTTGGTGTTGGTGTTGCTCCGGGTTTCAATTCAATGGCGAATTTCATCTTTCGCCAAGGGGGTAATGTCTTGATGTCAGTAGCGAAGACTGATTTATATTTTGCTGTTATCCAAGTCTCCAACTCTTCCGTCTCTTTCTGCCTTCCGGATGATTTTCTTGAGTCATTTTTTTCTGGTTCTTTTTCGGGTTTGTTTTCTTCAGGATAGGTTCTGGATCTTCAGGACACTCCTCTGGTTGTTTATGTTCAGGAGTCTCCTCTGGTTGTTTTTCCGGTTTGATTTCTTCAGGATTCTTTTCTTCCCGATTCATAGTAGTCACGTCAGGGTATTCTACGGATTTATCAGGTTGCTCTTCGGGTTCGTTTTCAGGTTGTATTGTTGTTTTAGGCAATTTGTCGCTTGGCTTTGTGTTGTTAAGATCAGGATCCGGTTGGGTAGGTCGGATGAAAAGTGGAATTTCTGAAACTTGTGAAAGGTAATATGGCATTTTGATCGCTACTCGATGTTCAATCAACGAACTGGCTGCGGATAAGTGCATGTCCTCTTGAAGCTGAAAACTAACGACCCCGGGTGGGTGTCCTACGAGAAGTAGAGGAGAATCACAAGCGTATCATTACTAGCTCAACAGCACACGCTAACAACTAAAAAGGACTGGGACTCTGGCGCTGTAAGGCTGCCTTAGTTCTGGAGGTACCTGCTTTCGCCCTTTCCTAGCTTATCCTCTTTCGGGGACCTTAGCCTCCGCTTAAATCGTGGCATGGTAGGGTTGCCAGCATATGTCCGGTGCAGGTTTGATACGTAACCAGAGGGATAGTAGCTACGAAAGACGGAAACAACGTACTTTGGCGAGACATAGCCGAGGGGTGATCGAGGACGTGGAGGTTTGCGTGAAGTGAAGTGGTATGAACACGCTCCCACAACATACATCGTGGATCAAGTCTCGGGAACAAACATTCTGCGATCGGTGCGAAGGAAAGGGACCGTCAACAAAAACAATTTATTCAGAGCCTATCTATCTTGAGGGCGGAAAGGGAAACGCTGATGACGCGCGTCCAACAACAAAGCAACATTCGAACGCTAGAGCGTAAGAGACAGCTCCGTAGATAGTCAGGTAGTGGTCCCCCTACCCCTCCAGGTGGGATTGCCGCCTCCTCGCAAAGAACTTCCCGATCTGCATGGCTTATAATGGCACCCTGGGTCAAGCCGCACTTTTAGAAAGACATGACGGTAGCAGCGTAGGTGAATGGGGAACGAATTCTGCTCAATATACACGGATAGCAGCGGTTACATCCTAAGGAATATCCCGGAAGGCACCAGGTTCACCAGTATCCGAAACGTTTTACCGGTCTCCAGTTGTACAACTCCACGTAGTCATACATATGCAACTAAGGGGAGGGTGTTTTTGGAATCCGCACTCACATTCTCTGGGTAAAGGGTAGCGAATCGGTTCTCGATACTGTTCCATCTCAACCACTGACTACTCCGGCCCTTGCACCTGAAGAGCTGACATCGGACCTACTAGCAGGTTCCATCCATTTGTCCCATACAATATTTCCTTGCTCCGGTTTTGGGACAGACTGAAGCGACAGCTGTCCTAAAACTGTGAAATACTGGATTGAGATTTTCTAGGTCTTGGCTGAGGTGCGGTCATGTAGGTCGATGGCGGGTGATATCCCCCCTGCCCCGTGCTTGTGAGCTTGGAAAGGTAAGGCCTGAGCTGGTTCAGAGAGGTCTAGAAGCGCATATATCTTTCGAAAAGGTGTGCAAAAGATGGGGTTCGGATTTGTTGGATCTCTGTACTCTGACAGAACCGGAGCTGACTATTGTACGCCGCGCCGTCGGGCTGTATGTGTAGGTGTTTTTGTTTACTTCCCTTTTGATCTTCTCGATGGGAATGGACGCTTGTGCTGATGAGCAGTAATGTCTACAAACAAACAGGTTGGCTCGACTGACAAACGGATTTGGGTTAAGCCAGCCAGTAAGGACGTGGTGACAGCTGCTGTTGAGAATGGAATTAGTACTTTGGTGTTCGCTGATGACAAGTCTGTTGAGGAGGCCGCTCAGCTCGTTAGAGTCTCTTTTGGGAGACTTGAGGATGGAGTTCTGTACTGTCCTGATGGGTATGAAAAGTTCCCGCTCTTTTCCCCCTCTCGTACGACGTTTCTGTTCGTACGAATTTCACAATCTGCTCTTTCCCGATGCATCCCCCTGTCCAGGAAGAGTGGTCCGGTCGTTCAGGTCGATTCCGCTGATTCTCAACAGAAGGCAATGGATCTCGCCGGAAAGGCTGATCTCGTAGCGATCGTCGCCGATGACTGGCGAATTATCCCCGCCGAGAATTTGGTCGCAAAGTTTCAACCAACGAAGACTCAGGTGTTTGCCTTCGTAGGCACCGTGTTGGACGCTGAGGTGATGCTAACGACTCTGGAGGTTGGAGTGGACGGGGTAATTCTAGAGACAGGGGATCCCAACGAAGCACGGGCGCTTGGTAAACTCAGCACGTCATCCTCCAGTACCATCGAACTCACCGAGTTCGTGGTTACGTCCGTAAAGCCCATCGGAATGGGCGACCGAGTTTGTGTTGACACATGCTCTCTTTTGGGAGAGAAGGAGGGAATGATGGTGGGAAGTTCATCACAGAGAATGGTCCTAGTCTTGAGCGAGGCGGCAAAGTCCGAATACGTCCCTTCTCGTCCTTTTCGGGTGAACGCAGGCACTGTGTCCGCGTACTGTATGCTACCTGGGGGCCGAACAAAGTACCTCGCAGAGCAAACCATGGGCAGCAGTGCGTTGGCTGTAAGTGCAGATGGAACAACAAGAGAAGTGGTCGTAGGACGATCGAAGATTGAAAGAAGACCTCTCATCCTTGTTGAGTTTTCTGAAAGCTCGTCTGAGTCAAACCGGACACACGGAGTCATTCTTCAGAACGCGGAGACCGTGCGGCTTGCTAGCCCCGATCAAGCTGAAGGGCTGTCTGTGACGAGCATGAAGCAGGGAGATAGGATCCTTGGAAGCGTGGATAACTCAGCACGGCATGTCGGGATGAAAATCAACGAGTCCATCCTTGAAACATAGGCCTCTCCAAAGTGTTGCGTCCCGCGTTCACTTAACCCGCTCAAAGGACAAGTTGGCTACGCACAAGTCACTGCTTGGCGTCTCTTGGAGGGAATGGTAGATAGGACAAGGGATTAGCGTGAGAGCAACTGTGACAGGGTTAACTTTTGAATAGGTTTAGCTAGGGTTCGGCGGAGTGATCTGGATCACGGCTGCCTTTTTGGCCTACCACCAAAGCAGGAAAACGCTCCGAGGTATGATCCAAATAAGGGATTGCGTTAGCGAAGCCTTCGGGATGAAGCCGCCGCGGAGTCCTCTTTCCAGCGTTTTTGCTCGCCCTTTTTCCGCCCCTCGGCTTCGCTTGGGGCGCCGAGAATATTAATTTGAGAAATAAAACTGTTCACTCAAGTACACCCGTCCCTTACTTACTCCCCTGAGTTTGCAAGTACTTGTACTTTGCATAGGCGTACCCAGCTCCACCGCTAATGTTCACCCCCGTTCCGAAGAGGTACCAGAAGGACGTGTCCGCGCCCTCAAAAGTAAAGAAACCAATCACCGTCTGCGCGAGAGCCTTTACGTGACCTGATACCACCGTTGATGTAGGCGATGTTCTCTCAGTGCACAGGAACAGCGCGTAGTTCAGCAGAAAGCCTGCAAAGAGGGAGCCCACGAAGACAATCTGAAAACCTCGGCTAAACCACTGGTCGAAGTTGAGAAAGGCCTCGAACTCTCCAAGGAGCAGAACCAGTGCCGTAAGAATTGGTACTGAGAGTAGTGAATGGTAAAAGAGAACCCCCCACGTATTCAAGCCGCTCTGGGCGCCAGACTTCTTGACCAGAGCCAAATATAGAGCTTGAAGGATGCATGATGCGAAACCAAACGCCCAGCCCGATACTGCTGATTTGGAATCATCCTGTGACGCTATCAGGGTACCCACAACCATGGTACACACGGCCAAAATTACTCCGGTTGACGCTTTCTTGTTCAGCACGGTGTACTCCATAGAAATCGTGAAGAGCGGTGCAAGCCGCTTTATGAGTGTGTAGGACGGTACCGACATTGACTTGAGCGCCATGAGACCACAAGCTCCGTTGAGACAGTAGAACAGGGAGATGGGAGTCACCTGAAATGCCCTCTTGAAGTCGAACTTTTCAAAGCTGATCAGCCCAGTGGACTTCACTAGGGGCAGCAAAATCGCCGTGAACACCATCTGGCAGAGGAGCAGCACCGTGGTCGACGAGAAGCGATACGAATACGTCAGCGCCTTGTTCGTAAAAACCATCGTAGACGATACCAGAATGTAAAACGAGCAGTATCCTATAGACTTCAGAATCTGGCTCCTCACATGCGAGTCCAGTTTCCAACCCGAGGTCTCCTCCATCTCTGGCTTCTCGTCTTCTCCACTCCCAGTCATCCTTGAATCACTCACAACAGCAGCCAAAACACTGTACAGGAAACCACAGTTCGTAGCCTTAATCCAAAAGTCCTTTTCAACCCCCCCCCCCCCCCCCCCCCGCGAGGTCTCCCTCCTCCAAACCCGAAGCTCCTCAGAGTACCCCTCACTATATACTAGAAGAAGAAAAACAGGCAGATCCTCCAACGCAAACAGAAAGCCACCTATTTGATCCTCAACACAAAACGACCAAAAACAAATTTAGTCGAAATTTATTCCCATATTTCTTTCTCCCAAGAAGAAGAAGAGAGACAAAAAGCGTTCCCTGTCCAGGCTTGACATTTAACATGCCATTGCATCAAATGCTTTGTTTTTTTACAATAAAAATTATTTTTGGTTGGTTTTCTATAAATTATTAGAACAAACAGGACACGTGTTGATTAATTACTTGTAATAATTCTGAACGACAAAGTTGGTAATAAATTTTCACATAAACATGTTTATTTTATCTTTATTATCAATAAAAAAGTTGTATGTGTTCGAAGTAACGCCACGTGTCCTTTGCAAAATAGTTCTCGGATTGTATTTCATGTAAAAAATGTTGAATAGGAAAATTAGGTTAAACCCAGAGGATGAGAAACGAAAAATGATTGGATAAGAGTCTGAGTTTTTGAGTAGAAAGTTTGAGTTCTTGCAATATTGCACACTTCAGGGGATGCTGATTTTCGTCATGGCGAAGGTTGGTGCGGTGGTCGCCGCGGAGTGAAGGGAGGCTGGCCCGCTGGGCGAAAGGTCTCCGCGTCAGTGGAGGTCGCTACGAGATCGGAATGTCCGTTGGACTGAGAATTAACAGCATCAACCCGAACGGTGGACAGGTGGAAAATTCCAAAAGCAAATAGGGCAGTGAGCGGCAAGTTGCGCTTTGCAAGCCTTTTCCGTAACCTTTTGCTGCTGATTGCACGACGACCTCGGGAATAGTCTGGAGTTACATCCCAAAAGTGGATACACGCCTGGATGCAGCCGATCTCTGTGTGGGTGGGAGGCACCTAGCACCAGTTGTTAGCCTGGATGATTCGGACGGTGGCTGGAGAGCCGGCTGTCGGCAGTAGGCAGCCGCGCAGCAAAGTTTACGGTTACGTCTAGCACATCTTTAGGCGTCCTCGGCTTTTTGGAGGGGGTGGGAGGGGTTTATAGGAAGTGGAAGTAGTCTACAAGTAGGAACCGCTGGCATAATCCTCCATGCCTTCAAAAGTATCGACTGCTATGATAAGGCAGTTTAGGAACAGCCGGTTCCGGGATGTAAGATGATGGAAGAGCCTGTTCCTTGAAAAGTGATTGGTACACGCGGTAGAGGATGCTGATGCACGGCGACGCATGCACACTTTCTACCTTGCCTAGATACTCCCGGGCTGGTCCGCGTTCAGCGTCCTCTCCAGCAACGGATGTTCAAAAGCGATCACTACGGCACGATTCGGAAGAGTGAGTGTAACTACAAGGGCCTCCTATTTTCAGATGTACGGCTTCACCCGACCTTCGCATGAAGCATTCAATGCTGTGTCCTCGTCTTCTTGATTCCAGTGCACCCTGTCGAACCACTGTCTTAAGGTAGTGTGCGTAGATAATGGATATGATACTTGATTATGATCTTCGCTCTCACCTATTTCAAAAAATATTTTCTTGTCAGAATCATATTTTGGGATCTTTTGTTTCTAGTTTTTGACTTTTGTCTAAATAAAGTCTGGTGGACCAATGAAAAGTAGCCAATATGCTTGTTGTCTTCCAAATCATTCGAAAATCATAATGTTTATTTCGCTTTTGCATTAAAATCAGCATAACGATTATCGGGCTCTTTCATCCGACTGAGCGAAACCCATGTTATCGCAGCAAGTTGCACACCGAACGAGGGGTAATAAAGTTCCGGTAAATACTACTTATTGAGATATAGTATTGGTAAAATATAGAGATATTCTACAGATACTTTAGAACTAGAAAAACAAATACGGGGGGGGCAACCGTTCATGCTGTCTTCTTCATGATTTCTGTTATCCTCTTTGGTTTCTTACATAAAAAAGCCTTCGCGGGGCCAAAATTGTAAGGTAACATCGGGTGTCGCAACCTTTGACAGGGAAATATGAGATTTTTCGGGAGGGGCATTTTTGGCCAGGAAATTCTTTTTACTAAACGAGAAAATTGGCAATCCAGGAAATTTTGTTGAAAAGGGGTTGCTGACGTAGGACTTCAAACTAGATTGGGAGGTAGAGCTTGAGTAGACGGGTTGGTGGGATTTGACGTTTGGGGCGGGTAGGAGGGAGGGGAGGGAGCATATTGAATGAGCAGAGTTCAACTTGATAGTTAATTGCAGACAAGGCGTTTGTATCCTGGATTACGCGGGAGGTTTTTGTTGTTTTCTGTGGGAGTAAGAAAGGTTTTGAGGGGGAGGGACGGTGGGGATTCTGAGGGGTGCGGGGTTTGGGATGGAAGTGGGTCTGGATGTGAAAGGGGGGGATGGTGATGATTTTTAAGAGGAAGGCAGGAGATTAAGTTTCAGAGCACAGGGCGGGAGGGATGGGAAACACGGCGTTGTCCTCGTCATCGTCCTCGACTTCGTCGACGTTGACGAGGACTGTGCGGCAGACCTCGAGAAATGGCGGATCGGATTATTCTGGACCGCGCTCGACGGAGAGAAGTTCTTCCAATTCTGTGGGAAGGGTGAGTTGGGTTTTGGGTGGCAGCGGAAGTCCGCGCTGCATGTTTCAGGGGAGTGGGAGATCTGATTTGCATTGTCCTTGCTCTTTTTGAAAAAAAATAGGACAACCAGCACAGAGGTAATCCTATCCAACCATGGGTGGATATTCAGCTTCCGGAACCGGAGAAATATCGGGATTTTCAGAGTGGCCCGGTTCCTCATGTCGTATCTGCGAGTATGGTAAGGGGGACGCCTCGCCAAGCTTTGAAATCACTGCTTGCAGAAGTATCTGAAATATCGTTTGCGTTTGTCTAGGCACCCCAGGCAGAGGCCGTGTACGACTTAATGGATAAAGACTCTGAAGTTGAACTTTGCCCGACTTGCCTGGAAGAGTACTCTGACGATAATCCGAAGATCATCGTAGCTTGCGGGCATTCATTTCACTTGGTACTGCGATTTCAGTTCACTTTTTCGTCAACCTAGCAACTGGCACTGCTAAACATGAAATTCTCCTTTTCATATTTCTGCGTAGTCCTGTATTCTGGAGTGGGCGAATCGGAGTGATATGTGCCCATTCTTCTGCAAAGGGAAGCTGAAATGTCCTGGGATTGACCTCCGGTAATTCGGTATGGTCCGGAGACGGAGCAACTTGAGTTTTCTATGTGTATTGTACTGATTCGCTGGGTAGAGGTTAGTTCCTACCCCAGGGGGCTAGAATGCGGACTGGCGAGACGCATGTGCTCGCAATCAACGGGTTTCTGCCATCTTGTAACAAATGAAGCGTACTCACGCGGTGGAGTAGATGTATTTGAAGTTAACGCGTATGGGTGACGACAACCAATGCGCTTTCCAACTAGGTTATGAACAAGCCTATCCAAGGACTAATAAACAAGGTTGCACACTCTCCAAATTCCCCAGCGTAACTCGCGCTCGTGCAGACGCAAAAAGACCTTCCAGAGTGAGTGATTCACGTGCTGTGATCAAACAAGCAAGCACAGCGAATACGCTTGCAATACGAAGGCACCGTGAGCGCGCATCATACCGGCAAAAGACCTTTCAAATTTGTGCTAGAGTTTACTCGGACCGGAATGAAATCATGACCGATCTTGAACAAAAACGTCGCATCATTCTAGAAGCGACAGAGTATAACGAGCGGTTGTGTCCATCTTGACGACCGCGACCCGGCTAGACGTTCAGTTAGCTCTCACTGTACTGATCTACCCAAAGGACGGTAACCCAGCACCTTCCAAGAGACCCCAAGACAAAGACTGCCAATGGATCTGGAGTATCTGACTCAGCCAATCATCGTATCGACATAGTTCAGATTCTTCCACACGGCGATGATGAAGTGTTTCGGGGTTTTCAGGGTCTGCATGGGACTCTTGTGACGGTTTAGATATCCGTTGGTATAGCTTATCTGCCCAAGAGTCCTCCTTGTTTCCTAGGAGAAGAGCTAAACTCGTTTCAGGGAGGTTCTGTCTGTTCTCGCTAGGAAGTGAGGATGGTTGCGTTTACGACGTTTGGAGGTGTCGGAGGGATTAGCCGATCTCGAGCTCGAGTTTGTTCAGAGTCATCGGAGAAGTTTCTCGGAAGAACGAGCGGTGAGGAAAGAGCAAGTCCAGGAGGTAGAAGTGGCGAAACTGAAATCCTTGTCTACCTGGTTGATTGCAGTGTACCCGGATAAAGATCTCGTGGTCATTGCGCTTGGTGGCAATGCTCTGCTCAGGCGTGGAGAGAAGCTTTCACATGAGAATCAGAGACACAACGCCCACACAGCTGCGGAGGCTATTGCGAAAGTCATCAATGCGGGTTATCGCGTGTGTATTACGCACGGCAATGGACCGCAGGTACCCGAAACCCTTCCCCACTGCTGAGGTTGTACCACGTATTACTGATGTTTGGATCTGAAATTGTCAATCAGGTCGGATTTCTCGCCCTCATGATGCCGGAGACTCGACTTGACGTGTTAGATGCTCAGACGGAAGGTGCGATTGGATACGTTGTCGACCTTGAGCTCAGCAACACGTTAGGATCGGGAAAGCAAGTCGTCACAATGTTAACACAGGTCATTGTGAACGAGCACGACCCAGCGTTTGAGAACCCGACCAAGTTCATCGGTCCTCAATACAGCGAAGAGCAGGTTAGCCTTGTAGGCTCGGATAGTACAATTGAAATATCAAGCCTGACCACAAATATCTGATGTTTAGGTCGAAGAATTGACCGGTCGTGGCTACGTTCTGAAGAAGGATGGTGATCACTGGCGTAGAGTCGTACCTTCACCGCGTCCGGTTCACATAATCGAATCCGAGGCTATCAGAGTGCTTCTTGAGAACGACGTAACGGTGGTCTGTACTGGTGGTGGAGGGATTCCTGTGGTCGTGAAGGACGATCAGCGGCATGGCGTCGATGCGGTGGTAGACAAGGATATTGCTTCGAGAGTCCTGGCCGGTCAGATTGGTGCCAAGTACCTTCTGCTTCTGACGGACGCGGATGGGGTCTATAGACCTGACGAGTTCGCGAAGGAGGGTTCTAAACCGATAGGGAGGGTGAGCGCGGACGACTTGAAGGAACAGCTCGAGAGCTTTCCGGACGGATCGATGAGACCAAAAGTGTTAGCCGCAACGCAGTTTGCGCATATGATTTTGGGCGGAGTATGTGGCGTGGGACGTCTGTCCGATGCCCTTGAGATCCTTCAGGGAACCAGAGGCACTATCGTTGAAGCTACAGATGCGCAGGGCTTTATCTAAATCCTTTTTGTCAGCAAAGGAGAAAGCCTGCTGCTTTGGGGAATTCGCGTTCAAAAGGTTCTCGAAACCTCTGTAGCAGATAACACGAACTCCAAAGTCCTTCGTTAGGCTTTTTACCACGATTGAGCGTCAGATTCAAAAACCGGCCACCTAGTAACCGCTCCAAGGCAACTTCCTACGTATCAAATGCTCGCCGCTACTTAAAATTTCAACTTCTGATCTCGTCCTCCGATTGTACTGGTTCAACAGCAGACCAAGCGCAAGTGTTCAACCAAGTTAACTTTAGCCTGGCCAGAAACCTTTGCTTCTGTGACACGACCAAATACACAAGAAAGACGGGACGCTTGCTCGTTCAACCGCTATCCGCTCTGTTGCGGTGTTTCCTCCTCCTTCACTACAACGATCTTGGTGCTTGCCTCCTGCGAGTTCGAGGCAAAATGCGAAGTTGTTTGAGCGAAACGAAAGACCTGGTCTCATTTTCGCAACCCATTCGTTCTTCATAAACTCGGCGGATCAGCTCACCTGAAACTTCTCCATCAAAAAATGCAGCGGGTCGTCTGGTTTTTGATCCTATAAAAGCCACCATCCAGAAAGAAAAACCCTGCGTTCAGCAAAGCTAGCCATAACTGGTTGACCCTCACACCAGTTAGGAAACCACCAAGAAAAGGCCAAGTGAGGGCATACCATAAAGTACAACTCTACAAACGCCGACGTTAGAACATCAAAAACTTGCTTCTTCTCCAAATACTCTCTAAACTCTTCGTTCTTATTCTCAGCCTAGTTTTTCCGTCGTTCCCAAATGGGCACCTTTTCCATCAGCAAAGCAAAAGCACAAAAAAAAACAAAAAAACTAAAGACTACTAGTCGACAACTGTGTTAGCTTACCATGGTTTTTACTCAGCCTAAGATCCAAGACAATAAGACCCTCTCAAGTCGCCTCAAACTTGACCTACAAAGGCACCTTCCCCTCCAGGCACCAACGAAAACTCCTTGTCGCACGCTTCCTCTCTACCCCACCACCAATGTTAGAAGGTAGAAGCATAGACAGCTGTCCTAGTTCTTGGTTGTTCGACAACGAGCGTGGTTGTTGTCCTTGAGATACAATGATGAAGCTGTTCCATCAGTGCGTACCGCTCACCAGATTCAGTGAGTGACTAATCGTTCCGAGACTGATGCTATTTTTCTGGTTGAGAGTGGTCGATGAAGGGGGGCTTGAGTGGTTTGAGATCAGCGTCCACTGGAATCCGGTCGGGGTATATCGCACCGACCTCATCGTGGTCGGTTTAACAGCCACACAACTGATGAGGACGACGATGTCGACATCGAAAGACGTTGTCGAAGAGTAAATATTGATGCGGTTGTAGCTTTGGATGAGCCAATCGAGGAAGTACTGTATGAGGATCAGGACATGCCCTTCCAACTGTGAGATCCTCCACCGAAAAGGAGGTGGCTTATCGTTAGCAGCCTTGACCTGCTCTCTATGTTTTCCATGGATGAGAGCAACCGAAGCGCACGAGCAGTGCTTGAGAGCGCCCGGCTGAGCGGAGGTGTAGGCGCTTTTGAAGCTGCCGGGAAGGAGCTCCTCTCTCATTTCGTTCTTGTGGTTGGTCGACACGAGGCTGAGTACAGACTCTGTGAAGTAGAGTTCTACTTTTACAGCGAGACTCATCCGGATCCGTTTACTCACTGCCATCCTCTCCAGCTGCAAAGCGGAACCTGGTATGTGTCCCTTTCCTCTTGTTCAAGACCATAGGAGCTTTGCTGAACGGAGTATGCCATGTCCTAAAGGTACTTTCACAGAGCCGGCGATAAGGAAACAAGCGGTTATCGAGGAGGAAGTTTCAAAGGTCAGTCTGGTTCCAACTACCCACCTATGCGCCGCTGACAGAAGAGCTCTTTTTAAAACACCTCAACGAGCAGGATTGGACCTGTGCATCGGAGGCGATAACTGCTTCGGCGGAGTTTTGATCCGGGCTATCCAAACCCCGCTCAAGCGAATCAACGGCCCATCGCTCGTGGTGGACAAGATTCTCTCAGACTGTGGAGAAGCTTCAGTGAAAGACCTCGTCGACACGCTGCCTAGTCTATCCTGTGATGACGAAATGTCTTGGCTGAGAGTCGTCCGTATGAAGGAGACATCTAATCTGCCCGTGACTTGTACAGCGAGGGTCGGCTTGTCTCTTAGAAAGTTCCATGATTCTAGCAGCCGTCCGTTGGACTTTATCGCTCGGAGGTATGCGCAAACTCAATTACCCTCCTGTTTCTCGCATCTTCCTAAGCATACTCGGCCTCCTGTTCAGGTACAGGTTCCTGACGGAGGTTGCCAAGTCCAAGCACAAGCACCTCGTTGCTGTGGAGCTTAAGAAGGACGGACTGAGCGTCGAGCAGATTTCGGATCGGATCGCGACTTCGCAGAGGTCAGTTAGCAGGTGGTTGACTGAGTTTGATCTTGGCCAGTCGCGGAGCAAGGTCCCCAGCTACGTTGAAAGTTTCCTCAACCAAAACATGGACGTGGCGATGGTTTGTGAGCTACTTGGTGCGCTCTCTTGACAAAGTTTTCAGTACCAGCTGTCGAACAGGTTCAGCCTCCATTTGCTAGCACGGGGAACTGCCAGACCGTATATCCATGGGCTCCAGTTGATGAACGCGGCGACGATGGTTGCAATCATCTGCTCAAAGGAAGAGACATGGAAAAGCAGGGGGAGGGTGTTACTCTTCGGGGGGATCAATCGCAACCGCTTTGGTGCTTGGTCAACATACCAGAGAGGCGGCGATCCGCCTCGGCACCTTGGGAAGCCCCGCGACGACGACCCCGAGCAAAATCTGTGCATAGTACAATCCAGGCAGATAATGGTACAAGAACGCAGACCTTTCAACTGCCATGTAAGGCAGAAGATTTAATATCCAAGCGGCGACAAGGGCGGCGGACATATGTAACGTCTTCGCGCTGTTCGTTACGAGCCGACTGTCTCTGAAAACGACCAACCAGTGCCCCCCACAACGCACAAAGTTCAGCTGTGAAGGATCGAAGCGGGTGAGCCAATCGGGAGCGAGTTACCTGTATCTGATGCTCAGCAAGGTTGCCAAGATCGTGATACCCACCGCTGAGACGGTGAGTAGGGCTACGCCAGGATTCACAATGAGCTTCACTGGACCGGAACCCGGGAGACCAATGCCACCGGCATAAATCATGTGCTTCGTCGAGAGAGGCCAAGTATACCACGGGGACATGAACGGGTGGGCCTTGGTTGTCCCCTTGTTCAGCCAGAACATCGCTTGCGAAAGCTCGTAGTATCTGCTCCAGAAGCTCGCTTCCGGAACCTTGCCGTAGTACTCTGAGCCTTGTAGAGTCGCGCGGAAACCTTGCGATACGAACGGAGTTCCCTGAAGAGTGTGATTGCTTGGGACTCAGTTATGTGATAGAAGAGGCGACAGTAGACCGCCTCTGTCATGGCCTACCTGCCCAGTGTTCGGCAACGCCTTGAAGTGGAGGTAGTGCAAGAGAGTATAGGCGGAGAAAGCGATGGTAGCAGCGATCCCACATTCTGAAAGGGTCAGCCTGGCGTGTGGAAAGAGCAACCCGAAGAAGGACACTAAAGCGATGACAAAGGGAGTGACTCCTGCAGTCCATTTCACGGAGATTGCACCAGTGGCAGCAAGCGCGGTTAAGACGAGAAAGATCCACCTCTGTGGAGTTCCCTGCGATGACTTCCAGAGCCTGACGGCAAAGTATAACGACAGACTGAGGTAGAACATAAGCTGCGAGTTTATGAGAATCAGACGGGATTCTACGACGAGCATGTGTTCGAAAAGAACGGCGGAGGTAGCGAGCAACGAGGATTCCAAGGGAAGATCCAACTCCTAGTTGTTTCGGGTAGAGCCGTTTTGTCAGAGTCGATGGGGTATTCGGTTCTTGTGAGGGCTCGTCATACTTCACAAGTAAGGAACATGAAGACTGGTACGAAGGCTCCGAAAAAGGCGCTTATGCCACGAAGAATGAGGAATTTATCGCCAGGCTTGAATCTCAGGCCAATGTGCCGGTAAGGATCGACTTCAGAAAGCTCGTAGCCCAGAGCCGATCCCAGGTATGCGAAGACCATCTTCGCCAAGGGGGGATGGATGTCGAAGAAAAACTCGCCCTTAAGATACCAGTCTGTGAACTTTCCGAAATGCGTTTCATCGAATACCACACTCCGCGGATGCTCGAGCCGGTAGAGCCTCACAATGATCGACGCAACGAGCAGCAACGCAGACACCAACAGCGTCCTCGTCCACGGCTTGTCGACGAGAAGCTTCAATGAGCTCATCCGATCCCGATCTGATCTACGAGTACCTCCGTTTGCCTTCTTTCCGTCCGCGGGCCGCTTCCCCGGAACCGACGATGATAGCTCCTTCCCACCGACCTCATCCTTCCTCGCGGTCGAACTCTTCTTCTGACCTGTTTTCTTTGACCCGCTTCTTCCCATTATTTTATCACGAACTATACATTCAATTATTAGACCTCGTCCAGATTGCCTTTGCAGACCTCATCACCTCCTTACCTTTCATCCTCCCTCAACATTACCCTCACCCTCCCAACCTTCCATGAAAACCTCTTCAATTGCCTCCAAAAACAAAACTCACACAATTTAAAGTATCCGTTCAAAATCTAGTAACTTTCTTCCCAGATATTGACCTTATCTGTCCCAGTTCAAACACCTTTTAAGCGTCACCCCGTAGTCAATCATCACGCATGGCGGCAGGTTTCAGGCGCTTCAGGCGCTAGCTGAAACCTACCCGAGCAGGGAGAGCTATACTCGACGCTAAGGAACGAGCCTCAAGAATAAGACCTGCTGAATTCTGCCGCAGGGCTAACCTAAGAGAAGAGATTGGAAGCGCGACCATCGATCGGCTGGGATGTGCGATGGCAGGCGTGCGTTACCAGTTGCTCCCTACTAGAGATATTCACCGGATACAAGCAGGGCTGTGGATTGCAGGTCAGAACTATGCGTTCATGTATCTGAAATTCTGCTGCTTCGCGACATGACGTGAACAGGTGGGACTCCGTGAAAACGCGAAGCCATTATGATGTGATGAAATTTGGATCAACTCTGATCTGAGGCCTGAACCGTCCACCACACTTCAGGCAGTATTCTAGGCCACTCAGCTGGAGCAGCAACTCTGAGCGAAAATGTTCAGATACGAAATACACGCAACCTTCCAGGATTTTTATCTTAGCGAGTGCACCCTTTTCGGTAGTGAGCACAAGCCTTCGCAGGTTGCCCCATCCCTTCCAACTGTCCTGTAGGACACGCTAGCTTGCTTTTGGAAGAAATCGGTGATCGTTGCGGCACCGCTTCGTGGATGCGGAAGCAGACTCACCTCAGTACTAGCATGCAGACAATGCGGGACAGCAACTTCAGCACGAATTAAAGGCGGAAACGAGTTGTTCCATAGTGGATAGTCACAAGTCAATTAACCGCTAGGCATAAACCTCCGTACAATTCCACGATCCATTCTCCTCCACCAGAGTATAGTAAGCGCGGAGCTGCGGGTTTGGACGAAGATTGAGGTAGTCCACGCACTTGGGATCGATGATCAGCAGCACGAAATTCTCATGCGGGACGCTCGGGTCAACACCTTCAATGGCCTCTTTTCCAGTCCAGTCTGGATCTTTTGGGATACCGGGATGTGGATCGGCAAAAGATGAACGTGCAGCGTCCGAAAGCTGTTTCCACTGCTGAAATCTGTGATCCTGCATCTTTTCGTCCTCGTCCGAGGCCAGCACTGACTGAGCAAGACCCTGAATGCGAAACTGTTCCCTCGTTTCCTGTGAGGATGACACGGTCAGAGCAGGTCCTGCCTAAGTAATCCCTTTCCTCCAAAGCTCAAAGCACTCGACCTGGAAAAGAAGCTAAAACGAATGCTCACCGGCATGTACCAACAGGCCTCGACCCACTTGTTCTTCTTGAGGTGCTTGATCTTTTCAGACCTTACATCGGTAATCACCTTCAGTTTCGTCGGTGAACCCTCAAGAATACCTCGATACACCACTGTCCTGCAGGACGGCTTTCCTTCTTCGGTTACGGTGGCTAGCTGCAAGTACCTTGCGTAAGGAAGCTTCCTGTTCCGCTTCAACGCCTTCGCTAACAAGTTAATCCATTCAGGTGAAGTCTCCATTGGAACGCCGTACTGCAAGGGTCTAGCTCAACACGGCAGGATTGACGCGTAGTACCGAATGCAGATGCTACCAAAGTCATCACCTCCTCGTACCCTTTTCACTGACAATTCTCTCGAAAACTTCGCGCTTTCTAAAAACCGACGTTCCAGATCTAGAGTTTTATCTAGGCCCCCTCGAAAGGCGCACTTAGGTTCATTCTTCTACCAGGTATCGCAACTTCAGTTAACGCGATAGCTTCAGTTCAAAAGCAATACCTTCCTCATTGTCACAACCTTGAGCTTGGCGGTCATAATCTCGTTCAAAACTAAGGGGAAAATTGCCGCATGCATGCTCCAAGGCTCCTCCACCAGCTCGCTATCCATCGCTGTTGGATTTGTCGTTGCTGACGAAACCCTCAATCTAACGGGTTTTGGGTTAATCCTATCAAGAATTAACACGTGTCTATTTATCTACCTATATCCAATAGAAATTCGCCACGGGTCACCGATGGCTTGGGGGGGGTAAACTAACTTTTGACTAGAGTCGGGAGGGGAAGGAGGAGGAAGAGGAGGAGGAAGAGGAGGAGGAAGAGGAGGATTTGATCGGATGAAGAAGAGGAGAAGATCACCATTTCGACAACGTGAACTGTTTGCTGTAACTGTATGGAGTTGTAGTAGTGAAAACAACACGTAATGGATAATCGTAGAAAGGGACTGTAGTGCGCCTTGGGCAGGGTTTCGAACTATGAAACTATTTGGAGATATCTGGTTCCTGGTTATGTTGGCGACTTTCTTGCGGGTAGACGCCCAGAAGATCAAAAGCTGGGAAAATGGACCTTCCTTGCAAGCTTCGAGGGAAAAACTTGATCAATTCATTGTTTCTTCGATGACCGACAGGAAGAAAGGTAGGGAGACTCTCACCCCAACGAAGGAGTCTGAATGCGCATTGCCCATGGAGGTTTTGTACTTGGCGCCTGTGCTATTCAAAGCGGAGGAGGAATTCAGTTTCAAACAGTTTTCCGGATATAATTGCCGTGGTCTCTCAATGGCAGGGCTCAAATTACCATTCGTATCGTTGTATAATTCTGGAGCTCTGGACGCTAGCGGCAGATTCCTTGGGTGCAACAGCGTTGGATACCAAGCTGGTGGAGGATCCTTGGAGTATTCATGGCCAATTTTCCCCCTAGTTTTGAACGAGAGTATGACCGTCAAGGTATAGATATAAGAAATCTCGAAGACCTCAATCGGGAGTTGTTAAGGTTAACACGCTTTCTGATTCGGAGTTACATTTGCAGGATAGAAGAGGAGCTCCTCGCACCGTGCGACTTGCGTTTGTCATGACTCACCATCATGCCCAGTCGCTTTACAGATTTCTGACTGAGGCTTTGGGGAAGTATCTAATTGCGCACAAATTCTTGCGCGAAAACCAGAAAGTGGAGATTGTTATCCCTGACTCGGACGCTGTCCAGAATCTAATGGTGGCCCTCGGGGAAGATGAGACGAGGCTTAGAAGAGTCAAACAAGGCGACTGGCTTCTGATCCAACGTGGCGTCTTCGCCCCGGCCTACACGGACCGCGAAGACAAAAACTCTCACAGAGACCCCTTGTGCTATCATAAATTGACCTCAGCGTTGCTTTTACATATGTTCTTCGACGGGAATACTGACGCTGAAGTGGATAGGATCGTGATTCTTTCACGCTTTGCGAACACAAAAGAGGACGACTGCAATGTGAACACGTGCCTATTGAATGGGGAAGAGCTCGTATCTGCAATCGAGGTATTTCGTCTCACAGCAGGTACAATTTCTTGCTTTGAGTGATTCGCTAAGAAGAAGAGAATTACGTTATAATGAACAGACACAGTTCGCTGAGGACTACAAGGTCAGTTCCCTTGACCCGCGTAGTGGTCGACCGGGGGAACTCGTGACCGAGCTGGGGCATGCGAGGGCTGTTATATCTTTGAATGGGATTGGTCTCGGCTGGATTTTGGCCATGCAAAAAGGAAACAACGTAATCGACATTGACTATATGTATCCGAGGAACTCTTACGACGAGCTTCTTAAAAGGTACTTGCAATCATATACCTAGGTGCTGGTCAAAGGTACGATAAGCTAACTTGATTCTTTTCTGTCCGCCAAAGACAAAAGCTTGGGGTACATCGCCTCATTCACCCTAGAGGCCATGGTACTCCCTACGGTCTGGTCGTGGATGTGGAACGGATTGTTGGACTCCTTAACTTATTACTTTAAACAAAGTACGAAGGATTGACTAATTTCTTTTCACCTTCGAAGTCGCCTTGTGACAGTCGTTGAATAGATGCTTGGTTGGGTGAATGTAGGTTTCGAACAATGTGAAATTTATGAGGATCACACGTTGGGGGACTACAGACACGAGAAAGGCTGATCCCAAAGCCTGGTTTTTCAGTAGATGACATGTAAGCTCACACTAATAACCGCTACAGATCCAGAATCTGCGATAGCCCCAAGTTCTCCCGTCCCAGGACGAAGCGCGGATTGCAAAGCGGTGCGACGGCCCTCCCACGGACATATTCTAACCGCGTTTGGGTCCGATTGAACCCTTTGGAAAATCACACAAAGGAAAGTTGGCCTGCTCCATTATAAGCCTAGCTTAATTCAGGAACTGATTTTCTCCTAAGGCGGCGATGCTCGGATCTACATGAGGTACTCTGTCCTCATAAACCAAGCGACAAGTTCATATTGACCAATTCCCCCATCTCACCCAACCAGTCTTCCCTCGTTCCTTTTGCCCAAAGAGAAAATGCCATACCTGTCAAGTGTGCCAGGAAGAGTCCAAGCCTATCGTTCACGTGCGCCGGGGCTATGCCCCGGTCGCGCGGGAGGACAGGACCGTTGGAATCGACGATCGGACAAGTGGATGGTGCAACCGTTGAAGTCAGCCATATGCACATAAGCCTCACCACCTCCTAAACTATTGTCATTACTATTGACAATGGGCGGCGGTTGAAACCTTTCAATGTACGGGGGCTTTGTCTTCCCCAGGCATTCGTGCTTCGGCTCTAGCTCATCTTCTACTACCTCTGGTCATTCACTGACTTGGGTTTATGTAAGGTGGTAATAGGGCCATAGGGCCAGCCCTATGTAGGTTTCGATAGGGCACCCCCATAATGAAAAAAAAGCTCGAGGGGGTACCCCTCGATTCTGAACCGTTCTCATAATGCCATAGGTGCCAATTTTGATGATATTTCCATTGCCCTATGTTTGTGTCGTTTTTGTTTATAAAATAAGCTATTTTGAAGTATATTCGTGTTACGAAGAAAAATCATAACCCTTTTGTTATAATGAATTATTAAATTAAAATTCACAAGACCAGACTTACTGTATGAGAGACCTGTGCTTAACTGGAAGACCTTGGAGGAAAAGTTTTGAGCAGAAGTTCACGGAACACTCGCTTTTCCTCGATATACTTAGGCTCTGAATAAACGGATGATGATGAATATTCGACTGCATACACGATTGCAACTTTGAGGTAGAGTAAATGTGAAGCGGGCAAACAGCGGTTTCACCAGCTCCTAGAACGGAGCAGGAGAGGAAGACTTTGAAAACAAATTCTGTACCGGAAGATGTTGATGAGTTCGATACTTCAGCACATATTTGATCCTGATATCTCGGAACACGATCTTAGAGGAGAAAGCGAAGAGATACTTAGCACTCCTTCCGCATCCGCTTCTTAAAGTTTTTCACAGGCCGAAGGAAGCTATATGGAGATCGGACAGGTCCTGAAATAATTCGAGGAATCAAAGGACTGGAGTAGAAAGTCAATGTTCACTAAAAAAGGCATGCTTCTAGTAATACAACCTCATCATTGCATATTCAGACATCAAGCCTGAGAGCATGAAAACTAAGATAAAAAGTGGGAGTAGAAGAGATGCAACCGCAACAGAAAGCAGTGAAAAAAAAAAGGGTCTCAACGCGTGGTAAACGGGTGTGGTAAGCCACAAACCAAACATGAACACGCCAAGAAAAAGATGCCGCGGCCAGCTTCTCCGGGGAAGCTCTCGACCCCAACTCTCCTGGTTACCACCGACGGCAACAAGGAACGCGTTCACCAAGCGCAGTACATCTCAGCTCTCTAAGGAAGAAGAGCCCTTCGTTGGATCAAGGGCCGCATGATAAATGCAGAGCTAAAACGTCGGATTCGAAACCTCAGACGGATGTACTTCAACCACACCTCCGCCATAGCATCCTTGTTCGACCATATTCAGTGTTCTTACTCCCCTAACTATCCAACAGAAGCGATCTTACAAGCTCAAACCTTAACCCATCGACCTCACAACTTCCCACCTGCTGCCGCTGCTGCCGGAGTTCACACCGAAGAACACATTGGCATAGTGCCGTTGCGCTTGCAAAAGGCTTGCTATAGGGCAACAAAGTTTAAGCGTGCCTGCTTTGGAAGCGACGACTTGGCTGTAGGATAAGGCGCGTTTGAGGACACAACCGCTGAAATTAGTACCGCAACATGCATAGGACAGATCGGGCCGGCCCCACCCCCCACAGTGCGTGCCCTACTACCACTTTAGTTTATGGATTTCCGTTGGTTCTCGTTTGCCTTTGGGAACAGTTCCGCGAACGCCCTGACCGTCTTGTCCTCGCTATTTACCCCGCTTAAGTTTCTTGCTGTAGCGTGTGAACACTGTGAATGTTGGAGGCGACGCGATCTTCGCATCGTCTGCTTTTTTGGTTGTGTGTTTCTTTCTTTCAGTCTCCCATTAAAACCAAATTCGCCGCTCAGTGTTGGAACAAATCTTAGTACACGAAACTTAATCCAAGACGAATCTCGTACTACTTGTAAAATGAATCTAGTCTGCAAATCTAGATGAAAGACATTATGCTTTGAAGGTGTGGGCCTCCCCACAACAAAGCGAATACATTTTTCTTATTCCGGTTGCGAAATGTTGAGAAATGACCTCATTTTCGGCTTTTTTTTTTTTTTTTCCGGGTGCTCGGATGCTCCTTTCAAGGAAACTCCGATATCAATAGGAAGCAAAGTGACCTTCGTTTATTAGTGGATGGAGAAGACTTTGATGATCGAAATGGCGATGGGATTGGAGTAGGGGCAGTTGTGTGTGGGATGAGAAAACAAGTCGGCTGATTATCGATAGAGGGGGAATTCAGACAATTAGAGTTAGGAGTTGGCAACTGCCTTGCTTTCTTCTTCTTTTCTTTTCTCTTGCTTTTTTTTTTTCGTTGTTTCGGAGAGGATTTTTCCGAGGGGTATTTGGAAAAAACGATGGCGAAGGGAAAGTTGATTGTGTCAATTGTGATCAGACTGATGCTGTCAGCCGTGTTCTTGATGGCAGGAACTGTAAAGCTTACCGATGCAGTTGATGCGCAAACGCATGAGATGATGCTGAAGGGCTTTGATACCTACGCCGAGTTGTTCAAGATTGATACTTTGGGACTCAACCCCGATCAATTCCGAGTTTTCGTTGGAACTCTTGAGGTGAGCATACAAGCCTGGCGCTCTGGAACTCGCATTTTGTGATAGAGATTCTCGCTGAACGAATGCTACTCCGATTCAGGTTATCTCTGTGATTCTGCTTTGGTTTGTTCCGTTGGCGGGTTCGTTCCTGCAGGTGGCGGTCATGATTGGGGCTGCGTTCATCCACATGATGGCCTCCGAGTTCAATGAACTAGCTTTTGTCTCGGTGCTTGGTATTTTAGATTCTTTGGTTTTCCTCCTCCACATCCCAGCGGAAGAAGCGCCAGCAGCAACTGTCGAGAAAAAGACGGAATAGTTCGAGGCTATCGTCCACAGCAATTGGCCTTTGTCGTTGGGTACGACAGTCCTCGGCAAGGATAGTCTCAGCAGTTTGGGATTGTGCCTTGCGAATTCAGCAATAAAATGAACGACGGTGGAGCGCAACTCACTTTAGAACTTTTCCATTGCATCAAAATAACCCTAGGAAGTGGACCTGGTTCCTATGAGCAGGAAGCACTTTTTGGTGAGATCTGAACACGAGATGCCACGTTATATCCAACGTTTGAAAGGAACTTTCCCTGAAGCTCTATACGTTTGTCTAAGTGAGCGTTGCCTCGATTGACGGGCATGCACATATGCGCAAGATGCCGCGCAAGGAATGAATGGTCAGTTTCTAAATGCTACCTGGAGAAGTGGCTCAGCATGAAGGAAGCGAATCCTAACCTTTTTGAAACACAACGGGAATAGGATGAAAGGTAAAGATGGACACTAGTCCCGCTTGCGACGAATCAGATGGACGAACAAGGATACAATACGAAGATCCGAGACCCGTGGAGAACTGGCAGTTGCCGTAACGATTCAATAGTCAGAAGATTGCAGCAAGATTAGAATAGGAGACCGAGGTCGATCTTGAAAGGCGTCCTGCGCTGAGTTCCATATGTGAAATACATATGGGAGTTGATCATGGTGCTGGCTATGAGTGAGAAGTCCCCAACTTAGGTCTAGAAATACGCTGCTCCAGGATATTCTGCAGCGGTCAATGCCTAGCAGAAATCATGGAGGAGCGGGTTATTCTATGTTGGAGCTGTCCCTCCAATGCGGCCAAGATGATTTGAGCTGGTCCTAAGGTCGGCATCCGTAGTCATATCCATTACGAGAGTGTGACATAAGTACTACCAACAAACACCTTACAAAATTGAACTAAGAACGTGTAATCTGGGGTTTTGCTCTAATGAAAAGTGCTTCGCAGCACCTCTCGAAACGGTAGAGTGTGATCAGCCGATCATCAGTGCCGCACCAGCCCTGGGAACGCAGCTCGCAAACCAAATTCGTCTGCCTCCGTTTACAATATAATTCTCATTTCCGTTGTTAAGGTAGATATCTCAGCTGTCTAAATCTGGAAATAGATATAAGATGATTGTCCTAATTTAAGTGCAATAGTCAATAAAATAACAAAAAATAGAACTTTGATCTAAGCGACTGTTTCTTAATTTGGATGGTGGCCCATTTTTTGGGTGGCACGTATTAGTTGTTAGGGTTTGCGGATGATGTGTTAGTTGAGGGGCCGCGCGAGGAAGGAGAAGGAGGGAGCCGCGGGGGGGGGGGGGGAATGGAGCAAGGCTAATCGATTTAGAGGAAGAAAGCTTTGTTAGGTTTAGTTTCGCTTAGAGGGTTTCTGTGGAGTTGAGTTTTAGAGCGGTTTGGAGTTCCAGTGGCTCTGTTGACCAAGAAAGCGCAATGACGGGACTTGGGTTTTTGCTAGGCGCTGCGGTACAACCCCGTACCCAGCGGATTCGGCGACTGGCTTGCAGACATCCTGGAATCAGGAGTCAGGTTGCGCGGAAAATGGTGCTTGATATAGCGGAGATTGAGAAGCTTACTGAGGACTTCGAAGAGAATGATACGGAGCCCGAGGAGGTGGGTGATCACAAGATAGCTCTCGAAGGAGTAACCTGTTTTCAAAGTTCATTGAATAAGGTTCCGAAACCAACTCTTTTTAAACGTATTCGTCAAATAAGCTTATTGCGTATATGCTAAACCGCTTCCCCGGGGAAGTTGGCATAGCGTTTTCCGGTGCTGAGGATGTTGCGCTAATAGAGTATGCGAGGAGGACCGGTCTTCCATTCAGAGTGTTTTCGCTGGATACTGGTAGACTTTTTCCGGAGACGTACCGATTCTTTCACGAGGTTGAGAAATTTTTCGGCCTAAAGATCGAGTATTGCTTTCCAGAATCGGGGGATGTGGAACGCCTGGTCAACGAGAAAGGGTTGTATTCTTTTTACGTCGACGGGCACAAGGTAGAGTGCAACAAAAAGAATATAGTATGTGCTGGTATGCTCCTTGAGAGCTTAGCTCTTACCGGCGTTGTGTCTCAGGAGTGTTGTGGAGCCAGGAAAACAAGACCGTTGCGAAAGAAGTTGTCAACTCTCAAGGGATGGATCACGGGCCAACGAAGAGACCAGAGCCCATCGACCCGTTCGTATGTTCATACAGTTGAGGTAGATTCGATCTTCAAGGGAGTTAACGACGGCGATCTGCTCAAGTGCAATCCTTTTGCAAACATATCTTCTGCCGAGGTAATGCTGGACAGTTGGACCTGAGTGCAAGTTTGACACAACCCATCTGACAAGCGGTTGCTGGTTGTTCTGTTCATCGAAACAGGTTTGGGCGTTCATTAGAACGTTGGACTTACCGTACAATGAGCTTCACGATCGCGGCTTCGTTTCGATAGGCTGTGAGCCGTGCACAATGGCAGTTCTTCCAAATCAACACGAAAGGGAAGGACGGTGGTGGTGGGAGGAATCGACACTACGTGAATGTGGACTCCATGAGGGAAACATGCGCCTGCCATCTGTTGAGTGATTAATCAGCAGGTGCAGGAATGTTCATGATTGTGTGTGCACCAACAAGCGCACGACCCGAACTTATGTTTCCTGCTCAATATTGCTAAGTCTCTTGATCTAATTTTTTTTGGCTATACGTAAGTGTCCTTTTGTTGATAATGTATCGTCTTTCATGATCACTCGTCCACAACTCTTTTGCTGTTGTTTAAACCATGTGCAACCATCAAACCGGTTCGTTTGACGTGAACTGCTTGAACCCCCCAGCTCGCACTCCTCCGTCGCTGAGTCCTCGTCCCAACCGGGGTCGAGGGGAAGGGTGGAAGTTGCTTGCTCCCCATTCCGGAAGCCAACGAGCGTCGCAATCTTATAGCGACGATTCGACCCAAAATTTCTTTCCAAAACTTCAGAACTTCGAAAAGGGTCAAGACTGGTCAACGACTCAAACCACCAACCTTTCATGGAGACTGTCCCTTTAGTTGGTCCTTTTTGGAAAAGACTTCAATTCCAGTCAACATACAATAATGATTGATCTAATTGATTGCGCAGCCAAAGGACTGAGAGAGCTTTTCAACTTCTTACTTAAGTTGACAGCCTGTCCCTAGACGGGTGTGCCTTTTTTCCATTTCTGTCTCTTTGATAAGAGAGCACATACTTAAACAGTGTGCATGGCTTGGGCTGATGAGATTCTTGGGAGAAGGGCGTGGATTCTGGATATGTCAGGTTGTACAAGTTCATCAGCGCTGGTTGCTCTCTTCCTTCAGGGTCTCAGCAACGGGTTTGTTGGGCGGCGGCGGGGTTTAAAAATGTTCTGCAGGACCTTCTGTTGATGCGCGTTTTGTACTTGCTAAATGCGTACTGATGAGAAAGACAGATGGGTGGATAAGAATATTGTGAAATGGAACCTGTTGCACTCAGTTCACGGGACGACAACGCTGTCCAGTCTGGAAGCTCTTCAGCGAATAGGGAACAGCGACCCGACTCAATCGCGCCGCGGTCAAAGTCCGACGTATCTGGACAGAACTTGAGGAGCGTTCAGACGAGGTACTGTGGATACGAGGGAACGAATCGTAGATCCCACTTGTTAAGTTGGAGCCTGAGACTGTCTCCATTTCACTCGTGTTTGCTTCTTCCGACCCGCGCTTTAGTAATGAAAATTTTGAACGATTGGAAACTTTACAGAATCCACTCAGGAACAACTTGGCGAAGTATGCGGTTACTGAGCTACTAAGGCAATACCGGGAAACCGCGGAGTGGCTCATTGTAGACGAACTTCCGCATCAAGGAAAGTTTGGAACTGTTCTTCTAACGTTTGGGAAGCTGAGACCGACCATTTCGGATGAATATCCTGACTTTGTGAGTGCACAGGATGTCGCAAATGGCTCATGCTCTTGAGCTCACGTTCGCTAATTATGGCTTTGGCTTTCCTGTACATGGTTAGGATCCGACCAGCTCGGTCCATCACCGAGTCAGTGCTTCCGAGAAGACTCTCAAGTTTTTACAGGTATTTGTCGCTGGCATATCTTTCAATCTATTCTTTGTACTTCCGGGTCCACTCACGATATCCCCGCTGTCTGCCCCAGAGCGTAAATGCTCTCTCTGTGCTAAGCAGGCACTTTCAGATGATGGATCTGATACTTACCGCGCTCATGGAGCTCGATATGGAGTTCCGGGCTAAACTGGCAAGAACCGACGCCGATCAAGTTGATCCACTAAGATGCATTGACCTGATTATCTGCTTCACTAGCTTGGAGATCCTGAAACCAAATCAGCAGCATCTCCAACCTGAGAAGGAACCCATTCCTCTGTTCGATGACCTTGCCACTCACTTTTCAACCAAACTGATAAGCCTCTTAGAGGAATCCTCAGGGGACGAAATCGACGCGGAGAAGAGGTAGGCTGTCAGTTTGCGAGACTCTCAGTACGCGCGCTGGTTGCTAATGCTGCGATTGCTCCCGGTCAAAGGTCCGTAGTTGCAAATTTAATACGGAGAATTATCGGCCTGCTGTCCACAGTCTCAATGGAGAAGATCCTCGAATCGCTGAACCTGAGTGTTGCGAACATCAGCGAGAACCGAATAGTCGTGCCCGTTGGGAAAACGCAGCGGGCCTTTGTCAGCGCGCTGAAGGCAACCAACATTGTTCGCCAGAACGGGAGCAAAGCTGCCAAACGCGTTAAGGACGACGTCGTAGTAGATGTATTCAGGTAATCTGCACCCCTTACCGCTATGAACGTTCCTTGTACGAAAGCGCATGACTTGCCTAAGTTGCAAACTGTCTTTCTTCCGATTCTGTTCAGGCACCTGTCTGGAGTGAGATTGGACTTCAAACTGAACCCAGCGAGTGGCATTGCGTTTCTGAGAATGGTGAAGGCATACGCGGACATCAACCCTGCGATGGATTACAGAGAGGCGCTATCGGATTTGATGGCTACTGTCCTTCCCCCGGCTTTGGAGGAGGGCCGGCTTCCCTCTGGAGCTAACGACGATTGGGATGGGGTTGTGAAGGCTCTCATTGACAGGTTTCAGAGCTGGTCGAGGAAGGCTAAGAATATTTCATATGTAAGCAGTAGTAGTCCGTTTCCTTCAGGCTCACCCACGAACTAGAATTGTACTAAGTCGTCGACGCCCTTCATTTTGCGATTCCTTTCAGGTCTACAAGGGCTACGCGGCCTTGCTTTGTGTACAGCGGGATTCTAATTTTTACGCAATCTACCGTCCCTTCTTTGACGATGCGATCGCGAACTGTGGTCCCAAGGTGCGTTTCTAATTGTTGTTTCATCTTATCGGCTCGTTTGGCACTGACACTATAACTGTGATTTGCATGATTGCAGCAAAGCAAATCTGTTCGCCTGGCGGCACTCGAGGCAATCAAAATTCTAGTGCAGGCGCTTTACTGGAGGTCAAAGCCACAGCAGAGGTTGTTCAAAGAAGAAATTTTCGCTAAGATTCTGTCCACGGTTCTCGCTCCGGGTTATCTAGCCGACGCGCAGATGATCAATATCCTAGTAGAAATTTTCGATGTTTTCGCCAAAGCAGCCTTTGCGAACGCTCTAGAGGACATGGATGACGGTGGACAGTCGCTATCCGATACCCCAAGAAAGCTGTTCAGATCGCTGATTAGCAGAGGTTTGCAAAATCTAGTTCCGGATTCTTTAAAAGGTCCTTCGTCGATCCACACCCTGACGCGGATAACGATGTTTGGATGGTTGGTTTAGGTGAAGAATCAGTTCTCATTGCGCTGAAGAGCTATCTACACATGCTTACAGTGGCACGAGAGGAGAGCAGCCAGTCCTCCCTCCGCGATGAGTCAATACTCCGGAACGGCGATGCCAAGGAGGACTTGTGGACAAGCGGGTTTTCTTCTCCGACAATGAGATTCCTCCGTGACACATCATCCTTCATCACAAGAACGCTGAAAGTTTTGTACAAGGAAGTTGGCCAGTACCATGCGGAAGACACTTTCCTCATTGAAAAAGAGAGAAAGGTGCGTTCGAAAGATTTCCGGGCACTGACGAAAAGTGGGGTTGCCCACTAAGTTGATTCCGCGCTCGTTCTTCTCAAAACTTGACGTGTCAACAGCTAAGGCAGTTTGCGCAGGCCCTGAAATGCTGGCGTTTTGCTCTTGAAATACTGTCGGAGGATCATCTAGGAGACTTCGTTCACTTAGCGGATGAGGTTCGTGGCACGAATAGAACTTTCTCCCATATGGAATATCATTCGACTAAGTTGAAAGCACCTCTGATAAACTCGTGCGCAGGTGAGACCGATTGCGTTAACAATACACGCGAACGAAGAGGTGCAAGCTGAAGCGACAGGGGTAGTGGAAATGTGAGGGAAAATATGAGAAACGGCCCTCCAGTTAGCATTGGGATACTATGGCACGACCCTTGTCCCTGACTCAGCAAATGTCCATGTTCTCGCTCTGTGTATGTGCAGACTCTTTCAGCGGTATGAGAAGGACCGCGGAACCTGCGCCATCGGGATTTCGGATTTGGCCATGGCGGTCCCCATTCATGATGTCACCTTGAAGGGCAGAATATTGCGATGGCTCTGCACACTCTTAGTCGAATGGAAAGATCTGGAGCTTAAACGGCGTCTGAAGAGCGGTGCAAATGGAAGGTTAGGGGAACATTGACCTTCAAGGCGTGGAACTCCCTGGAACCTTTAAGCTAACTGTTGGGCACCTGCTCTGTGCTTGGCTTCTGTCTTCCGCGACAAGGAGTCGAGTTCTTTCTACAATGGTCAGAACTTACTTGGAGGCCAGGATCATATTTTTCGTATGCTACAACGATAGCTCTCTGCGGACAAATTCGTGTGACCTCGCAAAACATCTCAACGAGTTGTTCGAGGTCTTACAGATTCCTGATGATGATTCTTCTGTCAGTGACGGCCTAACTCGGCTTCTAGAAAGATGGTGAGTAATTTTCTAGAGCATCTTTGTACATGCCAAACTCGCCGCAATGACTTTGGGCAGTTACGGGGGCCTGACTATTCTCCCTTTCCGAACAGTGATCCGAGCGACAACCAGAAGTGGCGGGCTGGCCTTATGGAGACGCTGCGACCGGCTTCCCTTCCAGCTGTAAGATTGTTCCGCAAGCATTTTCTGCGCCTGTTGCACCCAGCTAACGTTTGGGTCGTTCTGTCGTCCATGCTACTTCGTTTCACCCTCAATCTGGACCCGTTTCAGAATGGTACATCTCCATGCCCGCCGTCGATAGTCATGTGTTGGAAGGACATCACTCGTGAACTGAATGAGTTGATGCCTAAGATGGAACAAAGAGGGAAGGATAAATATGTCGAAATAATTAAATCTGCACAGAAGAAAGGCCCTCAAGAGGACATGGTTTGGAAAGCCGGTCAACGAGCATAGCCAGCTTTTGGACAGTATTTCTGACCAAAAACAACCGCTTGTGCTGGCTAAACGAGCAGGATGAATTCTGGCTAAACCTTCTGCACGTTGCCTACGCGACCGCAGCAATTAACGACAGCAGCGCTGAAGGGGATGCGGGGATAAGCAGGCAAGCAGCAACCGAGCTCGTCCAGAGGCAGCTCTTGTTTTGGATCGTGAACTTTGACGAGGTTACCAAGGTACAGCTTCTCCACTAGTACAACCCTCAAAAGATAGGAGCTATTCCGAGATTTCAGGACCCTGAGTCCTGTTTCACATACTTCACAGAGCCGCCTGACTCCGCTGCGACAGCTGGCGATACTTGCCATACGGGCTATCAACCCCTCCCTGGCTGAGATCATGTTAACTCAGGTTCGAAGTATGATCGAGGAACCTTTCCACAGCGCCGGCTCCGCTGACACGTTCCAGATTCGACGTGGACGTCGCCGCAAAGACAATCTTCGATCGTTTCAGGTAACAGCTGAAGACAGTATTTCGATCCTAGCCCGTCGCCACTTCTCTTTCGGCACTGACTCAGATCCTGTCGTGATACAGATTGAGTTCATCTATAGAGCAGTCGCCAGAGTCATTGTGCGGAAGTCTCCCTTGCGGTCCTATGGAAACGTACTCCAGATGATCGTAGCTCACATCGATCGGGGTTACACCGAGATTTTGCGTGGGAACGAAGATTACAGCGAAGAGTTGAACGTCAGGAAGCTGTGTGACTATTGCAATCTGATCAGCCAGGTGGGTAGAAACCTGTACGCTTTCCCACCAACCGAAAGCTCAACTAGATTGGACTTGAAACTTCGAAGCGGACTATTCACACTGTTCGCACAGTGGCTCGGAGCTACAGCGCCCAGAAACACGACGTTAATATCCAGGCTGATCTATACTGTAAGATATACATTCAGACTCCGAAAACTCACTGTATATATCCTGCTCAGCACGGTCTTGCTACCATTCCAACAACGGATGTAGGCCCTTCCGGAGGTGGATTTAGAGCGCTCCATGGTCGAAGCTGCTTCAGCAATGCTCATGGGTCCTTCGTTTGAAGCGAACGAATACTTCTCCTTTCAATGGGCAAAGTAAGCTTGATTGCCTTTCCGGAGGCAGCGTAGTTTAGAACTGATCTCATTCATGGTCTTGCTTTCTCGCCTCGACGTTTGCGAAACAGATACGTTCTGCTCAACATGTCTCCTGACCTCTTTGAAACTGTTCTGAGTGGAGTCAAGGCGCTATGCAAGTCAGACAAAAAATATCTGGAACCTTTGATTCGTAAGGCCCTCTGGACAAGGACCGCAGTTGCAGTATACTACGTCCTGGTTAGGTTGCAAATCAGATCTGAAAGCGAATGTGCGCTGTTTTGATTCTCCTACTCCTAGATCATTGCTACCTGACAAGCTCCGCGGGGACAGTGCGCGGTCAACCGACAGTTGATCGCTCTAAGGCACAAAGAGCGAGTAACTTGTTCTTCGAAGTCTTGAGTGAGATAATGCGAGATCTGTTTCGCGAAGATTTTGTGAAACTTCACGAATCGGTTATTCCCCAGAAACCTGATGCCAAGCTGCTCACTGTTCTTCTCTGGATGCTGAGCTATGGCGAGTCCAACCGAACTCATACTCAGCTTCGAGCTCTGGAGGGCCTTGTGGTCCTCGTCAGAATATGGTATCTGTTTGCGCTGTGACGGGAACATGATGGGCGCCGATAGTTGTTCACTTTGCTCACCCTTGACTCCTTTGTTTCCTGGCGCTCCCCCCTAGGTTCAACAACTTCGCTCACTTCTCCACAACGAGCAGCGGCAGGCTAATGGAGACGAACGAAAGACTTGACATGACCATCTCGGGATACTTCTGCGAAAGAGTGCCGGAGCTGGCATTCGACGTACTTAACGAGATGACCCTCAGGATCAACACATGTGACTTGAGGTAATCCGTCACGAAACTGAAGTTTTTGGTGTGGTGGGACAAGCTCGATTCTTCTGCTGACTCCCAGATGGATGGTACAGGCCGAATGACCTCCGAGTAGCTGTTCGGCGCATGGTTCCGTGGGTCAAGGTGTTAAATGGAGAGAATAGTATGGTGCGTGATTGCTTCGAGCGGATCCTGTCGTTGACGTTCAAGCTCCGTAAGGAGAACTCAAACGTGTTTGAGGACTTGTGGGCCGGCGCCGGCATTGCAAATTTGAGAATCGGCATCTCGTTGATTCTTGATGAGACTGCCGTGTTGCTTCAGCGCCCTAAACAGCTGAGGTTTGTCCACCCTTCGTAACTTCTCGATGCTTATACCCTGGTTACATCCTGAGAAAACTTAGTGATTGCGGTTGTCTCGAACCGCTGCAGGGGAAACCGCGATGCCGAGGATTCCGAGATGGAGGACACCCTTGCGACCTTGAAGGCCGTTGCTGTTAGCTTCTCCATCGGCAAACCCAGGGAAACAATCGAAGAACTCACAAAGATGCTGTACTGGGGGTCGCGTACGCAAGAATCGAAAAGACCGTTCTCGAACTTGCAGCCCGAAAACATTGGTGTGTTGAACAAAAGAAAACAAATCTTGCCGTTCGAGAAATACTAGGCCACTTAACCCACAATCCTGATGATCTCGTTTTCTAGGTCCGAGTGAGATAAATCAAAACGCACAATCCGCTTTGGTGCTGCTATCGGAAATCGCGTACGAGATAGATGAGGAGATACGCTCTAGCATTCCGGTGATTGTGCACGCTGGTAAGAACGCCCGGGCCCTTTTGAACTATGTGCGTCCGTAACATCACTGCTACTAGCCACTGATTGCTCCTGATCGCTTCGACCGTACTGTAAATATACCCAGCTGTGCTGGGGCTTATGGTGGACAACTCGATTGTGGTGTCCAGTTGCAAGTATTTGCTGGTAAATGCCGTACATTCGCTCGGCATAAACCACAGCGAGAGGATTCCGAACGAGCTGGTCAAGGTACGATCCCGTTTTTGTCATTGTTGTACGCTTCCCATTCGATGGTAAGGCTAATTCTCCAGCTACTTCAGGGCTATCGGCAAACATACTACAACATGCATGAAGTGTTCGGCCTTCGAACGGACCAGATGAAGAAGAAGAGTGGACCCTCACAAGTGCGGACCGAGATGCGGAAGCCCCCGACACATCTCCAGAATGCTGTGGACTTGGTTGTGCAACAGTTGTCTGTTTTGGAACCCAATCTGAAGGAAAGGTAACTACACTGCCCGAGAGGCCGCCGCGCGCTTCGACCATAACCTGAACACCAAGTTCCTGTCCGGTATTTTCTCTTAGGTGGGGATTTCATGCCCTGGAGATGGCCATGAGGGTGGGAGACTATCGCGTGGCTTCACGATCCCTTGAGATTTTCGGATATCTGGACTTGGGCCTCGACTTGCAAGCCATGGTGGAGCTCATCTCCGGAATGTACGTGTGCCTTTGTTCAAGCCAGCCCCATAAGAAGTTATTTGGGCGACAGGTATGTCTTCTTAGATAAACATGTTCCAGGGAGGGAGCTCCCGTTGCCCCTCTTCGTTCTCAAGTTCGATGTTTGTCACCACCCAGGTGATGACCTTGATTAGTACCGTGATCCGAACACTGCCTGCGCAGAATATGCATCAATTTCCGTACGTATACTGGACGTGCGTTGCTATGCTTGGATGCCGTGATCAGTCGATGGAGCGGGATGCATGCAGAATCGCCCTTCACTACGCATCGTGTATTTCCGATTCACTAGCAATGGCGACTAACGTCTCCGTTTTGACAGCTTCGATGCCTGAGACGTGGGAACCGTGGGAAGGCATGACTAATCTCTTGATAAGAACGGGAGTTCTTTATTCGCGGGTGAGACAAGCACACCTCTTGCGATCCTTTCTCTTTTAAAATTGTGGTTGAGCCCTCACAAACAACTTTGTCGGCGTGCACTGACCTACAGGTGAGTTCTAACGATGCAACGACCCTCGCGGTTGCCGTTATTCTCTTGCGTCAATATTCGAACGTCCCAGAGGAGTTATTGGAATACCTGGACCAAGACAGCCTGCTTAGGATAGTCGCGTCACTGATCCCTTGGATGTGTGCTCAACTACGAAACAACTCGTCTTCAAGTGGGCAAAACTGTCCTGAGGATACAACATATAGAGGACCATGGAAAATCCTCTATGACATCCGGAAGCACTTGCAGACGACGCTATCCGCCAACGCAGAGAGCACCAGGTACACTCAAATTGTCACCACACCGGACTGCCTTTTGACGCTTTAAGGTTCGTGACTCACGTGCCGGCTCCGACCCCCCGCGGTTCGTTCAGGTTCAAGGACCTGGACCAGCTTTCTCCTCAGGCCATGGTCGCAGGAATCTTAGCGGAGGCTTGTGAAGGGTTGAACGAGGAGAAGTATGCGGGATTGACAAATACGCTGGATTTGTACGTCCAAACTTGTCAGAAGATGACGGAGGAACATTTTTTGCGGAGAATTCGAAATGTAAACGGTCACCTGGGTTCACCCCGTCTGGACAAGTGGTTGCGTTTGCTCACGGCCCTTTCGGATGTTGCCTCATTCACTAGGTTCTCGCGGAGGCGTTCTTTCCTAAGCTTACGTTCGAATTCTTCCTGCAGCTGATCAAGATCGTGAAGAACGGAGCTCCTGAATTCCAGTCGGTGGCTTTGAAACTTCTTGAAATCACGATTCCGCTTCTGGACACGGGGACCATCTTAAGGTTGAGTATGGAGGAGGATGATACCCTCCTGAAACCGGTAGTAAACGCCGTCAACAGTTCTGACTCTGGTCGTGCTGTCAACGTACGTTTTTTCGTCACATAAGGATGTGCTCGAAGCAGAGCATAAACCTTCATTCTGCTCATTGGTTCCCACCGTTTCTGTGGTTTTACTTTCGCGCCAGGTGCTGGATAATCTCACGAGGAAGTGCAGAGTCGATGGAGACGGGGGCATACAGATCACCGATGTCTTGAAGAGAGATGATGAACATAAGGACGATGGAACTGCTGAAATGGCACAGGCTGTGAAGCGCCTAGGCGATGTCGTTCGGTGCTTGGAGGAATTGCTTCATTTGGACAATTCCACAGTTGAGGACCGGGCGAGAAGAATGGTTCGCAGTCTTCCGCCGGACAGTCAGCCTTATTCAAGTCATTCGCAATCGTCGGGAGCTCCTGGGCTCATTCGTGGACGATCAGTAGCGTCGTCTATGTTCGGCGGAAGGAGGAGAGCTACTCTTGCTTCCCCGGATACCGCAGGTTCCTGGTTTGAAAGCGACTCCTATGCAAAGTGGCCCGCAGTTGACCTAGAGGATGACGAGTTCTCTGGTATGAGATCACAGTCATCCTCCGTAAGGGCCTCATACAACCCTCAAGAAAACCTGCACGAAAACCAATTCTGTCCATAGATCTTCGTTTATGATCCATTGGTCGTACGAATAATTGTAAAAACCAAAACCAAAACGCGATGGGATGAGAGGAAATCTTCGACAACAATGCCACACCAGGCGATAAGGCAGACCAGGTCGGATCTTCTAAGGAATGGCAACAGCGGGTAAAGGCGAACAAGATGCATGGGAACTTCGATTGGAACAGTGTCAATATCCAATAAGTGCCAACCACATGCATCTGCAAGAGGGAATGTTAAAAAACGAGCTAACACCAACGGCCGGAGCCGAACTGCCGTTTTTGAGATTGTCGACTCGAGGTTGCGTTCAAGCTTGCTCTCAGTTCGCGTTATTTACATACTTCACAAAATCGCCGTTAGAGCATTGCGAGATGGTGCCCATGGCGTTGGCTTCCTTGCAGATCAACAAATAAACGCTATCCGTTGCCTGCAAGCCTCATCACATCGTCTCTGGCTTTTCCTAAGCAGAAGGTGGAATGGCTTAGCTAAGGATATGCGCTAAAGCACATTTCCATGACTTGATGGGAGTGTCTATTTGAGAAGATACGTGCATACCTTCCCCAGATGACCAGATCTCATCATTTCCTCTGGAGGAGCGGGGGGTAGGCGGTTTCCCAATGGCTCGGTCGGAGTCCAGTGGGGCGGCGCGGCGTATGACGAGCCGATTTTTGCGGCCAGTTCAACGATGTCCTTAACGTTCACTTTTTTCGCACCTTCCAGGGCAGCGATTCTTGCCTCATGGTCAATATCTGGTCCCTGGAGGCACAGCTCAGCTTCTCGGAGGGTTCCTCCGAGTTGAACGAGCTTTTGCTCTTCGCGTTGTAAGCTCGCATGTACTTTTTCGATAAGTTTGTTCATGTTCTGGTGCTGAACCACTGCAACAGCGTCATACACAAAACGATGGGTCAGCAGTCGCCGGGCCGTCCCGATGTTGGATTAGGTCACAATCTTAGAATAGGTAATACTCATGAACTTACGCTCATCGACAATGCTCCTAAGCACTTTCTGCCGTTCGATCAGCTCCTGAGCTATCCTATCCGGCTGAAGGACATCCTCACTGGGCATCCTGAAAAGAGTGGGCACAAGGGCCATGTCACTCCATTGCTTCCCGCTCCTACCAACCATTTGTCAATCCCAAGTTCAAGCATGAGTAGCTACTTACCGTCCAGATGCCGATAGATCAAAGTACTGAATTAACAACCTAACGAGGGACTCAAACTCCCTCAGCTCTACTCGAGCTCGGTCCCTTGCTGGGATCGCCGAACTATCATCCATCCCAACAAGTTTTCAAACAGAAGCCCAAGACCTTTTCGGAACTGGCGGACAACTATATACCGATTCGATCTATTAAAAAGCCCTTCACCGCACGGACTCGAGCTCGAAATGACTAAACCCCTCCCATGGATAACCAGTCCCTTCCCATTCACAACTCCCCCATCGTTGGACAGAGACTGCGAGGACGGAAGGCCCAAGATCGGCTTCGGAACCAATTCAGTTGCTCGAGGAGTGCTCAGTAGCTGCTGGGATAGAGAGGCTGAAAAGAGATCACACAATGGGCCTCCTGTGTGAGCTAATGCTTATGTCTGTTTTGCTCATAGTACAACCAGAATAGACCCAGTGAGAAGTCGCATCCTGCGGTTAAAAGCCTTGAGAAGGAAGGCTGGTCCTTTACGGTCATCCCAATCCGTGGTAACTTCTTTGTTAAGCAGTGTGTGTGTGGGGTCGGCTGGGATCGAGATCGAGTGGAGCAAGGAAGTATTCTGCTTGGAGAGCGCAGAGAGTGGAAAGGTGATCGTCACGGTGTTTTTATCTTGGAAGTTCTGCAGAGGGGACGCGGTGGCTCGGGTGGTAATGTCCTTGACTGACATGTTATCATATGTTGTGATTTCACCGTGCTTGGATTTAACTCGTCCGAGCAAACCAGAGTTGCAATGTTTTCTCCTCGCATGCCAGCTTTTGTTGGTCCATTGGGGAAGCTGGACTCCCGACGCGGTATTGGACGACTACCCTCTGGCAATGGGAAGAACTAGACGTTCATGGGAGCATGCCCGAGGCATGCCAAGTCCATGGATCAAGCCCATGAGAGTGAGCATATTGAGACCGGGCATTTGCTCTCGTAATTCGTATCTTTATGATTTAAAAATGCTAGCCGACTATCAAAAAAGCGTGTGCGACGAACCGATCCTGTATGGTCTCTTCATTTCTATTAATCCAATCTCTTGCGTGCCAGTCTTATTACTTTTCACCATTCTCATCATCTTTCTCGCTCTTCACGGTGTCCCTGTATCTCTGCAGGTACGTCTTTAGGGGTTCCACATAGTTCTCAAACCCGAGCGTATTCATTGCCCACAAAAGGTCGTCCCCATTGATTGTCTTCCTCTTCTCACGCTGGCACTTGTCACTGGCTTCGGATGTGATAAAAGAGACAAACTCTGAAACACATTCCTGAACAGTTTCCTTCCCGTCCTTTGCTATCTTGGCGTTTTGGGGCAGCGCGTGCTTCATAATCCTCGCGATGTTCGCAATGGGCAGGAATCGATCCTGCTCCCTGGAATCCTCACCTCCCCCACTTCCTCCTTCATCAGCGCTCATATTTTACAATGCCTCCCAGCGCCAAAACGAAAGCAACAGTTCTCACAGAATCGACAAATCCAAACTCTTACACCCAACTCCTGGGCGCACTCAACGTCATCAACCGCACTAGTACACTACTCCAGGTACGACACTCAAGACAGGACGATGACAGCAGCGCCTCTTTCCGCGCCACCAACCAACCAACCCACCCTTACACCACTCCACACACACTCCTCCCCCGCCAACTTTTTGAAACGAAACTAAAAAAGAAAAAAAGAAAAAAAAACCTCCGCAATCAGCAATCCTCAATAACAACAACCGGAAGAGGAAGAAGAAGAAGCAGAAAAAATAACAAACGAGAACAAAACAAAAACACACACATACCAACCTAAAAAAAAAAAAAAAACCACAACCAAATGTCCCTATCGATCGATATATATTCAGCAACACTATAATTTGAAAACAAAAAAGGTTTCCCCCCTTACCTCTACCCTCTCGAATAATGTTCCCCTACCCCCCAAAACCCCCCCCCCCCCCCCTTCTCCTCCCGCCAGCTTCCCCCTTCTCCCCACCTTCCTTACCTGAAAATTCTCATTCTTATATGTTCCTCCAGAGAGCGTCACTTGTCACTCAGAGCGACGTTAACAGCTTCCCTACCATTTTCAAATTAAAGTCTAAGGGGGTAAATCATACACCTTAATCTTTTCAGATATGAACTTTTACCCCCTAAAACAATCTGAATAAAAAAGTAACTACACATATTAAATAAATATTTTGAAGCTTTCAATTATTATTAAGGGGTGAATAAAAAAGTAAGAGATTTATGAGATAGATTAAATCTAGGGGGTTGCTACATATGAAGTTGTACTTTTGTTATTTTCAAAAATTTTTATGGCGCGAATTATCTGTTTTGGTTGATTTTAAATCAGAATCTCAGATTGCTTTAGAAATCTAATAAAGAAAAGTAAAAACGGGGTGTCAGAGAGAGAGAGAGAGGGAGAGAGAGAAAGAGGAAGGAGAGGAGAGGGGGGGGGAACAAACTCGTCATATTGTCCTGAATGTCTCTGACCTACACAACCCCAGGGGAGAAAGATGACAATAACTTTGCCCTTCCAGGAATCGTACAAAGTACTTCAGACAATATGAAAACGAACTAGTTCAGTGCCCCTGGATCAATCTGACTGATTACTTTGCCGAATGTCTTCTTGTTCAAGAACTAGTGGAAATATGAAAACGTAAAATAAACAAGGGGTAGGGTGGAGGGGGCGAGGATTACTTGCTGAAATAATAATAATAATAAATACACAAATGATTTAGTTTTTAGAAACAAATTTCTGGTAATGTATTAAACCGCGAGCGGTTTTATCCTATTCCAGTTTTGGCGCGAAAATTAATATAGAATTATAGTATACTTTTCCGCAGTAGAAACATTCAAAAAAGCAGCTGTGAGAAGCTACGTACCAAAAAAAAGGAGAAAAACTTATTCATAAAGTAGGAACAAATCCGCGAAGTACTGTCCCAATATTTCGTTGGACATTTTTGACTGAATCAATCGTTATGGTGTTGATTTTTGGTACTACGAGGAACGTCACGGGTTGGTGTGGGTTAGGTCTCTCACTCGGCTTTGTGCTTAGAACGAGAGTTTTATGCCCATGGAGAGGCCTTTATCTCTGGACATGAACGCTACCGGCTTTTGCATGGACGATGAGAAGTACCCAATCGCCATGCTATTGCTCGTGTGCGCCCATAGCACCTGTTGGCGGCGGAGAGGAAAGGGATATCTGTGAGCCGTTACGTCCTCAGGTTGGTGAATTTTGGGGCAGAGTATGATACCTGAGCTTCTCGAGGCCCAGAACTAGCATCAACAGAAACAACACCGGCGTCTCGGCCTGCGAGCAGCCCTGTTTGTGATTCCATTTCATCGCGAGCCAAACTCCGGACGATTTCATATGCAGCCAAACCAGATATCAATGCCTCCCCTTGACCGGAAACCGACGCTCCCCTTCTCCCACTAGCATAACAAGCTGCGCCAAATGTTCCAGCCGCACCAATACGACCTGGGTGTTTCATCCAGGAACCACCACTCGAGGCTGCGGCGATGGCAGCTTGGCCTCGATCTCCAACGATGCAAACGGCACCCACGGTTTCCATCGATTGAGGCGCAGCGAGTCGCTCTCGATACTTTAGCCACTGACTTTTTGTGTCCGTAGTTGAGAGCTCGGCTTCTGCGAGTCCTTGTTTGACGCAAAAGGAGGTTGCTCCAGTAGAACACAAGAGCCCGGGCGGAACCTAGTAGTTGACGAGAGATGGTAAAAGAGATTAGACCCAAAGGGAACCATTCATGTTATCCGGAAGAAAATACTGATTCGTAGGAGCGAGTGGTTCAATGTGGAACTCACCAGTCCACAAGGGAGGTCCGATTTTACTTTGAACTCTAGAACTTTTACGGCAGCCTTGGTCGGGTTTTTGATCTTCTTGAGAGCAGAAACGGAGGCAAAGGCATTGGAGTCGGATCCGTCTACAATGGACGCATCGCACTCGACCTCTCCGTCAAGGTTCAAGGACGATCCAATCCCAGCATTGGTCAAGGGGCTGTCTTCCAGGACTGACATTGCGTTCGTTATTACCGTCTGACCGTTGTTTCCATTAGAAACGGCCGAGTGTGCTGCACGCAGAGCTCGTTTAATGGTTCTCAACAACCTGACCTCAGCCTTCTTCGGGTGATCTCCAGCTCCCGCGTGGACCACGATGACAAACGCGCTTGAATTCTCCTCCGCTTCTTCGGCCATTCCGCTTTAAGTCATTCGTACTGTGCTCATTTGCAAAACATCTTCATGCCTCGTTTTCTCTGCGCTTCAATAAGAGTCGACTGCTCCTCAAGGCGTGAGCAAGCTGTAGCATTCATTTTCATGAGGCTTGAACCGGAATGACTCAAAAAATCCTTCCGAACGCACCCCAAGGGTTGCGACCAGGCTTATCCCGACTTGCAGGGGAAAAGTGAAGGTGTTTGGCTCTTTCGGCGGGGACGGAGATGTGCAGCCTCAGTTGTTCTTGCACGGCCTCAGACTTCCCGTATCGCTTGGGCGCCAGCTTTTCTGCTGGTTACCCACGCTCCAAAAGCACCCTGTCCCTCAATGCAGCCAAAAAAACAACATATGCCCGTTTTCATTTGATCAGCGGTCAGGCAAAGGTTAAAACGTCAGGGCTCGAACACTCCTCACCCACCTGGAGGCCATGCGAGGGCGACTGTAGGAAGACAAGGTGGAAAATCGGGACATCTACAAAAAGAGCGTATCCTGTGGTGGTTTCATTTCTTAGCTTCTCCAACCAAGAGCGACAACATCACGACCCAAGACGGGTTATCAGTATCAGCATCCCGAACAGAATTTTTTGATAGGGGAAGATCAATCAACACCGTGGGCTCGGGACAAGGAAATATTTCGGAAAAAAATTCTTAATCAATATAGCAGTCAATATATGGATAAAGATATACTCAGTCATTTATTAGCCAATCTAAATCGCGAGAGATTGTAGCCCTCATAATTTCTTTACTAATATTATAAACAGGATTTGTAAGCATCCTGACATCTTTGGCCGTTGGAGCTAAAGTTTTTTACGACAATGATTAGTATTTACTCTCTATTGAAAATACTAGAAAAATTCTTTGATTCAACTCTATCGCACTACAGGAATGTAAATATATAAAAAGACGATAAGCGGCGTATCCAAAATAACGTTAAAAACATACGGGCGGAAACTTTGAAATATTGACGATTACTATTTAATACACTTTTGGCATATTAGTGATGGAGTCGAGCGATTTTGGGACTGGTGTTGAATAGTTCGGAGGGTATCTTAGCGAGTCGGGAGGAGTCACCAAGATCAAGGACGAGGCACAGAGACAGGTTTTTTTCTCCTTCTGATAGATGAATGGGTCTTCTCATCACTGTTGAACGGGTTTTGATTTGACTGATGCTTTGTAGGGGAACATAAACAAGAAGTTTTTGAGGTGTAGGACAGAAGATGAAGGCTTGGCAAGTTCTGCTGGCGATCGCGGTGTTTGCGGTCCTGGCCAGTCCGGTTATCGGCACTGATGATCCAGACGATGCATGGGAAGAATGGGGAGAGACCAAGAGTCAGAAGGAGAAGGATCGTCAGAGACCTAAATTCCAGCCGAAGGTCGACATGAGGCCCGGGAAAAAGGTAGGAAAAGCATGAGCACTTCTCATTCGCGTGGAGACGATCAAGCTTGTTCAAAACATTTTTGCGGATTCAACGTGGTTTCAGGTGAACATTGATTCTTTAATGGGATCCGTTCCCAAGAAGCTTCAGCTTTTCTTCGTCAAGGGGAACTTTGCGAACGAGCCAGCCTGCAATGCCCGTGTTGCTCAGTGGCGTGAGCAGCTGAGAATTGGAGCCGTTGAGGCCAACATCAGCTGTGTGAAAGCAGGAGATGAAATAACTATTGTAGGACGAGCGGAAAGCCAGCGAGACGCTCACAACGCTAAGGATTTTCTTTTGCGGTTTGATGAGGTATGAAAGCACAGGAGCCATCCATACTCGTAGAGTCACAAGCTTTCGAGAACGAAGCTTTGAGGCAAGCCCTTCCTCATACTGCTTTGCTCAATTGCTTACCGGCACAGATCACTAGCGTTAAGATCGACACCCAGGAGTTCACAGAACCGTTGGTGCGTGGAGATGAAGACGAGGATGATCTCTGATCCAACGCGTGTACGAAGTTGTTGATCTGAACCAAACCTAGCTAGCCACCCAGTACTCCTCAACTAAATATACTAAAACTACCTTTCCAATGTCTGGAGATTCTCGTTGAGAGTCGATGTTGCCTCCTTGCGCTCTTAATCGCTGCCTTGCTTTGCCCGCACCTTGCGATCCCGTCGAGGCCTAAGCCATCATTTCTAGCACTGCCTGATACGGGGCTGTCCTCGTCAGAAACTGCGTGGATATCGAGGATTTGACTTCTCATGAAAATGAGGTTGTATTTACAGAGTATTGAAGGCTCGAGAACACTGTACACAGGTAGTTGATTAGAAAAATCTTACTAAAACTAAAGGATTTTGGAAAAGAACGATAGTGGAGGTAGGGGCAAGCTTCGCGCGACCCCGAGAGCCCACCATCTAATCGTCACTTGCTGTGTCTGTGCTCATGAAGTGCACCGGGATATCGGAACATGCTGCCTCGAAAGCTTGCTCAGCATCCATCTCTCCTAACAGCTGCAGAAAGGGGATCATTTTCAAGGCAGTTTCATGCCATTCCTGCTCCGGGTCAGAAGTTGGCACAATCCCAGCACCAGCATAAACGATCATACGCTGTCCAACGAACAATGCTGACCTTATGGAAACGCAAAATTCGCTACTGTTCTCCCCTACATAACCAAATGGACCAGAGTACAGCCCCCTGAAATGAAGGTAAATGAAAGCGCTTCACAGTGAGAAAGCCGCATGGGTCATCCACACGACTGGGCCTGTTGACCACTTCCAAATCAGCCTACCTGTCGAATGGCTCCAAGTCTGACAGGCTCGACTTGGCAACCGACGTCGGAAGTCCGCACACAGCGGGAGTTGGATTCATCGCTTGCAGTAGTCTCGTTGCGTTGTCCAGCAGGCTCCTTTCCGTTAGTGAAGCGGAGAGTTTGGTGCGCAGATGAACGAGGTGCGGGAGGTGGACGATATCGTGAGTCCCATCCACAGATCTAGCTCCACACTGCTTGAGCGACGAAATTATGTGCTGCGTCACCAGACCCTGTTCGTATCGATCCTTCTTCGACGACAGAATATATTCCACCGCCTCTTTTCTGTTCCCGTCCACCGCGCACGTTCCTGCCAGAGACTCCGTCAATACCTCGAAGCTTTCAAGATAGAACAATTGCTCCGGTGAACAACCCAGAAACACCTTATCCTTCATCGGCTGGAGACCGAAGAGGAATCCGTTTGGGGTAAGCTCATGGAGTAGCGGAAGCAAGCTAAAGGGGTCTGGAGGGGTCCTTTCGCACTCAAAGTTGAAAGTCCTCGCCAAAACAATCTTTGAACTCTCGCCGGCTTGGAACTTGTCCTTTATCGATTTGATCGAACGAGCCCAATCCCCTGACTTGCTCCCCTGGCTCTGATGAGACAGTGGAGCATTCCATGAAACCAAATCATCGGCGTGCCCAGTGATCAGCTGTCGTAGCGTCCCCTCTGAATGCTCTCTCCATCGACTTTGAGACCGGTCCACATTTAGCACAAGAACACCCCCTTCCCTATACTCAACCACGGGCACGAAAACCAGCCCATCTGCTCCAAAATCTTCCCATTCAGAACCTGCGGGCCGCTCCGAATCGAACTTACCAGCCACGTACACTCTAAGACCCTTACACAACTCCCCGACCTTGGACAGACTATCCAAGCTTTCTCGTTTCCACGCGAATCCAAGACCCCCGACCTCGACTCCGCCTTCGCGAGATCGGTAGTAAAACCTCTCCTGACAACATGACCCTAGTCTCCTCACAAAATCGAGAATAGACTGAGGTCCCGACTCGCTAACCTCGACCTCTAGCCGAAGCCAGCCGGAATTTCCCCTGCACCCTCGGAGTCCATCCAATAGTTTCCGCAGGCCCTCGTTTACCCCGCAAACACCCCCAATTCGCTGCACGACGTCCTCTCCATCACCGACTTCTACCTCTGCGCCTCCCATCCCATTACACATCAAGCCGCCCTGAGGTCCTCTACCAACAACCACCCCGCCAACCTCACCAATACTCATTTCACCTCAGTATCAAAACAAACCATTCCACCAACCCGCTTCATGAAGCAATTCGAAAAACAACTCCTGCGATTCGACAGACGCATCCCAACATTACATGTTTACCAGGTCCCACCCTCCCCAACCCCCTCCCTCCCTCCCGCCCAATACACGTTGCCTGCTAACTGTCGCTCTTTATGCTCATCGACATTCGCGACCTCGGAACTCGAGTTCCCAAAGCAAACACCTCCCCGAAGACAAAAGTTGGCACTGGACTTTTCCCACAATGCAAACTCTCCCCCCCCCTCTCTATCCATCTCAATACCCCCCGAAAAAACTGTCATCAGGGACAGTGCCGAATAGAAATTTAATTTTGTCGTAAATAAATCGGTGGTTCTTGGTCTGCAATTTTTCTGGGAAGGTATGAAATTTACCTTCAAATAGCAACCAGAACGAGGATGGTTGGCTTGGCAGTGGACTCTAGTGTGCACAGTTAAACGAAACACAAAGTCATGTACGGCCACAACGTTTTTCCTGATGAACAGGTCTTCGGCTACGAACACTCTTGAGCTTGAGAAGATCATCGAGCATCATCAAGTTCTGCTTTTCTCGTAGTCTCAAAGCTGCCACTTCCAGGCGCGAGTCACTAGCATCATGTTGAAAGGGAAGGGGGGGGGAGGGAGATGGGTGGGGATGGGAGCTGGAGGGGGGGTAAGAATTCCGTGATTTTGTTTCAGGATCGCTTTGAAAAACAATGAAAAAAAGTTACTCGTCTTGAAAATTTACCAATTCGAATATCTCCGGGTCTTACACAAATTTAGCGCAAGCTATTTTCTAAGCATGTTCTAATTTAAGGATATAAATCTTGTATTAAATAATTTTCAATGAATATATCGTATTTTAAGCACTCTATTTTCTTTAATTTTGGAGGCCAACGATCGGCGTTTTGGAGGCGAACGATCCCGATGTATACATTGTTCCAACATTGGGAAATGGCTTGTCCCAAATGGGGTGCTTATGTGGGACAGTAGGGACATCCCTTCTCTGCATCGTACTTGTTTCCCATCACCGGTTTTTGGGTATGGGAGGATGAGGGATGAAACAAAAGAACACGCTGCCATGCGCTAATGTTTCTGTGTTCTTCTGTTGTAGTGTATCAAACTCTTGTCGTCCTATTGATGCTCCTCTATTTCATATTGTGTTCAACGGAGACGGAAGTATACCGGAGAAACACACGGCTCCAGTGAAAGTACTCCTCCGGCGGTCAACGATGCGAGGGAGAAAAATATTGCAGCCACTAGCGAATAAGGAAGCTGAATCTGGAATTGATAATTTCCTGCTTCCTGCGACTCTGAATCCATGACGTGTATAAATGCCTTTGTTAAAACGCGGTGAGTAAATACTCGGACGTGGTTTTTCCCTCTGACTGGATGATGCTGGTTTAGTACTCTCCTCGTGTCGCATTTCACCCCCGGCATGCACGGGCTAGGCCCTATGGCGAAAGGATGACTGTGCTTGAGCGTGAGCAGAGTCCTTGGATGTCTAATGATTTACACCGTCGACCAGGAAACCCATTGGATGGTGTTATGCAGTGGTACTTATTCTTCGTCAACTGTTCGCGCACGAGTGAAACCACTCAACCATGTCCTTATCCATTGCCTCTCATTCAGAACGGAATCCATAGCATGAGGTTCAAAGATTACCTCCACCGAGCCCACTCCATCCTCCTCCAGCTAAGCCTATACTACTGGCACGCATTGTGACAAAGTAGCACATGCCAAGCCAGTTAGGGGACACAAGTAGTAGTTCAGGAGCCTCCATAGCTCAGTGGTGGATGCAACAGTCTAGGAAGCTGTAGGTCGCGAATTCGATTGTTGGCTTCATGCTAATTTTCGTAGCGAGCCAGGGCGTCCTGATAAGCTCCTCAAGGAACTGTCTTTGACTCTCTGGCGTTCAAACGCTGCTTTTACCAGCTGAAACATCACGTTTCTAGCTGTTCAACACCAGTCTTGGGCGCACTCCGTTGCTCATAGTATCTTCGATACGGAGAGTTGTTGGACTCAAGACGCGCGTCATGAGCGTCTTGAGTCCCGCTTCTCACGGTAGGCTCTGGATAGACGCTGATGATGAGGTAGTACTAGTTCTCACTCTAGGACACTCACGGCTGAACATAAATTATGCCAACCTTTTATTCCTATTTTTATTTGAAAAAGCCGTAACTTGAGTTTCCAGATTCATAATACGAGTAGTTGCCCAGAAAGTAATAAATCAGGAACAGAAAATTCGAAATAAGTTCTGAAATATATATAATTTGGGTTTATCACGTTCTATTTTTGTGTTTTTCTGAAAGGGCTGTTTAGTACGTGAAAATCGGCAGTCGCAAACTGGTGATTCAAGCGGGAGGGCCCATCCCGGTCCAGAGGGTTTGTGACGGCAAGGGTACTTGGGTGCTATAGCTATACAGCGATCCAGGTTTGGGAATGGTTTGTTATTTTGCTAATCTGGACATCTTCAAGTCTGCATTTAGAATCGAACTAATGGGGCTCTGAATTCCCCTGGAAGGTTTGTACGCGGGTGCAAGCTGATCGAGATTCTTGGATCAGATTCTTTGTGCAAATGTCTGGGATGCGGCCGGGATCTGGATCGAGACCTGGATCGAGATCAGGGACACCATTGAGGGCATGGTCAACTGCATCTTCTTCACGACCGGGATCTGCGGGCTCGCTAGGAACCTCTGATCGTGGTACCGTTCTGTTGCTGAGGTATCGTGACTGGAAGACTTGAAAACCCCCCAACTGAACAGCGTCATTTCTAAAAATGTTTACTCTCATTATCGATGATTAGGGAACTAGTTCACGCTCATGTCGGCAAAACGGAGGTTCGCCTCACGCCCGAATTTATCCGCGTCGGCTTATGACAGGGGTCTCACTTTCTCTTACCCTTGAATTCGATGAATACGATTACAGGGTGGTGCTGACGCACGCCAGAGCGTTAATACGTTAAGGTACGCTATCCGAGTCGTGGGCTCGAAAATCGGGCCACCACCGTCCTTGTCAAGTACAAGCGCGGTTAGCGACGCGATCGTGCGAAGGCTCGCGAAGTCCCATAGACATGAGGATGCGACAAGGTGTGTACTGGATGTTTTCATGATCGGTCTTTCCATGCGAGTTAGGATGCTCAGCAAACCGGCTGCAAATCTTTAATTTCCCCAAGGGCATCGTACCTTATTGAAGTGCTTCGCTCAAATGACTCGTTGGGCAATCCCCAGCTACTTCTTCAGCTGCTCGATGCTCTCACGGGTTCTGCGCACGATGATATATATGCGGCCTGGCCAACAGAAACTCAAAAGGTTCCTTCACCCCAGTGCTGTGAGATGCAGGCAGAGTGTGATATCTGACCTCACAGAACTGATTGGATATTGTTTCCGCTGGATCACTTTGATTCTACCCCTTGCAGGTCTATGAAAACTATGGCGACCGCGTGGATTCACGCGAGCCCAAAGAGCCGCTGCTGGACTTACCTAGCTCAGGAATTCCACGGCCACCGTCGAGCAAACCCCAGCAATCTGGATCGGATCACTCCGGACGCGCGGTTCCCACTGGAATGGACGCGACTGAATCACCAACAGTTCCGCCTCCAGCACCGTCACCTGAGCTTTTGGCGGCTGTAGTTCAGCGCGAGAATTCGGCAGTTCCAGAAAGGGTCCTACTCAGGCAGGCGCTCTTTGTTTTGCATGGAATTGATGGCGACCTCGTGAAGTCCGATCCCACTGGAAATGGACACCCATCGGTAAGTGACCGCCGCACCCGGCAAGTTGGAAAGGGTGACCAGGGCCTAATAATGAGCTTGTGGTGGTGTGCCTTGCAAAGATATCATCAAAGATTGGTCGTGGCAGGAAGGGGCTGTTGATTAGGGTCTGTGGATTAGGAGCTATCCTCTCACGAGTGAGGGAATTCTCTCAGTCGAGCTCGGAGCAGGACGAAACCAGCGGTGGTGGGAAGGGGCTTGTCGTAGGAGCCTTCAAAGCCGCGCTGTCAGCGGAACTGGACAAATTCTTCGCCGAAATGGCGGCAATCGAAACGCAGGGCAAAAACGACAAGGCATGGTCGTTGAGAAGACTGACGTCATGGTTGGTCCCTCCACGTCCGTTAGCCTGTAGTGGAGCCCGCCTCCAACTGATTTCCGATATCCGTTTGCTACTTTCCCCAGGGTCGAAGAGTCATCTTCTCGGATACTGCTGATGAACAAGCTCGTATCCATCTCCATGAAGCTCAAGGGGTGTGCGCTCACGAGCGAGCTGGACAGACAGTCGCGAAGAACGGATGGGGACGTTGGTAGGACTGCTCGGCGTCTGTATAGACAGTCCTGCCGTCCAATCCTCAGGATGCTGAGGAAGTGGCTTGCGGAGGGAGTAATCGACGACGAGTACGATGAATTCTTCATTTTCGCGGATAACTCCGTCCAACCCGTCAGGCTTTGGAGTGAGAAGTATAAGCTCGTACCAGAACGTATTCCCAGCATGATTACTCCTGAGGTAGCAAGCGCCGCACTGATTGCGGGGAAAGCAGTTGACTTTCTGCGAGCCTGCTGCGACGACCGTGAATGGGTGCTCCAAAGGGCGTCGAAGATGACCGAAAGAGATTTCGAGGACAATCGGGAGCTATCAAATTTAACAGAGGCGATCACGGCGGCTAGCAGTGAGGCATCAGAGCGTGTCAAAAAGCTCATGTTCGGAAAGTTCCGGTAAGCACAAGGATCCTAGAGCGTACATCTATTTTCGACCTCTGCGCTTGCCAGTCTTTTTGCCCGGCACCACTTGAGTTTAAGCTTCGCCCGTGGTTAACTCGACATCCTCACCAGGCTCGTGGAACATCTGGAATCGCTGAGATCCTATTTGCTCTTGATGAGGGGAGACTTTGTGCAAGTGATCACTGACGCCTTGGGCGAAGATCTGGACAAACCCGCCGGGATGATCCTGAGAAATAATCTAGTGCGGGTTCTTGAGAACTCGATGCGTATTTCGCCCGGTGAGAACGAATCGGAGGTTGACCACGATCGGCTCGATGTCCGGCTACTCGAGGCCTCGAAGAAAGACACGGGTTGGGACATTTTCCGGCTCGATTATCGGTTTACAGAGGCCGCGCTTGAGAACTTTTTCAGTGACAGGGTTATGAGTCGGTACATGAGGATTTTTGCTTTTCTCTGGAAGCTGAAGCGCGCTGAGCATTATTTAAGAGACTTGTGGGAAGTCCAGAGGAGCTGGAACGCGTCCTTGAACAGCTCTAGGAATCAACTGTTTCTGCAGTGCGCTTTTCTGAGGGTGAAAATGAACCATTTTATTCTCAACCTTCAGTACTTCCTTGTGTAAGTATTTAGCTATTTCCCCGATTTCATCCTTCGGCGTTGGTCCAGGACATTCTTGACAAGTGCCTTGATTTTTTTTGAGACTTTTTCGGCTGACCCCCTACGCCCGTTGCAGGTACGAAGTTTTGGATAGCTCATGGAAGACTTTTATGGAAGAACTCAAGTCCGCGAGCGACCTACAAGTGTTGCTGGGTTCCCACGCGAACTACCTGAACTCGATAACAACGAGGGCACTCCTTAGGGAAGAGTCAAGAGATCAACACGAGCGTATTCTCAGAATTTTGGACACCGTATTAGACCTGAAAGAGCTGCAGGATCAAATTTACAAGCCAGGGTCTGGCTTAGAAATCGGCATGCAGGCGGGTGGAAGGGTAAGCGTGCAGAAACAGATTCTGTGCACTCCGACAGCGCTACTTGTCTGCGGCTTAGCTCGTTGCTCTGTCACTCGAACACCGCATAGGTAGACACGCAGAGTGCCCTCGGAAAGCTCGAGAAGGAGTTTGACTCTTCCATGGCTGGACTGTTGGAATCACTCAATGTGCGGACAAACGACGACAACTTGGTCCTACTGGCTCTGCGTTTGGACTTCAACGAGCACTACAGCGTATTAGGGAGAGAACGCTTCCTCTGATAATCGAGCGTCCGCCCCGGTTGTTTCCTTCTGTCAATACTGACGAGGAGAGTTCGACGACGTATCCACGAGGCACCCTAAGGGTCGGAGAAATGCCGCCTCTGAATTCCATGAGAATGGGTTACTCTCATCCATGGTCATGCATATAGCAACGTATTGGAACGGAGACCGTTCTGTGTTGGTGTGTATTTAAGACAATAGAACAGGCACATACGCGAAAAAGCTAGCGAGTAAACTTGACTAGAAAAAACAGAAGGCTAGAGGAAGGGAGGTTCAGCAGAAGAAGCAGAAGAGACCAGTGCCATTGTCTCAACGCGCTCTGTCGAACAGAAGCTTTTCTCTGTATCCGTGAGGGGCGCCTTGCATTCAATGGTCGTTCAGCCCTTCCTTGACTGAGCATCGACGAACCGTTGCTGGCTTCCTCGCCTAAAGGCCCTTGTGTACACTGCGCGCTCTGGAGATTCCTCGATTCTGTCGGCGAGGGTTGATCATCGTCGAATGTTTTCCAAGAGCACACTTGAACTGATCCAATCGATCCTTCAGTTCTTTCGGGCAGCAGCTGCGAGGCTAGATATCCGATAACCGATGTGGATGTGTAAAAAAGCGGGCCAAACTGTTAGCGAAAACAGACCAATTTCTTTCAGATCTACGTGGTCGTAGCACTGGGCAGCAGGGCGACTACGTTTGTGTCGAGCATATCCCGAAAATTTCTCGATCCTCATCGGACTGCTCTTCATTCTGTCAGTGAACCCGGTAAACACCCGTTGCGGCACCGTCGTGCAAGGATCGGACAGCAGAGCGAGCGTTGCTTGGTGTCTCCCATAGATGTGCATGGTTGATGCGCAGGACTTTCTTGGCAGTCGACAGGCACTGGTAATGGTAATGGAAAACTGATTTCTAGATGATGGAAGCAACACGAGATCATGGCGATGAATCGAAACGAAAGACTGGTTCTAGCGACACTGGAGAACTGGAAGAAGCGTCGATGAGGAAAGACCAAAGTCAAGGGGCAGACTCGGGAGGGGGAGGCGGGGCGCAACAAGAGGATCTACCCTCACCTTCTGTTCCACTGAATGGAGCAGAGAGTAGAGAAGCCAAGGCCAATGGTAAAAATTTATCAAGAACAGGGAGTTCAGATCAGCTGGACTGGATACAGCAGTCGGTTCAATCTCGTGTATTTTTCCTGTCCACAGAACAACAAGCTACATGCTCCGAGCAAAAGGCCATTGAAATTTCAGCGGGTGCGAAGATTGCAGAAGCAGGAGGTACGTCAGTTCGTGAAACAAGAGAACAGATCTCTACAATATAAAAGTCCAATAACGCTCTGGGGTCTCGACTTGCGCATCCTCATCGCATGCTTCAGAACTGGAAAAAAGCTCTCATTCTGATGCAGACCTTGAGGGGGTGAATAAGCCATCGCCCGACGACCCACAATCGGAACAGCGTTCGTGATCAAGACCATGAACTTGCTCCGGGTTATCTCGACCAGAACGTTGAAACCGAATAGATTTTCTTTCGTCGCATGTATAGATGAATCAAAGCAGAGCGCAGGACTTTCGAAGAACGCCCTCAAGAAGCTGAGGAAGAGAGCGCAACTTCAGGAGCAGAAGAGTCTCAGGAAACAGAGGGAAAAGAGAATAAGGCAAGAGTTTCATGATATGAGAAGAATAGAACGCGAGGTAGCATTTCTAGATCAGCATTATGACCACAAGTGGAGATCGCTTACGAGGTCAGCTGAAGACTAATGACCTTCGGAAAAAAATTCGTTTCTTCCAGGAACTGCTACAATCTATGACCGAAGAGGAGCGAGAGACTTACAGAGCCGGAAAGCGGGCACGTTCTTTGGAGTTAAGGGCGAAGGAGAAAGAAAGCATTCAGACTACGAGGAAGATGATCGCCGAGAGCAAACAAAGAGTCTGCATCGATATGGAGTGGCATTCTCAGCTCACGGAGAAGGAGCTAAACTCACTGTATAAACAGCTTAACTACACGTACTCTGCAATCAGAAAAGTACTTTTGAGGCACCATTTTCTGACCTTGTAGAGGTCGTGGTTGAATGTTGGCTGACGTAACCACCTCCAAACTTGTTTGTGTACCTGAAAGGCCGTTGCTGGAGGACGAAAGGGCCTGAAGCTGATTTTTACTGGTGTGGATGCCGCTTTAAAGCAAGACATGGAGCGAAAGGTACGACGACCTGTATCTGTCAACTAAGAAGCAGTCTATTGCTGGTCGCAAGAAAACAAAGCTCCGCGCTTGATCCGAATGTATTCGAGAACTCGTTCGATGAAGGTTTTCGCGATCTGCGCTTGCAAACGTCGAACTCCTCGCAGCCTCTGCAGGGTTTGTGTTCGGAATCTAACCTCCTTTTTCGACTTTTGTCCTGGGGTCAGCTTAACGGTTCCGACAGCTGGCCTGTTGTGTGGAGCGAGGCGACTCTTCTCGACCAATTCAAATGCGAGAAGGATTCACTGGTGTATTTAACTCACGAATCATCAAGGGTCCTAAAACAACTGTCGGAAGATGAGGTACGCAGTGGAAGACAATTCCTTCAGCCTAAGGCATGAGTCGGCTTTTTCTTCTAAGGCGTCAGTGCGTTTAGTCGACATCATGTCGACTGAGGTCGATCTGGTACGATTGGCTCTTCAAGGGACTGAACGCGCTAGTTTGAGATTGCGCAGGTGTACATTGTTGGTGGAATCGTTGATCGAAATCGCATTAGAGGGGGCACTGCCAGCAAGGCAAAGGAGGTCGGACTACAGACCGCTCGCTTAGAGCTCAGTGAGGAATCCTTGCGTTTTACTAGCGGAACTACTGTCTTGACAGTGAACCACGTTGTGGAGATTCTTCTGGAAGCCGCTAACGGAGCGGCTTGGCGAGATGCGGTCATGAAGGTTCGAAAAACGATTTTCAGCTTTCGTTTTGCTGAATGCGCGGCTCATAGATCTGGGGCTCTTCTGTGAACAGGTTCTTCCGGCAAGGAAGGGAGTCATTGACACAAGCAAGAAGAAATAGCAACAAGAGTTACTCGTGGGCCATTTACACCGTCAATTTTTCATATCCTAGCTTTTACTTTATTAAAAGAATAATCGGAAAGCGGTTGAGACAGGGATTTTGAGATCTCAACCGCTTTGCTGTTCGCTTTATCTTCTTCGTTCTCCGGTGATGGCCACGGACCTGGAGGTGTTGAGTATGAGGTCGCGCTGCCGGTGGTAACGGCAATTTGCTGATGAGGCTGACGCCCCAGTGGTGCAGCGGGTGGCGGATCTAGTGGTCACTGATCTGAGTGCTCGTCGGAGTGAGTACGTCGACCTTTTCTATCCCTCGTCCCCAGGCTGGCTACCAGATACCTAGCTAGCGTCTGCTCGACGCCGAGGCGCCGCAGCTCGGTCAATGCGGGCAACTGCAAGGAATCCCCAGTTACACTGCGGCTATGTTGGACTCTACGCTTCAGCGATTCGGCATGTGCCCTACCGGTTTGTTCCACTCATCATCAAGTGCCTTTGGTTCAGTTGATAGTGTCTTTCGGAACAAAGCAGGGCGGCTTGATAGCCTCTTCACGGAGCTGTCTTTGATCCTCTGTCGTTCCAACGACTGCTTTGTTGTTGGACGCGTCTAATCAGCATCTTGTTTCTCGCTTCCCAGGGTAGTTAGGCTCTGAATAAACGGATGTATGTATGTCATTTAAGAGCTCACCCGCTTTGCTATTCCCTCTCTTTGTTCTCCAGTGGTGGGCACGGACCGGGAGGTGTTGAGTATGACGGTCGCGCTGCCGGTGGCAACGGCAATTTGCTGATGAGGTTGAGGCCCCAGTGGTGCAACGGGTGGCCGATCTAATGGTCACTGATCTGAGCGCTCGTCGGAGTGAGTATATCGACCTTTTCTATCCCTCATCCCCAGGATGGCTACCAGGTACCTAGCATCTTGTTTCTCGCTTTCCCAAGGTAGTTAAGGCTCGTGAATAAACGGATGATGAAATCTGAGAGGAATTTGGTAGGAATTTTGAGGGGGAACTTCGGAGGAATTTCGGGGAGAAGGAATGGGCAAAATGTAACCGCTACAATTAGGAAGAAGAGGGTGACATTCTCTTTTAGCTTTTTTTGATCGAAAGCGATGTTTGCAAAGGGGAATTTTTTTTTTTTGGATTTGGGAAAAAAGTAGACTGGGTGGAAGGCTGGCTTAACAGATTAAAAGATATAGATAAATTTTTGGGGAAAACGGGGTTTGGAATGGAGGAATGGAGATACAGTGATGATTGATAAGAGTATATAGTGAGGATGGGGAGAAGGGGAGGGGAAGGATAGGATGTGGAAGGAGTGAGTGCGTGGGGAGGACTGTTGATGAGACGTTTTAAAAATGGAAGGTTATGTGTCGAGTTTTGTGGGAGGAGGGAGTGGTTCTGCTGATAAGGGGAGGCGGGTAAGGTGTAGCCGATCAAGAGGGAATTGGGTGGCGAAGACTACGGTGTATTCAAGTGGGAGAGGGCCTTCCTTTGCTGAAACTGTTGGAGGTGAGTTGTGTTTTGGATGGAGTATTGGCAATGTTACTTCGTTGTTGGAGGTGGATCGTATGGTTAATATTTTTCGGTTGTTGTGACACTGCAGAGGACACGCCGGTTTATGATGTCAACGGGAATAAACTGGCCTTGACAGATGTCGTATCAGAAGGTGGCAAGACTACTGTGATTTCGTGGTTGAGGCACTATGGTTGTTCACTATGGTAGGTTGTGTGAGAACTAGCAAAAGTTGTTCTGGCCTGATGAGCCATTGCAGTAGGGCTAGATGAATGTTCATACCTGCCAACTGAGATACCTAGTCGGACTGAACATCACCAAATCGAATTCCACTACCGTGGGCTTCAGTCGGAAGCAGGTGGCTGACCTGTCCAGGCTGAGCGATTCTGGACTGGATGAGCTGAAGAACGTTGACCTCATTGCAATTGGATCTGGAACCGCCGAGCAAGGCGCTGAGTTCTTGAAGGAGGTAAAATTTCCGGGAGAAGTATACAGCGATCCTCAGAGAAAGTAAGTAGTCGGCTATTCCCCAGGCCCACTAGGCTTTGCTTTTCATCAGAAGCTGAATGTTTCAGCTCAATAATTCACCCCCAGGACCTATAAGGCGTTGAACTTTACAAAAGGGGTTCTGAGTACGTTCAACCCGGCCGGACTTGGAAAACTCATGGAATCGTTCTCCTCAGGGAATAAGCAAAGATTTGAAGTCATTCCGACCGACCCATTTCAACAAGGCGGATGTTTGGTTGTATCTCCATCCAACGAAGTTGTCCTGCTGCACCGGGACGATTTTGCAGGAGATCACGTGGAGGAGAGCAAGCTTCTTCAGGCTTTGAAGAGCGTTTGAGCTCTATGATATGTATAAAGGGCTTCGGCCAAAGTTGATGGGATGTCTCATGGTCTCGCGAAAAGAATGCAGCGGTGTGATATGCTTCTCCACACACTCGTTTGGTTCCACCTTGTCGTTGCTTCCTCGTGGTCCCACGATACCTGCCAGACTAGAGCCAGCTGCGGAATCTTACCTGAAAGATTGAGCAACCGCATGCACGAGAAAGCCAAAGCCCTGCCCTCCCCCCTTCCCCTCCGGGATGAGCAACTCCTCCTTTTGGACTGGGAAAACCATGCTACTGCCTGGCCACTTCGTTCGCTGTACTCCTCAACCTGTGTAATGGTATATTATTCTCGACTCTCTCCTTTATAAGATTTTTCGTCTGTCACATGGGACTTGCCCACGATCCAACACTACCGGAAGCGGTCAACTAATAGAATATATATCTTTCTCAAGAAGCAAATGCTGTGCCATCTTACAAAGAGCTTGCTGAAAGCTCTCCCGTATGGGATGCAAACCATCCCAGCAAAGCAGTCCACACCAGACCGCATGCGAACTGCTCAGGCTCACAGCAATCGTTTCTAAAGAACTCGCCACAAGACGGCGTGGAAGCAAATCCCTCCGTAATAACTCTGCGATCAACTTCGGTCCCGCGGGATGGGCGAGGATGTTTCCCTTGTTCCGCGGAGCCTCTCTTCATCTACACATCCTCGCGAATATACACTTTTGACGAATAGCAGGTGGGCTCGTGGACGCATAGGGCTAAATATTATTCTGAAACCCGTGAGCACTTGACAACTGCACACCTCCCAGCAAGGACTTGCCCTCGTAGCGTCTATCACGACTGTAGTCGCAAGGTGGAATGAAGATGTACCGTCGGTGCTGTTCTATGGCCAACCCCGCTCTGAAACAAAAAAACAGAAGCAAGAACGACCCCACGAGCAGTTAGAACGTCCATACGAGCATCCACTATGAGCTCCTTCGCTATCCCCGTACCTGTCTCGTCTGATCAAGTACTGGATGAATCCTTCAAGACCCTCCTTATCTTCGTCAGTCTCAGGTTCAAAGTACAATAACGGGGAATTGATGGGGAGCATAGCCAACGTCAAATGCATCAGAGCGAACCTTCTTTCTACTGTCAGCGTGGACGGAAAATTCTGCAGTTCAAGAAAAAGAGACATAAACCCAGGGGTTGAGATTCATTTATGCCCGGACTGGAGGCTTCCCTTGACGCAAGGACAAGCCAAAAACAACAGTTTCGCGCGATTTTCTTACGTCTCCAAGTGATTCTCCATCGATTTGGTGAACGATTAGGTTACAGACAAACTTGTTAGTTTTCATCAGCTTGCATCTCCACCATTTCTTTCGAGCTAACGTGGGGTAGACCTTCCTCCATACGTCTGGGTCTTTCACATCCAGCGTGGGATCAATCAAGCTGTTGCGAAACACAAGGTATTAGTACAAAGCTCAACAAGAGGGCTGTCAGTTGACAATCATCAGGGCTAGGCAACTCACTTCCATAGGGCTCGATCTGTCTGTAGCGACCGCCACGGCTGCTGAAGGCAGAGTTGTCTCCACAGGGAAGGCTTGCTGCCGCACTTGTTCCAATCTTTAGATACTCCTCTGGCAACACTCAAGTCCTTGGCGCTCAAGTAGCGGAAAACTGTCTCCAGTATGTCATGTACGGCGTACCACTCCACTGCAGTATTCTCGTCCTTGCTGTCGTCACCAGATATTGAAGACGACCTCGAAGGACTATCAACTATCGAACTTTCTGTTTCAAACGCGAGCTCGGCTGGATCGGGGAAGAAATGCGGGCGAGGTGAAGGGAGTTTGAAAGTCAGTACTCTTCAAATGATGAGCAAAAGGAGCCGGTCCAAGACACAAGTTCAAACTTATATGGCCTCACCTTCGCGAGTGCACTTAATCAGCATTGTCCTCAAGGAATCCCTCATGAAGGACGCATTTGCGTCGTTCAGCTGTGGTTTTCTTCGCACGTACTCTATGAGTCCTTTGAGCTCCGATTCCATTCTCGGCACTGAGTCTGGCGACCATAGCGGCTTCGCGAGAACACTCATTTCTTCCTCGGGTCGGTCCGAATTTCTGCAAGTACGAAAATCGCAGCACCGGGGTCAATATAAAGACTAAAAACAAACTCTGGCGAGGGACTCATGATTCTCTCGGCAAGTTCAAGCCAAGCAGTAAACGCGATGAACTAGGTTATGAAACAAACCGTTCAAAAAGTCATGCCAAAAAAACCAAGGGCCAATGCAATGGGGGGAAAACAGATTGTTATGAAAACACCAATAAATTCTGTACCAAACGGTGGAGGAGCATACCCAGACCGAGCATCATCTTGAATATCTTGAAGCCCATCGTCGCCTTCCATTACCACCCTGCTTCTCTTCCTCGTGCTCCCTTCAGCGACTCCGTGCAACATGAAGCCTCCACCAAGAAATAAAACACAACAAACAAGACCCGAACCAAACCAGGATTGCAAGTATCGAGCGATATCAAAAACGTTCAATTCTCACTTCCCGCAAACAAAGCAAACTATCTTCTCAAAGAAACAACACCCGACCTTTCTCTTCAAAGTCAACCAAACCCAAACAGCTTTGTGTTGGTCCTATGATGGCCACCCCGTCCCACCCCCAAGCACAAGGCCTCCTCAACACACAATACTCCAACAAAATTAGCAGATGACCATATTCCCTTTACACAAAAATACAAGAACTACAACGCCAAGGCTTTCAAAACCAAGTCTTCCCACCTCAGCTCTTCCAGTCTCGCTCAAAGCAACATGCTGTAATCCTAACCTATTTCCCCCCTTTCCCCCTCACACCCCCCACCCCCCAGCCCCCCACTCACCCGATTACCGCACCCTCAGCAATTCGCAATCCCTCTCCCAACTCTAACGGTATTCTAAACTCATAACAACCAAGCTCTCCACGTAAGAAAAGATGCGCTACCCGCCTCCCAGTAAACAAACCACCCCCCACAACACCCCCTTGCAATCCACCAAACAAAAAGACAAAAAAAATTCCTTCTCACTTTTTAAGTAGGCTCAAACCGAAAAACACACAACAAACGCAAAAACATAAAACACATAAAACACATGAATTATTAAAATGAATCGGAGGGAAGTGACTTTTTTTTGTTAGTATGGTAAACCTCTTTAAAGACGATACAAGTTGTCCCTCCCTTTGAAAGGTACACAATTCCCATCACCCAGCCCTACACCTCTCTGTTTCACCCCCCCAAAAAAGAAGCCAAGGACTTTCTGCTCCAACAGAAGGTCTTTTTTTAGAGTATTTACCATATGAGCAAGTGACCACAACAACGTTTTTAGATCAATATTTATTCAAAAAACCTTACTTACTACTTTTCTTCGATCGTTTTTTTGTGGGGAACATGGACTTTTTCCATCTCCAAACGGAAGAGTTGGTTTTGATTGACCAAGTTAGGAGGAACATGACCTTGCGAAAAGGATACATGAATTATTTTATTTTGGATTCGATTTGAGTTTAGCACAAGGTGTCGTAGCTGAGCCCCTAACTGGCTACGACACCTTCTGCTAAACTTCTAAAAACGATCTTCCAGGAGGTCCTCTAAAACGTAAAAATGACGAAATAGCTCATAAAGTATTCATTGGTAAGTATTACTATTTCATGTGGCATATCTCCCAGGGGTACGAGTAATTTCAAGACTATCTCCTAGACATGCTTTTGGGCAGCATCTTTCCCTATGTACATCCAAGAGATCAAGGGGTATATGAGCGAGTCATTTTTCTGCTAAAGGCAAAAAGTAATTGACCCCAAAGCTTTTTTTGATGTGCACGGCTTCACCTCCCAGGGAATCTTTTTTTTTGAAATGGATAAATTTCGAGGGGTATTCGAGGTATCCACGATCCAGATAGATTATCACAGGCCCAAAGACGAACGAACGAGTTGGCGAGAAAGAAATTGCGAGGACAAAAAAATTAAGGGGTCATGCCGAAGAGGTTTGTCTCAGACAGTGAGTTGGTCTACTAAAGTAGAAATGACGATGGAAGTCACATTTCTGGCAGACAATAAAATCCGGCTACAGTCCACTGGTCGCCATCCGTTTTCAATCTTTAACATTAAAACCAAACCCCCCTTCTTTGCATGCAGCGTCGTATTGATCGTTACTTCTGAACATAAAAACTTAGCCCCTTTCCGGACTCCACACATCGAGATGACGAAATTATTACCCCCCGTCGTGTGCGCATATAATTTCTGGTTTAAAGTGGTGTCAAGTGCCGCTTTAGTGTCAAACTAACTGCTTTTATCCATCTTCGTTTGTCCAAGCAAAATTTTATTCTTTTTTCGTACACTCTCAATGGCTCCGTTTTAGACCGGAGGTTGCTGGGAGGAATGGGACAAGCTCGTTTAGTGGGACACTCACGTTTGGGAGGCTTTGATTGGATTTGTTGGACACTGTGTGTGATTGGTGTAGGACAGGATTGTTTACTAGTTGAGATTGGTCGGGATCTTTGTTCGAAGATCGAGATGGGCAAACCGTGCGACAAATCTAAACTCATAGATTGGTGGAATCCTATATGTCTCTCCATGCCTTAAATTACTAAGCCCTCTAGTCTACTCGCAAACATTTCTCGGAGTCTGTCCACTTCTAGCTGACCGCTCGTAAGTATGCGGAGACGCTTGCAGAATGCTGGCACGCTTCCATCTGATGGAAATCCGCAGTATTTTTCGCCAGGGCCCATAGCGACAGAGTCCACAACACCAGCCAGGAACCATGAGGTAACAAGGCAAGAGGTAGATTCTTGTCTAGCACGGGGGCAATTCAGGAGACTATCCTCTGTCTCGTCGCGTTGTTTCTACATCAAGCCTCGCTTCAATGGTAGCGGCACTGGGCCTCCGTCTTTCTGACCTCGGCGCAGACTTGGGCTATTCATCGCAGACAGTGTATTCGCCAACTGCCGCTGACACCCCTCCTAGTCGAGCATATCAAACACTGATATGAAATCGCGTTTCTCTGTGGTACGTTCACAGCTTTGAAAGAATACTCTTCGGTGCAGCTTCGTGACTGAGCAAGCTCCTAGAAGCTGCTTCAGTCGCGAACTTCATGGCATCAATGTCGCTGCAGCCTGTCGCGAGTGCATGGACAACTCCTGCAGCTAGCACATCCCCGGCACCGGTTGTGTTCACTACCCTCTCAACCTGTCCACGATCAGGGTACTTAGCCTCCGAACAAACGCGTCGTCGCGGACCGGGTTCCAAGTATAGCCTCACCTTGACAGCAGGGAAGTGAGTAATCCTTGGCTCCATTTTCCTGCACAGGTCAGCTCCTTTGCTGCCTCGCGTAATGACTACTCGACTAACTCCCATGTTCTGCAAAACCTCCGCGCCTTCGTGAGGGGAACGAACCCGTCTCCCCGCAGCCGCTGTAGCCATCTCAACCACCTCAGCTTCATTCGGGAACATCCACGAAACCGCATTAAGGCAACCGGTTCTTACAATCTGTGCACACGAAGGCGAGGCGGAGATTTGAGAACACATCGAGCTCAGAGGCGCACATTGGACCGGTAACGCTGGCCGCTATGGCTACGACTCACCCTTGTGCTCTTTGGCACCGATGTCGGTTCGTACATCAACTCCACACCATAATGCAAGCAATGCTCTGCTACGAGCTTCAGCTCCGAGACCTGCAGATTCGCATCGACGATTGCATACCTAGACATATGAAGCAATATTGCTACTACGTTCAGGACCACTGGCAATCTGTCTTCGCAGTCCTCTGACCCCGTCTGTTGTCGTTTGTCGCATACTTAGAGTCGCGCAGAACCGAACCGTCACGAAGTACTGAAAAGAAAGGGCACGAATCATAAAGTGAAGTATCGACAACGGCAACGTGCATGTCACCGTCCTGGCCGTGTACGGCAACATAAGTGGCTGTTCGAAAACCGGGCTTCCGGATGACGTTGCTCGTCGGCAGTCCAATGTGCTTGAGACTTGATACCGCTTCGGAGCCTATAAGATCGTCTCCTACGGCAGTAATAAGATCCACGGGCAACTGGCTGATGGCCCCTAGTGCCGCGGCAACGTTCCTCGCAACGCCTCCGAAACTCGTTCGAACCTGGAAAGGACGAAGGTAAAGTATTACAACGAGGGCAACTGTGAGCACACTCTCGCAAACTTCAACGAGCTCATATTTCGAAGTCCGATTCAAATGTCATGGGCTCGGAGCGTGAGGTACAGCAGAGCGAGGAGATTAAAGTCCATAACAAATATCTTACAGTACCAGGATTCGATGTCCCCAGGATCAGTCCGTTCTGCATATCCTCTGGTTGAGTGTATATGTCGAGGACAGTAGCTCCAATCACCACTATTCCATCCCGAGCTCTAGGCACCCCGTGGTTTGCACGGGTAGAGCTCCCACCTGCTAGGTTGACGAGTTTAAAGGATTTAGGCACAGGCCTACTGAAACGGGAATTTACGTACAGATCGCTGGTCTGCTTCTCAAACGTACAATCGCAATACTCAGCAGCGATGCGCGCAGCCACTGCAGCGTTGTTCTCGACAAGCCTTCGATTGGTTGCTAGGGCTTCACCTCCCGTGTACTGGACGACCTTCGAAAGGACGAACGGGGTTATTGCTGCGCCCGCGATCCCGTTCTGTTCCGCCTCACTAACCGCCCTGTCTATTGCCTGATTGAGTTTCACAGCCTCGGCCTCATACTGTTCCGGTATCTGCGCCACCGAACCAATGGCTGTTAGAATTAACGGAAAGGCCGCGCATTATGAACTGGCAACATGCTGAGGGGTTATCGATGTTACCGGTACAGCTACGAGAGTTCCTGATGCAAGGCTCAGCCCTCGGGATGCGGAAAGTATTCTGGCAACCTCAGCCTCAGATTCGGCAATTCTCGGTGCCCTACTCCCGCTCTTTCTCATGTAGAAGGCAGGAAATTCGTCGGCGGACAGCGTAACTACAGATACCCCGAGTGTCTCAAGGCGCTCCAAGGTCTGTTGAATACGATCATTTCTCAACGTGAGACAGTGAGGGACATCCAAAACATTTGCGTAGGGTGAGCTGCCATACCTTAGGTATGTCCAGGATGCTCTTCACACCAGCAGAGACAACACAAACGGAGCTCCTTGACAACTCGACGAGATCCGCGGATTCATCAAAAGTATGTTCAGCGCCGCGGTGAACGCCGCCGATGCCTCCAGTCGCAAAGACCTTTATGCCGCTGAGCTCGCAGGCGATCTTCAGAAGTGTTTTGGTTTTTCGGGAGATATGTAACAAAGGACAACACGGCACTAGAAAATAAGCAGTGGCCAGATCGGGATGCGCTACATCACCCTAGTTAGCAGACAAGGACGTACAATAGTACCAGCTACGGTAGTTGCCCCATTGCCGCCTGACGAAATGACTGCCGCAATATCTCGTCTTGACACTTTGGCCATGCTCTGACCTTCCATAGCAAGGAGAGCTAGCTCGTCCTCCTCAAGCCCGATTCTTAGAAATCCGCCGAGAACAGCTACTGTGGCCGGAACTGCTCCATTTGTCCTGAACACGAAAGCGGGTTTCATGTCAAAGGACAAGGCTTATCAGGCGTTGCCAACCGATCATGGATCTCACCGAACAATAGACTCCAGCTTCCTGGCGGTGGCCAGGTTCTCCGGATACGGCATTCCATGAGCAATGATCGTCGACTCCAGCGCGACAACTGGTCGACCATCGCTCAGAGCATTCGCAACTTCAGCCTTGATCCGGATTCTATCCTCCAAACTATGATCCACCTCCATGTTCCAAGGCTCCGCCGGAGGCACGCTCGTCTTGCCACAATGACTTTGTTCCGACGTTTCCGCAGGAAGGTAGTCGCGATCGAACAGAGGAGCACCTCCTTGCGCTAACCGCAAGATCCTCGCGAGGGCGTCACGCAACGCGCTCCGCAGTTCACTGGCTACAGATCTAAGGCGAGATTGCCCTGCTCGCAAAGCATCTCTCGCGGTGCGCGCGGAAGGATCGTTATGTACGTAGAAGGAGAGATAGAGCAAGGACGAAAGTGCTTGGTTTGCTCCCGATGCCCGTGATGGATGGAGGAATCGGATTAGAAGAAGATATCCAAATCCGCACCAACGCCGAAGACTTTCGCAGTTGGCCTCGAGTTTGAGCTAGAATTTGGATATCCTCGAAGCATGATGAGCTCCAACCTCTTCTTGGTTACCCGTCGAGACGCATGGAAAGCGCAAAGTTCCTCCACCTCCACCTAAGAGCACAGTCATTTGATGTGGATACTTGTCTCTCTGCATGAGTGGAGCTGTTTAGCAAACGCGGCACTGTAGAGAAACCCGTGGAAGCGTTGGTGGACTAGAAACATTGACGAAGCTGTAGCTAGGGGTTAAGGGGTTCCCGACGGAGAGCCAGTTAATCTGCTTTTCACTGCAGAAGGAGCGCAACTCTGCGGGTTCTGGTAGAGGAGAAGCGTTGGATCTGCACCTTTGCAAATTGCAAGTCCAGAACAAGTTTGGTGGACTGTTTGGAGAAAATCGAACGCCACGTTACGTTATGGAAGATAGTGATGAGAATGATGGCATTCATGACGGTTCAGATATCGAAATAAGTCCGTTGGATGACGTGGAGGAGGTCCGGCTTGGTCCTGGAGTCCGGGCGGCGGTAGAGAAGTCAGTGCCTGTTGATGGCTTTTTGAAGCCCAAGACGGATGATTTCGATGAGAAGTAGGGATAAACAGTAGTTCATTCTACATTTAACGATATTGATCCTGCTAACGTCTACTGATGGAACTGAGTATTCCTCTTGTCTTATGTCTGGGGTTCTCGATAGTGCCGTCATTCTGGAAGACAGAAGCAATGACAAAGAAACGGGTGATGGAAAACCCTCAAGCTGAGGCTGCGGAGTACGGCTCGTACCAGACCCGAAGTTTAGCATAGACGCCAGCTTGGACGGAATCCTAGCAACTGCGGGATTCAGGGGAGGACGGAAAAGCCACTTAAAGCGCGCTCATCATTCCACGGCAAAAAGGGTTGACCTCAAATTATTGTTAGTTTTTTTCGCTTAAGTGAACGAAGATCTATACTCAACAGACGGATTCGCAATTATTATCTAGTTGGTGGACTGCGATTCAAGCGGCACCGCCTCCTGCCCAGTAGAGCGTTCCCGTGATGCACCAACCGCCTCCCCTCGGAGAACCCGCTTAAAGAATGGCATCGGGTTCACCCAGATCCAATCGTTTGGATCCCTAATTGTTTTCTGCGTTTTAATTCCCGAACTTCGAACGTTGTAGAGGAATCGCCTTGGTAGACTTGTAGCCTTGAAACGATGAGCCAATTCGAAGTGTTCCATGTTCAACTCCTTCGCCCTCCTCGTCAAGACGACCGAAACGGCGTCCAAAGCATCAGTGTTGGCAACATGCTTCGGAAGTCCATCCTTCGCATTCCCTGTAGCCTCTTTCTTCTCCCGAATCAGCTCCCTGACCTCCTGCTCTCCAGGATCAATCGTTCAAACCTCAAGAGTTAACGAAAACCCCAATAACATTGGGCTCTGGTCCTTACGACTAGGACTAGCTTTGAGAGGCGTAAAATACCTTATCAGTAGTTCCTATACTAAGCAGGTGTTCGTTCGTCTCCCTATGGAACACTAGTGCCCGAATATGCTTGTTGCTTATCATCAACGCCAGCTTAAAAGGCGTCGTCGGCCTCCTCAACCTAATCCTCTTCATCCAGATTGAATCAAACAGATAATCTTCTCCAAGCCTTCACCTCGATCTTATCCTACTCCATTAGATAATCCCAACCTTCAACCAGCTTCAACTTTAGAAAAAAGCAGACTGGCACCCCCCCCCCCCCAAGCTTCACCAAAAGCAGACTGCAACGTCTCAACGCTTTGGTAGTCTATTAGAAAGCAGCCGGGAACCTTGCTTGGGTGGTGGACAGGGACAGGGGGAGTCACAAGTGTGTGACTACGTAAGGGGAGGGTCTTTGGACTAATTTGAGCGTCTAAGGACTAACTGGCGGACCAACGGACTAAGAGAATAGCTCGCTCTCAGGGAAACAACCGCGTGAGAAGTTCAGGTTAATAATGACTTTTTACTTAAGAGTTCCAGTCAAAGACCAAAAAAAACGGTCTCAGCGGAGTGCACTACATGCACTACCGGCGAGCGACAGTGGTTCTCTTCGGAATCTGGGATTTCTTTACCCTGGATCCTGACTGGAGCGCTGTGCTTGCCTTTTTTATGGCAGTTTTTCGGATGGTTGGCTTCGGGTGCTCTATCGCCTTCTTTGCCAAGTCAGGGCTTGCTTTTGCCACGGTTCCAGCGGCTTGGGGCATAGTAGAATCTGTCCTGCCTCTTCTCGTTCTCAAAGAGGGTTTGGGTATTTTACTGACCGCCGGCTGCCTCGAAGGGAACGCGCTCTCTTGGTTAGGCTTCACGAGCGAGGGCTTCCTGTTCGCCGCGGTAAAGTTCGCTGAACGTTCTTGCCGTATGGTGTGCGGAACAGTCGGCACGACTGTGCCCACCGCCACTTCTGGTGTTTGATACCCGGGTGTTCTTTGGACTTCTTCTTCCAGAGCACGGGGTCGACTCGAGCGTTTCGTCCTTTTCAGGATCTCCTTTTGCTTCAGCTCCTTTTGAAGTGCCATCTCCTTCTCAAGCTGCCGCTGAAGGAACAGATCCTGATCAACCGTGATGTCCAGACTCGTCCTGTTGGATGTACTCGAGTTGCGCTCCGCCACCCGTTCAATCGCCGCCGAAACCTTCTGGTTTGCTGCAGAATCTACATTTTCGGCGCTGATTCCCCGGCTTCTTCTGCTTGATGCCCTGCTCGGCGCGCGGGTCTTGACAGTTGATCCAGATGAGACAGGGCTGATGGGAGTTGAACCTTCCACAGAAGCTGCTTTTGCCAGGCTCGGCTTCCCCTTCCGTTCGCTTAACCGCAAAGGCTGTACTGGAGTTGGATTTGGTGTAATCGCTGGCTCTATCTCTGCCCCGGTGCTGCTCATCTTTCGCGCCATCCTCGTAGCAGGTTTTCTTGACCCCGATGCGGATGAGCGCTTCTGTTCATTCGTCTGCGGGTCATCGCACAGGATCTTCTTGCTGACGCTTCGGACAGTAGATAACTCAACCTTGTTGCCAGTGGAAGTTGTCCGATTCTCAGGCACAATATGTTGTGGATCCTCAAGACCGGCCTTCCCTTGGGGTGTCCTTGAAAGTGAGTTTCGGCTTACAGGCAACGAAGCATGTCCAGTTCGGGTGTGGCTATCAGGGAGTAGTGATACCTCCGGGTACAGAGCCTGCGTAATTTTCGGAACCTGTCCAAAAGGTTCCACAGATTTAAAACGTTCAAACCCTCGTGATTGATTCAGCTGTCGTCCGTGCTCAACAGGTTTGTCCTCAGTCGCTGGTGGTTGCCCTGCGCTGCCTGTCCTCGCCCGGCTCTTCCTGGATCGGTTTTCATCTGCATTGGACTCTGCGGGCTTGTCACGAGTACTGCTCGCTGAAGGCGGTCCTTGAGCGGAAGTCGGAACGTTTGGCAGTTGCTGGTTGTTTTGCAACTGCGCTTCAATGACTCTGTCCACTAGCTCAGCCTTCTTTCCATTCGTGTTGAGGCCAGCAGCCTTCAGTTTAATCCGAAGTGCGGAGACGGTGTTTGTCCTTGAAACTTCATCCCGGAGGCCTAGATCAGGTTCCACCTTCCCGTTCTCGTTCTCACCGGCGGCTTTGGTCTCGCCAAGGGTCACCTCAGGATCCAACGGTACCTGAGTCTCAGTCCTAATCTCAGCCTGGTAAAAACACGAATCTATCGCTTAGACACGCGCTGTGTTTCCTGTTCGTTCATTGGATTTTACCGATGCTCGACCCACCTGCTCGGATAAAAGCGATTCGGCGGCCGCTTCAAGGACTTTTACGGCGGAATGGCCGCATGCATCACCTGCCAACTCTTCCTCGTCGTCAAAGCTTGGCAGCTTCTGAAGCGCGGGGGCAATCAGGTTTGAAGCTGAAGATTTCCGCGAAGTCAGCTTCTTAATGGCCGAGAGAAAAGGCGAAAAGAAAAACGGAGCTGGACTTGATCCCGAGGATGCGTCTCTGGCTGGTGTCAAGAAATCCGCCAAAGACGAACTCTTCCGATCAGGCATTTCGGGACTATTCATTTTTGCGGCCATCTCATTTTGAGTAGATCTCTGCTTCGGAGAATCTTCCTGAGACCAGCCTGTGACTTCGCTGCCGTTGTCCTTGTCAGTGCTCTGGGTTTTCTTCGCGCTTAAGCTGTCCACGTATTTCGGAGGAGCGTCCGAGTCCATCCATTCAGTTGCACCTGCAGCCGCTGCTGCAGCAGCTGTGAGCAGCAAACCTTCCAACGACGAGCGGGCATTGGCTTTTCCACCAACCTTGCGTACTTTCCTCTTCGAGCTCTTAAGGATCGGTTTTGCTACTTTACTCACTTGCTCTTGCGGTTGGGCCCCTCTTCGTGCCCTTGTGGAAGCAGGCATGGTTTCTTTCAAATCACAAGCGAACTGCAGTCCCAAAAAAGTCAAACTCTCCTTCTCTCCCACTAACCTCGACGCATACCACCAGTACAGGCTAAAGGGCTCTCGCTCCGAAACCACCTCAGTCGAATGCACCCCTTATACTCAAACAGATATTCATCCATGCTCGAATAAATCTGAAGGGGCACTATAGCGCTGAAGTGACCAAGTTTCCTTTTCTTCTCTGCTGTAACGTTCGCCCAACCATCCCAATAGAGAGAAGCCCACGGATCACTGGCAAAGGGCAGTGCTAGCCAATTTCAGTTGTGAAACGGACATATTTTTACCAATGAGCTTATGATTAATTTGTATTTATGAAGAAAAAGTCAAGGTTGCTGACAGTTTTAGGGTTATGAGGGCTTTTGCCAGGCTGCGGCTTGCAGGCGACTGAGAGGCAAGTCTTCCCATCCGGGTTGGTCCGCCGTGCATGGGTGGGTGACTCCTAGGTTGTGATGAGCAGGGCGAGAGAGAGTATTGTAATTGAAGAAACACATTTTGTATGGATCCTGCGGATTTGCACGCAATAGCTTTGCTGAGGCGAGGTTGAGACCTTCTGTCGTTCCCGGGTCCTCTTTCTTCAAAGATAGTACAACTCCTGCTCACATGATTAGGACCACAACACTACGCTACACATAGCTTTTGACAAGACTCATGTCTTGTCAAAAGCGATCAGAGTTCCCCTACAAGTGCAGGGATACAAAGAAGAAATCGAAATCTTTTTGGCGCATTGCGTTGAGATTGACTGGTCAGTACTAGACGCATAACTAGTGACCACTTTCAACGCGGTGGTCACCCATACCCATGTATGGTCAGTAACCTCAGACTCAAGCTAGGACCCCCTAAACCCATTCGGAAACGGCTGTCCAATGTTGTCGCCAACTCCCAGTCAATGAAATCAGTTCTCGTTGGTGCAGAACTTCAACCGTTACATAAAAAAAGAGAAACTGAGGACACGTGTAGGAAAGTAATTTGTTAGTTAGACAAGCTTAGAAATTTCGGTCGGCAAGGCATGGTGTTCGGCCGGTGACAACAACCTGCTTGATCTCTATCATAGCGCACGCTAACACTGATCTTGCGAGCCAAAATGTTTCCTCCTGATATTCTGCAGACGTAATCCAAGTTGAAAGTCGTCCACTCCGGGGATAGAGTACCTTTGAAGGTGAAGCCTCACACGCCTTTTGGAACGAAAACCAAGGGCGGAGGAGAGGCGAGACGAACAGTTTTTAGCGACGAGGTCGGGACCTCAAGGAGATTCTAGATCAAGTCCTCATGCAGACAGTCTGACAGACACTTGATATACGAATTCGGAAAGTGAGGAGCTAGCCGTGGGCTTAATTTCGATACCGTTCCCTCGACCACAGCTCAATATCATAGGTTCCCGGCTTCCGGCATTGGCAGCCTAGCTCTTGCCCTGTTCGAGTGCTTCACGTCTCCTTCATCTGGGACGATGCACAAGAGATGAATATCCTGATTTTAACAAGGCTTTTGTTTATCTGTTTTGTACATTGATTAACTTTCTAGCGAGTGTTCTAGTTCTCCATGAATTCCGAACGCTTCAGTACTTTGGGTCTGGATGGGACTCGTCAGAACCCACGTGCACTGCAGGAGGACGGATGAGAGGAAGCCTGCAACTCTGGCGATCCTGTCGTTGGCTCTCTCACGACTCGACCATGGACAAGAACGGAGCCGATCAAATACCGCATACGTTGAAAATCGTGTTCGCTCCTGTCCGTCACACACACGCGATTCGCCGCAGAGAACCCACTCACGGGGGTACGATCTCTACGACGTATATTTTCGGCCAGTTCTTGCCCGTTATATACAGAGTTTTGGTCTTCTCGTCGTATGCAATACCGTTCAGCACACCCGCCTGCGCAAGGGGAAACCAACCAAAACCTAGTTTAGTACAGGAATCGAAGTGAGAGACAAAAACTGGCTGCGTTGATGTTTTCGGGCCTACTACGCGTCCCATAAGCTTATCCTCCTCTTGAAGCAGTCCTGTGAAGTCAATCTTGCCCTTGATTCGTCCTGTATCTGGGTCAATTCTCAGCACAACGTCCTGCTGCCAGACATTCGACCAAATCTCGCCATCTATGTATTCCAGCTCGTTTAACATGTCCACAGAAGTATTGTCATAATCATAAACCACGAGATTGTCCATTGACTTCTCTAAGGTGACAGGATCTATTAGGATAACAACGGAATGGTAAAGTCAGGCAAAGGCGGATGTACAGTTCGTCAACATACAGGACGTTACAGGGCATCCGTACCAAGACGTCGAATCTCATCGCTCCCATCCGTCATGTACACAATCTTCCCGTCCGAACTCGCGGTTATGCCCCACCCTTCACCTTCGTATCTCCAAGTCCCGGTTAGTTCCTATTCCATACGTTTTGGTTCCGTGAGTTCCCGTGCTGAGATTTTCCGAGTCCAGACCATCGGGCTTGGAACTGATTGAGTACTTTCTAGAGATGCACGGGCCTTACCAAATCAGTTGGAGAGTATTTGAAGCCCTTTCCCTGCTTCCACACAAGTTGAACTACTTCATCATTTACGAGAGCACACCCTTCTCCGAACAGATTGTTGTTCAAAGGCCGTCTTTGCAGATCCTTTTCTGCATCCAGTTCGTACATGCGCATCGCGCTTTTGCCTCTCAGCCCCTGGCTTTCATACATCAGCCCTGGAGAGCGGCGCCACAAAATATCACCAGAACCGAGGTCAGAACAGACCAAGTGGCACGATACTCACGCTCTGCAGCCTATGCTTACCGTTGTGGAAAAAGAGCCCTTGGGTAAAGGAGCTTGCGGTGTGGTTGTGCTTGCCCACGATCTTGTAGGAATAGACTGGTGTCGGTTCATGCTTTTCTGGCGCTGGAGTCTCTTCTGCTACAGGAGTAGCATCCTAGTATTACAAAAAAACAGAAGATACGCGGATATGAATCAAACAAGCTCCTCAAAATCAACGAAACAATCTGGATGCGGGCACATCCATACCCCCTCGCCTCTGCTTCTCAGTGTGAAAAGAACTGCCGCTGCTGCGCCGAGACAAACAACAGAGATAATCAAGGTCCAAACACATATCCGAATAATTCTAGATTTCCTCGAGGTTCCAGGGCCATTCCCCTCGTTCAACCCGGCTAGATCATCCTCAAGGTCAAACGCAAATTCCTCAGGAGGTACCTCATCGGGATCAGCTCCCTCCACCCTAGGACTATACATTGACTCCGCACGACGATATGAAGTTTCTCTTCCCATTTATTTATTCTACACACACGGAAGTTCTTTTTACATATCCAAACTCAACCTTAGCTTTCTTCATGAACTCTTACGGACGACCCCATCTCACTCAGTCTCTCTGCTTTCCCAACGACATCATTTAACAAGCTGCTCTGCTTCCAATCGAGTATGGGAAGCAGGTAAGGGCTCTGCCACTCTTTGACTATCCGGGGTGCTGTTGAGAAGCATATAGGACACGGACCAGCTCATTAATAGGTAGTATGCATTGGTCGACTCTTAAAGGCAGCTCTATACCCATCTCACTCAGTCTCTTCGTTCTCTCGATGTCATTTAACAAGCTGTTTTGCTTCCAATTGACGATCGGAATCAGGGAAGTGCTCTGCCAGACTTGTACGATCGGGGGTCCTGTTGAGCATCGACCAGCTGATTAATAAAGCATGCTTTGTTTGACTCTTACAGACCGCTCTGTACCCATCTCACTCAGTCCCTGCTTTCCCACCGGCATCATTTGACAAGCTGTTTTTCTTCCAATTGACGATGGGAAAGGGGTAAGCGCTCTGCCAGACTTCTACTATGAGGGGCGCTGTTGAGAAGCATATAGAACATGGACCAGCTCATTAATGGAGTATGCGTTGGTCGACTCTTACAGACCGCTCTGTACCCATCTCACTCAGTCCCTGCTTTCCCACCGGCATCATTTGACAAGCTGTTTTACTTCCAATCGACGATGGGAAAGAGGTAAGTCCTCTGCCAGACTTCTACTATGAGGGGCGCTATTGAGAAGCATATAGAACATGGACCAGCTCATTAATAAAGTATGCATTGGGTTACTCTTACAGACCGCTCTATACCCATCTCACTCAGTTTCTGCTTTCCCGCCGAGATCATTCAACAAGCTGTTTTGCTTCCAATTGACGATGGGAAACCGGCAAGTGCTCTTTAAGACCTCCTCTATTGGGGGCGCTGTTGAGAAGCATATAGAACATGGACCAGCTCATTAATGAAGCATCTATTGGTCGACGACCTGTTAGAAGATAAAGACACTGTCAAATGAGCTCCGGCTCTCCCACCTGGAGGGGTACCACATAAAAGAATACAAGTATAGAAGTGTACAAAGTGTACAAAGTGTAAAAAGCGTCGCCAGCCGATGATGGAAGAACGGGTAGACTGCCTTGCTTGTTGGATCCGGAGTTTTAACAACCATCTAGACCATCGACCAGTCCCAACAGTGTAAAAGGATTCGTTTGGATGGTGTGCATTGATGCGCGACCTGCTGGAATACCAGCACAAGAGCACTCGCGAGCTTCATCGTTCGACATGGAACACTCAGAAAATACCAGCGTTCGTGCTTCTGGGTCATCTATAGCGTGAGTGGAGGAGTACCTGGTGAAGGCTATGCTTCCAAATTGGGAAACCGCATTTGGATGGGACCGCTTTCCTCGGGAAGGTGCTAAGTCTAATGGTGAAGCTTCGACGAGTCTGATACGAACATGCTTGATGTTTGAAGAGATGTGAAGTATTGCAAGTGTTGCATTATTGAGGACTTGTATGGAAGGACAACCGCAAGTTCATCTTGATGACAAGCTGTTTGTCCATAAGACCTACTCACCAAAGCTCTCTACCGAAGCCCACCGCTCAGAATCCATGAGACACCCGCCAAGCAATCTTGCCCAAGCCTGTCACGGCATCAGCCAAGTGTTGAGTCCTTCACGCCAACTATTAGTGGATAGAGGACAGTTCGGGCGTGTGGACTCATCCAGGACCATGAAAAACATCCCATCAGGACAAGCGGGAGCGGCATATCAACGACAAACCAAACGCCAACCAGCGGATCTACTTCTTCGATGCACTTCGTAAGTGGCTGGTAGAAATGCTGCAAAACAAGGATACTACCGGTACAAAAAAGGATCGTCCTTTTGACCTCCCTATTGTTATCCAAGGCCTCTCGACAGGTCGGACTGATGTCTTTGGCACTACCACCATTAACGCAAGCTGTAAGGCAAAGTCTTTGCTGCGATGTCCTTCACACTTGCGTGGTGACTGAGGAGAAATACAATGCCTGGGTATGTACAAAGCTTGTGTGGATATCTGTTGGTAGCTTTGGTCGCCTGGAAATCAGCGGCAGCGTGTTTTCGTGGAGTGACAGCAATGGAAGGAAAGGCTTCTTCTCGATGTCGTCTGCTGTGATTTAGGGCCTCGTTTCTCGGATTTGGAATACGAAGAAGAGTTCTTTTTTTTTTTGATAGGGGTCACGGTTTTCGTTGGCATGTTTAAAAGCTTCAAGAAGGCGCTTGAGGGACTAGACGGCGCTCTAGGTTCAGCAGGTCCGCTTGGCGAGGGCAGTCCGGCGGAGCTCCGTGTTGGGAAGCACTTCCGCTGCGGACCAGTCTCGTTCAGAATCAATCAAATTGTAGCTGAAGGAGGCTATTCCTTTGTGTATGCAGCTGAGGATGTGGATAGGCCTAATGCCTACTACGCGGTTAAAGTTATTCTAATTAATGACGAGGAGGTGGGTAGACGCGCGCATGAGGAGATTGAGTTATTGAGAAGCCTTCCGCATCACCCGAACATTATGCGGTTCATTGCGGGTAAGACTCCAATTGATTGAGACACCTATACCGCGTCAGTCGCATTGACCCTAAGATTCCGACAGGTAAGGTTCACGATCAGGAGGCTATGATCGTTACCGAGCTGATTGACGGTGGTTCGCTGGCGGATAAGCTGCTGAGGAATCACGGAAGTACCTTTTCCGAAACGGAAATTCTGCGAATCATGGCAGACACCGCACACGCTTTGGCTCACCTCCACGCGCAGCAACCACCCATTGCACACCGGGACCTCAAGCTGGAGAACGTACTCTATGACCGACTCCAGGGACGCTTCAAGCTCTGCGATTTTGGAAGCTGCACCACCAAGGCCTGTCGGTGAGCGTGCTTCTGCTGTTCCGTTTCCCTTACCCTGTTTTGGTTCCCGCAAGGGTCTCGTGAATGTACTTTGGGACGGAACTGAAGTGCTTACTGTTCAAAATGAACTGCTGTTCAGGTATGAGAGTTTCCAGGAAATTGCAAAGGAGGAAGAGGTTATTGCTGCACATTCGACTCTGATGTATAGAGCTCCCGAGATGGTCGATTTGTACCAGAAGAAGGTAAGCCAACAACGATGCCCTTGTTCCGACGCTGCGTCGCCAGTTTTTTATTTTATTTCCCATCTGTACTTTATTTCGGGCTAAGGGTCATGCTCTTGTCCGTGTTGTAAATGAGAACAGCTCGTGTGTGAAAAAGTGGACGTATGGGCTCTTGGATGCATGTTCTATACTCTGTGCTACTCGGTGCACCCTTTCCAAGACGGGTAGGACCTCGTTCTAGAGCAACGAACAGCGGCACTTTAGAAGATGGACTAACAAATCATGTGCCGGTCGGAATACCTTTGTAACCAGGACGTCGCTCCAAATTCTCAACGCCAAGTATACGACTCCGGAGACGCCCTCGTATACACCAACTTTTAACAAACTGCTGAAGTCGATGCTGAACCCAAACCCGGAGACGAGGCCGGATATTTTCATTATTTTGGAAGGGCTTTGTCGAATGAGCGGGAGGCAGATGGATCCTAATCTAAAGCGCCTGGGTAAGCCAATGTCTGATCGGAAAGACAAAACCAGTGGTACCTGTGCTCGTCTGGTACTAATTTTTCCGGTTACCCTGCAGGAGACCGTCGGCGGGATAATTCCGAGGCGTCGACGAGTAGTCCGAGATCAACGCACCACTTGAATAGTACGTCGGTTCCGGCAGGTGTATCCAAAAGCAAGCTACAACGCAATTCCCAGCCAAGGGGGTTTGATAGGCCAGACAACCCTCAGAAGCCGCAACCCCGAAAAGAAGGCGCGACGAAGCCGGCAGTAGCCGTTGCACAAAAGGAAGATCTGCTGATATCCTTGGAAGGTAAGTTACCTTTCCGTCTCAAATCGTCCAACTCCGCAAAACGTACGCATGGTTCACTGAGCTCGGAAGAAATACCGTTCACCATCAGGGTCCGGGAAACCTGCGAACGACGACTGGGCGGATTTTGAGGGGGTTTTCGGTGGCTCTGAACAGAGCGCGACGAACACGGTGCAGGGAACAAACTCTGAACCAGTAGCAACGAGGTGGGCCAGACTGGGGGAGACGCGCTCATCCGCCTTGCCCTCAACCGCATGCCCTCTTCAGAGTTGTTTGACTAATGATGTTACTGCGTTTGAAAGTTTGCTGATTGGTTTTCTTGGATCTCCTACGCAGAACAACAGGCTCGAATCCGTCAACTCCTGGCGATTTCCTCAGCGATCTTTACAAATCATCTTCTGATGGCGGGTCAAGTACCACCTCCGCTGCTCCTCGATCAATACCTTCATTTCTTTCATCGAAGCAGACAGCTCAGTCTAAACCTCGAAGCACCGATCCATTCGCAGACCTGCTCTCCCTTTCTAAGAGTAAATGAGCATCGCGCCAGACAAGCGCTAAAAGAAAACTAGTCACCTCCAATAACTGACACTTATTTGACTGAAGAATGACAGTTGTCGAATCTTAATTGGATAATGTGTATGTCATTTTAAAATAAAAAAAGTACACTGGATCCAGACGATAGCTTCTGCCAATCTGCTGTTCACTACGCAAGGCAGGTAGGAGTTGGCTGAAGCGGGTATAGGTCAGGTAATGTCTAAGTCTAGCGATCAAAAGCGAAGAATGGCCTAGTAGCCTTTAGCTCCAGTTGGGTATTCCTCGCTCTCTGTTTCTTATATCCGTTTTCTGGGTTTCTCACAGTTCTTGCAGTTTCCAATATATAGTCCTACTGAAGGTAACAATGTTACCACATTCTAACGCAGTGAATGAGCAAAGTCCTAACTGGTAGCATGATGAATGGTCTTGTGACTGCTATTGGTGAAAGGCGGGGCGAGCTCTCTTCGAGCGGCAGTGCAAACAGATTTACGCCTGACAGATACTCATAAATTATTTTTTTTAGATTGGATTCTTCGATATTGAAAAGTCAATTTCCATAACACAACTAGGAGTACCGCAAAGTCGGGGCAGGCCTCCAGGTTCTTAAAGACTCGTTCGTTACGCAAGCCGTGCAGATGAGTATCCCAATGAAGGTGCGATCATCTTTGCGTTCTTCGAGGCATCAAGCATAACGTAGTACGTAAGTTCCAGTACGCGTATTCCAAAACGCTTCTAAGCAGACACCCACACCCCGCAAGATTTACCTTGGCTCCGCCAAGATTCCTGGATTTTTACCTAATTTCGGTCTTCCCGTCCCTGCTCGTTTCCTCCTTGGCCGCGTTTTTTTCACCATCAGCGTGCAGTCATGAAAAGAAAAGTATCCTTACGACGGTGCGATCATCTTTGCATTCTTCGATGCACCAATCATTAAACTGGCACGTCACTTCTAGTACGCCCAGCCACCAAAGGCCACTAAGCAGACGCTCAGCGGATTGATTGTACCCCTCAACGCCCAAGGTGTAAGGCGCCATCTCGTCTTGGTCAGTTGAGCTCCCGCTGGTTCCTCTCTCCGGCGAGGTTTTTCCCGGGAAAGGCCGTCGTCGTTCACTGGTGTTGGAGGGCGAAAGGCGAAAGTTGGTAGTTCCTTTGTTTTGAGAGTGGGACGGTTGAATCCTTTCCTGAGTTATCACTAAATAGCATCACTATGAAACTCGCAGTGGATGGCCTGTGCGCATCGACTGTGGATCACCGTGAGCTTTTCGAGAACGTGTCTTTCAATTGTGAGAGGGGTGAACGAGTATTTATTTTGGGACCTTCGGGAACTGGAAAGTCGACTCTGCTAAGGGTTGTCGCGAGGCTTCATGATAAGACCGGCGGGTCTGTGATGCTGGATGGGTCGTCATCGTCAAGATTTGTTCCCGGATCCTGGCGAGCGCGAGTGATGTACGTCCCACAGGCGACGAAGAATAATCTCCCGGCCGGACCAAGTGAGCTGCTTCATGTGGTGGCAAAATACAGGTTAGATGAGAAAGCAATCCAGATTATCGAACACTATGTTTCTGTACGCTCAACCTCCTGCACGCTCTTGCCGCGTAGAGCTCAGATTAGAAGAAACCAGGTCAGAAAGGACCTGCTTTGTGATTTCCTGAAGAAAGTTGGACTGGACGAGGCCTTCGCTGAGAAGCAATGGAGAGATATGAGCGGTGGGGAAGCTCAGAGAGCTGCGCTCTGCGTAGTCCTGTCTCTCCAACCTGATTTCCTCCTCCTAGATGAACCAACCAGTAAGAAACACTTCCCGCTGGTACGATGATGCTCCTCGCGGTAACCGACCCGATTTGCGAACGTTTCCTGCAATGATCCGCAGGCGCTTGCGACCCAGAGTCAACTCGAAAAGTGGAGAAAACACTGATTGAAAGCGGAATCGGGCTTGTCTGGGTCACCCACAACCCTGAACAGTACAAGACGGTAGGGGGACGAGCCATACATATGGAGCCTCTAGAAAGGTTCGCCTCCCAGACACACCAGCAGAAACCAACGGGGCGACAAAAACTGATGCGCATGTGCTCGGCCCTGCTGGCCATGACCGCGTGCGCGTTAGGAGCCTGACACCGGCAGAGCCTTCACAAATCGAACATAAGCAGCCCGATCAAGTTGGATCACATGATGTGGAGAAGGGTTTGAGTAGATCCCTCAACAGAACAGCCAAGACTGCCGCAGCAGCTGTCGTATCGGCTAGCTTGATAGAGAATTCCCACGCTCTGAAAGCAGTCACAGGGAGGTCTGTCCTTAGCACCTTTCCTTGTTTAGATGATGCGCGTCCTACTGAAAAGGCTCATGTCGTTGTTGATCTCAACACTACAGTGGCGGCGACACTGAGGAGGTTTCATGGATAGGTTTGGCGGAAGCAGGATTACTGCTCATTATGATAGCTTTACTTTGTTCGGTTTTCACTCTCGGGATCGAAGGCAAGCTCGTCGTTGCTGGGTTTCGCTCCTTTGTCCAGCTCTTGCTGCTCGGGTTCGTCTTTTGGTCACTGCCAGTCTCAGTACCTAGCTAACTGGCTGAACGATTATCAACGCTTTTTCTGCAAAACGAAAACCCACGAGCGTAGGGCGGTTCTGTTTCCTGTGTTTAACATCAACAATGCACTTCTATCTCTCGGATACATATGCATAATGGTTCTGGTGGCCGTGCAGGAGGCAATGTCGCGGCCGAGTTACACGTTTCCAGTACGAAGGCACGCCCTTTCGGAAATTGGCCAAATCTTAGTCCCTCTTGCTGACTTCGTATTCCTTTTCCTTGTCCATACTTTTTGTTACGTTTCATCTCTCCTCCATGGATAGAGAATGCTTCGGTGTGTATATCTATCCGTTGGCGGGTCCATAGGTGCCTTTTCAGTCTTTGGCCTGTTCGTCGTCTTAAGAGTTGGTCTGGACGCGAGGTAAGCAACTTGAGCTGTCCGGTCTCATCTAAGCGATCTGACACCATAGTTCTTGGTGTGGTGTAGGTACGCGGTCCCTTTGACCGGAATGATGCTTGGCAACTGCTTGACATGTATATCCGTCTCCCTATCCGCGTTGGTCGCTGATCTCAAGGAGAAATCAGAAGTTTTAGAGCACTACCTCTCTTTTGTACGACGTTTCACAAGAATCAAGCAAAGAAAGGCTGCAGTTGAAGAGCTAATGCATTCTGTCTTTCGTCGCTCCAGGGAGCGAGCAAGTATGAGGCTACCAAGCCCCTGTTAAACAGCTGCATCCGCCTTGGGTTGACTGGTCAACTGAACCAGATGAATGTTGCCGGTATCGTCGCCATTCCTGGCATGATGACAGGACAGATTCTTGGCGGGAACCCGCCTCTAACTGCCGCCCGGTATCAAATTTTTGTTCTTTTGATGAACGCTGGCACGAGCGTCATCGGATCTTTTGCGGTGATGACGCTGACTGTACAAGAGCTTTTCGACGTAGATCATAAGTAAGCCACAAGAAGCTTCATAACATCGTCAAGACCGAAACACGCTTGCTGAACGCGTGAATGTGGTGCTTATCGTCAAAACGCAGGTTCGTAGGAGAAGCTCTCACGAAACGCAAGAACACGTTTTCCGTTACGAGTGTAATGGAAGGGGCCATCCACTGGCTTACAGACGTTGCAAAGGCCGTTGTGAACTTGTTGTTAAGCAAGTGGAGAGAGTTTCACCCTGCACCCTCCCCCCAGGAATTTCAGCCGCTACTAAGTTCCCCTCCGCCCAGGAACTGAACAACCGTCGTGTATGTTCCAGAGACTTTTGATTTCGGTGAAGTGAACGGTTGGAGCCGCCCGCTTTTGACCAGTACACGAAATCTGTGCAACAGTCAGCTTTTCGGGTTTCGATAATCATCAAATTTGTGCTTATCTTCTGTACAGAACACTAAAAACATTACCCCAAAACAGTCGTTGGCGAAGAGGATACCAGATATCATCTTTTGTATTAAGCAAGGCTTGCACTGCGGTGTGGCCGGCACGGGAGGGCATTTGAAGGATAGACGGCATCCAAAAATCCGCTACCAACAGTGGGCGAACAAAAAAGGAACGATTTTTTCTTTAAAACAAAAGCGATGAGGATCTGACACCCCTCTAGACAGAAAAAGACCTATCTGCCTCCCCGATACCCTCCATAGGGTTTCTGATAACTCTGTTGGTTCATGTGAGGATCGAACTCGATATCCATATCGGATGGTAGACCTCCGGCACAGATCTCTCTTCTCCATTTTGCCCTGTTCACGCCGACAGACAATAGTCAGCTCAAAAGTTTGAGAATCGCGATAAGAGTCGTCGCACTTGCGGGCGCAAGAACAAATTAGGTGGACGAGGCCTACTTGATATTATCGCGAAGCGCAAAGTTGTCGGATGTACCTATCCACATGGAAAGCCGTGTCTGCTGCGATCGAACGGCCATTTCCAAACCACAAATCTCGTCGCTGTCATCGGAGGCAAACGAATCTCCCAAAACGAGCAAAACCTAAGGTAGTAGGAGAACAAAAATCAGGATGTTGGCGATATCTGACGTTTTTCGCTGAGTCTTTGGTGCTGGTTCTCACCGAGTTGAGCCAAATTTCATTCACCAGTGATTTGTCACGGAGCTTGATGGTGAACTTCCCACCATTCTCATTTGCCTTATCCTCCCACAACGGCTTAATTCCAGTTTTGAATAGATAGTACGTACTGCTCGGCATCAGCGCCGTAGGCTCGGCAATCGCATTGAGTGTCCTAAGTCATTGGACACAAACAATCAAACCAAAAATCGTAGGCAAAGCAACGTCAGCACGACAAGTGCTTCACAACGACATTGAAACGCCCAGTTCGCATTAATCCCGATCACCTACCCCCAAAGGCTCTCGACAGTCGAGATCTCCGTGACTGTTTTCAAGTTCTCATCCCAACTCGACTTGCCACCCTTCCCACCAGCACCAACTGAAGTATTAAAGTACAGGGTCCATGAACTCTGCAACCGATGAGGCACAGACATATCAACCCCACTACCGGTTCGCTCCGCACCTTCCGCAGTTCCAACCTCAGCAGCCATCACACAAAAACACCACCTCCCCGATCCAAAAACAAAATCCCTTCAAAGCTCCTTTATACCAACTTCCTTTCTACGACTAAAACAACCAATTCAAGATCTCCTAACCCCTTCAATCCCCCTTTCTATTCACTCCACTATCCCCTTGTCCAAGACCTCTTCCGCTTCTCCCCCAAAATGCTATTCTCCTTCCCAAAAAATTACAATTCATTACCAAGCGGCGTCCATCGTTACTTCAGTTTTGTCCCCACCTCTCTCACACACCCCCACCAGCCCACCCACCGCTCACGGCCGTCTCCGACTACAGCCTGTCCTCAACTTGCTATGGTCATCCGTAGGGAGGGAGTGAGAGTGCGGGCATAGAGAAAAATGAAAACTCGTGAATCTGGGCTTCGAATTTTAGCGGAACGGGGGGCGTGAATAGAGGAGACTGGCGTTAATGTCCCTATTGGTGTCTAACTTTCCTTCCCCGCAGCCCGCCATTCACGACCGGCTCCGATGGCAGCAGTGTCTCCCCATAGCTTGCTATCGTCCTCTACTCTATGGGGCGGAAGTGAGAGAGTGGGCATCGAGAAAAATGAAAACTCGTGCCTCTGGGGCTCGGGTAGCGGAAAAGATTGTGGATATTGGAGACTGGTGTTAATACCCCTGTCGGTGCCTTCCCTCTCAGCACCCACTGTTCACGGCCGTTTGCTACCACAGCCTGTCCTCGGCTGCCATCGTCCTCTATGGGCGCGCCTTCGTCAAAATGGAAAATCTTGGCTTTTTGTCCGACTGGATATTAGGTGTTAACGGAGCGTGTGGCTTGAGGAGAGAGGTGGGTGTGTTTACGCATGTGCGCTTCTTCTCCCCAGCCCCGCCGCGCAGCGAGGCCACAATGTGTCGACACGATGGTGTTGCTTTCAAGACGGTCTGGGTCGAGAACAACTAAAATTAAATCTACTGGTTTGATGTGGGTGGCGTGAGCGTCTACGAAGCGTATGGATTGAGGATACTGGTGGGATTTGTCTCTACATATGCCCTACCCTCTCTCACAGTCGATTGCACGCACCCGCAGCCAGACCGAATCAACTCCTGAAGAAGAAGTTGCGGCTGTCTAAAAGCACCGAGAAATTCTTCCTACTGGCTTCGGTGGGTATCTGGTGTCAGCGAGGGTCCCGGTAGAGACGAACGATGCGGTGCTCCAAACCCCATCCATCCAAACCCTGTTTCTGTTTTGCTCTTGCGCAGTGTTGCCTAAACAGAGATATTGCTCCGAGCTGAAGCGGGCCAAATGTTTCGAATAGGGCTTGGATATATGAACAAATAATCTTCGAGAATAAACTGCTAGTCGAATGGAGATGCCAAAGAGGAGCCTTGTGTAGGAGAGTCTCCGAAAGTGTTCTTCTCCTCTGCCCGTTCCCAGCGCAAACACAGCGGGCTTCCGCGGTCGTCTTCTTTCACGGTATATGTACCACTGAACTCTTTTTTGGGCCCGAAATCTGTTGAGAAGAAGTCAAAAGCATCCACTCTTGTCGCATACTTCCCGTGCCCATTCTCGAGCGTTCAAGGTCCTTCAACCTAATACATGATCTCAAACCCCGCAGTCTTGTGCTCCATACTCATTCGCCTCCTCGAACATCCTACTTGCGCGTTGTTCAGGTCTGGCAGATCTCAATCAGATGATGGCAGTGAATCCGCCTTTCTGTCCCAAAACCATTGTGTTCACACGAACTCAAAAGATGACCCTGAAACAATGGAACCCTATTCAGGGGAAATAGACTCAACTAAGGACATAAAAATCACAAATATACATCAATATCGTCTTGTTATTCAGCAAAAGTAATTCTTTATATCGTAAATGTAAGTATTTCTGGGTAATATCTCAGATTACGAGATCGGATTGGCAAACAATCGAAAAAATAACAATGAATCAATGAATGTACTTCGGCAATGGGGCTGGCGCTCTGATATGAGTACTGGACATTCTTAGGGAGAGTTTGTTGGTGCTTGGCATGGTGCTTGGTCAAGTGGAAAGGGTTTGAACTTGGTACATTAAGTGCTAAACTCGACCTTTAAATTATTCTGTCATCGCCTCCGGGGGAAGCGGAAACGTGAGGGCTGCTGAACATTGCGGGTGAGACAGGGTTTGAATCGATACCGAACCGTATCGACTGGTTTTTAAATGTGAGAAGGTCAATCCCCTCAAGTGGCTGTTTTGGTTCAGAATGGTAGTGGAAAGGGAAGAAAGCGTTCATGATGAGGACTTGGAAAAGTGGTTTTCCGCTTTTGCGCAGGGCAGTCAGACTCTCTCGGCGTCCTCGGTACGGTTGAACTTGTTCGTGTTCTGTTGCGGTGCAAGATGATCCCAGCTCCCTGTTAGTCTGCAGCCCCGGCTAATGATTTGTGTCTTGTGCTTTTGCTAAACCGATGCGGCGTCACTCTTTTTCAAGTTGCGGTCAGCGCTTGAAGCAGCGGGCTTACTTCTCACGTGGCAATGCGTGAACTCGTTGATCAAGATGATGGACGGCCGAGGAGATGGAAGGATCACTGCACAAGAATTCTGCACTCTTTATCGCTTCATAGAAAGCATTCGAGTGCGTTTTGAACTTCGTCTATCTTTCAGCCAGTGTCGGATCCTCCCAAACTAAAACGTCTTTTTACCATCATGGCTGCCTAAAGAACTCCTTTGTTCAGGTCGACTCTCGGGGAGATAAGAAGTTGCAGATTCACGATGTCGCGCTCGCCCTCAATCAGTACAGTCAGAGACTAGCTTTTGAAGCACTCAGTATGCTCTTTAGGGTATGTGCCTGTTCTCCACCGGGCGCAGAGCAAGACTAATCCGAGGGGCCGCTGACAGATCGGTGTTTTGTTATCCGATCTGAAAAAAGGTATTCGACAAAGGGTCCAAGGGATATCTCATCCTGCCAGAATACATCGAGTTGGCGGTTTTCGTTACATGTGCCCGACATTTGTACGAGAGCTGCACCAGGTACGGCTAGGGAACAGGCTTACGAGCGCGATGTAGTGCACCCGCGCCGAATTTAACTTCGCCCAACCTGGAACCAACTGACTTATCTCCCACTGCTCCCATGCTGCAAACATCAGGGAAAACAAGGAGTTCATTAAGATCGACCAGAACGCGCTCATCCAGTTCGCGGTCAAGCTTCGATAGGACGGAACTCTCATGGACAGACTTCTCATGTGCCTCGCTTTCTACTACGTTTCCCTCGAGCACCCCGTCGTGTCTTCTTTCCTTGTGAAGGCTGCTGCGCTCCCTGATAGCCAACCCGCAGAGAGGAAAAGCGATTTTACATATCATGAGCAGTGGACGATGAGGCCTTTCTATCAGGAAGCCATTCGCGAGCCCGCCTTCCGCGGAAGTGCCGGCTGTGGATAACTCACCTTTTTCTCGGCAGTTGGATCTCTGCGATCATCTTCCTTAGAAGGGTTTAGAGTGCTGCCGCTCTCGGGTTGGTCATCAGGACTACCCTCCTCGTCATGCTCTTGTTCCACAAAAAAGTCGTCGTCCTCCACCATGCCTATATCCTTCTGAGCGCCGTCGTCTGCGCTTGTTTCTTCGTCATCTTCATCCAGGTCGTCTTCGGCTCCACGTACAATTCTCTGTTCAATTGCCGCTCGGATGTTCTGAATCTCTGCCTTGGCTTCTTCTCCATGCTCAGCATGCGGAAATAGGGATAGATAGGGGCGATCGTCCGGGAACATCTAGGCTCGTCGTCAAAATCGATAAGGAGACGATGCAAGAGTCATTGTCAGTCAGCGGAGCTACTTAATCGTCGAGCTCGGTCAATTTCAAAATTGGGGAGCTGAATGCGCGGATCCTCAGAGCAATCAACGTAAAACCAGAAAGCATAGTACAGCTAGAGGATGGCTCTAAACTTCGCCCCGAGCCGAGGAGAGTTCCCCCTTGGAATCCAATTACAAGCATCATTAAACCATGAAGATTGCCGAGGATCGGAGTGCCGTCCAAACAGCTGGAATCAAAGCAAGATATAAAGGCGCAAATACACCGCACTTTTGTTGCTCCCTAACACTCTGGACATACCTTTACGTACAGGAGGTCCTTATAGATCTGCTCCTTCCTTGTCATGGCTGTTTCTTGATCAATCTCGCCGTTTTCCAGTAGCTTCTCCACGTGCTGCTGCATTCTCATGAGCCTCTTGCGCTCTTCATATACGGTGGTGAAACAATGAATTTGGTCTCAGAGCGCATGAGGAAAAACTGGTTTCCAGAGTATCAGATGGACTTACTCACCATACCACCTAAACCTTCTGTACTTTAGCTTTAGCAATCGCTTATTTTCTCTTCGTTGTCGTTCCTGTTGAACACGCTTCAGCTCCTCAAGCTCTTCCTGCTTTGCTAATCGAGTCTTCTCGGGAAGCTCTTCACCCTTGACATGAAGCAGCCTCTCAATCCCACGAATTCGGGACTTCATCGAGGACTTTGCCTTCTTCTTCTTCTTCCCTTTCGCCTGCTTCTCCATATCAACTCGTTCTTTAACTCGCTAATCTCAATTCAAAGGAAGAGTTCAGCAATTTGTCCATGTCAGAAACCGATCCGCCAAACAGGACTTGTGCGAACGAAGAAAGCTCAGCAACAAATTGTCCATCCTTCCGCCCACGTGCGAGCTCGGGGCGGGGACGGAGTTCACAACATCAGGATAAAAATCGAGTTCGTACAAGGCGCAAGTCATTGGCTTGGTAGAGAATGCCAACTATCTCAGATTGTAACAAGTTTCAGCGTCAGTTTCGGTACCGTCTTCATCTCTGGTTTTGCATAGGAAACATGAACCAAGCAGGTGGCTTCCTTTTTCTTGGTACTTGGTGCTCGGCCTTTCAAAGGGGTTCGGTTGCTGCACGTCTACCCTGCCCTCGATGGTGGACGGCTTGTTTGCATATCAAAATCGATGCGTGTTTGCTTTGACGTTGAATGCGCGCGCGCATGTGGTCGTCCTGTTCAGTGAACGCGTCTGGATGGTTCCTTGTAACCTCGTTGAGGGAGAGCTGAGGGAGAGGGAGACTGTCCCCCCCCGGGGTCTCATTGTGTGCCTGCAGCGAGGAACGTGCTTTCGCGACTGAACCGATCCACAACTGGAGCTTCCGCAGGTTGGGCAGCGCAGTGTGGTAGATGGTGCTGCTTGGACCACAGGTCAAGAAACAGAATAAGTGCGAAAACCGGGGGGTAGCGACTTGACTCCATTCGTGCTCACCTTTTCAAGGACCCTTTAATCTCACCATTAACATCAACGGCTTTTACAGTAAGTGCAATTGGATCAATCCGTAGGAGCGGAAACGACACATGCCGTTGTGAACCGGCTCTCTCGAAACTACAATTTCCATATTGGACGCCAAGTCTCCGATCTATTGCTATGAGCAACTAGCACGGCTAAGAACTGTCCATAAATATGAGCCCAGACCAGACATGTTGGGGCGGTCAACGGTAGGCTCATGTCAATTGGCAGCGGCAGCAGCCTCTTCCATGTCACGCTTTTGTATTTCCTTAAGCTCCTGGTCCAGGTTCGCGAGACGCTTTTGAGTTTCATCATATATGTCTTGGTTCCATTTCTTTCTCAATCTGTTCAACAGAGATATCGATTGAAAAACGGGGTTCAGTACTGAGAGAGGCGAACGAAATTACACACGCCACCTCAGAACTTACTGCTGATAGTAGTGATCGCAATAACCCCCAAACGCCATGAAGCCGATGTGCTCCCACGGATCTGACAGAAATTTGAAAAGCGGTATCATGGTCCACTTGAGTTGAAATCAACATGAAGACAAGCAACGATCACAGGAGCACCCGTTGTTAGGGAGAGTCAACTTACGATACATAACCGGATTCACTCTGACCATATTATGTAGACAGCAACTACTGAATCCAAGCACAATTCCGTACCACATGATGCCGATCTCAACCTAAATAACTTCACACCCGAGAGCCCAACGCGCAATCCAACGCCCAAGCTCTTCCCCAAACCTGTTCACCACCCCACCTTCCCCCTCCCCCCCCAACAAGGGCACCCCAGAAAATACTAGAGACTACTCCGTTAAAGAGTCCGCCAAACACGAGGACGGAGCCCGCGAAAACAGAAAACAAACAAGCGTTAATGAAACTTTCGCTCAACTGCTCTTACTCGTAGAGGTACCAAGAAGAACTTTCCACTCGTTTTTTGCCAAACCAACCTCTCAGCATCGATATTTCCGATTCATCGATTCGAAACCGACCTGGCCAATACTACGGACTCCAAGGAACTTTGAAGTCTAGAATAGAATATATATTCTATATCTTCCTTTCAAATAATATCACTAAAAACAAATATCTGAAAATTTTGGTTCTAGTGTGTACTAAATATTTTCAAATCTATCCGCAGTCTCCCAGAACCGCCCCCAGTCAACACCAAAAAAAAAGTGTTGGAATATTCAAGGATTCCTGACCTTGACCTCAGTTTCATCCTCCAAACCTCGGTACCTTCTTTATTGTTCCACAGACGACTAATGGGCCCGATATGTCCCACTTGGGTACTCTTCTGTAATTTGAAGATGATCGATATCTTGTACTGTTCAAACTGTTTCCTCCATATGAGACAGTAGCGGTATGAGTCCGCATCCACCCATCGTATCGCCATGTGCGTATCGGTTATACCGTACGTATTACGATGTGTGAATACCTTTCTACTTGTTGAGAGCGCATGGTCGCGATTGACCGTTTCAACACTCCCCCTGTAGAGTCTCGATCTACAATGCCCAGCCCGGACCTCAATATCTCCGTCCTCTCCTTCGTCAGAGGCTTGGTCAACAGGTCAGCCACCATCTCGTCGGTTCAGCTGTACCTCTTCGGACGCACACCTCTCGCGTGCGTACTGAAGTTTGACAGATACGTGGCGCGACATCCTGCTATCCCCGGATGTCGCCCACCGCAGACACGACGTGTTCTCCGTGTATGCAACTAAGGACATACTCACGTCCCTGCCAGTCTCGACGATGAACTCCTGCACCCACCTCTGGGTCGTCATCATGTCCCCCAGCGCCTGGTACTCCGCTTCCGCCGTCGATTGGGCCACCGACCCTTGCTTCCATGATCGGTAAGCCACTGACGCTTCATCGACTGTCACCGACAAACTTAAGTACTCCTACTGTCTTCGTGACTGGCCCAGCTCGCATCAGAGTATCCGGTCACTTGATATCTGATTTGTCTCTGCTAACCATCGTCCGAAGAGTTACCAATAGCCGGATCCGTTTTTGATTTACCACCCAATTTCATTACTTTTCGCTGCATTCCCGCCAAATATATATTAGCAGGATCCGCCGCGGTTTTTCGAAATCTCCGAGTCGATAATCTGCCTTTTTTCGCGCGATCAAGCCGACTGCATAACTTATATCAGGTCGCGTTCTAGTGCTTAAGTAGATCCGGTTAGCTCCTGAAACGGTGATGAGGTCATTTCCATCCAAGTCTCTTTCGTAGAGGGTGCGATGGAGATTGGTGCGGATAAGGGACGGCATCCCTTCAATCCGTACGCGAGGGTAAGTTTGCGAATATAATCTGCCTGCGAGAGGTAGATTTCTCTTTTCCTCGGGTCTCGCTCTATGCTCACACCGAGGAAATCTCGTGCCGCTCCTAGATGTTTGATGTCGTACAGGTTTGACAAACATCTTCTTCGTTATCTCAACGTCAGCCCGGCTCCCAACGATAAGCATATCATCTAAGTAGACCGCGATGATGCACTTCTCCTTCCCGTACACGCAGCTTTCTGTTTTCAGCTGCTGAAAACCTTGCGCAAGGAGATCGTTGCTTAGTTTCCGGTGCCACTCTCTTCCCGCTTGTTTTAGGCCGTACAAGCTCTTCCGGAGGCGGCAGACGTGCTCCGCCTTTCCCGGTTCCTCCATGGCGCGGGGCTGCGTCATGTAGATCTCTTCCTGCAGTCTCGCAATCAGGTACGCAGTCTTCACATCAGCCTGCTCCACTTCGAGATCTTCCGTCGCTGCTATGATCAGGAGTACTCGAACGCTGGCGAACTCCACCGTTTGCGGGAAGACCTCCTCGTAGTCAATTTCATATCTCTGGGCAAATCCTCGAGCTACGAGTCGCGCCTTGAACCGTTGAACTGATCCATCTGCATTTTTCTTGACTAGTCCGCTACGAGCATGAGGATTCCTGTACTGGACCTGCTATCCAGTTTACCCTGTTTTCCCGGTTCGTACCGCTTGTATGTGATCTCACACCCAAACAGATATGCGTCTCCCAGCTCCATGTTGGTGCCCCTATCCGTCTCGTCTGGACATTTCCCTTTCAGGAACTTCCGTGGGGTTCGATTGATGCTGGCGACGACTACCGGTAGTGCTTCCAGCATTTGTCGTCCGTCACTCCGCTGTCGAACGTGGTGGCACGCAGTGTTTCTGAGACTGTTCTCACCATTCGCTCCGCTATCCCGTTGCTGGAGGGAGTATACGGGGCGCTCGGGCCCCACGTGATACCCAGGTCACGTAGTAAGGGTTTCATGCTACTATACTCAAGTGCGTTGTCACTTTTGAGTCTCCGTTAGATTTGCCACATGTTGCGTTTTCATTACCATGACAAGCTCCCTAAAGGCTGCATCACTTGGACTTCTTTGTTCAAGGGCATGCGCTCCCAGCATCCCTGTTGCCTCATCCACGAACTCCTGTATATTTCTCTCCATGTCTTCCAGCACGGAACCCGTCCGGCGATGTCAGTATGTATGCACTCGCCGAACGTCTCTGCCTCCCTGAGAGGTCCACTTCCGCCCATCGCGGTCATCTTTGCTTTCTCGCAGCTGGAGCATTCGAACTTGTCAGGTACTTTGTCGCTCACGCGGATAACACTGTCCTTTTCTAGTTGTTTCATAGCTACAGCACCCGGATGTCCGAGCCTCCTGTGCCATCCCACGGCATCCGTATCTTCGTTGTTACGGACTACTGCTGCCGCTGCTGTCTGAGCTCTGCTGTTGCCGCTAATCTCCAAGTCAGTATAAAGGAGACCAGACTTTGCAATAGCTTTAATCACTTCCCTACCGTCCTTTTCTACGACTAATGTCTTTGCATCTAAGGATCTAATGGAAAAACCGTTTTCCATTAATCTACTAAGACTGACTACATTCAATGAGCCGCCTGGAAGGTAGATAGTGTCTTCAGCGACAACATATCTCCTTTTCGCGTCTTCAGCTAGACCGCACCCATCTTGCCGAGAGTCTTCGTTGTCCCGTCCCCGAATGTGACGTCAATGTCAACCATCCTTGTGGGGCCCGAGAATGCACTCTCCGAGGTGCATATGTGGTCCGTTGCTCCAGAGTCCAGCAAGAACCTCGCCGGAGCTCTGACCGCCGTCATTCCCGCATGGAATCTTCGCGTTTCCGGCCTGTTTTCCTCCTTGTCCTGCTCCTCAGGACAGTTGGCTCGGATGTGTCCGGGTTTCTTGCACCTGTAACACAGAAATCCCCTGGGGATCTTCTTCTTCTTCTTCTGCACCGTTGCGGCGTGGTGCGTGCTGGAATCTGTTTTGGACTTGATTTGCTTGGAACCTCGAAGTCGGTCCAGCTCCTCGAAGTCGTTACAGAAACCTGTCCAGCCTAGAGTTTTGTCGTTCGCAGGATAGAACAGGAACTTCGCATACTCGTCGCCCCACACCTCCAAAATCTTAAGAAGGACCCGACGTTTTTCTTCATCCGTGGGCGCCACGCCCGTTATCTCCCTGATCTCTGCAAACTGGTTTTGTAGCCAGTTCACCAGAGAGCGTGGCGACTCGTTGGTGTGCATCTCGCGCCGATACCTTGCCCCACACGCTGTCAGCCGTCTCTCCGGAGGAGGGCTCATACCTAGCCCGAAGCGCCGCCCATACCTGCTCTGGCGCTGCCTCTCTCGAAGAGGCGAAGGCAGTGTCCAGCGCCGGCCCATCCAGCACTCTGGAGAACACCGCAGGGACATACTGTCTCTCCGCTTCCGTCGCGTCTATCGGGTTGTCGATTACATCCCTAAGACCTTTGACGGTCAGGTAGCACTCTACTTGGTGTCTCCAATTCCGGAAGGATCGGAACGAATCCTGATCCCCGGTGAATACTGACGGTAGCGGGAAATCCTTCAAGCGTCCGTCATGTTCTGCAACACTCCCCCTCGTCCTGGCCGCCATTCCTGAGGCAACACCACACACAATCCCTATTCCCGTAAAAACGCACGAGCGGTTCTTACAAAATCGCACAAAGCGAAGAGAGCATGTTGGAATTTTCGAGGATCCCTGACCTTGACCTCAGTTTCATCCCAAACTTCGGTACCTTCTTTATTGTTCCACTGACTAATGGGCTGATATGTTCCACTGAAGTACTGTTCTATGATGTGCAAATGATCGATATCTTGTACTGTTCAAACTGTTTCCTCCATTTGAAACAGAAACGGTATGATTCAGCGTCCACCCATCGTATGCCATGTGCGTATCGGTCTTACCGTATGTATTACGATGTGTGAATGCCCTTCTACGTGTTGAGAGCGTACGGTCACGATTGACCGTTCAACAAAAGGATTGAAACTTGTTCTCCATAGAATAGGACATCCACCCTAATATTTCACGTATTTTATTGGTTGTGCCTACTTTGCTTAGGTTCTGTTCCATAAGTATCCAAATCTGTTCGATATCTCCCCAGAACATTCTTTTCTAGTGCAAAAAAGTTTTTCTTTTTAATTTAATGGAACACAATCTCAGGAAATGGACTCCCTGTCCACCGGCTCTTCTGCGGTTATTTATTTATAGCCTGCCCTCAGTTCTCAGGAAGTGAAAGAGCGGTGCGCAGCCTCGCAGGTACGCTGACGGCCAGAGAGACGGCAAGGGGGCTGGACGAGGCAAGTACTGTTCAATAGCTTGTCGGTTTTCAACGATCTTTAAACGTGCGGGAAGATCCCGGCAAGGGATTTTTTTTCAACTAGAGCGTGGTGCTGGAGCTTGGTGGCGGGACTCCGCCAGGCTATCGGCAAACACACAGCCTAAGCAAACCGGAAGAAGACAATAGACAATACCCAAGCACTGTGATAAGTTTGCGGTTTTGTGACCCCAAGCCGTCCCCACCTCCCCGATCACGGACACCATCCCGCGTTCGGACCTTTCCCGTGCATGCCGGCGGCGATCAGTGCAAGTCGTCTAATTGTTGCTGATGACTGTGCGCTGTGCGCTGTGCGCTGCTCGAGTTTTTAGAGCTCAACTAGTCCGACGTTCGCCTCACAATAACAACAGATATCAACACAAATAGTGTTCTAGGCTTGGCTTCTCTCAGAATACACGGCATCGACAAACAACACGCCACCTTCCTTGTCAACTCGGTTGATAGCCCATCGCACAGGGTCCCCTTTTTCTTTCAAAGCCTTTTCGATCGTATCTCGAACAGACCCAGGGTCCATGGCTGTCCGGCGCACTTTGATCGTTTCAAAACGCAGTGATAGACTTTGAACGCGCACTCGTATTCTCCTCCCGGTGTAAGAAATCGGCGCTATCCATGAAGCATACATCTTGGAGACAACCCCAGACTATGTCTTGTTTCATCCACAGTCAAGTCAACCAACGCTCACCAGCTTTCCTCACGTCGGATTTACTGCTCCTACCCAGTCGCGCGACCACCCCACAACACTCAAACACAGTCTGAAGTTCAAACCCGAACGAAAAATAGATTGATATAATTGATTGATAAGCAGATGACAGGTAGCCGACAGCTGTCCAGCTTTTTACTTTTATTTTGAAAATAAATGTTGCACGGTAAATCAAAATGTTTTTAGGGAGGGTAGTAGAGCCCATAGTAAAACAAACAAATTAGAAAAATTATTAACGTTGTTAATGAAATGCCCGCGTTGACCAAATTCTTGACCCAGGGCACAGTTCTGACAGAAAAATTCCGGATCCTCAGATGACGCGCACGGCAAAAACCGGTGTGAAAGTTTACGTTAAAGGAGAAGAGCAGAACGCAGAGAACGAGGTTTTTTCATTGAACGAAAAAATATCTCGAATTCACAGACCTACATTATGAAGATTTTATTTCAAGTAAACAGAAACGGATATGAACTTGAATCGATGTGAAGGGGTGGAGGGGGGAAGACGCACAAGGGGTGCCCCTTCACGAATATTTTTGTACATCACACCCCTCTCGTATTTGAAACAAGAATCCATATTTTCATTTCTGCATCAAATAAAAAGCATTTTTGTGTGCATATACAAAAATCTAACCCAGGAGAAGCAATTGTTAGACGTATCAGGTTTGCAAAAAATCCTGAGGGGTATATGATCGATATTCACCAATGGAGGAAATGCTGTGATGAAAGCAGCATGCAGAGTTCAGAGTTGAGCTGAGGCTCTCTTTGCTGTGGAGACATCGAACTACTTCCGCAGCGGAACAACTTGCTTCAAGATTGAAGTTGATAATTAGAATCGAGAGAATGTGTAGGAATTCAGACTGAGTAGAATATGGGTCGCGTCCCGTGCTCCCAAACAGACAAGTTTGAAACACCGTCACTCAAAGTCAAGCAGAGCATACTCATGTGTGACATGGTGACACAGGGGAAGCCTTAGAAATTGTGCCGTAGACGTCTGCGCTCGAATCATCGTACACACCTGCTTTCTGGGGAAGTGGGAAGGGGCAGGTTGACCTCCTAGCCGCTGCATAGTACGGTAGAGGATTGGGGTCCAAGGAGCGTCGGCCTGTTTTCTGTTTCAGATTTTCTTTGCAAGGTGCGGTTTCCCTCAGTTTCAGACGCGCGTGGGGAGATGTACCTGTGCTCCGTGGATGCTCTTAACTCGTTTCGTTGGTTTCCAGGAGCTGAAGTTGTGTCGTCAGAGCTGTAGTGGTTCTGTGCTGGTCTTTGGGGAATGCCTGAATTCGAATCTCTTCCTCGAGAGTTGCTGAGCATTATTTGCTCGTATCTCCGTGAGGATGATTTGTTGCAGTTGTACAATGCGCTGCCGTCCCAGAAACTCAAGGACGTCGCCAGTGTAGCATATTCGCGAACCGAAGGGAGACGACAAAACGTTCCAGTCCGGATAACGGCTGCCGGGGAGATTGACTGGCAGAGGGCCTTTCAAATGGCCTGTGAAGAGCGCAGTAGGCTCGCTCAGAATTTTGTCAGAGAGGGCTCTGCTTGGCGATTGCGAGATAGTCCAGCGTGCTACCCAACAGCTGCGATTGAGGTTGTCGGGAACGTGAGGTAAGTGTCGGGTCTTCGGCAGCGTGCTCAACTGTGAGGAACTTTCCGCTCAAAAGCAAGCTTTGTGGGATGTTTATCATGCCATAGGCGCTTCAACTGGCGTGCCAGTCCAGTCTGTGCTTGCGGAAATCATTAGAACAAGAAAGCTTTGGACGATGCAACTCACCGACGTGCGTCGTAGAGCACGTTGTACCTCGTTTGGCACCTCGTTTGGCCTGCATATTTACTGTACTATAGTTCCGTCTGATCACGAAGACGGGCGCGGCTCTGCTAGCGATGGTGGGTCCAGTTCTCGGTGCCGCAAGTATTGCCTGTCATTTCCTATTTCAGCCCCCTCCGCGAACTGAGGCTGCTGGGCGTTGCTTGTTTGGATCTACTAGCGATGATGGTCCAGTTCTCGGTGGCGCAAGTATTGCCTGTCATTTCCTATTTCGGCTCGAGCCAAACTGAGGCTGCCGGGCGTTGCTTGTTTCGCATGTACGCGCCAAGTTTTCAGTCATAGCCGGTTCGAATTGCTTTATTTTTACATCAGACCCGCATCAAAAGAAGACACTAAACTCAAACGACGCACGATGGCTCCCCAGCAGATTCGATCTACGATGCTCCCAGTTAAGGTATGGTTTTTTTTTCGGTTTCGGTTTTCCGTTTCCCTTCCCTTCTTTCAGTTCTCTACACAAGCAGCTTCCCAAACCCTCAGGAATAGTATCAGGCAAAGCCGGTCAGCTTCGCGGTTAGCTCCCATAGTCGATTCGCCTTTTCCGTATCCAACGCCTCGTAGCTGACGTCCTTTTCGAATACTGGCGAATCAGATTTAGTACCCTGCCACCGCCAATAGGCTCCTCCTCGGGCGAATCGGCTCTCTGAAGCCACTTGTGCGGCCCTCAGTCCAGCCAACTCCTCGGACACGTACTGCTTGGTGATATACGTTTGGAAAACCGGGAAAATGCTTCGGAACCATCCCCGCTTCTCTCGGAATAGCCCAGAATCAGCCACGCATCCTGGGAAAAGGGTCGTGAACGTGATATTGTTCTGCCTTCCATAGCGTCGGTCGAGCTCCTTCATCAGGATGGAGATGCAAACCTACGAAAGCAAGGACGATCGGTGCGAGACCCAGTCAGAATTTTGGTAGCGAGATTACGCGGGCAGAACCTTCCCGGCATGCCGCTTCACGTCCTTGCCTCATGGCCGGTTGAGTGCACAGCTTACCTTGGAGTCTTTGTAGGCCTTTGTTGGCTCAAACTTGCCTGCGTTGATCATTCCAATCGGCTCCTTGAAGCCTGCCTCCAGGCCCTGCATATCTCCGAGATCCGCCTGAGGCGGGATCTTGCCCGGCAATGTGTCAGGATTGTGAGTCTCCGTGCCGATGAAGACAACGCGGCTCTGATTTTGTCCCCTTTGCAAGTTCGGTCGAATGGTGCTATTCTTGATCATCAAATTGACCATGAGGAAATGTCCAAAGTAGTTGACCGCAACGGCTTCCTCGTAGCCATCCACAGTATAGCGGGGTTCCGTGTCCTTGGGATGCCAAGTGGCCGCATTGCAAACGAGGGTATCCACAGTGATGCGGTCGTTCCTGAGGGTATTCACAAAGCTCCGCACGCTCTCGAGGCTGCCCAGGTCCAATTTCATAATCTTGTAGGATTCTTCGTCGAGGTCGTATTCCTCTGCTACTTTCTTTGCCTTCTCTGGATTCCTCACCGCCATGATAACGTTCCATTCGCCACTACGGGAGAGATCCTTGGCGGCGTGCTTACCGATACCGGATGACGCTCCCGTGATTACGACGGTCTTCGTCCTACTCTTTGGAACCTGAGGATTCGACTGCTTCGGCACCTCAGGAGCCGTCACCATGCGCACTCGCCCATTGTAATTCACGCTCCTGGGTTGGCTCACCGGTTCGCCACACACGGACCTCAACCCTGCCTTGCTCGACACACTAAAGCTACCCGCTACGAAAGCCATCATGTGCTAAATCACCCGCACCCAACCCTCCTCAACCCCCACCCCACCCCCACCCCCGCCCCGCAAAACAGTCAAAAGCAACAACTCCTCGCTCGAATCTTCGTTCACCTCCCTCTCCACCTCAACCTTTCCCTAGTAAGATATCCACCTTCTCACCGCTTCATAAATATCTCGAAGGATGGGCCCGATGTCCTACCTAAGATTGGTGGGTCAACTTGGAACACATTCTCCTCGAAAGACAAAACCAGCAAAAGGGGGGTTGCAATCGCAGACAAAATATCCATCAAATAGACGGACTATCTTTCATCCAATAAAAAGCCAAACAATACTAAAGTTTTATTTCTGAATACCACGTATAATTCTCAAAATACATGCTTATTATGCAGGAATTCAATGTGTTTAGTTAAAAACATATAACACATATTTAACCAATGAAAATTTCTTAAATTCTTCTTAAACTAATCATTACTTTACATCTGTTCTTAATCTTATTAACACCGTACAAAGATCTCCGCGTGTCCAGAACCGTTATTTTTAGTATTTGATAAAGGGGGTACGAGATTTTTCCTGAAATCCGGAGCGTCACCTCCGTGCCCAGATCAAACCGTTTTTCGCTTGGCGAGAGTAAATCTAATGGATATTTTTTGTTTCAAGAGATATGGAAGAAAAAACATCCCTCACGAGAATGCCCGATGATGTCCTTGATTGAATACGAACACCTGCCATTGGATGAAAACCTGAAGTCCGCTCTAATTCTTCATAAGTTCATATTTATGGTGGACGGTGGATATTTGAATTTCCATTGTTTTAGATAAGTATCTGCTCGATATGTCAGTCAACTGGAAAATCTACTTCTAGTTGATTGAATCACAAACGGGTTGTTGTTGAAAGTACGAATCTGTACTCGAAGGACATGCTAAATGGCCACATCCAGTCAGGCCTGTGTCTGAGGCTACAGCAAAAAATCTGGAGAGAGTCCCGAGGAAGGCACCAGTCCATCATCGCGAAACCCACAGTCAGGCGGGCTACTCGACGGCTTGGACTCGGTGGGTTTCGGTACCGATCGCACGCGTTATTCCTGCTGATATTATCCCAGGCAAGGTTTACTGCAATTCCGCAAGTCAGACGGGTCGGGCTTGATGGATGTGTGGGCTCATCTAATAAAGCAAGGGAAGCGCACTCCTCATTGCAATCTTGCGCTTCCTGAAGATCTCTTCTTCCTTATTTTTCATGTAGGAATCGTCACCCTGTGTCGACCTTTCCCGTAGGTTCCTGAAAGTGGTATCCAGCTCCTCGAGGATGGGGATATTAGGGCGGAAAGGCAGGGTTGAGGGAAACCTGCGTGTGATATCAGGGCTGGACTTTAGTCAAGGGCTAGCAATCTCCCGAGAACGAAAAGCTACGAGCGACGCATGGAACGAGCCTCACGTGTATGGGTGGCTGAACTCCGTCAAAGGGTTAGAAGATATTGGCAGTGCAACCCAGGACATCTATGCTCATGCCTCTGCACCTTTCACTTCGGATGATGAGAATGCGCTCCCAGGGAACGGTACCGCGCTCAAGCCAGGTGACTGCAAAATGCCTGGGGCAATGTTCCGGACTTGGGTAAATCCGAGTCTCCAAGATTTCCCTATGTTGGCGCAAGTCAGCCTGAGCCAGATCGATGTTTTTTAATACGGATTGACGAGCAAGAGAAAATTGTCACCATCGCATGACTTCGACATCTTTGCATCCACTGACCCGAGCCCTACGCTTTAGCATTGACTCAGAGTGTAAATCGTTCGCTTTTTATGCCACATGAAAAGCCCGGCGATTCCTCTTCTGCGGCGATGCCGCCTGGCGAAGTTAACTGGTCACGTTTCTACCCGGTTGCGAGCCTTTCGCTTCCGCTAAGCCGCTGAGCTGTGAAAGGAATCCGCTCAATTGCTTGCTATACCAGGAACCCTCGATGGTGCGGGGGAGAAGCTGGATGAGCGCTCAGTCCACAGAACCGTTTACTTTCTAATCGACGCTTCCAAATTAGACAAATGCGCGGAATTATTTCGCCGATGAAACAAACACCAACAGAAAGAGGTGAGTTACCTTCACCAGTCCAGCCAGAAATAACTATACGATTTAAACTGGATCTGGGCCTAGCACGGTAGCTAGCTACTTGATAACAGGCCATTTTAGTTTACTGCAACCCCTACGTCCAAGTCCACCTACTATTCATGTATGAATTCAGACACCGGAGATAGCTGCACTGGCATGGAAGGTTCTCATTATAGCCCTCTCGAATACGACTCACCTGAACAAGAGGCAGGGAGCAAGTAGTCTCTACGCGATAAAAGTGAAATGATTCTCCTTATACAACTCTTCGAGATTGTTCCGAATAGTCTCCACTGCCCATCCCTCAACAAAAATGTGGTTGTCATCCAGATCAAACAAAACGAAGCTCCTAGGCTTCAAGTCTGCATCAAGCTTCAGGATGAACTGCTTCGTGGGTACATCGCATGCAACCAAAACCCCTTCCGTAAAGTGCACCATCCTTCCGGGCATCCGTCAGCCCCTAAGTGTTCCTCATAGATCTTCAGCGAACCAACAAAACTCAGAGCTAATAGACCTCAAGGACCATTCCCACTGCTCTCAAAGAATCGACCAAAGTCTAGCTAACCACCAGCCCAGCTAATCAGGTCCAGGGTCCTCATCCCAAATGTCCTTTAACATTAACCAGTCTCGCATCCGGAAGCACTCTACTCCAGGTTCGCAAGAGCATCATACTAAATCATCATTTATGGAAGAACCCAACCGATTCCGTGAAAGTGCGGGACGGGAAGCGATCCGTTTGCTGTTCTCGTAAGGACTACTACAGCATATAAATAGAACGGGTCACGCAGAAAAGCGACATGCCGTTTTAAGTCCGATCTCCACAGCTGGAATCAAAAGTGAGATTCTAACTGGCAAGGCCTCCCACCATAACCAGGGGTTGTGGATGACGAGCCGGTTCGTCATTTGCACAGATGAACTTATTAGACTGTTAGCTTCTTTGAGTCTAACTCTCTGGCGCTGTAATGCAAACCTTAGTTCTGGAGTAGCTGCTCTCTGCGCCCTTCCCAGTGCACCTTAACAGGCCCCGTTTAAAACTGATCTGATTCATGAGCTTTTGAGATATTGCTTACTGTAGAACGTAAACACATAGCATAACACATTAGGGGGTCCCTAGTACCTGGATACACTCCTCATTTTCTGTTTATAGCCTCCATTCAGGAACCCTACCACGAGGAGTACACTAAAATGAGCTAAAAGTGTATTAAAAAGAGCATTGTGTCAGTGCGAGTCCTGCAAACTGGGAAGCTACCTCCCCCCCGGGATGAGTCAAGGGAAGAACGTTCAAGGGGTCTCCTAGGTCAGAAACAGGGTACAGCGGCTTTTTATGGTATATTGAGTACCAAAATGTGCGCTGAGCGGTACCCGACCGCTCGCGGTGGGGAGGCCTTAGTCTACCTGGATGACCTCGTGGTCACCTGTGAGGATAGCCGCCGTACGACGTACGTTGATCTTGCTGCTCCTAACCCTCAGACTAGCCGCTATTTGCCCGCTGCGGGAGAGCGCCGTGGATTTGACGCTGAGACGTCGCAAAGAGTTGAAATATGCGGGGGCCTTGTCTTCCCCAGGCATTCGTGCTTCCGCTCTAGCTCATCGCCTGGTATCTCTGATCATTGAGTGCTTTGGGTTTATGGATTCCGTTGGCGAATAAAAAGGGTTGTGAACGATCGACGAAGTCAAGAAAAGAGCCTTGAACGGTCGAACAGGTCAAGAAGGGGCTAAGATAGTAGTAACTGCTTGTGCTTTCCACATTTTTGCCTCTCGAATGTGCTTCCACAAGTTGTTAGCAAACAGATATTAACTCCTGAGTAGCAGGCCTGGCTGTAATGGACCGGATTTCCGAGTGGCAACATATACGCGCAACAGGTACAAGGTGTTGAAAGTTTTCAAGCTGACTGAAGCTATGAGCGATCTATTATATTATCGGGAGGCGATGTTTTCGCCCTTGTCCCGTTCGATTGTGAGGCAGTTGGAAGGCTGGACTGGCAGCAAAAGGTGGCCTTCTTGTGGAAGTTGCTCTGGCGTTTCGTTTCCGCGATTCGTTTTCATAGTCCTCTTTCCCTTCGAGTCTAGTTAGCTACATCATCATCATCCGTTCACTACCCTGTTGGGTCTGCTCCTTTCGTTGCAACTTGTTTTTTTAGCGCCACAGTCTGTGTCGCCAGAACTAGGGAAAGGTTTGCTTCAACTGTGTACTGGCAGCTACGAGTGGAGGAGGCAGACATGCCGAACAAGCGCTCATCCTCTTGGAAGATAGCACTTGTCAGCAGTCGAATGACTCAGAACGATGTGCATCAGCTGGCGCGACCAAGTTTGGATGAGACTCATGCTGTGATCCGACATTACGCCAGTCTTCCGGTGGGCTACATCGAACCTCTGCTATTATTAAGGAAAATGAGGGACGGGATTGTGTATTGTGTGTTGTAGTGGGGGCTAACAGCTAACATTTGGCGTGTAGCTTGGATAGTGGGAATAGGGTTGTGCGTGAAATGAATTGCCCGCGCTATGTAGAATATAAAAAAATTCCCTGAACCGGGGATGGACGTGAGGGTTTTTTTTGTTGGCTGAGTTTGGCGCGACTGAGTTTGTTCGCGATCTTGGTGTGGGCCGCCATCTTTCTGCGGCTGTTCCTCGCCTTTCCCGGCGTCTCCGGGTCGCCCGCGAAGGGGTTTAGGGTGGTTTTGGTCTGGGAAGGTGGTCCCGGTAGGGGATTGGTTTAATTTTGGTGTTGGTGTTTTGAGCGGCGATATTTCGGTCATCGGCGGTGCTTGTGGAGTACACCTGAGCAAACTCAACCCGGCGTCCCTCTGAGTCTCCGCTTCAGATCGGTTCGTCAACTGCCTCTCCGCAGATTGCTCGCGCTGTTGCTGCTGCTGCTGAAGCCAACCGCCTCGCGGAGCTGACTTCCGCGCTCACTGCTTTTGCCGATGCCCCGTGTCCCGGCGCGACGACGGCGGCCGCGGATGTCCCACATGCGCGTGTCCCATCTGGGACAACTGCTGTCGAGACAGCTGTCCATTAGACAGCTGTCCTCCCGAATCGATCTCCTGATACGTCTCAACTATCCACCGGGCGATGAGACCACTTGATACGTCTCAACTATCCACCGGGTTGACGTCTCCAATTATTCCAGAATTCAGGTTTTCTCGACTCTCTGATGATGACGACGATTATAAAATTACCCTGGCGGAAGGGTACTTAACCGGTGATGCGTCTTACTGGTGGTGCTTGATTCCCGACGACCAAAAACCTACTACGTTTGAAGGTTTTGAGATTCTGCTGAAATCTCAATTCTATCCAGCGGACACGAAGATCAGAGCCAAATAACGACTTGCGCGAGCCACCCAGCGCGCGACAGTCGCGTCGTATATGGCATATTTCAACCAATGCCTTATACAAGTGGGAGAAATCTCTGATTCAGAGAAATTTGACCGATTTGTGGAGGGTCTTAAACCAGATATCAAACGGTATATATACATCCAAGATGTGACTACGTTCGAGGATGCCCAGTCTCTGGGCCTAAAAATCGAAGGAGCTGACCACGCGAGTCAGGGGCTTCGACGGGATCCGCAAGACCAGCGACACCGTAAACCAGAGAGCCAAATAAACCCGATACCACGGGGTTCAACATCAGCAGCTGATTTGGTAGGTCGAATCTTGCTTGATAGTAGTTGAGAAAATCTCTTCCCAAATACCCTGGGCTTGTGGCGTCTTCCACAACGTAAGGTTGCCAGTCGAAGCTGTGACCGCCCAGTTGTAAGGTTACGTTGGCTTCGCCCAAGATTTATATGGATGTGCCCGGGGAGGCCGTGTCCAATTTCCCGTGTTCAGTCGGAATTATTGGGGTGGCGTCCGGTCTTCCTCTCAGTACGGAGTGGCTGCTACCTGTATCGACGAGCAGGGAAATCCTCTTGCCGTTGACCAGCCCTTCCACGGTCATGTCTTCCCTCATCGGAACCGGGGCGCCTTTATCAGCAACAGTATCGGCACCTCCTACTGCTGCTCCTCTTTTAACTCTGAAAACGAAGGGGGTGCCGATTTTGACACAGTTGGGTCCCGACCCGGGTTATTCCAACAGATTCTTTGGGTATGTCCTTTCTTGCCGCAGAAATTGCAAATGACGTTGACATATTTCCCGTTGCGTAGCTCCTGGGTTTTGGGTTGGTACGAAAGGCCGGATCTTGTTCCCCGTGGTATCAGGTTTATTTGGCTCTCTGGTTTACGGTGTCGCTGGTCTTGCGGATCCCGTCGAAGCCCCTGACTCGCGTGGTCAGCTCCTTCGATTTTTAGGCCCAGAGACTGGGCATCCTCGAACGTAGTCACATCTTGGATATATATATACCGTTTGATATCTGGTTTAAGACCCTCCACAAATCGGTCAAATTTCTCTGAATCAGAGATTTCTCCCACTTGTATAAGGCATTGGTTGAAATATGCCGTATACGACGCGACTGTCGCGCGCTGGGTGGCTCGCGCAAGTCGTTGTTTGGCTCTGATCTTCGTGTCCGCTGGATAGAATTGAGATTTCAGCAGAATCTCAAAACCTTCAAACGTAGTAGGTTTTTGGTCGTCGGGAATCAAGCACCACCAGTAAGACGCGTCACCGGTTAAGTACCCTTCCACCAGGGTAATTTTATAATCGTCGTCATCATCAGAGAGTCGAGCTAACTTGAAGTATGTTCTCAGGTTGTTCAAGAAGGTGCTTATGAGCAACGCGTCCCTTCTTCCGTCGTAAGCCTTCGGCTGCGGGGCTTGGATTTTGATCAATGCGGCCATTCTGGTTCTGTCAGGTTTTCTGGTTCAGGGTTCTGGTTCTATACGGGTTCTCGTGGTTCACTGGTTATATAGGATTCCTCTGGTTCAACTGGTATAGGATTCCTCTGGTTCTTTTCTGGTTCTAGTAGTACTGGGCTCACTTTTCAGGTTCGCATAATGGTTCCTCAATCGCAACTTGCGATGAGACCACTTGATACGTCTCAACTATCAACCGGGTTGACGTCTCCAATTATTCCAGAATTCAGGTTTACTTCCCCCTAATTACTCCCTAATTAGGGAATATATCCCAATTCTAACCTTTTGCTATTAATTCTGGTTCTCTCCCCTCCTCCTTCTCCAGCGAACCTTAGTGGCATCGGATTTTCCATCGTATTTATACTCTTGCTTCATCGGGACGTGCAATAACCATTGGGACCAAACTGGTGTTGCACCTCCATAGATTCTGGCACAGCCCGAGCATAATTTTGCATAGCCGGACGTTGCTGGAAGGTGCAGACGTCACATCTCCTCCTGCAGACTCTGATGATGATACCGACTCTTCTGTGTTGATGATGTAGACTCTGATGATCAAACTCTTCTGTGTCTACTCTCTTCTGTGTTGATGATGCAGACTCTGATGATCAGACTCTTCTGTGTCTGCATCATCATCAGAGTCTGCAAGAGGAGATCGATTCGGGAGGACGGCTGTCTAATGGACAGCTGTCTCGACAGCAGTTGTCCCAGATGGGACACCGCGCATGTGGGACATCCGCGGCCGCCGTCGTCGCGCCCGGACACGGGGCATCGGCAAAAGCAGTGAGCGCGGAAGTCAGTTCCGCGAGGCGGTTGGCTTCAGCAGCAGCAGCAACAGAGCAGGAAGGTGAACTCAGGAGGGTGGCATACGAGTCCCAATGTATGTCCCCACGAAAGGGTTTTTTGGATTACATTGGTCCTCGAAAGGGCCGGACCCTACCGGGAAACGCCCTCCTCTGGCGGGCTCGACGGTACAGCCACGGCTTCAATATTCTCGGCAGTTTCTGCACCATTTCCAGCACACGGCGCTGCGGCAGAGACTCCCGAACGCTGGCCGCCGAGTGAGTCAAGAACTGCCGCCCAGGAATCGCAACGAGCCTGGGTACCACTCGGCAGGGCAGTACATTGTTGAAAGGCGGCCTCCAGTTCCGCAAAAACCACCCCGAGCCGCGGGGCGAGAGTCGCATCCAGCCTCCCAACCCGAAGCCCTCTCAACATACCACTCACATGCGGATCACGCTCCGTAGACCTTGTATTAACCGCGTTGGCCCACGAACTCACCAATCCTCTCTACTTTGTTGAAAACTCCTCCTGCGCCGAGAACTGTTTTAGCGAATAAGGTTTTGACACGCGCCCGTGTTTCTTTAATGCCGGATTTTGACCGTTTCTCTTCGGAATCCCGCGCCCCTTCGGATCTTCTTGGCGCTTGCGCAGAGGACATTCTGACCTTGGCGGTTTCGGCCCATTTTCAGAGGCTTTCGAGGGGTCAGAAAAACCTTCTAGATCGTCTCCCAAATAGGGATTTCCTCCACATGCTGCTGTACAAGATTTCCTTGCCTCGGAAACTCCGCTTTTGGAAAATCATCCTGACTTTGCTCAGGTGTTTCCAGCTGGGCGTCTTTCTGTCGGTGCGGAGCCTTGTGAAGACGTGGGGGAGCCACCTTCTATGAATGTAAATGTCGATCCTGAGGTGGTCCCGCTCGCCATTGAGTCGAGCACCCCTTCGCCCTTTGGCGTCCGGGGGAGGGTCTCCGGCTCCTTAGGGGCTATCTATTTTCTCTCTCCTCTTTGCTCGATGGCCCCGCCGTGGGGCGATCACGCACTCCTGCCTGGGCCGGACGCTGTTGACGCACGGAGGGCCTGCAGAGGACAAGGACGTCCGCTCCAGATGACGAGGGTGCTAAGCCGGGAGACACATCGTCATTCTCCGCCACACCGGTTACCTCACAAGCACCACCGCCGGTGCCTCCGGTCCCCTAGCGCTGAATCTGGTTTTGGCCCCGAATGGCACTCCCCGACGGCGAACTGTCCCGCGCAGCCCCCGTCGCCCTCACCTGCCTCGGGACAAGTTCAATTTGACTAACCGGCCGATTTTTACTGCCTTCAGCAACCGTCGTAATTCTGGGATTCAAACTGCTACCCGGGTTTGAATTTCCCCGCGAAACCAGTCCCGATTCCAGCCCTCCAAGCTTCTGGGTTAGCTGAGGCAGGACGCCTCGATCACCCGCAGCAGTGATGAGGCTGATGACCGCCGCGAGTAGGGCACGCACTTGCGTGCCAGCTGCACCCTCCAATTCAACCTCTGAAAAGAAGGTGCCGCAGCTGAGGCGCACACTGAGTCCAACACCTGGCGGTGCCTCCTTGTTATGGAGCTCCGTCGAGCTCGGCGTCACCCCTACAATCCTGAGGGGATGTGTAAGAGAAACGTTGCGGCACTAAAGAAACCTCACCAAGGGAATGATTGACCACACCCGACCAGATAGGGAAAGCCCCTCAACGCACCCCCACGAGAGAGAGAGGAAGTTGCAGTTGCAAGCGACACCCCTCGGAAAAGCGGGGGGAAGGACTACCAGGGGAAGAGTTTCCCACAAACGAACACGCTCGCGACCGAAAAAGATTCAAAACCCCACTTCTTCTCCCCAGCCATTTTTCTAGCTTTGGTGTATTAGCTCACAGTGGCTCATGACGGTTCCAGCCTTTCCGCCCGTGACGCTTACGGATTTCGAAGTGCGTACTTCTGCGCTATTACCTCGGGTTACGTCAACCCCCCTGGCCTTACGATATGGGTTCGCCGTGCCCTCTCTCCTCCCTGACTGAAGACACCGCAGATTTTGGCGCTCATCTGCTCGCCAGTTGCCCAGGGGTGCAAGGCGCGCGAACCCGTCGCCATACGCGGCTCTTGAACTTATTATACCGGGAAATTCGGGTCATCGTTCGGCAAGGCGGTCTCGAAATTGAACGTGAGAAGCCCCTGCCTGTCGCAGACTCCCAAACCGATGAGTGCTGAGTGGCCGGCCTAGTGCTTGGCTGCGACGATAGCCGCCGCAGTACATCCGTGGACCTGGCTGTTCCAAATCCCCAGGCTAGTCGTTATCTGCCTGCAGCGGGAGAGCGCCGTGGATTTGCCGCTGTCAGTATGCGTCGCCATAAAGGGGCGAAATATGCGAGGGCTCTGTCTACCCCAGAGGTTCGTGCTTAGGCTCTCGCACACCGGCTGGTGCCTCTAATCATCGAATCGTTTGGGTTTGTAGACTCCATTGGATCTCGTTGGCTTCGGGAGATATTCCGTGAACGCCCGAACCGTCTAGAATCTTTGTTTACTCGCTTGAGTTTCTTGTTATGGCGCATGAACGCTGCGTTGCTATTGGAGGCTCGCGACCTTCGCGGCGCTTAGTCTTTTTTCCCGTCGGGTTTTCCTCTTTCAGTCTCCGATTAAACAATTCATCATATATGCCAATCAAGAACACGTGTATCAGGTCTCCACGTTCTAGATGAGCCCATCTGCTTCAAATCCAATCCGAATCCTTCCCACTTGAGGGGGCCGTTCGACCCCCGGGGGGGGGGGGGTTAGGTTTGATACCTCCAGCTTGTTACGTTTATTCCAACTTGTTCAAACTACCGAAAGTAGCGCTAGTGATACTAGAGGGAAACAGGAGGAGCTAGGCTAAGGAGACCCAGAGCGGGGTAGAAGTCTACTTTCGTACTTTCGATAGGGAACAGTTTCCGAACGTGATTATCATTGTGCATGGCACGGATCGCCAAGCGAGCCGTACCACGCCATAGCTCTCGATTAAGGTCCACGTTACGAGCGTTTGGGCGTCCGCTTTGCGCTCAAGATGTTCGGTAGTTTCGCTAGTGAAGTCTTGGACCGCTTGGCCAAGTCATCCCAAAAACAACTAGAAGACGTTGATACTGGTTTTATTAGCATAGCCTAAAGCGCTACGCAAAGCGTGAAAAGGAACTGAGAACTAGGTAGGGAAGCGTGCAAACCCAACGCCGATGGCGCGCCTCGGCAAGCATGCTGCTCGAATATCGCCACAGAGAGACACTAATACTTGATACTAGAAGCACCATACAATTTATGAGAAGCCTTCAGCGCAGACATAGGCCACCGGCATTTTTTTCAGTTAGGCTTTTCACACAAGCCATATGACTGGTTTACCGAGTAAAGTTCGTAAACCTGTCAGATGGATCCACCTCGTCCGAGACTATGCGGTTATCGCCAGTACCACCGTAAAATAGGTCTGTTTCTCCGTCGGGGCCCACATCATAAACGCGATCGCTACCATCTTTGCCGAAAAACCTATCTCTTCCATCCCCCGGAGTGAAATGGTCTGTACTATCAAAGCCGTAGAAGGTGTCATCCCCTCCACCTCCGAAGACATAGTCTGGCAGATACGAGCCGAACACAAAATCGTTCCCTTCGGCGGCGAAGACTTTGTTAACCTCTCTCGGGGTTTCGATATAGAAGACGTCGTCCTCATCGCTTCCGTAAAAATAGGTATAGTATGGGGGGGCTATACGGCCGGGCCTTGTAATCAAGTTGGGGCAGGTAATCTTCAGGTCACAGCCCTCTCCAGAGCATCTGAAGTCATCGACCGTCATTGTTTCTTCTTCACCGTCCACATCAACTGTCGCCTCGATTACAAGGCAACGAGTCGTATCGCAGCAAAGTTCCGACGCGGGAATTTTCTTGAAGCAGAGGAGGACGCTGTTAGCCAGGCCGTTCTTTTTCGTCGTCGGGTCCGCATATACTTGAAACTTCGAATCATCGCTGGGGATCGAGTTGCAGTCCGGGTGCACGCCAACGCTAATGCTTTTTACACTCGTTTTGGGCACATTCAGCACCGAGGCCTTAATACACTGACGACCGGTGCTCTTTGTACCATAGTTCTTCACGCAGAACTTTGCAGATCCGAGGTTCGATTTGCGGCAGTACGTCTCAGTCCATAGAATCCTCCCGTCCGTCTGCAAATTTGCCCCTGGGTAGTCTTCCCCAGCGTCCTCCGCTGGGGCAGGAAGCTCAAAACTCTCGCAAGTTGTTTCTGGATCAGCATTCGCGCGGTGAACCACCACCACCACCGAAGCAAACAAAACTAAAAACCCCTTCATCCTGCAGAAATCACTACCAACAAAAAAAGAAACCAACACCCCACCACTGCCCCAACCCAGAGTGGACCGGTCCCTTCCCTCTTCGCCTAACCTCGTCTTATAATCGTCCTCCCCTCTAACCCTGGTGCATTTAGCTTAGCTACTAACGTCCGATCCAAAAAGAATTCACCAGCACCCCCCAAGATAGCCAGCTCCCCCTCCCATTCCAAACTTTGCAAAAAAACAAAAAAAAACATCCCCCCTCACCATATCACATCATACTCTCCGTCTTGCAAATTGAACAAAGAAAATCCACGTCATTCTACCGCCACGGACATTAACCCCAAGCGTTACTATTGGAGGCGCGCGACCTTCGCCTCGCTCCGTTTTTTTTCCCTCCGGTTTTTTTTTCTTTCAGTCTCCGATTAAACCATTCATTTCCACCCCAAACTGTCAAAACACCTGTCATTCTACCGCCGCTGACATTAACCCCAAGCTGTTTAGGCTTCCGTTCCCAATCCAACAAAGTGGGATCCCTTCAAGGGGAAGGGGGGAACAAGGGGATCCCACAGGGCCCAACGGATGCTGTTAGGCAACAATTCCAAAATCCACCAAAGTGGAATTCCTTCAAGGGGAAGAGGAACAAGGAGATCCCTCTGGATACCAAGAAAAGCCCATCCACCACCACCGCCATGGCCCCCCCCCCCCTTCCACTTGAAGGTGGGGAACATGGCAATCCCACTGGATACGAAAAAAGCCGATGCACTACCGATGCTATGGTGGTGCTCAACGATTTGTTTTTGGAAAACAAAATAGAACATCTATCCCACCAACAGATTTTCTTGAACCACGCAACCGACCACCCCCCACCTCCCATCCCCAACCCAACACCTTCCATCGCCTCTCTCGCGCAACACCTTACCCTTCCCCCTACCAAGGGGGCCCAACCATTTCGTTTTGTGGAGGGTAAACGGCCACAATCTTTGTTGTTACAAAATTTCATTATTTTTTAAACGAGGTCGGGCCCGGGGAGGGGAGACAGGAAGACCCGGGGGTTTGGACACTCCCCAAAAATTGGTGCTCAGGTTTTCCCGCATTTTGGCCGTGTCTCCCCCCCGGTTTTTGAGCCGTTTTAGATGGCGACACTTAAATCCGATTTAGCTCGGAGAACTAAATCGGCTGCACGCCCTGCGATTAGAGATTTGGATTGTAAGTACATGTTTTTCCCCAGAAGAGAGGGGGGGGGGGGTGTAAGGTCGCGAACAAGGCGAAAATTAGTTGGATAGATTAGATTTTTCGAAGAAGATCAACTTTTCCACAACAAACCCCGGCGTTGGAGGGTGAAATGGGTGCTTTTGTTTTCCGGCCTTGGAGGGGTCGGTTTGGTCAGGTGGATAGAAGTCGGGTTTTGGAGGGTGCTTTGCGGCAATGTATCGCGGAGCATAATCCTCTCGAATGAAGGGGAACTCTTAAAACTCGTTTCAGTGGCGCCCTGGGGGGGCGATATTCTGGTTTTATGAGCATAGCCTAAAGCGCTACGCAAAACGTGAAGGGAACTAAGAGCTAGGTAGGGAAGCGTGCAAACCCAGGCGCCGATGGCGCGCCTCTGCAAGCATGCTGCTCGAATATCGCCACAGAGAGACACTTAAAACGCCGCAAAAGTTCCAAGTACTCAACAGGATGCTCAGTAAAAAAGCCACTCCAAACCCGACTTCTCCTCGTGACCAAAGCTTTCCACAATTAAAGGATGGAACCAGCGGGAGCGACCCTCAGCGCGAGGCAGACTGGCCATACTCTCAGCATACCGTTGTTCCTTCACTCGGTGAAGGGCCGAAGCAGCTGCTCCCAGGCGGCGGGTGGCAAGCGCCGTGAGATGGGCGCTTGCCACTGGGCATGTAATCGCGAGGTCAACATATGCTGAGCGTGTGGCGGCAGCATCGGAGACGAGGAGATCTGCGATACAGCGGGGCGGTGCCGTGCCCGAGACCGATCTGGGTAGTTCCGATTCCACCTCAACCGTATGCCCTACCCGAGTCAAACATTCGCTGAGAATGTACTTGAAGCGAGTGTGACGCCTCGGCCGAAGACCTCGCAACAGTCCGCATGAACCTAAGAAGTGGTAACCACAAGCATCGATCCGACTCTCACATCCCTGACAGAAAGACGGCCGATCAGAGTGCCACGGAGCTTGCCGCAAACCCAGATAGATCCGTGCAGCAGAGCGGAACTGAAAGGCATCGAGAAAGTAACCCAGTGACGAAGGCAGCGTGGTTAACCACAAGCGCGACAGGTTGCCTCCCATGCCGCGGAGGCGTGCGGGGGTAGTAGGCGGTGTGAGGGGGTTAGTTGAGCAAGATGACGTGAGCGGCAATGTGTTGGCCCCAGGTGCGGCTATGTTGAATCACATCAGTGCGCGAGCTCCTCAATCGGCTCAGCACCGGGTAATCGGCAACCGGTGACCCGAGGCTAGCTTCCCCCTCGTCGGCGAGTACTCTGTCGATGGGAGAGTCCTCGATCGCCGCGGTTGGTCCCCACAAGAGCTCCTTGCAGGAGCGAAATCTGGATCGGCTCTCGTCCGGCACGGCGTTGCACTTACTGAACGCCTGTTGCAGAGCATCATAGATACTCAAAAGCGGAGGTGGAAGGGTCACGGGGTCTTCGCTAGTCAGTGCTCTAGCCAAAAAGCGGGCACTTCGCATCCGAAAATTCACCAAGGTGCAAAGCACGGTAGCCCAGGAAGCGAGCATACGAGTCCACGGTCGGCCACTCTAATCGCAACGGTAGGGACATCTGGGCACGAATTAGGTCCCTGTCAGGCGCCGCTTCCACATCCAGGGGTTCATCCATTCATCCAAGAGCGTTCCCCATGCTTCAGCATCGCCTCGTCCGGCTGGGCTGCTATCCACGAGCCCCAGTGTGGTGGAAGGCTTCGCAGCCAGTAATTCAGCCGGGGGCCGGCACAAAAGCCGGAAAGCAGGCAAGCCGATTCTAGCATGCTGTCCGGTAGGCGCTCAATGGCTTCGGTGAGCTGCTTATGGCGTGCTGAAACTCGTTCGCAAGAGTCTTGCACGAAGTTGTCACTCCCCAAACCGACGCCATGATGCTCGAGCCCCTCATGTTCACCAAAGACTTGGAGACTAGATGGCAGGGAGCCCCTCGAAACTTCACGCGGGGCGAGAAACGGCATTTCTCGGGTTCCACGGTCAGACCTACTCCACGTGCTACGCGGCGCTCCTGTTCGGAGAGCCCTTCAGTCTGCCCTGTGGTCAGAAATTGCCCCGAGAGACGGTCGAATGCGAAATGCAGGGTGACCTGGGGGTGAGAACGCAACCAGCGGGCGTTTCAGGCCACTGTTCGGTGGGCTTGCCTGGTAAAGCCTGGAGGTACTTTGCCGCCCAAGGATTCCTCGAAAATGTTGCGGAAATCGCGCATATTCGGCACCTGGCCACAGGTTGTCTGCGGCCGAACGTTCCGCACCCACGCAAATTGCAAGGTCGTGTCTGTGGTTCCAACACTAGCCTCCGTATGAGGCAAAAGTCTTATCATTTCCGCCGTACGGACGGCTGTGTTGCCCTTGGAATATAACTAGCATAGCCTAAAGCGCTACGCAAAGCGTGAAAAGCAACTAACAACTTGGCCGGGAAGCGTGCAAACCCAGGCGCCGATGGCGAGCCTCGGCAAGCATGCTGCTCGAATATCGCTACAGAGAGACACTTAAACGCCGCAAAAGTTCCAAGTATTCAACAGGATGCTCAGTAAAACATTTCCGCAACCACTCCAAACCCGACATCCCCACGTGACCAAAGCTTTCCGCGATGAAAGGCTGGAACTGGTGGTAGCGACCCTCAGCGTGAGGCAGCATTGTTGCTGGACAGGACGCGCGAGTTCTACACGATACTAGGCACAAAATTACAAACTGTGATAGGCTGGTTTTGTTAGCATACTGTCAAAGTGCGCGCAGCGCCACACTCGACTTGAACAATCCATTGGTCTCCAGATTCCACAAAGTCTCCCTCGGGTTTGACAAGACCCGCGAAGCTGAATTCTTGATCATAGTCGTCTCGGCAGAATTTTCGAATGGTGGGGCCGACGTCTGAGCTTTTCTGGGAGAAGGTCCCCAGCGCGATCGGGTCATTCTCTCCAACATTCAGTTGGAAATCTTCGATAGTTATCGTGGCGGACAACCCTGCTTCAGCATATGCCATAAGGGACAGCTGACAGATTTCGTGGTCCTCTATCAGACCAGTGTCAAGGTCAAGAAAATCAGGTGCGCGATCGAATATGTACTCGACGCCACATGTGACTTTGGGGCCACTTGTTGGCATCTTGTCCGCAGGTCCAAGGCCCCCCGCCTCGACGCCATTCTCAGGGTAGTTAGGCTCTGAACAAACCTGATGATGAAGCTCAACCGCTTGCTCTTCCACTATCTTCGTTCTCAGGTGCTGGGCACGGACCAGGAGGTGGAGTATGAGGTCCCCCTGCCGATGGCAACGGCAATTACCGATGAAGCTGACGCTCCAGTGGTGCAACGGGTGGCGGACCAAGGGGTCACTGATCTGAGTGCTCGTCGGAGTGAGTACATCGACCTTTCTATCCCTTGTTCTTTTTATTGAGAAACTAACAACCCCGGGTGGGTGTCCTACGATAGGGAACGGGGAGTCACCGACAGGTGACAGCAAGCAAGACTACGTACCTACCTAAGGCTATTAAAGGCAACCCAGGCATTGCCCCTCCACAGGGTCCGGTTAATCGAGGCGAGGGCTCTGTTGAGGACGTTGCCCTTGTTCTCAGGCTACCAGATACCTGCCATTCATCATCATGCTAGCGTCTGCCCAACACCGAGGCGCTGTAGCTCGTTCAATGCGGCAACTGTGGGAACCCCAGCACGCTTCGGCTATGTTAGACTTTACGCTTCGCGATTCGGCATTGTCCTATCGGTTTGTTCCACTCATCATCGAGTGCTTTGGTTTAGATGATAGTGTAGGTTGTCGTTGGCTTCGTGGGCTCTTTCGGACCAACCCAGGTCGTCTTGATAGCCTCCTTACGGAGCTGTCCTTGACCTTGTGGCGTTCCAACGATGCTTTATTGTTGGACGCGCGTCATCAGCGTCTTGTTCCTCGCTTCTCAGGGTAGCTAGGCTCTGAATAAGCGGATCATCATCATCATCATCATCATCGACTACATGGTCTACAGAGAACAATCCATACGTGCGTAACCACGCGTGTCCTCGTAACAGGTTTGCTACGAGGACACACACCCTTCGCGTGGAATTGGACGTGACTCTCGCGTCGAGGCTCGGAGTCGTTTTTGCAGAATTGGGCTGCGTTGCCACAGTATATTGCCCTATCGTGCGGTGCACAGCCCCGTTACGAGTCCTGGCCGGCAGTTCTTGACTCTGTTGGCGGGCAACTTTCGGGAAGCTCTGCAGCCAAGCCGTGTGTAGGAAGCGGTGAACACCTGAAACCCGCGGCTGGTGAAGTCGTTTCCGCTGAAGATGGTGCTGAAATGGACTTTGTGCCGTCGAGGCGGCCTGAGGAGTCTGTTACCCGGTCGGAACGGGTCGGGTCCTGCCCCTTCGAGCACTGATTTAGTACAAAAAATCCTGTCGTCTTGGGACATACATGGGGACTCGTACGCCACCCTTCTGAGTTCGCCCTCCTCTCCTCTTTGACCCTGGCACGCCTCCGTGGTTTTGGGGGTAGTTGGGCATAACTCTTGCCTCCAGCCTCGGAAGCGTTTTTACATAGTTGGAGGCTACGTTGTAGTAGTGTATTGCACTGGCGAGCGGTACACCCCCCCGTATACAGGCTCGGGATCGTGCGCATCTCAAGTCGGTGAGCCTACCCGTAACCTTGCTCGGAAGCTACCCCCGGATGAGCAGGGATGCTAGTAAGCCATGAAGTGCTCAGCCATAGCGTGCTCGGCCGAGTAAACGGATGATGAGGAGCTTCGAAACTCCACAGTCGCACGCTGTCCGTGCAAGAGGGCTTCAGGGATGAGGGCAGCGTAATGCTGGTCAGTGGATACTGAACCGAAAGTTACGCTTTAGTTTCTAGTTGTCGCCTGTAGAAGGTGTTTGCACGAGTGACTTCGCTGTGCTAAGACATATACTCAGAGTTGGTGCTTTTCCAGTATACTGGAGAGTAGACCACAGAGTCATCTTGAAAGAGAAGAAGGGAGAGGGAGCTTCAGGGCGGTCATGAAAGCTGACAGAGACTTCGCAACAACGCTTGGTCGCGGTATGTAGTCAGTCAGTCTGCTGTGTGCGCGGTGGTCCGTGAGTGATCATGGTACAATCTTTGAAGTACTTGTCTGTATAGTGTAGGACCTTCGAGCTCGTCCTGATATCTTTTGCTTTCTTGCGCCCCAGCTAAACCGTGGATGAGCGACAAGGAGCTTGAGTGTCCCTAAAAGAAAAGTCGCCTTGGACATCGGAAGCGCAGTAACAGCAGCCGCGAGCCCATAGACAACCAGTATCGGGGCCGGGCAGAGTACAACAAGCGCGAGAAGGGCAACGCAGAGAAGGACCTTGTCTCGAAGGGATCCGGCGAGGTCCGACAACTCGTCAAAAGCCAGAAACCTCCTTTGGATGCGACCTATCATTTCAGAGATTCTGGCGTGCCCGTCAATGATCTTATCAGTCTCCTCAGATGCATTTCTTATCAAGTCCTCCGTGCTAGCCTTGGCATCCCTCATTGACGCATACATTTCCTCCTGAAGCCTTCCAACCTGCTCCATGTTCTCAACGGTGAGCTTCAGGGCACTCCGAAGCTCAGCAATCAATCTACACAGGAACAGTTAGTTGTAGATTAAGAAATTTTGAAGATAAACGTTATGCCACGTTCACGACGATGAAATATTTGGAAGTAGTTAGACTACATCCATCGTTTCTTAGAATTCATGTTAGGATTCCTCCCAATGGGAATAGTCGCGTTCACCTCTGCGTCTCGGAGTGAAAGTGATGCTCATGGTGCAGCAGGCAGATTGCGGGGAGATGTGTAAAGAAATATGTATAGACTTGGAACTCGTTCGATGACATGTTTCCGGTACACTCCACCGGGGAGAGTGCGGCGCAGTCGACCATTTTCCTTCCCGAGCCACGGACATAGCACTCGGTTACCTTCAGAGCTGCGGCGCGGAGGAGGTGTGCATTTTTTCCGTCCTCAAGGACCACACAGGAATCCATGGCCTCCAGGAGGCTGCCGCCGCAGGAAACCCGCTCCAACATCAGTACAGCCTGACGCCCGTCCTCAGCCACTTCATCCGGCAAAGCAAACAGCTGAATCAATATCACACCAAACAGAACCCCCAAAAACATCTTTTTTCTGACCACAAAACTTTTCATCTTTCACCTCCTAACACCTCCAGACCCCACTGGCAAAATACCGTCTTCCTCTCTCTCGGTCACCCAAAACCCCTCCCGACCAAACCCGTCCCATGAGGAGGATGTCCGTAACTCCAGAAACACATCAAAAAAAATTCTCAGCCTGAAGGAGAAGAAGAAGAGGAAGAGGTGAAGAAGAACGGTCGTGCCTTGTCACCAATCTAACGAACAAAACACGCTCGGCTGAAACTATTTCCCCAATAAAAGCTTGAGAATTTTTGTCTCCCTTTTTGAGTCGAATTCTCTTGTTCAGCTGCCCAAGACTATTGGACTCTCACTTAAGTAAACCCGACCGATTTCCAGTCTGCTGACACTGCGAATGGATCGAATTAGTCTCGAAGGGGTCACGATAAAGTCGGAACGCGGCAAAAGGGTTCGAAGCAGTTACGACGGAAAATAAGTTGAAAATACATGGGTTTTTATTCCGTGACTATGAAAAAGAGAAATCAATTCAGCATCCGAGGGGGAAAGAAAACAACTACAGGAGGGCGAAGATCACGCCCGTCTCCAACATCAAAGTAGCTTTCCATACGGCAGGGGCAACAAGAAAAGTCAATCGGGTAAACAACGAGGAACGAATGGTTTAACAACGAGGAGAGCCCGGCCGGGTCACCCGCGTAACAAAATTCCCGAAGCCAACGGGAAACCCAAACGGGAAAGTGTTGAGCTGGGGTTAAAGTGTACGCGGTTACGTTGAGCTGATGTTGGAGGCGCGCGATCCTCGCCGCGCTTAGTCTGTTTTTTTTGTTCCCTCGGGGTTTCTTCTTCAGTCTCTGATTAAACAAATTCATTCAACGAGAAAGGAATCCAAACGGAATTCCTAAAATAGTCTACAGAGTTCTATCCCCTTCAAGACAATTTGAGATTATGTCGACCATCCATTTTCTAGAACTGAGGAACCGTTCGATTTAGATTTAATGTAGAAATTCCAGTTTTTACGTAGGCTTTTGGTACTATTCTAAGGCTAGAGGCTTAGATTAGAGCTGCTATTCCTATACCTAGCACGGATTTCCTGTGAATAGGAATATCAATATGGTGGTTTACAGGGAGAGCATTAAGCGTCGGCAGGGCGTGAAAGAGAACTAGGTGCCTCGGACCAAAGCGTGCAAGCCCAGGCGGCGGTGGCGCACCTCGGCGAGCATGATGCTAGACTATCGCCGTAGACCGACATTTGTACGGCGTTGGAGTACCAGATACTCAGCATGATGGTCAATGAAACAATTCCGCAGCCACTCCAAGCGTGACTTTTCAAAATGACCATACACTGAAGGGCTGGTAGATAATACGCTAGCCACTAAGTGATCAGAGGGGTTGCTCTACTGCAAGGCAACGGTGGATGCGACCCCTACTTCCAGCTCTAAAATCTGTACGGTTTACGGCGAACCAGCCGCCTCCCCCCACCCGATTGGAGGCTTGACGCCAAAATCTGTATGGTTCGGATGTGTTCTGAGTTCCTTTGAAAGAATGGAATGAATGAATGACATGAGCGCCAGGATGCTCAGGTTGAAGAAGAAGACCTTCGGTTGTTCCATTACAGAACAGCAACGAGTAGTGGCATTCTATTGTTGATGAGGCGAAGAGCAGAGCTAGAAACTTTGCTTAAGGCTCTTGAGCGTAGCCAGAGACAGAATCGACAAGAGCGTGGATAGTCCCTGACGAGTTGTAGACAAGCCTGGCTTCAGAGGGGAGCTCTGCTTCTCTGGAATTAACAAGTAACCCGGTTTCCGTTCAACCATTAGAATAGTAATTGTCTATTTACAAGTTCAGTCTTCACCAATGGGGTTGAGGTCCTAGAAAATGACATGTTCGCGTCACACCCAAGCCATCCATCCAGCATACATCTTCGACAAGTTTTCGCTGCTTGTCGCTTCATGTATGAGCCGCTGCACTTGTCCCTCGATCGAAAGAGCAAGGCCACTGCCAACAATTCCTTCAAGTTTCATCTCCACAGCTCTCAGAGTCCTGACGGCATAAGCATTCTTCGCATTCGGTTTTGAAGACGAGGCCTACGTTCGTTTTTTGCAGTCATTCAGCCAGTCAGATAACCCCGACCTCATCCACTGCAAGCCGTTCGGTTGCAGCTCTTACCTTTCCCTTCGAGAGCGAGGATGTATTCCACTCCACCAACGGGTCGTGCAAAAACGTTTCCAGCACTGACATGAGCGTTTCCTTGTTCTGTCGAAGGCACGCTAGACTCATCTCTGACACTCTCCGAAATGCTCCTTCTGGAGCATGAATTCCCATGGCGTCGATAAGATTCCTAGTCAGCCGAAACGGGACAAGCTCGGGCACCTTCAACGTCAAGCCCTTATCGAACATGCACGCAAAGTCAACGTGCACGCACGTCCCAGTGCTCATCTCGATCGTGATGTTTTCGCCGTGACGATCTCCAAGTCCAACGATGTACCTACAGGCGCGGAGTGCAAGCAAAGCGATTAGCCTCGCGATTCGCTTCAAGCGAACACCGTTTCACAAGGGAGTGGGATTGTGATACTTACCCTGTCATGGACCAAACAGCAACAGACCTGGTAAACCTCCTTCGTGCCTCTAACCACGTGGATGGATCGCGATACTTCCTCACGAAGAATGAGTGCAGCATGACTGGGAATAGCGGCGTCACAAACTCATCGAAAAATTCAACCTGGTAATCCGCAAGCCGGTTCTTTCGCATCAGCTTTTCCCTTCAAACGGCCGTGTGGTGATCGCAACTTACGTCAGAGCATGTTTTCACCTCTTTCGCCTTTATAATCTCCTGAAAGCTCGTGGTGAAGCCTTTCGATCTGTACATGTTCAGGTAAGCAGCTCGAATTGAGACCAAGTTATCAACCCACTCGACGAGGCCGCACTCCTCGTTGAGCGGCAAGACTTCGTACGTTCGCAGTGATAATGATCTTTGCTTCGATTGAGAGTCCTGTATGGAAAGCAACAACAGTGAGCAAATGCACCCCTCCATGGTCTACCGCACGATGCCGTTTCAGTTCACCTTGTTCAGCAATCGATTCACTACGCGGGCAAAATCCATGAGGCGAGCATCTTTCCTCATGTCCCCAGAGTCCTCCCGCTTACACAAAAACACATACTTGCGACCATCGGAACCTCTAAAGCTTACTTTCTTCGGCTTCATCAGTGACGGCATCAACACAACCTCCTCATCTACACCCTGGAAGCGCACATGGCTGTCGCCATCCACAAACGATTCGGGCTGACATGAAAGCGCCTTCTGAGTGGGGATTGCAACAGGGCTTGGAAAGAGCCTCAAAAGGCCCTTCAACGCGGACGACGCTTTGATCATTCTCGTCTTTCGTAAACAAATTATTCGAAGAATCACAAAGCGCATTTCAGTTTTGGGCTTTTCATGTTTGTGCTTATGGAGCAGAGCCGCTGCAGCCTTACCCGCTGAGGGGCGCCTTGAATACAAACACGGATGAGCTCCTTAACGAGGGTCCCACCAGCACCAAGCACCTCCGTTGCTCTCTTGGACTTGGCGAGGGATACAGCGGACTTTACAATACTCCTCGCCCGAGCTGCTCTTTCTGAATCCGCACTTCGAGTAACCGGGACAACATACCACAGCGCTTGATCGGGATAAGCAGCAACTAAAGAGGCCAGAAGATCCATCAGGACTTGAACAACCTGCTCACTCGGATGAAGGAGTCTTGAGAGCAGCTGCGGCATAGTTGTAAGCCAGACTGACTTTGGAAGCTTCTCCACGACCTCTTTCATGCCTTGGCGAACTTTTTTCTGCAGTTCATGGCTGGTAGTTGTTGACGGCAGGGAACTTCAACGTGTTAGAAGAAAACCAGGGTGACACGGTGTGATTGAAACCCGTACCTTGGTCGAGCTGCAGCAGAGACCTCTCCGTTCGTTAGCTCGTAAAAGCTGAACCATAGAGTGAGCATTCTCGGAAGGACTTGGTGAATATACCTGACCGAGAGGTGCAACGAGTTGCTCCAGTTCTCTAGAATGTACGGAAGGTACTCAAACGCTGAGGAAGCTGTACCTTCCCTAGCAGAAAACTCAGCCGGAAGCATAGGCTGTGCACGCGCTCCGGCGGGAAGCAACGACCCTGGTTTCTCAATTGGCGCCTGCAGCGTCTCAGTGAGGAGAACATCGAAGTACCTGTGCAGGACACTGAGCTGAGCGATCGGACAAGCGTTGACGGGGAGAGGAACCGGCCATGAAGACGTCAAGAGCATAAATACCTTCCCAGCATGTACGATGGCTTCTCGGAGTCAGGAGCTAAAAACGCGGCATTGCGGTAGTTGTCAAGGATTTCGGATGGCGCAGTTGACTTTGTAATCTCTGACCAGCGTCCAAGCCTCAGTCGGAGGGTTGCCAATCGACTCTTCGCGTCCCCATCGTTTTCTGAGAGACACTCTTCGGAACGGATAATCTCTTTGCTCAGCATATTTATCGCATCTCTCTTGTGGCCCTTGATAAACTGCAACTTCGCGATCTCCACGACGGCGTTCTCAGCTCCCATGGACTGTACTCGAATAAGACGACTACGCTCAGCGAAAGGACGCGGGCCCGTGGATTGTCATGAGTGAGCACATAATGAAGAAAACAGGAGCGTGACTTACTAGTGCTCGATTCGAAGCTGCCATTGCAGCACCCGGGTTCCCAGACTTGCGAGCCAGTTTTGCAAGCTTGATAAACATCTCACCAGCTTCGTAGCGCTTTCCTAGAAGCTGCAACGAGGCTATCCGGCACGCCAGCACAGGCTCTCGGAACCTCAGCGAAGGTGACATCGCTTCTATTCTGTCGTCTACGCAAGCCAGAAGAGGTTCATGCTCTCCCTTCGCCGAATCAAGAACTACTAGCGCACAGTGAGCTTTCGAAAGCAGATCTGCAGCTTGGCGATAACCGACCAGCGACGCTGAGGCCAGAGGTTGCGTTAGCGTCTTCACGGCGTCGTTGAAACCCCTTTTTGAAGTTGCACGATTGAGTGGGAAGAACATTTTTCAGCTGCTCGAATAAGTAGGTGCGATTCTTCGCCACCTTTGAATAGCGGAAGATAGGATTATTACCTGATGACAAGCGACTCCTCATGTCTCCTAAAACCTAAAAACATTTCTCCTAGATGCTTCTCATACTTCGCTTCCCACGGTACAGCGTTTTGCCTAGGTCCAACATCTACAATTCAGCAGACATGTTTCAAGCTGAGAAGACGCAAATTTCCCGTCATCCATCCCCTACCTCAATGTAAAAGAACGGCTGTGGACTTCTTCAAGCACGTCCCATCTAGAAAGCCTCCGAGCAGCCTCAGAAGCAAACGGAGCGATCTCACGCGCTACATCTGGCAAATCAAAGACAGAAGATGTAAGGATATTGTCCAATGCACTTGAAGAAATAAGCTCAAAGGTCACCTACCATGACTTGCACAGTTTTGCATAAGCCAGCGCGAGTGCACGAGCATAGATTCCCAATGTCCAAGGAGCTTGAGACACTGCAAGTATCGTCCATTTGCATTGATGTCGTTCGGATCAATTGAAAGGAGCTGTTCGAGATACGTTAGTTGATCGTCAAAATTCCCTAGCGACTCTGCCTTAAGAATTTTCTCCTCCACAGTCTGGCTCTCACGCAATGATGCTACCCCAATGAGATCATCCAAGTCTTCTAGGTCCGCGTAAGCCTTGTCGTGATTTTGAAGACTTCCAAGTCAGAATATTGAGGCACAAACAACCAAGCCCCGAAAGTTAACATTGAAGAACGTCATCCTTACCTCCTCCAGAAGTCGCACCTCAGACGCGGATATGTGAGTATCAGACCTCTGACCACGACGACTCTCCTCCATGTACAGAACTACTCTGGCACTGGCTGAGACCTAAGACAGCGTTAAAATGATGCATCTGTCAGCTCTGCAAACGCGCAAGACATGACCACGAGAATGAGTCCAGTCGAAACTCACAGCTTTCGCCGCCTGAGCAAGGCGGTTTCTTGGTAGAAAAGTTGCCTCGGAAGCTGGCGATAGCGAATCCAACAGCGTTTCCTTCGCTTCCGGCCTCAGCCCCGCCTTTTTTTGACGCAGAACTGGATTGGGGAGGAACAGGGATGGGATAATTATGAGTACGCCTTTCCGTGCCGGAGACCTGGAAAGTCCATAATAGATACCATTCGCGTCGGATTTCAAGTCGCAGATGCTCTGAATCGTATCGACGACACTGAAAGTAACTTGAATTGATTCTCGATCGTGTTTCAGTGCCTCGAGGAGCTCTGCTGCTATGCTTTTGACAACTTCCTCAGAGTTCGAGTCCTCCACAAGTGCAGCGATCGCGTGCGGGAGACAGAAAAACCCAGTGCCGTAGTCGTTTCGAATGACGACGCGACTAGCAATGAGCACCTCGGCGGTTCCCGCCGTATCCTGATTCCCAAGTGCATCGATGATTCTCGCTGTAAACTCCTTCACCCAAGCCGAGGTTTTCATTCCAGGTTTCATGATCCGGAGCCGGTCCGACAGCCTGAGGACAACCGATAAGTCTGCATTAGCAACTGCTTGCTGCACAGTGATCTGGCTATAACGGGCTCACCGTTGAGATAGTTCTCGTCCTCCTCCGTTTCGGAAAGTCGTCTCAAAATTTGCCTCGAGGTAGGGCTTTACCGACGCGCGGATGTTTTCCGGTAGGCTCCTCCAAAACGCAACGCCGTCTCGTGGACGCGCATCTGCTTGTTGCATATCGTCCTCGACCTCAGCCGCAGTAGACATCATCATTGAAGAGTCGCTGAGCTCGGCAAGAGACGGCGTCATGGGTGTGCAGCCATGCATTCGGAGGATTTCTTGTATGGAGAATCCTGCTTGGTTTTGTTGGTCGCCGCCTCCACGACTTTCTCCGCGCCTCAGAATAGGGACCAGATACTTGCACAGAAGCACCCTAGCGAGATCTGCTGAAGATTCCGGAACGGAAGTCCCAATCTGAAGCAACGCGAGAAGAGTAAGAATCCACGCTAGCAGAAAGGGAAAATGGAGAGAACTGAAGCTGCGCTCCTGGCGATTGCAAACTATGCCTCACCTGTTGTCGTTGAGCTCTCAGCATCGGGGAGGATTCGTTGTTAATCGTTTGTGGATCTGGAGCGCCGATCTCGGCAAGCACTTCAACGCAAATTTGCCGGTATTTTTCATCTCGAAAGCTCAGACTCTTGAGGACTTTGTTGATTAACGTTGGGAGGTAAGGATCGCTCATAATCGACGTGCGATGCTCGATTAGTTGGCGCCGCAAAGATCCGAGGGCGGCCTGCCGCAGTTTCGAGTTTTCGTGTCCAGTTGCTTTAGATGTCAGCCACTGGATGGTAAACTTTCTGGCCGGAGTTGTCGAGAATATTGTAGCGAAATATTCCCTCTTTGTTGCAGTGAACTGCGAAAATTTGTACGCAGATACTTTCAGCAACAGTGTTCGGAAGAGCACGTAGAAGCAGGAAAAACCAAGAACGGGCATACTTCATCCAAAAGCAAATGCAGCTCCGCGATTTGGTCGCCATTCTCATCTCCTTGAAGTGTGCCCTCAACGAAACCCTGGATCGACTTAATGATGTCATCACCAACGGTTGAAAACCGCGGGAGCAGAATCTCCATGATTGAAATCAGGTTTGGGCCTACGGAAATGAAAGTCATTGATGAGCGCGCCACCTAGTACTATTGATCCGGAGCTTGATACCCACGCTAAGATATTTGTCTCACTGTGGCTACTCACCGGCTTGCTTCGGAGTTAGACATCCGAGAAACGTTGCCCACGCTTGCTGAGCCTCATCCTTTACTTTGGTATCTTCCACCTCTATAGCCAGCTTGAGCGTCGCCATGACTTTCGGAATGAAAAGATGCACTTCGCCTGCGCAGAGAGGGAACATGTGATTCATCGCACGAAGCGCTCTTGGTCTATCGGCCTTCACCTTGCTAGCGAACAATCGAACGTTCAAGCTGTCGACCACACGGAGAAAATTTCGGCTCAGCAGGTCCTTGAGGGACTCCTGACCGGCAATCGACTGTTGGGAAGGAACGACAGAGTGGAACGGAGCTCACTCATGTTTAGATACATGGCCTCTTCAACCAAAACCACCTCAACGTCTTCCTTTCTGCGCACCTCGAGCGCACGCAGCGCACGGTCGTTCTGGCTCCCACCGAGCTCCCAGACCAAGGTTTTTGTGATCTCACTTTCATTTTCATCAATGAGTTCCGACAAGCTGGATTTCGTAAACGACTCCAGGAGTCGTCGTGCCTTTGTCCCGCGAGAAAGGAGACTTTTGGCGAGGCAGCTTGGTAGGTTCTGCCGGATAACTTCTTCAGCAGATTTTTCCAGTCGTTTAGCAAGTCCGTTAATGCTCTCATCATCAGCGGTCCGTACTAGGCTCGGGAGGACGTATCGTGGGACATCGGACCAGAACTCGCTGATGTCCAAGTCCGCTAGGGTAGAGAATATATCCGCGATTTCGTCATCATCGGCGAGCATTCGGTGGACAAACAGTGGCAGCACCTGGGGAAAAGCTAGCCGCAGTGTCTCCGCTATGGCTGCGGCGCTCTTTTTCTTCGTTGAAGACTTCTTCGCAACATTTGCCAGTGCTTCGTATGCACTCATGCTTCGCCCTGCTGGGTCTTTTATATCCAAGACAACCTCGCTCAGTAGAAGATCAAACGCGATGGCATGCAGCTCCCGGGGCTCCGTCAACATGCACAGATAACGCAAAGCATCCACATAAGCTTCGAGCGGGGCCAATTCGGAAGCTGATCTGAGCCGCTCTACAAAGCTCCATAACAGCGATTCGCGCTCGCTCACAACCGTATCCGTGGACTCCTCCGTTCCGATCATCATGCCTAACATACACGGCATAGTCTCAGTGTACTACGCAACTGCGTTCAAACGGCAGTCTAACTCACCGTCCTGCTTTCCAGCAGAAAAACTAATTCTTCTGGACAAAGGTAGGATCGAGTCCGCTGATGCCGCCGCCGATTTCCGTATGGTGCTGTTGATGGACCATAGATTCTCCAAAGCAGCGTGCGCAAGTGAGCTTAGAGTAGAAACTGTCATTGGGTCCGCGTGGATAGTCAACTTCCCAGCACCGTGGAGATAAATAAGTCCCTTCGGCTGCACAAAGTTGTGAGCAGCTACCTCAACTCGTTGGTACAGCGCCTGCCAGATGTCAAATGGACATCCCCCTCTACAGTTTCCTCCACCGATCTGCATGGCGACATCAACCGCATTTTAGCCCTTAATCAAGCCGTGGTTTTTGCTGCGTGAATCGCGGTCAGCCTTACCAGCGCAGGACATAGTGATGACGCGCACAATATATTCGCAAAACAGCTCAAGGTCGTTGGATCGAGATCGAAACTAGTATTATCATCCATTAGGGCACAGGCCGTAGCCATGTTCTTTCGGATCAGCTCTGGAACAATTTCTCGTTCTTGTTCATTGTCCGAAGCCGCTACTGTCTTCAGGATATGAACGCCGCACGCGAGGAGGTCCAAGTTTCTGCTCTCGCCTGCGTGTCCCAGTGCGCTCTCTGCCAGGTGGATTAACCTCTCTGCGTCGTCAGGCGATTTCGGAGGCACCAGTCTGCGGACGACAGTGGAAACTTTTCGAGCCTGAAAATCATTGCCGGAGTTGAACACCGCAATCAGCGCCTCCACAATGACGTGAACCGCAGTGTTCTCTCCTGAGAACTGACAAAGCACGTCGCAAAGCGATAATAGCATTAAACATGTGTCCTTCACCACTTTCGGGTCACCATTCGTTCCGAGTGATCCGCTCAGCCTCAACAGAACCTGGACCAGGGAATGGGGTTCTTTCATGTCAGCTTGCCAGGCTTTTCGAGTTCAGCTAGGCCCAGCCCAGAGGTTTACACCATCGATTCAGAAATACGTTTTCTTTGCTTACCACAGCTGTAGATTCCCGATAAAGGTCACCAACAGGGAACGGAAGGGGTGAATCGAGCTTGGTTAGGCAGGATCCTAGGGACAACAAGGAGTTTGCTCTCTCCTGAAGATTCAGAGTAACTGAAGAGGGCGGTCTGCAGATGTCCTCGACGCTCTGAGCGCATACCTGCAGCTCTAGAAGCAAAACAAAAAGTTGCAAAACAAAGTTGACGAACCTTAACGACAAGAAGGAATAGATCACCAACTTGGGTTTGTCTATTCGGGGTCGCACCTCGATGCAGAGCGACGGCGAGGTAGCTCTCAACTGCGACTTTAGGCTTTAGGACTCCATGCGATTCGTTCAACGCGGTCGACAGAGGCGAAAGAAAGTTGATGTCCTTGACGTTTCCCATGATGGGGAGGTAGTGTAGTCGAACAGTCTCGAGACAGAAGTTCAACGCTCTCATCTTCTCCGTTGAATCTCGCGCGTGGACGCATATCGCGATCATACATGAGCTAATACCCCGCCGAAGCTCTGATACCTAGGATCGCAAGGAATATGAGGTATTTCAGGCAGTACTCGGGGAATGGACGACCTCAGATCGTCACACCTTACCTCGGCGATCTGTTCTGTTCCTATGAACAGTCCCCCGCTCCCTGTGCTGGAACTGAAGACCGTTGCGAGCGCTGCGAGGCCATCGCTGAAGTCATGAACGCACAGATCCTCCATGACGGAGATCAACGTACACGCACATGATAGGGCCCTTTTGTTGTTCGATTTCGTGAACTGGGACTTGAGTTTCGCCACAATTTCGCCAAGGTACACACCGATACCTCCCGGCTGGAGAGTCACTTCAACTCGGACCAGGGCTTTCAAGAGTAGAGCCCGCCCGAGTAGCTTCTCCGAACTTTTAGAGCTGCTGATCGATCTCAGACAGCACTTGAGCAGATCACGTCTGATATCTGACCGGCACATGAACCAAGTCCTGGCCGTGTTTAGGAACTGAGAAATCAAGTATTCCACCTTCCACAACTTGTCATCGGCGTCGTCTCGCTCTGATGACAGAAGACTTGCCGCCATGGTGACGATTCTCTCAACATTATAAGCCTCAGCTTGAACATAGGAAAGAGCAGACGCAATCGCGACCAGGGTGTCTATACATGACCTGACCGCCCTCTCTTCCGTCAGAGTATTGATCGCCGAGTCGTAAAGCTCAGGAAGCACCGGTCCAGTCGACTTCAGTTGAGACGGAAAATCTCGAGCAGCCTGCTGGACCCCTGCCAGCCCTTGGAGCGCTTCCTCGACATGCTCTCCTTTTCGCAACAACGCCAGGACCTTGCGCAAAGCCGTTATCACCAGCTTCCCGTCCTCCATCCGGGGTCCAAAAGAACCCAAAGAATCGCGCTCAGAAGAGGCTTGTCATTCTTCACGGATCTGACATTTCCTCAGTCCCGAAGGTTTGGCAAGAGTACTAGTAGCCTCTCTTCCTCTGGATAAACTGCCAGTCTGTTCATGCTTTCCTCTCTATAGCTTCCATCCGTCTCTAGGAGAGCTTCGATCTGGTAGCCCAGGACCCTTTATCTGATATAAGGAACTATGAGACCTGAGGCGACCTTCATCTCAGGAGGAGCGCAGGTGGTGAAACCTGTACTGAATAGGAACAGACCGTAAGTTGGGCTCTCCTAGCCCTGACTTCGATTCTCATAGCTGGGATTGTGTAGGACTCTTGATCAACTCGTAAGAAGTGAACCCATGTTTCGGGGTAGAGCCTGAATGTTTCGGGATCGAGCTGTTTGCAGTGAAGCTGTTTAGGGATCTGGCTTGTTTTTGGATTGCTCTGCTGCATTGATGCGTTCTGGTTTGCAAAGCGGTAGCTCTTGGAGCGGCGGTGTGGTTGCAGATCGTTAGAACTTGAATGTACTCCATCCAGATCGGAATTTGTCCAGCGCTGGTTGCGCAAAACGACAGGATGGATCTGGATGGTTGGTTCACTGATATCGCTGGCTGACGGAGAGCGAACCCGCTCTCCCCTCTTGCCAAAGACAAAAGATATAGACCAGCTAATTGTCCGCAGACAGCTAACAGCTGATGCGCTATCGAGCCAAAGAGTAACATAAGATAAAAGCAAGCAAACTAAATTAAAGGCCATCTAGGCATTTCGTCTGTTCCAGGAAACATCAACAACCAACCACCAAGTTAAGCAACAAACGCGCTCCAGAACACCTCCTTCTAGCAGTATGGGCTAACTCGTAGGCCCAAAGTTAACTATGACCGGCCTCTCAAGCCACAAGACCATTCCTTTTCAGGACAGAAAACGAAGAGTGACAAAAATCATCGTAAACCATCTTCACATCCTGAACCGCTTCTCAGTCAACTCCACCCGTCGCACCCACTCTGAATCTGATCAGATCGATATCAAGCTGGACGATTTCAGTTCGCATCGCTCGCGTGAATAACGCGGGGCTCATGATGGACCCAGTCTCCTATCTACTAGTTGTCCTCGATATTGGAACGCTCTCCCCTTTGCCTTGTAGCATCACACTGCGATGTGGGATGTGGTGCTAATGATCGGGCTTGCCCAAACCTCTCTCACATTCTGCTTTCCAGAAATACACATATTGCTGAAGAGTGAAAGCTTCCACATTCGAATTAACTCATGCAGACAAGACGAAGGCGAGGCGAGCCGAGGAGGAAGGGAAAAGCCCTCTCTCATGTTCGAAAACGTATTCACAGCCTTCTGGAAGCAGTATACTTCTGAATAGATCATCCCAACCATTACCAGGTAGTGATGATGATGGCCTGGTAGTACGAAGATGATACATTCTATAGACCAGGTTTTCGTATCGATTTCCAACTCAAACTCTGCAGAGTGGCCTTCTAAGTAAAGTTTGCATCCCTGTCTTCTCTCTCCTCTCTCTCTCTTCCCTACCAAGAAACAAAATATTTCGAATTATTTTAGAAGAACCTTCTAGAACAAGCCACTTATCGTTCCAATCATGAAGCCTTACACGAAAAGTAAACCAATAAAATACCATTTTCTAATAACAATTCTTTTAAATATTTAAATACAATATATATTGACTAATTAAGAACGACACGCGTTATATATTCCTTTTCTCAACAAATCGCAAGCTCGCAATCAAGATTCGGCGTTTCCTTATTTTTTTTTAGCATGCTTTATCTAATCATTTGATAGCACGTGTTATTCGAGAGTCTTTTTATTGGAATAATATCTATTGATTACAAATAATATTTCAAGATATATTTCTTACTACCCAATTAAACGAACTGTAGTTGAGTCGTTGTCAGAGAAACCGCAATTAGTTGGATAAATATTCAGCACGCACTACGTTATCTAATTAATATATAACACGCGTCGTTTGGGGGAAAGTTTAAGCAATCATAAAACGTTATCATACAATCTTGCCAGAATCTGAATTGATCAATATATTATAATAAATACAATTGAGTGAGTTTCTAACGCGTGTCTTTTATTTTTTTATTGGATTAAATAATAATTAATAAATATAATTAATTACCAATATTATTCAACACGCGTCCACAACTCTTTTTTTTGCTGAGTGGGTTTGGGGGATGATGCAATGGATACATAGAAGACATTTGGGGGAGGGAGAGAGACACAATGCAACTTTTAGGGGGTGGGGGGACGGGAGGAGGGGTGTGCTGTTAGAGTGAGAGGAGGGGGTTTGGACAGATGTAGTTTCTTTGATTTCGAAGAACGGCACATGGGAAGTATTTGAGATATTTATCTTGAGAGAGGAGGTTTGGTGAAAGTATTTAGGTTTGCGTTGTTCTTTTTGGTGGGTGGAGGGGAGTTGGGGAGGGGGGGAGAGGGAGTTGGGAATTTTTGTAATGTGAGGATGGGATTGCCCGGATGGCTGGGAGGAATGGGTGAAGAGGACAAGGAGCTGAGGGTTGCAAAGGTAGTTTCGTGTTTTGAGGGCGGGGTTGAGTATGAGGAGGCGCGGAAGATTTTGTCGAAGTATGGCTGGGAGGTGGACCGAGCCAAGGATGAGCTGACGGTTATTCGAGGGGCGCAGGATGGGCTCTTGATCCCGCTGTCTATGAGGGCTCCTGAGCTGCTTGGAGCTGAGAACAGTGGTAATTCTTGTTACCTTGACTCGCTGCTGATGGCTATATTTGCGAATTCAGACAAGTATGATTATCTAATAACGGTTTTCAATGAACATTCGAAGCGGTTGGCGTCGCTCCTTCGCCTGTTTGTGAACAAGATTCGGATGGGGTTGAAGGTGGAGAAGGAGACAGTGAAGGAATTTCTCTCGGAACTGGTTGAGCTGGGATGGCGAGGAAGCAGTACTCAGGAGGATGCGTCAGAACTTTTCATCTTCCTCATGGAATTGCTGAAGGCCCCCGCTCTTGAAACATGCGAACAGCTCCATCATGGAGCGTTGCCAGATGAGGACGTGGATGATAAGAAAGTTGTAGACCGAATGATTATGTTGGGAATCACCGAAGGGGATGAGCGCTTGGACCTCTTGCAGCTCATTCGGAGAGAGCTTCACGAGACAGTCATCGAGGACCTCAGCAGGGAGGTATTTGCCTCTAGTACAGGTGGAGATAAGCGGTCTGTGCTCGTTAACGCATGGAAAACGGTTACGGTAGCAGACTCTCCTCTCAACATGCTGCCAATTCTTCTGAAACGCTCGGGCGGTTCCAAACGACCTGTTTCGATTCCCCTGGAGATCGACTCCTCGCAGCTCGTGGGTTCAAATTCGCAGATGAGGAGGAGCTGGCGACTCCGTTCCGCAGTTTGTCACTTGGGCTCCTCTTCATCATGTGGTCATTACATCACTTTCCTGTTCAACGAGGACGGGACCTGTTCCAGATGGGACGACCTAAGAGGCTTTTCCGAATCCAGAGCCGACGCAAAGGAGTTGGAGACAAGCTCATATCTTCTGTTCTATGAATGAAAGAATCACAATGTTCGCTCGACTACAACTCCAGTCGCGGTCGATGTGTGGTACCAATTGTACTTGTAATAGCCGATATTGGAGAGCCCGGGTGTTGCTCGCCGTCGGCATCCTTTTCTGCAGCTTCCCCTGTGAATAAAATTCTTCTTTCAAAAGTCGCGCGAATCCGTCACTTGTTTCTCTCCGAGTTGAGGCGTTGACCGCCCAAGCATAGCCAGGACAAAGTTTTCCTGTCAGTGAAGTGGAAAACGAGGGCTGGCGCGTTTACGGTAATTCCACAAATTCGTGAGCAGAAGTCTCTATCTTCCCGTAGAATTCGAGCAAGCTTCGTATATAACCCTTGTGCCCATCACCAATCCATGGTGGAACGTCGCTGCCGACTATTTCGTTAAGCAGATCTGCCGCTCGTCGACGAGAACAAAACAAAAGCCGTCTTTCGATCGCCTTCAAAAAATTTCAGCCTTCCACATGCTATCTCACAAGTCCCATAACTCATCTCTCCCGCGTTCCCGCCCCTGCCTCATCTGGCTTCATTCCGGCCAGAAAACATCTCCAAAAACACGACCACCACATCTTGGGTTATCACAGCTCTGTCGGCGATGGGACATTGTCCAACCCGGTCCAAACGATTATCGACCAACAAGACAAACCTTTACTGGAAGTAAAAGCAGCCAATACTCATCTGATACATCGTACCCTCAATGAGATTTGGCAAAGTCGATCGATCCTCAACTTTTAAAGCCCGCATTTTTCTGTTTGCGTTGCTAAGCAACGTCGATCGATAAGAGTAAATTAGTGGCTAGGGTTTTGACAAGAGGGCGTTGGGGGAGAGATGGAGGGGGCGGGCAGGTGACGAGCGAAGAGGGGAGCTTGTGGAGTAAATTAGTGGCTAGGGTTTTGACAAGAGGGCGTTGGGGGAGAGACGGGAGGGGGTGGGGGGGGGTGGGGGGTTGGGGAGGGTGAGCTGTGGAGTTTCTTGTTTGAGTTATTGCTTCTGAGGTTCTTTTAGGTTTCAGAGGATAGGAATTCTGTTGATGGATAGGTTGGAGGCTAGGATGGGATTTGTTGGGACCAGTGGTTTACGGATTGGTCGGAGGGATGTCGCCGTGGTGTGCCCTCGGCGGGTTGGTGGGTTGGATGGTACGGTACACCGTAGGAGGGCTAACGTGGTCCCGAGGATGACGAAGAAGAATGATCCGGTGAGAAAATCTGTGGAGGAGGTGGAGGATATCGGGCCTTACGTGCGGCAGCTGTTGGGCTGGGTGGGCGTAGCCATTGCTACGGGGGTTGGAGTCTACTACGTAGATGGAGGAGCGAGGGCACAGGAATTCGCGGCGGGTTACATCATTGAACAGAGCCTATCTGTTGACAACCTCTTCGTCTTCCTCCTCATCTTCAACTACTTCAAAGTCCCCATCCACGCCCAGGAGAAGGTCCTCAACTGGGGCATCTTCGGCGCCGTCGTCATGCGCGGGATCATGATCATCGCCGGAGAAGAGCTCATCAAGAAATTCGAGATCACCTCACTCTTCCTCGGCGCTCTCCTCTTCTACTCCTCAGTCAACATCCTCCTCTCCGCTGACAGTGACGAAGAAGAAGACCTCTCAGACAACTTCATCGTCAAGACATCGAAAAAACTCTTCAAAACAGTCGACTTTTACGATGGCGAAAACTTCTTCACAAAGGTAATAAAAAAAAGTCGACAACAAATATATATTTATATACCAAAACCCTACTTCACATCATATCGTTTTTCATTTATAAAAACACCATTTCGACAGCCTGTTAAATTAAATTAAAAGACAGACTGTCCCTAGATGAGGACAAGCTGTCTTTTTATTTAATTTAACGGGCTGTCTAAATGGTGTTTTTATAAATGAAAAACATGGTTTGGGATTTCTTCTAAATTTTGAGTCACGTCATGTAAACTGATCACCATTTATCGTTTTTCGGTTGGGGTAGGTTATGGATGGGGACATAATGAGGAGGGTGGCAACGCCTTTGTTGATCTGTATGATAACTGTAGAGGTATCTGATGTGATCTTTGCATTAGATTCTGTACCTGCTGTATTGGGAATATCCCGAGATTGGAAAGTTGTGTACTTGTCGAATATTTTAGCGATTTGTGGGCTTAGGAGTTTGTATTTTATATTGGAGTCTGTGATCGGGAGCCTGCGGTACCTTCCGCAGAGTTTGGCGATCGTCCTGTCCTTCGTTGGGGCGAAGCTTTGTGGATCGTACTTTGGGTTGACTGTGGATACGTCGCTCTCGCTTGGGATCGTGGTTTCGACCCTGGGGGTTGGGGTAGCCGCTAGTCTTTTGAATCCGGAGGATGAAGATCTTCCTCCCGCGGGTGCTGAGAAAAAGAGCGCCTGAAAAAACTGCCTACTGTAAACTTCTTACTGTAAAAAACGTTTTTTAGTACAAAATCACCTCGGGTTGTTCGTTTCCTCTCGCATTCTCAGAGTTGGTTAGGGAGCTAGCCTCCTCTTCACTCGGCCGCCTTCATCAAGTAGCCGCAAAGAGCCGGGGTTGTCCTTCCCTGCAGGAGCGGTATGATGATTATTTCCCAACAATTGCCCTTCCTGCCCTTCCTGCCCTTCCTGAGATGAGACAGGCATATCTGCTGCGTCGACATCAACATCAAACTCTGGTTCCAAGAAGGCGGAAGGGCTCGTCTTCGGCTTCGTTTCTTCAAGGAGCTCCTGGGCGATCCGCTTTCTTCTCTTGCCTAACCGATAGTCCGCGTAGACACCCACTTTGTACGCGACAACAGTAATTAATACAACGGTAAGGAAGCGATCCAGTCGATAGATCGCTTTTTGCGAGAGCCAGGACTTCTTCCCTCTGTTCCCTCCACTGTCTGAACCCTCCATATCAGGTCCCTCAAATACCGATATCCAGCATCACCCGCAGCAACTAAAATTACGATCTTGTCTCCGACGAAACCTTCCCCTTCCTACGCGAAAACTCACAGCTTTTCTTCCCAAGCGCTTCGATCCACCAGCGTGTAGCCTCAGAAGCTCAGTCCACCCCTGGGGCATAACTATGGTCAAGGCTCCTCCTCCAAACCCCCCCCGGGCGCAGAGGATAAACCGTCGAGGGCGAATGCCTTGCGGACATATCAACCATCTTGAAGAATCGCTACGCCTTTTTCTAACGCTCGTACAGACTCACCTGCCGCGATGGAGCAATCCAATAGTCCACGTGCCGTCTACTGATTAGCGAGGGGGATGTGAACAGACACAAGCGTTGAGGGCGGATTGCCTTGCACTTCCTGCCCGAACAATTTCGAGGCCTGCATTTCTCACTCAATGTTTCGGTGTGCCCCAGGCGTTTAGTCACAAGACAGGAGGGCGAAAGCCCTTCCACGTTAAGGGAATTGAACTACTTTCTCAGATAGCAGAGGAGCTTGGCGATGTTCTCTTAAAACTATTTGTTGCTTGGTGCGACCTTCAAAACTCGAGTCAGCATTCTCGTACATTGACAATCTTAATGTTGGATAGGAGAACGCGGAATAGCTTTCACCTGCAACCTTGAAAACGATTCTCCGGTCGCATTAGGTGGATCCAGACGAGGAACAGAGCAGAGCTTTCTGTGTCCTTGAACGGATCCAGGTAGTGGTGGGAGATGAGAGAATAGTACGCATATTTTAGGGCTTCCCTGTCCACAATCATGGAGGATTAGCACGGCTTCTGCTCGTGGTCAGGCGACCACGTTCATTTGGAGAATTGCTTGGTTCTCCTGAAGGCGAAGGTTGAGGACTTGATCAGAAGGGCCTCTTGACCACCAGCCAATGTCATTCTTCGTGGGTGACGGACATCCTTTGGAACTGCCGGGGCATGGTTACAACATACGTTCTTCCTGTTCATTTACTTTAAGAGCCAGGCCTCAGGTATCCAGTCCCAACCGCATTTGATCACAGGTGCCAAGCTATGAAGTACAAACACCGTTAGCCAGCTCCGTGCTGATGACGATGTCGGAACTTCTCACCAATGTCTACCTTACAAGCCCGTCAAGATCTGCGCTGAAAGCAACCCCTTGACTGTGGTCCACACTCTACCAAAGCCCCGCAACGACCCGACGGTACCAAAACAACCTTCCTCCGCGCAGCTCCTTATACAATAGAATACTTTCCATACTGAGGTTTCTCTTCCGGCCGTGACAGTGCCGCTTCGTCCAACCTTCTCTTAATCTCCGACCTCGCGGTCTTAACCGATGATTCATCTGGCCCTTCTATTAGCAAATACAACTTCCTCTCCCCAGCCGCCGGATTCCTAACGCACAACGCACATTCGAAACACGAGATCTTTTGTTCAATCCAATCCATTCCATGTACTCCTTTCAAACGCAGAACCGGATCGCCGTCCCAGAAGGAAGCATACCTGCCAGGCGGGTAGAACAGTCCTTTGGTTGTCGTGGCACAGTTTGTAAACTCTTCAATGTCCGCGAGTGAATTCTTATGGGTCACCTGATAGTTGCAGTTACAAAGCATCCCCCGTGGGTTAGAGAAGGGAAAATCAATGAGCACCTCGCTGAGTTGTACCTACCTTCCATCGAGCGTGTTGAGGGTAATCGTTGATCTCCAACTCTGTATACTTTCGAAGCGGCTCGTCGTCTTCCTCCGGTTCGGGTTGCTCTACTGGTGCAGCGGCTGCATGACCGAGTCGAAGGTTGATCTCCGCTGCTGCTTTCGCGGCGGCACTTTGCTCTGCAGACGCGGGGGTAGCAGCTGCGGGCGCTTGCTTCACTGGTTGTTGGGGAGCACTGGGCTGCGGCTACACATAGACGCAACAGATTAGGGGCATGATCTCTAATCAGTTTGGAGGCCTCGAGCAAAAGGATTGTCAGCAAACCGCAAAAACACGTACCCTTGGGGCTGGTTTGGCGGCCAAGTTGGAGAGCACACTCGCGATTTGTCGAGCGACGATATCTCCCTTCCTCTTCGGATCCACAACCCCTTCCTTCTCAACCTGCTGTTTTTTCAGCTCGATCTGAGCGCGTACCAATTCACCGTTGTTTGAACCCAAGCTCTCACTCAAAACCTTCTTCGATCCGTCTGGGTTTGTCAACACTGCAGCGGCGTTGGTGCTCAACGCTTCATTCTTCGCTGTCGCTTGGTCATCGGCTATGGCGCAGAGAATAAAAACGCTCCCTCAACTCAGTCGATGCCAAACGGACAGTGGATCGTCCACACTTTCACTAAGCTCACCCCTGTTCTGTCCTGATGAGTCCCTCTTTACGTCCTTGATAATAGGCTCATCTTCTTCGTCATCCTTCTTCTCCGTGCTCTTCACGGCGACGCCATACTCCTCAGCTTGAAGCTTCTTAATTGCAACGTTAGCCTGGTTTTATCCCACAGAAAATAGATGCGATTAGTGTTGGCATTGATATCGATACGGGTTGGAGGAAAGATGGCCTTTTCTTACGTTTTCCTCGTCTTCAGTGAACTTGAAGCCCTTGCCACCATATCCGGAACCAGCACCGTGCTTGACAATTCCGGCCTTCCTCTTCTCAGAGAATCCGTCCGCCAGCTTCTGGAGTTCCTCCGGAACAGCCGCTTTCGCAACCTCCTCCAGCTTTAGCTCCTCCTTTTTCTTGTTAGGATTGGCGTCCTCCACAGCCTTCTTAGCTGAAAGCTCAAGCGCTTTCACGAGCTCACCCGCGTGAATATCCTAAGAGTTTCCGGCGTTTTCGGGCACATGTCAAATCACAGAAGCGTCCTCAATCGATTCGGATTGTGGCGCAAGGAAGTTCACCTGTTCTTTCGTAATAAAAGTGTAGGCTGTGCCCTGGTTGCCTGCACGTCCTGTTCGTCCGACACGGTGAACGTAGTCTTCGTAGTGATTCGGAACGTCATAGTTGACCACCACACGTAGATGCTTGACATCCAAACCCCTCGCGGCTACGCTAGTTGCTACTAGGAGGTCCACAACTTGATTCTTGAAGTCAACGATTGCGGAATCCCGATCATCCTGGTCCATGCCTCCGTGTAGAGACAGACATCGTTGCCTGCGTAGCAAGGCACAGTTAGAGAGCGTTCCAATATGGAGACCGGTTCAGTTCGACCAGAATTCAAGCGGTCTAGGAGAACAAATGGAGTTTGTCATACCCAGTGCGCGCGAGATCTCGGAATATTCTATCAGCTGACTCCTGCCTCTCGACAAAAACGAGGATCGAGCCTTTTCCTTGCCACTCTGAAATTATATCTAACAACCGACTCAACTTCTTGTCTTCATCGATAACTTCAACGTGCTGTTCGATGGTCGCTGAAGCAACGCTGTTTCCCCCCACCGTTATTTCAACCGGCGCCTTGAGAATCCTGCGAGCGAGAAATTCCACCTGCGCTTTCAAAGAGCCCGGAAACGCATTAGGGGTACTGCGTTCCGGATATAGATCCATTCAAGACAGCAAGACCTTAGGCAGCAAGTTGCACACCTGAGATGGAAAAGTAGCAGAGAACATAACTGTCTGCCGTTTGGGCCGAACGTTTTCGACTATCCTCGTAATCTGAGGTTCAAAGCCCATGTCAAACATCCGATCAGCTTCATCGAGTACGACAAAAGTAACCCGAGCGAGGTTGGTAATTCTGCCCTGGTTCATTGCGAGCAAATCAATCATTCTTCCAGGTGTGCATACGATGACATCCGCTCCACGTTTCAGGTCAGAAATCTGCTCTCCAACCCCAGAACCTCCATACGCACAGACGCATTTGAACCCCATCGCCTTGCAAAATCTTCGGGCTTCGCCGTATATCTGCATCGCAAGCTCCCTTGTTGGAGCAATGATCAGTCCAACAGGTCCCTCTCCAGGCGCCACCCTCGGCTGTGAAGAGACGTAAACATGTTTCGAAAGAATGAGAAACCATGCGCTACCGAGCTACACACAGTTTCAAGGGGGCAACCCTTACCTGAGCCGCCACGTGTCTCATCATTGGTAGCAAGAAGGACAGAGTTTTGCCTGACCCGGTCTTGGCTACGCCGATGACATCCCGTCCACTCATGATGCACGGAATTGCCTGAGCTTGTATTGGCGTTGGCTTCTCGTACTTCAGCTTAATAATAATCTCCAATACCTTGGACGGTAGCCCACACTGTCCCCACGTCTTCACCGGTCTGGGACATCGCTTTCCACGTATCTTGATCCCACCCAACTCTTTTCGATAGCGCGCAACCTGTGAATGAAAGCGGTTGGAGAAGCGAGCGAAGCGCGCATGCGTCAGTGATTGCGGGTTTTCAAATCCAGAAGAATCATTGCTCGAGAGATCACCTGCTCGTCTGTCATTCGAGTGAGCTCCGCTGACTCGATGTAGAATGCCTTCTTCACTTCCTCATAGTTCATTGCAGAGTGATTGATTTTCTCATATGTCGGTCGCTTCTTTCTAAGTTTCGTGAGCCAACTTTCTTCCTCCTCCTCCTCTTCAACAACAAAGTCCTCCTCCTCATCCGATGCAGCCTTCCGAATACCTCCGGCGTCATCATCGTCAGAGAGAAGCCTTCCAGTGCCTTCTACTTTTTCCCAAAGGACGAAATTCACCACAGGGCTCTTAGTACCGGTGCGAAAAGTTTCACCCAATGAAACCATACATTAACCACGGTGACAACTGCCTTACCTGCTTCCTCCTTTGAGTTCGTGACTTGAACTTGCTTCTCAATATTGTTCATAAACGCATCCAGAGTATCCTCATCGTCACCAGCTTGCTCAGCCGAATCAACCATAATCTCATCAGTCTTAGCTCCATTCGCAGCGCTGGGTGATATGGCAGCAGCGGTTTCTCTCGCTTTGCTGGCGTCGTTAACCACTTCAACCTCCTCGTCCTCCGCGTCGGAAAGGCCGACAAACTTCTTCTTGTTCTTCTGGAGCTGTTCTTCAAGTCCAGCATCGTCGTCGTCCTCGTCACCTAGCGTATGTTGAGGGGGGATGCGTGCTGATGTTTTCAGCCATCCAAACCATATTGGATCGGAAAGCTTGGCGTCCACGCTAATAAGGCTTGCTGCTCACCTCCAAAAAAGCCGCGAATAGGCTTGGCTCTTTTCTGCTTGAATTTGGTCGTGGCAGGACGATAGTCGGGCGGCTTCGAGAACCTGTCAATCTCCGTCCGATTGTCGACCTTGATGGTATCCTTAGCCTGGCTTTCTGCGGGTGGGACAGACTGCTTGTCCCCGATAGCGTCCTGCTTTTGATTCTTCTCACTCTCCCGCAGGCCCCCGTTAACCTCTGCCGGTTTTACTACTTCAGATGCCTTTTCTTGCGGGCTCAACTTTGCGTTGGTCGGAGGTGGCTGCGGACCATGAGCCTCATCGTCTTCAGATGGGCTGCTTCTTCTGTCTCTACGTCGTGATCCCTAAGAAAAACAGACAAAAACGGCGTTTTAGACCTCCCAGAAAGTCTAATAAAAAAGTATTGGCACTGAATTTGGCGTTTACCTTTCTGTCCGATTCCTCTCGCTCACTTCTGTGTCGTCTGCGCCTTCGATCTCTTGACCTACTTCTAGATCGACTCGGGCTATAATCTCTTCGGCTGCCTTTCCTCGAACGCCCATCTCTCTCTCCACTATAAGACCTTCTTCTATGCCTGCTTCTCTTCCTCGACCTCTCCCGAGGCAGATCCCGGGACCCTCGCCGATCAGTTGAAATCGACCGAGACCGAGACCGAGAACTAGTATGTCGACTCCTACTTGATCGATGGTAGTCCTTTCTAGATGAATAGTCGTCTCGACCCATCTTTGTTCCTATAAACTTCAGACTGAACGACTTATGTGAACTCCCCACACGCTCCCACTCCAGACCTCAAGCCCAAAAGTCATCAAAACCCAACCAAGTAACTAGAAAAACACCGTTTTTACCTACTTAGACAGCTTTTCGGGGGTCACGTTCATTCTACTGGGGAACAAGGATGGCTAGGTTGTTTTCAAGTGAAACTGCAGGCTTCTTTATGGTATTCATAGTCTATACGTATCATCTAGAGCCGTGACTGAACAGTACGAGCAGTCATCGCCAATCAGGACCCGCAGCCGTTGGGAGTGAACGGCTGCCTTTCCAAGGTGTGGAGCGTCGGAAGCAAGAACGAAATGTCCATCTGAACAGACCCCAAGATCCTATATATGATGAGATATTCTGTCTATAATCTTCACCTGCTCACGTCAGTACGAGTCCTCGTCGATGACGGCGACGTTCGCTGTTGCCGAAAGGAAACGAACAGGCGGGGGCAGCCGAGTGGAACCATTCTGACAGGAACAAGCCGTACGTGCTTGACAATATCCAGTTCCACATAGCACGTTCTCTATCCTCATTTTACCGGCTGCCACTTTGTCTTCAACGTCGTTGCTGCCTCGTTCGGAGTCTATATGGCAATCTCAATCACCGAAAACACTTCAGGGTCATCAACCCAACCAAATCAATCATTACAGAATATATTGATTGATATACCCGTAATGATTGCTTTCAGAAGTTCAGGTGTCATGAGCCGGTATTCTTTGGCCTGGAGATATTTCATGCTAGACGAATTTTCGGTTGCCTAGACATTAGATAAAGCGCTTGGATCGTGGGCTTGAGGAGGATGGGGGAGGAAGATGGGCTGCTGAGATTTGGACTGTTTCCCCTTTGTTCATTTGCTTTTATCGCTAGCCTTTTAATTGGATTTTTTTTCCTTAAGACGCTCCTTGGGCTTGAGGATGGATAGGAAAGGTCAGGGCGATTGTACGGATAGGACGACAAGTTGTCGTGGTGGTTCGTCAAGGTATGGTGACGCTCCACGGTCGTTTTTTTCCGCCCCTGTGCGTCCTCCGATGCGAGAGGGGGATCCTACCGAGTACTCAAGACCGGTTCCAATGAGTGATCGACGTTCGGGGCCTCCGAATACCCGCTTGGGAGGCTTTCACTGTGTTCTTTCTTCAGGGCTGCCCGTGCAGAGCTCACTTAGTGAAGATTTGGTGAGAAGGACTGCTACCTAGAGGCCTCCGTGTTCTGTTGAAATATCGCTTCGCTCACCTCAGTACTTCAAATTCAAGAGGAGGAGGGACCTATTTCCTCGAAGCCAAAGCAACCCGGGCAGGAAGGACTCGGCTCTACCCAAGCACGAGTCTCCAAGCCAGGATCGCAGCCAGCAAGAACGGCCTTCTGGTACAATGGTCCGTGTGCAGGATCAGCGTCAACTGATTATGATCAAGGACCACTTGGAAAGGTTGGCCGCCAGCCCCTATCTGCTCCCTCACAGAAAAAGTGGAAACGGGGTTTGTCACCGATAGGAAGCTCAACTAACATCGTAAGAGAAATGTTCATCAGGATATCCGCCTCCGTAGAGGTTCTTTCAGCGAAGATTCATGACCTGCAAAATTCCAAGTCCGCATTTCTTGAAACACGTTTTAACCAATCACACGCTGACTTGGAGCAAAGACTGGACGATCTTATTGCCAAGAGTCTTGCGGTATCGCGTGTCCACAGGCCATCACCATGTGCAGTCCATGGCTACACGTTTACTGCCTTGAATGTTCCTGAAACTTACATTCAGAACTCGGACTTGCCTTAGAATCAATCGGTGCAGATCAAGGCTGAGACTGCAGCCATTTTTGCTAGAAGCGCATCAGAGCTCGAGAGAAAACTGCAAGCGCTCCTACAAGACCTACCTGCACGCAACTGGCAGGTCTTGGAAGACTCTCCAGTGACTCTTTCAACCTCCAGAGATATATTTGAGGAGGTAGTCGGCATTTCAGACATAGTCGTGAAACGTAACCACAAAACTAATCCAGCGAGCACGGTGACCGCAGGATTCTCTGTCCGCAGCTTGGGAGACCTGCTCTGATGACCGCTGATTGAGACTATGAAAATACAACTGCTGCGCTCTTGTCAGTGGACACGCCCATAATTCTGGACGTTTATGATTTCGGCGGTTTATAACTTCGCTAATTGGGATCGGCGGCCTCGCGACCGCGGAAATCGTACATGTTCAGGGCCTTCGTTAGAACTCGGCTGCTAGATAAGACTTTTAGCACTCGATTTTGCTATCTTTCCAGACAAGACAAGAGGCTCTAGGTAAAAACCGAAGCAGAATTTTGAAGTCTTTGAACGATTCTCGCACCCTCCCGTTTGTTTTAGCACCTGGAGAGTGGATCTCGTTCCGTCTGGCAGCTTTCGACGATCAAAAGCGCGTAGGATGGCATATGCAAGAAAATGAGTGAGCGATTGCTGTAGTCATATCGTCTAAGTAGAGGGGGTTCGGTATTCAAAAACCTGTCAATTTGGGGAAGAACGAATCGATGATGACTAGAAGTGAAGCTACCGGATTCGCTGAGAACGATTGCGGGTTAACGTTCGGGTTACAGTTCCGATGTGGAGGAAAAGGACGCTGAGTAGGGAAAAGGCTGGTCTCTGGTGAAGGTTCTTGAACAAGGACGTGTTATTACGTCCAGGAAGTGGAAATTTGCCTGCGAATGATGACGGCTCCTCCACTCATACCTCCTTTGAGGTTTCAGATCGTGGAGGAGAATCTGTACCGCGGGGCTTTTCCGTCTCTTAAGAACTATCGATTTCTTCGAAGGTTGAAGCTTAAGACGATCATTTCTCTTACCCCGGGAGACGTGTCTTCGGCTGATATTCGAGAATTCAATTCTCATGAGGACTTGAGGGACTTTTGTCAAAATGAAGGGGTCAAGCTCATTCATTTCAACGTCGCCAAGCATGCTGGCATGGTGATGATGACTCCCAATCTCGTCGCTCGAGTGGTGTCCTTGATGATCCGGGTGGAAAACTATCCCCTCTACGTTCACTGTCGAGATGGGGGCAATAACACTGGCCTGGTCATCATGGTTCTGAGGCGACTGCAGAACTGGAATCTGTCCTCAATTTTCATCGAGTTTATGAGACACCTAAAAGCTTCTGAAACTCTGTCTAGGGAAGAGTCCCAGTTCGTAGAATCGTTCCGAGCTGTGATCGATGTACCACCAACTATACCAAAGTGGCTCTGGCAGGGAAGAGTTCCTACATACCATCCGACCATGCAGCTGAATATAATATCCCCGCCTCCGTCCAAAGTCCCAAAGTCGCCATCAAACAAGGAGACGACTCGGCGACGGCAGGAGATCATGCAAGACATCACCAAGGGCTCGAAGAGAGTTGAGACCAGCCTCATCCGCGGGCTGCTTCTGGCTAACGGGAGGAAGTCCGACGATCCTCGCTCCGGAAAGGAACAGTCACAGTCGCGACTGATTCAGGGTCTCGGCTTGGAGGGGCTCTACCCTTTGACGAGGAGATCCGGGCGATAATGGTCTATTCCTGACTCGCCTTGAACTTTCAGAAAACTGTACAATCACGCTCGGAAGGATTTGGATCAATTGCGCTGTGAAATTTTGGTGTGAGTTGCGAGTGCCCAAGGAACACGCCGAAGAGTAGCGCTTGAGAACTTTGTACGTTTGACGGTCTTTCACGTTCGCAACTCGTACTGGTCCTGGCCTTCGTTTGGGAAACTGTCGTCAAATTCGCTCTCCTCAGAGTAGTTGCTTGACGCGTATGGATACGAATAGTCGCTTTCAAATCCGTGAGCTGCAGGCCTGCAAGTATTCACAGAAGTCACAGCGGGAATAAAGGTACAGGAGGATACCGAGACAAAACATTGTAAGGAGAGTGCTGCGGACGAGCCAAGTGATCCCCTCTCGACCCTCCCCTGGGGGCTGAGGTTGGAATCCACGCTGAAGATGGGAGCACTTCTGTGAGGAGCTACTTACTCGCAAGAACGTCGTAATCGAGCTAAAACTCGTTCGTTGTATATATAAACAAGAGCATAGAAGAAGCCCTGAAGACCCGAGCATAGGACGTGGATAACTTTGAGACCAAAGTTGGGGTTTGAGCCGAAGATCTCGTAAATACGATTAATAGTGCTTCCAGTTCTCACACCAAGGAATACCACTGGGTAGAGACTCGCTTTGAGACCCCTGACAAGCGAGCAAGAGTTGTAAGAACTGAGTCAGTCGACTGGTTTTCACCAAGCCCTTCCCAGAGGGAAGGTCGGGAAACAATCGACGCGGGGCTATGTAAACTCACCAAACAATCGTTTGCTTGGCAAAGTTTTGCGACTCCGGCCCTCTGCCTTGGACGTCGAGAGCTCGTTTGTACTTTCCGTAAACAGTCCATATGATGAATACATAGGCAACGCAGTTGATGAGCATGAGGATGAACATGGGAATGTAGAACAGGGTGAACCTCCAGGGACCGCTTTCTATCCAACACCAGCCGACATCTTCGGTTTCAGTTTCGAAATGTCCGAAGAACAAGAGCAAAGCTACAGTGATCAAAGGGATGCCCTGAAACAGACGAGATGTACCAAGACCAGGGTTAGTACAATCGTTAGCATCTTGAGTGACTGGCTATAGCACGACGTTGAGGCGGGCCCTACCCAGCACAGCAAGTGATAGGCGGGTAGATACTTGTTGGAGACGATAGGTAGGTCACAGCAAAGCACTTGGTACAATTGGTGAGCGATACAAGTCACCCAGAGGAAAGATGCGACGTTGAAAAACTGATTTCCAGCTGCTTCTCCAACACACCATTCCGTTCCCCAGTTTCCTATCTTCAGAGTGAACACTGGCATCATCAAACAGCAAAAGCTTAACGGGGAGAAAATAGTTCACAAACGCAAGAAAGGGAAGTCAGTTCTATGGTTCCCAGACTCAGCATTAACAACCGGCCAAAAGAGAAGCTGATCTGGGGTTGGCATACCTCAACCATAAAACGGGATCGTTAAACCTCCTCTGAGATTTTCTCAAGAAAATATGCGCGAGCAATACTATGAACGAAAACGCGAAGGAAATGCCGCCGCAGATTACCATGACAAGGTACAGTTGATCAATCTGGCTTTGACTGAGGTTTGCCATCCTTCCCGAGTCGTGCCGCACCACCCTTTCTCTCTCTCTCTCTATCTCTTTCTCTCTCTCCCAAAGGTTTGAAGCGGTAAAACGCCTTTCAACAAAAATTCCAAAACGATCTAGACCACCTCTTCTGCATGTATCAGCGAAGGCAATGAGCTTGCACCCGAATCTACATACACCTTGCTACTATTATCTCTGTCTGTCTCTGTCTGTCTATCTGTCTCTCTGTCTCTCTCCCGCCAAAGGCTTCAAGAGGCAAATAGCCTTTCAGCAAAAATTCCAAAACAGACCGAAAGCCACTACCTCTTCTACATCTTAAACCCAAAAACGCAAACAAGCTATATTCGTATGCCTTCACTGGTGTCATCTACGATGGTGGTTACAATTGGGAGTAGAAGAAACGGACCTCTTCCAAAGTCATATCAAGATCTTCCTCAACCTCTTCCCGTCTTTGCCCTCAGCTGAAAAGACAGCACCGTAGTTAAGACAACACTCATGCTCTGCACAAATTCTGTTTCCGTGACTGCGGGAAAGGAGGAGAACCATACGGCAGAGTCCATCCGAACCAGAGTTCAGGTTCTCTTCTTGATATCGAACTGGGGTATACCTTGATCACAGGCTAAACGCATGTGTCCATTCTATAAGTGGACTTTTACTGTTCATCTGTAAACTGAGCTCGAAAACCGTCGGGCTAGAAACATATATTTGAGGTCGACTTGATGCCAATGACGAAGATGTCAGTTATGCCACACAGCATGACCCTCACAGTGAATCATAGAGTTTTGAGGAAGCTGATGTAGACCTATGCTTTGAGTGATCTGAAGAGCCAATGGATAAAGTGACTGTCTTACCAAACCGGCAAAGATGAGGCAAGTGTATATGAATAACTGGACTAGCTAATCGGTTAGCAGCCAAGTCGTGTGCCTTTCAGATCGGCTTCGTGTGGGGTGGTGTGTGTCCAGTGTCTCGCCTTGCGGTGAATTTCAACTGAAAGCAGTGAGGGTGGTTAGAGAAGTAGGTCGAGCAGGGTGTTTTCTTGTTCCAGAAAGCCATGCCTCAGGTGACGTCTTTACATCATTCGATTCATTATCGCGATTTCGCCCTTTCAAAAGGAAGAAGAAAGCACAACAGACGCCCCGTTCTGTAGCCTGGATGGCGGCGTCCGCGACGCGTCGGAGAAGGGTTGGGTGTCTGCTCAAGAAAGACACGACGGGGTTTCCGAGACCGAACCGAGCACCGAAGAGTTTTATGCAACTAAGGAGCGGAGGAAGAACTTCTTCGCGGTGCGGGGAACAAAAATTCGCCTTCGACTGAAAGACAAGCTAGTTGGCCTCGGCGCTTGGAGCTGATTTTGGTTCTTAGTTGAAGTCATCCTTTCCAACAAAAAGCCGTTTAGTTTTAGATGTCGATCCTATCGATGATCGCCTTTGTATAGTCAGAACACGATGAGTTGCCTCCAATGTCCTTCGTCGTGTACTGAAGACAAAAGCAGAGCAAGTTATTTCGGATCAGTAAGTCAGTTGGATTCAGCATCTTTGGGCGGGGGACTGGAGGACCTACCTTGGCCTCCTTGAGGACAGAATAGGTGGCCTTGGCGATTTTATCAGCAGTATCATGAAGATCCATCGATCTAAGCATCATCAAAGCGCTCATGAGGAGCGCCGTCGGGTTGGCCATATCCATTCCCTGAATATCAGGAGCGGTGCCATGAACAGCTTCTGCCATCATACACCCTTTGCCCATGTTTCCGGACGGGGTAAGGCCGAGTCCACCTGAGCGGAGAGCAATTGGTGACGTCCATCAGACCTCGAAGAGGAGAGCTGGAAGTCTAGGCGGGTTTACGTACCGATAAGACCAGCGCAGAGATCACTGACAATATCACCGTAAAGGTTGGGCATGACCATAACATCCATACGTCCAGGATTGGACACGAGATAGCTTGCGGCGTTGTCTATAAGCATCTCCTCGTAATGGATATCTGGGTAGTTCTTCGCGACCTGCTGAGCACAGCTCAGGAACAATCCGTCGGACATTTTCATGACGCTAGCTTTGTGAACGGCAGTGACCATTCTAAGGCAGCACAAGGTGTGAATTGTTTCTCAGAACGGTCCATAAGTGGAAACCCGGTTTGTCAACAACTCCGCTCAGATAGCTTACTTTCTCTTATTCGCCCGGGCGTAGGCGAACGCATATTCTGCAACTTTAAGGGATGCGCTCTTCGTAATAACCTTTAGGGATTCAACGACACCAGGAGCTACTTCGTGCTCCAATCCACTGTATTCTCCTTCCGTGTTTTCTCGTACTGTGACGACGTCGACATCCTCTAAGATCGAATACACGCAAACGCATTTGCGGTGGTTAGAAGCATTGGTCTACATTCCGACTAGGTGGTTGGTAGGTCTACGACAATCCTTACGGTACGCAGTGTTTACGCCTGGAATACTCTTACAAGGTCTTACATTCGCATAAAGTCCTAGTTCCTTCCGAAGGGTCAAGTTCAGCGACCTATACCCTTTCCCGATTGGCGTTGCCATAGGACCCTTAAGCGCATATCCATTTTTCAAGACGGAATCCAGTGCCTCTCTGCTAACAATATCCTGTCCAGGCTTGACATTATCCACCGAAATAATATGCTCCTCCCAGGTTATCGGGACCTTGGATGCCTCCAGGATCTCAACTACCGCCGCTGATATTTCCGGCCCAATCCCATGTCCAGGAAAAAGCGTCGCTCGGAAGGACTTCCCCGCCGATGATGACGATAAACGCCTACCTACAGAATGAAACCTGCTCCCCATTTCGCCTCCCCTCCACCCCAACCACAAAATTTCCACAGATCCACAACTCCCTCCACAAACACGTCTTGGCCAGCAACACTTACAAACGCGACATCCTTTCCAATATCCCAAAACAAGTCTCTTCGACTTAACCCCCACACCTAAAACCACCCCCCTCCCCGGACTCTTTCCCTTTCCTTCTCTGCCATTGGAACCAAAAACAAAAGTCACACCCCCCAGCTCCCTACCACCCTCCCACTACTACTAACCACCACAACATCAACAGCCAGCAGTAGCCAAGCAAGCAGCCGAACAGCAGCAGCAGCAGCAGCAGAAGAAGAGCAGCAGCCGTTGCCCGATCCAAATTCTGATCATCGATCAATCGAATTTTTCGATTAGTTCCGTTGACAATCCAATTCCGATCGATCGATCCAATCGCACAAGTAAACAGAATTAACAACTAAACCAATCTATCAATGATCAATTATTTTTCTTCTGTAATACTCTTGTGGAATGACATGGAGAGGGAGAGGGTGTTTGATTTTTGAGGGTTTTTTTGCTGTTTTTTTTTGGGGGGGAGATGGGGCTGGAATGGGGGTTTTGTTTTGGAGACTTTCGATGATCATTGAGTTGGAAGGATTGGGTGGTGTGGCTGGTGGGTTTGGGATCTGGTGGTGTCGGCTGGTGGGTTTAGGATCTGGTGGTGTCGGCTGGTGGTCTCGGACGTGGTAGTGAGTGGTGGTTTCAGAACTGGTGAATGCCGATTTCGGAACTGCCGAGCGCGTGTGGGGTGGTTTCAGAACTGGTAGTGACCCCTTAGAATGCTGGTGGTTTCGAAGCTGCTGGGCATTGACTGGTAGACGAGGCTGAGGACACCAGGGCGACAAAGGTGCTTTCAAGGAATCAACCACGCGGATAGTCAAAAACGAAGAGTCAGCTGGTATCCTTGTGTTGACGACAGACCTGGGAATGCATCTGGTTTTCAACGAATGCAAGGTGATCGCTGTGCGTTCAGTAGAAGAGGATTAATTCTGTTAATCTACCTTGACGATATTAAACAACAACAACAATTTATTCAGAGCCTATCCGCTTGGAGGAGCCGGAAAAGGAGACGCAGATGGCGCGCGTCCAACAACAAACAGTATTCGAGCGCCAGAGAGTCAGAGATAGCTCCGGGGAGGCTGTCTAGATGGCCGGGCGCATGGCGGAAAACACGACGAAGCCAGCGAGAAGCAACACTGTCTTAGAGCCCAAAGCACTCGATGATCAGCAGTACAAACCGATGAGACAGCGCAATGGGATCTTGGACTTTCAATCATTGAAATGAAGGATTGGTAGTGACTGGTTGTTTCGGACTGGTGGGAGCTTGAGGCGTTCGGTCATTAGCTCAAGGACAACCTCTGGTGTGGAGGTGTTTGCCATTTGGTTTGTGAGAGGGCTTGGTCTGTATGGTAGGTTGGGATGGGATTGATCGTCGAGTCACGTAACTGCCTGATGAGACAATCCGGAATGCGCGATTTGCCTAATACAAGGAATTGGGGCCGTCTTCGGGGGACTGGGAGGGAGGGTTGAGGGGTTGGGACTTGTTGGACGGGCTGGAGATGACGAAGGTGTTGTATTTGATGGGATTGATCGTGATCCCAGATCTGGGAGCGAGCTTGTTGATGAGGTGTCTGGTCCGCGTGTGGGAGGACTGGTTGTATGGCGGGTAATCGAAATTGATGTTCATGCCACACAACAGCCGAGCGGTCATGAGCATACTTTCCGGCAAGCAGCGTTGCAGAGTGATCGAGCGATTTGGCAACAGGTGTTTGCAGTTGCGACAGCTCGCAAACACCTGTTGCCAAATCGCTCGATCACTCTGCAACGCTGCTTGCCGGAAAGTATGCTCATGACCGCTCGGCTGTTGTGTCAACAGGTGTTTGCAGTTGCGACAGCTCGCAAACAGCTTCCTCCCTCTCGGCTTACTCTATTGTTCTTTTAGTGATGTTCCGAAACCTTGCGTACGCTACCCAGGAGACCCCTTTACTTATTCGTCCTTTCTCTGGAGCGTTCGATGGCCAGAGGTGACAATCCGCATCGCTTCTTCTCCACAGCAGATTTCCAACCAGAGTTGGGATCCCGGACTTTTCTAACAACATTCCGTTTGCTAGACGGGTTGAGCTGCGGAGTCTATGACTCTGCCGCCTCGATTTTCAGTTCTATTGGCAAGGGGGGTAAGCGCAGCCACACCTGCTCAAAATTCTCGTAAGGCTGCTTTCATTCGGGCGAAAGTCAGATTTTTTCGAAAGCCATTGGCTCACGAAGACGCACAAACGCCCTAGGGCGCACTCAGTTCCCGCTCTTGACTGGGTTCGACAACCAACTCTGCAAAGCTCTCGACTTTGTCGAAATCGAATGGGCCACCGACGCTCCCCCAGACGATCTCCTCGGTCTCGAAATCACGGCCAACATCCATTGTTATCAGCTTCTTCTCTCCCAGTTCGTAGTTTCCATCGAGGTAAGTTTCCGCGCCCTCCCGAACCACAACGCACTTCCTTCCTGGACGCGTCGCTCCCTTCCAAGTCTTACTTCCGAAATCATATGACCAATGGCTTGCGCAGTTCAAAGATTCTTCAGATTCCAGTTTAATAACAGAGTTCGGTTTTATCAGCTCCAACTTCTCCCTGTTCCTCGTCGCGCTCCTAAACTCAACCGGCTGCTCAAGTTTATACTTTTGACCAACAACGTAGCCATCCTCGTGTTCAGTGAAGCCAGTGATGAAAGTCAGGTACGGCTCTTTACTCCCATAGTTGTAATCGTAGAAAGACTCAGATAGGATACCAACTCCGTCCACAACCCCGTCTGGAATTGGAACATGGAATTGATGAATATGTGCCCAAATCGCTGAATTCTCCCAGGCCTGGTCCTGATTCGACCAGTGTCCGCACAATGCCTTTGCAAGATCCCGCGCACCGGGAGGCTGATATGCCATACGGACCCTTACACGATCCCTGACTTGTGCAGGCCTGCGCGAACCGATTCCAACTCCCAAACCAGATACAAACGCCATCCTGCAAGAACAAACCCCCCCCCGAACAAACCTTTCGAACGTCAGTGAAGCCTTCGTCGCCCAACGTCAAACTCTTTTCTCTTCCCACCGCCTGGCGCCCCCGACGTTCACCTTCTTAAAATAGGTCTGACCGAACTACCGAACAGGTGCACGCGGTCGGTGCAAAACGGTTCTGGGCAAACGGTGGGGGATTGTGGATGGTTTTTTTTGTTTTTTCTCAGCGATAGCTGCTGCTCTCGAGAATTCTCCAGACCAGGATCTTCCACAAACAAAACACGGAAGAGGAGTTGTAGTAGTAGATCTCTTTCACATTGCCAGGAGCCTATCTCGGCTATCCATCTCCACTTCCTCGGACCAAATCGAGTCTCAATCGCCATCCTCATTCAACAGATTTCAGATTTCCATACTGTCACTCTGAATTCAATCAAATTTAAAGACTGACTATTTCCGTTTGATCTCTGAGGGCCTTCTATTCAGTCTTTATCATACACGGATTGAAAACAAAGACGACACTGAAAAAGATTTTCAGCCGGATAACGTTTGCTAACAAAAAGAGGGCGTCCACAAACCTTGAAAGATTCCCAAAGTATTTCAAATAATAATTTATTTTCTTTATTTACCCGTCGAGGGGATAGCTTGGGGGGCCAGCTAGGGAGCGGTGTGGTTTGATCTCCCTCCAGAATAAAAAATCACGAGAGCACGAAATCAGGGGCGAGATAGTATTAAATTTACGACAAAGTTGAGTCATAATTGGTTTTTGGAAAATAGTGATGTGAACAGCTGTCTCTTATTCTAAATTTATTTTTTTGATTTAGAAGTAGCTTCTATAAAATGAAGAAAACGGCTGAAGCCACTTCAAAAATGCAAAAAAAGAGAGTTTAGAGTTTTTCCGATGGCCTAGTTTTATTTTTGTCTAGTGAAAAACAAACTTTTTTTTTATCCTTTGAACCGGGACGTGAATTGTAATAAATTTAGAACAGGGCTGAGATTGTTTAACAAAAACGTCAAAATTATTTATTTGACTGACATTAATATTTAATAAGTGGGTGGAAATTAGTTGACTGTTACCCACTGCGGGACGCAGCTCAAACTCTACTTGAGGATATTGTGAAGTTTTTAAAAAAGGAATAAAACAGCTTTGAAAAGTTTGTGAAGGCGGGCGGGGCCAGAGTGGTTATAGTTGAGGTTGGGGGGGCCATTGCCTTCCGATAGAGCATACGGCCGGTGTAGGAGCTCACCAGGCAAGTAGAATTGCTGCTGGCTTTTGCTTCTGAAATCTTGTGATTCTCACCCTCCCCCGAACCAGCGACGGTTGTTTCTGGTCGGTGTCCCACTCATCAACACCTGCCCAACGAAACGAAAGAAACCGAAAAAGGAGCCTGGCCGCTGAATTCAGAAAACAGTGAGTGCTTGCAAAATAATTCCTTTTTTAGTTGTTGATGCTTCCGGGTTTTACCGGATCTCTACTTGTTCTTGGGGTTACGGTGCCCGACGGAAATGTCAAAGTCAGCTACCGAGGATCTTGGACTCAGCTGCGCTTCGGCCCCGAGACAATCCGAGATGGAGGTGGGGGGTGGACACAAATATTGTGCATCGAGAAGGGCCTGAAGCCATCAACCTAAAGATATCCTCTAAGATTGTCCCTCCGGAAACCGCACTGTTGCGACCTCACCTGTACAACGAACCGACGTCGATCTTTACAAACTTCTAACGGCTTTTCTTCGTTGAGTGTCCCTTCTCTGATTGCTCAGAACCAAACTAGCCTGGGAAGATGAGTTTTGGAGCCCATGTGCTCTTCCATATTGAATCGACGACAAGTTGAACTTGATGATTCCATAAGATCAACTCAAACTAAAGCCGGAGACCATGGAAAGCACAGATCCACTGGCACAGAATCAAAGCTCACAGGAAACAGTCCAGGAATAGGCATGGCATATATACCTTCAACCGCCTCTCGCCGTTCCATACCATCATCTTCATACACGTCAAGAACCCAAAAATTCAAGGTGGAGAGTCCACGCGTCAAGAAAACCGACGCGCTCTCCTGAGCGCGAGTGGGTCTATGAAAATGAAAACTAATCCCATGCTCAGCAAATGTCCTTAAAATTAAACAAAAACAAAAATGAATTTTTTCTAGCGCTACAAAAAGTTATCAAAATTTCATCAAGCAACCTGGACAAGAATACGTACAAAAATTTCCTTCTCTGATTGGAAGAATATGAATTTTATACATATTACAGACAAAAACGATTTGGTACTTGATGGAAAATTCCATCTAATTTTTTTTTGGAATGCGAAGGGAATTTATTTATTGCTTTCTTTTCGCTCAAGCAGCATTATTTTATTCGTCATATTAGGTTCCCAGAGTTTGATTGAGACAACCACCCCCCCTGTTAGTACATCATTTTTCTTCAGGGTTGTCTGAACGATTTGGGCATGGGGGCGCGGGGAGGGGGGGGGCGGGGTTGGGGAAGTCGTCTAGAGGGTCACAAATGGGACAGGTGGTTTTGGATGTACAGAAGGGAACAGATGGCTTTGCAGGGGATGTATTCAACGGTGGCGCCTTTGTTTTCGACATAGCAGGATATGCCGGTGGAGCTCGAAGCAGGATGGAATAGAGTCCTTTCTTCAGCATTTCGGAAAGCGCGACGGGAGTGAAGACCGCTTTTGATGTTCGAAGACGGTCCCCGTGACCTTGGGGTGCCAAGTAGCTTAACTCTGAACCGAACCCGGCAGCTTCACAACCGTGAGCTGCTCATGCAACTCGAAATCATTTTCGTTCTTGCCTTGTGGTTTTGCTTTGCTTCTATTGCTTTCTTCATAGCCAAGTTCATGAACCGTGTCCACTTCCATGAGACAGCTCAATTTGAGTAACTTTGTCCGCGCCCCCTATGAGATGACACAGACGGTAAGGAGGACCCCTCACCTCACCTCACTCCTCAACTTAACGTGACGTAGGAGTACTCCAGAGCGCTTCCAAACCGCTGCCCAGGTCTTCACCAGATCATCTCGCTCCCGCAAGTTCCAAACCACCACAACGAGCGTTAAGAGAAGATACATCACCGCTTCAGGGACCCCCGAAGTTGACCAACCCAACCATTTCCCGTTCCCAACACCCTCCATCTGCTCGATCTTTCCAAAAGGGAGAAACTCGTTTTGTCCCAAACGCTTGGGACAAACGATGATCGATTCCTTGTCTTCCTCCCCCCACCCCTTCACAAGCATTGTCTAGGACCACCGTCCGATTTTTTCGTTCCCAAAGGCCTCCCTGCCCGCGAGGACTCCTCAAGCACCAGCACGTATCGATCCACTAAGAAAATGCCCCGTCCACACGGAGGGCTTAGTTGTGTAGGAAATGCTGGTTTTTCAAAAATATTATTCAAAGGTCCATAAAATTTATTCACAACCAACTGTCTGGCCGTTCAATCAGAGCGCTCTAGCTGGGATTTATGGTATTTTCTAGTCACAAATACAACCAATAAAATACCGTAATAGATTCATGATATCCAATCGTTATGATGCTAATCGTCGGTAGTTCTAGATTTTCCCAAAACACATATTCCATTTTTTATATCCCCCTGTTACTTTACTTTTATTTGTATTTTTCTGAATGCAGCCTTCTCCCCCAATGACCTGCCATCGACTGAATCCATTTTGTTTTCCACCAAACAACAGACGTTTGGTCTAAATGCATACAAAACTGTTTGCACATCCCCGTACAACTAGCTATTTTACAGGGGGGGTAGCGGGCATGGTTTAATCTTCTCCTTCCTCGAAACAGGATAATTAATATCCAATAAACCTGATCAAGATTCGTTGTTCATACCTTTCTTGTTTTTCCAAGCCGTATTTTATTGCATCCTCTTTTTTTTCTCAGTAACAAAATACACCAAAAAAAAGGGTCATCGGAAAATCAGTGAAAAAACTCCAACCATTCTGTTTCCATACCTCAAAAGGGGCCTTTTACAGCCCACGCCAATTTCTCGGAAAATCTTTGAAAAAAGCTTAGTTTTTGGAACCCGGCCGCGTTTTTTTTTGGTTTGGAAGCCGCTTACGCGCTAACGAAAAAACCACTATAATTCATTTTATTTCCAATCGCTGAAGCTTTTTTTCACGAAAAAATCTGTTTCGCTTGTTTTTTTTTTCGGATGGGGAGTTGTCGTTTTAACTATTGGGAGCAGGGGTCATATTTTGTTATAAAATATCTGCCCTCACGGAGAGGAAACGAGAGGGGGAAAAAGGAGGGGGGGGTTTTTTGTTGAGGACGAGATGGAAATGGTATTTTTCGGACCAGATTGGGCATGTATTGAGCACTCGAAGCTAACGTCTGATCCACCCCCCTTTTTTCGACCCCCTTTTCGTTGGGGTTTTAATTCTATGGAAATATAGGGTAGGGTATGGAAAAACCATGAGATTCCTGACGTTTAGAAAATTGTTTCGTTTGATACGTATTTACGAACATATCTTGTTGATGGAAAAACGGGAAGGGGGGGTGGAGTGGGGTAGGTGTTTGATGGAAATTTCTTTGTTCTGAGGAGCATTTGTCATCCATTTTCTCCGGAGGAGATGGGGTTGCGTGGGTTGGGGCTATTGTTCCGCTGTTGTGTGAGCATATAGGTTTGAGGGTTTGGACGATTTGGGAATGGAGAGGGTAGTAGCGGTGGACGGGGAGTTAGGACGGACGGGGTAGCTAGTGTGTGGGATGGGTTCGGATAAAACCGGACGAGGTGAGACCATTTCGATTTTGGTTGAAAGGAGGGGTAGAGGGGGGTGAGGCGGTTGGATAGACTAGCATTTGTTTGGGGGTAGGGAGGGTGTTGCCACGTGAGAGCGTCAAGGATGAGGACCTTTTTTGTTATAGGGCTCGTGGTTGTCTTGGGAGTGGTTAGGGGTCAGGGTGGAGATTTTGTGCTGGATGAGTCGAGGATTCCGGACTGTCCGACAGATGAAGGGGGGAAGCTGACGGAGGAGTTTCAGCTCACTGTGGTCCGCCCGTTGTGTACGAATGAATGTTATCCTTATGACGAAGGAATTGATGTGCTTCTAGAAGCTCTGGAGGACGGTCTGAAGTGCCAACAGGAGTTTATTCGGAGCGCCAGCTCCGACGCGGAAGAAACAATGCCTCCGCTTACCCCGGACGAGGCAGCGTTTGCCCAACTCGTGTGGGACGGTACCCTAGAGACGGCTGCGTATGACAACTCTTGTACAGCCATTGTGGATGGAGAGAAGAAGTTGTGCTTCAATGCGGAGGCTGTTCTTGAGCTTGTGAAGGCGAACGAATTATTCTGCTTTGATCCCGAGTCAAATTCGCCTTTACCGACACCATCTGACTTGTCAATAGTCTTGAACTGCGATCCGGAGTTCACCTTTAGGATGGACTCCTTCAAGCCATCCGCTGAACTTCAGGAGCAGGTTGATGCACCGCCACCTGTGGAGGATCCATCGCAATGCGTCGTGCCCAACGGGTGTTCTGTCGGTGACACGATTAGGCTTTACTATTACCAGGCGAACTTAGTAGTGAATCTTCAAACTTTGATTGAAGAGCAGTTCACAATGAAGCAGAAACTGTTCAGACAGAAGAGATTCGTTAGGGAGTTGAAGGAGACTTGCGAGAGCCCTAACTGCGTATCTATTCTGCAGCAAAAGCTTCCGGTTCTCAATGACGAAATTGCGACCATTCAGGATCGACTTGGTCAAGTTGAGATACAGTTGGCTGAGGCTGAGGCGTTCTTGGAGCTGGTCGTGGCGCAGCTTCCGGGCGGTGGCGGAGCTGTTCGTGTCGCGACAACGTTGGTGAGTCGAGCAGACTCAGGAACCACTTGGCCAAGGTGTAGGGATAGGAGGGAATGTGATGGCCACGTTTGGCAAGCAAACGTCTGGATCAACTCACAATGCCGATCGATTTGCGTCGGATTCCCATGTCAGCAACGGCTGACGATTAAGTGGTGCTTATCGGAAACGCTCAAGAGCGGGCTCACAAGGCCGAACTGCCATGCCAACGCCTACACTCGAGATACGTGCTTCCCATAGGCTTTGGTGGTAGTGTTCAAGAGGTCATTAATTTCATGTACAGAGTCGGATCACGCGAAGATCAGTTGTGGTCCACGAGTTTTCTATTAAACGGAGCCGTGTAGAAAACCTGCTTCAGAACCTGAGGTTGCCGAGTAATACATCCTGTTGCAGGCGTCGTGGATTTGACTGTGGACACGAAGGGCCTGTTCAAATTTCCTCCAGCCACCAGCGAGGAACCCATTGTTTAAGCGCAGCACGCGTCGTAGAGAGAGAACCATGACAGGAACCATGGACAGAATCACTCATCCGTAGTTCCTGACACCGACAGCCGTATTGTCTCAGCCGTGCTTTGAACCCTGGTTCGTCCGGAGAACGGTTATTCCGTTCACAGAACATGAGAAGCGCCTTGCTCCAACTCGGGACCGAAATTCGGCTTCGTCAACCCTCGTACCTTCTTCGCCTGCACCGCTTGCTTAAATCTCTGGCTGTCTATACGAACCCCGTTCTTGCTCTCCACCCACTAACACAGTACAGCACATATATCCTCCGTGCGCTTTTCCTTTACCCACCAGCCAACCGTCAACGGCCAATCAAAAAAAAAAACACAGAAAGAGAGAAAAAAAAACCAACCCATGACGGTATATCTCTCCAGTACAGATTTAGGTGCTAGTTCACAAAATATGAATTTTTGGGAGATAAATATTCAATTTGACAAAATTTTTGATCATACGTGACATAAATTATGAAGTAACTTTCTACATTTATTCGATAATGTTTCATGGTTGTTTTTTTTTCCTTAAAAGTTGATCGGAGAGGGCGACTGAGATATTTGCCAGTTGGCTAACTCGATCTGCACTTTGAAAGCGTGGCGTGGAGGAAGTTTCCGTTGAATGATGAATGGGGTCAAAGAAGAACCGCCACCTAACTCTCTTCGCGATCAGGAAACAGTACCGAAAAGCAATCGAAAAGTGGCCAGGGTAGAGAGGGGGGAGGAGGAGCTGTCCCGGGTATTGATCTCTATCCTTTTTTTTGAATTCTGATTATCCGGGAGATGAAGAGGCGCGCGGTGTGTGGGTGTGTGGGAATGGGGCTCTTCTTTGTCTGCGGTACACGACATCCGAGGCGCGTAACCCGAGCACACAGTGCTCGGCTAATCAAAAGAAAAAGGAGTGATACTTCTTATCTACTCAAAACAATAACACAATATACGCTTTAACCTTCCCAGAAAAAGAAGATAAGAAACCATCACCCAGACCGCCATTCCACCTAATCTTTGACTGCCAAAACCTACCTCACCCCGGACCTCCCACTCCTCCCCCTCCCAAACTGCAATGCGCAATGTTCCGGAGGGCCTCGGGCCCCAACACCTTAAAACGAAAGTTACTGACTAGAAACCTAACGAAAGTTAATACTAAGGGGGGGGGGTTAACTTATTCTCGTTTACTTAATATTTGATTCTGAATCTTTTCATATTAAACTATTTTTATCCAGTATTTTTACCCTTCTTACATTCCAAATTCAATTTTAATAAGGGGGGGAGAAGGTTGAGGGGAGAAATTAATTTTTTTTCTTGCGTTGATCAAAATTTCTTTTTCTGGTTGGCAAGCAGTTGCTCGGCTTGCATGTAAGATTTCTTCACGGGCTGAACTTCTCAGCTTCGCTTGTAGGGCTGGCGACGAGTATATATATCTAGAGAGCCGGTGAGATATGGGAGCTTTGTTGAGGGTAAGGGGAGAAAGGGATGAGGAGGATGAGAATGGGTTTCCTGGTGGTGGTGGAGTTTTTTGGAGGAGGGTGTTTTTGGCGGATCGCTGGATTTTGATGAGAGATGAGGGTTTTGGGATTGGCGTGCCTGGTGATTGTCCTGGTTTTTCTGCCGGGAGGGGAATGTGGTAGTAACTTTAATTTGAACAAGTCGAGGATACCAAAGTGCCCTGTGAACAGAAAAGGCCAGCTGACGGAGGAGTTTCGGCTGGGCCTGGTACGGCCTCTGTGCGTCCATGAGTGTTGGCCGTTCAAGGAGGGAAAGGAGACGCTTTTGATCGCCTTGGAAGCTGGTTTGAAGTGTCATCGGGAGAATATTGCGTATTCTGGTTTCGGTTATAGGGGTCTCGGTGGTCGTCCGCTTACCCCGGAGGAGCTTAAGTTCACTAAAAGGACTTGGAACAAGGTATTGAAGAGGGTGGCGTATAAAGATTCCTGCCGATTCAAGGGTCCAAGTGCAGGAAACAAGTTATGCTTCAGTGCAGAGGCTGTGGTTGAGCTCGTGAGGGCAAACGAAGAGTACTGCTTCGACCCTGGTTGCGGCAAACGACGATCTCCCCCCAAGGACTTGGCAATAGTGATGAACTGCGATCCCGAGTTTTCTTTGGAAGAAGATCCGTTCAAGCCATCTCCTGAACTGCAGGACCGAATAGCTGAAGTGGCCCCCGTGCGAAGCCCCTCCCGATGTCTGCTACCTGGCCGGTGCACTGATGCAGAGATCCTTCTGCTTTACTTCTACCAGTCTCGTCTGGTGATGAACCTTCAGCAACTGATAGCAGAGCTGGAGAAGATGAAAAGAAAATTCTTCAGACAGAAGCGGTTCATTAGAAACTTTCAGTGCAAATGCAGGCGGAGGGGTTGCAAGGATCTCCTCGCGAGAAAGATTCCAGTCATCCTGGAGGAAATTACGCAGCTTACCGAGCGGATTCAGTACCTGAAGCGAGAGCTAAGAGTTGCTGAGGACTTTTTAGAGCGGTTGAAGGAGGTTCTCCCTTCTCATGGTCCAGGGGAGCCTACTCTAGCCGCGACTGTGGGGGGGGCCCTTTCCGTGCGAGCCGATATCCAGTGGCCAAAATGCAGGGACAGGACTGTATGTGACGGCCACAATTGGAAGCCAAACGTGTGGCTCAACTCCCAATGTCGTTCCGTATGCGTCGGTTTTCCCTGTATTGACAGGCTCACTATAAAGTGGTGCGTATCGGAAACGGTCAAGAGTGGTCTAACCAAGAAGAACTGCCACGCCAACGCCTACACGAGGGACAGATGCTTCCCTTTTTAGGCTGTGTTTCAGAACGGCCAGGTGAAGTTGTTGTGACTCTTCACTGAGGCGCCACGTTCATCAATTTTGCTACATCGCTGGTCCTTGCCGTTTCCAATAGATCCCGTGAAACCCGCTCGCAACATCCAACCTTTGAGCACCAGCGGGAGCTTTGCGACCTTTTATGTCAATGATCCTATGGAACGAGACGACGACTTCAGGCAGTCCTAATATGATTAGGAAACAAGACTAAACAGCAAAAAACGGGAAGTTTCTATGCATGTGCTCTTTTTGGACGAGGCCTTTCCTTCTGCTTGGTTCCTACTTCACAAGGCTGACCCCCTGGGGTTACGTTAGCTCATACGGTTTTAATGATGCGCAACTACATGTCCGACGTTATACAGGAAATTGGGACACGAGGTGGAGATTATCCTTTCACACTGCACGGAAACAATTTGCTTTGGAGATCAACCGCAGCCCAGCTGCACTGGATCTGGGACCTGGAATATGTTAACACCCGTTGTAGCTTACAGCAGCCGTTGACTAAATCATGCTGGTCTTCCTCCACGGGCACTGCCCCAGCTTGAATTTGGTGAGTGAGGACGACCTCCCCTCGGTAGCTTACAGCAGTCGTTGATTAGGTTTGATAGTCTGCCTCCACGGTCACAACCCGGACTTCAATCCGGTAAGTGGGGACGAGCTCCCCTTGGTCAACTTGTTGAGCCGAGGCTGCTGACGTCGAAACGTACCGGAGCCCGGGTCAATCTACCGGAGACGTCGTGGCGACTCGGCTAGATATTTAACGGTCATTCGGAGATGAACCCCATTAGTTTTGGTAGCAATCAGTCCCAGTACATGACGAGGAAAATTGCGCGGGGGTGGACGGATACGAGGAAGGAGACGATCAAATGAATCTGGCAGAAGCAGAATTTGAGCAAGAACAATCTCTTAGTTTCGTGACGGCAAATGGGGAGACGTAGTAGGCACATATGCATTCCTGATCAGCTTCCAGTTGAGGCTGGAACTGACCTGTATCCAAAGGGAAACTCCTCCAAACGCTATTGACCGTCAAAGACCTGCAAGAAAACGCGATTTTCTGCAAAGAATCATCTCAGGGCTTATTGTGAAAAGCAGTTGCTCATGTATTGCCTCGAGAACGTGGGCTACCAGCCTCCACCTTACTACATCACGTCTTCCGTTTACGACCAACAATGTTGTCAAAGGGGTGTCCGCCTTTCACAGCCTCCAAGAAGTCGGGGGTTTTTCTCTCCAGGATGTGTTTTCTCCTGCTGCATTCGTGGAAGGCGCCGCGCGGTGCGCTCTGCGGGTGATCCGTGGGCCGACCTCTGGAAACCGGTGTTCGAGACTCCAACCAAATCTCAGCTTAACAAAGTTCACCACTGCGGGTATAAGACTGATGGAAAACGGGTACCAAACCCCGGAGAGTCATTAGCAAGCGTTCCTGGTAGCAAGTGAACTATTATATTGAGAACAGATCCAACAAGATATGATTCGGATGTTGAGCCTGCGTGCTTTCCTGGCCGTTGGACTTGTGGCAGGCTTCGCTTATGCAGGAGAAACAGGCTTTCAAGAAGCTGCTTTTGACTATGAACTAGAGGATGCAGGCATTGCAGTTGATTACGAAAGCATCAACTGGGCCGCGAACGAGCTCAGCGATGGTAGTGGTGATCGATCAGCATGGGACTTCGAGGGCTTGATCGATAAGTATGGACCTGACTATTTCACCGACAATCCGCCTCCTGGGAGTTTTCAGGGAGAGTATGATCGGTACAGCGGTGACTACGAGGGAGACTATGGCTACGACTCGGATGGTCTCAGTGGTGGTGCCATCGCGGGTATCGTGATCGGCTCTGTGGTCGGCGCGGCACTTCTCGCTGGGCTTATGATCTTCGCTCTGAAAAGGAAGAGGAGGCGAAGAAGAGGAGAAGAGAAAACAGATGCAGAGACCGAGGAAGATGCCGAAAACTTGGAAGCGGACCACGGGGGAGAGTTTAAGGCCTACTACGACCGCTCAGGCCAGTGCACGTGTTGCTGCTGCTGAGATCTGAATAGAATCCGTCCCTACCTAGAAATAGCGCTTGTCGTACTTGAGGACCTAAATAGGAGTTCCAACTGACCAATTATGCGTCGAACGCCAAAAGTCGCCGGTGGCTTTTCCCAAGGGCCGTAGTCAAGCTAGCTTAGTTATTCAGCATAGTTCTACCGGACGGAGGGAAGAGGGAAGACAGTGCCGTGCCCTATCACGAACGCTTGATCCTGCAATGACCTTGAGCATATATTTCAAAAATAAATTACAGAAATCTTGTTCAAAACGATTGAGCGCAGCTGCGGAACCGTTTTGTGACTCGGTCCGTGACCGTAAATCGTCACCGAAGCAGATAGCCCGCCTTATGAACCTCAAGGTCAGCTAATAAGCTCGTCCGCTCATCCGTTTGTTCAATGTGAAGACACCTCGTCACTGGAAGGCATGTGCGCACCATGCTTTTATTTTTTTCTGGGGGAAAGGAGCATCCAAGACTAGAATCCACAGCTAAAAAGAAACGGGATTGTTTTATGTGCGGGCAAAGCAAAGTCTTGAACATAACCCCGGACTTTCGAAATCATCGCCGTTTCAAGGTCAATTTGGATAAATTCCAAAAGTCGGGGCGAAAATTTCACAAGGAAACAACGCGCCAGGCCTCGTTCCACTTGTCAAGGGCTAACAAACCCCTTTCCCGAGAAACGGATCGAATGCTATTGGGCTTAAGCCCGCCAGCTGCGGTTGTCAGTACAAAAGGGAGCAGATGATAAAATTTTCTGTATAGGGTAGATGTTTGCTGCTGGGTACGTTTTGCCGATGGAGACCAACTCACCCTCGCCGATGGGGACCAACTAATCCTCGCCGATGGGGACCAACTAATCCTCGCCGATGGGCGAACACCGACCTTCCAACTTGTCCAAGCTTACGCTACTTTCCACTCTTGACCGCTTCCACATTCCACAGTTGCAGCCGATTGTCGTATTTTAAGATACCTATTTCCCAAATAAGTTTAAAAGCCCACAATAAATTAATATTATTCCATATTATTAAACCATGTGTTTCAGAAATAGATAAAAAATTACACACATCTACGAAACAGGGTCGCATAGCGGGGCCGACTGCTGACGTTTCTTGACCATATTTAAAGAAGAAAAAGGTTCTTCTCTCTACTTCAAAGTCAATATGACGTAAAAGAAGACAATATACTCAAAAATATTTCCAAAATATTCTCATAAAATAAAGACCTGGACGTACAAAAATAGGAACTTTAATAATTTTAATTATTTCGAAGTATATTCGTGAATAAGATCCAACTATTCATAATGTAGACTTTTCTTGTTGTGACAAATATATCGATTTAATTGTCTGGATTTTATTATATACGAACTTAATAACAAAAATAAAAAGAGGATGTTCATGAAAATGTAGAATAAATTTATTTTATAGTAGGAAAAGCTTAGATTGTATTACGAGTTATTTTGAAATAATTGGATTTATAATATATTAAATAAGATGTTTTAATAGCTTGTATGACATGTAGTTGGTTTTAATAAAAGTCAATGGCTTGTGGATTGGCTTCCTAGCTTTGCTTAGCGTGGTTGGTGAGCCAACGGATTCCCTATTGCGATGGCAAACCGAAGTTGGATGTTGGCCTTTAGAGAAGGGGCTGGAGTCCCACGATGTACGGAGTAAATTTTAGATTTTAGATCGTCAACCGTGGAATCAGGCTGATTCTGAAAGTCATGGGAGTTGAGAAAATCCTGTTAATTTTACGATTGTGATGGGATGGGGTTCAGATCTTCGAGTCATTTGTAAACGAGGGTTGGAATCACGGCCTTGAGAACCTTTGATCGCTTCAAGTCTGGAAGGGCGGCTTGTATGTCCGATGTTGAGAACACCGTGGTTCATTTGGCTTGATAGATGTGGGATGATGGGCATAAAAGGATCCCATCGAGTCAGCGGAGGATTGTCTGAGGAGTACAGGATGAAGTAGACCAGGACTTTAGAGAGAAAAGCAGAGAAAATCGAATATGGCGATGACGAGTATCTTCACCCCGCTACTTCTTGGAGCCTTCCTGTTGGCGGTTGCCCTTGGTCATGGCGTGAGCGAAGAGTTCGATAACAATCTCCAGCAAGTTGGAAAGTGGGCTAGCCATGTCGATGAGCGGGATAGTGCACAATCTCCGTACGGCAGATCCCCGTACTACAGCGAACGCAATGAAGATTACGATGAGAGGTATCCGCAGTACGAAGGAAACTATGACTACAACTATGACGATGGCCTTGGTGCCGGTGCTATCGCTGGGATCGTAGTTGGTTCCGTGGTTGTTGTTGCCGGAATTGGAACCGGCCTCGCTTTCGGGCTCAAGAGAAGGAGGAAGAGGAGAAAGAACCAGGATATTGAAGATGGCGGCGACGACGACCAATACCAGAGCAATAGGCCAGATCTCTGCTCGCTGAGCGATCTGTGCGGTTGTTCTCAGACCAACAACGAGGGCTACTACGATGACGATGGTAATTTTGTCGAGGATATTGAAGATAAGGTTTAGAAGACCATCCCCAGTGCAGACTGAATAGAGCCTCTGCTGAGGGTCCCTATTATCTCCAGGCTCATATCAAACCAACTGATTATGACTTAGTAAAGCTATAACTAGTATCAAGCAAAACCTGAAGTCCATCCAAAACTGTGACATAGTGCCTAACACTAGGGGACTGCAGAATCACCACAGCGAACTGTTCACTGAGAAATAGAAGCCGGGAGCTCGAATTGAGCTCTCGACCCTCAGTTTTCATGGGATATTGCCCAGCGCTGTCTTCAGATTCGCGAGAGCGACATGAGCATTGATAACCAACAGTCCCGTAACCCGCGAGCTTATTCCCCTGAGTCCCTTACCAGCGCTGCTTGGATAGCCCCGCTACTAGCGAGGTGATTCAGTTGGTGGTGAATGCGACGGGAAAAAAAACACGTGCGCTTCAGTAGCAACAAGTCTCTCACCACGTCAAGTTGTCTCCCTACCTTCTCGAATAGGTTAAATTCCTTCCTAAAGCTACAATCGCTTGGTGGAAGTGCAAAAGGTTAAAGGTCGGGAGTGAATGAGCCCGGAGGAGGTAAAAGCTCTTTCTTTGGCCTGAAACAAGAATTTGGCGGACGAAAAACGTATCATGCTGGGATTCTCTGATAATAATTCTATTCTTTCCAGTATAGCAGACCACGCGAAGTCGTGCTGCCGATTCCAGGAACCGCGGATTTTTGGTGTAGCTGCATTCTTGCCGGTATTGGTCTCCAGAAAACCACAACCCCAACACGTAAGACGACAGAAGCATCCTCCCTTGAATCACTACGACTGTGGAACCAATAAATGCTGAAGGAGACGCGGAATTATTCCGATTGTTCTTGCCCATCGCGGCGGTTGAACCTCACTACCAGATTCTTTTTTTTCGTACTGATTTCGACGAATGTAGCCCTCTGGCAGCCCTGGGATGGCCCTTTCACTTTCTAAATATCCCCCACGGACTTCACACACTGCAGACGACCAGACGGCTCTCTGCGTCGGTAGGCGCAGGCGCGATGCACCCTAGTCTACCGCCCATCCGTGTGCGAGCCCGAAAATCGAACGCGAAAATCGAACGCCACGGCATCATATTCTACGATCCCTATAAACGAAAAAACCAGATTGTTTATTTCCCAAAACAATATTCCACTCAACGCAGAGATTTAAAAGAACAAATAAATTATATCAGAACGTTCTTCCAATCTCTAAAGTTTATTGGCTGCGGCAGACCTAACCCAATTACAAACCAGAAGTCATAAAATATATCTAATTATTAGTGAAAGATCTATTAATAAGGGTAGAAAAATAGAAATATAATATCAGATATCAATTATTGTATTTACGAAGAAAATAAACCGAAGAGTATTTTGGCTGACACTATGTTTTTTAGAAATATTGGAATTTTGGATGAGATTTTTTTTTTGCTTAGGGTTTGCCCTGGAAGAGAGAGCACCATGATGAGGATGAGGAAGGATTGGACTGAGTTCCAGGGCATGAGACAGAAATCATATTATGGAGCAGAAGCATGTAATGAGATAGACAGTGAGTAATAGAGTTGATAAGGAGTGAATGGTGACGTATATAGCCTATGCGTCGGATCGTGGTGTGGGGGTGGGAGATTTGGAAGGGAGTAGGTCTTTGTGGGGCCTGTAGAAAGGAAAAAGGATCCGCGCGGTGGGGGGGATATGGGGACGGTACTGATCTTGATAGCCGTACTGGCATTGTATGTGAATCGCTGCCATGGGAGTGCGGGCGTACGAGATCGTGATTTGCTGTGGCCTGAGCAAGTGTTCTTTGAGTTCGACGAGACCATTGACTTCGTCGTTGGGGTCGTGGTGCACAAGGCGATACGGAAGTTTGAGTCGGCGACTTGCAGGGAGTTCATCTACGACACGGAAAAACTGAATCGCATAAAATTTGTTCTGGACAAGGACAGGTGCTTCCAGACCAAGGTTGGTTACCGTAGTAGGGTTCACAAAGTCTATATTCATCCAGAGTGCACCGAAGAAGAAGACAGAATCGGAACCTTCACCCACCAAGTCATTCACGAGCTTGGACATGCTCTTGGACTCTACGATGAGACAAGTAGACCCGATCGAGGAGGGCACGTAAGGGTTAGGAGGTACTATGTTCGGAACCGGGCCCTCGACAGTGCGTACTTTAAGAAGCTCTCTTGGGATGAGGTCGACAACCAGGGCGTTAACTTCGATTTCAAATCCGCCATGCACTATGGAGGTAGATTTTTATCCAAGAGCAGTTCAAAGAATACTACAGAGCCTAAACGAGCGACAGACGAGTTCCTCCTGAGCGACGAGCTTAGCAACGGCGACGTCAATACATTGCAGAGGATGTATCGGTGCAAAATGGCAAACGAAGCAAACAATTCAATCATGCTCATTAAACTCAAGCAAGGTCACAACTTCCCCCTGATGGATAGCAGACTTAAAGGGCAACCTAAGGAGGTTAGGAACCCCGACTCCGTTGTCGTATTAGTGGCGTTTACATGGGAGGGCGCCCCAGCCCTTCGGGAAAGTTTTGTCATCACTGACGTGAGGGATCCGGACTGGCACTCCCACAGTATCAACTTCGGAGAAGGTCGATGGGCTTACTTTACTATGGAGGTTTTAGATCAGGATCCAGGAGGTGAAAGAGAGACAATCATCTATAGACAGACCTTCGTTCCTAGCGTCCGGTCAGCTGGGCCGATGATTCTCTGCAAGACTCCGGATTCCTGCGATCAGAGCCTCGAATTTGAGCTATTTTATAAGCTGCAGACGGACTATTGTCGTACTCATACCTGTGAGCACGATGGCGTCTGTCAGAACTTCTTGAGTGGGCCTCTATGTTGGTGCGAGCGAGGGTACAGAGGGGATCGCTGCGAGCAGAACTGGGGAAGACTGGTCGTCGAAGTTTTAGAGGCAGACAACCTCCCTGATAAAGACCCATGGCGCAACATGTCGGACCCTTACGTCGTAGTGGTGGCAGTAGATCACTTTGGAGTGCCGAAAGCAGACAAAACGAGTGTAAAGGGGGGAACTGGCCATCCTATCTGGCAGGACGAAGAGATGGACTTTTGGTACGGCAGCTGGAAATCGATGAAGCTGACGGTGAAGGACTCGGATGGCGGCTCAGGCGATGAAACTCTCCTCGGAACGTTTGAACGCCGACTACCAGATGCGTGGAGCACTGCGTCCGGTATGCAGGAGCTGGTTCTTGATGACTGCGCGAACGGCAACTGTGATCGGTATCTGAAGATCAAGTATGGATTTTACTATTGAGAAACCCAGAGGAGCAGCCCGTTCACCCTCTCGAACCGGCCCGCAAGGGGAACCTAGTCTTTCTTATCCTCAAATTAACTCTCAAATGCAAGCGACGAGGGTTACTGAGAAATCGTGGAATCTCAAGACACTGGGGATTATTTCTCAGAAGCGTAAGCTTTCTTCTTTCTGGCTTTCTACATAAACCAAACGATAGTTGAAGCCTAGACCGATCATCTCGAGTGCCCCTGTCGATCTCGGAGATCACTCCCACCGCATTTACGTTGGGACATCTTGTTCACTTGGCCGGGCAAGTGAGTCCCACTATGCACTTTGCGACGCCTGAGGTGCTATTTACTTTGCACCTGTCCGGTTGGTTTCCTTGTGGAGTGACGAGGATGTATTCCCCCTTCACCTTCACCTGAGTCCTGGAGACAAGGCACATGTCCTTTCCACAGCAACTCTTCGGTGATTCGATTTCATCCGCGCAGATCACGTACTTCCTCTCTGCCAGCTTCTCCGTGCTCTTGATGGTGTACTTGGCGTTCCCTCGAGGAACTTTACTGCACTTCCTGAAGACGCCAAGCCTCACCTTGGACTTGATATCACCAGGGAGTTCCACCTTCACTCGAAGACAAAACCTTCCCCTTCCAGTCCTCGTCGTAGTCGTACACAGGGATCCATAACTGTTCCCCTTGGAGTCTCTCAGCTTCTGACAGAAGTGCTCAAACTCCGCCCGACTGCCCTCATCGATCCCATCTCCACAACTATGAATCTCCCCTTCATGCCTTACTGACAAATACACCCCGCTACTGAGCAACCCCTTAGCACCAAAACACTCGATCCCAAAATACAAAAAAGTATAAAATAAATCAAAGACTTCATTGCAATTTACGTCTCTCCCCGCACCCTTTGATCATACTCAATAAAATACAATTGCATAAAATTATACCCCCCCTTGTGAAGCTGGCACAATTGCTCCAGGAGTTCCGCCTTCTGCTTGGAGACCGACCGGCTTTCTCGAGATTCGCCCAAGTCCCCTTTTTTATATCCCATCTCGACCCTTGAACAATTATTCGAAAAACTATTTGAGCATCCGGTTTTCTACTTAAGAACTCCCAATGTTCTATAGATACGTATTTTAGGCATAAAATAGAACCTATGTTTTTTATATATTGTTTAGTGGTATAATTATTGAGCTCCCGGGGTTGACGTCAGCTTCCCTTTTCTGCCCAAATTAGAAACCCATGACGAAATAGGAAAGATTTTAGTATTTGGGAAAAATTATATTCTAATAATAGGATTTTTTTTGCACAACCGTTGTGAATATATCGAATTAGAGTTTTTAAGGCAGTATCACCGTAGACGACGAAGCACTGGTTTGGGCATTCACCTGAAGGGGCTTGGAATTCACCGTCCGAATAATGGTATGAAATTTTCACTTTACAGTCGAAGAAGCTAAAGGAGTAGTATACGGTATACAACTACTCCTGTTCTTGTCTATACTCTTCTACAATCCACAGCTTACGAGCTTCTTGTGTTTGTACAGATCTACATAATCTTAGTTATAGTTGCTTAGGCGGCGACGTACACGGGAGCAGCCGTTGGCGCATATGTAGGGGCCACTGTTTCGTACGCCGTCTCGTGCTCAGTAGGGTACTCGGTGGCGTCCTCAGTTGGGTACTCGGTAGGGTACTCGGTGGCGTCCTCAGTTGGGTACTCGGTGGCGTCCTCAGTTGGGTACTCGGTGGCGTCCTCAGTTGGGTACTCGGTGGAGTCCTCAGTTGGGTACTCGGTAGGGTACTCGGTGGGGTACTCGGTGGGGTACTCGGTGGGGTACGCGGTGGGGTACGCGGTGGGGTACGCGGTGGGGTACGCGGTGGGGTACTCGGTGGGGTACGCGGTGGGGTACGCGGTGGGGTACGCGGTGGGGTACTCGGTGGGGTACTCGGTGGGGTACTCGGTGGGCTCCTGAGACGGGTACGGTGTCTCCTTGTGGTCGCACGGCTTCTCCGAGACAGTCTCATAAGGGGTAGCGGTCTCATAGGCAGTCTCGTACGGGGTCGGAGCCTCAGTCCCATACGGAGTCTCAAAGGGGGTCTCGTATGGAGTCGCTGTGTGGCTGCAAGGGGTCTCATAAGCGGTCTCGTACGGGGTGGCAGTCTCAGTCTCGTACGGAGTCTCATAGGGGGTCTCGTATGGAGTCGCTGTGTGGCTGCAAGGGGTCTCATAAGCGGTCTCGTACGGGGTGGCAGTCTCAGTCTCGTACGGAGTCTCATAGGGGGTCTCGTATGGAGTCGCTGTGTGGCTGCAAGGGGTCTCATAAGCGGTCTCGTACGGGGTGGCAGTCTCAGTCTCGTACGGAGTCTCATAGGGGGTCTCGTATGGAGTCGCTGTGTGGCTGCAAGGGGTCTCATAAGCGGTCTCGTATGGGGTCGGAGCCTCAGTCTCGTACGGGGTTCCAGTCTCATAAGCGGTCTCGTATGGGGTCGGAGCCTCAGTTTCGTACGGGGTTCCAGTTTCATAAGCGGTCTCATACGGGGTCGGAGCCTCAGTTTCGTACGGGGTTCCAGTCGCATATTCAGTCTCAGACGGTGTCGGAGCCTCAGTCTCGTACGGAGTTCCAGTCTCATAGGCCGTCTCGTAAGGTGTCGGAGCATCAGTCTCGTACGGAGTTCCAGTCTCATAGGCCGTCTCATACGGGGTCGGAGCCTCTGTATAATACGGAGTTTCAGTTTCGTACGGGGTCCAGGTCTCGTAATCGGTCTCATACGGCGTTTCCGTGGGGATTTCTGTGTGATTGCAGGGAGGCGTCAACGTTGGGTAAGCTGTAGGCGTCGGCTCCTTGTCACACGGAGTGGGAGCGACCGAGTGGCATGGACCATCGGACTTGCACGGACTATCTCCCTCAACTTCGAGGTTATTGATGATCAAGTTGTCAACGTTCTTGATGACCAGGCTGTCAACGTGAACGTTCTCAATATGCACATCCCGCTCACCATCGATCTCGACCGGTCCAGTGTATTCCGCCGGCACAGACAGGGCCGCGCCAACGAGCGCGAACAGAACCAAAACTCCAGCAGTAACCTTCATCATGTGCTGTCTTTCAAAACTCAATAAGTTCACTAGTACTCAATGTATTCTCTTCTCGGCTTCTCTTCTGATAATTTCTAATCCCGGTCTCCAATCCGCTCAGAGTGAAAACCTGATCCTATTTATAACTTATTCATCAACCAAGGCGCTCGCTCTTTAGACGAACCTCGTATTCAAACAAAAAGTTGTGAAATTACACGAAATTTCCCTCCCTGACGTCCTAAACCTGCACTAGGACGATCACAACTCAACTGCTAAAATTGGCCAAGGTGCTGACAAGCCCATTGATCAGGCTATTCTCCCTCCCCAAAATTGCCCTATGAAAAATACATTAAAAAACAATATCCCCATAAAAGTACCAAAATACAATAAAACAAATCAAGTGTTTCTAAACTTATTAACCATGCGTCTTTCTCCATTGGTCAATAGATTACTTTGCCGAATTCTATTTCGCCAGCTTACTGCTGACACCTTGAATTCAAAACATAATTGGTTATCACAATAATTGAATAATGATTTAAAATGATCTATGCCTTAATTATTGGGACTATTGGGAGATATGTATTGGTTGAGAGCAAGGTCGGCGGTTTTCCTTGAATGGCGGGCGTGGATAGTGTTGTGGCGGTGGGGCTCGCTTGGGGCCGTTTTTGTGTGATAGTCGTTCAGAAAGTGAAGGCCTTAGGTGGTAGATTTTCTTGATGAGAGAACAAGAATACTGAATTTGAATGAGTCAATAGTGTGGCGACGGGGCTTTACTTCCTTACATGGATGACAGTGGGAGAGACTATAGATGGCAAAAAAAGCTGGGGAGGGGGGAATGGGGCGGGGATTGGGCTTTTTTTTTTCTACTATTGCAAGCGGTGCTGTCATTAGTTGAGGAACTGGGCATTCCGCTGGGGCCCCATGGATGAATTCTTGTATTTGGAAGGAAGGGGCTGTTTGCCTCCGGCTAGAAGGCGAGTGGCAAGCATTTCGGACGTCTGCTTAGTTCTGGTCGTGATGTGAGAGGTGTTGCATGCAATTCGTTAAGGGAATTATTGAATGAGCGCAGAGTTTTCTTATTCATCGGGATGGAAGAAAAGTGTCGTTTCCAGGGAGCTGTGAGCGTGCGTTTGAATGATTGATTCCCTTGTGCGATGGCACTTGCGGACGTCGTCTGCCTCTGGATAAGTGGTTCCAGCAACTCCAGTCCTACTTCGGTTCTCCTTTGCGGATGGTAAGCAAAAAGTACATAAAAATAAATTCTATTTTATACAAGATGGAATCACATCCTTGATCGGGGAGCCACAAGTCCATCAGTGTATGCCGATCCCTATCCCGTTTGCTGACAAGAATCGCCCGAGACCAGGAAGTTATCAGTGGAATTTAGTGGGTAACTGCACACATGCTTAGAAAAATAATCGTAACCCAGCCTCTTCTGGCGTCTCCCTGAAACCATATTGCGCTAAGTACTCAATTTACCTCTTCTCCACCCAGTTTCAACTCGAGCCTAAGTACTCCCCCAAAACGGGGGCCAATTGCCCCACTCCAAGAACAATGTTCCCGAGCCAGACTTGAATTCATGAAGCAAACTTTCCCTACAGTCAAATTACTGTGATCAAAACGCGTCAATGCGCATCCTCTTCGCCAACCGCGAAGCTGCCACAACGTCGACGTTCCATTTTTGGGGAAACTGGCCCAGAAAATTCACGAAACCGGCACATTCATCGTACGATGCTTACTATTTTACTGTATTAACAATATTAATATCATTTAAAAAAATTTATTAGTCAAATAAACTATACAGTGTCCATTATTACGATTGAACCTTAGAGGACAGTCTGTCCATTCTGTCTTCACGAACTGACTGGAGATGGTGAGGCTTGTTGTGAGGATAGATGTGGACTGGTGTACGATCATAGACGTAAAGGATACCTCAAAATCTTCTCCATGAATTCTAAGGACCCCAGGATGCTTCTTTTCCCCCCTTGCCTTGAGTGTCGCTCACTGATTTGAAAAGTGTTTTGTGTGCGCACAGCCGCCGTGGGCCACTGGGTTCTGGGATGGGCGCGAGAGGTGGATTTGGCCTTCATTACCGCGAGAGATTTGACGTTTCTATGTGAAATCCTTGCGGTAGGGCTTTTTGTAACGGGCGAATCCTCGGAAGAGCCTACTTTCCGTCTTGCTCCTACAGGCGACCCCTGGAGGGGCAAGACTCCGTGGAAGGTTACGCATCTTGATTTCGTGGCCCTCGTCTAGGCCGGAGAGCTTGCGAAACGGCTCGAACCAGCACCAGAATCTGTGTGTTCCAGGATTATCTAAAGGCGTTCTAGTAACATCTATTAGAAGATAGCGCAGGCATATTTCCTTGCTAATGGACGTCTACACCTTTGTGAGACAGTTGCGAGAGGGCAGCGAAGTCTGCTGAAGTCCATACTGAAGTTAGTTCATTATTACCCGGAGCTGATGTTTTCTCTGAAAATTTCGTGTGTGGAGCCACACTGCATACAAATACTTTTCCACTGCACTTGTGCCTTTGGGTGACTTTTGAATGCTCCGCATGTGCCAGTTGAATCCTGGGAATTGTCCTTTTTGCAGTTAACGTTTCTGTTGGAAACAGGAATCTCGACACCGACCGCCGCACACCGCCCGCGTTGTTGATGGGAGAACAAGCCATATGCGTTTCAACTAGTTTTCAGAAGTTTCCTGGGACTGAAAACTGTTGTTAATCAATCGAAAGGCCCCGGGGAAGTAGGAACAGCGGTGGGAGAAAAGAGGAGAAGATGGGAGAATGAAAGAACTGCGTAAGTTGACAAAAGAACAAAATTCCAAGAGTTCGGTAGGAAAATTGGTGGGTTGATGACGTATTCTTATCGGAAGAGTGAACACCAGTGCGGGAGTATACCCGTGGGCTCGAATACGACAGCTACGGTATTTGCTCAGCGCTCGCCATGGGGATATAATCGGTTGATTCGCCATGTTCCGCTAGGAACCTGATCGTTGTACACTTTCTCACTGTACCATTGTCAACAGCACAGACTCTAGAGCCGGATAGTGGTCCCGAAAATCTTGCAGTTGGACTGCACTTTCCCTACCAATATAACCGTCTGCTCCAGAGTCATTTTGGGGATGTTGAAAGGAAAACCAATATCTCACAGCCGCCCCGCGATCACCAAAGACTCCATATTGGGTTGGAATACTCTCCTTCAATGCCTCCGATTAAACCGATCTGTAGCAGTTGTGTTCCAAACACGCTATCACCCTCCAGGATTCTGCTCTTCGAACATAGTCTTCCTGACACCCATCCATTCGAGCTCAAAGACCCATTTTCGGGGTTCGCGTGGAAACCTCCTTTTGCAATACATTTTTCAGGAAACCGAGCGTTGCAGGCCAAATCCTATTGCACAACTTGTTTTTTTATAAAGTTCCAGCTTATCGTTAGTCACGTTTCTCGACATGCCACTCTGATGGAAGACAAGGACAATAACCGGTTCATTATTAAGCATATTCAATTCTATGAGGGGTACTACTAGTTTTTAAGAATATTCAATGAGGCATGACGTCTTCCATTTGTGGATGTTAAATTGTGAGATTTTATTAGTATCCTAACCCCTATGAAAAACATACAGTATATCCCCAAGAGTTGTTTTCAAAGTATAAAAAATTAGCTTTCGAGTTACTCCTACGAGGGGAGCGGGGGGCGGCATGGTGTCACGAGAGGGGCAAAAACTGTAAGCTCTATTGCGCGAACTTGCACGTTCTGTTCAGCTCCAATCCAGCCTTTTCCTTAAGCAAATCTCACTATGTTTAGAAGAAATTCTATTGTCATTTTTTTGGCTTTTGCGGGAAGTTAAAAACGGGGAGGAGGGGAGGGGTTACGAATTGTCACTTCTTGGGATGCAGCACTTTGAGGAGTTCAGTGGCGGTAGAGTAGAATTCGGCCGTTTAGAGGACTGAGCGTGAGGGCGGAATGCGGAAGCGGGATCTACTCATCTAGTGCGATTGTTGTCCCTATTACGTTAATGAAGGGGGTTGATCGGCCAAAGGCTGCTAAGCGTCAACTCACCCTCTTAGGTTCGGCGTCGAACATACTTCAGAGGGCGGGATTTGTAGTAGATTCGTAAAAAGTACAGAGTGTGTAAACCCGACCACCCCCCTGGATCGTCTGAAGAAAGGGGGAGCAAGTCATGGCTCTTCTTTCTCGGTGACCGCCTCGTATACTCCCCACTCCGGATGCCACGCCGCGTAAACTTTTTGGTAGCAACCTACCGCAGCGCACCACTAACTCTCTTAGTCCGCACTGCACATACCTAAACGGCTTTGTGGGGCGGTTGCCCACCGCAGCACACCACAAACCCTCCTAATCCGTTTGAACGGACCGAAACCCTGTTGACCAGGGATCTCATCTCCTGAAACAAAACTAGCGGAAACAGTGCGAGATCGGCCCGATCGCTCTCGATTGCATAAGTAGCAAGTTGAGGATTACGACTGCCCTAGGCAGTGCGCTTTCGTCTGATGCAAAGCAAATTATCAAGAACTGGACGCAGGGCAAGGTTGGCCAAACCGAAGAAGAAAAAAGAAAATTTAGCAAGGGAGGCTGGTGGGGGGGGTAGGGGGGTAGGAAAGGGCAAGGAGGCCTTTTAGTTCCGTTCTCCAACCGATTATTTGGCATTGCCGATCTCTTCTTCGTCACCCGAAACCCTACACTACAACCGTTGCATCGATGGTTCCAAAAACAAAATCTGCAAGGCATTCGCTATGGGATCACAACGTATTATCTGAACGGGCTGTTTCACGTTGTGTGGTTTGCACCTGGGGCTTTCTCTCTTCTTCTTGGGGGTTCATTGTGCGGTCTTTGTCCTTTCGGGTTGGGCCGGGTTGGTTTTTGGCCGGAGTTCTGCGGTGGAAAGTTTCCTCATCATACTCTCTCGCGATGGTTGGGGTCTCTCCGAGCCCTGCTCCCTTGGGCGCGGAGCCTTACAGAAAGGAGGGCATTGACAGCAGGCGGGCCTCGAGTTTGCCTGAGCTCAGGCACTTTCTCGACGGTGGTGGATCTGCAGGGTGTGTCTGGCACGCAAGTACGTGTCCAGTGACCAGCTTGGTCACCGCCACCGGGGATAAGGGCGCCCTACCGCAGCTCACATAGCGTCTCTGTGCGCTGGAATCGGGGCTGTTTGACGGCGGATGCAAATTTGATGGCGGACAACGTGGCCACGGTGGCCGCCAGACCTCACGGCAGTCAAAACCAGGGGATCAGTCAATATGCACCTGTCCCGGGACAGGCTAGAGGGCTTCTCTGAATCCCCTCGGGACAGTGCGGATTTTGTTTGTGGAAGGGGGGTTCCCAACAAGAACCCGTGCTCGGGGATTGGTGGTGACCGAGATGGTCAACCCGCGGGAGCCGGTTTGGGCGTGTGTGAAGATGTCTACCCTCGCTTGGCAGGACATTCAGCAGGTAGGTCCCATCCAACCCAGGTTAAGGGAAGTGGCCCGAGGGGGTCCTCCCTCGTACTGTTCGGTGGTGAGGCGCGGCACAACGGCAGCGCGAACAGCTGCAATGGTCCGGTTTTTCCCACCGCGGAGGAGAATGAGGGAAGCTTGGCAGCACTTTTGCAATTTCTTTGGGTGCGCAATGTGCGCCCGAAGCCCACACGATGGTAGGTCCCGTAAGTGCTGGATTTTAGGCATACCTTTGCGGAATCATTGGGCTCCAAGCGCGGGGAGATTGAGGGGAACTCGGCAACAGTAACCCCAGTCTGCATAGATGTGGTGGAATACAATGGTACTCTGTCTACTCGTTTCCAGTACTCTGTTCTTCCAGGATATTTGATCCAAACAGCCTACTTTGGTGGACATAGGAACTGCTTACAGCAGCAAGTATTCCCGTACAAACGGGTCGAGAAGCTTCCGCAGCCTGCGGTAGCAGTGTGCCAATTCGTTGGCTTCGAGGAGTTTGATTACCGGCGGAATACGCAGAGGGTTGCTGAGGAGAAACTGCCTCAGCCCAAAGGTCAAAGTCATTAGCGAGCAATCTCCCGGATTGGGGGTTATAAATACGTTCCCACCAAAGGGTAAATATGGATGCGGTACGAAGAAGGGCCTGAGGCGCTGCCATACAGAACTCTCGTGCACGAATCCAGAGGAAAAATAATTACGAGTATCCCAGCTTGCAAACTCTCTTGCTTTATTTGTCAAGGAAATACGTGTTCCCACCAATATTTTTGGAAGGGGGGTCCCACAGTCCAAGACATCGTGCGTTTGCTTTGTCACGGCGCTAGTCTTCGACACGCGGGGTTCCAGTAGTCCTTTTGGGGGGTTTACTCCTGAATCCTCAGCTCAGCTAGCTTGCTCATTCCCGCTTGTTTATGTTCTCTCATTTCTTCATCTTCTGGTCCTAGTGATCCATATTTTCCAACCTGTATTGGTTCTTATAGAACTTTGCTGCATCTATGGCAATGCGTGGTCCTCTGACAGGTCCCACCTAAAGAGAGAGTTCTCCTGAAATCGTATGGTGGTCCAGCACTGTGGACTCAGATCGTTTTGTAAACGCGTACTACGCCGGTTTTTCACCAGATCCAAACGAACCCGCCTCTCTGAAATTTCCTTCCTGGAATGGTTGAAAGAAATAATCTCACAGCCTCTGACGTCAAAGATTCGATCGGGTTAAGCCGACCCGCTGTTGACCATTAGCAGAGTTTGCTGTACTTTCACTGAAGCGTTGTAGTTATAGGAACTATATTATACAGTGGGGCATAAAAAGTGAGAGACGACAGCATAGCATGGGCATCCCGACGTTAGGTCTGAAGGTCCGACAACTCTAGCTTGACGGGGAGCTCGAAGAGGAGGTCTATATGGAGCAGCCAGAGGGATCAGCCGATCCTGGTTCATGATTTTATAAAATATTCAAGCTAATGAAAGGAACATAGACGTTCTGAAGCAGGCAGGGGACAACCTGGTACAAGCTCATGTTAACAACCCCCCTTTCCCATAAACAGGCATGCTGTTGAGCACAGATGGGAGGTCTCCTCACATTCTCTAGTTGTCTTAGCGTACTCAGCGCCACAGTATGTGGTAGCCACGATTCCTTCGCTTGTAAGAAGCCTAACTCCTCGTAGTCCTCTACTCCCCTACGTACGGACCGTCGGGTGCTTACCTCACTGTAAGCTCTCCCTCATAAAAAGGGCTTCTGCCGTATTTTCCTCAATGCCACACAACGTTCAGGGTATCTATTCCGACTCCCCATAGTTGTCTTCCAAACAATCTAACTCTCCTTCCCAAGTCTCTCTCTGTTCTATATCTTCCTAATGAGTGCTCATCCAACGCTCATCCATTCGCCCTCTCAACGCCTTTTACCCCTTTTTTTTTTGGTAAGTAAGAAAACCTCCTCTTGTAATACAATAAAAAATTCCATACTTGCAACACGTCCAAAAACCGTGTTTTGTTTATAAAACTTATAGTATGTGTATGCAAATGTTTTGTAGTGTCAAACATTTGTTGGAACCCCAAACTTGTGTTTCTTGTCTCACACTCCCACGGGTGACAACAAATTAGTCAATTTTAAGCACATTCAATTCGATCGGGAGGAGGTTTTTAATTAAATATTCAATGAAGAGGCATAAAAGTGTTTCTATTTTTGGAGATTAAAAAAATCCAGTATCCCAACAACCCCTCCAAAATCTGGTACCTGAAATCCATCCGTCTGCCAACGGAACCTACTAGGAGCGTAGGAACTTTTGAGAGCGTTTGAAAGTAATCTAACCCCTTACAAACGACCCACAAGACGAGAATTTGTTCTAAAGTATTTACAAGATGAGCTTTGAGGAATTATTCATACTGTGGAGAGGGGTGAGTCTCTTGTTCGTAAACGGGCCGCGGACCGCATCTATTCAGAAAGCTACTGTTACATTACATAGATTTATATAGTTATATTCAACATTAATAATTGAGAGAAAAATCGTCTATGGGTGTCACTCGTTGGTGTCTACCGTTTTTTTTTGGTGGCACATTGAAATCTCCTTTTGCAATACAATTTTTTATCGAAAAATGCGTTGCCCTAATTGTTTTTTTTTTCTAGGTTCACTTTTTCCGATGTTGTTTTAGCGAAAAACATTTACACGATGGTCGCACCTCCCAAAGCAGCGCGTTTCCTGTCAAGCCAGCTTGGATGGGAGATGTCCGTTCTTTTTTGTGTTTTTTTTTAAATATTGAGTGTTTTCGACAGATGACGTGCTTCCATTTTGGTGAAAAATCAAAACCTGATAAGTTTTCGGACCGTACGCACCCCAACAGAAAAATACCGAACATGTTAAAATATGTTTTAAATTCTACAGAATAATTTCTCGTACGTGTTCATAGGGGGGGTAAGTGGGGGATGATACACCAGTTTTGGGGCCATTGCCTGCTTCCCACTGGCAAACGTACGTTGACTGTCCGCACCGGGTCTTTTTCGGTTGAACAAATACTTCTATGTTTATTTTAAATTTTATTGCCTTTTTAACTTTTGTGAGAAAAGATTAGCTAAAACGATCAGAGAGGGCGGTGAGCGTGAAGTATGCACTACTACTCGCATCTAGTAGTTTAGCGGTTGGAATGCATCTTGAGTTCTCCAGACATTGGGCAGAGAACACGCGGCTCGGTTCGGCTATTGCCGTTGAGCCGAAGGAGCAGTCTAGGTCTGCTGCGTTCCTCTCTTCTGCTGTTTTCTTGTTGTTCTCCCGTTTCCACGCTCTTCATTGGGGCGCAATCCCAATATCAATTTGATCAAAGGTGGAAGAATCTGGTGGTGATAAGCCGTGTCGCCGCTGGATTCTGGAGTGGCAACAGCTAACGGCTTTTCTGAAATGTGTTTCCCTCGTTCCGTTTTTGGATAGATTTCAGCTACGTTACACTCTCCCTCCCCCCGAAAGTCTTGGGTTGGCGGGATGCGGGAATTGTAGACCGTACCCCCGTAGCCTTATTCGGCAGAGATTTAGCGCAGCGCACCACTAACACACTATGTGCGCTCTAAACAGACCCAATCCCCCTGTCCATAGGTCAAGGGGAACCCAACTTGGTTAAAATTCGTCTATGCACTGGAAACCCGCCTATACAGGCAAATGGCCGTTAGAGCTTTCGCTTTAAGCGAGGTGAAAACACGCGCGAGGTCACTAGATAAGGTGGAGAAAGTCATAGGTTTTTATGTTCGGTGACGACCAGGGGCTGTGGTGCTGCGCACTCCCGATGGGACTCACCCCTAAATCCCAATAAGTCGTTCATCTTCTGAGAGTGAAAGATTAATATCAAAAGTGGATGCAGGGCAAGGTTCGTCCCAGAACCTGTAGGGCAAAAACAAAACGCGAAGTATGGGCTCGAGACCCTGGTGGCCGTCCTCTAACCGATTTCGTAAACTGGGGACCTCCTTTTTCATCACCCGAAAACCTCTATCTCTTCAACAGCTGAGTCCATGGCTCCAAAACAAACTTGGAAGACATTCGCTGAGCGGGTGGAACGTCTGAACAGAGCCTCCGGGCGAGAGTGTACTCTACGGTTTCCTGCTTTCTTAAGTATTTTTTTTGTCGGGAGGGTTAGTGGACGAGATAGTTAGTAGTGTATCTGCTTAGTGTTCAAATTTTTTTTACCAGAGTGGCATCCGTCTTGTAGCCTACATCGCTTTGTGGTCGATTTGTCGACGACGGTTAAAGATTGGGGGGGGATGCGAGGGTATATAAACGAGACGAGAGGGCTGTGGGTTTTCGTGTGGCGGGGGGAGGGAGAAAAAGTTGTAACCACGGGGGAGACCTGAGAGGCACAAGAGAGCTTGGAGAGGACTTGTGTTGGTCGAGAAAGAAGCAAAAATGAAGACGGTGAAGCTGATTACGCTGCTTGTCGCCGTCATAACGATGACCGCGTACGTGGAGGCGGAGAACTACCAGCCGGCCTCCTATTGGATGACCGGCTTCACCGTTGTTTCTTGGCGTATGTACTTATTTGATGAGCCCGTACCCAACAACTGCATGCCACTCATAGGGAAGGCGAACGCGTGGGGTGCTGAAAATCCATGGGTCAAAGTCGCCGACGTGTGCATATCTATCGTGACATACCAAGGCGAACTCTCGACTCTTTTCCATTACACGGCTCGGCCAGGATACACAATCGCAGCGGCTTACTCGGGCGTACATAGAAACTGCTTACAGAAGAAAAAATTCCCCTACCAAACGGTAGCAAAGTTTGGAGAGCTTGGGGAACAGGTTGTGACCCAGATTGTTCCCTTCAGCGAATATGATTGCCCGGCGGAATATGAAGAGGGTTGCTGCAACAGGAGGAACTGTCTCAGCCCCAAGGTCCGAGCCCACAAGGTTCTCGCTCCGGAATATACTTTTACTGGGTTCCCGCCAAACGGAAAGTATGGATGCCGAACCGTACGTGGCCTCAGGCGCTGCCTTGCAGACCTACAATGCTTTAATCCAGAATAAAAGCAATCCAATATTCAACATCGAGGCCGAAATACTCGTTGCTGTACTCGCCAACAATTTTGGAAAGGGAGTTCCACTGTCCAAGACATCGTGCGCTTAGAGTTCCCTTAATCGAGCCTTGCGAGCACCCCGTCCCCGTTGTTTACAAATGGATCTCATGGGCGCTCGGCTCGAAAGTCATATTGCCGAGGGTCAGGGAGAATTTCCCCGAGCTGGGCGACAAAATTTCTCACAGAATCCTTACAGAAAGCCAAGAGAACCTGACGCTTAGGGTATTTGCCATTTCATGATGGTAAGACCTGCGAACCCTTTGTCGATCGGAATGCTTATGGTAGGGACTACCTCTTCATCAATATCGCATGTTCCCTCGCTGTAAGCGGTTCCTCTACATCGCAAACAGGGTGCCTTGCTTTTTTAAAGTCTGTAATATTTTGAGCCTCTAGTTCGACTCTGAGAATTGTGTTCCAACAGACTAACACTCTCAGGGTTGTTCGCTCTTTGTCTTCCAAGACATACATAGTCTTCGGGATAACTGCTAACCACCACCACCGCTCAACACAACTCAAGTCATCCCGTTGAGCTCCGAAGCAAGTTTTACGCTCACCATGCGTCGTGTCCTACGCGCCGACACTTTCTACATGCAGGCTCGCTATTGTTCACCTGCAGCTGGAGTAAAACCTCCCTCTAGTCTGGCCGCTCTCACTGCCCTCCTCCTCATATATCTGAACTAGATACGCGGATTTAGGGAAACGTTCATTCAGATGCAAGCGTTTAAAAAACCCTAATCCTACGCTGTTCGGAATAGAGGAGAGGATCTACATACACCTGGACTTCCGTTGGTTCTCGTTGGCTTCGGGAGTTGTTCCGCGACCGCCCTGACCGTCTCTCCTCGTTTTTTACTCGTTTAAGTTTCTTGCTGTGGCGTATGAACGCTGCTTCGATGTTGGAGGCGCGCGATCTTCGTCCCGCCATAGAACTTTTTTCCCCTCGGGATTTTTTTCTTTCAGTCTCCGATTACACAAATTCATTCATTTAATCCCACCCAGGCCTGATCCCAAATACTCTGGTAGCTGACAAACTACGAATCACCACTGGCGACTACAATGGCTCCGTGTTAGTAACCCTGTCCGTAACCAAGTCCGACTCCCACAGAACCCACCGTCTTAGGTTCAGTCAATATAAGGACCTTGATTGGTTACTGGCTTTTTTGATTGACCTGTATGTCCCAGACCTGGACTGTTACCAGACCCTTCTGAACACGGAAGGCATTCACTGTGTGGTGGTCTTACTAGCATAGCCTGAAGTGCTGGGCAGGATGTGAAAGGGAACTGGGAATTAGGGAGGAGAAAAGCCCTAGTTCCCAGTTCCCTTTCACATCCCGACCCAGGTGGCGATGGTGCGCCTCGGCCAGCAGGCGGCTAGAATATAGCCGCAGAGCGACACTTAAACGGCGTAGGAATCCCAGATACTCAACCGGATGGTTGGACCTTCGGGGGAGCCTGCGATAGGAGCAGATCAGTCATAATATGCTAAGATTTTCCCCGCAAGTATCGATTCGGTAGGTTTTTGTTAAGTAGTAAGATCCGCGTATATCGGCGGGTCCCGGCGCTTACACAGCCGGGCGGCTGGCGAGCAATTGGGCTCCAAAATACGCGGCGTCTTCCTATCTGAGAGCATGAAGGGCAGGGCGAGCCCAGCTCTGCAGGCCAGGGCGGCTGATACAATCCCAGGTACAAGCGCTGAGAATGCGCACTTCAAAATCCGTGAGCGTGAGGAGCGGAAAATTTGGAACGGCGGTGAGCCATAACCTTCAGTAGTTCGGTTCTCAGTCTCCCCTCCAGTCTGGGGTTTCTCTGTTCAGCCTCACCTCCAAATATACATATTCACTCGCCTAAATTTTCCTTTTCAAATACTACTCACCACTATGACATGTCTTCGGGTCTCAGAGCCACTTATATGCCGCGCCATATTCTCAACCCCCAAAAGAAATATACTGGAGAACCTAGAATATGTACTAAAAATAGATAAAAGGGTTTCCGTAATTCTCCATTGGGAGGATAGGGGGGGAAAGAGAGAAGAAATACATGTGAATGCCTATTGGGCTGGTGTCCCATAGGCGGGTAATCGGAGATTCAGTAACCGGCATTACCGGTGAATACGAAAAGAACCCCAAAAATTTCGGGCTTTTTTTCTCCGGTAGTTACTGGTCAACCGTAATATCGGTAATTCGCGAGAGCAATGGTGTTTTTCAATATAGGCTCTCCCGAGAACCCCCCCGAAAACCACAAAAAAAGAGGCGGCATCGTCCGGAAATTTATATACTATAAACACTGGGAATTAATATTGAATCTTTTCGTCTAAGTAACCCCCTCCCGAAGAGTTGCTTGATAAGTCTAAAGAATTTTCCCCCCCTGCCCTCCCTTTACTAAGCCCTATCATATTCTACTCCTTCATAGCCTATTTATACCCTCAGACTAGGCCTCTACATTTCTCTCATCTAGACACAGTGCTATTTTTGGTAGCCATATATTCTATTTTTGGTGTGGCAGTTGGCTACAGTTACCCCTTGCTCTCGCCTAGCCTGACCTCTCCCTGGCTTTCTCCGTTATCCCCGTTGTCAGCCAGGCCCTGATGGTGTCGTTCTGTCCCGCTACAACCGTGCGCCAACATACCCCCGCCAACTCTGACTCACGGGTCCTCCCGAATCTGAGTTTTGTCTGGTGCTATTCGCCGCGCAGGTCGCCCAGCTCATCCTTTGCGGGATGGTACCAATAACTCCGCACTTTCTTGTCGACCTGCGCTGGTTTCATACGATCACGATGAACCAAGGTCTTGAGCGGCGTCCCATCCTGCTCAGTTAGCCGGTACGTGTCGAATAATCGGCCCTCCAAGACTCGGAAGGGTCCGATATGGCGGTACGTACCTTTCGTTTTCACCTCGTTCCTGAGCAAGACGAGCTCTCCCGGTTTCAGTGGGTCCGCCTTCACCTTCCAGTCATATTAACGTGCCATTTGTTATTTTGCGGTTTCTGTCCTCAGCGTGACAGCTTCGCGTTCTCGACCTAGTTGCTCTAGTTGTTTGACTCGCGTCTGAACAGAAACATCGACGAAGAGCTCATCGAACTCTCTCCGTAGCTCCTTCTCGGCTGCGCTCACTTCCTTCGTCGTTCGCGGAGTATCCATTGCGCGGATTTGGAGAACACCGATGCTCTCGCCACCGCCGACTGCTACTTCCTTTCGTCCGACCAGGAGCACCTCCGTGATTTTACTCGGCGTAGGCTGAAGTTTGAGGCACCGTAGTGATTCGTCCTGCCCTAGATCGTTGACCGCCGTCAGCAACCCGTCACCTGGGTGGATTATTACGCGGTTGCGCTTTAACCAGGGTAATCCCAGGATGACTTCGGGCACTCCCCGTTCCGCGACTCGGAAAGTCTCCTGACTGCGCCACTTGGGTGTACACTCCACCGTAATCCTTCTGACTATACCTACGCGGAATGCCTGTCCGAACGCTGCGCCCAGCGATTCGGTCTCCTTAGGCACCGTAATTTACATCTTCGCGGCTGCCGCGGTCGTCATGAGGTTCACCTGCGCTCCGCAGTCCACGATCGCATTGAACTTGACGCCGCCTACTTCTGCCGCGAAGATGCAAATTACGGTGCCTAAGGAGACCGAATCGCTGGGTGCAGCGTTCTGACAGGCATTCCGCGTAGGTATAGTCATAAGGATTACGGTGGAGTGTACACCCAAGTGGCGCAGTCCGGAGACGTTCCGGCGGGGGGGATGTTGGCGTATCCTTGTCAGTTTCACCGCCAGTTCTACATGCTGGTTGTGGCTCGCGAATCGCGTTCGCAGGGCAACTTGCAACGCTGCCCACGTTACCCGTTGTGTCACGGGAAGGGTGCGGTACCATTCGGTAACGGTTTTTGCAAGCCCTCGAACCGCGATGAAAAAAAAAAGCAAGTCACTGTCCTCCTCGAGGATATAAACGGCCTTCAGGTGCTCGAGCTCGCTTATGAATGTCTCGACGTCTGAAGTACCGTCGAAAGTCGGGGACTCAGATTTCTTTGGTAGTCGTCCCGATCGAGCTCCTTGCTGTTGTTGTAGCTGTTGCTGTTCCTGCACAAGCTGCTCCGTCATCCGCTGTTGTTGCTCTAGTAGTTGAGTAACCGCGGGCATCCACGCACCTGGAGGAGGATCGGGTTCCATTTTTCTTCAATCACCAAGTTCCAGCGGCTTCAGCCCCGGAAATCCACCAATTATTGAATCTTTTCGTCTAAGTAACCCCCTCACGAAGAGTTGCTTGATAAGTCTAAAGAATTTTTCCCCCTGCCCTCTCTTTGCTAAGCCCTATCATATTCTACTCCGTCCTAGCCTATTTATACCCTCAGACTAGGTCTCTACATTTCTCTCATCTAGACACAGTGCTATTTTTGGTAGCCGTCAATGTTCTATTTTTGGTATGGCAGTTGGCTACAGTTACCCCTTGCTCTCGCCTAGACGGAAGTCTCCCTGGTTTTCTCCGTTATCTGCCAGGCTCTGATGGTGTCGTTCTTTCCGTGCGCCAGCCAACATTAATATCGCGAAATTACGGAAACCAAAAAAATCCAACTTTTTCCCATCAACCCCAAACGGTGTCGAAAGTTCACCTTCTGTCCCCTAAAATTTAGAAGTATTTTCGAGGGTCTGGCAGCCTATGTGCCCAGTTGGTTAGCGCCCTCGTCCGCCTTGGCAGCGATCCACTCGCCTCATTGTGGTGGTTCTTGTTGGCTTCGGGAAGTGTTCTGCGAATGCGCTGACCTTCTATCTTCGTTGTTTGCCCGTTTAAGTTTCTTGCTGTGGCGTATGAACGCAGCTTTGATTTTGGAGGCGCGAGATGTTCGCCGCGCATAGGTTTTTAATTTTCCCCTGCGGTTTTTTTTTCAGTCTCCAAATAAACAAATTCATTCATAGAAGTGGATGATTGCGAACCCAATAGTTGAGCCGGGGACCCGCACAAAATCGGGAAATCAAGCACGCCGATTGCAGCATACTGTCAGAAAGGCGCTCAATTGCATCTCTCAGCTTCCTGTGCCGCGCGAAACTCGCTCGCAGGTGCTTGTGCGAAGCTATCACGGCCCCAGTCCAATGCATTGTGCGCCAGCCCTCAGGTTGGCATAAGGGCCTGAGAGCAGCGGGCAGCCGGCTGGGGTCTCACTCCGTGGGACAGAACAACACTTCTCTGGCTCTACGATCAACTCCACCCGGCGTGCAATGGCTTGGATCTTTGTCAGCCCGCGATCAAGTTTCACGGGTGTGACAATCACCGTGACCTCGTCGTGTTGGCACAGATACGGAGACCCGCCATCTAAGCCGCGAGTCTCAACAGAACGAGCTTCAAGGCACAGGCGTGAAGCACAGGGCATGGAGGAATCGTCCTAGGTCATCTGGGCTCGTCTTATTCTATTTCTTGTCTAGAATAGTCTTCCCTTTCCTCCTCCCCAACTGCTTATCGGTCGAAAACCCCGTTGATAAAAGATTCTCTTATTCATAATCACCATCATATTGGTTTACAGACAAGACGACTTTTGTCTAACCCCTTGTCGCAGCTGGAGTTCGTGTTGACAACGACTTAAACTCGCCTGAAAACGGCACAGGTTCCCACGTTGGAGACATGTATTCTTACGTTCCAATCTTGAACATACTGATGGAACTGGAAGTTCTTACAGAGATGTGGAGATCCGTAGAGGCGTATGAGCCGTTGTCCTAGGTAATCGAATCTTCAGTTCTCCCAGCAGATGTTGTATTCATCTCAAGGACTTGACTCCATTCGAATAGCTTACAAAATCCGCGTCTGAAGAAGATGTGGCCATCGATCGCTGTTTTCTACTGAAATAAACCACCAGAGCTCCAAAAAAGTAATATCGCGACCCCGGCTACCGTTGTTCTCCCAACGGACACGCCCCACGAAGAATCTGTGAAGAGCTCAAGTCTTTTTTTGGGAGTCCACCCCGCCATCCATGTGGAGTCTGAACTGGGTTGTACCTCGTAAGTATCGCCAATGCCCCTCTTGGCCTTCTGCCAATCTTCCGATCCGTAATCGTTATTTGCTTTCGAGCCCAAAAAAGGGACGTTGGGAGCTCGGGCGGATGACTTGAGTTTTGTTGAGTAGGGGTGTGTGGTGGTGGTGGGTGGAGCAGCAGTCATCCGAAAGACCATATTTTGCAAGATAAAGACGAAGTCTGAGGGCTCTTAGGATATTGGAAGGACTAATCTTGTGAAGTTCGGACATCGTGGACGTTTTAGATGGCGTTGAAGGTACGGATTTCTTAGTTGTTTTGAGGAGGGGAATTTTGGGAGGTAGCCTGCTGGAGACGGGAATGGGATAGTCCTAGGTGTATTCCAGGATTGCTAAGGAGTGAGCGCTTTTGGGAGGCGAAGGAGGACTGTCGATGCTCAGGTGCTGTGGTGGGGGGGGTGGGTTTTTTTTAAGGGTGAAGAAGTTATTCCCAGTCTATGTACCCTGAGAGAGAGCGTAAAATCTCTCGCCAACGACGCGTCCAACAAAAAGGGTAGCATCCAAACGCGCCAGAGGGTCAGAGACAAGCTCCGTGAGCTGCCTGCCAAGACGGCGTGGCGGACATTGGGAAAAATAGCAACACGACCAGCAGGCGAGAACCAACACTGTCTAAAAACAACAAAAATCGAGGATCAGTGGTAGTCCCATAGTAGAACGTGGTCAAACCACCCACTAGGAGTTCACCAGCAACGCATTGATAGTCTTCTTCTTCAATCTTTAGAGGCTATATTGAATGAATTTGTTCAATCGGAGACTGAAAGAAAATACCCGGGAGCGGAGAAAAGGCTATGCGCGCCGAAGATGTCGCGCCTCCCACGTCAAAACAGCGTTCATACGCGAAGGCAAGAAACTTACCGGGTAAACAACGAGGAGAGACGGCAGGGCGTTCGCGGAACAACTCCCGAAGCCAACGGGAACCGTCAGAATCCATACGCCCAAAGCACTCAATGACCAGAGGTACCGGGCGATGAGATGGAGCCGAAGCACGAATACCTCGGGAAGACAAGGCCCATGCATATTTTCAACTCTTCGCGACGTGACGGCTCATGTTGGCAGCGGCAATTCTACGGCGCTCTCTATCGTCACAGATGACCAGAAGGTTAGCCGCTCTGCGTGCTTCATTTTTTTTTTTTCGTAGTCCGCGACGGACGGGGGCGTCTCACATCCAATTAATAGACTGAAATGCCGTACTATAGGCAGAAGTTTGAAGTACAAATGGTTGAAGATCCGCTTATATCGGCGGGTTCGGGCGCGTCTTTCCAGCCGGGCAGCTGGCGAGCAAAATCCGCGTAGAGCGCACTACAAATTCCGCGAGCGTGAGGAGCGGAAAATTTGGAACTGTGGTGAGAGCCATTGAGAGCTAAGGCTGCCGCCCAGACTTAGTCCCCGCATGCAGTATGAGACTAACGAACTTGTCAATGGGAAGAATGCAAAGAAAAACAAAAAAGCTCGAGGGGAAAACAAAAACCCTACCGCGCTGCAAAAGACAGCGCGCCGCCTCCACCATCAAGGCAGAAGTCCATATCGCCACAGCAAGAAACTTATTGGCGGATAAAAACAACGAGGAGAGACAGTCGGTCAGGGCGTTCCGCAGAGAACAGACTCCCGAAAAGCCAAACCTGAACCAAGCGGCGTCCCATAAACCCAAACTTCTTCAATGACCAGACCATATGCCAAACGATGACATACATAAGCGGCGTGCTCCACAATATGCCATTTGCCCTCCCAACCCTCAACGGCTTTTTTTTTCTTTGCATTGTGTTTGTATTTGTTTTTTTTTTACACTGTTTTCGGATGGAAAATTATCTCCTTTTTTGTTGATATATATATATATATGTGTATACATATATATATGTTTTTATAAAATAAAATCGAGCCATGAGTACAATTTTTTTAATTAAGTTTTAATATAAAAAACTTAAGATATCCCGTCTTGGAATACAATTTTTCGTGAAACTGGCCAATCAGTGTGATAGGACATCTTACACCATTTGCGAGTCCAGTCAATCCAGTCTGACGCGAGACTTTCTTTTTTTTTTGGGGGGGGGGATGGTGGGAGGTCCTTTCCGGTCAAAATATTAAATAAAGGAAAATAGTTTCTTTCATTTTTTGAGTTTAATCACTTTTTTTGTGTGGTGTATATATAACCCCTATTGGAATGTATAGAGCATCTTGGATTCTCCTTACAAATACTAACAGAACACAGGAATTTAGTAGTTGTCGATAAAGAAGAAGGGAGGGGTTAACTTTTGGTTCTACCACCTGTGCCCATATGCCAAAAAACAATTTCACTGTCAGTACAAATGCATACCTTACATCATTTTACCTTCGGTACTGAGCAACCCTAGTCTGTTTGGCGTTGACCGAATTTATCTGTGTTTTGATTTATTTTTGAAGGATTTGTGAGAAAGAAGAAAAGATAAGAGGGGGGGAGAGAACCGGAGGGCAAAGAAGAAGACCGGCTTCTGTCTATTTCTGGATAGTCCACAGAAGCTCTCCATAATTAGGATGCCAACGCGGACTGTTGGAAAAGAGGGATTTCCATCGTTTGTTTGTTCAGGTTTTGCTTCCCATGCCCTCTTCCGAGAAAAAAAAATAACAAAACAAAACGAAACAAACAAACAACAAAACGGTTGTCCGATTTGTGAAGATTCTCTTATTCATCATCATCTTGTTTGGTGTACAGACAAGGCGACGACCTTGGGTCTATCTTATGCCGCGTCGCAGTTGGAGTGTGTGTTGAGAACCGCCAACGGCTTTTTCTAAAAGGGGAAGAGGTTTCCCACGTTAGCGAGCGAGGAGATTTGTTAGGGTCCAGTGTTGAACTGATTTTCACCTAACACGGTCCAGATGAGGTCACCTGACCCACACCCCCCCCCCTTCCACCCATTGCCCCGACGTTGAGTGTGGGAGTTGGCGAATTTCGTGGTACATGATTCGTCATTGGGATTGTGTTATCGAACTTTGTCCTTTGGTCGACAATAAAAATTGCCGTTAAAGAGACATGTCCTCTTTTAGCTCCAATGTTGAAAAAGACGTCATCTGACACGGTCAAAGCGTAGGGTTGGCGGACTCCGTGTAACATGATTCGCACTTCTTCCCGTTGGGATGATGCTATGAGACTTCACCCTTGGTAAGGAGCAAATTGCCGTTAGAGACTTGCATGCTCTCCTCCCCCCCCCCCAGCCCAACTGCATGGCAAACTCCCAATAAGCAATGCATCTTCGTTGGACAAAACAGGAAATCCCTTTAGGATTGTGTCTTCTCTACGGGGGTTGGCAAGGCTCTGCACTGCCAACCCCTTAGACGAGACACACCGGAGAGAGGGGGAGGCGGGGAGAGGACAGGAGTGGGGATGTTTAGAAGCCCTGTCCTACTGCGCTAATAACCGACTTTTCCGTTCGAGGGCATCTTCTGCTTTTCCTGAAAACCCTCGAGACTGAATCCAAGGCTTACGAAATTCTATAGGGATCTTTGGCTAGGGGGTTGGAACCTCCTGCCTGAAAAGCTCTTCTGTGAGAGAGTCCATCCAGTGGGTTGCAGATTTCCAAGCTAGTTTTGTGGGAGTACGTAGTGAGCGCCCGGAAGAAAGGGGAGAGGAGAGAGGGGAGCGAGGGGTGAGGAAGAGGGGCAGGTACCGGGCCCCTTACTTGGCAGTTGGTATTGTATCTGTCTGTTGATATTCAAGGATACAGAGAATAGTACACAATTTGTAGTCTATTTTTCGATTATGGTTAACGGCGGGGGCGGCGTGAGGTTATATTAAGGAAATGGCTATGGATGCTTGGTGACCATGGGCATGGGGTTGGGAGAGTCGGTAGCGAAGGAGGGTTGAAAGGTACTGGAGAGAGACTGGAGAGGATTTGCAATTGTAGAGAAAGAATCAAATATGAAGAGCTTGAAGCTGATTACGTTGCTTGTTGCGGTCTTGGCGATGGCTGCGTACGTGGAGGCGGAGAACTACGAGAACGCCCTCTACTTTATGACCGGTATGCAAGTGAGTTGGATTTTTCTTGTGCACGGCGGACAAGACTGCATTCCACTCATAGCCAATATTGGAGCATGGAATTCAAGCAACGGTTTTGAAAAAATCGGCGAGGTTTGTGTAGATGTGGTAGAAGACCACGGTACTCTCTCGACTCGTTTCCAGTACTCAGTTGACCCAGGATTCTCGATCACACGAGCCTACTCTGGGGTACACAGAAACTGCCAGGTGAAGAGAGTATTCCCGTACCAACGGTCTGAGAGGCATCCGGGGGGCACGACGAATGTAACCCAATTTGTTGGCTTCGACGAGTATGACTGCCCGGCGGAGTACCCCCAGGGTTGCTGCAACAGGAGAAACTGTTTCAGCCCAAAACTGAAGATCGTTCAAGACTCTAGGCCTGAACTTGGCGTGGTAAATGCGTTCCCAGCAGATGACCCTTCGGGTCCGTGGGGATGTCGTACCATAAGGGGCCTAAGGCGCTGCCTTGCAACTATCTCGTGCCTTGCGGAGTAAAAAGAACCATCAGAGTGCAGATTCAACATGAAAGCTGCGAACGGGCTTGCTTTGTTTTGGGATAGGAATGAATGAATGTGCGAAGACGTCAACCATAAAAATACGCTCCTCTGCTAAGAATTTTGGAATTTTTGTATCATAGTCGAAGACATAAGGGTTTAGTCGAAGACATAAGGGTTTTCGTTCGTCGCCCCATAGCTATACTCTATACTCACCATTGGATTCTTTTAAAATCCTCTCGGTAGTCTCTTCCGCACACCGGGTTCCGGGAACCCTTGTGGCAGTTTCATTCCTGCACAACTTGTAGCAAGCTTCCTATGTGCTTCCCCCTCTGGTCGTAGAGGACCCATGACCATGGTGGCTACCACAGACAGTGGTGCAAGGGAACGATACGACTTGTCGTTGCACTGACCTGTATTTTCTACGTACTTACTTCCCATTGTAATTTGATGAATCTCGCAACTGCATGATCTCATGACTGTCCCACCTGATATGAGACCTCTCCCGCCATCATGCGCTTATCCTACGCTCTCAAGCGTCCACAGGGTTTCAACCGGGTTTCCACCGGTGCAACGAATATGCCTCTCTGAAATTTCCTTCCTGGATATTTAAAAACAGCCATCTAACAACCTCTTGTGTCAAAGACTGCATGTTCAGTCGGAACTCCGCCTTCTATCCCTTGCAGGGTTTCCACCCTCGTGTTCAAAGCTATAAAGAGTAACCGTAAGCTTTACTGGGCAGCTGCCTACTGCAGCGCAACACTACGTCTAATCCTATCTAGGGAGAAACTTACTGGAACCCCGCTACCGGGGTCTCATGCTACGTTCAAAAGAAAAAACAGGCACCAGCGGATTCTCCAGCTGGTCCACGCGCAAAGCGCCTAATGCTATCTCTGCGTTACCTCGCCATAGTTGCCGGTTTATCTGGGATCTCACGTCTCTCAGCTCGTCACTCCTGTGCAGTAGGTGTTTGCAGCTGTCGCGGAGGAACTCTTGTGCCATTTGCCCCGTACGCCCAAACGTCTCTATCGCTATCGGGATGAACTTATCATCCGGTTTCTCGATCACCATCGATTCTTTGTAGTGAGCGATTTTCCACTTCTCCGCAGCTCTCGCCGCGTATCTGCTATCATCTTGGCTCCGCCGCAAATATTTTCCCTGTAATGGTGACACCACCGTTACATCCAGCGCATACCTTTGTTTGGTCCTCGGATGCCTAGCAACGATATCAGGTCGCGGTCCGTAGTTCTCGAAGTACCCCTCAGGTTCTTGCTCTACGTCCATGAAGTTCCATCGCCTTAGCCACCGTGCCAGCTCTCTGCAGATTTCGTCATGCCTACGTTGCCACAGTCCAGTTGATGTTGGGCAGTGATGAAACCGTTGTACCCCAGTCCTTCCGTGTTTACTCCGGCAACTAGTGCACTTCTCGGTGGTCCGCAATCCCGGAATTGGCAGACCCAGCAGTTGTCGAACGTTTACCTGCATCTCAACCGCACTCAATTTTTTCGGTGTCGGCGTTGGTATTTCACGTAGCCAGACTCCCGACCCGGATCCCGCGGCAGACCGTATTCGAGCTCGGTTTTCAGGGGAGATTCGTGGGTTGGTGACCAGCTTTTGGAATGCACAATGGTGTGCCTCTCGAGAGAGGGTTTGTTGTATTGAACCATTATTCCAAGCTGCAGTCTCGCCCGGGGCGCTTCGAAGAGATGTTTCTCGCGGTTGTTGCAGGGTAGTCAGTGCCAAGATCCGCGGCGGGGTTTCTGGTCCGAGCCTCCGTTGTATTGCTCGCGACGATGCACAGATCTGGTCCGCCAGCTGTGCAGTCGACCATCGTTGATCCATCGGCTCGTATGTGTCTGGTGAGCGTTCTGCCGTAACCTCCCGCTCTAGTTCAGTCAGGTACGGCCATTCATCTTCATTGTTCCGGAAGGTGTTTCTCCATGACGAGTAAAACGCGATGGGTTGGACGCGCTTTCGAGTAGCGAAACCCAAACCTCCCCAGCGGCAGGGCAGAGCGATTTGGTCCGAGATCAGCTCTGCGTACTCATCGTCCTCTACAGCTGTCGTAGCGAGCTCTCCGAATAGAATTTCCAGGTGATATCTGGTCATTGCGTCGGCCTCGCGTGCCAGATTTCTTCCAAACTCGTATGCGAGGCATCGTAGCACATAGTCTAGTCGCGTTTCTGCACAGAACCTGAAGAGGGCAATTTGCGTCATAAGCTCCGGTTGTGGGAGCTTGGCAATTTCCTCAAAGAGTTTCTCATGCTTATTTTGCAACCCCCGGCACTCCTGTTCGATATATTCTCGGCTGCCTATCGGTATCGAGTGGATGGTGACTCCGTCTCTGGTCACTTGCACTCCAGGAATCTCATGGTTGACCACTCGCGTGGTAGTCAGTGTTCGCGCGTACACAGTGCACTTGCCGAGTTGCAGGCGTGCTCCAAGAGAGGGGAGCACAGTTTTTGCCCATGCCAGGGACGCCTTCACGGCTTGTAGCGACCCGACAATCGTGATATCGTCGTGGATAGCAACAATCGTTTCGTTGGGGAACTTGGCTCGCAACGCTCTTAGAAAGGGCGCCAGGGATAGTGCATGTAGCACCGGCCCCAGTGGATCTCCCTGTTGGACTCCTGTAGTTGCTTGGAGAGTCAGGCGAGCGGTGTCGGTTTCGTTCTGTCCCGGGGAAGATCGCCAGCCACAGAGCGTCGGTGAGTCCGCGTTGTCGCTTCCATAGCCAAGTCTATACACTGGTGCAAGCTCCGGCAAGTGTTCGTCCACCAGTTGCTTGGCAAGGCGTCGGTCGATGCGATTAAAGGCATTCTCTAGGTCTAGCCGAAGGACCACCGAATCGGGTGCGCATGACAAATGGGCCTGGATCGCGTGAAGTGAGCGTTCGCACCCGCCACTTACTCCAATACCCAGTTGCAAGGGCACCAGGAGCTCACGCACCCTGTCCATAACCGCGTGAAGAGTCCATTGCGTTGCTACCTTGCGCAAAACTTCTGGTACTCCGATAGGGCGAACTCCGGGATGTTCCTGCGGCTCTGAACCCTTGTTAGGCTTCGCGAACGGCAGGAGTCGACTTCTGCGAAGGGCGCGGGTCAAAGCCGGGGAAAATTTCTCAGGAGCGGTCGCCAGTTGTCGCAATACACGAATCAAAGCCACTTGCGTCTGTTGAGTTGCACCTTGGAGGTGTTCCGCTCGGAGACCGCTAGGACCTGGGCTCTTGCCCTGAGGAAGACGTGCCACGATCGACATGAGGCCCTCGTCGGCAGCTTTTCTTGAATCCCACCGCCGCTTTAGTGTTTCGGTATTCAGAGCGAGCAAAGATTGCAGGGCGTGTGCAATCTCGTCTGGTAAGTCACCTTCCGCCGGGTTGGGAAAGAGCGCTTGTAGTTGTCTCCACATAGCCGCGGTAAAAGGTGCCATTTCGCTGGCCTGTAGGCTCCGAGCTGCATCTGAAAGGCGGCCAAGGTGTGCTAGTTTCAGCGCTCGCTTGTGGCGCCCGAGATGTTTGCGTCGAACCGCTTCAGCTCCTTGCGGTGCGGTAGTATGCGACAGCATAGACGCCTTGTCCTCTAGAGCGCTCCAGACCGTAGAGAATTCTCCTTCAAGCACATGCGATACCTGAATGCCAACATCAAGTGCAGAGTGTCCAAGGACCAGGCCTGGAAGTCCGACAAGAAGCAGGCTGGCGGTTGTTGGTGCGGTGCTGTCCGTAGAGAGCTCTAATGCAGCACGGAAAAGGCAGCTCCATGTTTGAACCTGGGCGCGTGGCACAAATCGCCGTGTGGGAACAGGGCAGTGTGTAAGGCGCGTCCACTGCCTGCCTCCTTCCGTGATGTCGTCGACGAAGACGAAACACCGCCTGATCCAGTCTTGACGATCCGAGAAGAACAGAGGCTCGTCGCGGCGTCGTTTGATTCCCCTACGTCTGCTCGGCATTATTGCGCTGGGTTTTCCTGGTTCTCCTGCGTGTCCATCGCGTGATGGTTGCCGTCAAGGGCAACCTGTGTCACAGTGGTATCCGGTGGAGTCTCCACGGCTGCCGGAGTCATCTCAGTATCCGGTCCGGTTCCATCGGCGGATACTCGCGAGCGCTTCTGTTGAGGTGGCTCCGGAAGGTTGCAGAGGAGCTCCGCATGGGGATTGTCCTCGTGTGCTGCGTTCTCAGGTACTTGGGAAGTCGCGCTAGTCTCAACCTGGGCGTTAACTGTCCCACGGTCTGCCTGTACATCCCCTGGAAGGGACGAGGCTTCAGGGTCTGCGTTCGAAGCGGCTGCAGGCCCAGGGGGTTCCGCGCACTCCCCGGGTAACTCAGGCGGATGTTGTCTGCCTTTTAGGAGCTCTAGTCGTGCCTCCAGATACTCGTAGAGGGCTGCGAGAGTGTGGAAGGAGAGTTATCGCCTGCGGATCCTCGAACGAATGCGGACAAGCTGCTCGATGGCCCGCTTCAGCGTGTGGGCAGCGATATCCCCGGGAGCGATGGTCTGACGTTCGAGGTAACCCAGAAGGTTGTCTGGGTCCAGCGCCTGGCCAGTGTAAAGGCTTACTTGTCTATCGGCGTGTCGTTGTGTGAAGGATCCGAATATCCCAGTCCGGAAAACTCCTCGGGAGATGGCACTTTGGAGAATCGGAATTGCGTCTGGATGGCACAGCAGGCAGGCATGGGAGGCAATAAAGTCCACATGCACCACATAAGAGCTGGGCATACCCAGTGCTCTGCAAAGAACCGTTGCAAATTCCGCAGGGGCCACCTCATCCAGCCTTGGGGGTCGGACATTCCGTAGCGTCGCGAGGACTGGAGCAACATCGGGTCCCCAGCAAGACCCCCCGACCGTAGCGTGCAGTTGCCGTAGGGCAGCCTGTTGGGTCTGGGGTCCAGGGCGTCCACAAGTTCTGGAACGAGCATCTCCTCCTCTCGCTGGTTCTTTTTGTGCTGCGAAATCGGCGAAGGTTGGCCTTGTAGGGCCCTCCCCGATGGCTGGGAATGTCTCCGCATAGTGTCCTAGATCCCGGACACCTGTCCCTGCCTGGGGCGCAGGGAGCCGGGTTCCTAAATCATGGACGGCATAACTTCCTGGCAGACGACCGTTACGGTAACGGGTTTCGGGGCCGAGGTGGTTGCCTACGGCCTGTCGCGGGAGATCTCGCGGGAGATCATGCGGAGATGGTGCAGAATTCGTAGTAGCGGCTCCACCTTCCCACATACCCGGTTTCCGGGACAACTCCGTAAGGCGTCCGGTGACACCTTGCAGCTCTTGCGAGCTGTTGACCCTCGAGTACAGTTGAAAAACGGCTTTGTAGAAGTCTGTAATTTCGGAAGCAGCGATGCCCAGGTCCTGGTAGCATCTGTCGAAGCTACGCAGTTGATGCAAGAATGTGGCTGCCGGGTCGGTTGCGGCTGCAGACTCGGTCCGCGTTCTTGCTTGAACATTGCCTGCTTGTGGTTCCGTCGGTGTCTCCTGCACGTCGCCATCAGACTGGTGCTGGTGCCTTTGCAAAACTTCCCGGGTGCCCGAGGGGTCCGGGCCCTGAATGACAAGAGGTTCGGGGTACGGCCCGCGTACCTCCCTCACGATCATCTTCGAACTTTCTTACGAACTTTTGTTGTTGTCTTCCGTACGAACTTTACCTTTTTACCGTGTACACTTTACCCAGACTCGTCAACCCAGAGTAACGCAACCTCATTCGGGGACCAAATAATGACGCCGGGGTAATGCTGCCTAGGTACTGCGAATAAAAGTGTACAAGCCAAGGCGAGGGGTAGCGAGCCTCGGCTAGCATGCTGCTAGAATATCGCTGGACCGGAATAGGAGTACAAGACACTGGGCAGGATGGTCAGTAAAACACTTTGCGAAGCCTGTCCCAGCTTGGCTTTTCAAGACGACCAAAACTTTCGACGATGAAATGCTGAACCTTTCCACCCAGCCCTCAGCGCCCGGGAGGCTGACAATGCTCTCGGAGTACGGTCTTCCTTTCTATGGCTTTACTGGCTTTATTAGCATAGCCTACAGCGCTACGCAAACCGTGAAAAGGAACTAAGAACTAGGTAGGGAAGCGTGCAAACCCAGGCGCCGATGGCGCGCCTCGGCAAGCATGCTGCTCGAATATCGCCACAGAGAGACACTTAAGCGCCGCAAAAGTTCCAAGTATTCAACAGGATGCTCAGTGAAACATTTCCGCAACCACTCCAAACCCGACTTCTCCACGTGACCAAAGCTTTCCACAATGAAAGGCTGGAACCGGTGGGAGCGACCCTCAGCGCGAGGCAGGCTGGCCATACTCTCAGCATACCGTCGTTCCTTCACGCGGCGAAGGGGCGAAGGGCCGAAGCAGCTGCTTCCCGGCGGCGGGCGGCAGCCGTGAGATGGGCGCTTGCCACAGGATATGTAATCGCGAGGTAAACATATGCTGAGCGTCTGGCGGCAGCATCGGAGACGAGGAGATCTCCGATACAGCGGGGCGGTGCCCTATCCGAGACCGATCTGGGTAGTTCCGATTCCACCTCAACCGTATGCCCTCCCCGAGTCAGACATTCGCTGAGAATGTACTTGAAGCGAGTGTGACGCCTCGCGTATGGCTTTACTGGACTTTACTGGACTTTACTAGCATAGCCTGAAGCGCTACGCAAGGCGTGAAGATGAACTAATAACTAGGGAGGGAAGTATGCAACCCCAGGCGCCGATGGCGCGCCTCGGAAAGCATGTGGCTGGAATATCGCCAAAGGGAGACACTTAAACGCCTCAAGAGCGCCAAATATTCAGTAGGATGCTCAGCAAAACATTTCCGCAACCACACTAAACCCGACTTATCCACGTGACCAAAGCTTTCCACAATGAATGGCTGGAACCGGTGAGAGCGACCCTCAGCGCAAGGCAGACTGGCCATGCTCTCAGCATACCGTCGTTCCTTAACTCTTCGAAGGGCTGAAGCCGCGGCCCCCCGGCGGCGGGCGGCTGCGGTGAGGTGGGCGCTAGCCACGGAGCAGGTAATCGCAAGGTCCACATATGTTGAGCGTCTGGCAGCAGCGTCGGAGACGAGGAGATCGGCTATACAACGGGGCGGTGCAGAGTCCGAGATTGATCTGGGCAGTTCCGACTCAACCTCAACCGTATGCCCTATCCGAGTCAAAAATTCGCTGAGGATGTACTTGAGGCGAGTGTGACGCCTCGTACGGAGACCTCTCAACAGTCCGCAGGAACCCAGGAAGTGGTAGCCACAAGCGTCAATCCGACTCTCACATCCCTGACAGAAAGACGGCCGATTAGAGTGCCACGGAGCCTGTGGCAAACCGAGATATATCCGTGCGGCAGAACGGAACTGGAAAGCATCGAGCCGATGACTCAATGACGACGGTAGAGTGGTTAACCACAAGTGCGAGAGACGGCCTCCCATGCCGAGGAGACGAGCGGCAGTGGTAGGCGGCGTGAGAGGAGAATTGAGCATGACTGTGTGAGCGGCACTGTGTTGGCCCCAGGTGAGGCTATGTTGAATCACATCAGTGCGGGAGCTCCACAATCGGCTCAAACCCGGGTAGTCTGCAACAGGTGACCCGGGGCTAGCCTCTCCGTCATCCGCAAGAACTCGGTCGAGGGGACAATCCTCAATCGCTTCAGCTCGTCCCCATAACAGCTCCTTCCAGGAACGAAAGCGGGACCGATTTGCGTCCGGCACGGCGTTGCACCTCCTGAACGCGTGTTGTTGAAGACCATCATAAATTGTCAAAAGCGGGGGCGGCAGGGTCACTGGATCCTCGTTGGTCAAAGCTCGAACCAAGAGGCAGGCACTTCGCATCTGGAAGGTCACCAACGTTCGCAGCGCGGTAGCCCAGGAGGCAACCGCCGCTGGCGAGCATATCAGCCCACGGTCTGCGACGCCGAATCCCCCGAATCGCAACGGTAGAGCGATCTGTTCACGAATCAAGTCCCTATCGGGAGCAGCTTTAAGATCGAGGGGCTCATCCAAGAGCGTTCCCCAGTGTTGCAGGGTCATCTCGTCGGTTTTAGCCGCGATCCACGAGCCCCAAGCTGGAGGCAGGCTGCGCAACCAGTAGTTGAGTCTGGGACCGGCACAAAAGCGGGAAAGCAAGCAGGCCGATTGCAGCATGCTGTCGGGTAGGTGCTCAATGGCGTCGGTGAGTTGCTTGTGCCGTGCCAAAACTCGCTCGCAGGATGCTTGGACAAAGTTGTCAGTCCCCAATCCGACGCCGTGGTGTTCGAACCCTTCACGTTCGCTGATTAGTCGCAGAGTGGGAGGCAGAGAGGCCAGCGACACGTCCCTCGGGGGGAGAAAGCGACATTTTTCTGTTTCCGAAGTCAAACCGACGCGACGTGCAATCGCTTCGATCTCGGTCAGCCCCCTAGCCAGGGTGTCAGGGGTGCCCAGCAATGTTACGTCATCGTGGTACGCGCAGATTCGAAGATCCGAGACCTCAGTCGAGAGACGTAAAAGTACGAGCTGTAGGGCACAGGCATGAAGAAGAGGTCCGCAAGGGTCGCCTTGTTGGACGCCAGTATGTGCTTGAAAAACAGTGCCCTCCGTTGTCAAGTAGGGGAGGCTCTCCCCTCCGTAAATACCCGATAGAAACGGCCACGCCTCCGGAAACACCCGTCGGAGCACCTCTAGCGCATGTGTCCGCGACACGCTGTTGAATGCGTTCCGGAAATCAACCACCAAGACTCCCCACTCCGGCCTACTGGCCCGTTCTAGCTCGATCCCATGGGTGATCAGTTCGCAACCCCCAAAAAATCCCACCCCTACTTGCAAGGGCGGCATAAAAGCTGTGACTCGCTGGCGAAGGCGCTGGCATAGCCACCTCCCGGCTAACTTCCGTAGGCTCTCCACCATCCCGATCAGCCGGAGACGCGAGTGGGCCGGCTGGTGGTCAGGTTTCGTGAGCAAGCAAAGCTGTGCCTGCCGGAGATGTTCCCATGGCGCAGACGCACCCGATACGCCCTGGAACAACTTGTAAAGGATCCTCAGAAGCGCGCTCTGGCCAGGCTGGCTCAGGGCCTGCAATAGCTCTGTTCTTAGTCCGGAGGGTCCGGGACAGCGTCCCCGACGCGAGGTACGAAGCAAATCCTCCAGGTCAGACTCACTGAGCGTCAGATCGATGCGAAACCTGGCCAACTCCGGACGGTCCAAGAATACCTCGAATTCAGGGGACAAGTCCACGTCGGACTCAGGGAACAAAGACGACACCGTCTGGGCGAGACTATCATCGTAGGGGAGGACAGGCGCCTGGCCCTCCAAAACCCGCGCCGCTCGACTTAAATCGCCCACTGCTACCAATTTCTGTACTCGAGCCGGCACGGGCGACACTGTGCCATGCCGAGTCCGACGGGCGGATGGTGCTGGCGATGCCAAATAGCTGCGCTGTAGTACTTCGAAGTCTCCCTTCAAGAACAGGGCCAGTCGGTCTCGTACTCGCCATCTGCGCTCCGATGTGTGAATGGGGGCCAGAATCAGGCGCGGCATGACCCCCAGAAAAACCCAAATGACTGTGTCCCGAATGTTACGAGCCCGAATGTTACGAGCCAGGCTCGTGAAGATGAAATCGAGAATGGTTCCAGCTACTAGAAGGTCTCGACAAGGGAGGACGACTGGGGGAATGCCTCCACGGAGGGGAAGCGAGCCTCCTTCCAAAGAAATCCACCGCCGGAGCCAACTCCGAAAACGCGTACGCCAAATGCCCCAGTCTCCGCCCTCCTTCAGGACATAAGACTGTAGATCCATAGGCTGCGACCTCGCAGCCGTGCCTGGAGCGCTAATCGTGCTTCTCCCCCTTAGACCCGGGGGAGTCGGTCCTCGCTCTCTTACCTCCCGCTGATCTTAACTTGTCGAATACTCTGTGAGAAATCACGCAGGGTAACCATGAGAGGTATCAAACCTGTAGTCACCAAATCCGTGAGCCCAATAGCACTAGCGGACTTACTAAACGTTCTCTGCACTGTTTTTCTAAGAGTACCCACTCGATCTGCAAGAAATGGTCTCACAGATAAGCAAAGATTTTCCATGTGGCAGTGTTGTTAGTAATGGATGGATCAAAAAGGCCTTTTTTACAATCTTTTCACACTGTTTCCGAGAAAGAACCATCACGGTCCCCGTGGCTCTAGGTGGTTTTTGAGCAACAGTTAATTCCCTAGTAAAATTACACCAACGCTACCCTGCACATAATCTATATATCTAGTTATCGGTCGAACATGTTAGCTTTGTGGAGCATCCTACTGCATTGTCGGTTATCAAGGCACACCTATCAGCTTCGGGTTTCAGGGTAGCACGGAAGTTTCCCCAACCCACGTGAATCTCAGCGGCCACGCATACGGTTGAGTCGCACGAAAACGAGTCTGCATTCGAGATTTCTTCGAAGCAGAAGTCAACGGTCTTGGTGCTTATGGGGTGTTTAGCCACCCGTCTGAACTGGAACGCTTTATTGGAACTTCCAGTATGTCTTCTGCAGTCTTCCTTAACCCCCAACCGAAGCTTGCGGATACCTCCGTAGGTACTATGGACCTTGACACGGAGGCAATGCTTTCCGTTCACCATCACCGATTTCGTGCACATGTTGCCCATCCTCTCCCTGAAATAGTCCACAAGCGTCACACAATACCCGTCTACATGTACATACGGTCTAGTCTCATCGCTTTTACTATTCCGAATTGCTGCCTTGGTTGGAAGTCCAGCAACCAATCCCAGACCAACCGCGAAAACACAAATGGCTAGGAAACCGAACTTCATCGCATCCAAAACGTTCCTCAAGCAGAATCGGACTCTTCAAACTCTTCAAAGGCGCACTTATGATCCATAACATACCCTCTGAGGTCCGTCAACCAAACATACTACTCGCGGATCCCATTCGATATATACCCGTTCGAGGTCGACTCCTCCTTCGAGCAATGCCAATCAGTAGATTCAGCACGACAAGTCGAAACCCCCCTTATCAACTCTCTATTGAAACTAAAATAGTTCAATAAGTAAATCCAAAACCAATTTTAGCAACGCAAACGCGAACCTCACCCAACCCCTCAACCATTTCCGGCGAGCTCCCCATTTTGATTGAGGTCAGTCAAATAAAAAAATCAGAACAGAAAGCAAAAGGGGGGGTAGATTCCGCTGTAGTGAATTGAAAACAATTATTTTATTTTCATATTACAATTTATGCGAAATCCAGAGGGGGATATCTGCCTCATGACAATTTGCTGATATGATTGAAGGTGAGCATTAGGGGTACCTCAACTAGGATTGAACTTCGCTATTTATTCGTTTGAGTCAAATATTTGATCACAATATCATATTTTTGAGCTTTCGACAAAGGGGTCGGGGACGGGGGAATTTCGTTCATGGCCTGAACGTCCTGTGTTGCAACGGACGATGTTTCGAATAATGTGTCAGCTTCAATGGTTGTATGGGTTGCGCTTGCTTGACTATCTTTGGCTGAAGTGAAGACTTCGACCACCGGGTGTAGCGTCAGGCATACGCAAGAAAAGTTAATAGAGGAGACCCCATATCGGGGTGAGACGCTAAGTTGTATGGGAAACAGTGTCTGGACATTGTCATCTTTTCTGCGCTTGATCTACGGAAAGCTGGAAGAGGATAGCCTTACTACCGTGGATGGCGGAGCGGGTATCAAAACCCATGCCCTGCGCGGATGAGCTTCCGAGTTTTCTAAAAAGGTGTTTATACTAAAATTCGCTTGAGACCAGCATATCGCGGTGCAGTTTGAATCTACTCATGAATCCAACCTCATCTTGTGAGTAGATACTTGATAAGGTGACCAGTTGTGTCCCGAGGAATCTCACTAATCAGCGTGGGCTTGTTTCCGAAGTATGTCCTGATAGACTGTTTTGTCTAGTATACTCTGTAGGACGACACATTAGACGCGCTGTTGGCCCCGATCGGTAGCGAAGCAGTACCGATTCTTCCTCTTTCGCCTTGTCCCGTCTCTGACTTGACAACTATTTTTCATTGTTGTTCCAGTGTTCATCTTGGTTACTCAGGAGCAGACATTGATCGTTCTGCTTCGAATTTCGTGCCAGTGCACCTCAGCGAAAATGTGGTTAGACTCCTCTCACGCAAACTCTACCCTGGATATATCGTCCGGAGTCCGACGAAATGCTCCAGAGAGATCGAGAGACCTGGAGAGAACCCTTTCGTCGCAGAGCTAACCCACACCCAATTCATTCCAGTGGCGTAGCCTCAAGTGGGCATAGTGTAATCAATAGGTACGAGGAACTCGTGCTTGCTAGCCGTCTGAGGCGATGGCTTTAGCCACCGTGAGCGAGTTATAGTCAGAACTAACAACACCTACCAAAACAAACCCCCCCTTGTCCCGATCCCCTACTATCCAACATTGATCAATTTTGTTTAATTAATCAAGAGTTTGTTCCACTATTGTGATCCGGATTAGAGTGGTAATGACTCACTCGTTTTTATCCAATCTCGAATTCAAAAAAACTTTACCCCCCCCCGCAAAAGTCTACCCCTAGTAAACTACTAACCTGCGAGGCCTCTCATTTCGTCCTTTTAATTGCAAATATTAATCTTTCTTACACGCCAATGGTGCAGCCCGGAGGGAAGGTTGGTGCGCGATTAGCGCACGACTTAAGTATTTACTCGTCAAGATACGTCGTGGTAAAGGGGTAAATTTCATTTACTCTTATAATGTTTATCTTTTATTCTATTTTGGAGAAGATCTATAATCCGGTAAGGGGGGGTAAGCGAAGCATTATATTTGGTGATGTTGGCGTAGGGTTGATAAGCATTTCACGCATGGGGATGTCCCCCCCCCAAAGGGCTTTGACAGACGGCTTCGGCTGTGGTGCGGAAGTTCGGATAGGTACGAATCCTCGTATGTCAGTATGGACTGGGCTTGTACAGGGGTAAGGAGCGGGAATGCCCAGCCAGCTGTTAACGCGATGGCACGCGCTTCGTCTCCAAACAGTAGCATTCTGTTAGAATCTAGTTTGCTACCCGTTCAATCCTACAAGCCTTCAAAGCTCGGTCAGTCAAAACCGTAAATAATTGACTATCTTGTTCCAACCGCGAGACCCGCGCGAACGACGCCCGGATTCCAATACCCCTAGCAAAACGCAAATGTACCCTTTACGAGAATTATTTCGCGTGTTCTTACTGCGCCCATTGATTTTCATCCCACCCACTGCAACTCGAATGAATCAAGTCAATTCATATTTAAAATGTTTTTGGCAATCAGGATACTTTACACCCCTTCTCTCCCCCTCATATTTGAGTAACAAAATACATTGGAAAGGATTATATTTCGGTTTTTGATTTTATGTTGACTATAGCGAAATAATTATCCCCCCCTCTGGGGATAACGTACCCTACGTGAGCGACCCATTTCGCTGTTCAACTTTATTCGAAAAGAAAGAATTACTTCGCCACCTAGAGAATCAGAATACATTGTCGGAAGGCTGTCAAAGGAGTATGGGCGTGAGAGAGAGAGAGATAGAGAGAGAGAGAGAGAGAGAGAGAGAGAGAGAGAGAGAGAGAGAGAGAGTGACATTGAGGGGTACAGACTTAGAGCTAATACTTGTTTCTTCTTAGCCACGGCGAGAGTCCACCCCACGCACAAACAGCCGTGTTTCATTCGTGGGAATTCACGTTTGTGTGTTTCTTCGGTTTGTTTTGTTTTGTCTCCCCGGTTTCGAGTCGCCGTTGTCGGTGAAACACATTCAATGAACGAATTTATTTAATCGGAGGCTGGAAGAAAAAAAAAAGAACGAGGGGAAAGAAAACACTAAGCGCGGGGAAGACCACGCGCCTCCAACATCAAAGCGGCCGCGTTCATCCGCCACAGTAAGAAACTTAAAAAACGCGTAAACAATGAGGACAGACGGTCAGGGCGTTCGCGGAACAATTCCCGAGGCCAACGAGAACCAACGGAATCCATAAACCCAAAACACTCCGCATTCAATAGCGCCGTCAACCCTCTTCCTCCTGCACTGTCATTCCCACACACACACACAGTACGGTTTGCAGCAGTTTATTTGCAGAAATGGTGAAGAATCATAGCTGACAGTCAGATGTCATCCCTCGGGCTTTTCGGTAAAGCGTTCAACCACTTATCTACCTAAAAATCTCAAGGATACCCCCCTTATCCAATTTACATTTAGTGAATATTATTGTATTTAGTTAATGTTTATCTCGTTCATGAAAATACGTTGGGCTTTGGTTGCCCCTAATATCGAACGTACTTACGATGGGCTATCCACCGCCATCTTGAAGCCGAACGGGGGGGGTGATTTACGTTATATGCGAATATATATCTAAAATAAATATAAACTTCTTCTCAATGGACTGCAAAGTTGTATTTTGGGGGGTCCGCTCCAGATTGTAGATTGCTTCAGGTTCGAGCATTCATATACCAACGTTTACGCCCGGTAGTCACTGAGCTCAAGGCGGTTTATTTGGTCCCCTTTTTTTCAAATATTTTTTTTTCGAGTATTGCAATCTTGGCTTAGGGGGGGGGGCGGAGGGATAAATATCTCAATCAAAACGTGGTTGGCACGATAGGGGTAGTTCTTGTTGTTCAACGTTTGAATTTATTTTTTTATTCCAGGTTTTTGATGGAATACATATTTCCGCGAGGGGGGGGGTATTTTTTGAAAAGTATCTGGTGGCGTTGAAGTCATGTGGCGAGTGGATGTGTTTCACGTTGAGGTGGTGTTCCACGTCAAGGCGATGTTTGCCATCATAGGTCTTGGATACATGACTTCTGGGAGTGTTGGATGGGTATATAAACCCTCCGGTGGTAGTCTAGACTTGACTTGTGAAGGCGTAAGGAGCAGGGACGTCGCGAGAAAAAAGCGTTGAAGATCAGTTTGTAAGGGAAAAGGGTGTGTTCCAACCCTATTGAAAGAAACCATGAAGCTTCTCGTTGTAGCTGCTTACCTGGTTGCACTGGGCGCGATGCGCACGTCCAGTGTGAATGTTTCTGTTGAGTCTGCGTATGATCCAGGTGCTCTGTCGGAGTCAAAAGTGTTTGAAGCGTACAATATGCCCTATGATGTAGAGCAAAAGCCATCGCAAATCGAAGAATATGACGACGATGACGAGGAAAGGCCACGGGACCCGTTGGTACCTGAAGAAACTTTTGATGATGGACTGAGCGGCGGGGAAATAGCTGGTATTTTCATAGGCGTCATCGGAGGTGTAGCATTGATTGCCGTGGGCTCTTGGTTCTTGTTCGTGCGGAGGAAGAAGAAGAGGAGGAGGAGGACGAGGAAGACCAACGCCGATGGCGTGTCCGAGTCCGGGTCTGAGTATGAATATCCCTCGGATAGCGAAGATGCTGAGGACCCGTTGGAAAGGGCGATGGCTCAAGATGAGAAAGCTGATTTCTCCACTTTCGATGAGCCAGAGAATCTAGTGAAGTGTGGCCTGCCGTGTGTCAGACCACAAGAGGTAGCTGAAGATGAGATCTGATGAAATTCAGAGCCTCTCATCGCGCATGCGATTTTTGTATTAGAACATTACTAACTTGATCTCCTCAGAGCATGAGCGGGGTCGTATCTAACTGTGTCTCGTGAAACTGCACTGCGCCCGCAGTGCTTCAAAGTTGCTTCGGCGAGGGTTGCTTGTTTCCTACCTTTTCTATTGACGCTCTCTTAGTTTGGGACATTGAAGACGAAGATTGGTACTATTTTTGCTACGCACGAAGAAGGCTTTCGCCTTGAATCATGAAGTTGTGCCCGCTGTGGAATATTATAAATCGAAACTCATTTGGCGAGCAGAACCAAGACTATTTTCTTAATATCGCGACAATTTAGTTCGCACCCCTTCCTACACATAGCCTAACTATCGAGGAAGTTGTTGAACGGTTTCCAATCACCTCATCGTTCAGCTCAATTGCTGTGCTCACCATCATCGTCTCTACTTTCCGAATGGCACGCGCTTGGGAGAGATCGCATGATTGCTCATCTTGAACGTAGACACATACGGACCACCCTACCGTGCAGCATAAGAGCTGACACAAAATAGATCCTTCTACCGTGACCCTTTCCCTCGTACAGCTGCGCTTTCTCGGGCCATCCTCGCGACACAACTCGGCTGACATCCGACAGGATGCCACTGCACTCGACAATCTCCTCATAAGCAACTCACGCGGCCTCTAAATTTAAGATTACTCTCGCATAAAAATATTCACATTTTCAAAGTAAAACACCCTTTTTTAAACCTTGTCCCCAAATAGAGCATTATTAGGGAGAATACACCTAGATTAAGAAGTTGAAGTGCTTATACCTCAATTTCCAAGATTGTCATCAACCAATGGCAGATAACCACTACCCTCCCGGACTAATCAGAGCACTTGAATCCTCAACAAACTTCGTAGGTTGGTAAAATATTAATACGAAACGATCCTGCACCAGCTGTAAACATTAATGAAATACAAATATGAAATTGTCATCTATTGGACCACGACAAACTTGATATAGATAAAAATAGAAAAACTTCAGTACGATGCAATGGGCGGCAGGTTGGGGTTAAGCTGGGTTGGTTACGGAGAGCCCTAGCCAGATGGGGCGGGTGCTCGCCAATTCGGCAGTGTGGAACAGAACATCACCAGGTAAGAATCGTTATCGAGTAGGGCGGATGAGCTACTCAGGTATTTTTTTGCCCTTTCATCGGTGGTGGTATTTAGTATTCCGGTTTTCGCCTGGAGAGGAGCGAGCCCCTTTTGACGGGAAGGGAGTGTTTATTTTCATTTTAGGTAGGCGAACCTGAATGATTACACAACATGCTAACAGCTAAAACTTTTTTGGGGCCGGGGGAAGGTGGCACCGCCCTGACATCGGAGTAGCCAATGTATCTCTTCGAGTTCACCAGTGCCCCAGAGAGCCAATCGGTGACGATGTTTTTCGCCAACGCGTCGGCGTTCTGAAGTCTGAAAGAGACTGCATTTAGGCACGCTTCTGTGAGGAGGTGAGTGGTTGGGTAAGCTCGGAGAAAGGTATGCGAATGATTCAGCAACGAGTAGGCAAAGTTCATGATGAAGGTGATTTTGTTGTACCCTTTGGTGTGTTTGGTTGTGCTGAGGATCTGTAGTGCTGCTGGTGTGAGGGGGTCACACAAAAAGTGGGATGCAGACAAACCGATTCGATACAGTTTTGACAAGGACGTGATTCCGTCGGCGAAGGATAGTATTGTTGCCGCGTTGGAGCGGTTCGAGAGAGATACTTGCCTGGAGTTTAAGGAGGGCAAGTCGAGCGGGAACCACATCTTTTTCACGTCGAAGAAATCTGAATGCTACTCCGCGAGGGTTGGATTCCGAGGTGGACGGCACATTGTTTCCGTCCACCCATACTGTTACGGAGGGTATCCCCTTCTGTCACAGGCGCTATATCAACTTGGCAAGGTACTTGGTATGGTCGAGACGCACAGCCGGCCCGACAGGGACGATCATATTAGCGTGAACAAATCCAACGTCCTCGTGAGGTTTCGCTCACTGTTCTCCAAGGTGCGGTGGTCGGACTATGCGGATGAGGGTGTAGGCTTTGACCGCAACTCAATCATGATCTTCGAACAGCGCTTTCTCTCCAGAAACGGTAAGAAGACCTTCGCGATGAAAAACAGCGCTGTCTCACGTCCAGCCGCCAGCAAATGGCTCAGCAAATCCGATGTCAAGCTTCTCAACCGAATGTACGATTGCCCAGCAAAGGCAGAGAAGGGCAGGTTCATCTTCCGCTTGAAGCGAGCCAGGAACTGGCCCGCCAGGGCTCGGGTGAAGGTGACGGCGGTTGACTCCAAGGGCAAGAGGCACGTCAAGCAGATGACCGTAAAGAGGGATCCCAACACGCCTCGCTTCTTCGGCTACAAATTTGACTTTGGGAAAGGGAGATTTCAGTATTTCCGAGTCGCCGTTCTCAACAACGACATTGCCAACCCGCAGCAGATCTTCCTGGAGCAGCTCTATACTATCTCAGAGGGTGATACGTACTTCCTCCTGTGTCAAGCTCCTGGAAGCTGCAACACGAACCTCAGGTTCAAGACGGAATTCAAGCCGCTGCCCGGCGGCGGTAGCCGTTGTGATCCCAATCCGTGCAAAAACGGTGGCGAGTGTAAAGTAGCAGGTGGCTCATCATACACCTGCAAGTGTCTCGCAGGTTTCTACCGGCAAAACTGTGAGCTGATGTGGGGGGAGCTCATTGTCACTGCAGTTCGCGGTCAGAACCTAGACCATGACGATTCGGATGATGTACTTGACCGACGGGTGAACATACCGGATCCCTACGTGCAGGTCACCGCAACAAACTTCAACAACACCGAAGTCGTTCGGAAGAGCCGAGTTGAGAGGAACAACGCCAATCCGGACTGGAAGGGCGAGAGACTCTACCTCGGTATGAGCTCCTGGCAAGAGATAGAGGTGAAGGTGCTTGACTTTGAATCAGACCCAGGCAACGTCCATGAGCACCTCGTGCCAAGAAGAAGGTTTCATCGTACTCCCAGCTACGGCGAGTCCACGATCCTCCTGTGCGGTTCTAACCCGGGCTGCACGCGATTCGTAGAGATCAAACTCTCTTTCAAGCCAGTTGCACCTCCGCCTATCTGCCCAGTTGGTTTCACCGGCTTCAACTGCGACATACCGTTCGGAGTCCTGGACGTGAAAATCTTCAAAGGCGTCGGTCTACCTAATGATAGTGGGAACCCCCTTAATCCCTTCGTTGTGATCACCGCGAAGAACGAGCGGTGCCTTCAGTTCTCAAAGGAAACGTCGACAAAGTTCGGAACCACAAATCCCGTCTGGGATGAATCGTTCCAGTTCGGGAAGGAAACATGGACAAGTGTCGCGATCAATGTCATGGCTGAGGATGTGCTTGGAGACGGTGACATACAAGTCCTTCCCACCCAGGAGTTCTTCATCAAACCCGTTCCCGAATTCAAAATCGTCTTCAGGAGGAGGGTCTGCATATCACCTCGGAACTGTACACAGTATGTGGAGATTGAGATATCCTACAAAGAGAGACTTCAGCCCGACGTAGTCTCCGACCAGCTATATGCTTGTGCTTGATAGGGCTAGCTGCTTTCCCATTCTACTAAGATTGATTTATTATTGGCAAGACTAAAGATACCTTTCTCCCGGAGACACTATGCTGAGGTGTTGGCGGCTGATTCCCGATATGTGATCTTGGTGCCTTTCGTGCTGGAGACGTACGGAAGGCTGGGTAAGGTAGGGGTGGAATTCCAGGCAGCGTCTGCGCATCTAAATGATCGAGAAGAACATCAATACAGCGTAAGAGGGCAGTTGAACCGCATCCTGTGGCAACGGAATGCCCAACTAGTCCTGCATGCGATAGAGAAAGATCGCAATGATCTCCCCACATTTCCTTTAGATGCGCTTTAGATTTTAGACGAGATCCCTGGACAGCGGGTTTGGGTATGTTTAGAGCGCCTTGAGTGAGGTTAGTTGCGTTGCGGTAGGTAGCTGCCGAACAAAGGCTACGGGGTTGACAACTACGCTATAAAGGGACAGATGTCCATTGCATAAGGAACTCTGCCTCGCATTGACGCTACTGCTAGGCCCAAAAAGGTATCAGTCGAAACTGGTCTCGGTGGAGAGAGTGGCCTGCCTCGGAAGTATTTCACTGATCACCCCTTGGCCGTACCTCGCGCGTTTGCAACTATTCAACTCTAGTTTTGTGTTGCTTCTCCGGTGAGATTCTTGTATGTGATATCTGTCATCGTGTTGGCTCACGTTCCCTAGACGGCTGTAGGTTTCCAAGCCTGGCCCCTGTTGGTTGAGGATTTGATGACGAGAATCAACCATGGCCGTTGAGGTGCGTAATGGCCGTAATTATGAGAGGATAAACCGTTTCAAATACATGCTTAACGAAACTTTGAAGTCATCTCATGACCCAGTGCCTTCTCAAGCGATACCTACCCGGCTACGATGTCAACCCTGCCATGGAAACACGTCGGGCAACGGTATTATCGAATAAACATCCAAAAACAATATCAAACATTCAAACCATTGGATAGTAAATTAGATAAATGCATATTTTAGAAATATGTTCTCTATTAATTGGATAAACTCATTGCATTGAGCCAATAATACTTCTCAGTGAATGGGTAGTGATTAAAAATGATTATAGGTGGAATACTCTTCATAAAACAAATAAAATTAAACCTATTTCAAAGATCTCCAATAGAAAATTGCGTTGACTAATATATTCCGGAGAACACATTTTACGATTAATTGGATTGGTTGTAAGTGATATTTATTGGATATGATTTATTGAGGTTTTGGAGAAGCCCTAAAGGGCTCCTCGGTGAGTGAAGCGGGTTTGGTTTAGAGCGGCGTGGCTGTGGTCGGTCCAAGGTGTTTGTAGGGAAGATAGATATCTCACATGTCTTAACATTGGCATTGTATTGTTTTAGATGGCTTTTGAATGTTCCTGTTAGCCAATCTGGGCTTTTTGTGGTGTTTGCCCTGCCATGGCAGCCCGGGCGCCGGCGTACCCGGGTCAATGAAAAAACCGCACAGACTTCCGCAGCTGAGCGTTTTACAGATGATGCACACTTCAATTTTCAGTTCGGTGAGCATGGATGTATTTCTACGCTGGTCAGTTTGAAGAAAGGGCTGCTAGCTGCTGTCAGCTAATCCCCCCGGGCTCTTGGAAAACACTCAGCCGGACATAGTGGATTGCCACGGGACTACTTGTCTCGATATGGGAAGGACGGTCATCGGATTCTAACTAAACTAATGTATCGCGCCAGCTGTTTAACTAACTGCGTTCAGACAGTATATAGCCAGACAGTGGCCGACGGGCATACCGGCCTCAACCCGGAGTCCCCTCTGGTTATATCAACAGACAACGCTTGTCTTCTGATTAAAACAAAGATGAAGTCAAGAAGCTCTTTGGTGATAATTGCCTCCGTCGCGGTTGTTTTTTGCGCTGGTGTGTGCTCAGGAGCAGTGGTACGAAGCGAATCGAAGAAATGGGACGTGTCCAAACCAATTCCATACCGGTTTTCGAACTCTGTGGACGCCGTGACCAAGTTCTATGTAAGGGAAATATTGACGCAGTTCAACTACACCTGTCTAAAGTTTGAAGAGGACCATGAGGGAGTCAAGAAGGACCATGTGTACTTTATCCAGGATAGAAAGCAGTGTTTCCAAGCGAAAGTGGGTTTCCGCGGGGGTCGTCACATCGTTTCAGCGAGCGCGGTATGTCCGGGTGGGTACTCAACTACCACTCACGCGCTTCATGAGCTGGGACACGTTCTGGGAATGTACAACTCAGTCAATCGTCCTGATCGGGACGACTTTGTTGATGTGAAGAGCAAGAACGTCATCAAGGCGTTTCGTAGCCATTTTTACAAAGAGTCGTGGGAAGACGTCGCAAACGAAGGCCTCAACTTCCCCTTCCGTTCCATCATGACGATGGATGAATACTGGCTCTCAAAAAATGGTAAGACAACGGTGTTTCCTAAGAAATCTGAGGACACGCTCGAGTCGAGGTCGAACTTAAGCGCGTCCGATGCGCGTCTGCTGAACCTTGCATACAACTGTCCGAGTCCAGCTGCTTCTGGAAAGTTCATCTTGAAGCTTAAGCGAGGTAGAGGCCTCCCGAAGAAGGCCTATGTCGTAGTAACGGTTTATCAACAGGACGGAGTGATCCGCAGCAAGGTCTTGAAAGTGAAGTCGTCAGAGCCCTCACAGAGGTACTTTGGCTACAAGCTGAGCTTTGGAGTTCAGACGTTCAAGTACTGCCGGGTGAAGGTCGTGAAAGGGACTGGTCGCAACGCCAAGGCTATCTTTCACGAGCAAGTGTTCCATTTTCCGCAAAATGCAGACAGTTACCACAAACTATGTGAGGCTCCGGGCGACTGCGACAAGCACCTTCGATTCAAGATCGAGTTCCACGAAGAGGACGATGGCCTCCCTCCCGGCGATCAAGATGGCAGATGTGCTAGGAGCCCGTGTCAGAACGGCGGCGTATGCGAGAACACACCCCTTGGCGTTCATTCTTACCACTGCCATTGCCCACCGGGATTCTTCCGGGACGTCTGTGAGCTTCCTTTTGGCGAGCTGCTGGTGGAGGTAGTCAAGGGCCACAACCTCCCCAATCTGGATGAGTCGCAGCCTGGTGAGGGACCGGCGTCGGATCCGTTCGTGTCCGTCTTCGCCCAGAACGTGAACGGAACTGTCGTCAAGAGAGTCAGCAAAATTGTGAGAGATAGCAACAACCCGAACTGGGGCCGTCAGCTACTAAAGTTTGACTACAGCTCCTGGCTTGCCTTTACGCTCGATGTCTATGACTATGATGAGGAGGGCCCGCCCAGACTCCTCCTTCCGAGACGCTCGTTCGAGATCACTCCGACGGCGAGGAACGGAGGGAAGAAAATCTACAAGGCCTGTGGAAAGGATCCAGAGTGCTCGAGTTACGTTGAATTCAGAGTCTCCTACGAGGAGATTCCGTTCGAACCCCCTCTCTGTCCTGTCGGGTACATGGGTTACAACTGCACCGTGCCCTATGGACAGCTTGATATCAGAGTAAAGGGGGGACGTAACCTCACCAACCTGGATGCTTCGAATGATGCACTATCAGACCCCTTTGTGCAGATCACCGCCGACGGTTCCTGTTTGACTGCGTCTGTAAAAGAGAAGACTACGCACAAACCCGACACAGCGAATCCAGTATGGGACGAGACGCTCAGATTCGGAACCGACAATTTCGATAAGATCAAGGTGAAGGTTTTGGATGCCAACAAGGGGGGTAAGACTGATGTAATCATACCGAAAAAGACGTTCAAAATCTTTCCTCAATCTCCAGACGCACGGACGAGGCTCCTCAGAGTGTGCAAATATGACAACTGTGCTGAGTATGTAGACCTCGAGGTCACGTACATGGGGCTCCAACAGCCCGATATCTTCCCTTTACGGGCATGCCAGTAGCGTGGTTAGAGTGGTTGACGATTGATGTAAAACAGCAGTCCTATATTCATGTATTCCTTCAAAATCCGTCAATCCTACTTCATTTTTCAAAGTCGGATCCGCAAAACCACAACGCCAATCGATGCGTATTTGTAGTCCTCGCGCAAACGTTCAGGCACTAACCACCCCGCGTTAAAAACCACAATCCTACCCACGCTTGGTCCTTACGACCCTAGTGATCCGAAAAAACTGCGAAACGCTCCTAACGCCGACGGACACCTCTGCGTTATTAGCCCAAGTTCGACCCACTAAATCTGGCCACGTAAGGAACTCTTTTCTAAGTTCAATCAATATTTGACCTTGATTGGCCAACAACTTTTCCAATCAACCTATAGATGTCCTTACGTCCAGACTGAAGTCCAATCAAGTGTACCCACGATCCTTCCTCTAGTAGGTCCCTATGGGGAACGGACGAATCAACCGACCCGACCCCTGTTGCAAGTACTGACGAATACCGCAGTCGGTGTATTCGAGCCCACGAGCAACCGTTGCGCACTGATGTCCACCCCTCCGGGATAAACTCTTAGTCAACCCACCAACTATCCTTTCGAAACTCTTGGATTTATTTTGTCGAAATCTGATATTTTCATTTTGTATCCCTTTTTCTGCTTCTTCCTTCGTCTACCATACTACTACTTCTTCCGCTTCAGGCTATGCTAAAAACACTACCACTACTTCCCCAACGGACTTGTCTTTTATTGAATGGATTTGTTTAATGGAGACTGAAAAAACAAAAGGCGAGTGGACAAAAAGACTACGCTCGGCGAAGATCGCGCTCCTCCAACATAAAAACAGCGTTCATACGGCAGGAAACTTGGACGGGTAAACACGACGAGAGATGGCCAGGGCGTGCGCGGACAACTCCCGGAGCCAGCGAGAACCAACACACTCAATGAGCAGAGGTACCAGGCGATGAGTTAAAGCCGAAGCGCGAATATCTGGGGAAGACAAAGCCCCTGCATTTTACTTCTTTGCGACGTCTCATACCGGAGTTGTGATTTATTTGCCCTTCGTCGAGATCCCCGATCGAGTTCGTCGACAACTGTCCATCTTAAGAAACTGCTAAAGTTCACATACTAAGACTACTGAAATATTCTAATCGTTGTTCTACACAACAGACGTTCCTTGTCCTCAGGCTGCTTGATGTCTTCCCACGTCTGCACAACGTCGTGATGGAGCCGCTGGTTCAATGCGACAACTGATGGAGTCTCAGTACGCTGAGGCGATGACTCCTCCAACCCTTTGATAGCCGGCGCTGTCTCATGAGCTTGTACCACTGATCATCGAGTGCTTTGGTCTTTTTTAAGGTGTTGCTTTTCGCTGGCTTCGTCGTATGGTTTTTGCAAACCGGGCCGTCCTGACAGCCTGCTCACGCAGCTGTCTCTGACTCTCTGGTGTTCTAACGTTGCTTTGTTGTTGGACACGCGCCACCAGCCTCTCCCTCTCCGATCCGCAAGGTAGTTAGGCTCCTGAACAAATTTTGTTCTCCTCGTCGTACCGCAGAACCATTCTGGATGCTGAAGCCGTTGACGCGGACTCTCGGGGGGGGAAATTGGACCGGGCCACCCAATCAATCATTCATTTGCCATTTTGACTGACATAGATTTTCATACGATTTGGGACCTTTTCAATGTGTTCAGCTCTTCAAGGTATGCTAGCAAACCCACCCATTCCTCCTACTCCGGATGCCCTGAGCCTGAGCATCTTTCATGGAGAACTTCGTACATGTTGGAGGGCACGAATCAGTCGCCCATAACGGCTCAAAATAACAGCGATCACTCCGGTTGGGGAGCATGAGTGCGGCCGTACTCCAGGGCGGGCCCTCAAAACCTCCAGAACCTCCTTTCATGGAGCTAAGCTTGTGGGGTCTAGATCCGTTTGGACCCTTGTGGAGCCGCGAAAACTACCATAGGCCTCGGAGCAGGGCGCAGATACGGCCGGTAAAGCAAGGTTCCTGCCCACAGCCCCGAGGCTCTTCAGCCATGAATAACAATGGAACTTCGGGTCGATTCTCTCTATTGATAAATAAATCCGATATTGATAAATCAATTTTTCTGTCGGGTTCACGTAATCTAGATTTATTATCCTTAATAAAGAAATTTTTAGAAGCGACAGCTCTTAATACCCTGAATTATTTTTGTTAATGATATTACTAGAACAATCTGTGTCGTAATTAGAATACTTTCGTTGTCTAGGTATAAACCAGGTGTACGTTTAGGAACGATTCATTAGCTGGGACACTTTCACGGCACATTGTGAAAGATGGGACGCAGTGAGTGGTGTTTGGGGCTCAACGGCGAACCCAATGCGTACGTACGTCGGTAGCTGGGTATCTAAAGAAATTAGTATGCTGCGGTATAGAATTCGTCAGCGGGCGAGCATGATGTAACCTCTTTCCGTTTTCTGTTTGCAAGGTCGGCGATATGCACACTTTTTGGAAGTATAACCGATTCCGCACATTGGCTTGCCAATCATACGCGTTAATCCTGTGGCCGATGAGGACCCCGGAACAAAATTCAGATCAGAGCACCTTGGTAAGATTTGGGAGGTGTAGCTGGCTTGCGGTGAATGAAGCGACGCTGCAGACTTTGCTGATATCTCACTACTTTGGACCCATCGTCATCGCTCTTGGGGCCTTAACATGGGAGGGAGATTCTCGATTATCACTCCGTTCTTTTCCCCCTTTAGTTTTTACAATGAGAAATCAAAGCAAAAGACAAAAACTTCGAAGTGGGCCAGAGGCAGTGTAGTAAGTGGAACGTCATCGTTTCCTTCATCCGACCACCGAGACTATTCTCGAGCGGGAAGGATCCAAACGTTTGAACAAAAAAACAATTCAGATTATGCAGGGAACTAGAATACAGTCCGTCCACCCTTCCTGTACACGACGAGCAGCACGAGTTAATGCTCTCTGGGAGAGCCCGGACCCGCCGTGGCCGGAGTGCAGTGACAGAAGTAGGATCCTATAGCGGAATTCGCAAATCAAATCCATTAAATTACATCTCTTTTCAAGATACTCTTCTCATACCTGATCCATTTTTATACCAGATCAAGGTAGTCTTCACTTGTCAAAGGCGTCAGCTTAGGCAGTAAGGCCGGCCTGTCGAGGCCGGAAGCAGCGGGAGCTTCCTGTGTTTTCACTTAAGGCTCAGGGACAAATTTTTCAATGTTCACGAAGGCATCTTCGGTACGACCACCATAGGCAGAGTCGTATCCTTGGCCGCCGTTGACGGTATCGACGTCTGGGCCTCCGCCTATGTAGTCGTCGTAAGCACCGCCATATAAACTATCCTCTCCTTCGCCACCGAAGAGGCGGTCGTCACCGGCTTCACCGCGGATTACATCGTTCCCTCCTCCTCCGGCGACGATGTCATTTCCTCCTCCGGCATACACGAGGTCGCGCCCGTCGCCGAGTGACACGTCGTCATCGCCGGAGCCAAGGACGACGTTGTTGCTTCCTGAGAGATCTACCACCGTATTATTCCCATCGTAGTCAACTATATCATCGTTTCCTCCTTCTCCGTTGAGCAAATCACTTCCTTTGCCGCCGTCTAGATTATCGAAGCCGGCTCCTCCGAAGACCGAGTCCTTGCCCTCGCCTCCGTTGAGGTTGTCCGATCCGTTTCCGCCGGAGACGATATCGTTGCCGTATCCGCCATCTACAAAATCCGCACCATTCTCTCCGTTCAAGATGTCGTTTCCTGACTCCCCGTGGACGAAATCGGCGCCGGTGCCAGCGTTGACTAGGTCATCACCTGAACCTGCGTAGACTGTGTCGACCCCGGATCCGAGGGTGACAGTATCGTCCCCAGAACCGAGCACAATATTGTTGTCTCCATACATATCGGTGACGGTGTTATGCCCAAGACGGTCCACAATATCGTCATCGCCTTCTTCGCCGTTAAGCTGATCTTGTCCCTGTCTGCCGTCCAGCAGGTCAGCTCCTGCACCACCTTTCAGTCGATCATAGCCAGCTCCCCCAATCAATCGGTCAGAGTGATCCCCTCCATCCAGACTGTCATCTCCTACACCGCCGTCCAGTTCGTCCAGTCCCTTATCACCGCTAAGGATATCTGCACCATAACCACCGAAGACGGTATCGTGTCCGTGGCCAGCGTACACGACGTCAGAGCCTCCGCGCGCGTTGATCGTATCGGCGCCGCCGTAAGCATAGATTAGGTCGGCGCCGTTGGTTCCTATTATAGTATCGGAACCGTTGGTTCCTCGGATGAGGTTGAGACATCTCAACTTCAGCGGACATATCCTCTCATCTCCCTTTGATGAGCATCGGAAGTCATTGAGCTCAGCGACAACCAGGTTACCAGCGCTATTTCTGTACTGAATCTCGGAGACGAGACATAGCGTTTCTTCGCAGCAGTCGGTCTCGGACTTGATTTCAGTGGGACAGATGTCAATCTTTACCGGGTGCTTGTAGTCGCCTGTGCTCCGCCTTTTAGAGAAGCGACTAGCATCTGTTGGGAGGTTGTCGCACTTGTGAAGTCCGGTACGAAGCCTCAAGTCTTTGATCGTCGTGTCGGTGAGGTAGAACGTCAACCGAAGGCACCTCTGGGAGCTGAATCGACGTTTGTTAGATGTACATACCAGTCCCACAGGTCTACCCGTGCTTCGCGTCACCATAGTTCGACAATAGCGGGTGAAATCCGCTCGAATCTGTCTCCCAGCCTCTGACTGAAACAAAATGAACGCTCCACATGTCGATGGTGCTTCCTGCTCCTGTCTTACCGCTGTACCAACCTTACCCGCCTTACCACCCCGCACCTCTCCCGACAGAACAAACAGGAGCCAGATAGCTCCCCACATCCATCTCTTCACAAACGCAAATCCTCCTTTCCCCATATTGTGATGAGCCGCGTAAGTATCTCCTCTCTTTCAACCTCCCTCAAACCGCCTCCCCGCCTCGGTCCGTCTCTACTTCTTTCTAGAAAACTTCATCACTACCCTCAATCCCAATAAAAACTCACCAAATCCCCGCGCAAAAAAAGAAGCTGAATGGCAGCTCGTCCTTTCCAACTTGCGCTAGTGCCCTAGTTCTCAGTTCTCCAAGGACAGCTTCCGCATTGCTACTCAGGGTTCCCACTCCTCAGCTACACTCCCATCCGCTTCCCTTCCTCCTACTTGCGCTTTGATTGTAAAAACACCAGCTTCCGCTAGGAAGATTGCAAAATATGGAAGCTACGCAAAACGTTCAGCAAAAATTCGATCGCGAACAAAAGATAGAGAGCTGGACGTCGATAATATTAGCCGTCGCGACTTGAAATGTGGGGAGCACGCGAGAGGCTAAAACTCCCTCCGCCAACCCACTAACTCCAAGCAGAGGGGGGTGACCTTACCTCATCGGGAAATGCCTTGGTGAGCACCCACCAAAAACAACGGAGAACAGCTGGATTGGAATACACCCGGACATAAAACCCAATACCCAACCCACCCCCCAAAACCCAATGCACAAGCCAACTTTTTTGTTTTTGGAGCGTTTCGTGTACGAACTTCTGCTTAGGACCACATCAAAGCCAAAAAAAAGTCTTCTGGGGTGTATGCCGCGTTCAACCTACCGGTTACTAAAGCAAACAAGAACATCCACCCCCCCCTTTCTTCTCTGCACTTTTTCTATTCAATTCTGCTTAAACGGAGTCTTTCTTGTGATTTCCCCGAAATACACGGGACCAACACTTCCCCTACTCTATCCCCTGTCCCCCTTCTCCAATCTCGAAGCGCTCTGAGAATCGAAAACGAAGTTGCCCTTAGAGCTGCTTTGACAACCCCAATGTTGCTTAACCACTACAGACGGCGCTACCATTTTCATAAAAAAAATTTGTGGATCATTTCTACCACCGTCTTTAGTTGGAAAAGTTTCGATGCTTGAGGAAAAATTAGATAATAGAAGAAAAAATGATAGTACGTTGCAAAACACATTTGATCATTTGTTATACCCCTAGGGATCAAACTATAGATATACCACGAATAGAATAGTCAATACAAATTATCAATATCAAGACCTCTTTCGTTTTCCCTTTCGTAGGGGTAAAACCAATTTATGAATGGTTGGGCACGTGAGCCTACATCAACACCTTCCCCCCCTGTAATAAACTAGTTAATATCATATATGGTGAATAAATTTATATTTAAATAAACTCTTATTGTTGTGGATGTACTCTACCCCTCTTTCAATATTGATGACATATGACATTTTCGGGTAGAGCATATAACGGCAGTTTTTTTTTCCCTCCTATTATTTTTTTTCTCCAATCTTAGTGGTTCCGCTCAAGTGTTTTTAGTGCTAACAAAAAAGCTAAAGCGGAATTATAGCATTCATTTCATCTTGTTTTTTCCTGCTTTTGATGGTGACGCGGAACTGTGTCGCCATAACGTCCCAGTAAAGGGGAGCGAAACATAAAATAACACTACGTTCATCGTAATTTACTGTATTTCGGACGGCTGGTTTTCTTGAGATATATTTTCAATTAATAATGTGCCCGGGAGGGATGATATGGAAATTTTAGAAAATTGGAGATATACGATATTGCCCTACGAATAGATTCCCAAAAAAAATTCATCACCGTTACGTAGCGTACTTACAGTTAGTTTTCCACAGGTCTCCAAAAACCAAAATTTGACGTGAAGAATAAGAGGGGGGCGAGGTTGTTGAGGGGTCAAAGTATTGACCCTTATATATAAACAATAAGAAAAACAAATGAATATTATAAATCGTGATGTTTTTGGTGGAGGGGTAAATATATATCTTAGTACTTATAGTACATTTACTTTGTCCGATTTGTGGTTATCTATGATGAAGGAAGACAGGGGGGTAGTTATATATCGAAAAGTAAAAGAATGGTAAATATTAAGCTCGAATATATCTTATCCTATGTTTTCGATTTTATCCTAGGGTGGTAAGTAGACAAGGAAACGAAACGGCTCTGTGGGCGTTTTTTTATTTTTCTGTGCTTAAAACATTCAACGGTCGGAGAATAAATTTAGTGGCCTCAACGTACTGCTAAAATAACGCTCCGATGTCTATATGTAGATATTCTTATGTTTTCCTGTATTGTTTAATTACTTGTATTGTTTGAATTATGCAAAGAACATTCGAGTATATAACTGTATAATTTCGTAATATACTGTATAGGAATGGGACTAGTTTTAAGACGGAGGGAACAAAAAAATAACTTTGAGTATTTTTGGGACGGGTTGATCGGAGCGCGGAAAAAAAGTAACGGATGTTTGTCAGAAAGATTAGTGTTGCTGTATTGTGTATTGAGTTAAGAAAGGCTATGGAGGGATGCTCTCTGGATATTGAAACAGCTTCAACAGGCTCATTTTCCATTTTGGAAGCTCCAGGGGTGTGTATCTGTGCATAACCTCTTTTTTTCACTGTTCGGTTTTCATTGGATGATTTCGGAACGCATGGGGGGATGGGGATGGATTGGGTGCGCCTCCAAATGTTTGCTATATGGAAGCAGAACGTACTTGTGAAAAGAAGATTATCGCCTGGTTACCAAAAACCATCGCAGGGTTCTGCACGTTGGTCGAGAATGGGCGCATCTGAGTTTGAATGCAGAAGAAATGCTTCAAGCTTTGCAGCGGATTTTGGACTTTTTAGCTCTGGGCAAGGAGAAACAACGAACTATCACTGTTCAACGCCAACCGCATCGGGATACTCCAAAAATATCCTCAAAAAATGTCCGCATGCGCCTGATGTTGGTCGACATTGTCTCTCCATTCCATATGCGCAGTCTTTTTTTTTAACTGCTCCTTGTACAGAGCAGTTAAAAAAGTAGCAACGTTGAGCTGCCGGGTTTTGGAAACCTACTCCATGCGCCGCCACGTAGATGCTGTGGTGAACGAAGGGTGTGAAACACTCGCATCTCCTTCAAGGTCTTGAGATACTCCTCGCGTTGACTTCCAAGCCCAATTTCGTATGCAGCTGAACGGTTCTTGACTCTCATTGGCGGTTTCTACCATTTGGATTGCATTTGGGACGCGCATGAGCGGAGGGATCACGTAAAAATGCTTTTCAACCTTTCCGCTTTTCAGAGAGATCTCGATCCAAACGGCTGTCCCCACCTCGGGGGAGATATATATCTACTCACCCCTTTAGCAAACACAAAAAAATCTGGAACTCGGCTCCAAGGAAACCTAGCCGATCAATTTTCCTCTCCTTCGCTGTCCGACATATCTACCGTCCACGTTCGCTCATAGTCTTCTACTACAACTCTAGTGTCATGCTCGCACGTCAAAAGAAAAAGCAAACGCTGGGAATATACAGGGTGTGAGCAGGACAGGCCAGGTTGTTTTGGTACTGTCTGCCACAAACAGGTCCTACGGTCAAGCTTGGAATTGCCAACCGCCAGCCAGAATCCCGATAGGGCGTATTCGAAGTCTTATGTCTCACCGAAAGGTCAACCTCTCAAGTGGTAATTGCAAATAGAGGCTATGAAGATAGGAACGGGTCTCCTGCTGGAGTGTAATCTTCAGGGGCCCACACCAAGTCGTTGCGGAGATACATGCGGTACGATCGTGATTTTGTTTTCCATTCCTTAGACATGCTCTAGTCCACCTTCACGCTAGAAATACCAGTCCTCTAGTAGCTTAAATTCTACCTCAATCCCACAAATGAACCTCAAGACCTCACACCTCATCTACACACAAACACGCACAGAAACCCCAAAATGGCCAAGTCGCTCCCCGCACCCCCAGAGCAACTCGACCGCGGCGCCCTTGAAGCCTTTTCTACGGTATCCTACACCGGAATTATTATCCAAACTTCAATATCTAGTACATGTACATCCCAACAGAAACAGGTGATTACCACTAAGCACAATCCAAAACAGGCATTAATGACTGAAAACATTACTACATTGGTGGATTTATTCCGTCGTTGCGCATATTGATTGTTGACCTAGTCAATATCATCGAAACCATTCAATCATTGGCTTAAGTAAGCTTTTTCTTCCCCGGCACTTACCCGTTTCCTCCCAGATGCAAATGCTGGCTTCTCATTTTTATCCTAAGAAATAGGGGGTGCATAATCAAAATCAATTGAATATATAAAATAGTAATAAAATAGACGAATTCGAATTTAGAAACGGAAAGTTGTAGGGGTACTATTTGTAAGAGAGGTAGGGTTTGGCGGAGAGTGAGCGGGTGAATCAAAGGGCTTGTGGGTGGATTGGTTGTGGTTCATTGCCGTCCGGAGTCATCAGTGGGTGAGGGTATTTAGTAAGCGTGGTGGATGGGATTGGATCGGGGTTTGGGGGAGGGATGGGAGAGAGCTGTGGATCAAGGAGGGGAAGGATCGGTTACAGGTGTTTTTGACTTGATCGATTTTTTCGCTAATTTGGTGTTTGGAAAAGGACGTCATGGGTAACGAAAAGATTCATATGAAGTACTTGCAGCTGGGTGGCATTGGGGGTCGAGGGGGAGTTGTGAGGTTCTTTATGCTGGCGAATGGGTTGGAGTACGAGGAGGAGCTGTACGGAATGGAAGATGGGAGTTGGACGGAGAGGAAGGATTCAATGATTGAAACCGGTGAGAATCCAGCTGGTACGGTACCGCTTCTTGAGGTCGATGGTAAACAAGTGACCCAGCACGTTGCAGCGATGCGCTACATCGCTCGTGTGAGGGATCTTACGACCGGTGATGCGTACGGTGAGTTTGTACAGGATGCGTTCGCTGATCAGTACCAACTTGTGAGGGATGATTGGGTTCGTCACACCTTTGGGTCCGATGAGGATAAGAAAAAGTTGAAGGAGGAAGTGGCTAAGGGTCATTTCAAAGTTCTGGATGGTCTGATCACCAAATGGCAGACGGAGAAGATCTATTTGAGCCTCGGAAAGAACGGCATGCCACTATGGGGCGACGCGGCTGCGTTTGGCATCGTATACGACCACATCAAGACTGGCTCAATTACCAAAGAGGAAGTCGATGCCAACTATCCAAAGCTCGCCGCGATTTACGAAAACTTCGGCGAAATTCCCGCTGTGTCCCAGTGGATTGCAGACAAAAGCGGGTAGAAAACTCGTCAGAAAACGATTAAAACCAATAGCTGAGCGCCTCGCCCCAACCACTATTTTAAGGTACTCTTTGTAGACTGTTCATAAGACTTGATAAAATATACCTATCCAGAAGACTGCTTCTAGAACACCCTTCCAGACCCGTGAAAGTGCCGGAGTTATCCATCCTTCGTTAGACGGGATTCACCCACGGCAATGGGATGCGTACTTCATTCGGAACTTGACAGTTGGCCCAAAATCTTTCATTGAGGCTTTGAAGCTTGCATGCTTCTCTCTTGTTGAGATGAAATTTGTTGTTTTAGTGTTTATGTACTCTAATGCTGGTGCTCTACTTTTCCCTTCGGAATCTCCTCTTCCGACTACTGGCTGTCCGCTTTGCTACTGCCGTGAAGGCACAAAGACTAGACCAAGTTAGGCTAAGCTTTCATGTCGCTCTCGTTTCTTCTTCGGCTTATACGGAGTATTTGACTCTCCGTCCGTTGAGTGGCTGCGTATCTCTGGTATTTCCTGGGTATCCACCGATTTGTCCCCAGTACTTGTCGTAGGATCGCTTGTCGATTGAGACGCTGTACTTGCCGACGAACCATTTCACGCCTTCCGTGCACGGAGGGGTGGTGAGACTGCCGCGGTAGTAGTAGAAGTGTTTCTGACCCTTGATGAGGGAGCGAACCCTGATCTTAATCGACTCATCTCCGTTCTCGGAAGCAAGGGATTTCTTGGCAAAGATCGCCTTGATGTCTGGGTTGACTAGCTTCGCGCGGTCCTCCTTGAAGAGAACTCCGATCACGGCAAGGCCTCCATCGCTGCTGACATGAACGAAGTGAATTTCAACTGGGTATGCCAGGCCGTCAATTCTGTGCTCAGAGAGGGCGTGCATATGATACTATCCAAGCAGAGGAAGAAGGCAGGTTCGTTAGAAATTGGTTCTGCTGGTACACTAATCTCATGGGTCAGTAGCACTCACCTGCGCAAGCCTGTACTTGACTCCGTTCCAGACCAGAGATCCACACCCGTCTGCCGAGCAGCAGTTGTATGTTGGTGCACCCTTGTTCTGCACGATGCAGAACTTGCTCTCTTTGGGGTATTTCGTGAAGTCCGCGAATCTCAGCTTTTTGCCAGCCTTCACCGAAGGATCATTCTTCACAATATCAATCGGGGATTGGGTAAGCCCACCACAGTCCTTGTAACCAATTTTCGCCCACTCATTTGGACCAGTCGGGGAGGTGAAACTCCAATCGGGCTGCCCCGACGTAACCGCCACGAGCGCCGCCAGAAAGATAATCACAGATCCAGTCTTCATCGTGTATGTTTTCGTTTCTCTACTTTTCCGACTCTTCGCTTTCTCCTCTGACTTTCTGACTACTGCCTGCTCCTTGTTTGATACTTCAAAAAAGATCTGCCTCTCCAGCACCGCTCCCCGACGACCTTCTTATACTCGTCGGAGACCCATCTAGCTCACTATCCAAGTCGCACCGTCGCAAACGTAGTCAGGAAAAACCCTAATCCGCTCTAAACGAAGAAAAAAGGGAATCCATTCCTCTGGAATGGGAAACCAACGCGAATGCCGTACACCTAACCAAAAATTTGATTTTCAAAAGTTTGTACAAGTGTTTTAGAGATAGAGTGGGTAGGCGTCAGAGTTTGGGATTGTACAGAGTGCGCCAAACGGCCCTGCAGGGAGGTCTTCACTTGCCGGGGCTCATCAGATTCGACGTAGTTTCGTACATCTACAGAGCCGAATGTGTAGGAATAGTACCCAGGGGAAGAGGGCTGATCTTCTGCTCCAGAACCTCTCTCATCGGCAAGCCTGAGCGATTTTGCCGTTTTCCTGGCTTCTTGTCTAGGGGGGGGTGCGTGAATGGTGGGGAGAGGGAGGTTGGGTGGGGTGAATCGGCTGGAAGAATGGGTTGAGAGGGAGTGCGACGGTGAGCGATATTAGGTTTAACTCCAATGCACTCTTGGTGTGGTTGAGGAGAGCCGGCAGACATTTTGCGTTACGCTTCCAGATTGTACTTCACAACTGCGACACAATACCAACCACATTTCCCAACTTTTTCTCACTGACAGATAGATGATCCGATCTCCTCCTATCCGAAAACAAGGCAGGCCCCTCTACTATCCCAGCAGGGCGCTGGTTTCTCTTCTTTTTTTTTGTTGGTTCTTTACACGGACAACTCCTAACAAAAAGAAGAAAAATAACCTTCGAGAAACACAGAACAAACAAACAACGTCTCCCGGGAGAGAGAATGAAGCCCCTCACCCTAAACACTCCGTCGCGCAGAACTCCCCCACCTACTTCCATGTGAGTTGCAACCATCAAAAATTACTGGTGAAGTGAGGAGATTGTCCACTTCATCCTTCATCCTCTTCCCCTCCCCCCCCCCCTTCCCCTTTACTGAAAACTGTAGACAGAGTTGGTAAAATCCAGAACAGCACACAAAGCCACTTTCATCCGGTTGTCACGTTGCACGCCCTTACTCCCTCCTTGGTAAAACTACCGGAACAAACCAAAGCGTTGGGACCTTAGGCTGACATTCGGGAATTTAATCCTAAATTCACCCCTTTCATTTTAATGTACATCCATTTACGTCCTTTCTATACCCCCCGTTTACTTCATTTCCAAAAACCCCACCCTCGCCCTCCCATACAAAATCTGTGCCTACTACACCCCCTGAATCCCACCCTTGTTCACAAGCCAACAGGGGCATAAAAACTTGCCCAGGGGGTTAACGTGGTTTTCCTCCCTCTCAAGCTAGGCTTTTTTTTTTTTTTGTTCTCACTCAAGATAATTGAAATTTCTTCATTTTTCAGGTGGTGTGAGGTGGTGGAGGACATCGATAGATTGTATTCTGAAAACATTTAATTAACCCACAGGCGAATATTGAAGCCCCTCCCACACATCGATTTTGAAAGGTTTCAAGATAGAGAACATTGGCCAAACAGGTTTTTTTGGGCCAATGAAAAATTCAAACAACAGTACAGCCCTTTTTTTTATGACCGGATGATTCTTTTGAATGCTATTTTAGATATTATTTCTACAATCCCCCCCCCCCCTCCCCTCTCTGCATCTTCTCCCTCTCCACGTTGTTTTTCCTAGCTGCTCGTTCTAGAGCATCTAGATTCCTTGATTCAGAGTGCGAAAGGCCGGATAAATTATTTTTTTTCCTCACTTCTTGTTTTATTTGGTTTTGATGATTTTCGAGGAGTCGAGAGGTGGATGAGTTTCGTTAAAATTTTGTACACAGAGTATTTTATTTCTGTTAAAGATATAAATCGTGAAGCGCACATTTCGTTGGCTTATGAAATATCTTTTTTATTCATTAAAGGATCGATTCATTTTTGGTTTTAGACTATTATTTAAGGTATCGGGGAAATATTCTTTCTTAACCCTCGGGACGAGTGGGCGTAGGCCATCTAGAATATATGTTTTGTGTGAATTTGTTTCAGCGCTCCGGATTTTTAATGTGTAGGAGCTACCCCCCTCCAACCATCCCCCCCATTTTTTTCCTTTCTTTCGTGCGAGGGTATGTGAAAGCGCTTGCTGGCTATGGCCAAGTCGCGTCATCTGTTCAGATCGTGCGGCTCCTAGTGGCCTTCTTGATGGGGTGGATGGTATGGAGAGGTACAGCGTCTGATGTTAAACGCTATTCTTTCCTTTTTTTTGCCTTTTCTTTGAAAAAGAGCAGCACTTCCTTGCGTCGCTCGGGATGAACGGCCCCCACGTTCACTGCTTCACTCCATTTGGCGCTGGATCATCCCACGTCATTAGATGAGAGCGGACCGCGCTTGAAGGGAAAACAAACTGGGGCTGAGACGCCAGGGCGCCCCCCCCTTAGCACAGTTTCTTTTTTGATGATGTGAGTGACTTTTCTATCGCAGACGATCGCACTTGCTCCAGTGTCTATACACCTCAATTCGGTAAAAAGCTCCATACCAAACTTCGGCGCCCAACCATCACTTCACCACCCCCCCCCCCCCCCCCTCTCCTTCTTTTGCCTTTGCTCAGCTGGTCTGCAAAAAAAAACAAACAGACAAAAGAGATCCCTCCACTGGTGCAACTATGCCCGAGGATATATTGATGATCGATTAAGCTTCTACCTTCCAAAACATTGCCTTCTTGGCATTATCTTCCCATATTTACTCTCAAACTCTGTACCCCACCCTCCCCGAGAGCGTCGGGGAGTGGGGGAGTGAGCATCCTCCGCGCTTACAACGGAAACCGAACGAACGAATGGGGGAAACAAAAGAAAAAATGAATAGAACTTGTTTTTTATAGGATAACTGAGTTCCAGAGCGAGGAAACGCCGGATTTTGTTTCCAACTGGTTAGTTTGTTTTTAAAACAAGATAGAGCTTCTCAAGACGGAAAAACCTCTTGGCAGGGTGACTTTTAGGTCGCTCTCTGTATTCATTTGTTTTTCAATCTTCCTCAGAGTTGGAAGGTGATCCCGCGTTTCCCGTTTGCTGTGGATAAAAAACGCGATGTGCAAAACCGAAGAGAAAAACCATTTGGTTTGAGACAAAAATCAATAAAACAGTCTAGTTGAAATTACTTTCACTATTCGATTCGGGTTGAGATATTTATAGAAACAGGAGAAACTGAGCATAGTCTTATCGTAAGTGAACTAGTTTTTCTAAAACAAGGGAGGATGAACTGATGACACCTCCCCCCCCTCCCTGAATCTTGATCAGTTTTGCTGATATGCAGTAACGGATGAAATTGTAATGGGTTTTTGGTGGAGCTGCTTGTCCTTCCGAGGTGTCTATGAACGTTGAAAGTAACAATTTAAGCACCTCTTGATTTTAATATAGACCTTGAAGTAACCAAATTTGATATGGGAGAGTCACTACTGGATTCGAAAAAAAAGTTGTCCCCAGAGGCGGATCTATCGCCAGCTACCTTGATCAGCAAGCAGCCAGCATTCTCACCACCCACGCGAGCGATTGGCAAGCAGAGCTCGATGACCGCCTTGAGACTCCTCGCAACGAGAGTGTATAGTTGAATTGAACAAGCAGTTTTAAAAGGAACAGACGAAGTTTGGTGCTGTGGACTGTAAACGATTGTTGTACCCACAGCCAGGCATTAGGGAAGTCGCAGGTGAGGCCCGGAAGTTAAGTCCCTGCGAGGGGGAGGGAAGGAGGGAGTGTGTGGGCGCATGAGTTGACCTGTCGGTGACTACGGAATTGGGTCACAGGTCTCCATTGCATACATGAGAAAACGTCTGCATCTTCAGGCCCTCCCCGAATCGCCCAGGAAGCGCATTCGCACGCACATCCATCGCCTAGAATCGAATGGTTTCGTCAGAAAACCTATTTTATCGTTTAGCACATAATTATTATAAGAAAGCTCGATACTAACTAGGCATTCGTCATGGAATCTACTTTTCGACACGTGTCACTATGTTTCCTGCGTTCAGTAGATATGTTCAACATGCTCTTATTTGTAATGAGTATTCTACATATTATTGGCTGTATTTGAAAACTTTATGGTGGAAATCGAAAATATTGTTCTTCGAAGAAAATAGATTACAGATTGAACCTGTTTTGATTAAAGTTATTCAATATTTGCTCACCCACGATAAAAAATCTAAGTTGAGTGGACGCGGACTACGTTAAGCACCGGCAAGAGGATGATTGGGAAGATATCCAAAAAAACGGCATTGGGTAACCTTAGTAAACTCCTCTAATCTCTTGATTTTTGGGGGTAAATGATGGGCAGGAAGAAGATGGCGCACGGTGATGTAAAGGGGGGGCTGCCATGTGGTCTGCCAAAAAGGGAGGAACTCGTCGCCGAAATGGAGAAACTCTTCATAGAAGAAAGCCCAGTTTTCCTGGTGATCGTTTTCGTTTTCGTTTTCGTTTTGTTTGTTTGTTTTTTGAGGGGAAGGACAGCGATGGGTAGTGTGTTTAGCCTAATTTAGCTTTGTAAACCTGTAACCTGTTGGCTTCTTAGCACTGATCAGAATGGAGCAGGGAGCAATGCACATATATTACGGAAGCCGCTGGTTTCAGCATGTTTCGTAAGTTGGTATGATTCTGGCTGAAAGAGCTTGGCAGAGAAAAAAAACCGCTCCCCGTGTCACGCTTCTTTCGTGGTTTCAAGTCGAGCACGTTAGAGGGTCAATGCGTGTCACCCACACCCACACCCACACACACACACACCCCTTCCTCCGCTGGGTTTAGGATTTTATTCGTTTACCGTTGACCATCCGTTAAAAACGCATGCAAGTCGGGAAGTGCGCCATGACTAGGTTTTTTTGTTCAGTACATAGGGCACCACGAGCCGGGTGACGACGATGATTCATGTCGACGAGAATTGCTCTTCTCGATTCATGGGAGAAACTAAATGAGCACCAGCCCCAGCACCGATTTTGTTCTATTCTTAAAGGGCTATTGTAAGTTCGTGGCGGCACTACTACCGACGTCTCGGCTTATGAGTTATTGCTCGCTCGGGAATCTTGCTTGATTGTTTTGGACACTAGGATTCATTTTGTTTCGGGTATCAAGGGGAAACGCATCCAGAGCCAGAGGAATTACCGGACTTTGTTATATCTTTTTCATTTCCCCGAGCAACTAGCACGTCCAGAGGGATGCTCAGATATTTATATACAGGCGCTCGGTCTGGTATCGAGAAGCAACGGTGGAGAGAGCTTGGTGACTCGTGACGATGGGGCCGCCCTCGTGTAGAGAGCGATTGGGAATATATATGGAGCCTTGGAGTGGGTGCATTGCTCTGTGCGAGACGTCTGCGATAGGATCTCAAACGCGTGTGAGCCTGAGGGTGGGGGAGAGTGATCAATACTTTCACTCAAAGGAAGAGTTCCAGAGAATTTGTAAGTATTGCCTTCTCCGCCGGTGTTCGGAGCTTTAGACAGATCCAGATCAGGATTGCACAGACAAGTCGTTGAGCTCAGGAAGGTCGCTCCTCTCTCCTGGTGCTAAAGAGGAAGAGCCGGATGGTGACGTGGCGCCGATGGGGAGGAATAGGGCAGCTTTATTAATTTAGATAGAACCGTAGTCTGCTTTCTCTCTATACAATCCACTGCTTTGAAACGCTGTGTATTGCGATGGAAGAGCTTTGCCAATTGATTCCCTGAGATTGGAAGGGACGTAGGAGGGGCAAGCGGACTACCCCAAAGAGGATATGTACCGAGCACGGACGAGGTTTGGGTGTGAAGATTCGGCCTCCTCTGAGCAAATAAGAGGGCTCCCCGCCCGACCCCAAACTGCACAGCTATCGACGGCAAACCCGCGCGATGGAAGCTACTGCAAAAGGATGTCGAATCCCCTTGCGCCCCTATTTGGCGTCAAGGACAGCAACCGCTGACAAGTAGTTGAACCTGATCACCCCAACAAAGCATCCCAGACCTGAAGCCGCTAACTAGAGGGAAACCCCAGGCGGTTTACTTGCCGGGGTAATAGCTGATCAAAACGACGCTCACGCGTGGTTAGTCCGATTCATCCTCCGTCTGTTCACAGTTTTGACATTTCACACCTGTGGGAAGGGAGGCGTTCGAACTTCTCATCCCATTGATGGGGGCTCGTTAAGCCAGTAGCCGATCAAGGCGACGCTCACATGGGGTTCATCAGTTCATCCCCCGTCTGTTCACGGTTTAGACATTTCACAGACTTGGGAAAGGAGATGTTCGAACGTCTCATCCCGTCAGCTTCCGTCTGTCTACGGTTAGACATTTCACACATGTGGCGAGGGAGGCGTTCGAACTTCACATCCCACTGATCGGGGCTCGTTATGGCAATAGACGATCAAAGCCACGCTCATATGCGGTTGCGTCCGGTCTATCCCCGTCTGTGCACAGTGTAAACATTTTACAGACTTCTGAACGGAGATGTTCGACATCCCATAGATCGGGCCTCTCTGAAACTCGTCTAGCGTTGCGTCCATAAATCGACTACCAGCAGGGATTTTAGCTTTTAGTACATGTACTAGTATAAAATTACTCTTTATTTTTTTTGGAAAATCCACCCCATCTATGTTGCTAAAATCTCATAGACTTTCATTTGACGGTGACGAACCTGGAGTCCGAGTCCTCGAAGAGTCCGGTCTTGGTCTCCAGGACGGCTCTGATCTCGTAGAGATCAGCTCGGTTAAGGTTCTTATAGTTTATGGTGAAGGTCTTATCGAAGACCCCTGGTGGCGCGAAGGCCTTGATTCTCTTGACCAGCTTCTTGGAGGAGTGGAGTTCGAGGAAAAGGTTCCTCCCCGTTGCGACGACGAGGGAGACATAGTAAAGTCTGACCTTGAGCGGTCCGTTCCTTGGGATCTCAGTGTAGTCACTTACGATGACCATGTGATCGTGTTGTCTGACGGTAACCTTCAGACGGTCCGTGTCCCGGACATTTCCGCCTCGCGGACCAATTGTCACCTTGATCTCGTAGGAGCCCTTGGCGTTCTTGAACTTGAGGGGTCCAATATCGGCAAGTCCGTAACCCCTCGGCACCTTCTTCCTCACCTTGGCAACGATTTTTTTGTTGCTCATTGTCACAATGATAGTGCTCGGTTTGGTTGCTGCCCAGTCGCACTTGACATAGTGAGGGCCTGTCTCCGAGATTCGATCCGAATGCGGTTTGAGGACAATATCAATGCTGTCCTTTTTGGGGATTATAGGTCTCGGGTCAGCCAAGGCGATGTAGACGTCATTGGCGATCGGCTTGTTAAAGGCCCCGCCCCGGGGAAGAAGGTCTGTCTTTACCCGGTAGTATTTGCCCTTCGTCAGCGTCCCATACCCTTGAAGGGTCAGCGAAATTGATCCGCTTCCCCTGTTAACCTTCACCCTCTTGAACTTGAGGAACTTGTTAATCCCGATCTCCTGGATGTAGAAGGCAATATCCCCCGGGGCGCTCACTTGATAATTCACTTTGAGCTTGATGATCCCGGCCTTCGGCAGAAGCTGCTTCTTCTTGTTGGTGATCAAGATACTTCCAGTCGCCATCCGAAGAGAAGAGTCCACCTGGACCCGAGATGAGAACACGTCTTCATGGTTCTCAGAGTCGACCCACCCACCCGCAGCAGCCGCTACGAGCAGCAGCACCAGAACACTATAAAAACGAATCGTACCCATCCTTTCTTCCCTTCTTGAGTTCAAGCCCTTCCCGCCCTTCCCACCCTCCTTCCCAATACCCTTTCGAATGCAAACGAATCTCTGCTTTTATCCTGCACAGCTCTCAACTCGAGCTTTCGGCAACTAGCTCAACCACAACTTATGCACGACCAAAATTTCATGATCTACGAGAAAACAGTACTAAATCATTCATCCATTTAATCTTTTTGCGCACGTACGTGCTTAATGGACGTAAATGTTTCTAGATAGGAATTATTTAGAACAGGTGGTCAGCGTTTATCTGGATGGTTTATTCCGTTTATTTTGGACAAAAAATCCGAAAAAGATCAACAAGCAGATCATATGCGTATATTATGAAAAGTTTGGAGCTTGCAGGGACAGAAAAGAGGATCTGGAGAGCTCTGAGGCTTGCCTTTGTCCTAATTTTCTTCCGCGCAGTTTGTAAGCAGTTTTTTCTCCTTTTTTTTAATGTTTCATCTGAGGCCGATTTTGTAAGGATTTTTTCTATTGCTTATTTATTCATTTTCTGATTCTTAAGTAGATTATAATCTGCAAAATATATTTTCCAAGCCGATTTTATTCCCAAAATGGAAGAGGGTTACTACCTAGGTTAGAGAACTGCAGAATACTAATTATTATATTTAAAATATATATAATCGAGTTCGTAAACTCACAAAATACCCCTGCGATATGTCAAGTTGTAAATATTGATTGAATGTTGAAGCAGACGTGTCTAGGTCCGAGTTGAGCATGGACGAGGGGGTATTGGAGGGGCAATTTCTTGAGGCTGATGTTTATTCTAATGGGTATGACCGGAACCCAAGAAAAGAAACATAATTGTTAATGTTTATTTAAGAAAGGGTACTACTCAAAGTGCAGAGTCAGATTAGTAGGGGTATAAAAACTAATCTTTTCGCTTGCCTTTGACCAGACCTGGTGCAGAGGGATGACTGGTATTGGAGCAGGGATCATGTTTGGGTATATATTAGGTCAAGAGAACCTTTTTTTGATCATTGAAATTGTTTGGAAAACTTTAGAATATGTTTCTTTAGAATATTAGTTCTTGATATAGAACTTGTAAAGCGCTTAATCAGCGCAATCTCCGTTGTCGGGGCACATTGCCCAGTAGGAGAAAGAAGTCGGGCAGTAGTGCCTAGCTCGGACCGCAGTATGAGTGGGGGTTTCAATGCTCCTCTGTCTCCGCACTGTCTTACTCCACCCGTTCTTCTTTCTCACACATCCTCATCAATCGGTAAACCTCCAATAAGAAGTTCCTTCTTAGAATGGTGGAGCAGCAGTAGGAGCGGAGTGTGGTCTTGACGCCGCCTCTTGTCGCGTGCGAAGAGAAATAGGAGCGGCTGCCGCGAAAACCCCTTTAGACCTCAGTGCAGAAGACGTTGACGCATACGCTGAGGGCTTTCTCGCGAAAAATGAACCGCTTAGTGCAACTCTAGGAAGAGGCAGAAGTAAAAGATGGTTCTAGTTTGAACAGCGCCTAGGACAGATCGCTTGCTCCAAATGAAAACTGCTAAGAGTCAGGTTGCGGGGATCACTCAGGAGTTCGCACAGAGGTTGGCCACCTCTGGGGCTCAAGCTCGCAGACTACAGTCTGGAGCCTGATCAGTTCTTGTTGACTACCTTGGAGTGCGCCTACCAATCCTTCACCATTGTCGACTATTCACAGCTGCACTCGTCGCAGTTGTACTCGTCGCAGATGCAGTCGGAGTCCTCACACTCCTCCGAGTTTGGACCGTCCAGCGCTTCCATTTGTTAAGAACCGCAATCTTTGCTGGGTAGCTCAAAGAGAACACGGCCGGTTTGACCTCCTCTTAGTCCTTTTGGCACTCTCTGGATGCTTGAAAATATCGAGCAGACGCCTAGTGATCAGCTTACGCCTCCCTAGAACACCGCTTCCTTTCCCCAGCCAAATCCAATCCAGACAGAACGATTTCAAGAAGACGAACGGAAGACACGTTTTCTTCGCATTTAGGAATGAGAATATTGGTGGTTTTACTACGCTGCGACCGGTATACAAACTACGTGCTAGGGAAATAAAGCTTGCAAGCGGAGGATGGCGCCAAGCCCTCCTCCCACCCGGCGTTGTATGCGTTGTTGTACTACTCTTCGCACGAATCCCTCCTCATCGATACAAAAAAGGTTTGTCTTCACAGTTGTAGCTCTAGCTTTTCAGTTTTCAATCACAACGCTTCTACTGTCGGTGATCTGTGTTCGCCCGTTCTTGCTGTTGACCGACGCGCGGACGATGTAATAAGTATTCGTGTTCAGGCCTCCGTAATTCAGGGTGAATTGAGCCGAACCTGGGCCTGGCCTTACTTCCCGTAGAGACGCCGTGATCCTTCGGTTCGGGTTTCGCAACTCAAGGAGAATATTGCGCCCTTCCTTAACGTTGGACTTGGCCACCCAGTACACGCGAACCCTGAACGGTCCCCTACTGGGGATCGCTGTGAACTCCGTCACGATCAGAACGTTATCGTAAGTCCTCAAGTTGACGGTCTGTTTCCTCGTCTGTACAACACCTCCGCCTACGTGTCTGATTTGCGCGGTGACTTCGTAAGGACCCTGCCTGCTTGTCAAACCTTTGAACTCCAGCGCACCCACGCCTGTTAGACCGTAGCCTCTTGGCACCCTCGTTGTCGATTTATCGATAACATTGTTGTTCCCTTTCCGACGAAGCGTGAGGATGAGGTCGGCCTGCTTCGTTGTCCCCCAGTTAAGCTTTATGTAGTAGGGTCCATTGCCCGTGATCTTGCCTCTATTGACGTGCGGTGCGATTACGAGGGAGTTTCTGTTCGGAGGCGTTGGTCTCGAGTCGGCACGAGCGACGTATTGATCACTGTCTATTTTCTGGTTGAAAGGGGCGTTGGCTTTGAGGAGGTCCGCCTGAACGAGGTAAAATCTCCCATTCCTAAGAGGCTTGTCGAAGTTTTGCAGGAGAAGAGTGATCGACCTTGCTGGCATAGCCATCGGCACCCGAGTTCGCTTGAACTTGTTGAACCCAGCAGCGCCGACCTCCTTGATATAGTAGGCTATATCCGCACGATGGGAAACCATGTACTGAATATTCAACCGAAGGGTCTGTCCTGGCTTCACAATCTCCCTCTTGTTCGATATCATAATCATCCCCCCCATACCTCCACCCCGACTCGCCACATCAACCTCCACGACATCACGCCCAGGTTCCTGCTCGGAAGCAGGAAGCACACGCAGTTCATTCTCTCCACAGGCCAAAACAGCCAGTAACGCCCACAAGAACACCCAGCGATACATATCGACACTGGATATCTCTAACAGACTCCGTCCGTTACCACTACCCCCCAACCTCCCAAGGACCCAGTCCTTCTGCAACACTCACCTCCACCACGCCCTCCCCCAATCCGTTCTCCCCTAACAACCTCCGGACGAACATATATATAGAGAAACCAAAACCTCTCTGACAAGCTCTAACCGAACAAACGACAGGCCAGATGAGCTCAGAGCTCACACTACATTCTCAACTACTTGACGATAGTCTATATTTAGCAATATACTCATATATATGTCTACTCATATATATATCTATGTAAGAATAGATCTATCTATGAATTTAATATAAACAAGATAGTTTTAGATTTTCAGTCTTTGATTTAGGAGTAAAAAGATCATAATTCATTGGGAAGTCTGGCTCAGGAAAGTAGTAGTACCCGGTCCGTGATTTAGACAGTTTTGATCAAAGTCAAGGGAAGAGTTTTGGATGTAATTTTGTATAACGAAAATAAAATAAACCAAAACGACGTATTTAGTATTAGATTATGAATATCTATCTTGTTCTAGCCCCCCCACTAAACTTGCTGAACTTCTTTTGGCGCTTGGTAGTTTTCCGTTGTTTTTTTTTTTCCTTTCCTCGCTCTTTTTTTGACAGATTATGATAAGGAAAAAGGGGGGGAGTGAAGAAAAAAGAAAGATTTCATGAAGTCGGAATATTTATTTTTCGGCGGCCACGGAAATTATATTTTAGAAGTTTTTCAGACGTCTTAAATAAATTCAATGAATTACATGTTTTTATTTGTTAGTTTTATCAAATATAACGAAGGACTGTGCTGAATTTTGTCTTTCATTTCATTATCTTTGGAGTTTTATTCAATTTTCTTTAGAACAGCGTGGAGTTGGGATGTAGAAAAGGGGTAGTGGGGAGAGGGGGGTTGGGGAGGACAAGTAGTTTTAACAATGGTATCCAACCGGTAGAAAAGTAAGAGGGGGTTAATCGGGACAGGGCGAGGGGACAGGGTCAAGCCTGTGTCCACATCAGATACCTTAGTTGGGGTTCAATTGGTTGTGGGATAGAGCGCGCGCAGAGAGAGAGAGAGAGAGAGAGAGAGAGAGAGAGAGAGAGAGAGAGAGAGAGAGAGAGAGAGAGAGAGAGAGTGAGAGAGAGAGAGAGAGTGAGAGAGAGAGGACAGTGATCAGTGTCCTTTTGTGATATCGTCTGTTAGCTTGTTTGAACTCAAGGCTATCCTGTCCGAATTTGATGTGCTCCGAGATCGGACTCAACGGCCGGCTGGCGAGGCTTCTAGGAGGATGCTCTATCCGAGGCTCGCCATCGCCGCTTTGCATGTTTTTTTGTTTCCTCGTACTTAGTTTCGCATTGCGCCCCGATGTAGCGCTAATCGCTACGTCAGTGAGCGCCCCTCCCCGCCCCCGCCCACTGGCAGTCCAAGCACTCTCTGCAAAACTAGTCTACGGCCATTTCTACCCAGACGTGCCTTTAGAGGCCATGCGCACAAGGGGTTACGACCGTCCGTTCATTTGACCAAACTCTTTTTACCCCTCCCTATGAATTTGCTTAGTAAAAACACGTTTCCTTTTTTAAAAAAAACATATTTAAACAAAGTTCTCAACCAAAACTCGGCCATAACGGTTATTTTTACTTGAGAGAACAGTTATTTTCAATATAACTTCGTAAAATATCTTTTATTCATGCATTGCTGGACGATCACAACCAATTAAAATTGGTTCTGTCATTAGACTTCCGCTCTTTTCACAGGAAACGATTGTTTTTATTACGTTATTTGCATCAGGAATTAGATTCTTCCCTGCTAAAATGAAAATAATATAACCGAAATGAATTTGCGGCGAGTGATTGACCGACGCGAGGAATTTTTTTGGAAGTTGTTCAGGAAATTTATTTGCGGACAGCTGTCTGCTTGTTGTAGTTTTTTTTGGCGGGGGGGGGGGGGGTGGGGGAGGGTTTGGGCTTGTTTTGGGGAAGTAGGCGGCAATGGCTTTGTGATCACCCAGTGCGGAGAGGAGGGATAGTTGAGGAACCGTGTCGAAAAACAAGCTGTACCACGAGTAGTGAATGCGAATGAGTGTTTGACATTTGGATAATGGATTGTAAGTTGCGGCTTATCAAAACGTGAGAGGCTGTCACTTCAGTGAGGAGGAGCGAGCGGGGCGACGCGATCTGAGAAACGCGGGGAGGGGGTGGGGATTCCGCCAAGTTGACCAGAAAGTTTTTGGAAAACATAAATGGAAAATGTCCTACTAAGGGGTGGAGGTATCGGTGTTGATCACAGCCCCTTGGCCCCGTTCAGTTTTTATTGGCTTGATGATCGACCATCGCGTGCGACGTTCACAAAGCAGCCCAGGGGCTAAGCACGTGTGTTAACAGCGAGCGAGTAGGCCTTGAGCGGGGAAAAAGGAACAACTTGCACCACAGTCTAGTCAAGGCAAGATCAGTCCAAGATGATGAGTGAACAGGGAGCGAACAGAGCTAAAGACAGTAAAACGACGAAAAAAGAGCAAGATCCCTCGTTCTTCAGAATGGCGAGTACAACTCCTACGAAGCCCCCTGGAAACTTTCAGGACAACGAGAAATGATAAGCTAATATCCTCGTTCCTCGAGCCGCGGGAAGAGAAGACTGGTCGTGGTCTCCGCGTAGTGTCGGAGCCGAAATGCTCTCCGTCCTCCCAGCCGCTGAACCCCTCGAGGCGATTAATTCATGACGAGCTCTAGAAGTTGTCGTCCCTCTGTAGATTACCTAAAATACCGACATTGGGGATCAAAATCCGCTATCCTCGTAAATTACGTTTGAATATCAACTAAATTCTGACCCAGAAGCGTGGTTTTACTGACAAAGAGTATGTGTAAGTGTGTCGAGAAAGTAATAGGGCATAGAGACTGAAACGGTCCGATGTGGACAACAAAACGGCGACTAAGTACATTTTTGATTCCTTCTAACACCTCTATAGCTCACCATGTCCGCGTGTTCATGGTTCTCCGCGGCGAAGCGAGTGCAGCATCCTGTGGCGAGTGTAGCATCCTGTGGTGGTGGGTAACGCGTTCGATACCATGAGAAGTGGCCATCGTATCTCCAAGTACTTGCAGCAGTAGCACTACGCCGCTTTTGCAAGGTGGTTGCTTTGACGCCGGACAAGTGTTTACTGTGTCAGCGTTACTCAAGGGCATGGATCGTGGATCGTCTGAAAAGTAATTCTTTATTCAAGCGGGCTCTACTACAATTACCCAGCCCGATTTCGAAAGCATTGCGTCTATGATGAGCGGGATTTCGATGAATCAGACGAGAGTCGATTTCTGAGAGGATTCCAAACGGAGCAATCTAATCTCCCGATCCGCATTTGAACAAGAGACACTACGGTTACCCATTCACATCCCACCGGATGCAATTTACCGACGGTATTCGTAGCATCCTTGGTAAAGGTTAGGGTCAAGACCGCTCACGCAGAGTGGTGGCTCTCGTGGGTATGTTGTGTTGACACCCAAGCAGGTCTTACACCAAGGCGTCTTGTTGTGTACGCACTTCTGTGTGCATTTTTCTTGAGAAAAGTGGACTGAGCATGTGTCGGGGTACTTGGTGCACTTCCCGTTACCCTCGCTGCAGGTATTGTCAATCTCTTCCACCTTTCCTTTCCTCAACCATTCAGTTTGACCATCCAGAGAGCAGGTACTGCAGTCGGTGTCAATCACTGTCTTCAATTCCTCACACACCGGATAGCCGCTGTGCTGGCAGTTCTTCTGAAGCTTGATGGTCACGTTGGGGAAGCTGCGATCAGCGATGATGCACTTCTTCCTATGGTCCCTGCACTGGAAGGGAAATCCTAATGGCTCTATGGCTGGAGGCAGAATAGGGTCCGAACTTGAAAGCCCGCAGTACAAGTTGACTTTCCTCAACCTACTCTTCAATCTGCATTTCGGCGTCCTCGACACGTAGATCTTCAACTGCTTCTTGAGCACGCGCTCGACACATGAAGGGATCCCCTCGGACCATTCCACTGGGCAATTGCACATAATACAGTCCACGCCTCCCTTGCGAAGGTTGCAGGTGATGTCCACGTTGAAAAGCTGCGGCGGCGCCTGCTTGACACACTGCTCCGAGCACCCAGCACAGTTGTTGCATGTTACAAGCTCACAATTCGCATTGCAGCACTGTGTGCAGCTGGAAGAATCGCAGTAGCCACTCACTGGTCCGTCCGTGAGCCCAGGGACCAGTCCCGGTACGCACTTCTCTGGCTCATAAGCGAAGGCTCCTACCGCGAATAGGGCAACCGCTAGCAAGCAGTATCCAAACTTCATGACGAATCTCACTTAGTATTTACCTATGTACTAAACTGGTTTGTATCCAAGCCGCTTCTTGATGTTCACTGTCTACTCCACTACCCAGCACTCAGCCGAAGCTCGGGTTTTATACCCTTCCAACCACGGCTCCGGCACGGCACTTCCTGTCGTGATCTTGACGTTTATCCGAAATTCTCACCGCAAATGTCTTACGCCAAGGCTCACGTCGCCCTTCCTGCTCCCCCGCCAGCCCTCACCCGAGACAATTTTCTGATTGAGGTTAAAACCAGCAAGATATCGCACCCATTTCCCCCTTATCTCTTTGCCAGGGGAATTAGTTTGAGTCTGTGGATAAACTACTCAATTCATCCATAATCATCAAACTCCCCTACCCACTCCTCCCCCCCTCTAGTGTCTAGTAAGAGTGTTCAGCAAAACGAGCGGCTTCCGATTTCGATACACAGACTTTTTGATCCTTTGAAAGCCGCTTAACATTCATTGGACAATACACGGAACTTTTGTCTATTTTGTTTTAAAAATGAGCACCGTGCAAAAGAATTCAAACGGAAAACCTGGGATTTGTTGACTGAAGAAGGCCTTGGGGGCTTCAGAGGAGAATCTGGAGTGGAAACTGATGATGATGTTGTGTACTAGGGTGGTAAGCTCCACCTCCCATATACTATATCTGATAATTTGCTTTTCCCTAGCTTTTGGACCGTTTTCTTTCAACAGAACGGAGACTGAAAATAGGGCTTGTGTCTCTGACGTGCGATGGGTACTGAGGGAGACTGCTCAGGGGAGTTAAGCGCAGCATTAGCATGGAGGAGCGAGACCCGCATAATACGATTTGCGTTTAAGGATTTTGGATTATGGAGCAGCCTTCAGAGCAGAAATTGAGTTTTTGGGATAGCGAGTTGGATAAGTAGGTACGTACTGCATTGTGGTCAGAAAGTTTTTGATACTCGAACGTGCATGAGGAGTTTTTGTTGGCTTTGGGGCGTGTCTTTAGAGGGCGCCTTTTTTAGGAGGAGGACTTTGCGGAGACGTTGGTGTGTTTGGTTCGGTCTTACCAGTTGTTTGAAACAAGAACAGTCTGGGTTTTGGTTCCAGCATTCTCTATTGGCTGTGAGTCTAGCAAACGGTGTAATATACATTAGAAACGAAGCAGAGAAATAGCAGTGCGTCCGCATTTTGCCTGATACACACTCTTGAGGTTTTTCATCCTCAATGCTCGGAAGTCTGAGATACCGGTGAATTTGGAGATCGCGACGGGCGGTTTGCTTCAATAAAGCTATACGGATTTATAAAATATTTTCTACAGTGCGCGAGGAAGGGAACATACGAGGTGAAGATCCCTGTCGCCCCCATTCAGGACGCTCCGAGTTTAAGTACCTATGACGTAAATTTCAGACACTCGTATGCTTGTGCATAGCCCACCCCCCCCTCCGAGTAATCAGTATCGTAACCGAAACGCTTGCTGGGTAGCTTTTCACTGCATCGTATCGGGCAACGCGAGGTTTCTATCCAGGGAAGGCCTGTTTTAGCTGTTAAGCACTGTCGGCAGCTTTTTGGTTGTCACGTTGGTTGGGTGGGTTGGGCATGCTTTTTTTCCCTCTGAAAGTTCTCCAAATTTTGGTTCCACTGGCCAACATCAATAATAAAAGTGGGAAAACTTTCTCTGATGATTTGAGGGGTAGGACGAAGTTGCCCCATGAATTTCATGTTCAAAGTCTCTTCCACGCGCCTTCGAATGATAAAATTTGGTGTATCATTTGACTGTGTCGGCTCAGTGACTTTTGACTTTCTCGGGGGCGCTCCAAGACTCTTGCTCTCCTCTGGCAGAGGGTATTTCTCTCCGTGGGCTGCTTGTATATCTTTTAAGGCTATGTTAGGAAAGCTTTCGTGACGTGGAGAAGGCGGGTTTGGAGTGGTTGCGGAAATGTTTCACTGAGCATCCTGTTGAATACATGGAACTTTTGCGGGGTTTAAGTGTCTCTCCGTGGCGATATTCGAGCAGCATGCTTGCCGAGGCGCACCATCGGCGCCTGGGTTTGCACGCTTCCCTACCTAGTTCTGAAGTCCTTTTCACGGTTTGAGTAGCGCTTTAGGCTATGCTAAGTCGGGTTTAGAGTGGTTGCGGAAATGTTTTGCTGAGCATCCTACTGAATATTTGGCGCTCTTGAGGCGTTTAAGTGTCTCCCTTTGGCGATATTCCAGCGACATGCTTTCCGAGGCGCGCCATCGGCGCCTGGGGTTGCATACTTCCCTCCCTAGTTGTTAGTTCATCTTCACGCCTTGCGTAGCGCTTCAAGCTATGCTAGTAAAGTCCAGTCCAATAAAGCCAGTAAAACGACCAACCACAGAAGTGAGGACATTCTTGTCGTCACCCAGCTCAGCTCAAGCGGGCTGGGGGTTGAAGGTTTAGTCCGTGTCGAGCTGGGCGATCTGAGTAGACTCAAATGTAGCTGCCATTACCCCGATGTGAGTTTTAGATAGACCTGGATTGTTGACATGAGCAATTCAACGCCACTCGATACCACAATTTCCAGCCGTCTATCGACGCCTTACCGAGCTCTTTCACCGCTCCACAACCACAAAGAGTTTAAACCGAGCGCAAAAAAAATAATGCTTTGGGTTATCTCCCTTACCAAAGAAGTGCAGGAATCGGATACGTAAGTATTCGACGAGCACCGATTTCTTCTGCAACTCCTTCTCAACTCCCCCCAAAACCTTTTCCCGACATGGTCTCCCAATCCTCTCCATGAGGTTTCCACCCTTCTTAGCAGTACACTCCGCTTCTGAACGCAAAATGGGATATCTCCAGTCGAGACCTAAAACACCGCCATCCGCGGGAGAGGAAAAAAAGAAGAAAAAAGGCTTCGGCTCCATCACCAGCATATTAGTCAACTTCGAGACACTGTAAGAAAATCTGAATTCGGATGATTGTTTTTTGCTAGTAAAGTCCAGTCCTTTTTAAAAGTGTTTTTGAGAACTTTGCACAACGGTCGAAGGGAATCATTGGTCCTCATTAATGAGCATCTTCTACTGGGTTTTGCGGAAACTTTCCGGTTCTTTATGGCGAGTCCAGAGGTGTGTGGAGCGACTTGCGAGTTCTGTGAGTGTCGATTGGGTAGTTGGGTATCTGCTTTCCACTTCTGACTGGCTACGGAAGCGTATACGTATTCCCTTTTCCCCGGATTTTTTATCTTTTTTCTAGAAGAAGGGAGAAGAATTGATTAGGAAGTCTAGTCAGGGATTGCATCAGTTGCTCTGTTGAGCTTCCTATTCATTGGCCATTCACTGGTTTTAACTTTGGGCTTCCGTGGTGGAAGCGTGCGTGCTAGCGGCGCGCAATGATTTCACACCTCGGTGAGTTGAGAAATATCATCCTTGAATTATCAACAGTTTCTTATTCTCGCCCGCACTTGCACCTCTTTGCTCGAAGCGAATTTTCGAAAACGTGATTAGGAAAAACTTCACCTGCTGGCTGATCGTGTTCCTCTAACCCTCTCTTGTAAATGCCCAGAATTGTTTGATTGCCGGTTACGTACTAGGGAGGAAGTTATCCCCTGTTTTTAAATAGGGTTTGAATGGGGATCCGTTTCGGCAGCTAATTTCAATACAATACGATTCGGCACAGGTTAGGCCACAGAATTCGCCTTTTTCCTGTTGCAGACCTCTGGCCTCTTTGAACAAACGGAAATTGAAAAAATTGTTTTGAATCTTCCTCGGAACTTGAAGGGCGGTAAATCTCTCCCTATCCCTGTCATCGGAGTACCATAGCCAGGTTATCCTGGACTGTTCTGAATGAGTGAATGAATTTGTTTAGAGAACGTAAACAGATCGAGGGCATTTTTGATGAGATTTGCCTATTTATTCGACCGCCTATCACGTGCAAACTGGATTATTTGATCCTAAGATTAGGCTCCAAGCTGCCACAGTCCCCGTCCCTTTCACCGGAGTACAGTCGGGTTGTCGTCGACTGTTGTCCGAAACTTAGACCTGAGTCAGTGCGTTGTTGATGAGGTTTATCTGTATACACAACCGTCTATCCCGTCTTAACGGCACTTGTTTATTCTAGGATTAGCTTCCAACCTGCAAATCGCCCTCTTCCGTTTCACCGGAGTACACTCAGGTTATCCTCGACTGTTGTAGGAAACATAAAACAAATCCCGGGGCATAGATAATCGATAAACAACCGTTGATGATGATTGTTGCCTCTTTAGTCGACCGTCTATCACGTTTTAACTGCATTTATTTAATCGAGGATTAATTTCCAACCTGGGTACTTTGCTGGATGCTCTTCTTCGGTTGTGTTACTCTGAAAGCACGAAAGTGATAGGTTCGTGACAAAGTAAATCCGTGCTTTGGCAGGTATAGGCACGAATATAAGCATTCTAAGCCGTGCATGAACTCTCTGATTCAGCAATATCCTACTCAAGCTTCTTCAAGTGGATCCCTTTTCCCTACATTTGCTCCAAAACCCTATGAGCGAGCGACGGGGCAGGCTTCAACGTGAAAAGGAGGTGGATTCCAAGGAATGCATGGAGATCGCTCTGCTTCTGCAGGACGAGAATTCATTCCTCTGATTGTTTTTTGATGACATCCTGCAGCTGGCACAGAGACTGAAGTTCTCACGACGAAGGATGTCCGACAGGACCAAAAATTCATGAATTGAAAGACTTTAGCCCGGCGCGTTACGAATGAATCTGTTTACAGGCGATAATACTTGGACATTCGAATCTGCCGTGGCCACCAATCAGAAGCGAATTCGCTTATATCAAGAACATTACGTGGGGAAGGTACTGTTTTTTATCATTCCAAACCTCAAGCCGGTAGATACCCCGATCGTCAAAGAGGAGAAGTCGGCCTTACAAAGGAAGCTTCTGAATCGGTTTTAGAGAAAGATGGTAGTAAACCACCACTGAAAAACATTAGACCCGAGTGGGCTGCGCCGTCGAAGTCGAATCGGAACTGCCTCGATCAGCCTCGGCTACCACGATCCCCCTTTGCCTTGCAGACCTCCTGGTCTCGGACGCAGCGGCCCGATCCTCAGAATACATAGAACTCGCGTTCACTTCACCCCTTGTCAAATACCCCTTTCCCATCTGCCGCCATACGTGGGAGTGCACCAGCTGCTGTTCTTTGACGGCTGAAGGAATGACGACATGCCGAGAGCACAGCTAGCCTCTCCTCCTCTGAGGATTGGGCGCAATGGTTTCAGCATTCCATTTTAGAAAGTTTTGGTCGTTTTGAAGAGTCAAGCTTGGAGTGGCTGCGGTGGTATGGAAAGTTTCCATGCCCCAACTTTAACAAGTTCATTCATTCAAAAAAGAAGACACCGTATCGAAGCGCGGTCTTGTTTTCTCCTCGGGGTTTTTTCTTTCTTTCTCCGATTAAACAAATTCATTGTCCCCTTGCACTAATCGCCCTCACTTTTTCTAAGGCTGTGAGGATCGTATTGACGGCTGTGGATACCACTTTCTGGGCTCGTGTGGACTATTGAGAGGTCATCGTACGAAACGTCACACCCGTCTCAAGTACATCCTGAGCGAATATTTGACCAGGGTTGGCCACACGGTTGAGGTTGACTCGGACCTTCCCCGATCAGCCTCTTCCACCTCGCCCTCCTGTTTCATCGCAGATCTCCTGGTATCGAACCCCGCCGCCAGGTGGGCAGCATATGTGGTCGTCGCTGTCACATGCCCTGTGTCACGTACCTATCTTCCCACTGCTGCTCTTGGCCGGGGGGCAGCAGCTTCTGTAATTCGCCGACTGAAGGAACGACGGGATGCTGAGATCGCGGCCAGTATCCCCTGTGCAGAGGGCCGTTCTCACAGGTTCCAACCTTTTGATTGTGGAAAGCTTTAGGCATCTGGAAAAGTTCAGCTTGGAGTGGCTGCGGAAATACTTTACTGACCGTCCTGTTGAATATCTTGGACTCCTACGCTTGTTAAGTGTCGCTCTTTGGCGATCTTCAAGCAGCATGCTTACCGAGCGCGCGCAATCGCCGCCTGTGTTTGCACGCCGTTCTCCCTAGTTCCTAGTTTCCTCTCACGCCCAGCGTAGCGCTTCAGGCTATGCTAGTAAATCCGTACAATTCATTCATCGTCGGGCCTCGTCACCAGCATTCTTTTTCGGTTCTCTCGATCTCCTCTTGTTTAGCGTTGTCCAGTACACTAGTTTCCAACAATACACGTGGTACAGTGTTTCGTTCAATTTTCCGCTGGCAGTGGAAGGGGCTGTTGCCTCGACCTTAGGGGAAAAACCTCTCGCAGCCGCGAACGAAATGTTATTGTACCGCTCCAGTGTTTCCTTCTGGAACCTGCTTTCGTGCTCTGGACGGTCGTCCTGCAGTGAGTTTGCAATGGAGGAACGAGTTAAGTTAGTTGGAGACTCAGAAAAAAAGACCATGGCGGAGAAAAAGACAACCGAAGTCGTAGAGTGTTCTTAATAGCATGAGACGCCGCAAAGAGATCAAATACGCGGGGGCTTTGTCTTCCCCTGGTGTTCGTGCTTCGGCACTAGCACATCGCTTGGTACCCCTGATCATTGAGTGCTTTGGGTTCATGCGGATTAAACCATTCGTTTCGGGTTCATGGACTCTGTTGGTTCTCGCTGGCTTCGGGAGTTGTTCCGCGAACGCCCTGACCGTCTTCAATCGTTGTTTACCTGCTTAAGTTTCCTGCTGTGGCGCATGAATGCCGCTTTGATGTTGGAGGCGCGAGTTCTTCGCCGCACTTACTCTTTTTTTCCCCTCGGGTTTTTTTTTTCAGCCTCCGATTAAACCATTCGTTCGTAATAGTCTAAGTGAGAGAATATATCTCAGATTTAGGAGTATTGTCTTTTTTTTTATTTTTGGAATAGTTCACAGGGACGGGAAACCAAACAAAAGTCACTGAAGGTGACTTGACTGAGAAAAGTTTTGGCGAGCTTTTGGTACTGACCGAGCCCGGACTGCTGAAGTTTTTCTAAGGAGAAGCCTCCTTCTCTGTAGAGGACAAGGATGCCAGTGGATACAGGTCCAAGACCCACCGCGTTGTTTCGAAAGTATTGCGATGAGCGGGATTCTTGATGAATCAGATGAGAGTCGCTTTCTCAGAAGGTTCCGAACGGAGCAATCTAATCTCCCGATCCGCATTTGAACAAGAGACACTACGGTTACCCATTCACATCCCACCGGATGCAATTTACCGACGGTATTCGTAGCATCCTTGGTAAAGGTTAGGGTCGAGACCGCTCACGCAGAGTGGTGGCTCTCGTGGGTATGTTGTGTTGACACCCAAGCAGGTCTTACACCAAGGCGTCTTGTTGTGTACGCACTTCTGTGTGCATTTTTCTTGAGAAAAGTGGACTGAGCATGTGTCGGGGTACTTGGTGCACTTCCCGTTACCCTCGCTGCAGGTATTGTCAATCTCTTCCACCTTTCCTTTCCTCAACCATTCAGTTTGACCATCCAGAGAGCAGGTACTGCAGTCGGTGTCAATCACTGTCTTCAATTCCTCACACACCGGATAGCCGCTGTGTTGGCAGTTCTTCTGAAGCTTGATGGTCACGTTGGGGAAGCTGCGATCAGCGATGATGCACTTCTTCCTATGGTCCCTGCACTGGAAGGGAAATCCTAATGGCTCTATGGCTGGAGGCAGAATAGGGTCCGAACTTGAAAGCCCGCAGTACAAGTTGACCTTCCTCAACCTACTCTTCAATCTGCATTTCGGCGTCCTCGACACGTAGATCTTCAACTGCTTCTTGAGCACGCGCTCGACACATGAAGGGATCCCCTCGGACCATTCCACTGGGCAATTGCACATAATACAGTCCACGCCTCCCTTGCGAAGGTTGCAGGTGATGTCCACGTTGAAAATCTGCGGCGGCGCCTGCTTGACACACTGCTCCGAGCACCCAGCACAGTTGTTGCATGTTACAAGCTCACAATTCGCATTGCAGCACTGTGTGCAGCTGGAAGAATCGCAGTAGCCACTCACTGGTCCGTCCGTGAGCCCAGGGACCAGTCCCGGTACGCACTTCTCTGGCTCATAAGCGAAGGCTCCTACCGCGAATAGGGCAACCGCTAGCAAGCAGTATCCAAACTTCATGACGAATCTCACTTAGTATTTACCTATGTATTAAGCTGGTTTGTCTCCAACCGGCTTCTTGATGTTCACTATCTACTCTACCACCCAGCACTCAGTCGAAGCTCGGGTTTTATACCCTTCCAACCAAGACTTCGGGACGGCATTTCCTGTCGTGATCCTGACATTTATCCGAAACTCTTACCGCAAATGCCTCAAGCCAAGGCTTGCATCGCCCTTACCCGCCTCCCCGCCATCCCTCCCCCCAGACATTTTGTGATTAAAGTTAAAACCGGCAAGATATCGCGCCCTTTTCCCCCCCCATCTCGTTGCCAGGGGAAATGAATGAATTTGTTTCGGGGAAACAGGTCAGTGGGGTGTGGATAAAGTGCCTAATTCAACCATATTCATCAGAGCCTCCCACCCACTCCTGCCCCACTCTAGTGTAAGGGCGTTCAGCAAAACTCGCAGCTTCCGGTTTCGATGCACAGACTCTTTGATCCTGTGAAATCCACTTAAGTTTCATTGGACAATACACGGAACTTTTGTATATTTTGTTTTAAAAATGAGCACCGTGCAAAAAAAATCAAAATGAAAACTTGGGATTGTTGACCGAAGGGCTTGGACTGACTTCAGAGGAGAGTCTGGAGTGTATAGTGATGATTGACGATGATTACGAGGGTGGTAAGCTCCACCCGCCATGTGATATGCGTTATGATATGTTTATCCCTAGCTTTCGGACTGTTTCTTTCAACAGAACAGAGACTGAAAATGAACGAATGGTTTAATCGGAGGCTGAAAAAAAAACCCGTGGCTATGGGGCGCGTCTTTAGAGGGCGCCTTTTTTTGGAAAGGGTTTTTGTGGAGACGTTGGTGTGTTTGGTTTGGTCTTATTCTCGTTTACAGGTTTTCAGCTGCAACCCAATGATTTTTGTTTGAAGCGAGGACAGTCAGGGTTTTGGTTCTAGCATTCTATAGTGGCTGTGAAGTCTAGTAAAGGGTGTGCTAGTAAAGTCCAGTAAAGGGTGTAATATACATTAGAAATGAAGCGGAGAAATGACACTGCGTCTGCGTTTTGCCTGCTACACGCTCTTAGGTTTTATTCATCCTTACCTAGCTCTTTCACGGCTCCACAAGCGCCAAAAATCCACAGCAAACGCAAAAAAAACTCTTTAGGTAATCTCCCTTGCCAAATTAGTGCAGGAATCGGATACGTAAGCATTCGCATAGCACCGATTTCTCTTGCAACTCCTTCTCAACTCGCCTCAAAATAGTTTTCCCTACATCGTCTCACAATCCTTTCCACGTTGCTTCTAACCTTCTTCTTCGCATTACACTCCGTGTCTGAACGGGAACGACTATCACCAGGGAGAGCCAGAACACCGCCCTCTGAATGAAGAAAAGAAAAGGAGGGGGGGACCATCACCAGACGAATAGGCAACTTCGAGACACTGTAATAATGATCTGAATTCGAACGATTTTTAAAGGTTTTTTGGGAACTTTGCACAACAGTGGTGGTTTTCCTGGTTTTTACTGGGCTGGGCTTTACTGGGGGGCTTTACTGGACTTTACTGGACTTTACTAGACTTTACTAGCATAGGACTTTACTAGTATAGCCTGAAGCGCTACGCAAGGCGTGAAGATGAACTAATAACTAGGGAGGGAAGCATGCAACCCCAGGCGCCGATGGCGCGCCTCGGAAAGCATGTCGCTGGAATATCGCCAAAGGGAGACACTTAAACGCCTCAAGAGCGCCAAATATTCAGTAGGATGCTCAGCAAAACATTTCCGCAACCACTCTAAACCCGACTTATCGACGTGACCAAAGCTTTCCACAATGAATGGCTGGAACCGGTGAGAGCGACCCTCAGCGCAAGGCAGACTGGCCATGCTCTCAGCATACCGTCGTTCCTTAACTCTTCGAAGGGCTGAAGCCGCGGCCCCCGGCGGCGGGCGGCTGCGGTGAGGTGGGCGCTGGCCACGGGGCAGGTAATCGCAAGGTCCACATATGTTGAGCGTCTGGCAGCAGCGTCGGAGACGAGGAGATCGGCTATACAACGGGGCGGTGCAGAGTCCGAGATTGATCTGGGCAGTTCCGACTCAACCTCAACCGTATGCCCTATCCGAGTCAAAAATTCGCTGAGGATGTACTTGAGGCGAGTGTGACACCTCGTTCGGAGACCTCTCAACAGTCCGCAAGAACCAAGGAAGTGGTAGCCACAAGCGTCAATCCGGCTCTCACATCCCTGACAGAAAGACGGCCGATTAGAGTGCCACGGAGCCTGTGGCAAACCGAGATAGATCCGTGCGGCAGAACGGAACTGGAAAGCATCGAGACGATGAATCAATGACGACGGTAGAGTGGTTAACCACAAGTGCGAGAGGTGGCCTCCCATGCCGCGGAGACGAGCGGCAGTGGTAGGCGACGTGAGAGGAGAATTGAGCATGACTGTGTGAGCGGCACTGTGTTGGCCCCAGGTGAGGCTATGTTGAATCACATCAGCGCGGGAGCTCCACAAGCGGCTCAAACCCGGGTAGTCTGCGACAGGTGACCCGGGGCTAGCCTCTCCGTCATCGGCAAGAACTCGGTCGAGGGGAGAATCCTCAATCGCTTCAGCTCGTCCCCATAACAGCTCCCTCCAGGAACGAAAGCGGGACCGATTTGCGTCCGGCACGACGTTGCACCTCCTGAACGCGTGTTGAAGACCATCATAAATTGTCAAAAGCGGGGGCGGCAGGGTCACTGGATCCTCGTTGGTCAAAGCTCGTGCCAAGAGGCAGGCACTTCGCATCTGGAAGTACTAGCATAGCCTGAAGCGCTACGCAAGGCGTGAAAAGGAACTAAGACCTAGGGATGGAAGCGTGCAAACCCAGGCGCCGATGGCGCGCCTAGGCAAGCATGCTGATAGAATATCGCCACAGCATGGCACTCAAACGCCGTAAAAGCGCCAAGTACTCAGTAGGATTCTCAGCGAAACATTTCCGCAACCACTCTAAACCCGAATTATCCACATGACCAAAGCTTTCCACAATGAAATGCTGGAGCCGGTGGGAGCGACCCTCGGCGTAGGGCAGACTGGCCATGCTCTCAGCATACCGTCGTTCCTTCACTCGTCGAAGAGCCGAAGCGTCTGCCCCTCGGCGGCGGGCGGCGGCCGTGAGGCGGGCGCTCGCATGTAATCGCGAGGTCAACATTTGCTGAGCGTCGGGCGGCAGGGTCTGATACAAGAAGATCTGCGATACAGCGGACCGGCACCGTGTCCGAGACCGATCTGGGTAGTTCCGATTCCACCTCAACCGTATGCCCTACCCGAGTTAAACATTCGCTTCGGATGTGCTTGAGACGAGTGTGGCCCCCGGGGGGGGTGGGGGGGGGTGGGGGGGAAGTTCATTGCGAATCTAGGCACCACGCTAGCCTATCTCACACTCTTTCATTCTTGGTCTGTCTCCTCCAACAGCCCTTGGATGATAGTCGCCTTTGGTAGTTTTGTTTTTCCCCTCCGTTTTTTTGTTTTTCAGTCTACGACGAAGACGGGCTTCGTAGGCAGCATTCTGTTTCGGCTTTCTAGAGCTCTTTTTGTTCAGCGCTGTCGAGCTCGCCGAGGCGCACCACCGCCGCCTGGGCGTACATGCGCATCCCCATAGTCCCTAGTTTCCTTCAACTTCTTGCGTAGCGCATCAGGCCATGTTTGTAAAACTGCTAGTACACTAGTTGCCAACAATAAAATCGTGGTACAGCGGTTTCGTTCAATTTTCTATTTGCAGTGGAAGACACTGTTGCCTCAACATTCTCGGGAAAAAGCCTCTCGCAGCCATGACCAAATGGGAGTGTACCGCTTCAATGTTTCCTTCTGCAGCTTGATTTCGTGTTCTGTTACAGGACAGGCTCAGGTTTTCCAGTGCTTTCGTCGTTTTCCTTGGTTTTATTATGACTCAATCTGTTCTTAGTGAGAACAAACACCTTTTTCTTTGGTTTCAATGCTTACAAGTTGGTAACTTGGACATTTCCTTTTTGTGACTTTCTTCGGACAGCAAAAGGGGCATGGCGCAGAAGTCCTGTTAGCAGATGTGGTACAAATGTTAGTTTACGACAGATCTGCACCTATTGAACGCTCTCTTGAAGCTCCGCGTAAATGCCTTCTGTGTTCAGAAAAGTCTGGTATAAGGCCAGGTCGGGGACACCCATAGGTCAATCGAAAAGGCTAATAGCAAATCAAGATTCTTATATTGACTGAACCTAGATGGAGGTTCTGTGAGTCAGATTTGGTGACGCTCAGGGCTACACTAACACAGAGCCAATGTAGTCGTCAGAAGTGATTCGTAATTTTTCAGCTACCTGAGTATTTAGGATCAAGCCTGGGTAGGATTGAAAGACTTGGTATAATCGGAGGCTGAAAGAAAAAAACACCGAGGGGAAAAAAATGACTAAGCGCGGCCAAGATCGCGCGCCTCCAACATCAAAGCAGCGCTCATACGCCCCAGCAAGAAACTTAAACGGGTAGACAACGAGGACAGACGGTCAGGGCGTTCACGGAACAATTCCCGAAGCCAGCGAGAACCAACGGAATGCATAAACCCAAAGCACTGAATGACCAGAGGTACCAGGCTATGAGCTAGAGCCGAAGCCCGAATGCCTGGGGAAGACAAGACCCCCGCATATTTCAACTCTTTGCGACGTCTCATATTGGCAGGATTAGGGTTTTTGCACAACGCTTGCATCTGCATGAACGTTTTCCCTAAGTCCAAGCCAAGGATCTCAGAGCCTGGAATTGCATATACAGTGATCCTAGAAGCCATCAAGTACGGTTGCTTCGGAATTGAAGGTGCAACAAAAGCAAGAGATCTCCTACATTGGACTGGACTTTACTAGCATCTCAGCATCTCCTACATTCATACACCTGGTTTTGATAACAATCTCGCCCTTGGGACGGAAATGGAGATATCCATCTTTTAGTACACTTCCTTTTGGAATCTAATTTCGTCTTCTGATGGACTTCCTCAAGTTTTCGCTTTACAGTGAGTTTGAAATGAAACGAACGGGTTTATTTGGAGACTATGACCAAAAAAAAGACCAGCGCGGAGAAAAAGACTACCGAACGCGCAGAGTGTTCTTAATATTCTAAGTTAGAGAATATATCTCAGATTTAGGAGTATTGTCTTTCTTATTTATTTTTGGATTAGTTTCCAGGGACGGGTACCAGGTAGAAGTCACTGAGGGTGACGTAGAGCAAATCTTTGGCGAGACTTTGGTACTGACCGAGCCCCGGCTGTTGAAATTTTTCTCAAGGGAAGCCTCCTTCTATGTAAAGGACGAGGAGGCCAGTGGATGAATCAGACGAGAGTCGCTTTCTCAGAAGGTTCCGAACGGAACAATCTAATCTCCCGATCCGCTTTTGAGCGAGAGGCACAAACGTTTCCCTATTCAGTTCCCACCAGATGCAATTTACCGACGGTATTCGTAGCATCCTTGGTAAAAGTTAGGGTCGAGACCGCTCACGCAGAGTGGTGGCTCTCGTGGGTATGTTGCGTTGATACCCAAGCAGGTCTTACACCAAGGCGTCTTGTTGTGTACGCACTTCTGTGTGCATTTGTCTTGAGAAAAGTGGACTGAGCATGTGTCGGGGTACTTGGTGCACTTCCCGTTACCCTCGCTGCAGGTATTGTCAATCTCTTCCACCTTTCCTTTCCTCAACCATTCAGTTTGACCATCCAGAGAGCAGGTACTGCAGTCGGTGTCAATCACTGTCTTCAATTCCTCACACACCGGATAGCCGCTGTGTTGGCAGTTCTTCTGAAGCTTGATGGTCACGTTGGGGAAGCTGCGATCAGCGATGATACACTTCTTCCTATGGTCCTTGCACTGGAAGGGAAATCCTAATGGCTCTATGGCTGGAGGCAGAATAGGGTCCGAACTTGAAAGCCCGCAGTACAAGTTGACCTTCCTCAACCTACTCTTCAATCTGCATTTCGGCGTCCTCGACACGTAGATCTTCAACTGCTTCTTGAGTACGCGCTCGACACATGAAGGGATCCCCTCGGACCATTCCACTGGGCAATTGCACATAATACAGTCCACGCCTCCCTGGCGAAGGTTGCAGGTGATGTCTACGTTGAAAATCTGCGGCGGCGCCTGCTTGACACACTGCTCCGAGCACCCAGCACAGTTGTTGCATGTTACAAGCTCACAATTCGAATTGCAGCACTGTGTGCAGTTGGAAGAATCGCAGTAACCACTCACTGGTCCGTCCGTGAGCCCAGGGACTAGTCCCGGTACGCACTTCTCTGGCTCATAAGCGAAGGCTCCTACCGCGAATAGGGCAACCGCTAGCAAGCAGTATCCAAACTTCATGACGAATCTCACTTAGTATTTACCTATGTATTAAACTGGTTTGTCTCCAACCGGCTTGTTGATGTTCACTGACTACTCTACCACCCAGCACTCAGTAGAAGCTCGGGTTTTATACCCTTCCAACCACGACCTCTTACTGCGAATGTCTTAAGCCAAGACTTACGTCGACCTTACCCGTTCCCCGCCATCCCTCCCCCCCAGATATTTTTGGGATTAAAGTTAAAACGGGCAAGATATCGCACTCCTCTCTCCCTTATCTCTTTCCCAGGGGAATTAGGGTCCGTTGTGGATAAACTGCTCAATTCATCCACAATAATAAAATTCTCCTACGCACTCCTCCCCCTCCCCCCTCCAGCTTCCGATTTCGATACACTGACGTTGATTCTTTGACAGCCGCTTAACCTTCATTGGACAATACACGTAATTTTCGTCTATTTTGTTTTAAAAATGAATGACGTGCAAAAGAATTCAAAAGGAAAACTTGGGATTGTTGAGCGAAGGGTTTGGGGGCTTCAGATTAGAATCTGGAGTGCATACTGTTATGATGTTGTATATTAGAGTGGCAGGCTGCACCCCTCATGTGATATATCTGATGACAGGCTTATCGCTGGCTTTCGGACCGTCTTCTAAAAACAGAAGAGACTGAAAATGAATGAAGTGTTGTGTGAAAATAGGTGTCGTGTCTCTGACGCTCGTTGGAGCACTTGGGGAGACTGCACAGGGGAGTTAAGCAGAACGGTGACACGCTGGGACAAGACCCGTGGAATACAATTTGTTTTTAGTTTTTTTTGGATTGTTGGGCAGCCTTCAGAGCAGAGATTGTGTTTGTTAGTTAGGTGGTTGGATAGGTAGCTACGTACTGCATTGTGGTCAGAAGTATTTGATACTCGAATGTGAACGAGGAGTTTTCGGTAGCTATAGGGCGTGTCTTTAGAAGCGCTTTTTTGAGGAAAAGGATTTCGCGGAGACGTTCGTGAGGTGTTTGGTTTGGTCTTATTTTGTTTACTAGTTTGCAGCGGCGCCTGACGAGTTGTTTGAAGCGAAAACACTCTGAGTTTTGGTTTTAGCATTTTCTATTGGCTGTGAAGCCTAGCAAAGAGTGTAATATACATTAGAAACGAGGCTGCTAAATGACACTGGCCTCTGCATTTTGCCTGACACACATTCCTAGGCTTTTTCACCCTCAATACTCGGAAGCCTGGGATACCCGCTGAATTTGGAGGTTGCGTGGGGCGGTTTGCTTCAACGAAGCTATACGGATTTATAAAATACTTTCCAAAAATCAGGACGAAGGGCACGTAGGAGGTGAAGAAATCTGTCGCCTCCATTCAGGACTCTCCGAGTTTGACTAGCTACGAAATAAAATTTCAGACACTCGTATTCTTGTGCATAGCCCAGCCCCACTGAAGTAATCAGTGTCGTAACCGAAACGGTTGCTGGGTAGCTTTCTATTGCATCGTATGGCAACACGAAGTTTCTATGTCTATCCAGGGAAGGAATTCTTGCTCTGCTAAGCACTGTTAGCAGCTTGTTGGTTGTCACATTTGATGGGTGGCTGGGGAGCAGACTACGTTCGCCTTTGAAAGTTCTCAAAAATTTGGTTCCAATGGTAAACATAAAGAAAACGAGGGGGAAAGTTTTCCCTGATGATTTGAGGGGTAGGACAAAAATTAGCGCATGAATTTCACGTTCAAGGTCTCCTCCACGCGCCTTCGAATGATAAAATTTGGTGTATCAGTTGACTGTGTTGGCTCGGTGACTTTTGGCGTTATCGGGTTCGCTCTAAGACCCTTGATCTCCTCTAGCAGAGCGTATTTTGCCCCGTGTTCTGTTTGTATATGTTTTAAGGCTATGTTCGTAAAACAGCCAACCACAGAAGTGACGACATTCTTGTCGACAACTAGCCAGTTCAAGCGGGATGGGGGTTGAAGGTTTAGTCCGAGGTGGGTGGTCTGAGAACATTCAAATACTGTTGCCATTACCCAGATGTGAGTTTCAGACAGACATGGATCGTGGAAGTGAGCAATTCAACGCCTCTCAACGCCACAATTTCCTGGCATCGACGCCATACCGAGCTCTTTCACCGCTCCACAACCGCTAAAAGTCCACAACACACGCAAAAATGAAGGTCTTTAGGTAATCTCCCTTACCAATGAAGTGCAGGAATCGGATACGTAAGTAATTTCCGAGCATCGATTTCTCTTGCAACTCCTTTTCAACTCCCCTGAAAACAGTTTTCCCCTGTCGTCTCACAATCCTCTCCACGTTGCTTCTACCCTTCTTAGCAGTACACTCCGTACCTGAACGCAAAATGGCTATCTCCAGCGGAGGCGTAAAACACCGCCTTTGGGAGAAAAAAAAAAATAGAAGGGCGGCGGCTCCCTCACTAACGAGTTCGTCAACTTCGAGACACTGTAATAATGATCTGAATTCGTCCGAGATTTAAAGGTTTTTTGAGAGCCTTGCACAACGCCTGGACGAAGGGAATTATTGGTCCTCATTAATGACCACGTTTTATTGGGTTGTGCGAAAACTTTTAAGGGGCTCTATATCGACTTCAGAGGTGTGTTGAGTCACTTGTGAGTCATGTGAATGTGAAAGTCGATTGGGTAGTTGGGTATCTGCGTTGTACTTCTGACTGGCTACGGAACCTTTACGTAGTCCCTTTTGAAGGGCGTTTTCTCGTTTTTCTCGAAGGAGTGAGAAGAATTGATAGGTAGTCTTCAGGAATTGAATCACGTGCTCTGATGGGTTTCTTATTCTTTGACTATGGACTGGTTTTAACTTTGGGCTTCCGTGATGGATGCGTACGCGTAAGCAGAAATGATTTCACCCGTTGCGGAGTTGAGGAATATGATCCTTGAATTATCAACGGTTTCTGATTCTCGCCCGTATGACCTATTTGCTCGAAGTTAATTTTCGAGAACGTGAATAAGAAGAATTACACCTGCTGGCTGGTCGCGTTTCCCGCCCCGCTCAAGTAAGCCCATGGTTGTTTGATGACCAGTTACGTAATACGCAGAAACTATCCGCTGAAGGTCGAGCGGGGATCCGTTTCGGCTGCTATTTTCGATACGTTTCGATTCGGCTTAGGTTAAGTACAGAATTCCCCTTCTTCCTGTTGCAGACCTGTGGCCTGTGCTACCAAACGGAAATTGAAACAAATTTTTTGAATATTCCTCAGAACTTGAAGAGCGGTACAACTATCCCTATTCCCGTCGTCGGAGTATAGCCAGGTCATCCTGCATTGTCAAGGAAGAAGAAAAGAGCATGAAAGCCCAGGCGACGTTGGCGCGCCTCGGCAAGCATCTTGAATGAACGAATCTGTTTAGTGAACGCAGATGCACGGTTTTTTTGGTGAGATTTGCCACTTTACTCGACCGCCTATCACGTGTAAGCTGGAGAATTTAATCCTGAGATTAAATTCCACGCAGAAAATAGGCCCCGTCCCTTTCACTGGAGTCAGTCAAGTTGTCCTTGGCTGTTGTCGGGAATCCGATCCAGTATTGTATTGTTGATGGGGTTTGTCTTACGCCAACATATATACGACCGTCTAACACGTTTTAACTGTACGTATGATGAAATGAATGAATGGTTTAATCGGAGGCTGAAAAAAAAAAACCCCGAGGGGAAAAAAAGACTAAGCGCGGCGAAGTACTCGCGCCTCCAACATCAAAGCGGCATTCATGCGCCACAGCAGGAGTGGCGCATGAACGTATGATGAATGAATGGTTTAATCGGAGGCTGAAAAAAAACCCCGAGGGGAAAAAAAGACTAAGCGCGGCGAAGTACTCGCGCCTCCAACATCAAAGCGGCATTCATGCGCCACAGCAGGAAACTTAAGCGGGTAAACAACGATTGAAGACGGTCAGGACTATCGTATGATAGGGCTTGTCTTTATATGGCTTTATTAGCCTAGTCTTTATATAAGACCGTCTAACACGTTTTAACTGGACGTATGATGGGGCTTGTCTTTTCATATGGTTTTATTGGACTTTACTGGACTTTACTGGACTTTACTAGCATAGCCTGAAGCGCTACGCAAGGCGTGAAGATGAACTAATAACTAGGGAGGGAAGCATGCAACCCCAGGCGCCGATGGCGCGCCTCGGAAAGCATGTCGCTGGAATATCGCCAAAGGGAGACACTTAAACGCCTCAAGAGCGCCAAATATTCAGTAGGATGCTCAGCAAAACATTTCCGCAACCACTCTAAACCCGACTTATCGACGTGACCAAAGCTTTCCACAATGAATGGCTGGAACCGGTGAGAGCGACCCTCAGCGCAAGGCAGACCGGCCATGCTCTCAGCATACCGTCGTTCCTTAACTCTTCGAAGGGCTGAAGCCGCGGCCCCCCGGCGGCGGGCGGCTGCGGTGAGGTGGGCGCTGGCCACGGGGCAGGTAATCGCAAGGTCCACATATGTTGAGCGTCTGGCAGCAGCGTCGGAGACGAGGAGATCGGCTATACAACGGGGCGGTGCAGAGTCCGAGATGGATCTGGGCAGTTCCGACTCAACCTCAACCGTATGCCCTATCCGAGTCAAAGATTCGCTGAGGATGTACTTGAGGCGAGTGTGACGCCTCGTACGGAGACCTCGCAACAGTCCGCAGGAACCCAGGAAGTGGTAGCCACAAGCGTCAATCCGGCTCTCACATCCCTGACAGAAAGACGGCCGATTAGAGTGCCACGGAGCCTGTGGCAAACCGAGATAGATCCGTGCGGCAGAACGGAACTGGAAAGCATCGAGACGATGACTCAATGACGACGGTAGAGTGGTTAACCACAAGTGCGAGAGGTGGCCTCCCATGCCGCGGAGACGAGCGGCAGTGGTAGGCGGCGTGAGAGGAGAATTGAGCATGACTGTGTGAGCGGCACTGTGTTGGCCCCAGGTGAGGCTATGTTGAATCACATCAGTGCGGGAGCTCCACAATCGGCTCAAACCCGGGTAGTCTGCAACAGGGGACCCGGGGCTAGCCTCTCCGTCATCGGCAAGAACTCGGTCGAGGGGACAATCCTCAATCGCTTCAGCTCGTCCCCATAACAGCTCCCTCCAGGAACGAAAGCGGGACCGATTTGCGTCCGGCACGGCGTTGCACCTCCTGAACGCGTGTTGAAGACCATCATAAATTGTCAAAAGCGGGGGCGGCAGGGTCACTGGATCCTCGTTGGTCAAAGCTCGAGCCAAGAGGCAGGCACTTCGCATCCGGAAGGTCACCAACGTTCGCAGCGCGGTAGCCCAGGAGGCAACCGCCGCTGGCGAGCATACCAGCACCAACAACAGGATGCTTTGGGAGAAGACCCAGGAACTTGTGGGTGTATAAGCCTCTGTGAATTTCCCGTTGCTATCGAGGGTTCATTGTTAATATTCCGTGCAAATTAAATACACTATCAACTGTTTAACGCTTCGTATCCAACTAGCTATCCAATAAACTCACTTTCTGCTCTTAAGGCTGCCTAATAATGCAAAAAACTTCTACCCGAATCGTATTCCGCGGGTTTCGCTCCACCATGTCGACGCTGTGCTGGGCTTTACTAGCTGTGCTCACCTTCCCTGAGCAGTCTCCTGCAGTCTTCCGACGCGCGTCAGAGACACGACCCCTGTTTTCAGCCTCGGTTCTGTTTTTAGAAAACGGCCCAAACGCTAGCTATAAGCCCATCATCAGATACATCACATGGAGGGTGCAGCTTGCCACTCTAATATACAACATCATCACAGGATGCACTCCAGATTCTCATCTGCAGCCCCCAAGCCTTTCGGTCAACAATCCCAAGTTTTGCGTTTGAATTCTTTTGCACGGCACTCATTTTTAAAACGAAATAGAAAAAAATTACGAGTATTGTCCAATGGAACGAATGATATTGTCCAATGAATGAATGAATGAATGAAGGTTACGCGATTCTCGCAGAATCAAAGTCTGTGTATCGAAATCGGAAGCTGGTAGTTTGGCTGAACACTCTTTACTACACACTAGAGGGATGGAGGAGTGGGTAGGGGAGTTTGATGATTATGGATGAATTGAGCAGATTATCCACAGACGGAAACTAATTCCCATGGGAAAGAGATAGGGGAGAGAAGGGTGCGATATCTTGTTGGTTTTAATCACAAAAATGCCTTGGGGGAGGGATGGCAGGGAAGCGGGTAAGGGCGACGTAAGCCTTGGTTTGAGACATTTGCGGTAAGAGTTGCGGATAAATGTCAGGATCACGACAGGAAACGCCGTGCCGAAGTCGTGGTTAAAAGGGTATAAAACTCGAGCTTCGACTGAGTGCTGGGTGGTAGAGTAGTCAGTGAACATCAACAAGCCGGTTGGAGACAAACCAGTTTAATACATAGGTAAATACTAAGTGAGATTCGTCACGAAATTTGGATACTGCTTGCTAGCGGTTGCGCTGCTTGCAGTAGGAGCCTTCGCCTATGAGCCAGAGAAGTGCGTACCGGGACTAGTCCCTGGGCTCACAGACGGACCAGAGAGTGGCTACTGCGATTCTTCCAACTGCACACAGTGCTGCAATGCGAATTGTGAGCTTGTAACATGCAACAACTGTGCTGGGTGCTCGGAGCAGTGTGTCAAGCAGGCGCCGCCGCAGATTATCAACGTAGACATCACCTGCCAGGGAGGCGTGGACTGTATTATGTGCAATTGCCCATTGGAATGGTCCGAGGGGATCCCTTCATGTGTCGAGCGCGTGCTCAAGAAGCAGTTGAAGATCTACGTGTCGAGAACGCCGAAATGCAGATTGAAGAGTAGGTTGAGGAAGGTCAACTTGTACTGGGCTTTCAAGTTCGGACCCTATTCTACCTCCAGCCATAGAGCCATTAGGATTTCCATTCCAGTGCAAGGACCATAGGAAGAAGTGCATCATCGCTGATCGCAGCTTCCCCAACGTGACAATCAAGCTTCAGAGGAACTGCCAACACAGTGGCTATCCGGTGTGTGGGGAATTAAAGAGAGTGATTGACACCGACTGCAGTACCTGCTCTCTGGATGGTCAAACTGAATGGTTGAGGAAAGGAAAGGTGGAGGAGATTGACAATACCTGCAGCGAGGGTAATGGGAAGTGCACCAAGTACCCAGACACATGCTCAGTCCACTTCTCCGAAGAAAAATGCACAGAGAAGTGCGTACACAACAAGGCGCCTTGGTGTAAGACCTGCTTGGGTATCAACACAATATACCCACGAGAGCCACCACTCTGCGTGAGCGGTCTCGATCCTAACCTTTACCAAGGATGCTATGACCGCCGTCGGTAAATAGCACATCCGGTCTGCTATATTTTCTCTATCTTAGGATATCAAGAACAAAAGGAGCATTAGAGAAGATTTTAAGGGCAAATAATTTCTACATTATAGTAAAACACTCAAATAGGAAACGTCCGTCCCATGTTTTATAAATTTAACCCTTTTTTTTTGGTAAGAAAAATGAGCGTATTGACTTGTTGTTCGAATCATTGTATTGGTAAACCCAGGCTAGCGAATCATGGTATTGGGATTAGCAGTTTGCATCACAGTCCTCCAATAGACACAAAATTTTATGACACGTGGTATGGCAACATGCGTCCAATTATATCTGATTGGATCTCCCAATGGGATCTGGGGATTTTCTAGAATGGTTGTTTTACTGGTTTTTACTAAACATAGCCATATGCGCTACGCAAGATGTAAAAGGAAACTAGGGACCAGGGAGAAGAGCACGTAAGCCCAGGGGGCGGTGATGCGCCTCGGCGAGCGTGTTGCTAGAATACCGCTTTGTCCTTCGGGACATACGAAAAAATAGGAAAAATATAGAGAGGATTAGCATGGCCCCTGCGCAAGGATGACACGCTTAAGACGAGAAGATCCAATTACTTAAAAAGCTTCAGGCTATGCTAGTTTACTAAAGTCCAGTTTACTAAAGTCCAGTCCAGTTTACTTGGGTTTGCCACAAGCTCCGTGGCACTCTAATCGGCCGTCTTTCTGTCAGGGATGTGAGAGTCGGATCGATGCTTGTGGTTACCATTTCTTAGGTTCATGCGGACTGTTGAGAGGTCTTCGTACGAGGCGTCACACTCGCTTCAAGTACATTCTCAGCGAATGTCTGACTCGAGTAGGGCATACGGTTGAGGTGGAATCGGAACTACCCAGATCGGTCTCGGATAGGGCACCGCCCCGCTATATCGGAGATCTCCTCGTCTCCGATGCTGCCGCCAGACGCTCAGCATATGTTGACCTCGCGATTACATGCCCCTGTGGCAAGCGCCCATCTGACGGCTGCCGCCCGCCGCCGGGGAGCAGCTGCTTCGGCCCTTCGCCGCGTGAAGGAACGACGGTATGCTGAGAGTATGGCCAGCCTGCCTCGCGCTGAGGGTCGCTCCCACCGGTTCCAGCCTTCGTTGTGGAAAGCTTTCATTGTGGAAAGCTTTGGTCACGTGGAGAAGTCGGGTTTGGAGTGGTTGCGGAAACGTTTCACTGAGCATCCTGTTGAATACTTGGAACTTTTGCGGCGCTTAAGTGTCTCTCTGTGGCGATATTCGAGCAGCATGCTTGCCGAGGCGCGCCATCGGTGCCTGGGTTTGCACGCTTCCCTGCCTAGTGCTTAGTTCCTTTTCACGGTTTGCGTAGCGCTGTAGGCTATGCTAATAAAACCAGTAAAGCCCAGAATACCGCCAGAGAGCGACACTTAAATGGCAGAGGAGCGGCAGATATTCTCAGAATGTTGGGAAACAAAATTTACGCAGCCATTCCAAGTTTGGCTTTTCCAGATGCTCAAAGGTCTCCACAATGAAAGACTGGAACCTGTGAGGCCGGCCCTCTTCACAGGGAACCGCCCGTGGTTTATTCCTGGAGCTCTAATCGGCGATATCATCCTGTACCGGCCTTCTTGCCGACCTCCGCACCAACACCTGGCTCGCTGGCGAGCCGTTTTTGCGCGTGCTCGAGGCTCAGCGACCTGAACAGCTCCGGTCCTGCGCCTGCCGTGCTTGATCCTTTGGTGGCTGAGGAAACAGAGGTCATTCGCGATCCTCCTGATGATGGATAGGGCTCTAGGAGTCCCGTCACCGCACGCACGGGCGCGTTGAAAAACACATTTGTTTACGACTTGCACCGTGCTCCTTGTGGCCTACTTCTGGCGCAAATTGTCTCTCTTCCCCGCGCCCACCTCCCTTGCGAAGTCTTGAGCTCTACTTCAATGGCTCACCACAGTTATAAATTTTTCGCCCCACACGCTCACGGGTTTTGAAGTGCGCACTACTCTGCGCTTCTTTTTTTTCGCTAGATTGGATTGGTCGTATCCACACATTTGAATGCCCAAGTAGCCGTGAACTTCGGCCTATCGCAGGGCAAGCCGGTCTTGAAATTGAACGTGAGAAGCCCCTGCCTGTCTCAGATTACCAAAATGATGAACGCCGCGTGGCAGACCTCGTGGTCACCTGTGACGATCGCCGCCGTACGAGGTACGTTCATTTTGCTGTTCCTAATCCTCAGGCAAGTCGTCATTAAGGGCAGTGGGAGAGCGGAAGGGATTTGCCGCTGCCAGTATGCGACATTGCAAAGAGTTGAAGTATGCGGGGGCTTTGGCTTCCCCGGGCATTCGTGATTCGGCTCTAGCTCATCGCCTGGTACCTTTGGTCATTGAGTGCGTTGGGTTTGCGGAAACCGCTGGTTCTCGATGGCTTCGGGAATTGTCCGGCGAATGTCCTGACCATCTGTCCTCGTTGCTTACCCGTTCAAGTTTCTTGCCGTGGCGTATGAACGCTGCTGTGATGTTGGAGGCGCGCGATCTTCGCCGCGCTTAGTCTTTGCTTTTCCCCTCGGGGCTTTTCTTTCAGTCTCTGATTATACACTTTCATTCAGTAGTGGTGGTGGTTTTACTAACGTAGCCTGATGCTGTGAACAACGAGTAGTAGTCCTCGTTGTTCACTGGTTTAAGTTTCTTGCTGTGGCGTTTGAACGCTGCTTTGATGTTGGGGGGCGCGACGATCACCACGCAAAGTCTATTTTTCCCCTCGGCTTTTTTTCTTTCAGTCTGGATCAAACAAAGTCATTCAACAGTATCCCGCTGGGCCAAGGTCTTTCAATTCATAAAGCTGTCGGATATCCTTCGTCGTGAGAACTTTAGCCCCTACGCCAGCTTGCAGGAGATCATCAGCAAAAAAGATCACCTCCATTTCAGGTTGAAGTCTGCCCCGTCGCTCGCTGGTATGGTTGTGGAGCAAAAGTAGTGGAAAATGGGGGATCAATTTGTAGCTTGAGTCAAACAATTCATGCGTGTCTTACAATCCTTCTATTCCTGCCTATGCCTTCCAAAGCATGGATTTACTTTGTCACGAACCTATCACTTAGGTGCGTTCAGAGCTAGACAAACCGAAGAGGAGCATGGGGCGAAGCGCGCAGGTTGGAATTTAATCCGAGATTAGGTAAGTGCAGTTAAAGGTTGACAGACGGTCGAGTAAAGCCATCATTAAGAAGGCAATGATCATCATCAAGGGTGCTTTAGTGGTTATCAATGGCCCAGATCTGTTTTGCGTTTCCTGCAAACTGTCGATGATAGCCTGAGTAGTAAAGTCCAGTGAAACAGAAGAGCACGATTTGCCTGCTGCAATCTAATCCTAGGCTAAATACGTACAGTTATAACGTGTTAGACGGTCTTATATAAAGACTATGCTAATAAAACCATACCTTCCCAGATCCTTCCTGCGGAAGGATCATTCACAAAAAGAGTCGAAGAGCCTGGAAGGGTTTTCTTCGACACATCCGGCCAACACAGTGCCGCTCACACAGTCATGCTCAATTCAATTCTCACGCCGCCTACCACTGCCGCTCGTCTCCGCGGCATGGGAGGCCACCTCTCGCACTTGTGGTTAACCACTCTACCGTCGTCATTGAGTCATCGTCTCGATGCTTTCCAGTTCCGTTCTGCCGCACGGATCTATCTCGGTTTGCCACAGGCTCCGTGGCACTCTAATCGGCCGTCTTTCTGTCAGGGATGTGAGAGCCGGATTGACGCTTGTGGCTACCACTTCCTGGGTTCCTGCGGACTGTTGCGAGGTCTCCGTACGAGGCGTCACACTCGCCTCAAGTACATCCTCAGCGAATCTTTGACTCGGATAGGGCATACGGTTGAGGTTGAGTCGGAACTGCCCAGATCCATCTCGGACTCTGCACCGCCCCGTTGTATAGCCGATCTCCTCGTCTCCGACGCTGCTGCCAGACGCTCAACATATGTGGACCTTGCGATTACCTGCCCCGTGGCCAGCGCCCACCTCACCGCAGCCGCCCGCCGCCGGGGGGCCGCGGCTTCAGCCCTTCGAAGAGTTAAGGAACGACGGTATGCTGAGAGCATGGCCGGTCTGCCTTGCGCTGAGGGTCGCTCTCACCGGTTCCAGCCATTCATTGTGGAAAGCTTTGGTCACGTCGATAAGTCGGGTTTAGAGTGGTTGCGGAAATGTTTTGCTGAGCATCCTACTGAATATTTGGCGCTCTTGAGGCGTTTAAGTGTCTCCCTTTGGCGATATTCCAGCGACATGCTTTCCGAGGCGCGCCATCGGCGCCTGGGGTTGCATGCTTCCCTCCCTAGTTATTAGTTCATCTTCACGCCTTGCGTAGCGCTTCAGGCTATGCTAGTAAAGTCCAGTTGGATACGGGAGCTACGTACTGCATTGTTATCAGAGGCATTTGATAGTTGAATGTTTATCCGGAGGTTTTGCTAGCTATGGGGCGTGTCTTTCGAGAGCGCTTTTTTGTGGAAAAGATGTTGCCGAGACGTTTTGGTGTGTTTGGTTTGGTCTTATTTTTGTTAACTGGTTTCCAGATGCGCCCAAGTCGTTTGAAACGAGGACAGTCCGGGTTTTGTTCATCCGAACTACTCGGAAGGCTGGGATGACCGATGAATTTGTAGCTCGCGAGGGACGGCTTGCTTCTACGAAGAGCTATACGCATTTACAAAATATTTCCACAATACACACGAGAAAGGGAACATACGAGGTGAAGACCTCTGTCGCTCCCATTGAGGAAGCTCCGAGTTTGAGTAACTATGAACTGAAATTTCAGACACTCGTATGTTTGTGTATAGCCCAGTCCGGCTCTGAACTAGTCAATGTCGTAACCGAAGTCGTTTGCTGGGCAGCTATCTACTGCATCGTACTAAGACCACCACTGCATCGTATCGCAACACGAGGTTTCTGCGTCTATCCAGGGAAGGTATGTTGCGTATTAAGCACTGTTGGCAGTTTGTCGGTTGTCACATTGTTTGGTGGTTGGAGAGTTTGCTACTTTTGCCTTTGAAGGTTCTCTAGAATTTGGTTCCAATGGCCAGCATAAAATAAAAGAAGGAGGACAAATATTCTCTTATGATATGAGGGGTAGGACGAAATTGCCGCATGAAATTCATGTTCAAGGTCTCTTCCTCGCGCGTTCGAATGATAAAATTTGGTGTATCAGTTGACCGCGTTGACTCGTTGAATTTTGGCGTTATCGAAGGCGCTCCAAAGCCCTTGCTCTCCTCTTGTAGAGAGTATATTTCTCCGTGAAATGCTTGTATTTCTTTTAGGGCTTAGCTATTGAATGACCAACGGCATCAGTGACGACATTCTTGTCCACAACCAGCTCAGTTCAAGCGGCATGGGGTTGGAAGGTTTAGTCCGAGATGGGCGGTCTGAGGAGATTCAAATATTGTTGCCATTACCCAGATGTGAGTTTCAGACAAACCTGGATCGTGGAAATGAGCAATTCAATGCCGTTCAATGCCACAATTTCCTGGCATCTATCGACGCCATACCGAGCTCTTTCACCTCTCCACAATAGCTAAAAGTCTACAACAAACGCAGAAAAAAACTCCTTAGTTAATATCCCTTGCCCTAGAAGTGCAGGAATCGGATACGTTCGTATTCACCGAGCATCGATTTCTCTGGTTTTTGATAGCATAGCCTGAAGCGCTACGCAGCGTATGGACTGTAACTAAGAGCTCGGGAGAGAAACATGCAAACCCAAGCGCCGATGGCGCCATCAGCAAGCATGCTGCTAGAACATCGCGACAACGCGACACTGAAACGGCGTAAGAGTTCCAAGTATTCCATACGATGCTCAGCAAAACATTTCCTTCACCTCCTGCACGACTCCCCCGAAAATAGTTTTCCCCACATCGTCCCACAATCCTCTCCCCGAAATTTCTACCTTTCATAGCAGTACACTCCGCACCTGAACGCAAAATGGCTATCTCGACGGAGAACCAAAGCACCGCCCTCCGCGAGAAAAAAAAGAAAAACAAGGGCGGCGGCTCCATCACCACCGAGCTAGTCAACTTCTAGTAGCAACTGCTAGTAAAGTGAAGGGTTCGAACACCACGGCGTCGGATTGGGGACTGACAACTTTGTCCAAGCATCCTGCGAGCGAGTTTTGGCACGGCACAAGCAACTCACCGACGCCATTGAGCACCTACCAGACAGCATGCTGCAATCGGCCTGCTTGCTTTCCCGCTTTTGTGCCGGTCCCAGACTCAACTACTGGTTGCGCAGCCTGCCTCCGGCTTGGGGCTCGTGGATCGCGGCTAAAGCCGACGAAATGACCCTGCAACACTGGGGAACGCTCTTGGATGAGCCCCTCGATCTTGAAGCTGCTCCCGACAGGGACTTTATCCGTGCACAGATCGCTCTACCGTTGCGATTAGGGGGATTCGGCGTCGCAGACCGTGGGCTGGTATGCTCGCCAGCGGCGGTTGCCTCCTGGGCTACCGCGCTGCGAACGTTGGTGACCTTCCAGATGCGAAGTGCCTGCCTCTTGGCTCGAGCTTTGACCAACGAGGATCCAGTGACCCTGCCGCCCCCGCTTTTGACAATTTATGATGGTCTTCAACACGCGTTCAGGAGGTGCAACGCCGTGCCGGACGCAAATCGGTCCCGCTTTCGTTCCTGGAGGGAGCTGTTATGGGGACGAGCTGAAGCGATTGAGGATTGTCCCCTCGACCGAGTTCTTGCCGATGACGGAGAGGCTAGCCCCCGGTCCCCTATTGCAGACTACCCGGGTTTGAGCCGATTGTGGAGCTCCCGCACTGATGTGATTCAACATAGCCTCACCTGGGGCCAACACAGTGCCGCTCACACAGTCATGCTCAATTCTCCTCTCACGCCGCCTACCACTGCCGCTCGTCTCCGCGGCATGGGAGGCCACCTCTCGCACTTGTGGTTAACCACTCTACCGTCGTCATTGAGTCATCGTCTCGATGCTTTCCAGTTCCGTTCTGCCGCACGGATCTATCTCGGTTTGCCACAGGCTCCGTGGCACTCTAATCGGCCGTCTTTTTGTCAGGGATGTGAGAGCCGGATTGATGCTTGTGGCTACCACTTCCTGGGTTCCTGCGGACTGTTGCGAGGTCTCCGTACGAGGCGTCACACTCGCCTCAAGTACATCCTCAGCGAATCTTTGACTCGGATAGGGCATACGGTTGAGGTTGAGTCGGAACTGCCCAGATCAATCTCGGACTCTGCACCGCCCCGTTGTATAGCCGATCTCCTCGTCTCCGACGCTGCTGCCAGACGCTCAACATATGTGGACCTTGCGATTACCTGCCCCGTGGCCAGCGCCCACCTCACCGCAGCCGCCCGCCGCCGGGGGGCCGCGGCTTCAGCCCTTCGAAGAGTTAAGGAACGACGGTATGCTGAGAGCATGGCCGGTCTGCCTTGCGCTGAGGGTCGCTCTCACCGGTTCCAGCCATTCATTGTGGAAAGCTTTGGTCACGTGGATAAGTCGGGTTTAGAGTGGTTGCGGAAATGTTTTGCTGAGCATCCTACTGAATATTTGGCGCTCTTGAGGCGTTTAAGTGTCTCTCTTTGGCGATATTCCAGCGACATGCTTTCCGAGGCGCGCCATCGGCGCCTGGGGTTGCATACTTCCCTCCCTAGTTATTAGTTCATCTTCACGCCTTGCGTAGCGCTTCAGGCTATGCTAGTAAAGTCCAGTAAAGTCCAGTAAAGTCCAGTCAACTTCGAGACACTGTAAAAATGATCTGAATTCGGACGATTTTTAAAGGGGTTTTTGGGAGCTTTTTGTGTTAACATTATGGAGTTCCAACACTTTGCACAACAGTTGGACGTTTAGCGAATCATTGATCCTCATTAATGACCACGTTTCATGTTTGCAGAAACTCTTAAGAATGTTTACAACGACTTTAGAGATGTGTTGAGGGACTAGTGAGTCCTGCGAAAGTCGATTGGTTAGTTGGGTATCTGCTTTCCACTCTGACTGGCTACGGAACCTTTACGTATTCCCTTTTGCGAGGCATTTTCTTGTTTTTCTCGAAGAAGTGAGAAGAATTGATAGCTAGTCTTCAGGGAGTGAATCAGGTGCTTCGATGGGTTTCTTATTATTTGCCCATTCACTGAGTTTAACTTTGGGCTTCCGTGATGGAAGCGTATGTCTAAGCGGTATTGATTTCACGCGCGGAGCTGAGAAATATGACCCTTCAATTATCAACGGTTTCTGATTCTCCCCCGTACTTTTTTGCCCGTAGCGAATTTTCGAAACCGTGAATAAGAAAAACCTTGTCCACTGTTGGTCGTGATTCTCTACCTCTCTCTGGTCAGAATTGCTTGATGCCCGGTTACGTATTAGGAGATTATCCGCTGAGGGCTCGCACGCGGATTTCAAAACAAAATTTCAGTTGTTCGTCTATGTTTGAGCAGCGGCATCCCTCTTATTCCCGTTGCAGACCTGCGGCCTGTGTTACCACATGGAAAACTTGAAACATTTTTTTAAATCTTGCTCAAAACTTGAAGAGCGGCAAATTCCCACTATATCCCTGGTCGTCGGAGTCTGGCCAGTTTACCCTCGACTGTTCCGAAATGAATGAATTCGTTTAGGGAACGTAAGACAGATCCAGGGCACTTCTGATGAGATTTGCCATTTTATTCGAGCGTCTATCGTGTAAACTGAGATTACTTATTCCTGAGATTAAGATCTAAGCTGCAAGAGCCCCTTTTACCTTCTACTGGAGTACAGTCAGGTTGTCCCCGACTGTTGTTGGAAACTTAAGCCAGATCCAGTGCATTGTTGATGAGCTTTTTCTCTTTTTACTGCCGTGTACCACGTTTAAACTGAACTTGTTTAATCTAGGATTAGACTCCAACCCGCAAATCGCCCTCTTCCGTTTCACCGGAGTACACTCAGGTTATCCTCAACTGTTGTAGATCTGTGGGGTTCATAAGCCCCAAACCACCATTGATGATGATCGCTGCCTCTTTATTAACTGTCTATCACTCTTTCACTGCACTTGTTTGATCTAGGATTAAATTCCAAACTGCAAACTTGGATGATTCTACTTCGGTTTGTACACCTCGGAAAGTCCCTAAGTGATAGGCTCGTACAAAGTAAATCCATGCCATTGAACGCATAGCACGAATGTAAGCATTGTAAGACGTGAATTAACAGGCTGATTCAACAATGTATCCGACTCAAGCTGCTGCAAGTGGATCGTTTCTCACTACTTTTCCTCCACAACCTTATCATCGAGCCACCATAGGCTTCAACCTGAAAAACCCTTTCAGTCGCCGATTAAACCAGTTCATTCAACCTGAGAAGCATGTAGATTCCAAGACATGGATCGAGATCACTGTGCTCATGCCGGACGAGGATGAACTCCTCTGGTTTATGTTGATGATATCCTGCTAGCTGGTGAGAGGCTGAAGTTCTCACGACGAAGAAGGATATTCGACAGATTTATGAATTGAAAGACCTTGGCCCAGCGCCATACCACTTTGGCATTCAATTGGGCCGTGACGACCATCAAAAACGGATTCGCGTACATCAAGAACTATACGTGGAGAAGGTACTGAAGCGTATGATCACTGCAAACTTCAAGCCGGTAGATACCCCGATCATCAAGGAGGAGAAGCGGGTCTTACAAACGAAGCTTCTGAAATAGCTTTAGGGAAAGATGTTAGTAAACGACCACCAGAGAAGACTGCGTCAATTGAGGACGCTTTATGGGGAAAAGATGTCCCACAACTTTGTTCATGGCAGTTTTTTGCGTCCATTGTTTGACCTTCTTCAAGTGGAGATTCCAACAAGCGGTCAATGCTCCAAGCCTCTAAATTTGTCTCCAAAACATGGCACGGCAGAATCATCACCAGTCAGGCGAGAAATCGCAGTCCAAAATGGGATTCTGCTTCCCTTTATCCAAACTGCCTTATCTGGGGCTTATCTGGGGCTTTACTGGGCTCTACTGGGCTTTCCTACATAGCCTGAAGCGCTACGCAAGGCGTGAAAAGGAACTAAGAACTAGGCAGGGAAGCGTGCAAACCCAGATGCCGATGGCGCGCCTCGGCAAGCATGCTACTCGAATATCGCCACAGAGAGACACTTAAACGCCGAAAAAGTTCCAAGTGGTTCTACTGGGCTTTACTGGGCTTTCCTGGGCTTTAATGGGCTTTAATGGGCTGGACTGGACTGGACTGAAGCGCTACGAAAGGCGTGTAAAGGAACTAAGAACTAGGGAGGGAAGTGTGCAAACCCAGGCGCCGGTGGCGCGCCTCGGCAAGCATGCTGCTAGAATATCGCCGCAGGGCGTTACTCAAACGCCGTAAAAGCGCCAAGTACTCCGTAGGATGCTCAGAGAAACATTTCCGCAACCACTCTAAACTCGACTTATCCACATGACCAAAGCTTTCCACAATGAAAGGCTGGAACCGGCGGGAGCGACCCTCGGCGTAGGGCAGATTGGCCATGCTCTCAGCGTACCGTCGTTCCTTCACTCGTCGAAGAGCCGAAGCGGCTGCCCCTCGGCGGCGGGCGGCAGCCGTGAGGTGGCCGCTCGCCACAGGGCATGTAATCGCGAGGTCAACATATGCTGAGCGTCGGGCGGCAGGGTCTGATACAAGAAGATCTGCGATACAGCGGACCGGCGCCGTGTCCGAGACCGATCTGGGTAGTTCCGATTCCACCTCAGCCGTATGCCCTACCCGAGTTAAACATTCGCTTCGGATGTGCTTGAGACGAGTGTGGCCCCTCGTGCGGAGACCTCGCAACGGTCCGCGTGAACCCAAAAAGTCGTAGCCACAAGCGTCAATCCGGCTCTCACATCCCTGGCAGAAAGACAGCCGATTAGAGTGCCACGGGGCTTGTGGCAAACCTAAGTAGATCCTTGCGGCGGAGCGGAACTGGAAGGGATCGAGACGGTGACCCGGCGCCGAAGGCAGAGGGGTTAACCACAGGTGCGAGAGATGGCCTCCCATGCCGCGAAGGCGAGCGGCGGTGGTAGGCGGTGAAAGTCCAGTGTGAGGAGAGAGTTGAGCAAGATTGCGTGAGCGGCACTGTGTTAGCCACAGGTGAGGCTATGTTGAATAACATCAGTGCCGGAGCTCCACAATCGGCTCAGATCTGGGTAATCTGCAGCAGGTGACCCGGGGCTAGCTTCTCCCTCATCGGCAAGAACTCTGTCAATGCGTGAGTCCTCAATCGCGTCAGTTCAAAGGACTGACGCGATTGCACCAACGCAATGTGAATAAAATCACATTGCGTTGGTCCAATGCGCAGTGAAACTCTCGAAGTTCTTGATATACACGGTTTAGTCATGGGGAGGTTCACGTTGGTGTCAGAAGCGGGACCTACTTCAGGGCCGCGTCGTTTGGTTTCTAGCCTCCTGTCTGACCGCCTGTCCGGACGCCTGTCTGGACCCGCTGGAGCTGCAGTGGCTGGGCCTCTAATGACGGTGGCTATGTGCGTCCCCCGTCATTGACCGGGTGGTATCTGTCGGGGCCGGGATAGGGTGAGATCTACCTACGTCTGTGTACTGTCGTTGCTCGGCTGCCGGTGATTGGGCCTCTACCGCCCTTGGCCTGGTCGTGCCTGTCGGGGTTGGGATAGGGTGAGATCCACCCATGCCTACGTCTCTCGTTGACTGGGCGTCTGCTGGCGGTGACTGGGCCTCCACCGTTGGTCGAGCCTTGTTTGTCGTCTCCGGATGATGTCAGCTCTGTTGGAAATACAAGGCCTATGGGTCTCGTCTTTATCTCTTGTACATGCATTTAATGGTACTAAACGCACTTTACCGACTTCTTGAAGCACATATATACTCCTACAGCCTCTGCGATGCCGAAGAATATTTAACCCTTAACAAGCCCAACTTCGGAACTCCCACATCCGTTTTTACCTGGAACAATACGGTTCCCTCGTGGGTGCATGAGATTTCACGATCCGCCAACACGACCTTGGACTCCGTAACCGGACCAAGGTTATCGAAGAACTCACGATTCCCGAATATGTGTTCGGATGCCCCACTGTCAACCAACAGGTCATTCTTGTCACTGGAGCCTCCAATGGCTAGGAGTGTGTATTTCTCCCTGCTCCCACTTGCATTAAACTTTTTCGGGCCGTTGTGCCCTGACCACTGCCTTCCCCTCTTGCTCCGCTGCTGTTTAAGTTGATGACAATTTCGCTTGAAATTTCCAACATTCCCACAGCCGAAGCAGGTCTTACAATCCCGAGGTAGATGTCCTCCGCGTCCACATTTGTGGCATGCTCTTTCGCTCTCCCTCACTCTCATGTGGAGCAAGGTTGGCGTCCTTTCCGCGTTAGAATCCGGGTCTATGTCAATCGCCGCTTCTTCCTTGAGCCTGGGTTGGATAATCTCCCAGGCCGAGTCGTCTTCTGGCATGTTCTTCAGCGCATTGAGGACTAGCTGGTACTGCGACCGATCCCGTATCACATTCTGTACATGTATTAACCAGTCGCTCGCGTCGTACGTTGTCCCTGCAATGGAACAGAGCTCGGCGTGCCGTACCTCGAACCATTGGAAAACGTTGTAGAGCAATTCTCCTGACTTTCCTCTCCTATGATATAGCTGGAAAGCAAGTTGGGTCTTGTTCGTCCGCGTTCGATTAGTGTATATCTTTTCGAACTTTCCCAGATAATCCTGGGGTCTGTCTCTTCAGCCACCATTAGCTTTTGAGTGTCACCAAGCGTGAGTTTCATATACGCTCCGACTAATGACAACCGATCCTTGTCGACAGTCTCCTCGTCATCCCTAAAAACCAGTATTGTCAACCGACAAGCGTCCAAACGTGACGTGACATGAGTTGCCCATCGTCTGTAGCCTTCGTGTGCGACTCTAGCTGGGGGCATTTCATGAGTGCTTGCAGGATCAAATGATCCACAGCATCTCCCTCCGTGATTCCTCCTTACAACCACAAACTTCAACACCTGTCCTCCTGTTCTCTTCACAGCTCAAACGTGAGTTGTGCTCATAAGCGGTTGGAAATACAAGGCCTATGAGTCTCGTCTTTATCTCTTGCTCATGCCTCTAATGGTACGAAACGCACTTTGCCGACTTCTTGAAGCAACATGTATACTCCTACAGCCTCCGAAATCTCGGGACTAGGGAAAACGTTCATGCAGATTTTCCGGGGGTTGCGAACTAATCACCCATACAATCGAGCTCGAGCGAGCCAGTAGGCCTGATTGGGGCGTTTGGTAGTTGACTTCCGTAACGCGTTCAACAGGGTCTCGCGGACCATGCTTTGGAGGTGATTCGCAGGGTATTCCCGGAGGCGTGGCCGTTCCTATCCGGTATTTACTGAGGGGGGAGCCTCCCTTAATTGACAACGCACGGCTCTGTTTTTGCAGCACGTACTGGCGTTCAACAGGGTGACCCTTGTGGGCCGGTACTTCCCGCATGTGCCTTGCAGTTCGTGCTCCAGCGACTGGCGGCTGAGGTGCCGGAGCTTCGCATCTGTGCCTACCATGACGACGTGACGTTGCTGGGCACTCCTGAGCACTTGGCTCGGGGACTGACCCAGATCGAAGCACTCGCACGTGGAGTAGGTCTAACCGTGGAACCCGAAAAATGCCGTTTTCTCGGCCCGCGTGAAGTTTCGAGGGGCTCCCTGCCACCTAGTCTCCGAGCCCTCATCAGTTGCCTTGCCTGTTCCTGTCTGTAAAGGGCGTGTACAATGGCCAGCAGAACCTGAGTTAGTACGGGACTCTGCCGCATCTTTCTCTTCCTGCGGTACACTGCTAATCGCTTAACAGCGATGAGACCATACTATTGGAACCCATCTCCAATATCTGGGTTTATTGGCTGGCTTTATTGGCTGGCTTTATTGGCTGGCTTTATTGGCTGGCTTTATTAGCATAGCCTACAGCGCTACGCAAACCGTGAAAAGGAACTAAGAACTAGGTAGGGAAGCGTGCAAACCCAGGCGCCGACGGCGCGCCTCGGCAAGCATGCTGCTCGAATATCGCCACAGAGAGACACTTAAACGCCGCCAAAGTTCCAAGTATTCAACAGGATGCCCAGTGAAACATTTCCGCAACCACTCCAAACCCGACTTCTCCACGTGACCAAAGCTTTCCACAATGAAAGGCTGGAACCGGTGGGAGCGACCCTCAGCGTGAGGCAGGCTGGCCATACTCTCAGTATACCGTCGTTCCTTCACACAGCGAAGGGCCGAAGCAGCTGCTCCCCGGCGGGCGGCAGCCGTCAGATGGGCGCTTGCCACAGGGCATGTAATAGCGAGGTCCACATATGCTGAGCGTCTGGCGGCAGCATCGGAGACGAAGAGATCTGCGATACAGCGGGGCGGTGACCTATCCGAGACAGATCTGGGTAGTTCCGATTCCACTTCAACCGTATGCCCTACCCCAGTCAGACATTCGCTCAAAATGTACTTGAAGCGAGTGTGACGCCTCGTACGAAGACCTCTCAAACCCTAGCATTCACTAGCTCTGAATCTTTCTTTGGGGGGTTCCTTGTGCGTGTGGAAAATAAAGTCCCTCGAATACATGACGCGAAGAACTCTACGACGTTTGCTATTTAACGAGTCCGCGCAACCCCAGTCTATTCTTAATGTGCATCCTATCATGAGCAACCCTAGTCCTTTTAGAATGTTCCCGACTATGCAGCGCCGTACCTGCAGCCGAGATGTTTCGGTGTTAGGACCAATACTTCAAAACCAAGCAAGTTACCGTGGTTTTGGGATGCCGTCCGCACCCTGCCTATGCGTCCGTGCGAACTGAAACCTAATGGATCTCCTCACCGACTGCAAGTTGTTAACTCCGCAGGGGGATCTTGCCAAGCTCGATGCCCGATCGCGACCAATCACAGACCTCTCCCATCCCATTGTAAAAAATTCCCGGATCGCATTGGGAAATCTGAAGATATATACTTGGAGCCATACCAATTTGCCACGTGGAATTAAACTTTGTGCCTATTGGAAAACTGTTGCACAATGCTAATCGCTATACCATGATTGGAACAATAAATCGAATACCTGTTTTTGTTAACACAAAAAGATAAAATAGTCTAATATTATTAAACACGAGAGGACGCTCCTATTTAAGTATTTGTCTATAATGTAGAAATTATTTCTCCCTAAAAGCTCCTCCAATGCTCTTTTTCTTCTTGATATTCTAAGTTAGAGAAAACATCGCAGATTTAAGAATATTGTCTTTTTCTTTTTTTTTGGATTTGTTTACAGTGACTGGTAACCAGATAAAAGTCACCGTTCGGTCCTGCGAGCCCCCACCGATGAACTTTTGTAAGGAGTAGCCCGTTTCTATGTCGTGGACAAGTACGCCAGTGGATAGAGGTCAAACACCCACCAAACTGTTTCATCAGGGACTTTTTTTGCCCTCTACAATTAACTGTAGGAAGAATGGGGTTGAATGAGGGACACGTTGAAAGGGCGAATCGAAACTGCGTAGACCCTTGTTTGGAAAGCGGGGGATGTCTTGGGACGTAACCAGAAAGTACTCACCGAAAATAGTAAGCCTAGGTCGTGCTTACGCTCGCACAACATAACACCGGAATTTAGTAGTCGACTTTTAATTAAAGTGCTAGCCAGAATGAATGAATGTTTGAATGTGAAGCGTACTGATGCACGAGGTAGAGGGCGGACATTCTATTTCTGATCTGGCTCTTGAAAACCCAATGCGTTCAGGCGGTCGAGTAAGAGTCGGGAATTATTCGCGGACCCTTTGATACTGACCAAATGTGGACTGGTGAGATTTTGTAGGGAGTAGTCTGACGGACAGGGACGCACTGCTTGAGGTCCTCGCCCAACTCTTCCATCACGATAGAATTCTAGCGAGTACCCTCTGTAAGGAAAAGCGTGATGAATGAGGGGCGTGGCGCATTGAAAGGCGAGTCGAAACCGCGTAGACCCTGGTTGGAAAGCGGGGGATAGCGGTGGAAGTAACGTGAAAGCATCACGGAAAAATAGTGAGCCAAGATTGTCCTTGCGCTCAAACAACATAACACCGAAATTTGCTATTCGGGTTTTGGTGAAAGTGCTTGTGTTGAGTACCTGCGGACCCCTACGCCGTTTAAGTATTGCTCTCTGGCGATATTCTAGCAGCATGCTCGCCGAGGCGCGCCTCCGCCGTCTGGTGCTGGCGCTTTTTCCATAGTTCATAATTCCCTTTTTGCGCCATGAGTACGCTTCAGGCTGTACTAGTAAAACCACCGCTAGTCGGCTTCGTGTGAAAGTGACGAGAATGAATGCATGGTTGAATGTGAAGCGTGGTGTTCCAGGACGGATTATTCTATTTCTGATATGGTTCTTGGCAACCTAATGCATGCAAGCGGTCGAGTTCAATAGTCATGGGGAAACAACTCCGCTCCCGGGCATGGGCTGAATGCGTTGACCAGAGACTTTACAAGCCGGAATCACGCATTTTACTTCTCATGGCTTCTCAACCCTACCTGAATATTTGATCCATAACGGTACATTACGTGATCCTATATAGCGGCCGACGAGACAAAAACAAATACAGCCCGGCCAACTATAGCTCCAAAACAGCCTGTTTCAATAAATAGCGCAAAGGTGAATGTCCCTCAATGGATTCCTATAGCTTGTCCCATTCGGAGAGATCGCTACGAAAAAATTCTTAAAACAAGAAAGCACATTAGCTCCGGACAAGCACCTCACGGCAGGACGAGGGAGATCTGAACAAGCCCCTGCCAAGAAGTCTAAGCGTAACTGTAAACTCGTGGAGAGGAGGGGGAAGCTAATGCTTTGCTGAGTTCACCCGAAGTCTTAGCGTAACTGTAAACTCGGGGAGGGGAGGGGAAGCACCATTAGCTTAGCTGAGTTCACACAAGGGGGAGGGGAGGGAAGGGAGGAGCGGAATGAATCCCTTCCCTCCGGGTAAAGATACTGCTTCACAAAATGATTCACTCATAAAGCGTTAACCCGTACTCCGATGCCAGTCCAATGCTACTTTTTGGCAATATTCTAGTAGAATGTAAACCGAAAATCGCCGCTACCGCCCTTTTTCTTGAATGATTCTCATACCGTAGCTCGCCCGCGTAAGACCAGGCAAGTGGCAAGCAACCATCAGCTCATTTAGCCAAGCTGAATCCAGACCAGGCACGGGCAAGCAACCATCAGCTCATTTTCGCCCAGCAAAATCCACTACCAACTGACAAACTATTTTTAGAACATCCCTCTTAATTGTAATTCAATAAAAATACGAAGCATTTCCTAAAAAAGAAACACTTGTCGAACAGAACTAAACCAATTCATTCTAAACAGGAAGAGCGTTTCTGAGTTGAAATATGCTGGGGTTTTGTCTTCCCCGGACATTCGTGCTTCGGCTCTAACTCATCGCCTGGTACACCTCTGGTCATTGAGCGCTTTGGGTTTCGGGATTCCGTTGGTTCTCGTTGGCCTCGGGAAGTGTTCCGCGACCACCCTGACCGTCTGACCTCGTTATTTACCCGTTTTAAATTAGTTGCTGTGGCGTACGCTGCGTTGATGTCGGACAGTTCGCGGAACAACTCCCTGTCGGGAGTTGTTCCGCGAACGCCCTGACCGTCTTCAATCGTTGTTTACCCGCTTAAGTTTCCTGCTGTGGCGCATGAATGCCGCTTTGATGTTGGAGGCGCGAGTTCTTCGCCGCACTTAGTCTTTTTTTCCCCTCGGGGTTTTTTCTTTCAGCCTCAAATTAAACCATTCGTCGATGTCGGAGGCGCGCGATCTTCGCCGCGCTTATATTTTATAGCCGATCTAGAAGCTGTGTACTGAACTGCTGTTGTTTTGGAGACCATCTCTCCTCAGCCACTTCAATTCTTACCAAGGTTCTTACCGGCGTTTTACTGGATAGGTGGATTCACAAGCCATTAAAAAAAATGGGCGGTACTACGGTGGTGTCTTTGGAGTCTAGTTCGTTTTCTGGTACGACGGTGCTCAAGTTCTTTCCCGCACTATTCCTCGTTTCTCTGCTTTCCTGGAACCTCATTCCGTTCTTAGATAAACGCTTTGAGCAAACGGGATCAGAATCTGGTTCCGTGGATACTGACTATTTCAGGCTCGTTACTTTTCTCGTCGTGGGGAATATTCCGTACGACTAGAATCATCTTGCACTACCGGAAATGATCTCCTTTGGAATCGTACTGAAAAGAGGAGAAAGCACAGAGCTGAGCTGTCTGGTAGTTCAGCAACCCCCACTGTCAATCCTGACTAGAACTCAGGCTAGCCATTTGGTGTCCGCTCCAAATGGCTTTCACCTGCAACTTCTTCCCGAATAATAGTTTTGGAGCCTGGTAATGTTCTACCATGATGTAGGCACTGAGGTAACCCTGGCAAAGGAGATTCTGAGGAATTGTTCCCGCTAAAGCGCTGAAGCTGGCAAGGTACGAACTTGGCCCTCTCCTGATCCATCAAATCTGGTCAACGAGGAACCAGAATCTGATTCAGTTCCCTCGGGCTAGGAGCCGAGGGGCAAGTACCTTAGAACTTGCTGCTCAGGTTCGAGCTGTCGCGGGGAAGAAGAGGGAACGAATCTGATTCGCAAGACATCTCAAGCTTTCTTCATCTAGAACCTCTTTTGGATGTATTGCTCTTGATATTGCTATAGGTGGAGGCTCTGTTTACAGTTCTCAGGTCTTGTTTTCTTGCTCTACTGGAGACTTTGGGACTATCTCTGTGATCAGAACAATGGGGTGGAGACTTTTTCAGGTCAGTAGCGAAAACGGTCTGCGTGGACCGATCGACAATGGGTATATGAGCACCTCCGTCGCTAGCGGCATCAGAAGTACTTCAGACATGAGGTGACAAGAATGCAACTAAAGAAACCAAAGAGGCTGAGGTAGTAGAGGCAGATGAACGGAAGACTTTGAGTTTTCTTAGCGAACAAACAAGAATCAATGACTTTCAGAAGCGCTTCGTGGTGTATGCTTTCGGTGTTGGCACTGCTTAGCGTCTCGGATGCAGTACCTAGCAGCCAGCATGAGAGGTCAGTGCTTCCGGAGCATCTCAACGCGGTAAGCAGACAGGCAGAATGTGATGGTGTAGGACCGCTCCCGGAATTCCTGCAGCTGAATCGGATCCCGGGAATAAAATCCAACTGCGTGAAGCTCGGAGACGTGTTGACGCTCCCTGGCAGTCTGAGTGAGTATGGCGTAGCTAACTCGGCCAACTCGGATTCCCAAGCGGTGGACATTATGAGAAGCATCATCGATCCCACCCAGGCATCGATCAAGGCTACCCTGCAGATGCTTACTGACAGGGCGAACAATAACATCTGCTTCGGAAACTTCGAAGGCGGTGAGCTCAAGGCGAAGATGGACATCGATCAAGACCCTATGTTGTTCAACAAGTGCAAAGAGCTGCCTGTTTTGAAGGGATCAGAGTGGTCTGTATTCGCGTTCGCGATTACTACACCGTTCCCAGGATGTCTTACGGCCGGGAACGGGACTGCAGCATTTTGTGCGGCCGTCAGTATCTGCCCCGACACCGGACTTCCCTCTGTCGCAGTCGCCATCAACGCTATCGCTCTCGAGTGCCTTGGACAGAATATGGTGGCCCTTGACGGAGGAATCACCGCCGGTCTTACCAAGGTCGCATCCTATGGCCTCGATTTTATCACCTTTGGATTCTCCCTGAGCAACTCGCTCGTTACCAAGGCCTACGTTTACACCGGGCAGGAACCCAGAAAGTACAAGTTCATCACCTACGAGATCCACGGCATCTACCAAGACTCCATCCGTTTGAAGCTGAAGCTAGAAAAGTTCAAGCTGCCGAAGGTGATCGACCTTTCCGGCGGACAGAAACGAATTATCTCTGTGAAGGGAATTGAAAATGTCAAGTTTGAGAACACAGTCAAGTCGTTCGTGCCCGGCACCGATTCCGAAGGTTGGGATACCGATATGCTCGACCTGCTTGACTCAATTACAGATGTGACGATCCAGGCCGCTCTGATCATTGAGCTCAAAATGAAGTTCAAATTCTCTGCCGTCAAGGCGCTGCAGAAGATCCTTCCGAACTCCAACTCGATGACCTTGGGACAGATGAACATGTTCTTCACCACCGGAGCAGTGACCCCACCAGGAGACGAATACACGGACATGGTCCTCAAGCCCGGAATTTACGCGTTCATCGGAAGCAATGCCGTTCCTGCCGTGCTCAAAGGGCTTTTGGAGTATACTCTTCAATTCGTTGGAAGCATCCTCGACCTGTTCGACTGGATTCCCTTCAAAATCGACTCGAAGGACCTCCTCAAAAACTTTGACGTCGGGGCATCGGACAACTTCGCGTTTGGGTTCACCGCGAACACGGATCATACTGCACTCGTACTCAACGTACCGTTGCTATTCGACTTCCTGGGTTACGTCACCATTGAGTGCAAGACCGACTATTCGTCGCTGAAGTGCTCGGTTTCAGGCGAGTTCAACACCAAGTTCTTCGAAGCCATCGGCGAGGCGATCGCGGAGGGAGTCCTATGGATCATCAAGGAGACTGATGAGTTCTTCAACGATATTGGAAACACCATCGGAGCTGCTTTCGAGGATGCTTTTGAGGGTACTGTCAGCGCCTTCTCCGAGGAGAACCTGAAGGCTACTGCTAAACTGATCGAGAAAGGCGCGCTCAGCATTGGAACCGACATCAAGGACGAGCTCGAAAACTGGGCCAAGTGGTGCGACACCGCGTTCAATGATTTCGGTGACTCCATCGCTGATCTCGCGACCGACGCTATTCATGAGATCTCCGGTTTTGGAAAGGGTATTGTCGATGATGCCGAGGACGCTTTCAACAACCTCGGAAAGGAGCTCGAGAAGGCCGCAGACTTTCTCGGAAAACAGTTCTCTTGCCCAGGAGATGGTGTCATTCTATCCATCGCCGGATGCAATGATTGCTGTCTACCGATGAACGATGCGGTGAATGCCCTGCGGCGAGCTGGAAACAAAATCGAGAGGGCCTTAAACGATATCATCAACGAGCTCAGCAACATCGCCAACGACGTTGCCGAAGTATTCTATAAGGAGAGGAGTAGCTTCAGTTACTCAAAGACGAACGACAAGGACGAGTACGGCTGCGACATACTGCTGGTCAAGAAGACTGTGAAGAAGTACTTCCTCGGTATTAAGGTCAGTGAGACGACCAGAACCGTAGGAACTACCTCGGACGAGGAATGCGTCAAGGCCGCGCTCGAGAATGCCAAGGAGGTTATTGGAAAGTACAACGCTACAGAAGTCGCCGAGGAAGCATTCCAGGCTACCTATAGCCAACACAAAGACGCCATGTTCGGTGCTTCAATTACCAAGGAGGATCTACTTAGCTCTGCCGACTTTAAGTGCTCTCGTGAACTAGAAAGGGACCAGATGGTTTCTGGGACCAACTTTATGCCAGTATCCGTCACCTGCAGCGCCAAGTCTATTGGCTCTGACGGAACCTTCTCTGGACCCGTTGTCACGATCTCTCAGACAAAGACCATCGACATGTCCAACGCTACGAGCAGAGGGCAAGCCATTTCCATACTCTGGAACGATGTTAAATCCGAGCTTGCCGAGAAAATTACCCCGACCATCGTTCGACGGAGATAAATTACTGTGAACCGCAATGTTCCTATTGGTATCAACTTGGTGCGACTACAATTTATGGATTCATAAATAGAAAATTTTCTGGGTTTTAACTGTTAGATCCTTGCTTGCTTTCTCCATAGCTCCACACCACGGAGCTTGGACAGCCGATATTCTTTCATCCAATTGTCTCTGATATATGCTTTGCGGTTCAAGCTCCAATCAGTGTCAACATGGGCACTGCAGGGAGCTTTCCGCTGAAACCAGATACTCCTCTGTCCCAGGCTCTCCGAGAGTCCTGCTGCGGGTAAAACAACAGTTAGAGAAAGGTTTCCCTAGATTCTAGAACGTTTGAAAGGTCGAAGTCTTGTTTTCGGCACGAACGCTGTGAAACGCGCCCAAACCCGCCGACATCCACGGATCTTGAACCTGTTATACCGCCAACTTCGGCCAATAGTGCGGGCAAGGCGGTCTTGGAATGAATGAATTTATTTAATCGGAGGCTGAAAGAACCAAAAACTGGAGGGAACAAGAAAGGCTAAGAGCGGCGACGCGAAAAATTGCGCATGAGAAGCCCCTGCCGCAGACTACCGAAATACTGAACGCCGAGTGGCTGACCTCGTGGCCATCTGTGACGATAGTGCCGTACGACGTACGTTGATCTTGCTGCTCCTAATCCTCAGGCTAGCCCCGCTATTTTCCGACTGCAGGAGAGCGCCGTGGATTTTGTCTCTGCGAGTACAAAGCGCCCCTTACCTTCTTAGGTTCATGCGGACTGCTGAGAGGTCTTCGAACGAGGCGTCACACTCGCTTCAAGTACATTCTCAGCGAATGTTTGACTCGGGTAGGGCATACGGTTGAGGTGGAATCGGAACTACCCAGATCGGTCTCGGATAGGGCACCGCCCCGCTGTATCGCAGATCTCCTCGTCTCCGACGCTCAGCATATGTTGACCTCGCGATTGCACGCCCTGTGGCAAGCGCCCATCTCACGGCTGCCGCCCGCCACCGGGGAGCAGCGTCTTCGGCCCTTCGCCGCGTGAAGGAACGACGGTATGCTGAGAGTATGGCCAGTCTTCCTCGCGCTGAGGGTCGCTCTTACCGGTTCCAGCCTTTCATTGTTGAAAGCTTTCGTCACGCGGAGAAGGCGGGTTTGGAGTGGTCGCGGAAATGTTTCACTGAGCATCCTGCTGAATACTTGGAACTTTTGCGGCGTTTAAGTGTCTCTCTGTGGCGATATTCGAGCAGCATGCTTGCCGAGGCGCGCCATCGGCGCCTGGGTTTGCACGCTTCCCTACCTAGTTCTTGGTTCCTTTTCACGGTTTGCGTAGCGCTTTAGACTATGCTAATAAAGGGTGATGTGATTCAACATAGCCTCACCTGGGGCCAACACAGTGCCGCTCACACAGTCATGCTCAATTCTCCTCTCACGCCGCCTACCACTGCCGCTCGTCTCCGCGGCATGGGAGGCCACCTCTCGCGCTTGTGGTTAACCACTCTACCGTCGTCATTGAGTTATCGTCTCGATGCTTTCCAGTTCCGTTCTGCCGCACGGATCTATCTCGGTTTGCCACAGGCTCCGTGGCACTCTAATCGGCCGTCTTTCTGTCAGGGATGTGAATGAATGGTTTAATCGGAGGCTGAAAAAAAAACCCCGAGGGGAAAAAAAGACTAAGCGCGGCGAAGTACTCGCGCCTCCAACATCAAAGCGGCATTCATGCGCCACAGCAGGAAACTTAAGCGGGTAAAAAACGATTGAAGACGGTCAGGGCGTTCGCGGAACAACTCCCGAAGCCAGCGAGAACCAACAGAGTCCATGAACCCAAAGCACTCAATGATCAGGGGTACCAAGCGATGTGCTAGTGCCGAAGCACGAACACCAGGGGAAGACAAAGCCCCCGCGTATTTGATCTCTTTGCGGCGTCTCATGCTGGCGGCGGCAGATCCACGGCGCTCCCCCGCAGCCGGGAGATAACGACTAGCTTGAGGGTTAGGAACAGCAAGATCAACGTATGTGGTACGGCGGCTGTCGTCACAGGTGATCACCAGGTCGGCTACACGACGTTCATCATTTTGAAAGTCCGCGACGGGTAAAGGGCACACGTTCGATTTCCAGACCGGCTTGCCCTGACTATAGGCCGAAGTTCCCGGTATAACAGGTTCAAGATCCGTGTATGGCGGCGGGTTCGAGCACCTTTCACCGCCGGGCAACTAGCGAGCAGGTGGGCGCCAAAATCTGCGTTGTCTTCAGTCTGAGAGCAGAGAGGGCACGATGAACCCATCTCGTACGGCCAAGGGGGCTGATGTAAGCCGAGGTATAAGCGCAGTGAAGTACGCGCTTCGAAATCCGACAGTGTGAGTGGCGGAAAGGCTGGTACGGTCATGAGCCACTGAGAGCTAATAACCCCTCCAAGACTACGTAGGCGGGCGCGAGCGCGAGAAGATGAGACCATCTGCGCGAGGAGTCGGCCATATGCAGCACGGTGCAAGTCCCAAGAAAGGATATTTTGCAGCGCATCCGTGCGTGCTTGAGCTCGGCTCCCAGCGCGCTGGGAATCATCAGGAGGATCAACTGGAACTTCTTCTTCTGCGGCAACCACTGGGTCAATCTCCCCTAGAACAGGTTCAGGCGCAGGACGAATCCCCGGGGCGGAGCCTCGAGAGCGGTCAAATACAGCTCGCCAGTCAGGAAGACGGGGTTGAACGGTTTCGGGGAGACTAGTACAGGAATTCAGGGCGGTTTGGAGCTCCAGAAACAAGTCTTGGGCGCTTTCCGGTACGCTGGGAAGCAAGACACCCCGCGAGAGGCTCGCCATCAAATTGCGGAACTTCGAGATACCCAAGCTGCTCAAAGTGGGAAGTGCGGTTCCCCAGGCCCCTACTGCGGCTGCAGGTTGGACCACAACACGGTTGCAGAGGCCCAGTCCCCCCAATCGCAATGGGAGGCCTACCTGGGCGCGCACAACATCACAGGTGGGTCGCGGCAGAGCGCTCAGCTCTTCATCGAGAAAATACCCCAGGTCACGGAAACTTTCAGCATCCGCACGAGTTGCCAACCACCGGCCCCAATGAGTTGGAAGTGAGCGAAGCCAATAGGTTAACCGCTGACTGCAACAATACCGAAAAAGCAACAACGAGCACTGGAGAAAGCCCGGAGGTAGCCGTCGAAGCTCTGCAACCAGCTGTCTGTGCTTACTGAGGAGCTGCAGCAACTCGCCTTCAACGAAGGACGGCGACCCGTAGGGGATGCCTAAGTGGACAAAACCATCCGGTCTCCAAATATCCTGGAACGACGCAGGTACCTGCTGCTCTTGTGCAGCTACACCTCCCCAGTAGAACGATTTGTGATGATTAACCTCCAAGTCAACCCGCGAAGCCAAGGAGCGAAGACGATCATAAGCGAGCGCTAGAGTATCAGGGGGCCCCAGGAGGCACACGTCGTCGTGGTATGCAACCGTACGAACCTGCGGGAATTCGGAGCGAAGACAAAGCAAGACGAGTTGTAGTCCACAAGCATGTAGGAAAGGGGACAAGGGATCACCCTGTTGTACCCCTGTGCGCGCCGCAAACGTGTGTGAGGAAGCGCCAAGGGTGTCATAGGTAGCCCCACGACCAAGCGGAGAATAAAGTCTACTAACAAAGGGAAATCCTACAGGGAAGACTTCGCGCACCACGTGCATGAGAGCCGGACGAGAGAGGCGGTTGAACGCATTGGTAAAATCTACAGAGAGGAGCCCGGAATCTGGGGAGTACGCCATTTCCGAACGGAGTAAAACAGACAACAACTCACAGCCACCACGATAGCCCACGCCTAACTGCACGTGCCCAAAGAAACGGCGGGATTCGGGAACCAGGATTTTCACTAACCATCGCGCCGCCAATTTGCGGACCACCTCAACCAGGCCAATAGGGCGAATAGCAGGGCTCGAGGCCGTGTGGCCGGGCTTCGAAAGCAGACACAATTGCGAACGCCCGACCAAGAACCACGCACACTCACACAGGGGATCACCATTCACAAGCGCTTCGACCACCCACGCCAACGCCTTCAAACCTTCATCACTTAAGAAACGGAGATATTCCACCTGCAGCCCCGAGGGCCCTGGGGAACGGCCCTTCGGAGCATCATGAACCAACTCACGCACCGCCTCCAGATTGACCACTAACCGCGCACTGGGATGTGGCGCGGCGCGGTACTCTTCCAACACTGATTCAAACGAGGAGTCCCAAGGGGAGCCTTCCGAGGGAAAGAGCAAACGGAGCGGTGAAGAAAGATCATCGGAGTATGGAACCACAGGTTGCCGCTGCTGGAGGATCCCGGCTGCCCGCCGCAGATCACCGCCTGCCACCGCGTGACGCGCCCGATTCTGTCGAGAAGACCTAAAAGCTGAGGGAGCACTAGGAGAAAAGGAAGAGAGAGAAGCGAAATAAAGACGTTCGAGGTCCTCAAAGTCGCCGGAAAGGAACATTTGCAGTTTTCGGCGAGGGTGGACCCGGCGAGGATGTGGGTTGAGGGGGACGGTAGAGGAGGTGAGCACGAGGCGGGAAAAAAAGAACAAGAGTTCCCAGCGAAGAGAGCAGTGAGGGTTCGCGGCGACCTGCTGCCAGAGAAAATCCAACACCAATCCTAGGGGCTTATGAAGTCGACGAGGGAGCCGTACGGCCGTGCTCTGACGACAAAGGGGAAGGGAACCGTCCGGGTAGGAGGCGACAATGTGCGAAAACCACGAGAGAACACGCTCATGCCAGGCTGAGCGGTCACTGGTAAACAGGGGTAACCGGGACGACACGCACGCGGAGGAGGAAGACTCAGACATCGGGCCTCCCCTCAGTCGGGAAGGCAGATCGAATATCCGGAGGAGGTGCCTCGGAGGGAGGCTCAGGAGCGGCACGACGTTTACGTGGGGGGCGCACGAAGGAACTAAAAGACCTGAAGAAAGTAGACACAGGGTTTTCAGCAGCGGAGTCTTGACTGAGGGTGTCCAGAGCCAGCGGATTCGGAGAGGCCGATGGTGCTTCTGCCATGTCGGTGTCACGAGCCTCGGAGACAGGGCGAGGGGAGGAAGGGTGCTCAAGAGTCGGCGGCAGAAGGTCAAACGCAGGGTGGGCTTCCAGCAGGGTGGCCTCAGTGGAGAGGAAGGCCTCTAGCGCGGTGCAGAGGACCCCGCGAGGAGGAAAACGCGCGAAGAGGCTCGCCTGTATGCGCGAGAGCCGCGCCGCATGAGTGTGTAGCGCGACAACCGAAGCCTGCGAGGCATCCAGGTTTTTCAAGGCCGACGGAGGAACCCAGCCGGCGTCAAAACGATCGAACTCGACAAACAAAGAGACATGAGGACGAGTCAGTATCATGTTGGCCAGAGCAGAGCGCTGGGGCGCGGGGGTGGTTACAAGCGATTGAAGGAACTGGTAAACCGAGTCAGTAACAAGAAAACAGGCATGAGGGCCCGTGAAGTCCACATATAGGAATTCAGACGGGGCGACCCCAAGGGAGGAAGCCATGGTGTGGCGAAAATCGCGGTAGTGGACGGGCGCGCGGCCCCGACCACGAGAGGGGGTCTGGGGACGCACGTTCGTCATCCAAACAAAGTGGAACGGAGATAGTTGGCGAGAAGAGTCAAAAGGGATGTGTTGTGGCATCATACGCACCATTGCCGTCGTGCGTTGTTCAGAAGAGCCCCTGCGCAGGACCTGCGAATAGGTCGCACGTGGGGCACTGGAGGGAGAAGGATTCGGGCCGGACGCGGGCCCAGGAGGCGTCTGTCCTTGAATAGGGGTAGGCCAGTCGGAATCAGGAATGACCGGAGCGGAGCGCTCGGGTCGGGTGGAGGCAGGCCCCGCTGTACCGTGCGGATCCGCGGGGACGGGCACCGGGGGGTATGGGGCAGGCGCGGAGGCGGAGAAGCGCCTCAAATAGGCGATCAGCAGGGGCAGGCGGTGTTCCTGGGAAGCAGTCACAAGAAGACTCGTCAGTTTCGAGCAGATCATGGGCTAACTCGTCAGCGCAGTCCGTGAGGGTGGCCGCGGTACTAAACCCGCCCACGCTGAGCTCCACGCGCGCTGAGAGAACGGCTCCGTCCGCCGGAATGGGTGGGGAAACCCCAACCATAACGATTGGATGTGAGAGCCGGATTGACGCTTGTGGCTACCACTTCCTGGGTTCCTGCGGACTGTTGAGAGGTCTCCGTACGAGGCGTCACACTCGCCTCAAGTACATCCTCAGCGAATTTTTGACTCGGATAGGGCATACGGTTGAGGTTGAGTCGGAACTGCCCAGATCAATCTCGGACTCTGCACCGCCCCGTTGTATAGCCGATCTCCTCGTCTCCGACGCTACTGCCAGACGCTCAACATATGTGGACCTTGCGATTACCTGCCCCGTGGCCAGCGCCCACCTCACCGCAGCCGCCCGCCGCCGGGGGGCCGCGGCTTCAGCCCTTCGAAGAGTTAAGGAACGACGGTATGCTGAGAGCATGGCCAGTCTGCCTTGCGCTGAGGGTCGCTCTCACCGGTTCCAGCCATTCATTGTGGAAAGCTTTGGTCACGTGGATAAGTCGGGTTTAGAGTGGTTGCGGAAATGTTTTGCTGAGCATCCTACTGAATACTTGGCGCTCTTGAGGCGTTTAAGTGTCTCCCTTTGGCGATATTCCAGCCACATGCTTTCCGAGGCGCGCCATCGGCGCCTGGGGTTGCATGCTTCCCTCCCTAGTTATTAGTTCATCTTCACGCCTTGCGTAGCGCTTCAGGCTATGCTAGTAAAGTCCAGTCCAATAAAGCCAAGCCAGTATAAAGCGCACGGGCAATGTCTCTCAAATGAGGTTCTACCGATGAGCGACTATTGCTGGTTGAAAACTATTCCAACCGCGCCCGTTCACTACATGTGACCGTGGCAATTTTTGGCTACAACTCTCCCCCTGTTTGAGTGTCGTTTTTTCATCTCTCCGGCGGGATCGCCACATCGGCCGTCTTTCTGTCAGGGATGTGAGAGCCGGATTGACGCTTGTGGCTACCACTTCCTGGGTTCCTGCGGACTGTTGAGAGGTCTCCGTACGAGGCGTCACACTCGCCTCAAGTACATCCTCAGCGAAGTTTTGACTCGGATAGGGCATACGGTTGAGGTTGAGTCGGAACTGCCCAGATCAATCTCGGACCCTGCACCGCCCCGTTGTATAGCCGATCTCCTCGTCTCTGACGCTACTGCCAGACGCTCAACATATGTGGACCTTGCGATTACCTGCCCCGTGGCCAGCGCCCACCTCACCGCAGCCGCCCGCCGCCGGGGGGCCGCGGCTTCAGCCCTTCGAAGAGTTAAGGAACGACGGTATGCTGAGAGCATGGCCAGTCTGCCTTGCGCTGAGGGTCGCTCTCACCGGTTCCAGCCATTCATTGTGGAAAGCTTTGGTCACGTGGATAAGTCGGGTTTAGAGTGGTTGCGGAAATGTTTTGCTGAGCATCCTACTGAATATTTGGCGCTCTTGAGGCGTTTAAGTGTCTCCCTTTGGCGATATTCCAGCGACATGCTTTCCGAGGCGCGCCATCGGCGCCTGGGGTTGCATACTTCCCTCCCTAGTTATTAGTTCATCTTCACGCTTTGCGTAGCGCTTCAGGCTATGCTAGTAAGGTTTTGCTGAGCATCCTACTGAATATTTGGCGCTCTTGAGGCGTTTAAGTGTCTCCCTTTGGCGATATTCCAGCCACATGCTTTCCGAGGCGCGCCATCGGCGCCTGGGGTTGCATGCTTCCCTCCCTAGTTATTAGTTCATCTTCACGCCTTGCGTAGCGCTTCAGGCTATGCTAGTCCAGTCCAAGTAAAGTCCAGTAAAGTCCAGTATAAAGCCAGTATGAGACGTCGGAAAGAAGTGAAACATGCGGGGGCTTTGTCTTCCCCAGGTATTCGTGCTTAGGCTTTAGCTCATCGCCAGGTAATTCTCTTCATTGAGTGCTTCGGGTTTATGAAACCCTCCTTTGGTTCTCGTTGGCTTCGGGAGTTGTTCCGCGGACGCTCTGACCGTCTCTCCTCGTTGTTTACCTGTTCACCGTGCCGTATGAACGCTGCTTTGACGTTGGAGGCTCGCGATCTTTGCCGCGTGTAGTCTTTTTTCCCCTCGGGGTTTTTTCTTTCAGTCTCCGATTAAACAAATGCATTCTTTCATTCAAGACTGGGAGAGCGGGATAAATGACAAGGAACACTCTCCCATGGCGCTATTCCGGAAAAATCATACGATTACTGGTTAGTAAGGAAATTCAAGGAGGGAGAGCCCCAGCCTTATGCTGCTTACTCAGCGGTATCCTGCATGTAAGAGTCAAGCCAAAGGGCCTCGCCTCCCGTATTCCAGGTGTTGGAATTCTGGCTCTTACATTGAATAGTGATCGTTTCCGGGTGTTAAACTGTTAAACCGTCACTTTCGATTTAATGGTTTTTCCATGCGCGTAATGAATCATAGCAACCGTCTATTAGCGACATATGGGGCTCGGTATAAGATCCCAAGTCCGAGTAGTGTAAGAGAGAATAGAGCAGGGGATGAAATGGAGGAGAGATTTGCAGTAAAGGCAAAAGTTGAAATTCTTGAGACGGGTGAGTTCTTAAGTGGATTGTATCTCTTGCGTATTGGTGTGAGCTTCAACATCGAATCGCATAGAACGGTTAGCGGGAAGGAGTTTCACGAACGCGGAATTGTCCATCATCATATGTTTATTCAGAGCCTAACTAACCTGAGAATTGTTCATGCCGAACCCTCTTTCTCCGGCGATTTTGGAACGCGATTCATCAGATATTGCTCGGAGGATTCCAATAAGTTTCTACGCTTAGGTTGTGTATTTCTTCTGACTTAGGTTTGAAATATTTGTAGGATCAAATCTCCACGTTCTGCAACACCCGACCAAACCCTTTTTCAATCTATTAAGAAACTATTTTGACTGTGCGTACGCACAGTCAAGATGATCCACAGTACGCCAATCAGAAAGAGCTGCGTTTCACTATCTATCCAATCAACGGAAGATGGAAACCAATATTGATTGATACAAATCCACTTACAGTCCCAAATGATTCTATTCCTTTGATTCTACTTACCCTCCGTATAAAAATCTTTTGTCCGCATATGTATCCATTTTGGATATGTTTTTCAGCATTCCTAATAGTTTGGCCTTAATTTTCAGGGGTAATAGATAGTTTTGTTTTAGATACTCTGCGGATAGATAGTTGGCTATGTTGATCCTGAGCGAACCAACTGAACACGAGTTCGTTGACAGACATATCCAATCATAACGTTTTATTAGGTTCTTTTGACATTTTTTTGTGTTATTTATTTATTTGAAAACCGAATGTTGAAAGATGGAAAAGCGACTGGTGCCAATTCCAAAACAAATTCTTACCCCTAATTTGTGAAATCTGTTTTTCGTCCATGTGCAGGGAAAACAAATCTTCTATATGAAAATAATTCGTTTACAAATTCATTCTACCCTCCAGTTTGTGCTGAACGACGGAAAATGGGCTGTCATATGGTAAATATTGACTGAGGATAAATCTTTAATATAGATATTTGACTGACTTATCGCGGTTTGCTTGTTTGGAGACCATTGACGTTGTGCTGCGGCAACCGAACTTTTGCCAAAGATCGAGACTATGGTTCTCAGCTCGGTAGACCGACTTACTCAATGAATTCTTACTAAGGTACAGAACGATATCTAGCTATCCTCCTGTCCAGAGTTCGTTCTCAAATGTGTACAGATAGGGGTTCCGCTCTCGCCCTAACTTTCCCTCTGTCTTGAAATCCAGCTTGTCTGGATTTTTTTTGGGGGGGGGGGGAGGCGAGGCGTGGGATGACTGGCTCTGACTCTAGTGAGATATGTATATGCTTCTAGAGCGCTCAAAGACGGCTTCTAAGGGCCAATTCTCTAGTGGTCGTTTCGCTTAGTTTTCCGGCGCGACTGTCTCGCCAAAACTCTTACTTCCCACCGAACCGATTGGACTTCACCTGGATCTGCCCGTTAAGAACGGGACAGCTACTGTCAGTGTACAGATTGCCCAAGTTTAGCGCGGTTGAGATTCTTGAAAGAGTGTTGAGCTTTTAGAGTGTACTCTTTTTTTTAGGGTATTAAGCTTGTTCTATCACGCGTCTTTCGGGGCAAAAGGTTGTTCGCAGAATCCGTGTATTGAAAGGATCTATGTCTCTTAGAGGACGGTAGCTTTTGACTGAAGAAATTTGCTGCTTGGATCTCGTCTCTACCCGAGAAGATTGGAGATAACCATTTAGGGCTGAGAACACCATTTAGGGCTGAGAACACCCCCGCTAGAGGTTCTGCAGTCTGTTCTAGCGGGGTGTGTACCCGGAAACATGTCTCCGAGCTTTGTCTCTATATTAAATCTTTTGTTAGCCCTTTTCTTTTGGTGTATTTTGCTTGGATTTATTGTCCCATGTAGGAAAGGCCCCGCAAGGTTGTTGCTTCCTTCGGCTAATCTATTGTTTCCAGCTGTATGAGTTCACAGATTCGCGAAGGTACGCTCTGCAAATAAGAGACAGAATAGCAAAGCTTTTCTCCCCAAGCTGTAATGGGGAGCGCCACATCTTATTTTACTAGATTCTCACCAGAACTTGGTGATATTTGGCTATGTCAGTGCACTGGAATAGTTGAAAGTATTAACCACCGGGACTAGGGGAAATATCTAAAGTCTCTCATCGTAACGAATGTGGACGCTCGAACATCGGATTGTGATATGAAAGGTCTTTTTTCGTTTAGGACGAAACGGCTTCTTGCGGAAGCTCTGGGTAGAATTATTGAGATGTTCCGGTTACCCACGGACTATCTCTCTCTTGTCAGCAACCAAACGTAGCGCTAAGGCTCAAAAGATAGAGTGGATAGTAAGGGGAACCCTCCACCGGCAGTACCTTTCACGGACATCTCCGAGGTAAAGGGCTTCTCAGCTCCACACGATTCCAAAACGCTGAGGAAACCTGTACATGAACAATGTACGGACACTCGATTCTAGCACGCTAGCGCGGCTTCGAATAGTCCATCATCTGTTTGCCCCATTTTGATCCATTTTCCATTCAACAAGTGATGCTTTCTCTGTGCATCCGAAGCTTACGACCCGTCCTTTGCAGCTGAACATTCAGTAATTTTTATTTTTTTTGAGCTTCCTTCCGCCATGAAGACTCATCTTCGAAGTAGTTATGTGGCCGTCTTGGGAACGTCACGTCTCCAATCTCTTTGATGATGGTCTAGGGACAAAACTAAACACACTAGTACCTACCCCACACTCTTATCTTCTTTCTATGTAGGCACCAGACAAACTGCCTGACTAGGGTTGCAACGTTCTGTGGAACCAAACCGATCTCGTTCCCACTGAGACCAACACGGACAATCGCCGGTCCGGGGGTTTCTGGAATCCCAAAGAGTCAGGAGAAAGCTATAGCGGATCCGGTCACTCTGAAAGTGCAACGTTCGCAGTGTTAGTTTACAAGTTGAAGGCTCTTTTCCTTAATGAATTCGTGTTTTGAATCGCCTAGACAGTGGTGGCGGTGGTGGCGGTAGTTTTACTAACAGTAGTACCTAAACAGTCCGCCTCAGCTTCTTTTCCAAGCCAGCTTGGATAGGAGGTGGGTCTTTGCGGAATACGTACGCTTCCTTATTGAATCCCGATCGGCAAGCATGACTGTGCCTGACAAGAGTATCCACGAAGGCTCCACGGAGCTGGCTAGGTCCTCCGGAAGGATATTTATAGGGCCGAAAAGGCGTGATAGCTGGGAGACAGACGAGAGACTCAGTAGAAGCTAAGAGTAAAAGCTGAGAACAGAAGCTGAGAGCAAAAGCTGAGAGTTGAAGTCGACAGTTGAGGCCGAGAGTTGAAACCGAGAATTGAATCCGAAGGAGTGCAGATAATAAAGGATGAGGACTAGTGCACTAGCGTTTGCTGTAGTAGCGGCGATCGTCGTCGTCGCGCAGGCTTCTGATATTCATGGGCATCATGATAAATTCTATGAGACATGCGCAACTTTCACTGATATGTACAAGGACGTATTTCTGGAGGGCAATAAGAACGAAGTCTGCTATTTCCTCGTCACGAAGAGGGGCTTCCCAGTGGCCAAGGTTTGCGCGAGTATGAAGAACATCTTCGACAGGATTGACTACAAGAATCCGTTCAAGGGAAAGGAGAACTGCATCAGCTTCACTTTCCATGCCAAACCAGGGTTCCTCCTCAGCGGCGTGGCCGCCGGTGTCAGCAACAGTTTCAAGTCGGCAGCCAAGAACCCCTTCCAGTGCGCAGCGGACCTGGTATATCCACTTCCGGAGAAGACCATTTTCGTGTGCATGGATGAGGTCTACGTCCCTCCAGGACCCCACTACGATGGTTGCTGCAACACAAACATCGTCCTCACACCGAAGGTGACCGTCGTTAAGACGAAGAGGTACGGCGCGCCGCTCGGCTACTACAGGAAACTCCGAGCGGTTATGGCAGTTCCCAAGCCAGGAAAAGATGACTGCAAGTACGTGGGTGGTGCCGTGAGCTGCAGAGTTCCACTCTTCTGCAAGTACAAGATCGAGCATGACCACCACGATGATAAGGGAAAGGACCACGGTAAGGGCAAAAACGGAAGGGACTGAACCTTCCTCTCCCTGGTGATAGGGATGAGCAGCTAGCGTCCCGATGCGCTCACGATAGCTACAATAAAAACCTGGGGATTCCATTAAAGTTTTCTCGCTGCCCACTCCGTAGCCTGCCACTCTCTGCCATACTTTCGAGTATCCGCTCAGTACTTTCCCCCCGTCACTGCTCCACGCAGACATTCAGACAGTTTCCAATCCTCTCGGTACGACATTAGCGTCGCTAAAGTACGGAAAAGCATGCTGATGAACAGAGAGGATCAGGTTTATTGTCAGTCCCCACCCCTCAAGCTCCACCGGCTGCTCTCAGTTGGTCAACTACTACTGTTCCAACGCTGTGTTGCTAAAACCACCGCGCCTCAATCCCCCCAAAATGATGAACGCCGTGTAGCCGACCTGGTGATAACCTGTGACGACAGCCGCCGTACCACATACGTTGATCTTGCTGTTCCCAACCCTCAAGCTAGTCGTTATCTCCCGGCTGCGGGGGAGCGCCGTGGATCTGCCGCCGCCAGCATGAGACGCCGCAAAGAGATCAAATACGCGGGGGCTTTGTCTTCCCCTGGTGTTCGTGCTTCGGCACTAGCACATCGCTTGGTACCCCTGATCATTGAGTGCTTTGGGTTCATGGACTCTGTTGGTTCTCGCTGGCTTCGGGAGTTGTTCCGCGAACGCCCTGACCGTCTTCAATCGTTGTTTACCCGCTTAAGTTTCCTGCTGTGGCGCATGAATGCCGCTTTGATGTTGGAGGCGCGAGTACTTCGCCGCGCTTAGTCTTTTTTTCCCCTCGGGGTTTTTTTTTTTTTCAGCCTCCGATTAAACCATTCATTCAATCCCCCCAACGCTGTGAAACAAATATATAAATTCAATAACTTAAAATCCAATAATAAAGGTCCACGCGTTAAAAGGCAGTCAATATATAATTTTAGTACAATCATTATATTGCACGCGTCCATATATCAGTCAGTATGTATCTATTGTGCAGTTGAAACTATACACGTGTTATTTAATTCAATCAGGTTTTTTTTTGACTGAAGCTCCAGTTTCTCGTTTGAACGAACGAATTGGTTGCAATAGACTGCAAGAAAAAGCTCCGAGGGAAAAAAAAGACCATGGGTGGTGAAGATCGCGGCCTCCAACATCGAAGCAGTGGTTCATCCGTCACAACAAGAAACTTAAAACGGTCAAAAACGAGGAGAGATGGTCAGGGCGTGTCTGCGAAACAACTCTCAAAGCCAACGAGAACCAACGGAATCCATAAACCCTATGCACTCAATGGCCAGAGGTACCAGGCGATCATCTAGGATCGAATGAATGAATGAATGGTTTAATCGGAGGCTGAAAAAAAAACCCCGAGGGGAAAAAAAGACTAAGCGCGGCGAAGTACTCGCGCCTCCAACATCAAAGCGGCATTCATGCGCCACAGCAGGAAACTTAAGCGGGTAAACAACGATTGAAGACGGTCAGGGCGTTCGCGGAACAACTCCCGAAGCCAGCGAGAACCAACAGAGTCCATGAACCCAAAGCACTCAATGATCAGGGGTACCAAGCGATGTGCTAGTGCCGAAGCACGAACACCAGGGGAAGACAAAGCCCCCGCGTATTTGATCTCTTTGCGGCGTCTCATGCTGGCGGCGGCAGATCCACGGCGCTCCCCCGCAGCCGGGAGATAACGACTAGCTTGAGGGTTAGGAACAGCAAGATCAACGTATGTGGTACGGCGGCTGTCGTCACAGGTGAAGCACGAATGCCTTGGGAAATACAAATCCCCTGCTTGTTTCAACTCTTTGCGACATCTCATACTGGCAGAGGCAAATCCACAGCGCTCTGACGCAGACGGCAAATAATGACTAACCTGGGGATTAGGAACAGCAAGATGAAGGTACGTCGTACGGCGGCTATCGTCACAGGTGACCACGAGGTCAGCCACTCGGCGTTCGTCCTTCTCGTAGTCCACGAGGAGAACGCCCCTGTATTTGCCCTGTCAGTATGAGACGTCGCAAAGAGTTGAAATAGGCGGGGGGCTTTGTCTTCCCCAGGCATTCGTGCTTCGGTTCCAGGTCATCCCCAGGTACCTCCGGTCATCCGGTGCTTCGGAATTTCCATAGATTCCTTTGGTTCCAGCTGGCTTCGGGAGTTGTTCCGGGAACGCCCTGAGCGGCTCTTTTTGCTGTTTACCGTCTTAGGTTTCTTGTTGCGGCGTCTGAATGCTACTTTGATGTTGGAGGTGCGCAATCTTCGCCGCGCATAGTCTTTTTTTTGCCCCGGGGTTTTTTCTTTCAGTCTCCGGTTAAGCAATTTTCATTCATTCGAATGAAGAACAAATTACTGCATGTGATCAAAGAACTCTGACATTTGCCCGCGCGAAATTGTGAAGGGGGCGGCACTCCGACCAGGAGGGGTACCACGTAAACAGAAAATAGGAGTTGGAAAAAGTGTCAAAAAGTGGAAGAGGTGTAAAATTCGCAAGAGCGTACCTAATAGAATTGGAGTTCACCCTTCTTGCGAAGGTCATCCGGTAATGCGAAAGTCTGTGACACCCCTCCCCCGAGGTGAGATCAGGGATAGTACTCTAAACCTCGTGGTTTGCTATTAGTAAACCACGAGGTTTAGAGTTTGGGGTTCGTTAGTCTGGGTTCGTTAGTCTAATACCCAGTAAAACCAGTCTGGGGTACTAGAGGAGAAGGTAGTGGAACAGGGAATAGAATAAAAGAACGGAGGTTCTTTGGGTTGGGTTAAGACAGCAGGTTTCATCCCTGCGTCTGGTTTTGACTACCTTCGGCATAGAGTCGGTGGGTTTCATCCTCGCGATCTTTGTCATTGGAGACCTTTTAGAGTGGTGATACCCCGCTCCAGGTCTACTACCTTGTTAAGAGGGCTTTTTAAAAATAGTACCATTTACATTGATCAATGAGAGTACATCTCCTGACTACTTGTAAGGACTCGTATCGAATGGTGGTGCTTGAGACTGAGAGGCTTGAAGGGTTACTCAGTTTTAGGATGGCAGGTGAGACCGATGGGGACCGGGAACCGAGCTGGCACTCGGCAGCAAGTAGGGAGAGCTTGAAGAAGAACCTTCCGTGAATGCCTCCAGGCTCCACGGAGGAGCACTCGAAGCTTCAATATGCAGTAGGGACCTGGCTGCGAGGGAAGCTTCAGGGAGAACCGCTAAAGGAAGAGCTTCATTCCTCGTAATACCCATTATGAAATTCTAAGCATGGACAGATTATGCCTCAGCTATTGTGCTGAGCCAGTTCCTCGAAAGCAACGGCATCGCTGTGGTTAAGAGGCCGAGGCTGAACATCCAAAGACGGTTGGCATCTCTTTGGGGAGAGCTTCCTCCGGGGTCCACTAGAGGACCTAGGTCGAACCTCCCCTTCTATGCACAGTCGCTGGAAGAGGTAAAGCTAAGGTCTCGGTCAAAGACGAAGTCGGAGAGGTTTACCTCTCCGGCACGAGGAAATTCATGGTGGTCGATCCCCGGAAGCTGGCAAGGCCGAAAGGCACTTGTTTCAACTGTGTATCGCTGGTCGCTGGCACAGCGAATGTCGCAAACCCAGAAGGCTTGATCCAGCGAGCGGCAGAAGGGAGGTTGCGACAGCGGCCTAACTGGTGGAGAGAATTGGCCTCGCATCGTGCGGGAAACGCTCTCGATCTTTCAGGTGCAGAGCTGCGGGAGGTGCAGGCAGTCTACTATGCCATGAGGGCGATAAGGAGGGTGAGGAGGATGTCCCTGACGTATTTCTCTTGGACGTCTCGGTCAATGCGGCAAAGTTTTCGGAGTCGCTCTTCAAAGGAATTATATTGGATACTGGCGCTCCGGTTTCGGTGCGGGAGACAGACAGTTGTTGCCTCAAAAAACTGTGCCAGGAGCAGTAGCTGGAGAGAGGTCAAAAACTTTGTAGAGAGCTTTCGTTTCGAGAGAAAGATACTCGCAAGCACTACGCTGATGCGAGTAACCATTCCATGTGGAAGTCGAAAGATGACATTCGAAGTTTTTGTGCTCCAAGAGAGAGCTTGCCAGTGCTCTTGGGGCTGCAAGATCAAAACAAATGGGCACATCACTCACCGTAAAGACCAGCAGCATCTTGGTGAGAAGTTATGTTTTAGGAGAAGTGGACCTACGCGAGGGAGCGGACCAAAGAACGTCGTTGGAGTTTTTCCTTCGGACGGATGTCTGAAAGCGCGATGCAGCCCGACCACTTGATCATTCTCGTAGTTCACTTCCTCCGCGCCAAATAGAACATCCTGGAAATCCTTCAGATAATGGATGAAAAGCAAAAGGGGTGAGAAAGAAAATTGCATCAGTCAGCAAGGAATGCAAGTTCTGTCAGGATTTTGGCAGAAAACACATTCTGCCGAAGGGTACAATGGTGGACGACATCGCAATCGGTCATCGAGCGCAGCCGGGTGTATTCTACGTGGAGGGCGAATCGTTTCTGCACATGCTGGGTGAGGGACGAGATTCGGAAGGATGACTTAGCTCAATGGTATGAGCAATGGCCAGGTTTGGAACACCTTCTTCGAACTCTGGGGGCTATCGTTTTTCGGTTTACCCAATATTGTTAAGGTCGAAGCTGGAAACTAGTTTAAGGAAACTAATCTTCGAAGAACTGTGCCGATATTTCGGAATAAGAATTGAAAAGGCTGCAATGTATGCTAGTAAAGTCCATGTAAGGTCCAGTCCATGTAACGTTGAGAGGTACCATGGGGTGATACAGGATGGAGCTTTGAAGCTGCAGGACGATCCTGACTGCAGTGTGTCTGGAAAAGCTTGTGGTGTGGGCCAGTTCGCCGTCAACCCACTAAGCATGACAGAGGGTCACTCACCTGTCAGTTTGGTGTTTGGCTTTACAGTCAACTATCGTGATGCGGAATTGAGAGAAAAGGTCGGCGTCACTGACAGAGGATACGTTAGGGACAGGCGGCGAACCAAACACTTTTTCAGCGACATATTACGGTCAGGATCGTCCTGCAGCTTCAGAGCTCCATCTCGTATCCGCCTCACGGTACCTTGGTAAACTCCCTTAAAGTAGGATCCGTGCGAGTTATTTACGTGGGCGTCGATCGTGCAAAGTGCTAGCTATGGTTCGCAGGAAAACTAAGGCTTGGTTCTCTCGGTTTGGCCTAGCCTTGAGCCTCTCAGGGTTTTTATTCCTGAACAAACGATGGAGGAATTTGAATCAAAAACTAGTGATCACTACCGCTCGCTGCACAGAGGTGTGCTTCTTTATCCAAACCCTATCACCACCACAGCTTACAAAACGCAGTCCTTCCAAAGAAAAAGAAATACGAGATTGAGGGAAAAGTAACTGCCGGGGAGATGTCACGCACACATGCATATCTAACCGAAAGCTCATCCCCAAAATTTGCCTCCCGTTCGCTTTCAATCACTTTTTCCTGGTTCAATTCATTCCTGGCGCTAGCTGCCAGTATGAGACGCCGCAAAAAGGTGAAATATGCAGGGGCTTTGTCTTCCCCAGGCGTTCGTGCTCCGGCTCTAGCTCATCGCCTGGTACCTCTGGTCATTTAGTGCTTTGGGTTTATGGATTCCGTCGGTTCTCGTTGGTTTCGGGAATTGTTCTGCGGACGCCCTGATCGTCTCTCCTCGTCGTTTAACCGTGTTTAAGTTTCTTGTTGTGGCGTATGAACGGTGCCTTGATGTTGGAGGCCCGCGCAATCTTCACAACGCACAGTCTTTTTTTCCCCTCGTTTTTTTTTGCTTTCAGTCTCCGGTTAAACAAATTTCATTCGGACTATCACTTAGCAACGCCCCAGGGTAAGCCTACAAACTGGATCCACCAACTTGCTCTCCATCCGCCCTCCATCCAAATAGGCTGGAATGAGCTAGCTAGAGAACTTCCCAATACTAGCCCACGTAAAATGTTACTAAAACTAACGAAAAAACGTCAGAACAAGAAAACCAAAAAAAAAAAAAATTCGTGCTCGGAAAAATGTAAACGTACCGCTCCAGCTCCACCTTCCTCGCCCCCCCGTCAAACCAATGCATCCACGAGTTACCTGAACAAATAAAAAATGAAACAATAGCAGGGTGGAACTGCTTAACTATTTCCTGCCCTTTAAACAAGAAACATTGAAGGTGATGTGAGAAGAGATTTCCTGGGCGGGAAATGTGGCATTGAGGCAATACCAAATGAAGACTTTTCAAAAGGCCCTTCCAGACGAGCTCCTCACCTTCCTTTTGCAAACAACCAAACCTCTCAACATCAAGCATTGGGGAAAGCATTGGGGCATCAGAATCTTGACGATCGGGGTTGAAATCGCCGATATGGCTTTCCAATGAGGTCAATGGGACATTAAAAGCCATAGAAAGATTTCAGTAGACACGCCGTTCTTCAGTTTGGGCAATTGGGACATGCCCAGTTGAGCAGCCGTTCTTTCCTCCATCAAAAACTTGATCACTAACCCAAGTGGAGGATTGATGGTCCTATGCGACCTATCCCACTGACAAAGAATTCCTTGACTCATTTTGGCCAACACCTTCGATCCTTTGCGCGATAAGTGCCTCTCGCACTTATGCCTGTTCTTGGTTGTCACTGCTCAGGGTACTTTGGCTCTTGAGATTTAACAGGATGATGGTCTTCAAGCTCACCCATGCGGGCAACAAACCTTACCCCACTTCAACCCTCTCAAGTCTCAAGAATTCTTCTCAGTCTCCTTGTCAACCAATTCCCCCGTAAAAAGTCCCCCTTTTGTTCTCACTCGTCTACCGACCTTTTCCCCCTGAACATTGTGGAAATTTTTACTGCATTTCCTACATCAAACACGGCGAGCGTTACAATGAATAATAAAAATAATATATATGTTGAATTATCGCATCTAATTATTAGCACAATTCAATATTATCCTCGAATTTCCCCAACGTCATGAGAGCAAGGTCCTCAGGTTGATTGAAACCGGTGAATCCAATCAACAAAATGGTGGTGTCTAAGGACTAAGGGCGCAGCCATCGAACCGTGGGTCACCCGAACTAGCACGGGGGGATTATTATTATCGAACTAGAGGAGTTTAGTTTGTCGGATTAATGGGCGATATTGTCGAGGCCTGTGTCGGATTTCATTCTTGCACGCCTGTTTCGGGTTGAGCGTTTTCCAGAGTGCTAAGACCCACCACCGAGCAAAATAGATTTTAGATGCGCCTTTATAGCGGGTGGCGGAAAGTGCACAAGAGGAGAAGTTCTCCCATGGAGGAGAAGGATGCACGGATCGCTGGACAATAAATATCATACGCTCACCCCCTCCCCCATCTGTTTAACCACTACTCACCACCTTCCTCACCCCCGACTCCTTTCTCGCCCCCCCGCTCCCCCCCACCCGACATCAGATAGGTACTTCGTCAGAATCCAGAGAAAATGTCTCTATAGGACAAGTGTCAATAGATAATCTATGGTCAAATACATTCTTAATTTAATACAATTGGGAACAATCTACTGTCGTTTTGAATGAAAAATCCATTTGCGGACATCAAAATATTGAAAATAAATAAATGATGACGTCACAGCGAAAAACGACGACTTTATCGCCGTGTTTTGGAGGGAGAATGTTGTGAACTCTGTGCCATTCGTTGCCAGCCCATTTATTGATGTTCTCGGCAAGGAAAAAGACAAAAGCTAAAAAACCATTTATGACGTTGTCATTTTTGCATTTGGAGATTACTTTCGAACGAACGAATGATTTAATCGGAGGCTGAAAAAAAACACCCCGAGAGGAAAAAGGACTAAGCGCGGCGAAGTACTCGCGCCTCCAACATCAAAGCGGCATTCATGCGCCACAGCAGGAAACTTAAGCGGGTAAACAACGATTGAAGACGGTCAGGGCGTTCGCGAAACAACTCCCGAAGCCAGCGAGAACCAACAGAGTCCATGAACCCAAAGCACTCAATGATCAGGGGTACCAAGCGATGTGCTAGTGCCGAAGCACGAACACCAGGGGAAGACAAAACCCCCGCGTATTTGATCTCTTTGCGGCGTCTCATGCTGATTACTTTCACCGCATTTCTCTAATAGTCTAAATCAAAGAACGAATGAAGCATATTTTTATGCCACCCTATAGCAATTGGTTGAAGCGGGCGATGTAACAGCACATGAGTTGTTAGACATAATGAACTTATTTTAAATGATGGAATCTCCCTGGAATTCCGCCCTTCAAATGGACATCGGTGCGTTTTAGGTTGTCCAGTCCTATCAGTCGAGGTTCTGGTTCACAAGAGAGGTGAACGCTGGGCGTTGCGCGATGTGCATAATTGTTTTTAGATATTTTGATTTTGTTGTATTCGGTTTTTTGGGGAGGGGGGTACCTAATTTTTTTTGCTTTGATTGGTGCGGGTTTCACGTTAGCATGGACTGAGTAAGACCCTTTGGGTGGGCGGCGGCTTGCCCCACCCAAAACAAGTATCTCACGAAGATTAGACCCGCAAAAAGAGGATCCGAGGAACATCCAAGAACACGAATTCCTTAGTTCCCGCATCTCATGCCGCAAGACTCGGTTTCTGCGTTCCCTGGAAAGGCCACCCTTAATTCCGTGCTCGGAACGTTGTTACCCTCTGTTCGCTGCTTTACAGTGTGTTATCCAATTACTTCCGAATGAAAACCGGCTACTACCAAGTCGCTGTTGTCCGATTTTGAAGTTAAAATAGATGCTTGTTTATCCGTTGATATTGGATATCGGATAGCAGGCCAACAACAACAGTTTATTCAGAGGTTGTCTACCCCGAAGAGCGGAAAAGAAGACGCTTACGATGTGCGTTCAACAACAAAGCAGCATTCGAACGCCAGAGAGTCAGAAACAGTTCCGAGAGGAAGCGGTCAAGACGGAAGGGGGTATTGCGAAAACACAGATCAAAACTGAGTAGAAAATTGCTCACCACCTTTCTCCCCAGCCCAAATTTTCCTCTCCCTCTCTCACACCTCATACAACCATGGACATCGCGATACCCTGTCAGATCTCTGGTGAACTTCTCGTAAGACACGTGTCTACACATAATCAGTCTTTTCGCAAAGCATATCAAATTCTATTGGCGAACGCATTGTTAACTTGACATCAAATAGAAAGTCTGACATCCGATGCTAAATTGACTAGTTTTTGGCTGATTAACGATCTCTACTGATGTTCTGAATAAAATCATTTGCGGCATCAGAACATTGAATAAAACAAAAGATGACGTCAATGGTAGTCTTTGGGCGTCAGTGGCTGGAAAACGAAGCGGAGGAGGGGGGGAACAAAAACCAAAAAATGTGAAGCTCCAAACTCGTTTTTCCAGTTTCGCCAACCTTTTTTTTTCTCCTTTTTTTCAGAGATGCTTCTTCACCCTATCCGAAAAGTTTCCATATGAGAATATGTGAATTGTTTTTATTTTTTCTCAATCTACTAAAAATCTAATCTACTCTTCGACGTCTACTAAACAACCACCCCCTTTTTCTAACCCCCGCCTCCTCCTCCTCCTCCTCCTCCCGCTCTACCCTCTATTCTATGGGCTCTTAAAAGTTTAAAAGGTTCATATTATCGGTTTCCAACGGTTTCCAACGTTTCTTTGACGGTTCAACCCCGTTTCTTTCGCTACGCTTATTTAAGGCCACTTTTCGTTCTTTCTTTTTTTGTTAGCCCAGTTATCCCCTCCAAACACATATTTCAATTTAAATATTAGAACGTCGACCCTTTTCAACACAACCATCCCTAGTCATTGGTTCCTCTCAATTTTTAGCCGGAAGTACTATAATTTGGATGTCAAAACCTGTTTTAGAATTAATTTCTAAATTATGACATAGTACGTGATTTGTTTTCGTTGGATTGATAGAAAGCCTCCCAGGTTTGGCTTGTTTATGATAGTACTCGCCGGGTTTTATTTTGTCTATATGGAGACGCCGGAGGTGGACCATGTGGGTCGATGGTGTGGGTTGAGAGAGGGAGAGTTGAGGTCTACGCGTGCGTGTTCATTAACATAAAGGGATGGGAGATAATTAGAAATGTGTTTGTGTGTATGTGTGTGAATATTATAGTATTTATGAATGGCGGAGAGAAAATGACAGAACTTGGAGAAACGATGGTGGAAAGGCAGCCGAATAAGATGGACATTGAGTTTTTGACGAACAGGGCTGGGCCGAGTAAGGTTGCTCTGTATGCTTGTCCGGAGTGCACGAGGGAATTTGTGAAGTCGTCTACGATGAAGGACCACCTTAGGACGCATACGAATGAGCGGGTGTACAAGTGCGTGGAGGAGAAATGCGGGAAGACGTTCAAGTGGAGGTCGAGCCTCTCGCAACATAGGAGAAGTCACCTCAGAAGTAGTAAAGGGGGTATTAGGAAACTGAAGCAGTAAGTGGACTGAAATGCTGCCACTCGGAGCGTGGATTCAGAGGCTCCTACTCAGCGCTCGCCCGGAGGGAGGTTGACCATTCTTGAACCAGAACGGAAAGTATAGGCCCGCGGAGCTGGGTTCCAACTGAGAAGAGATGTAGTTACGGGCATCTAGTACGTCTATCTTTCCCCCCCCCTTTTCCTTTCCCAGCTGCTGAATCTGCTCCTCAAATGTAGTGAATTAGATCAACTTGGGTGGCGTCACTCCTCTGGAGTTTTGAGTACAGTAATCCCCACCCATGCAAGAAATTCTCTGTAAGTATGTTTGAAAATTTCGCTGTGGTTTCCCACGCGCTATTGCAAAGACGAGAAAGAAACTCTCGCGTTGAAAAGTTATTGTATTGCGGGTATTTCGTCAAAAAATATAAGCCATAGAGCCGACTGTTCGATTTGCTCTCTTCCTCTGAACTTTCATTGCCCAACTTAACGCGACGGAATACCTTTCCAACCTTGTTGTACGACTTTCAAGCCCTTCTTCAAGCTGCTTCGGATATGCACGTGCTCTCAAACGTTCAACCGGTGCTACGCCTCATTTTCATGGGTTGTCATCTGTTCCTCTCAAATGCTTGTTATAGTTCGCATGCTTCGGAGTCCAAAACATACATCACTTCACACTGAATCTCGCGACGCAGAATTTGACACCCGTTTTCGGGTCGGGAAACCTCTGAAAGGCGCATATCTCGGTGTCGGGAGCTGGTCACTATTGATCAGACCCGTTTCTTCATACTCGTGAATGTTCTTCAACGGTCTCCCTTCGAATGGACTGAAGGTGTAGAGTCGTAGCCTACGATGCCGAATTGCAGAAACAGGTTTGTTTGCTTCTCTGCATGAATCCACTCCATCGAGACCCTTCAATGCCTGCATCGTGGGAAAGCGCGGGGTGATCGCACACTTGTTAGCCAGGAGGTAACACCTCCGGTGGAAGCTGGCTTTGCTGCAGCACTGTTCTTTCAGCAGAATCTCAGAGAGCACAATTTAGACTTTTTGCACTGCTAAAGACGTCGCAGGTACGGCTTTCAAGGGTGTTCTACGGCAATACAACCAGAGAACAACAACAAACCCGCCGGGAACGGTGGCGTTGCATCGGACCCGGTCAGAGCTTCGCGGACGCGTCCAATGGGTGCGCATCTTCTCCCCTCAAGCAGGCTTTTCGAGATATGCAGTGTCTAGATAAGAAGAATCTTCTGTCCCCATTCCACGTTAAAGCTTGAAACGCTTCCAGGCTCAAGCTTTCAAGGCTCGCCAACCCGCTTGCTTTGTGTAAACTAGTACGATAGTAGCATATGCCGTTTGCCCTTAGTGCACTGTAATACATCCAATCAAACGCAACTTTAAGATAATACAGAACTATAAACCAATAAACAAGTATTTCCTGACCTAGAATTGCGTATTGGCCAATTATAATTCCCTAAGATCAGGAAAGAAGGAATTCTTGACCAATTATTGCTTCGTATAAGCATGAGTTTGGGCCATGAGCTCGCAGTTCAGTAGCTGGCGAATTGCGAGCTCGTGTCCCGTTTACTGTCCCTTTTGCGGAAAAGGCCTGCGCAGAATTCTACACGAGCGCTCTGAGAATGAGATCCATGGTTTCGCCACCAGTGCAACGCCGCGGGTCCTGCGTTCAGGCTGCGGTTGTTTTAGTGGAAGGGAGCCTGCTTTTATAGCTTCAAGTAAACGACATAATTAGGGTTGTCCTATCGGCAGGCAAATAGCAATTTGCTTCGTACAAGTTTGAGCCCTGTGCTGTTCCGCTTGCTGGCGAACTGGAGGGCTCGTGTCACCTTTACGGCGCGTTCTTGACATGGGCTCGGGCTATACTGCAGGAAGGTTTTGAGAATGAGATGATCGTCGATCGGGCATGAGGCTATCCATAGTTTGTCCACCAGTGCAACGTCGCAGGTCCTGCGTTCCGGCGATGGATTTTCGAGTGTAAGGCCAGTCTCGATTATAGCTCCAAATAAACTGCATAATTGAATTTGTTTATTGAATGAATGGGCGCCGCTAAGGAATTTGATAAACCAATCGGTAGGTAGATAAGAATATATTAAATACCGACCGCGCTGGTAAAAGGTAGAAAACGACCTTAATTTCACGGATTTGATCGGTCTCAGTAACGACCCCAAAAACAGTGAGAGATAAATACCTAGCCGATAAACATCCATATAGGTATCGGAATAAATGCCGATCTCAACGTACATTCCGACCATCCCAACCAACTGGTACCCAAAGGCCCCCGCTTTAAGTACTACCCCCAACGGTAAGAAGCTCCTTTTTGGATGACTGAAACAGTAATTGAACTCTAATTCAAGCACTGAGATATTGACTGAACCTGGGCATCCTCGCGTCCTCGGGCCTCGGGAGGACCGGCAAGTGGAAGAGCACGTGGTTATGGAGGAAACAAAGCGACGTTTTGTCTTTCAATTGGAATATCTTCATACCCCCTTGTTCTTCTTGTCATCTTTTCCAGACTTGAGTACCGGCCAGCCGCTTACTTCGTAAGTCCACGAGTGGCCAATTGTATTTCCCTGGCCTCGGGAACAACATAGGCTTTCATCATGTGAAGGACCTCTGCTATGTATAGTCCTCTACGTTCCCGGTTCCCTCACCAGTGAACTCGGGGGGTACCGCTTAGGGAGGTGGCTAGACCGGTCTTCTTGTGATAGAAGAGCGTGGGTCATCCGTTGCGTTGTCTGTTCTTGTCTGTCAAGGATTTGCCCAATGGCCTGCAGAACCTGAGTTAGTTCGGGGTTCTGCTCCATTTCCCTCCACCAGCTGTACGTTTAGCCACTTGTATTTTCCTTGCCTCGGGAACCTCGTGCTTTTATAACATGATTGACCTCTTTCCGGTTCCTTGTGAACTCTGGGGAACGCTTGGACAGATGCTTACACCGGTTTTCTTGAGATAGCCTACTGATTAGATCTAGAATATGTTTTGGGATTTTCTCAGCCCCCGCGGAAAAGGGTTGGTGCACCCAGGCTAACGTAGATGCGAGTTTGATATGGGGTTAAGGAGACGTAGAAAGAACAAGGTTGAACGCGGAGTAGATTTAAGTGTTCCCGTTTAGAAGGTTCCAAAGGCAGAGAAAAGAAAGAGATGAGGTTTATTCGTTTGGGAAACAAATTAGAGCCACATTGGAGATGGGTCCAATATCCTGATACCAAAGCAGAGGTGTTTATGGAATAGGGAGAGGAAAAAAATTAAATACCCCATTCGCTTTTGTCTCGTAATGCTCCTGTTCGCCTAGGCTGTTTGGGGAGCCAGTAGCAAAGAAATCGAGGAGTTGACTGGGTTCGACGAAGGTCCAGTCCCCAAAAACTATTCCGAGGAACTCCAGAACTCGTTTGCTGTTGTATTTCTTCTCAGGGCAAAAAAAAAAATACCTGTGGGTATTTGGTTTCCGCGGAGGGAACAACCCCAACAAAAGTTAGGCTCCCCACCACAAATTATCATAATCAACCGCGACCAGCAAGCCGTGTAGTAGCTCTTTCTGTTATCACCGCCACTTCAACCACACTAATCAGCTGGGTGTGCTATCACCGCCGCTCAACAACACCACCACACACACAGTCGAGTTGGAGATAACCAAAAACAGTATTCCCGAAGAAACTATGCCCGGCGTCCGCTCGGAAGGCTCTCAAATTGCAACACAGAACATCGGCAATCTAAGAATCTGCAAACCAGAAAAAAAACAAAACAAAAAAACAGGCCAGCGCCGAGCACAACCCCGTTCTTCGTCCGTCATGCAAAGCCACTACTGCGGACGATCATTCTTTCAAGTCAAACACCCACAACGCCACTTGCAAAACATACGAATAAACGGAAACGTACAACGATATTTCCCATACCGCAACTCGGTTCACCCCATATGAACTCCGGTTCCAACCCCCAAAAAGGGAACCAACTCAAGAAACGGGGACGCAAAGTTCACACTCAACCGAAAACCGCCAAGAGCTCCTGCCTCTTTCGATGCTCCCTTCGCATTGCCAAACGCGGCGTTACTCCAAGAGGGCTAGCCAAACCACCCCCCTTCGCCCATCCGAGAAATCACAAAACAGGGAAAAGCGTGGGTCCTCCCCACTGTAATCATCAGAATCATCCAACCAATTACGGCTCGTCTTCTGTGGTCTCTAGCAAATTACATTGAAGTATCCATTCAAGCAAATATTATGTTTATTCGTAGAATTTATGTTGCTTGCGGTTCTCTAGCGAGCAACAAGAATTTAGCTGGAAACTATTGAAACCAATACAACGTAGTTATTGATTGGAGTAAACTATATTGTAATAAATTATATATTCTTATAGTCTGTATTTATTAAATATTATCCATGTCATTCACAATATAACCAATAATAGCTTCTTTGAATAAGCATAACCTCTAAAGTTCAAAACTTAATTATGTAACGAATCTATTTAAACCAATTATATAGCTTTATAGCAGATGCTTACCAATTAGATGCTGGAAACGCAGGAGCCATTTTTTGTGTTTTTGTAATGTTTTGAGTAGTGGGTTCTTGCCTTCAGGGTTTAGCAGCTTCGGGAGGGAGCCTAGTAGAACTTGCGCGAGCACTGGGAGACTCCGAAATTTTGATGAAGGACGATAAATCTAGTCCTCAGTGAATACTAGAACTCTTCCTGAAGGTCGCTGTGTTCTATGGACTATTTAGACTCCGATCCCAGAGGGGGCACGGCTGCTGAAGCCCTTCGAGGTCATCACGGAATCCTTTATCGTGAACGGGCCTGCGGCGTTACTGAAAGGAAAAGAGAGGGATCGAGATATCTAGACTGGTAACAGAGGAGATCATAGGACCTGACCATGGATTCGTCCTGATCAGGGTACAGAGCATGACCAGGAATGCCGATCAGATCGGCTGCGGTCGACCCCGATGGCAGCGGAGACTGCAGAGCAAGGCGGAGACACTGAAACTAGAAAAGACGCGAGGCATAAATGTGATGTGTGCTTTGCTACTTTCACGGGTCGATCTCATCTGATTGTCCACGTACAAACTATGCACCACAGGCTTCGACCTCACGCGTGTAAACACTGTGGCCGGACCTTTGGCACGAAGGGGACGATGAACAGGCACGTCAGGATCGTGCACCTTCGTGAACGAAACTATATCTGTCCAAACTGTACCCGTGCGTTCGCAACCCTGGTGTGCCTGAAACGGCATCGCAACATAAGGACTTCCTGCGTCCGTCGCGAAGGGCCGTAGGACCAATCCTGTGTGCTTGAGAATTCTTAAATGAATGTACAGCTTCTTTCTCTTGTATGATAAATCACTGCAAAGGTCTTAGATTTGCTTGTGGGTGACCAACTCAGCTTAAGCCAACCCGTGCAGAGGCACTTACGCGGCAATCAGCAGACACGCAACGGACTTGGTGGCACGAAGGGTTTCCGTTTTTCCGGGACCTAAGCGAGACTCCGCCATCCGAGCATGGACCTGGATGCGGACATGATGGCAGCGTAGCTTACAGGAGGAGATACTAAGTTTGAAAACAGCCAAAAGCACCATATTTAACTGTGATGTATGCCTTGCTATGTTCACTGACCCTCACACGGGCATTCGTGAGAAGTTCACCAACCGCGAACCTCACAAGCATCGCCGCAGACGTTTTAGGAAATGATTTCCTACCGTCCAGTGACCTAAAGGTTTGGATCTTTTATAAACCGGAAACGTTAACTTTGAAGGAGCTTATCGTCGATGCGACAGGGGCTCCCACGTAGAGGTAACCATCCTTGTAAACGATCGACTCTGGATCAAGGACTCCCTGTTCACCAGCTTCGAAGAGCTCGCTCTGAGGTATGTCTGTCTTCGTCGATGAGATCGACGCAAGGTAGATCGGGGAGTCCGGCATGGTGATGTCGAAAGCCATCAATGTGCTTGAGCGCTCATTTCCAACGAACAGAATGGTGCGTCCCTTGACGACGGATACATAGAGAGACTCTGGCTCTGGTCCCTTTGCGTCGGACCTGGAGTCAAACTCATCCTGCATGCTGTCCTCGTCCTCACCCTAGTGACAAGAGTGGTCAACATAGCTATCAGGTTTCCGCAGTTGAGTATTTTCGAGGGAGACCTACGTACCGCTTGCGCATTGAAGATATGCGGGAACTCCTTCTCGTGAATCTTCTCAATCCAGTCGCCGCTGTCGACAACGCAGGTTCCGTCAAGCGTATAGATCTGGAAGGCCCTCGCGCCGAAGTGGAACAGCGCCTCCTGGGTGTTCGTCTCCTTGTTGTATCCATCCGGATAGGAAACCTCGAGTCGCCCAAGCTTCTTATCGTCCCTAATAAGGGCCTTCAGCTCCGGAGCGAGGTTCCTTCCCAAGTCGGACTCAATATCACCCGCTCTGATCTCGTCGTACTCCTCGCCCCAGGCATCTCCTTCGCAGGCCACCGCGATATACTGGACACCTCCGCTCTCGAACAACTGGATCGTATCCGGCTGACACATGCCGTAGACTTTGGGGTACCTGCGGATGTTGATCTCTTCGTCGTCATCAGATGCATCAATGCCGTAGCCCTTGACGTATCTGGGCGTGAAGATCAACGGCTTAATCTCCGTGACCTGAACGATAGAAGGAACCAAAACACCAGTGAGTACTACTGGTGAACGCAGAACTAATCGTCAAGAGCTCACCTTGGCTTCAGCAAGGTCGACGACCGCGAACGCGTTGTTCTCCTGGAGTCCAACAATGGCGTACTGCCCGTCCATGGTGTACGTGATGTACTCCGGCTCGAGAGCCATGGACGGCATACTAGGATTCTGCCAGAGTCTTACACCTTGTTTCCTGTTCAGCGTGTGGAATAGAAGGTCAACCACTAACTGAGGCAGAGAGAGCGAACGAGAAGGGTTGGATTCCTACTTTAACTCGGAACGAAGCTTCTTATCATCGAACGGATTGAAGCTGGCAACGTTGACGGTGTCAGTAAGCGCATTCCACACCAAGACGCCTCCGGGAACATCCGCTCCCTCTCCTTCGCACGCAATGGAGACATAACCGCAGTCTGGACTCCACTTGACAGCGTCTGGGAGGAAACAGTTGCTTGGCTTGAACTTCCTGTACTGCTTCAAGTCCTCTAGCTTTCCATTCACGAACTTGGGCTTGAGGATCAATAGGAAGCCCGGTCCGCCAGTCTTATCCTCGACCGCGGCCGCAATGAATCCGCTGGTGCTGCCCATGTAGTTGCAGACGTCGACGGAATTGATCCCAGTGTCATCACCAGCAGAGAAGGAGACGAGCGGCTTCTTCTTCAGAGGCTTCCTTCGGTAAGCATCGATCCGGCCATCGGCAGCGTTGGCTGAATAGAGAGTGTTGCTGTTATCGTCCAGGGCAATAATCTCAACCTTCGCCTCGTCGAACTTCTTAGATAAAACGATCTGGTCCTTGAGCACGAACTTGAGACCACCCTCTGTCTTCTTCTTGGGAGGCTTGGGTGCTTGCGGGCGGGAGCACACCGTCGGTCCTCCGAGGTTGCGTCCCAGCTCAAAGATTGAGATCATGACCTCCGGGTTGTTCTCGAGACCAAAATCGTTGTCCTGTGCCGAGTAGAGGAACTTGTTGCCCTTGGTGACGAAGCCTTCCTGCTTGGCGCTGCCTTTAAAGTTATTGGTTCCGCCCATGGCGCCTTCATAGGTGTCCAGGACCTTGGTCTTCATCGCAGGCATCACGCCCAGGGCCTCGAGGCTCATCGTACCCGCTGATTCAAACTCAAGCTTGAGGTTATTGGCGTACTTTGTCTCAGAGAGATCGGTAGCCATCTTCCAGTTGATGTTAAACCACTTCACCTGCCCACTCGCACGCTCAAGGGCGATGAAGCTGTATTCGTCGTAGTACTCCGCAGCAGAGTACTTGAGATCTGCGGGTACTACCGTGTTCCTGAAGTAGGTGCTGACCGGACTGCCTTCAAAGGCAAACGTCTTCTTGAACCTGAGCTTGGCCGGCTCGTCCTTCTTACCGGTCAGCTTGATCTCGAAGACAACTGCGCGGATGACACGGTTCTGGTCGTACTCGGGGACATCACGGTCACCCATAGGGGACTGAAGGATGGCGATAAGGTAGGAACCATCTTCGGAGACCACCAGGTTCTCAAACCCACGGTTCTTACGTCGGTTCTTGAAAACATCAGGGATTTCACCATACACCTTCATGTCGGCCTTCTCTAGCATGCTGGCAATGCTCTTGGGGACGTATCTCGCGAAGACGGTTCCGTCTTTCTTCAGTAGGAGGATCGAAGGGGAGTACTCTTCGACAAGCGCCAACAGACCCCCGCTCTTTGGAATCTGGTGGATGTCCTCTGGATCGACACCGTTTGGATCGTACGGGAGCGGCCCACCCGCGCAGTTCGGACCATAGGGCGTATCATCTAACTCGGTATTGGATATACCCGACAGAGGAGATCCGCTGAGACTCTTCAGCATGATGTACTCCTTGACCTTGATGCCGTCTGGCCTGATCTTGAACTTGGCGATCGTAGGAGCAAACTTGGTGACGGGGAAACCTGGTTGGGAAAGACACCAGAATTGTGGTTTTCAGGTCTCAATCACTGTTCAGTGATGCTCTGTACGTAGCATTTTCGGGGTGATTCTCACCTTTCCCTGACTTTCCACAAGCCTCAGAGTACTTGACTGGGTCCAGCTCGCACAGGGACTCGCAATCTTGATTCGGTCCACGATCGGTGAGGCCGATCAGTAGCTTGTTCTTTAGCATAGACAGGCCCGATCCAAAAGCCGGGGTAACCGCGCAGACCTGTCCTGCATCACGATCAGGGTCACAGGTTCCGTCGACTAGTTGGTCAACCAGAGCCAGATACTCCGGGTCATTCTTCAGATGCGGATTGAACTTGGCATACGGAATCTGTCATTGCCAGTTTTCAAGAACGTAGGGGGAGAAATCATCAGTCTTCCTGCCAAGAACGGTGGGTATCCGCAACCCGACCAGAATCCACCCCATCAGCGCGGGCTATCTACATTGTTGATCAGCCTGACTCACATCCGGAAAGTTATAGACTGACGTCACGGACGCCCTGCAGTTCGCAGTCGCACATCTCGCGATCGCGATCAGAGCCAACAAAGTGCACACTAGCAAAGCATTCATTTTGCAATCCAAAAAAAACCTAACCCTCCCAGCTCTCGCTCTTCAGTACATAATGCTATGTCCCAGTCCCCGTTCTACTAAGGTCGAAGAGCCCTCGTACAACTAACTCCCTTCTTGAAACGCAAATCCGTGGCCATCTATATCCGCATCGAGATCCAAATCCAGAGCTTCTCGGTCACTTTCGTTCCCTTGTTGGCCAGCGAAAAAGTTTCCAACATACTAAACCAACTCAACTGAAAATACCCCCCAAAATCCGTTGCAATGTGATCAATGGAACTCTAAAAATAAGAATAAATATAAGCGATTACGTCCCTTAAACCAATTAAGTTCTGATAATTGCTGAATATCTATATTAATTATCTAAATCGAGGTTTCTATGTTAATATTTTGAAAACGATATTGTTTTAAGGGCAGGGTTTTTTGCAGGTTTTTGAAGGGGTCGAGTTTGGTGGTTGGGGGAGCTGGTGTGGGGGGTTTCGAGAGTCCTTGAATGCATGGTGAAGACCCCGTGTGACATGGCCAAGAATATTTTTGTACTTCGAAAGTTTGGGTTGAAATCTATAGAAGAATGCCCTGAGGTATATGTTGTTGTAGATAAGTTGCCGAATAAAGGCTATGTGGTCGTTGACTAATATATGAGGTCGTAAGAACTGTTGTAGTGCAGAATAATGAACAAATTTCTCTTTGGAAAGTGACAAGGTTCAGATTTTTTGATCAGAGATCTAAATCTAAACTAAATCTACTGCTAGCCTGCCTCCGCATCACCTCCTCTTCCCCCCTCCCCCCCTCCCTCCCTGTTCGTCATCAGGCGGAAGCGAGCAAGGAGTAGGTGGTCTGTTGGGTTTTGAATGACAAAAAATCACGTAGGGTTAGAGAACAAAACTGTTCCACAGAAAGGAGGTGGCGGGGGGTGGTGGTGGCGGCGGTAGTAGTCGACGGGGTTTCAGCAGAGTTCTTCGCGATAAAAAACCCCTCCCTTCCCAAAAGGCTAAAACGATTTCTCAAACCAAAATGCAAAGAATACGATTCGAATAAAAGAGAAAACACTGGCTCTCCCCATCACATCATTCAAGCTTTGCCGATCATCTGATCGAGCAAACGCTTCTACCGTGCCTGTAGTGCTTCGCTAGTACTCACCCTTCTCATCCTCTCTCGCTCTAGTCAACTTCTTCGCTTCCATTCCGAGTGGAGTTCATTCATTCCTCAAAGACGACGAGAAAGATTCCAATGCTCAAAGAAACTCCGACAAAACATATTCCTCCACGGGTCACCAATAGAAGTCCTAGAAAATAGAATTTCAAAAGAAACAAGTCCACAATCTAAACCAATTTACACCATTTACAGTGCGACCGAAGATTCGCCTTCTAAAATCTACTTTTATACATTTATTCGCGTCTAATTAAAAAAAGACCGCGTTTACAGAAAACTTTAAAGTTGTGTAATTACATTTATATTCAGTATTTACAATAAAGTTTATTTGTTAAATATAGTGAATATTCCGCCGAGGTGGATTTACGCGGTACTTCATTGGTTAATACGGATCAGAAAATAACAAAACTTTAGAGGCACTACAATTTACTTTTATTTTAGGGGTAATCATGTCAAACACGTTTTGGATATAATAGTGTATAATATTAATATTTAAAGGGTAGAAACAATTTATTTGTTTTCTTATGGAATTGAGGATCTATGCCCAGGGGTCGATCAATTTTATCTAGTTTGGGATCGTCCCGAGGTCGTGAATCTGCAATGTTGTAAAGCCTCCGGGGAAGGTCTGGCCGAAGGGGGTGGATAGACACGAAGCCCGCTATAGCTTGTAAGTTTTTTTTGGCGGGGCTTGTCGCTATATGATCATCTCATCAGTCGACCTTCTTTTTCTGCGTGGCTTCGTTTGAATTGGAGGGGGTTCCGAACGCGTGCTTTTTTTCAGTTCGCACAACCCCCGCGGACACACGGAGGGCGTGGAACCGTGTGCTTGGAAGGCAGCCACAGCATTCATTTACATCGAGAGTAAGAATGGCTCTAACAGGAAATCGTTTGAACCCCTCTTCCCTCTCCCCCTCCCCGTCATCCCCTCCTCGCCGCACAAAGCTCGACGGCTTCGCGTGCTATGGGGAATCGCCCTGAATATTCCTAGACGATTCCCCCATCCCTTTCGCCGAAGTGAAGATTGTGCAATAAAAGCAAGACGAGGATGGTGTAAACCAGCCAATAGTCAAAATCATCCAATCCTCCTGGATCGAGAATAGACTTGCACGGCTTCCGACACAAGCCCGATCAATGATTGCCAATACGTACCGCAATCGTCTGTTCGACCTGAACGTCTGTGCTTGAAGGAGACAAACATTGCAAAGACATGGCATAATAGAGTAAGAGCCCCCTGTGGATCGGACTTGTGATAGCAGTGAAAGACCTCGGTAACAACTTCATCCAGTATATGATAGCGCGTGTATGGGTGGGTGAAATTTTTGAAAAAAGGCCCAAGAACTTTGGTTATCGTTTTCAAGTTCACCGTAATAACAAATCTTCTGGAAAAGGCTTCGGATTCGTTTTGCTGCTGCTTGAAGGGGGGACGTAATTGCGCTTCCAACGTCGCAATTCCCTTCAGGATGGTGCTACTAGCAAAGAGCCTTAAGCGATACGCAGGGCGTGACGCGAACTAGAGACCGTTTACTTCAAGCTACCGAGTGTAGGGCAAAGATGCTCAAGAAGAGCTAGCTAGGCTAAGGAGACCCCAGGTCAGGGTTCGAGATAACATTCTTCATGGTGTGTAGGTACGAGGAAAAAAACCGTGCAAGCCGCGGAGGCGGTAACGAGCCTCCACTAGAAGGGGCTAGAAGATCGGCATCAAACGATACGAAACTGGCGATGCAAGAAACTCCACGGGATGGTCAGTAAAGCATTTCAAAGCCACTCCAAGCTTGGCAAGATGGTTCGGAATTTGGTTTGTGGGAAACTTGCCTGCTCGCATCGATACAAGCTCTGGTGGTCTGGCTAAAAATTCAAGGATCATTGTTGCCACGAGAGCGAAACTGACCAAGGACGAGGAGGTGTGTGAGATCGGAAAGTGTATTTCACTACTTGAATAGAACTTGGTGGCGGCTGCCCTTGGTGTTCGACGGATGTAGAATCGCCAATGGAAGGACTAGTTGCTTACTGTTCGTTGCTTGGGAGTGGATGGTCCAGGCCTGTCCCGGAAACTTCTTGGACTGTGAGCTCGGGTTTGAACCGCCGGAAACTGTTTAGCAGTTTGCCAGACGCAAAGTCATTGATAAAGCTCTCAAAGTGGCCCTTTCACAGGAACCACGCCCTCGTACAGGCCGTTGAGAAGATGCTGGACTTCGGAGCCTTACGAGACGGACATTAGCCTGCGCTTGGTGGGCTGCAATAGAAAGCTTTCTATTAAGGTGCTCCTGGTGACGATCTGGGAGATCATTCGCGCAGAGAAAGTTTCTTCCGGAAGGCGAAAGAGCTTGCGATAGTGTACTTCATAAAAAAAAACAAGAAGCTCCGTTTATGAGTAGGACTTGAAAGGCCCGTCATTCGTATCATTGCCTCTGATGCCCATAGATTCTATTGGCTAGCCGTAGTAGTACAAAGTTCGGTTTGTATCATAATAGTATGAAGAATCGTCGAGGAGGCATTGGGTTGACACCGTATACGCCTGATCAACGTTGAGCACAAGCTTCGTTGCGGTGTTCCTCTCCCACTCATCCTCGGCATCTTGAGTCGTGCAGGAGGAACACTGAATGCTTCCGGTTCTCCCTACTGAAGTTCCTTCCGCTGGAAGACCTTGTCCCCCTAGGTCTAGTTCGGAACCGAACCCTGGACCTTCAAAAGGACCGCCGATGAAATTGCCCGGTGCTGCTCCTGGGAACCGTAGGATGACGCTGTCAATTCTTATCCCACGCCTGAGCAATATGAGCCCAATCGAGAACTTGGACGTGTTGATGAAGTCCAGCAAGTCTGAATTGATGAATAGGAAGTTCGTGAATGATATGAAGGTCCCAGTTTCAACCTCCGCTGTCTCTACAAGCCCGAACCGTCCGTGGAAAACGAGACTGAAGAACCGTAGACCCTGACCCTGAACGTCGAGGTATACGGCGACTCCGTACTCCTTCTTCGCCTGCGTATCTGAGATTCTAGGTTCGACAACGGCCTCCAGAAAAATATCTCCGGACAGTCGGCCAACTTCGTTGATCTTCACAAAGGTCGGGTCGCAGGGCCCGACGTCCTGGTTGAAGGGAACTGAACAGTTCATTGAGTCCGGGAAGGTCTCAAAGAATTGGTACGGATTGAGATCTAATTCTGTAGAAGGGCCATAGAAGTAGGTCTCCGTTCGTTTTGACGATGATGAACACAATCCGCAGCGGGTAGCTCCGACACGACAGAGGCCGACCGGCTCCGCGGACGACTGTCTCACCGAGCTGCATGCTTCGCAATTTTCAAGTCGACTAGTATCCGCCCACGGTAGGGACATCCTCGTCGCAGGGCCGCTTATCGTATTCACTGGAGGTCCCACCGAGAGGCCAAGCATATCCTTCGCTGGACCGTCGACCGCGGTTTTCTCCCCTCCAATCGAGATGAAATCCACAACCTCCCCGAACCTGAGCAGAGCTACGGCACCAAAGAAAACCTGCGAGACGTCACCCTGAATCTGCATGACGTCCGGACTGAAGCTAAGGAACACGCCGTCGTCTAACTTTGCAGAATCCACCGTACCCCCATTAGTTTTGTTGTCGACGCCCGAGAAGAACCTCACAGAGCTCGGGTTACCAGGCATGGGTGCATACAACGCGACGGAGAATGCCGCGGCAGCCTGTCCTTCATCCTCGCCCGGAGGGAGCGCGACCTCTACGAACGGGTTGAACGAGCCGCGTTTCTGTCCCAGCTCGTTGATCCTGGAGAAGCTAGTCCCTCCGCAGGTCCCTATCGCGTCGACGTGTACCAAGCATTCCACCTCCGCCTTGAAGAACTGTAAAACGTTCAAGGAGAGCTCTGTGCGCGCCATTGGAACCCACTCGGTCCTCGATGTCTCGTTCAGAGACTTGCACAGTCCACACTGGGTGCTGGAGATGCGCCCAAAGGTTTCTGGAATGACGGGTTCGGCGATGATCGACACGTTTAGGAACGCCGCCGTTAAGCCCATGGCGGGCCCGTCAAGTGCCACTGGCGAACCCATGAGACTCACAAAGTCGGTCACAACTCCCGAGAGTGCTTGCAGAACAGCAATTGCATAGCCGAACTGAAACCGGTTTCCGTTAAGTTGTACATCCTTGAAAGCCATGAGCGAGAACTCTCCTCCAGGAGCGGTCTCGAACTCCACATCCGAGCTATTCGTCGAGAAGGCGAACCTGGCCTGATCTCTGGCCCCGTTGAGGCTGTAGACGGCGAGCTTGAAGGTGTCCGCTTCGCTACCACTGGGGAGTCCAGGAGCAACGACAGCCTCGACGTAGATCTTATCGTCTACGGGCCGGGCGCTGAGCTCGTTCAGCTTGGCGTAGGACATTGAGCATTGTCTCGGTGGTTGTGGGGGATCCTTGTCCTTGCATTGAAGCTGCACCGGGCACGCCTGGAAGTCCACATCTGGGATTGGTACAGTCACCGAGCACTTGGTGTCGACTATTTTCGTCCTCACAACCTTCCCGTTGCGGTTGGCCATGTTCGCATCGGCTACCATCACCATGGTATTACCACAGCAGGGCCCATCGGCAGGGATGTCCTTGAGACAGATCTGTAGCTTCTTCCTCGTCTTAGGAGATCCAAAGCCACGCACCATGGTGAACCTCTCGTTGCCCCCGGGGATCAGATCCGCCCTCTGAAAGATCCCTCCGCGTATCCTCTTCAGGGTGAACATGCCGAACGTTCTGAACTCCAGCCTGAAACAGTTGGTGAAATTCCCAGGGCTGGGCTCCCTCTCCACCATACGCAGCCACACCTTCCCTCTGAGCCGACCCTTCTCATCCTGAAGCATGTACCGATTCAAGCCAACGAACAGTGTCTCATTCTCTCCCAGCCTCTCTGCACATGTATTCGCACAGGCCGTTCCAACAAGGACGATCAGGCCACACAAGATGAAGCCAAACTGTACCTTCATCGTCATCCAGTGATAAAAAAACTCAACCCCAACCGTTTCCTAGGTTTTTGAAACAGCCGGTTGTCCGCGGTCCCAACACAATGACATCACTCTTTAGAACCATTTTATAAGCCATTGGTTACATCTTCTGTCTCTCTGCTCAGCTTTTCAACGCCACTTCCCGATCTGATCCAAGCGCCAACATATCCGCTAATTCGAGCTGGGTGTACGGTGAGGGGCCCACTGAGGGGTTGAACGCCTCCCCCAAAGTATCCAGATTGATCTCCAGAGGCCTGACAGTCTTGAAACTTGGTTCAGAACAGAGGGAATACAGTTTTCTCGTTCGTGTCTGACCTTTTTTGTCGTGAAAACGCATCTCACGTGCTAAGCAAAGAAACCAAAACCGGGGTGAGTCCCCCCCCCCCCAAACCGCTGCCCGAATCATGTATGTTTTGAGGAAGAAATAAACCGGAGAGTTGGCGTTCAGTGGTTGCACAATGGGGCAAACGGATCGGGGCAGCTGCAGGCAGCGCTCTCTGAAAAAAATTCCGTGCAAACTGTTAGGAAAATGATTGAAACCAACTGGCGGCCAGGTTTCTCAAACACAAGTGGCAGCGTCCTTCATCGATGACAACTGAGACATACACCCCAGATCCGCGGACACTCCCAACTCAGTTGGCCGCCCGAGAAACGAACAAACAAAAAACATCAACCAAATGACAAAAAATCGCTAATCGAGATAGATTTGCAGGATGATTTTTGTTTTGGTGCCTTTCTCGTCAAGAAGGCATCGTCGGGACCTTTTAGCCAGCTGCGTGAAGAAGGTGTGTAATCAGTCCTTTCGACAGGATCCTTAAAATTTTTGATCCCTAAAATAAAACCTCGTTTAGCTGCGAGAGGGGAGAGTCCCTCCTCCACGACACCAATCTACTCTTCGAATTCCTACTCATCCATACGCGCACAACATCGTGTCTACGGTAGTCCATCTACCCTGACGTAACCATGAGCACAGTCTCAGAGGTCTTGAGACCGGGAAAAAAGAATATCCAAATCATAACAAAACCATATCTCAGCACCACACCAGGTCGGAGGAGTCAGTGAATGTTCCTGTCTCCGTCTCCCTCAAAGGAAGCAAACGTCGCTCACGAGCCATTTCTGACAGCGTGCTAGATAAACAATCAATATTTTCCGTATTGACTGAAAACGATAATGTCCACGATTTAATGAGGAATGGGGTAGATCCATTGTCTAGCGATTCATACCTCACTCTAACTGTCACTTGCTTGTTGACCACGTGAAAACATCAAGCCTCTCGTCGTTCGTTCTTGAGGCTGGATTAGGTTCTATAAAATTCAAAGGACCGGGTAATTTAGCGTGAAGAATCTAATATAGTATGTCGAGGCGGGGTGACAAGTAAAGCGTGATCCTGACAGAAATGGAGAATGTACAAAAGTTCTTTGAGAGAATGAAGGGGGGGAATATAAAGCAAAAAATAGTTTCATATTTGAATTGTAAATAAAACAAAAAATACACGTCCCTGGTATTTGGAAATTTTAGCGTGGGGTCGGAAAATCCAACTCAAAAAAATTCCAAAATGGACCTTAAAATATTATCGATATGTATAATTGGAATTAACCGGCGTGTAGGAAGGGGGGTAAGGACATTTGAACCGCAGAATCCCTCTTCTAACTTTTTTGGACGTCGAGCAACTAATTTATTTTTTTGGGAAACATGACAATCCATTTTGGACGGTGAGCAAGTGGAGTATTTCTTCGACAAAATGAAGGAGAACGTTTATCCCTGAACTCAGTTTATTTTTTCACGGTTCGGGAGATTTGGGATCGTGGCCAGAGGGTCTCTGGAGGAGGATCAATTAGTCCACCTTGGGTAGTTCATCGGAGGGGTAAGTCCCCTCCGGGTCAGGCCCAGCGTGGCTCATGGGAGGTCCCACTGCATACATGATTCTTCTCCTGTCTTCTCACTGTTCTATTTTCCCAAGAATCAGCCAAGGACTCCAACCTCGTGGGCTGGTCGAGTTGTGGTTTGAATGAACGCTAGCACAAAACTGACGCAGCATTCCCCGCGCCTTGCCTTTTACTCAGTGCTTACTCAGTCTCCCCAGCCGGGTCCAGGGTGGCTGATCGTGGCCCTATTTTTTTATGGGAAACAACGCTGTCCGAACATTGGGCGACGTGCGTTCTATGGCAACTCTACCGAGCAAGGCCTATGCCTAACCCAGAGAACGTGCCTCTAAAACCAAAGGGGCGTTAGAACGCCACAGCAAGCAACCACTCAGACAAGAGAGGAAACGCGAGTGAGGCTCATCCCAATCGCGACAAAAAAGTCACGGGGAGTCAGGCCGCACAACAAACAGGGAGGTATCGAGAAAAAAAAACTACGCTTACTCTGGTACGGAATCGAGCGTACAACCTGAACAAAATCGCAATCGGTTTACTCTAGGAAGGGTGTTGTAGAGCGCGCCTTCAAAACCAGGGCAGCATTCCTGCGCCAAACTGACAGACACTTGTGACTCCCTTTTCCTTCTCGTAGGTCACCCACCCTGGGTTGTTAGTTTTCCAGTAAACCAAAGAGTCAGAATCAAAGAAACGTACAGTTGGGAAAGAGTTTCATGGCGGGTCACGGTAACACTCCCGCAACCAAGCACTCCCGCCGTGTGCTATCTAAGAATACAATACCGCTGTTTACATGACCGTGGAGTGGTGGTTTTACAAACATAGCTTAGGCGCTATTGTTAGTGACCACCATATCCGCCACACGCTGGACTACATGATGTCTCAGCATCACTGTCAAGCGTTCTTGTTCTGTTACTACAGATGGCTCAGCATCAGCATCAAGCGTTCTTATTCTGTTGTTGCTTGATTCGTAGATGGAATTGTGGCGCTCACAGAGGCCAACACTCCGCGAATTTGCGTGGATTGGGGAGCTTCAGTCAATATTGCAGAGCTTGACCTAGAGTCAATCACTATTCCAACCGTATTTTCTTGTTGATTGGGACCACGTTTGGCACCGAAAAAAATGACCTTTTCGTACGATTTGAACTCGTAGTCAAAAAGTGGATTCATTCGGTCTAGGGTTGCATTAGTCTAGGGAGAAGGTAATATCTGCCATCTCTACTGGTTACAATACAGACATGGCTGGGACATACATCGGGGCTCGCATGCTACCCTCCTAGGTCGATCCTTGTCTTTGCCTTCTACATGGTTTTCACCGCTACGCAAAACGTGGTAACTGAGAAATCGGGAGACAAACATGCAAACCCAAGCGCCGATGGAGCGCCTCCGCAAGCATGCTGCTAGAATATCGCCACAGGGGTAAGAGTTCCAAGTACTCCATAGGATGCTCAGCAAAACATTTCCGCAACCACTCCAAACCCCCTACCTTGGTCCGGTTCTGGAGCTTGGGCAGCAGTCTGAGCTCCAAATTCTTCACGGTGATTCCTTACCCTCGACTAGCCTTAACGAAATTCGATTTGCGTGTAGGACTGCGTTTATGTCTGCGGCTCCCCTACCCGCTTTGGCCTGTCGAGCGGAATGCCCCGCGTCTTCTCTGTGGTTGCATTGTGGAATCCGGCGACGTTGGTGCCGGCCTCCTAGCGTCCTGTGCGGCAGTGGGAGGTGCCCGCACGCGTCGCCATACGCGTATACACGGATTTTATTTCGATATCTACAATCGCAGGCGCTTGATGCTGATGATGAGACTCCTGTTGTCCACGGAGTTGGTGGTCATTGACCTGGCTGCCCGCAAGGGAGTGAGTATCTTGACTTGTCTATTCCTTGTTGCCCCAGGCGCGCGATATGTTCCCACGTCTGCAAAAATTCATGCTACCGCCGTTGATTCAATGCGACGGCTGAAGGAATCTCAGTACGCTGAGGTGAAGACTCATCCAACCTTTCAGGATCTGGCGCTGTCACATCGGTTTGTACCGCTGATCTTCGAGTGCTTTGGTTTCTTAGACAGTGGTGCTTCTCGCTGGCTTCTTCGTGTCTTTCGCCATCCCCACGTCCGCGGCGTTCAAATGCTGCTCCTTTGTTGGACGCGCGTAATCAGCGTCTCCCGTTCCGCCCCTCAGCGTAGATAGGCACTGAATAAATATTTGTTGCTGTTGCTGGCGTTGTTAGCTCAAGCGAGCCATTGAACTCAAACATAAGGTACAAGGATTTAGTTTCCTCGTAGGAGATTTTGAGATGATCCAATATCCAATCTGCTATTCGCAAGTTGAAATGCTGTACCGGTCACGCGTTGCCCGTCATAAGTCATAGCCTCCAGATGATGGAAACGTGCGAATATTCAGCTGAAACATCAGGTTTCGCGTAAGACACATCTACATTAAACAAATTCAATTCAACTTAGACATGCGGTAGAAAGAAGCACCGACATCGTCCGTGTCCATAGGCGTATCGTCGTCATTCGACATCTTCAGGAATCGATCAAGTCTTACCCAACCGACGGGAGAAGTGCAAGAAAGAAAAGACGTAAGATATTAAGTCTCACGCACGTACCCGAGGCCATAGCATATTTAGTCTGCTGCTTTATGGCACTTTTGCGGCGTTTAAGTGTCTCTCTGTGGCGATATTCGAGCAGCATGCTTGCCGAGGCGCGCCATCGGCGCCTGGGTTTGCACACTTCCCTACCTAGTTCTTAGTTCCTTTTCACGGTTTGCGTAGCGCTTTAGGCTGTGCTAATAAAGCCAGCTTTATGGCCGCTAACACTCTTGCTTTATTTCAAAGGTCCCCGGTCCAAACCAGAGACTTTTGGTGTTCACGTGTTGAGTCTCATCGCTCAACTTGTCTCCAAAACATGAGTTTCATCGGAGTATCAGTCTCTTTGGGGTTACACGTTTGATGAAGCCATCGTGAGTCCTCAGTGTAGTAATCGACCTATAAGTCGTTGGTGGTCTTGCCAACAGCTTGTCACGGACACTTTAGCAAAACATTGCTACAAGACTGATGAGAAGACTCATGGCAGGACTTGCGCCAGCTAGAAGAATGTGTTGAAAAGATCGCTGTGGCTTGGAGCAAGCCGCCTGGAGAGGATCGATCAGACATTCTGTCAGCACAATAATTTGCTTAGGACAGACTGTCTGGCGGAGCGCAGGCAGTCCTTTGAGGCTCGTGACGAGTGGACTTGTACTCGGGCCCATCAATTTCCCAGCATCATGTAACCACGATGCAGAAAAGGAAGAGGAAGAAGGGAGCAATGTGCTATGGCTGTCAGAAGTTTGGACACGTCCGTGCAGACTGCTAAAACGGATCGGTTCAAGAGAGCGGATCCTGCAATCCGCCAATGAAGATCCACGCGGGAAAAGCAGAGATCAAGGTCGTCTGAATGTGTTCATGTTGTCGACGTTTGCCACCACCCTGTTCGTCAGTTTCTCCTAACGGTTCATTCAGATCCAATACCGCGGGCTCCCAAACTACCCGATTCTGAAAAAAGACTTTGTAAGCATCCAATTTTTTCGGACAGACTGATGGAAGCCTTAACCAACCTGAATTCCCTAATAATAACTCGTTTCATGTGGTTCTCGAGTCCGATATAAGTTTATCATATCTGAATTAGAAATTAAAAAATAGTTTCGTCCGATAACTGTCCGATAACAACCTGTAAACGTCCAATGTTTCTAAAATCCTTGACTTATATTGATTGCATATCAATCTTCTTCTTAATAATGATTGAAGCACCCACAGTTAGAAGCTGAGCATTCTGAAAATACGTTATATTTTAGAGTGACAGCCTGTTGCCCCATAAGTAACTCATAATTCAATAATCCAGAGGAAGTTTGTTTATTCAAGAAATAATCACGATTCAATACCTTCGAACGAGATGATTGATTACTAGACAAACATTGATTGATTTATAACCCCGTCTGTCGGACAGGTATTTTGGAAAAGTTTCAAATGTATCCTTAAGATTCTACTTTTATTAAATAGTATGTAGGCGACAAAAGAGAATTAACGGACGGTTTATGACTATTAATAGTCAGTTTCCAACAATCGGCTTTTTGGGGGGGAGGGTGGGTTTTCTAGTTTCCACCTGCGTCGTCATAGGTTTCATCTTATACTTCGGGACTTGTTCCGGGAACGCTCTATGACCGTCTGTCCCTCGTTTACACTTTTAAGCTTCTTGCTGGGGCGCATGAACGCTGCTTTGATGCCACAGGTGCGTGGTCTTCGAAGGCTATAGTCTCTTTTTTTTCCCCTCGGGTTTTTTCTCTTTCAAGCTCCGATTAAACAAATTCATAAGCTGTGTGGAAATGGTTTATCGCAGACCCTGGGTGGGCAGTGGGACGGACACCTAATTTTGGAAACAAAGGCCCCGAAAAGAAGACGAGCGCGGACAAAGTAGAAACCACTCTGAGAGAGAGATGTGATTGTCCAATGGTGGCAGAAGCACGGATCGAGTCCATGACCTTAGGTTTCCACGTTGTCACTCGCTGAAGACTGAGTTTGGACACCACTGCAATGTTTGAGGAAGTTTATCAGGGATCAGTAGACTCCTGTTGTTCGTCAGCAGACTACCATTTTTGGAAGTACAACGATGCCAGCGAACTCTCAAGGTATATGGCTCGGGTGAATGAGCATACGTCTTCTTTGCTTATATAGGGCAAGCGGAGCCTGGCTCAGGCTTTTTCGAACCCAAGTGTTCAAGGAAAGGGCGTCTTTTTTTTTGGTGCGAGTAGGGAGAGACGATAGACAGAGAGAGAGGCGAGGGATGGGGAAGCTCCTGGTGTTGGCACTCGGAGTGCTGCTATGCATGGCGACTCTCGGGATCCCGGTTGATGATGACTATGCGGCGAGATCACAGGACCTGCCGGGTCAGATCCAAAAACGAAGCGGAGGCAAACCCCGTGGTCCCCCCGGCGGCCGTATATTTGCGACTCCGGATCAGATCGCAAAACGTAGCGGAGGCAAACCCCCCCGTGCCCCCGGCCGTATATTTGCGACCGCGGATCAGATTGCAAAACGTAGCGGAGGCAAACCCCCCCGTGCCCCCGGCCGTATATTTGCGACCGCGGATCAGATTGCAAAACGTAGCGGAGGCAAACCCCCCCGTGCCCCCGGCCGTATATTTGCGACCGCGGATCAGATTGCAAAACGTAGCGGAGGCAAACCCCCCCGGGGCCCCGGCGGCCGTATATTGGCGACTCCTAGTAAAAAAATTGATTGAGATTCCTGTAACTCGGGCCACGACTCCTATGTAGTATGTTCTCGATTCTCGCGGAAGTCGTTGAGATATTCTCTTCCAGATTTTGGTTAAAAGAGACCCCGTCCTAAATAAAAGGATTGACTTGATTTATCACCACGAACCCGATCTAGTATTCTCGCCGAGCGGTCGGTCGTTGATGCTGCTGGATTTTCGTAGACTGAGGCCGCATGGACAGGGGTTTGCGGTTGTTTACATCGCCTTGAGATTGCTTGCGTTGCTCGCGGCAGGTAGCTGTCGAAAAGGACTGCAGGGTTGCGAAAGAGACAGAATCCAAACCAATGGGAAGGCGAAACTTAAGCCTGATGCCTAAACCGCTTCCGACCAGGGAATTGGATCCATGAACATTCGGACACCTAACACGACCGCGAGTCGCAGTTTGTTCTGAATGTCCTGATGCTTTTAGGCATCAACTGACAAGGTCAACCGAACCTTTCGCCCCTCCGATCGATCTCCATTCCTAAGGTGGGTCTTGGGCATGCCCCAATCGCTTTCCGCCACTCACACTCACAGATTTCGAAGTGCGCACTTCTCTGCGCTTATAACTCGGCTTGCATCAGCCGCCCTGGCCTTCCGAGATGTGTTCGCCGTGCCCTCTATGCTCTCAGAACGAAGACACCGTGGATTTTGGCGCCCACCTGCTCGCCAGCTGCCCCGCTGTGAAAGGCGCCCGAACCTGCCCACATACGCGGATCTTGAACCTGTTATACCGCGAGCTTTGGCCTGTAGTACGGCAAGCCGGTCTTGAAATTGAACGTGAGAAGCCTCTGCCTATCGCAGACTACCAAAAATGATGAACGCAGAGTGGCTGACCTCGTGTCACCTGTGACGGTAGCCGCCGTACGACGTACGTTGATCTTGCTGTTATTAATCCTCAGGCTAGTCGTTATCTGCGTGCTGCGGAGGGTGCCGTGGATTTGCCGCTGCCAGTATGAGACGTCGCAAAGAATTGAAATATGCTTGGTTTTGTCTTCCCCAGGATTCGTGCTTCGGCTCCAGCTCATCGCCTGGTACCTCTGGTCATTGAGTGCTTTGATTTTGCGGATTCCGTTGGTTCTCGTTGCTTCGGGAATTGTTCCGCGAACGCCGTGACCGTCTGTCCTCGTTTATCCGTTTAAGTTTCTTGCTGTGGCGTCTGAACGCTGCTTCGATGTTGGAGGCGCGCGATCTTCGCCGCGCTTAGTATTTCTTTTCTCCCTCGGGGGTTTTTCTTCAGTCTCCGATTCAAAAATTCACTCTTACCGCCCTACTCGATCCCACCACGCCATCCCCATCAGGCTACTAGTCGACCCCTGACGGCTTCATAATGAAACGCAAAATAAATTCATTCAATATTCCGGCCCATCGTTTTCAACATGGTTTCCTAATTTTGAATTTAAAATACTAAATAAGAAGCTGTACCATCAGGAACTTTTTCTATTATACCATATAAATACTAAATTTGTGCGGATTATTTATTATTGGGACCGCTTTCTTCTTAAAACAAACGATGGAAAATGTTGGAACGGTCACGCGGTCAGCGGTGAATATACGCTCTCAGCATGTGTAGAAGGATGATTCGCACATCGTCATACATACGGTGGGACCGATGTGCGAACGGTATACGGTATAAAAACCTGATAGAGGTTTAAACGTTTGAAATAGTTTGAACGGTACAAGGCATCGACTATCACCACAGTACAGTAGGTTACTTAAGTGCGAGACATCGACCCCAATGGTCAGGGAAACAATAAAGAAACTATCGAAGTTTGGCTGACGGGACTTTAGTCAAGGTTGGGAAACCCAGAAAAACACAACAGAAAAACTAGCCGCCAGCACTGTTTCTAGAAGTATTTCATCCAATGCGGTCTCCATGTGGAGACTCAGGCGAGCGTATATTTACTGCGAAGAGTTTCATTTTATATATATTCTAAAACTAATTTAGAATAAATTGGAAAATAAACAAGAATGCAGTAAAGGGGTCGCGTTGGATGCTTCCATATGGGCGAAGCTGATGCTCTGACAGGGTTTGGGGGGGTGTTTGGGTTGGGAGTCCCGCTCATACACGTTAGTATATATCGCAGTGCGCGTAGAGTTGCGAGGATGCCAACGGGCTCAGGACCGCGTATGTGTACATAACGCTCCCTTGTCCCCTTGCGGCTTTGTACCTGCCTGCAGCCTCCCGTGGTTGGGGTGCCGCTGCGAATACTATGCCGAGGCGTAAGGAGCCGCCGAGAGCCAGTATACACGGCGACGCTAACCAAAGCTGAGTTTTTGCAGTCTGTGCTTATCGGTTTGTTTCGCTTGCTATGGAGGTCTTTGGTTCGTAGATGGCGCTGGGGGTGCTTGATTACGGAGTGTGACCTCGAGCGCCCTGATGCTCTTACCCGACTGTATGTTTCTTTGAGTCTGACCATGGCCGTTTCTTTTTTTGCCTCACATAATTGCGACAATAAGATCCTAGATTTTGCATCGAAAGTGGTTCTCACAGGAGCGTGCTTCATTTTTCTTCCATGTCTTTCTAACGGCAGCGACTGAGGGGGACTCTCATTACGCTGCCGCGATGACACATCCAAACTTTCGGGACTCTACGCCGTCTCATCGGTTTGTACCCGCTGATCATCGAGTGCTTTGGTCTTTTTTAGACAGTGTTGCTTCTCGCTGGCTTCGTCGTGTTTTTCGCAATGCCGCTCCCCCTGCCCCGGGCCGTCTTGACAGCCTCCTCACGGAGCTGTCTCTGACTCTCTGGCGTGGAGCAGTTCAAAAGCTGCTTGGTTGTTGGATGCATGTCAGGAGCGGAAAGGCTCCGGAGGGTAGATAAGCTCAGATAGTGAACGAAAAGTGGACGTATTGAGTAGTACATTATACTATCATGTACTATAATCAGGTATGGGTTTGCACGAGGAAAAGGGGAAACATTCGCCAGGGATATTGTGCATAGGAATTTTTTCGTCTGAACGAATTCCTCCAAAGGTGCTTTTTTTGGTCGTGTCGGTTTGAGGAGGACAAGGGCTTCTAAGTGTTAAAAGAGTTGGTGGGAAGATGAAAGGATGGGAGAAGAGGGAGAGAGGGGACGATGACTGAGATCTAATGCTAAGGAAAAGGAAGGAAAAGAGAAAGGATGAAAAGCGAGTATCTTTGTTTGGTTTTTGGTTTTGTGAAGCGCAGGATTTGATATCTGTAAAACAAACAGAGGCTCGAGTATTTTTGGGAGGGAAGGGAGGTTGTGCTTCTAGTCTTGGCGTTTCGTTGACGGAAAAAGAAGTAGATGATGGCGAAGAGGAGGGGGACGAGGCTACATATTAAGCATGTGGCTGTAGCCGCGATGGTGTTGATTGCAGCAAGCGCTGTGCTGGTTTTTGTCGTGTCCAAACCGCAGAGTCTTTTCGAAGACGGGACCAAGCTGAATACTGCGTGGAGATCAGAAGTACCCGACCCCAGAGAATCTTATTTGTCGAAGATACCAAAGGTGATATGGCAGACTGTAAAGTCCCATGACGTTCCTGAAGCAGCTGCCGAGGCGGGGCTGAGCTGGTCGAGGCTTAACCCGACATGGGATCGTGTCGTCCTGGACGATGCAGAAGTGCTTGAGTTTGTCCGGCATTTCTACAACGAGACTGAGTACAAAATTTTCCAAAACCTGCCGATTGGGGTTATGAAGGCTGATTTCTTCAGGTACATGGTGATCTACCAGTTCGGCGGAGTGTATGCTGATGCGGACACGACGAACTTTCAGCGTATCGAAAATTGGATCGCACGGGACTGTGAGTTTGTCGTTGCGCCGGAGGATAACGATATGTTCTTTTGCCAATGGGCCTTTGCTGCGGCACCCCGGCACCCAATCTTCAAGCGACTCGTTGAGAGGATCTTTGAGAGGTTATCTGGGAATGTGGATTATACGTACGAGCACTTTGTTCACGAGTATACTGGCCCTGCTGCGTTCACACATTCGATAAGGGAAGTTTTGGGTATCTCTCCCGAGGAGAAACTACAGACATATATTCTGACAGAAGAGGCAAAGGCAATGCGCAAGGATGGAATCTGCTGGAAGACTATGCAGGAACTGGATGCGGCGTTGAGGAACGCCTTTGCCCACGGGAAGGAAGAGTTCCTGAAGGACGGATGGTCAAACTGGCTCGAGGAGGCGGGGCAAATGAACGATGTTGCCTCTGGGCAAGCTGCCCGGGCGTCACAGAATTGATTCGAGTACAATTTCCATGCGAATATGGGAGCCGCTTTAGTAGTCAAGCCTAGTGCGCGAGCTCTGCGAGGAGCGCGCTGAAGGGGGTGCTTCCCGTAATGAATCGGGAGCTAGCTTCTTCAAGTTGGCGAGCATAACGTGGCTCTGAGTCGGGGTCATCATAGCGCTTCTTGGCTGAGCTCACTATCTCCTGAGAAGAGGAATCCGATGGAATACCAAGAGAGATATGTATGAGTCGAGGGTTGGTTACAAGAATCGAGGACTTCCCCATCCGTTACAAAGTACAACGGACACGACTGGTATACTGTACGGATACTCATAGGACGTTGAGTGAGTGAGAGTAGCTGGATTTGCATATGCGTACAGAGTTTCTGAGTCTAATGCTTGACGTACGCTTTGAGGAAGTTCCTGTCCGGCATTCTGAAAGTTTTTGTTGGGTGCATTATGCTCTGGAACTGGAGAAGAGTCTTGAGAAGTGTGATTCACAACAGTGTCATGGACAGGCTGCTCCAGTGTGTCTTGTGATATGTCTCCACGGCGGGTTTGAGTGGATTCTTCGAACTGCGCTTTCCTCCCAGAGAATAAGCTGTCGATAGTATGTTCAACAGCTCATATTGGACGGTCGTGACGGAGTGAACCTGTATCCTACAAATTTCGGGAAGGTTCTGAAACAGATTTCAATAGATAATTAAAAGAAAGGTTTCCCCCCGATTTATCTCAGCAAAAAGAGAAAACGAACACAAGGAATCACAGCCGAAGTTGACAAAACTCTTGACTTTCCGCACAGACTCTCGCGCACAAACCAAGCCGCCCGGTGTGCTCAAGGCGGCCTTCCTTTCTCCAAAGATCTAGGCCAACAACTCGAGCCCACGATTCGCAGAGAGTCTCACGAGCAGAAAAAAGCTGGCGTCAAGCGTTGAAACTGACCACGTCCTCAGCACGACCATGGTCTGCTCCACCGGAGTTGCTAGTTGGATCACATACAATAGTATCTCGTTCAACCAGACTTCTTATCGCGCCAGCTCTTTCTCCCAGGTTCAATACCCACGCCTTCAAGGAGACAAGAAATCGGACGCGGCTACACCCTTTGAGATCTTTTTCGGTGTAAAAAGACGCCAGAGGAGGAAGGAAAAACCAAAGCCAAGCGCAGTAAAAACTTCCTAAAGGCAGAATTTAGTAAGCCAGCGCCTCATCGCCATCGCGAAAGACAATCACGGAAGCCATGCAGAGTCTCGCCAGACGGTTTAAACGAATCCTGAGACCTCGATGACAACGAACCGACGGACGGCGAAGAGGGCGGTCCCTTTTTTTCTAACGACCTCGTCCATGTTGTCGATGAATAGTCTCTAGCGCGCCAAAAGTCCAGGTCTTCATCACTTTCTGCCTTTTTTCAGGTCACGTTGGAGACGATGATGCAGACGAAGACGAAGACTTGAGATCGGGGAGAGCGGAGTTTAGCGACGAGGGGGGTTAACGGGCAAAGGAAGTGTTGGTATGGAAGGAGTTCGTGGAGGTGGGGAAAGTGGGGTGGTTATGGAGGGGCTTGGAGTGGATTCTGGTGGCTGTTTGGGAAGGAAAGAGGGATGGAGAGTTAGACATACATATCTTTGACGGTATAGAGATAGGTCAGAATTTGGAGGGTTTGGATTGGGTCGAGAGTTAGATCAGAGTATTGGAGAGAGGTTGAAAGGAGGACGTTTACTTTGTCAGTTTTTTTTCTGTCTCTTGGGGATCTGTTGGTTGACTTGTTTTGGATGTGAAGACTTCCCGGGAGAGATCAGCATCCCAAGACGCCCATTTCGGTGAGGTCCAAGCTCGCAATCGCGACTAGTATTCTAATGGCTTCAAGCCTGTTACTCCTGGCGTGGTTTCTTCAAGTTGACGATTCAGTGTACACTCTGGAGACGACCTGGCGGAGCGTTGAACCGAAGCCACGTGATTTGTTCACGCGGAGGATCCCCAACGTGATCTGGCAGACGGTGAAAACCCATGAGGTCCCGAGGATGGCGTACAGAGGTGGGAACAGCTGGACAAGACTGAATCCAACCTACGATCGGATCGTGCTGGACGATTTGGAAGTTGTGGAGTTTGTGGAGAGGTACTACAACGAGACGGAGGTTGAGCTATTTAAGAGCATGCCAGTCGGGGTAATGAAGGCGGACTTGTTCAGGTATATGGTACTCTACATTCACGGAGGGGTGTATGCGGATGCGGACACGAGAGACCATCGGGCGATTAACCAATGGATCAGTCCGGACTGTGAGTTTGTCGTTGGGGTGGAGGGTAACGGTGCGTTCTTCTGTCAGTGGGCGTTCGCGTCGGGGCCTCGTCATCCAATCCTCAAGCGGCTGGTGAAGAAAATCTTCGATAAGCTGGCGAATGGGCTCGAATTCGAATTCTCCAGTCCGCACTTTGTCCACCGCGTGACCGGCCCGGCGATATTCACCGATGCAATTAGGGAATCTCTGGGCTTCTCTAGGGAGGACAGGCCGGTTGATATCATACGTTCGGAACGCGGAATGGAGCTGAGAAAGGAGGGAATCTGCTGGCTCACCCACGTTCAGCTCAGCTTCGCTTTGAGCAACATGTTCGCCCACCAGAGGCCGGACTTTACCCAGTCCGGGTGGTCAAACTGGTTCGAAGAGGCCGTAGAAATCAACGAGGAAGCGACTAGAGAAAACCCGTCGTAGCGTCCTTGTCCTACGGCATTCGAACGCCTTTTATTTTTGGAGGGGGGATGGGGGAGGACAGGAGGAGATTTTTACTGCCGACTTGAATGAGAAATCCTGGAGCTGTTCGTGGTGAACAGCGTCCCACATTCTCGTAGTTGGTACATTGTACCCCCCCAGCAGAGTGGAATATTAACTGCGGATGGCAAGGCCAACGACTCGTAGGCTGACTAGGCCGCATCAACTCTTCGTCGCCGTAGGGACGTCGTTACGTGGAGAGCAAGTGTCGCAGCCTTCTCTTCCCCGGACTGATGCCAGGCTTTCGGGTTGTAAATAGTCTTGGTCCCCTAGACGGCTCGGGCTTTGTTGAGCGGCCACCTTGCGGGTGGACATCTCGTGCTTTCAGCTTGTACTGGAGTAACACCTGGCTTTGGGACTCCAGAAGATCGATCACTAGGGTCTCATGAAGAGTCAATAATTTGACCTGCAACGTACGGGAGCTGATAAAAAAAGTAACTCTGTCTCGCGGCCAAGGACGTTCCCCACCCAAACTTGTGTCATAGTACGTACGCTTCCAGTGGCTGGGAAAACACATTGGGTTGGTCTGGCTTCGTTCACGATTATCTGTTCCAATCTACTCACCAGCTCAAGCCGATTCCGTTCGGCAGAGTGGGCTTTTTCTGATTCCACCGGGGTTGCTCAGGGTCTTTCGAGAGCTTGCGGGTAACGGTACCAGGGGATGTCCCAATTGACGCAATTGAAAGTGGCTTAGATTGCTCTCCATTGGGCTGATTGGCAAGCCATATAGCCGACTTCACCGGCTTCGTCCAGATTTGGATGCCCCATTGGCCCGATTGGCAAGCATATCTCCGATTCCATCTGGGTCGTTAGGGTGCTGATGCGGCAAAGCCTACCCCAAGGCTGGATGTGGGGGATTAGGAGGGTTGCAGGAAGGTTTTTCTGATCCCGCAGGGTTGTTCAGGGTTTCCTGACGAGGTCCGAAAACGGTCTAGATTTCAACCTTTTTGATGCCCCATTCGCCCCATTAGTAAACCAGGTCACGGATTCCTACCAATGGGCTCAGGGCCAATTTTCCTACTGATTAGCAGGAAAATTTCGTATTCTGGATGGTTGGGGAATAATATGGGGAAGGAGAGAAGATTTTAGATATTGTTTTCTATTTTTGTAGAGCGGTTGTCATCTCCGTCCAATAAAAAACGTCTAATTGCGTTTTCCATAAAATATTGGACGGTCCGATACACGTTTGTCGGACCTATATCTAGAAATAGTAGAAGGTATATTCTGTGGACCACACCGTCCGATATGAGTTTATCAGACCGGAATATAAAAGAAATAATGGGTTTCATCCGATAAGTAGTAAATAATCCGATAACCACCGATTGGGGTCCGATCGATTTTTTTCCGCGCTGTATGGGTCGTTTGCCCTCTCGACTAAGGTTTGATTTTCATTCAATACGTGAGGTTTATGATTACCTTTTTCTTTGGAATCCCAAAGGTGGTTTTTGCTTTTGCTGAACAGATGCTGTGACAGCCTGTAGTGTTCAGAAGTAATCATAATTCACCTACCTTTTGTTATCGTTCAGAGTTGCCTTTTGCATATATGTACATGTGAATGGGTTAATAGAGAGGTCGGAGGAGCATGGGGAGAGGGTGGGAGAGGGAGAGGGAGGATACTACATTGAGAGTTGTGAACTGAGAGCGTTTGCGGGGTGGGAGGGGATTGGAGGTGAGAGTAGAGGCGATGGCTTGGAATCCTGTGCCTGGTGGTGGTGGTGGTAGTGGTTTTGGTTGGTTGAGGAGGCTGAAAAAGAAGCATGTACTGGTTCTCGCTTGTGTAGTTCTTGCATTCTCCATCGTGGGGATAGTTTTGATAGCAAAGATCGACAAGACCGATACGGCGTATTCGCTCGATACGACGTGGAGGAGGACGGAGCCCGATGCGAAGGAGAGATATGTGCGGATGATACCCAAGGTGATCTGGCAGACTGTGAAATCTCATGAAGTACCGAAGCTGGCTTACGATGCGGGCGGGAGCTGGACGCACCTAAATCCAACGTACGATCGGATTGTCCTGGATGATTCGGAGGTCCTGCAGTTTGTGAAGCGGTTCTACAACGAGACGGAGTTTGATCTGTTCAAGAGCATGCCTGTAGGGGTAATGAAGGCGGACTTTTTCAGGTATATGGTTGTTTACATTCACGGTGGGGTCTACGCCGATGCGGATACGATAAACCACAAGAGTATCGACGAGTGGGTCGACAGCGACTGCCAGTTTGTCGTTGCACCGGAGGATAACGACGGGTTTTTCTGCCAGTGGGCATTTGCTGCGATACCTCGACATCCGATCCTGAAACGGCTTGTTGACTTAATCTTCGAAAAGCTGGCGAACGGCCCGGACTACTCCAATCCACATTTTGTTCATGGCGTCACCGGTCCGTCGATATGGACGACCGCAATCAGGGAGGTTTTGGAGATATCCCCGGACGAAAAGCTGAACCCGTTCATTCTAACCGATCGGGCGAAGACGCTCAGAAGGGACCAAGGAATCTGCTGGTTGACGATAAAGGAGCTCGACGAAGCCCTGAGCAACCTGTCCGCTCATGACAACCCGGCTTTTGTCGAGGTTGGTTGGTCAAACTGGTTCGCAGAAGCGGGCGACTTGCGCAAGAAATTAGCTTCCGAGACATCCAACGAAGAATAAATGCGGCGAAGAGGGAATTCAGAGTCCCCTGGTTCTCAAAGAAGACACCGTCGAGCTCGGGGTGGGACACTGTTCATCTGAAGAACGAAACCTTGGTCGGGACGGGCAGGCTTTGGCCCTTTCTCTGAATACCGATCGGAGCGCTACGGGATCGGACTGGAAGTTGAACGAGGGTGAAATTTCTCCATATAAGGACACCTGGAGGGTTGCTTGGTGCAGGATTTTTATTTTGGAAAGGATCCGATTGAAGTCCACTGAGGCAACAGCGGTCGAGCGGAGCTCTGTGAGGGGCGAAGGGGGAAAAATAGAGCGCGTGCTTATTAGTCGGTCAGAATATTTAATTTAAAGCGATCAGAAACACAAGTTTGTGTACCCTTCATCGAAATGTGAAAGCTTCCCAGTCGAGTTGAGTGGTATTACTACTACCGTATCTGGACCTCGTCAGTAGTGCGCGGTCCAAGAGAGAGAGGAGAGGTAGTGCTGCAACTTTGCACGCTTGGTCTGGATGTGGCCCCCAGTCGAGCTGAGTGGTAGTATTTGGACCTCGTCAGTTCTGATAGGTCCAAGAGAGAGAGGAGAGGTAGTGAGAGGTTATCTGGGGATGTGGATTATACGAGAATTTTGTATATTGGCACTGCTGCGTTCACACATTCGATAAGGGAAGTTTTGAGCATTTCTCCCGAGGAGAAGCTACAGATATTTATTCTGACAGAAGAGGCAAAGGCAATGCGCAAGGATGGAATCTGCTGGAAGACTATGCAGGAACTGGATGCGGCGTTGAGGAACGCCTTTGCCCACGGGAAGGAAGAGCACCTGAAGGAAGAATGGTCAAACTGGCTAGAGGAGGCGGGGAAAATGAACGATGTTGCCTCTGGGCAAGCTGCCCGGGCGTCACAGAATTGATTCGAGTACCATTTCCATGCGAATATGGGAGCCGCTTTAGTAGTCAAGCCTAGTACGCGAGCTCTCTGAGGAGAGCGCTGAAGGGGGTGCTTCCCGTAATGAATCGGGAGCTAGCTTCTTCAAGTTGGCGAGCATAACGTGGCTCTGAGTCGGGGTCATCATAGCGCTTCTTGGCTGAGCTCACTATCTCCTGAGACGAGGGATCTGATGGAATGCCAAGAGAGATATGCATGACTCGAGGGTTGGTTACAAGAATCGAGGACTTCCCCATCCGATACAATGTACAACGGACACGACTGGTATGCGGGCGCGAAATGTCTCACTTGTCTGAGAACAAAAATGAAAAGAAAGCCTAGCAAGGGCAGGTTGATGCATGCGCTGGAGGTTGCAGCATGCATCAACCTGCCCTTGCGGAAGGAAAAAACCAAAGCCAAGCGCAGTAAAAACTTCCTAAAGGCAGAATTTAGTAAGCCAGCGCCTCATCGCCATCGCGAAAGACAATCACGGAAGCCATGCAGAGTCTCGCCAGACGGTTTAAACGAATCCTGAGACCTCGATGACAACGAACCGACGGACGGCGAAGAGGGCGGTCCCTTTTTTTGTAACGACCTCGTCCATGTTGTCGATGAATAGTCTCTAGCGCGCCAAAAGTCCAGGTCTTCATCACTTTCTGCCCTTTTTCAGGTCACGTTGGAGGAGACGATGACGCAGACGAAGACGAAGACTTGAGATCGGGGAGAGCGGAGTTAGCGACGAGGGGGGTTAACGGGCAAGGAAGTGTTGGCATTGAAGGAGTTCGTGGAGGTGGGGAAAGTGGGGTGGTTGTGGAGGGGCTTGGAGTGGATTATGGTGGCTGTTTGGGAAGGAAAGAGGGATGGAGAGTTAGACATACATATCTTTGACGGTATAGAGATAGGTCAGAATTTGGAGGGTTTGGATTGGGTCGAGAGTTAGATCAGAGTATTGGAGAGAGGTTGAAAGGAGGACGTTTACTTGTCAGTTTTTTTTCTGTCTCTTGGGGATCTGTTGGTTGACTTGTTTTGGATGTGAAGACTTCCCGGGAGAGATTAGCATCCCAAGACGCCCATTTCGATGAGGTCCAAGCTCGCAATCGCGACTAGTATTCTAATGGCTTCAAGCCTGTTACTCCTGGCGTGGTTTCTTCAAGTTGACGATTCAGTGTACACTCTGGAGACGACCTGGCGGAGCGTTGAACCGAAGCCACGTGATTTGTTCACGCGGAGGATCCCCAACGTGATCTGGCAGACGGTGAAAACCCATGAGGTCCCGAGGATGGCGTACAGAGGTGGGAACAGCTGGACAAGACTGAATCCAACCTACGATCGGATCGTGCTGGACGATTTGGAAGTTGTGGAGTTTGTGGAGAGGTACTACAACGAGACGGAGGTTGAGCTATTTAAGAGCATGCCAGTCGGGGTAATGAAGGCGGACTTGTTCAGGTATATGGTACTCTACATTCACGGAGGGGTGTATGCGGATGCGGACACGAGAGACCATCGGGCGATTAACCAATGGATCAGTCCGGACTGTGAGTTTGTCGTTGGGGTGGAGGGTAACGGTGCGTTCTTCTGTCAGTGGGCGTTCGCGTCGGGGCCTCGTCATCCAATCCTCAAGCGGCTGGTGAAGAAAATCTTCGATAAGCTGGCGAATGGGCTCGAATTCGAATTCTCCAGTCCGCACTTTGTCCACCGCGTGACCGGCCCGGCGATATTCACCGATGCAATTAGGGAATCTCTGGGCTTCTCTAGGGAGGACAGGCCGGTTGATATCATACGTTCGGAACGCGGAATGGAGCTGAGAAAGGAGGGAATCTGCTGGCTCACCCACGTTCAGCTCAGCTTCGCTTTGAGCAACATGTTCGCCCACCAGAGGCCGGACTTTACCCAGTCCGGGTGGTCAAACTGGTTCGAAGAGGCCGTAGAAATCAACGAGGAAGCGACTAGAGAAAACCCGTCGTAGCGTCCTTGTCCTACGGCATTCGAACGCCTTTTATTTTTGGAGGGGGGATGGGGGAGGACAGGAGGAGATTTTTACTGCCGACTTGAATGAGAAATCCTGGAGCTGTTCGTGGTGAACAGCGTCCCACATTCTCGTAGTTGGTACATTGTACCCCCCCCCAGCAGAGTGGAATATTAACTGCGGATGGCAAGGCCAACGACTCGTAGGCTGACTAGGCCGCATCAACTCTTCGTCGCCGTAGGGACGTCGTTACGTGGAGAGCAAGTGTCGCAGCCTTCTCTTCCCCGGACTGATGCCAGGCTTTCGGGTTGTAAATAGTCTTGGTCCCCTAGACGGCTCGGGCTTTGTTGAGCGGCCACCTTGCGGGTGGACATCTCGTGCTTTCAGCTTGTACTGGAGTAACACCTGGCTTTGGGACTCCAGAAGATCGATCACTAGGGTCTCATGAAGAGTCAATAATTTGACCTGCAACGTACGGGAGCTGATAAAAAAAGTAACTCTGTCTCGCGGCCAAGGACGTTCCCCACCCAAACTTGTGTCATAGTACGTACGCTTCCAGTGGCTGGGAAAACACATTGGGTTGGTCTGGCTTCGTTCACGATTATCTGTTCCAATCTACTCACCAGCTCAAGCCGATTCCGTTCGGCAGAGTGGGCTTTTTCTGATTCCACCGGGGTTGCTCAATGTCTTTCGAGAGCTTGCGGGTAACGGTACCAGGGGATGTCCCAATTGACGCAATTGAAAGTGGCTTAGATTGCTCTCCATTGGGCTGATTGGCAAGCCATATAGCCGACTTCACCGGCTTCGTCCAGATTTGGATGCCCCATTGGCCCGATTGGCAAGCATATCTCCGATTCCATCTGGGTCGTTAGGGTGCTGATGCGGCAAAGCCTACCCCAAGGCTGGATGTGGGGGATTAGGAGGGTTGCAGGAAGGTTTTTCTGATCCCGCAGGGTTGTTCAGGGTTTCCTGACGAGGTCCGAAAACGGTCTAGATTTCAACCTTTTTGATGCCCCATTCGCCCCATTAGTAAACCAGGTCACGGATTCCTACCAATGGGCTCAGGGCCAATTTTCCTACTGATTAGCAGGAAAATTTCGTATTCTGGATGGTTGGGGAATAATATGGGGAAGGAGAGAAGATTTTAGATATTGTTTTCTATTTTTGTAGAGCGGTTGTCATCTCCGTCCAATAAAAAACGTCTAATTGCGTTTTCCATAAAATATTGGACGGTCCGATACACGTTTGTCGGACCTATATCTAGAAATAGTAGAAGGTATATTCTGTGGACCACACCGTCCGATATGAGTTTATCAGACCGGAATATAAAAGAAATAATGGGTTTCATCCGATAAGTAGTAAATAATCCGATAACCACCGATTGGGGTCCGATCGATTTTTTTCCGCGCTGTATGGGTCGTTTGCCCTCTCGACTAAGGTTTGATTTTCATTCAATACGTGAGGTTTATGATTACCTTTTTCTTTGGAATCCCAAAGGTGGTTTTTTGCTTTTGCTGAACAGATGCTGTGACAGCCTGTAGTGTTCAGAAGTAATCATAATTCACCTACCTTTTGTTATCGTTCAGAGTTGCCTTTTGCATATATGTACATGTGAATGGGTTAATAGAGAGGTCGGAGGAGCATGGGGAGAGGGTGGGAGAGGGAGAGGGAGGATACTACATTGAGAGTTGTGAACTGAGAGCGTTTGCGGGGTGGGAGGGGATTGGAGGTGAGAGTAGAGGCGATGGCTTGGAATCCTGTGCCTGGTGGTGGTGGTGGTAGTGGTTTTGGTTGGTTGAGGAGGCTGAAAAAGAAGCATGTACTGGTTCTCGCTTGTGTAGTTCTTGCATTCTCCATCGTGGGGATAGTTTTGATAGCAAAGATCGACAAGACCGATACGGCGTATTCGCTCGATACGACGTGGAGGAGGACGGAGCCCGATGCGAAGGAGAGATATGTGCGGATGATACCCAAGGTGATCTGGCAGACTGTGAAATCTCATGAAGTACCGAAGCTGGCTTACGATGCGGGCGGGAGCTGGACGCACCTAAATCCAACGTACGATCGGATTGTCCTGGATGATTCGGAGGTCCTGCAGTTTGTGAAGCGGTTCTACAACGAGACGGAGTTTGATCTGTTCAAGAGCATGCCTGTAGGGGTAATGAAGGCGGACTTTTTCAGGTATATGGTTGTTTACATTCACGGTGGGGTCTACGCCGATGCGGATACGATAAACCACAAGAGTATCGACGAGTGGGTCGACAGCGACTGCCAGTTTGTCGTTGCACCGGAGGATAACGACGGGTTTTTCTGCCAGTGGGCATTTGCTGCGATACCTCGACATCCGATCCTGAAACGGCTTGTTGACTTAATCTTCGAAAAGCTGGCGAACGGCCCGGACTACTCCAATCCACATTTTGTTCATGGCGTCACCGGTCCGTCGATATGGACGACCGCAATCAGGGAGGTTTTGGAGATATCCCCGGACGAAAAGCTGAACCCGTTCATTCTAACCGATCGGGCGAAGACGCTCAGAAGGGACCAAGGAATCTGCTGGTTGACGATAAAGGAGCTCGACGAAGCCCTGAGCAACCTGTCCGCTCATGACAACCCGGCTTTTGTCGAGGTTGGTTGGTCAAACTGGTTCGCAGAAGCGGGCGACTTGCGCAAGAAATTAGCTTCCGAGACATCCAACGAAGAATAAATGCGGCGAAGAGGGAATTCAGAGTCCCCTGGTTCTCAAAGAAGACACCGTCGAGCTCGGGGTGGGACACTGTTCATCTGAAGAACGAAACCTTGGTCGGGACGGGCAGGCTTTGGCCCTTTCTCTGAATACCGATCGGAGCGCTACGGGATCGGACTGGAAGTTGAACGAGGGTGAAATTTCTCCATATAAGGACACCTGGAGGGTTGCTTGGTGCAGGATTTTTATTTTGGAAAGGATCCGATTGAAGTCCACTGAGGCAACAGCGGTCGAGCGGAGCTCTGTGAGGGGCGAAGGGGGAAAAATAGAGCGCGTGCTTATTAGTCGGTCAGAATATTTAATTTAAAGCGATCAGAAACACAAGTTTGTGTACCCTTCATCGAAATGTGAAAGCTTCCCAGTCGAGTTGAGTGGTATTACTACTACCGTATCTGGACCTCGTCAGTAGTGCGCGGTCCAAGAGAGAGAGGAGAGGTAGTGCTGCAACTTTGCACGCTTGGTCTGGATGTGGCCCCCAGTCGAGCTGAGTGGTAGTATTTGGACCTCGTCAGTTCTGATAGGTCCAAGAGAGAGAGGAGAGGTAGTGAGAGGTTATCTGGGGATGTGGATTATACGAGAATTTTGTATATTGGCACTGCTGCGTTCACACATTCGATAAGGGAAGTTTTGAGCATTTCTCCCGAGGAGAAGCTACAGATATTTATTCTGACAGAAGAGGCAAAGGCAATGCGCAAGGATGGAATCTGCTGGAAGACTATGCAGGAACTGGATGCGGCGTTGAGGAACGCCTTTGCCCACGGGAAGGAAGAGCACCTGAAGGAAGAATGGTCAAACTGGCTAGAGGAGGCGGGGAAAATGAACGATGTTGCCTCTGGGCAAGCTGCCCGGGCGTCACAGAATTGATTCGAGTACCATTTCCATGCGAATATGGGAGCCGCTTTAGTAGTCAAGCCTAGTACGCGAGCTCTCTGAGGAGAGCGCTGAAGGGGGTGCTTCCCGTAATGAATCGGGAGCTAGCTTCTTCAAGTTGGCGAGCATAACGTGGCTCTGAGTCGGGGTCATCATAGCGCTTCTTGGCTGAGCTCACTATCTCCTGAGACGAGGGATCTGATGGAATGCCAAGAGAGATATGCATGACTCGAGGGTTGGTTACAAGAATCGAGGACTTCCCCATCCGATACAATGTACAACGGACACGACTGGTATGCGGGCGCGAAATGTCTCACTTGTCTGAGAACAAAAATGAAAAGAAAGCCTAGCAAGGGCAGGTTGATGCATGCGCTGGAGGTTGCAGCATGCATCAACCTGCCCTTGCGGAAGGAAAAACCAAAGCCAAGCGCAGTAAAAACTTCCTAAAGGCAGAATTTAGTAAGCCAGCGCCTCATCGCCATCGCGAAAGACAATCACGGAAGCCATGCAGAGTCTCGCCAGACGGTTTAAACGAATCCTGAGACCTCGATGACAACGAACCGACGGACGGCGAAGAGGGCGGTCCCTTTTTTGTAACGACCTCGTCCATGTTGTCGATGAATAGTCTCTAGCGCGCCAAAAGTCCAGGTCTTCATCACTTTCTGCCCTTTTTCAGGTCACGTTGGAGGAGACGATGACGCAGACGAAGACGAAGACTTGAGATCGGGGAGAGCGGAGTTAGCGACGAGGGGGGTTAACGGGCAAGGAAGTGTTGGCATTGAAGGAGTTCGTGGAGGTGGGGAAAGTGGGGTGGTTGTGGAGGGGCTTGGAGTGGATTATGGTGGCTGTTTGGGAAGGAAAGAGGGATGGAGAGTTAGACATACATATCTTTGACGGTATAGAGATAGGTCAGAATTTGGAGGGTTTGGATTGGGTCGAGAGTTAGATCAGAGTATTGGAGAGAGGTTGAAAGGAGGACGTTTACTTGTCAGTTTTTTTTCTGTCTCTTGGGGATCTGTTGGTTGACTTGTTTTGGATGTGAAGACTTCCCGGGAGAGATTAGCATCCCAAGACGCCCATTTCGATGAGGTCCAAGCTCGCAATCGCGACTAGTATTCTAATGGCTTCAAGCCTGTTACTCCTGGCGTGATTTCTTCAAGTTGACGATTCAGTGTACACTCTCGAGACGACCTGGCGGAGCGTTGAACCGAAGCCACGTGATTTGTTCACGCGGAGGATTCCCAACGTGATCTGGCAGACGGTGAAAACCCATGAGGTCCCGAGGATGGCGTACAGAGGTGGGAACAGCTGGACAAGACTGAATCCAACCTACGATCGGATCGTGCTGGACGATTTGGAAGTTGTGGAGTTTGTGGAGAGGTACTAAAACGAGACGGAGGTTGAGCTATTTAAGAGCATGCCAGTCGGGGTAATGAAGGCGGACTTGTTCAGGTAAATGGTACTCTACATTCACGGAGGGGTGTATGCGGATGCGGAAGCGAGAGACCATCGGGCGATTAACCAATGGATCAGTCCGGACTGTGAGTTTGTCGTTGGGGTGGAGGGTAACGGTGCGTTCTTCTGTCAGTGGCCGTTCGCGTCGGGGCCTCGTCATCCGATCCTCAAACGGCTGGTGAAGAAAATCTTCGATAAGCTGGCGAATGGGCTCGAATCCGAATTCTCCAGTCCGCACTTTGTCCACCGCGTGACCGGCCCGGCGATATTCACCGATGCAATTAGGGAATCTCTGGGCTTCTCTAGGGAGGACAGGCCGGTTGATATCATACGTTCGGAACGCGGAATGGAGCTGAGAAAGGAGGGAATCTGCTGGCTCACCCGTGTTCAGCTCAGCTTCGCTTTGAGCAACATGTTCGCCCACCAGAGACTGGACTTTACCCAGTCCGGGTGGTCAAACTGGTTCGAAGAGGCCGTAGAAATCAACGAGGAAGCGACTAGAGAAAACCCGTCGTAGCGTCCTTGTCCTACGGCATTCGAACGCCTTTTATTTTTGGAGGGGGGATGGGGGAGGACAGGAGGAGATGTTTACTGCCGACTTGAATGAGAAATCCTGGAGCTGTTCGTGGTGAACAGCGTCCCACATTCTCGTAGTACATTGTACCCCCCCAGCAGAGTGGAATATTAACTGCGGATGGCAAGGCCAACGACTCGTAGGCTGACTAGGCCGCATCAACTCTTCGTCGCCGTAGGGACGTCGTTACGTGGAGAGCAAGTGTCGCAGCCTTCTCTTCCCCGGACTGATGCCAGGCTTTCGGGTTGTAAATAGTCTTGGTCCCCTAGACGGCTCGAGACGGGCTTTGTTGAGCGGCCACCTACCGGGTGAACATCTTGTGCTTTTAACTTGTACTGGAGTAACACCTGGCTTTGGGACTCCAGCAGATCGATCACCAGGGTCTCATTAAGAGTCAATAATTTGACCTGCAACGTACGGGAGCTGATAAAAAAAGTAACTCTGTCTCGCGGCTAAGGACGTTCCCCACCCAAACTTGTGTCATAGTACGTACGCTTCCAGTGGCTGGGAAAACATGTTGGGTTGGTCTGGCTTCGTTCACGATTATCCGTTCCAATCTACTCAAGCTCAAGCCGATTCCGTTCGGCAGAGTGGGCTTCTTCTGATTCCACCGGGGTTGCTCAGGGTCTTTCGAGAGCTTGGGGTAACGTGTACAGGGGGATGTCCCAATTGACGCAATTGAAGATGGCTTAGATTGCTCTCCATTGGGCTGATTGGTAAGCCATATAGCCGACTCCACCGGCTTGGTCCAGATTCGGAACCCCCATTGGCCCGATTGGCAAGCATATCTCCGATTCCATCTGGGTCGTTAGGGTGCTGATGCGGCAAAGCTTACCCCAAGGCTGGATGTGGGGGATTAGGAGGGTTGCAGGAAGGTTGTTCTGATCCCGCAGGGTTGTTCAGGGTTTCCTGCCGAGGTCCGAAAACGGTCTAGTTTTCAACCTTTTCGATGCCTCATTCGCCCCATTAGTAAACCAAATCGCGGATCCCAACCAGTCTGTTAAGATTATGATGCCTCAACACTTGCCTGATGCCTGATGTTACGTTTTCGTTTGTTTCTGGAGGGCCCGTGGTGAAGAACCGATGCTTTTCAATAATCTCAGTTCACTGTCAGCTCGTTTCTTAAACGGGCACCCAAGTGATTTTTTCATAATACAAAATGAGCTCTGGGTAGTTGGGTGGGTTGTTCCACGGGTAGGTTCCGTAGAGTCGGATTTGTCCCATGGGAAGGCTATTGGAATTTTCTCATCGGTATTACCGCAGCAGTCACTGGTAATATCGGTAACTGGCTGTAAATTATTTGTTTTTATGAAACCGGCTACCGTCCCAACACTACCCGTCGTGTTTAGAGGTAACCATGATTCACCTAATTTTTGTTATCATTCATCGTTGACTTTTGCTATAGACAGGTCTGAGGAAGAGGGGAAGAGGGAGAGGGAGAGGGAGAGGGGGAGAGAGAGGGAGAGAGAGGATATTACATTGAGAGTTGTGAACTGAGAGCCTTTGCGGGGTGGGAGGGGATTGGAGGTGAGAGTTGAGGCGATGGTTTGGAATCGGAGGAGGGGAAGAGGGAGAGGGAGAGGGAGAGGGAGAGGGAGAGGGGGAGAGAGAGGGAGAGAGAGGATATTACATTGAGAGTTGTGAACTGAGAGCCTTTGCGGGGTGGGAGGGGATTGGAGGTGAGAGTAGAGGCGATGGTTTGGAATCCTGTGCCTGGTGGTGGTGGTGGTAGTAGTTTTGGTTGGTTGAGCAGGCGAAGAACGAAGCATGTACTGGTTCTCGCTTGTGTAGTTCTTGCATTCTCCATCGTGGGAATAGTTTTGATAGCAAAGATCGACAAGTCCGATACGGCGTATTCGCTCGATACGACGTGGAGGAGGACGGCGCCCGATGCGAAGGAGAGATATGTGCGGATGATACCCAGGGTGATCTGGCAGACTGTGAAATCTCATGAAGTACCGAAGCTGGCTTACGATGCGGGCGGGAGCTGGACGCACCTAAATCCAACGTACGATCGGATTGTCCTGGATGATTCGGAGGTCCTGCAGTTTGTGAAGAGGTTCTACAACGAGACGGAGTTTGATCTGTTCAAGAGCATGCCTGTAGGGGTAATGAAGGCGGACTTTTTCAGGTATATGGTTGTTTACATTCACGGTGGGGTCTACGCCGATGCGGATACGATAAACCACAAGAGTATCGACGAGTGGGTCGACAGCGACTGCCAGTTTGTCGTTGCACCGGAGGATAACGACGGGTTTTTCTGCCAGTGGGCATTTGCTGCGATACCTCGACACCCGATCCTGAAACGGCTCGTTGAGTTAATCTTCGAAAAGCTGGCGAACGGTCCGGACTACTCCAATCCACATTTTGTTCATGGCGTCACTGGGCCGGCGATATGGACGATCGCAATCAGGGAGGTTTTGGGGATATCCCCGGACGAAAAGCTGAACCCGTTCATTCTAACCGATCGTGCAAAGACGCTCAGAAAGGACCAAGGAATCTGCTGGTTGACGACAAAGGAGCTCGTCAAAGCCCTGAGCAACCTGTCCGCTCATGACAACCCGGCTTTTGTCGAGGTTGGTTGGTCAAACTGGTTCGCAGAAGCGGGCGACTTGCGCAAGAAATTAGCTTCCGAGACATCCAACGAAGAATAAACGCGGCGAAGAGGGAATTCAGAGTCCCATGGTTCTCAAAGAAGATACCGTCGAGCTGGGATTACGGAAGGGATCCGATTGAAGTCCACTGAGGCAAACAGTAGTCGAGCGGAGCTCTTTAATGGGCGAAGGGGGAAAAATAGAGCGCTTGCGTATTAATCGGTAGAAGATTTAATTTAAAGCCATCAGGGACACAAGTTTGTGTACGCCTCATCGAAATGTGAAAGCTTCCCAGTCGAGTTGAGTAGTAATACTACTACAGTATCTGGACCTCGTCAGTTGTGCGAGGTCCAAGAGAGAGGAGAGGTAGTGCTGCAACTTCGCACGCTTGGTCTGGATGTGGCCCCCAGTCGAGCTGAGTGGTAGTATTTGGACCTCGTCAGTTCTGATAGGTCCAAGAGAGAGAGGAGAGGTAGTGCTGCAGCTTTGTGAGCTTGGTCCGGATAAGGTCCCCAGTCGAGTTGAGTAGTGGTATCTGGACCTCGTCAGATCTAAGAGCGAGAGGAGAGGTAGCGCTGCAACCTGTTCATCCCAAGTCAGATGGACCGAGAGAGCTTTTGATGAATATGGAGCTGTTATTGAGCTGCGGCAAGAGAGCGCGGAGTGTGAGCACAGGATGGTGTAGAGCATTCCATCCGAGCTCGGATGTGGTGAACGGGTAGGTGACATCCATTCAAGGCTCCGGCTCACTTTTCTGTTTATTCTGGTGACAAGTCTGATAACTAGTGAGCGATCTGAGGCACGATTTAACATCCAGAATTCGTGTATTCGTCTGAGCACCGGCTAATGGTCTGCCCGCTCGTGTTCTTGGGTAGGTTGCGACCGCAGAATGGGAAACCACCGATCAGGTTGTTGATACAGTTGTCCTGGCAGTTGAGCTTGGCTCCATATTGGCATACAACGAGCTGGGTAAGCCGGCCGCCTGTATCGCAGGACACATCAGCACACCCAAGAAGTTCAGTGCCGCTCCATACCATGGCGGTGTAATGGCCAACGACGCCGCCGTTAATCCTGGTACATGAGTTACTGGAGGGACCGAACCGGTAGTCATCGACCTCCTCAGCAAAAGCTGTTATGGACCGGCGCTCAATGTCATCGGACGAGGAATATCCGGATTGATAGTAGAGGTTCTCTCCGAGGTATCCGTACTGGGTCGACCTTCGGAAGGCACTGGATGAGTGCTGCAAGACACACCCCCTGTTCTTCAACTCGTTCGCCCAGTTCTGTGCGCTCTGTGCGATCTCTGCGTCCCATATGGCAGGAGGGACTTTGACTTCATTTCGTAGCTTGTTGTGCTCAACGACCCACTCATTGCCGCCACCTCCACCTCCACCTCCACCTCCGCTGCACTTGGGAACCAGACAGACCTTGGCCTTGGAACCTACAGAAGCCTGGACTCCGACGGCGACATCGCTCAACCCGTTCATGTACTGCACTCTGTTAACCAGATCGTTGTCGAGAACTTCAATCCTGATGCAAAAGTTGGGGGAAGGCATCTTCACTGCCACGCCGTCAGCCCTTCCCCACTGGGTCCACTTGATGTTCAACGTGGTTCCGTCTGGGCTCCGTGTATATGAATCTCTTGGGGAACTGGGATCGTCTTCGACTTCAACGCTTGCGCTCGGAGGTAGGTCACGGATCTCCATGCGGAGAGCTCCCTTCGTAATGCCGGCCTTCCTTTTGTTCACGATTACCAGGCTAGCCGTATTGCTCCTAGTGTCGACGTGAATCACTACTCGCGCCCTTCCCACTTTGATAAGCGGCTTCTGGGAAGTTTCCGCCTTCCGGTTGTATCCGTACCAGGTCTTCACGGATTGAGCGGTCTCTACAGCCTTCATCCGCCATGCCTTGGAGCCTCGCCTGACCTCCCACTTCTGTTCATCAGAACAGCTTCCCTGCTGACGGAAAGAAATTTTCGGTGGCGCTGAGAGCTCCACATTGGACACGCCCTGCTCGATGACCTCCCTGCCAGCGACCACACCATAAGCTCGCTCGCACACAAGCGCCAGTAACACAATCATAAACCCTGCAGCACAAACTCGGCTCTTCATCATGATGGCAAATCTTCGTGGTTTTCTGTTTTTTGGTGACCCTCTACCAACTACCCTCTGCTCATCCCATACACACCCCGCTACCCTGCGAGCTACCCTACCCAAGGCTGCACCAAGCTGCCCTATGTATACCTTCTCCCAACTCCCATCGAGCTTCCAACAAAACAAGAAATGCCGGGAGGGAGTTTTTCTTCGGAGATTCTACGCAGGTGGAGTTTTCGTTTTCTTCCTACTTTCCTTACCTTAAAAAGCGACAATTAGTTGTTATTCCTTTTGGGAGAGATGCCGACGGGGAGAAAGTTCGAAGTGTGGAGGGAGGGTGGGGGGGTTGGGGTGGGAGAGAGGAACGGGGTCAATCAAGCGCAACCACCCCCAAGAAAGATGGGTGGAAGTAGTTAGGTCGATTGGCACTGCCAAGTTCCCCTTTCCTTTAGGATGGGGAAACCCGCGATGAGGAGCGCCTCTTACTCACCATGCTCCACCGGAAGTCCGGAGGGGGGGGGGGGAGAGAACATTGATCTTTTTGTTTGTTTCAGTGCCGCTTTGCATAGGAAAAGTTTACTACAAATGAAAGAGAGTATCAAGCTGTGAAAAGCTTAGCAAAAAAGGAGGGGGAGGGTATCGTTCAGGGGAGAGACAAAAAAAAAACAAAAAAACACGCTGGCGGTTTGTACCGCATTTTGACCCAAGAACATTGGGTTCACCAAAAAGCGATATTTTGGCCCAATCAATTTTTTAATTTCGATGGATCCTATATTGGGAGGAGGAGGGGGGGGCAGGAAAAGTTTTCCGTTGTACATGTAACAAATCTCAGGAGGGGTTATTGCCACTAAAAACTCAGGTGTTTACCGATTAAAGCATATTTTAAGACAGTTTCTTCTTATCACGGTTTCAATCTGTACATATCTTCCCCCCTCCCTCCCGTATTGATCTTTTTGCAACTTTGAGGTGATCGGGGTGATCTTTGGCATTGGCCGTGCCAAGGGAAAAAATAACTAAAAATGAAAAACAATCTCGAGCTGTGAAAAGCTTAGCAAGAAAAAAGGGGCGAGTTATCTATCTGGTGAAAAAAAGGCCAATTTGATTCTGGAACGTGGGATTCCCAACGACAAACCAATTTGTCCCGATCAATTCTCCAATTTCGATAGATTTGGTGGTTGGGCGCGGGGGGTAACGTGGTTTTTTGCGCTGTATATGCGACATTTCTGAGGAGGGATTTAGGGCTTCATTAAACTCAAGCTTTTACTGATTAAATATTAGTTTCAGAAGGGTTTCGTCTTTCGCGTTGTTCAAATTGGACTTTTTCGCTTCGTTGTAGACTCGTAATTGGAATCTTCACAACCCTCCCCCCCCTCCCCTCCTCCGCTTGAAAAAATTTTATTTTTCGCGTTGTTTTCTTCTCTGAGATTAAATCAATCCTGACAGTTGGCGCGGCGGACAGCTAGTGAGTTGTATTATTCTACCGATGAACCGAACTCGGCGAGTCCAAAAGGGGAATTGTGGTGGAGAGGGTTAGTGGTGGTGGTTGGGGCCTTGGTTCTTGTCTCGATCGGAGCAAGGCGTTGGGGAGGTGATTTTTCTTCTTAGAATCTTTTCGTCTGTGGATTCTTTGGTTTCTTTGTTGTGACTCCAGACAAATCTGATGGAATATACTGGGTGTGCATGTATTACGTTGATTGCTGGGGGAAAGCTCGTGTCGAAGATGTGTAGTAGCTCCAAACTCGTTGTAATGTTCTTGTGGAAGGAGGGAAAGAGATATTTTGTGTGTTTAGTCCGACGGGAAGATAGCTCGTTGGTTGGGCGAGGTTTTTACACAGCACACTTTCGGTGGAACGATTTTACTTCCAAGGCACTATCGTCTCGTGAAAAGTGCTCGTCACCGACTTGCATTCATATTCGGTACAAGTCTTGTTAGTCTATTGCCTACAGCTCATTGCTCAGCCGAGGATATTTGAAGGTTTTCTCCGGATGTGCGATGTCAACCCACAGGGTTGCACGACGTCGTCCATTCCTGAAGTGAGTTTTCCATCAGCACAAGGGTGACGCGACTATCAAAAAACAATGAACAAAGCAGAAGAAATAAAGTAGACAAAGCAGCATTGAATTGCTTCGGCACTAATTTTTTTAGGGACTGGGGTGGACCAAAAGCTGTGACTCTTGTGACGTAAAAATGTTCATGGAAATATAAACTTATTAAATAGGAAAAAAACGAATCATACCAACCAAATTCTAGACAATCTAGCCAGATAAATAACACTCGCGATGTAAACGTTTAACCGCAAAATGCCTCCAATTTTCCAGCTAAAAATCTCCATATTCGCGCATCCCTGAGCTAATTTGAATTGTTCATTGAAATTACACATGCACGAGTTGATACCGTATGATTTATCAGAAATCGAATGATTCTATTTTACAGCGGTATGAGAATCTATGGCGCCACGTTTCATCCTCGGATCTGCGGTTGGTTAAAATTAGGTTAACGGAACATATTTCTGGACCGGAAAAATGACTCGATTTTCGTCACCGATCTCATGTTTAATGTATTAAATTATGGCGAATACTTTATGGTCAAATCGTTTGTCTTTTGGGGTGTGGTTTTTTATTTGATTAAAAGCGATTAGCCGAGTCGGAGAAAGTTCCCTCGACTCCGTCCAAAAACCGGCATGAAAAGGCGACACTTTCGCGACCCCCGGAAAAAAGATGAAAATCGAAAAATATCTATTCTAAATCTAATCATGAAAAAGTAACAGTAGCGAGTTTTGTTTTTCTGGGCCTCTTAAAAACAATCATGCGATAGAACAAAACGTTGAGACAGTTCTTCTAAGGGTAGACAGAAGTTGAAAATCCCGTATAGTATGTGATTTATTGGGGGTGGTGAGGCAACTTTTTGGAGTGACCTAATTTGTATTGATAAATATACAAGCAATCGCCCTAGGATAGAGGGATAGGGGTGGGTTGTGGATCTTATTTGTTCGTTTCACATACACCCCCCCTGCATGTATCACTTTAAATAGAAAGCGAGATTGTAGCTCAACCTGAGCCGATGCAACATTTTAACCCGAACCGATGCAACATTTTAACCCGAACCGATGCAACATTTTAACCTAACCCGATGCAACTTTTGCTGGACTCTGCTCCTATCCGAAAAATGAAAGTGAATTCCTGTGGTCTCGCGACTCGGTGGGGCTGGTGTTTGCTTCCTTTTCGCGGACGCTATAGCTTTACTGTATTGTGCAGGTTCTAGCACTGTGTAAGTTATGGTTATCTATTCTAATTTCCCTTGCACCAATCTGTTTTGAGGAATGAGACCGATAAACAGCCGGAAGGACACCATGTGATGCAACGTCATGCAAGTTTTGGAATGTTAGGTGAATTCTAGAATCCCCCTAAAGCATAGAGAACACTGGAAGAGGATTTCTAGTCAACCTTTTCGAGCGGAATTCAGTTGCGTTCAGACAGAGGCAGAGGAATATTGCACACGTAGTTTTCGGTACAATCTCATCCGGAATTCTGTAATCAGCGCGAAAAGGGAGGGGGACGAGAATGAACGCTACCTACCCCTCTCCCCCACCCCCGTAGCCTTTACTCGGCAGCTACCTAGCGCAGCGAAATACCACTACTCCATCTTCGCTCTAAACTCACTTAGACCCCCTGTCCGGGGGTCTCATCTAACTTCTAGTTAGTGGGAATATCGACCGGTATGCCCGGTCTTTGTCGATCGCGTGCTGTACCAACTGTGCGTTTTGTTGCCATAGGATACGGTTCACTTGTCCTCTCACCGACGATAAATGCGACTCCCGATCATGGAGAGGTGCCGTGGATTTCGAAGGAGCTCCAGCCCTTCTTGTCCAAGTCGCCCATAGGTTTCAACCGCAAATGGTACTAAGATCGGCTCTCTCCCTCATTTGATATTGCTTCTGCGTAATGTGCCACTCTGCTATCCCCTTAGCCTCTATTCGGCAGCTACCTACCGCAGCGAAATACCACTACTCTATCTATCTTCGCTCTAAGCCCCCCGAAGAGGGTCGTTTCTCGCAACGTCCCGGCAACCTATGTTTATTCGGATGTTTCTTCGGAAGCCAAAACTCCCGGATTGCGTACTGAGAGAGTAAATCGTGCGCCTCCTACACCGAAGTACGCCACAACGGAAACTTAAACGGGAAGAAAACGAAGAAATTCGATCTGGGCGCCCGCGGAACAGCTCGCGAAGCCAACGGGAGCCAACCGAATTCATAAAGCCCGAAACTCTCAATGACCCAGGGCGAATCCCCGGGGCAAGACAACGCCCCCCGCGCTCGTAGAACTTTGGCTTCGTTGTGGCGTCTCAGATTCGTAGCTGTAGCTCTACATCGCTCCTCTGCGACCAGAACCGAAAACGTAGCCTGAGGATTGGGAACAGGAGGGTCAGTTGGCGTTTTGACATCACCAGAGGAAATCAAAATAACAACAACAATATCAGTTCAAAAATAATATTGATTCGATCTAGTTTTGTCCCGCCTCTGTGCGGGTTGGCTGGCGTTTCGGTAAAAATTAAGGAGAGTAGAATGCATTTTTTTTAACGAAAAGTTGTCCCAAAGAAATCGACAAAGTAGTACTTAAAATCCATGAATTCGAGTACGTTGAAATGAAAGGAAAATTGGCTTCGTCTTAACCAGCACTACAGGTATGTTGTCGGGAACACAACGGCCGTGTTCCAGGCTACCGTAACTTAACAGTTTTTAATGCACGTGGGCACGTGGACTGTCGCCCAGTGTCACATCCTTCCTCGTGTAAAACACTTCCAACTTCGCTCCAAGAACGCCTGCCAAAAACAGCCTTCCTCCCAGCTCGTTCGCAACAAAGAGTTTCCTTCATTCAGGGCTCCCTAGGATCTTTTCTAACCCCTAAATCCTACCAAGCCCTGGTTAACCTTATCCTAGTGGCTTTGCTAGCGAGTACAATACCCATATGAGAGTTGGACAGTTTGTCACCATGCGAGACCGACTCCGAACCCCCTCAAGAAGTCCAGTCAATCGTTTCTTGAATGAATGAATTTGTTTATTAAGGTCGACCTATAGACTCGCGATATGTAGACTCATAAAAACGTTGCTGGATGCTGGAGGTAAACACTCGTACCAACGGTGGAGCATTGAACGGCACAGAAATTGGCCATTTTCTGGACTTTACTAGCCATTTTCTAACACGTCGGATGGGGGACTGGCGTACCAAGCCCAGGCGGGCACAAAGCTCTGGAGGTTGGAAGTGAAATTGCTGTCCACTTTTAAAAAGCTGCTTCAAGTGTTGACTGTAATATGCATGATTTGAACCTTAGCGTGGTTGAAATATCTACCTCATCGTCATGGTAAGTCTGATTGCAAAAGTATCCCTGTAGTGCGGAGCCATTTATGGTACCATCACCACGTTTAATCGAGCACTCGAGCCAGAAACGGATTACTACATTGCCAGTTTTATAATGATTGTCAATCCGTCTTTGCCGAACGAGAATGGACGTGGACCAGGCCACCGATAGAAGTCGTCATAGCTCTTGTTGCGTTTTCGTTAAATTCAGTTGGCTTCCGTTTATCATCGTGGCAAGAGAAACTGTTCACCTCTGGATTGAACTCGGTGGACTAGGCACACACACCTTACGCTGCCACGGTTCATTGGTTAGGCCTCTGGAGCGTGTTTAAACGCCGTCAGTCGACGAGGTCCGCAGGAGGATATGGTTCAGTGAATTTCGGGACGGCGGGTAGATATATCTCTATCTCCTCACGTGCAGGTAGAGCCCAGGTCAGCGAGGTCGGTTGCACAGGGAGTCTGAGTACTGTAAAATGAAGAGTGTGAAGCGCGGAGAAATACCGATTCAAGGCCCCACCTCGCCCGTCTGTTTTATTGTGAAGTATAGTGGATGAATGATTTGGATAAGAGGCGAGGTTAGGTAGCCTCAGCACGCAGAGTCTACGCGGTGGTGGCGTTGTACTCGTCCGCCAGAGCCGACACTTATGGGAATAGTCTATCTGCTGGAGTTCATGGGTAAGTTTCGACCGCAGAATGGGATTTCACCAAAAGCGTTGTTAAAGCAGAGCTCCGGAGGTTGATATTCGAGTCATATCAGCATGACCTCGGTAACACCCAAGAAGTTCACTCATCCGCCTGACCACTGAAAGCAGTTACTACGCCCTTATCAATATCGTGATACGGTCTTCGGCAGCTTGTATATCTGATTTCTTTTCACATGGTCTCTCGTTTGCATTCGTACTAAGCACTGCTTCGGAAGAACAGAAACCACCGCTCCCCTTGACACCCGCAGCGCCGCAAACTCGTTCCCCCAAGTTCCGTGCAAGCTCTCCGATCTTGGCATTCCATACTGCAGGTGAGCTTTGGACTTCTTCCCGCGCTATGATGTGGTAGGCGATCCACGCGTCTCCTTTGCCACCGTTTCCCTCCCCATCTCAATTATTGCACCTGGAAACCATCAGATCTCGGCCCGTGATCTGGGGCACCGGGGTAGCCCTCGGCGACAAAAGTCCGGCCAGTTCGTGTACGTCGATTAGACTGTTTTCCGTAAAAGGTACCTTCCAAGCAGAAAGTTGGGAGAGAATGTTGTAATTTAGATGCCGTCCGCCCTGTTCGTTTTGACGCAGTTACATCCGAAATGGTTGCCGCAATTCTTGCACGTCGCCGGAGCTGGGATCACCTTCGACCTAAAAGCTCGCATTACGGTGACGGGTTCGACCTCTCCAAGCTCAAGGTTGCACCCCTAGTGGCTTTGTCCTTCTTGTTCATGATGACCAGGCCTGTGGTGTTGGTTCGAGTGTGGTGTTGGCTCTAGTGTCGACTGGGGTGATCGCACCTTCAGGGATCTCCGGGATGTTTCACCGCGCTCATTGTACCCCTACCATTCACCCAGAGTCGGCGGATCCTCTTGCACCAGACTAACCTAACCCTATGCAAATCATCTTCAACACCTGGAGGGCTGTTTCCTCCAGCAACGAGGAGAGGAAAGCTTGGATCGCGAATAGATTAATCAGTGAGTCATGCTGTGGATGCTGATTGTGTCGTTCTGCAGGCAAGCGGGTCGAGGGGTACTCGGGTAGTTTAGGACTGGGATATGCTCCGTTATAGTATGGGACAGATTCTGAGCCGTATCAACGGTGTGTAATCCATCCTTAACGTTTGATAACCACATGTTCGCGACGGCAATCTACTCGAGGTACGCTTCGATGAAGCGACACACCTGGATAAATCACCTCCTGGGGTGTCTTCACCCAACTTCATGTATTCAACGAGGAAGAACGTGGGTCGAAAGTGGCGGATAGAATCCGTGTTGGTGGTCTGGCTCAAACTTGCTCTACGTCCGCGCAGTTTTCTAAGTAAATTACCCTCGTGCGACTGTTTACGGCACGATCTGGGTCGGCTCGAGCACCGTCTCGCTGGGACTCCTCATTGCATTCTTCCCGCTTGTTGTTAGAGCAACGAGTGTGGAAGCCGGGCAGGAACTTTGATGTGTCTGAAGGCAGTATTGGAACAGATACAGCAACGGGCGCCGAGTATCTAAACCGGAGATATCTCAGCATTGGAAGCTACTGCAATTGCACAGAAGACGGCGGGTTTTATGACATCTACAGAGTACTGTCAACACCAAAGTCCTTCGAGACAGCTTTTTCACAAGAAAACTGGGTAGAATGGTAGAGAAAAGCAGACGACAGTCCAAGATGTGTACTCAAGCCTACTCCACGTGCACGAAAAGGGTATCAAGCGGCCGGCCAGCTGGATTCAAGTCGTCGATCTGATTCTACAGAAATGGAGAGGATCTACTCGTGGTGGACCTAACTCCGAACTTGCCTGTGTCCTTGGTAACTTCAACCATACAAAAACGCCGAAGATCAGTGGACCCTGAACGCTCACGTCTCAACGCAACTTTCCCAAGGCACCCGAATCGATCTCGTTGATACTCCAGAGATAGGTATACATGCAGATAATATCTCTTTCATCATGTCCGTTGCGGACACTCACCTTCGGCCTCTTAAGCCCACCCCCGCCGCACTCTAGTAGCACTAGTAAGACTCCTCTCACCTGTGTCGCGAATAATTTCAAGATACAACTCTTGAAATTGTTCCACCACCCCGCCCACTCCAGTCTGTATTCACATCAGGTATCAACTTCTTATGATTTTGTATAAGCAAAAGGTTTGATTCAAATACGGATTTACTAGTTACGGGGTGGTGATCACTTAGTGCAAATAGGTTTGGGGACAACGGGCTTGGTGATTTTTCAAACAGGTAGGGAAGATGACAGGCACAGATCTGTGGGGCCGGTTGAAGACTCGATTGAAGGTAAGAAGTGTCCAAGAGTCTCTTCCTTCTGTTGAAGATACCAATTCTCGCCAACCCCTTGGACAAGGAGAGTGGTCTTTCGCCTCCCTCGCACTGGACTAGGCCTCCCTCGAGCGAGCCGTTTGATACGCAAGATGAAAGATGCACGAAATGGTCCCTACACCTCGGTGAAACCAAGTGTATTCGGCTCGCGGTGCGGGATGGACTAGCTTAGAGACGTCCTCGAGGAGTATCCACCACGCCCGGAGACCCTCACATTGTCTGCTCAGCTGGTAGGCAAAGAAATGCCTCCGGCCGGAAGGAGGGAAAAGGCTTTTCGAAGAGACTCAGCAACAAGCTGAAGCTTCCTCCCTCCTTGGCTTGCAAACATCCTCTATCAAGACGCGATGGGACTCCTCCCTTCCAATTTGGACCATATCAAGCACGTGGGAAAATTTTATGTTTTTCAAAAACTCACAATTCCGGAACCTCCGAAAACGAACAAAAAACACGACCCTCGAAACCAAAAAAAATAAGAAGAAACGTGTCGTGCAGTTGAGTGTACTCAAGAAAGTGTAAATTTATTTACATGTTTCATTATTCAAAGTAGTACTGATGTAAAGAAAAGGAGAAAAATGTTATCGCCGATTTTTTCGCAGGAGAGCAAAGCCATATTTTGAAAAGAGGAAGAGATATTGACTATTCAGAAATAAATAAATATCCAAATTACAAAAGTTAGTAATTTCAAGTCCTGAGGTTGTTATTTAAATGAAATTAGAAGCTATTTTGATGTTTTCGAATGTTTTCAGTAAGAAAACGAATCAACTTCGGCCGGCGAAAGTGTTAAGAAACGTGGCAGCTGATGATGAATTTGGTTTATGAAAATAATTTCGAAGACTAATTTTTTTTGTTGTCTATTTTGGATTTTCTAGAGGGTATGTCTCTGAAAAAGGAAAAGTTAGGGGCATATGTCTATTTTGTTTTATAGTCCATCAATCATCGAAAATATTGGAAAAGGTTTTACGATGTTAAACAATTAAAAAACAACAGAAAACAGAAAACAAGTTTGGTGCCGACAAAAAAGGAAATTAGCAGCGGGAGGAGCTGGGAAGGGAGCGGAGATGGGAGAGGGGATGGGAAGGGGAGAGGAAAGTTGCGGCGGAGGGGAAGGGAGGGGAGAGGGGAGGAGGGGTAGGTTGGTGAGATCGGCAAAGGATGCGAAAAAAGGAGGAATTTGAGTGTTTACTAGACTGAGTTTTTGGGGGTATTACGATGTCATCTCTATCTGGTGTTCTTGTTTTGATTTCTGAGTGGGGTGGGGCTGGGGCGTGGGTGGGGTTTATACTCGATGACGTCGTTTTTGACTAAGAAGAGCATGGAAAATGGGGTGGATTCGGTAGGATTTTTTTGGGTGGTTCCGTAGATCAAAAAAGGGGCTGGTAGTTCTCCCATTAGGTTGGGGCTAACGCGTTAAGTGGCGAGCCTGTCGCTTTTCTAAGCTAGTGAGAACATCACCGTCTGAAACTAGACTAAAACAGATGTGGAAGTGAGAGCGATAGTTCGTAAGCTCCTTAACATCTCCAGACCCAGAAAGGAACACAAACGATTTCCTCCCCTCCTCCCGCACCCCTCCCCTTCATTCTATAAGAAAAATGGTTCTACCACTCTTTTTCTAGATATCTTCAAGGATATTCCTCAACTTGAGACACTCTTCCTCCGCCCCCCCCAACTCCCCACCCCACCTCCACACACTCTCACACCCACCCTTTCACCATCGTCCTCTCTGTTGTCATCAAGTTCATCTCCTTCACAATCGCATTTTGGAGACACGCCCTTCCTAAACGTGTTGCTCCTTGTCGTCCGTGTTTTTCTCTCTTTTTGCCCCAGAATCTAAATTGCATTATAAATAGACGGATTATACTTTCCTTCGACAACTCGTTTATAAAAAAATCATTTTTTGATATGAAATAGGATATATTTTATTCCATTTTTCAGGGATGAACCAAGGGTTGATTTTGTAGTATAATACGTGAATTCAAAGCTTTTCTCTACTCGCCACGGATGAAGACGTCCGAAAATTCTTCGCATTTTGTTTGCTGTCTGGGTGGAAATTAAATATTATTCATATTCTAGTGGGGGAAAGGACTAAGCAGTGTCTCGATGGAGGAAGGACTTCAGTTGGTGGGTTTCGGCTCTGTGGAGGGAGAGTCCTGTGAGGATTGAGCTGATGTTCATAAGGCGGTTTGCGGTGTTGTCTGGTGGAATGCGGGAGGAGAGGGGGGAGAGGAGGACGCTTATTGGCTGTGTGGCCTCGCTGTGACTTTTCACAGAGAATTTCGAGGGTAGACAACCTTTCAACTGGACTGCGAGCAAGGTGCGTGAAGGGAAGAGAGCGAGAACGAGGGAGACCTGTTTTATGTTCGGATGAAAAATATTTTCCATGCTTGGCTCCAACAGATTGACTAGTGTCTCGTGGTAGAATCTGTGCCAGTGCTGAACCTCAACTTTAATGCTTCAATTCAGATTCTTCATGCTCATGCCCGCACATATCTCCTCTCAAGTCCCACAGGCACGTAGGAACCTGTTCGCACGAAAGCTTCCTCGGATTGGTCTCTTGACAAAGATTTTCTTCAAATGTGCAGCTTTGTGCTAGTTAACGTGTAGCGCCGCGGTGGAGGTAGCGCAAAAGATGGTAACCTACGCTCAGAGGTAGATCCAAGTCGAGCCCGGACTGACTAGGAGTTGTTATGTCGCCCAGCCCGTCCCTGAACGTTTTCCGGCTCAGTGCTCCCCATTTTCTGCTTTCTGATCTAAAGCGGACCGCTTGCTTTGTTCTTATGGTTTGGTTCATTCGAAAAACAAGGAGCTCGCAATACGTAAGACCTGCTCGAGAGTGCTGACTTGCACAGGATATGCAATGTAAGAACGTTTTTATAAGTTGAGCAAGTGGCGCAGTGCCAAGGGATTTAGCAGATCCTCAGTGTCCCCCAAGCAAAACAGCCGAAAACACCTCCTTTTGCACTTGGCTTGGGGTTGCACTAGCAAAAGACGTGGTGAACACGCTTAAGATGAAAACCGGCAAGTGTTCCCTATTCGGTGAAACTGATCTCATGAAGTGCGAAAACGGATAATTTGGTCTAGCAATAGCAAAGAAACCCGCGCTTGCCCCAAACCTTAGTTCGCAGGTTACCCACCAAGAACACTTCCCTTTCTCACCCCCCCTAACAAACTTGGCTATTTTTCGCCGAATGCTACAATTTCGTGCATACCCTCTAAAACTAAGTATTATATTATCCGCGGACTGATTCATGAGCACGAATTACCCATGGCATAAATGCTTAAATATTCATTGCTTCGTTTGTACACCAAATGGCCAAATGCTTGGAAAATTGGCCTTGCTGGAAGACTTCCACGGTTTGCTTTCTCTGGGTTCCCATGAAGCGCCTCAGGATGGTATGGCATTCCAGCGTTCTGAGAGAAGCTCTAGCGGAAAAGCCATGGCCTCCGCTGGAGAAGAGCGTGTCGATGTCCTTCAAGGGGTTCCCCAGGGCGGGTTTGGTGGAACGACATTCTTTTTAATAGATGTGACGCGGGAGTACGGGTATCTAGCTAAAGATGTTCAAACACCCACCGAACCTTTCAAAATTACAACGTACATTTTACAGGTTTTGGTTATTTCAGCAATAGGCTCCCGCGGGGTTGGAAGCAAACAACTTCGGAGGCAAGGGGCGTCGCAGGGTGGGCAGACGTGAGAGAGGTTGGAGGGCGAATAAAAGATTACACAAATTCGAAACAGCGCATTTATCCGCTTCTGAAAAGCTATGAAGAAGAAGAAGCTTGAAGAACAGTTTGGCTTCATCAACTGGCTTCATCAACTTGCAAGGTCCTTTTGCACTTGGGTTCGGATGGTGTGAATCCTAACCATGCTGGAGCTTGCGCTTTTCGGTTCCCACTCGTCGGAATCAGTTATTTATTAGGCTCAAAAATAGGGTCACCACAACTTCCCCAGGCTTGGCAAAAGAAACTGAGTAGAGCAAAATCGATACACAAGAACCTTTGCGATCTTTCCAGGCAACTTGCACAACTTGTGTTTCAAGTCCGTTGGGGCCGGGGGCTTTGTCCTCTCTCGGAATTCGAGCTTCGGCTTTTGGCCCATCGCCTTGCACCCTTAGCAATTCACCGCATCGATTTCATGGATTCAGTTGGCTCTCATGAGCGCCCCAACGGGCTCTCCTCCCTGCTTACCCGCTTCAGTTACCGACTCAGTAGCCTACTTTTTTCCTTTTTTCCTCAGCTAGGAAACACGCATGGATTCACTTGTGTGTACGAGCGAATAGGTTCGTGCCAAGAGCCGGCTCTGTGACCGTTCTACGTATTGAAGATTGGAGCCACGATGCTCGAAGTAAGGTTCGGTCTTCACAAGCAGCAGAGCTCCCTCTTGCGCATCGATGCAAAATTTCTCTCCGTTGGAATATTATCCTCAGCGGAGTAGGATGCGCCTCTCTCATAGATACTGACAAAGCCGTATCTTCCCAAGAAGCTACATCCTCCCCCCCCCCTGCCTCATACGTATCGAAAGCTCGTTGTTTCAGTTCGAGATACAAGCTACTAACTAAGCAAAAAGAACTGCAGAGCGGAAAATTCACGTACGTAGTGGTCAAATTATTCTCTATTCAACGGATCCGGGAGATTGAAGATGTATTTTAAAGTCTCCTCACCGTGCAGCTCGTCAGATCATCTCAACACGCCCCACAAACTGCTGAACCGACCAGGGTTGTGATATCTGATTCTCAGCCAAGGGAACATACGTTTCCCTTTGACTTCGATTCAGTCGTCTACTACAACTCGATGGACTCCATGGTAAGCTCACTCACTGGATAGTTTGCCAGAAAAGAGGGCAAAAGTCTAGCTTCGAGTCCAGATTGCGAGTCCTCGGGGCCTGGTGTGTATCTCTACCACGGTTGGAAAGATATGCGGCTGATAAGTTGGGTTAACCCGGGGTGCGGGGTTTTTTAAGCCCAACCTTTTCAATAGATAGTGATCGAGTAGTTGTTGCGCGGCATTAGGCAGCTGCCCAATAAAGGACATAGTTACCACCGAAATCGACCAGGGGAGGGCGAATCCCACGATTCGAAGCCAAAAGTTTTCCTTTTCAAAGAAAAGGGATCATCCCTTAACGCCAAAAGTTTTCATATCATCGCGCGCACTGGCAACTCGTGTGCTCAGCCCCCCCTAAATTTTCGGCTAGAAGATCCTGTTCAGCATGGCAGGCAGACAGTCCACGGCTGCATCTTGAAATTTCTGGGTTCAAGTTTGGGCAAAGACTAGCAAACTTTTGCTTTCCATCAACCCCCTTCCACTGGCCCTCACGGCTTTTTTAACTTTTCGATCCTGTCAGGGACGGGAAGGCGTTCTCTGTTTGAAAGGTCGTGGAATCCTTCAGGAGAAGTAAAATATTGGGGGAAACGATCTTGCGTTTTCTTCTCTCCTCTTCTGAGAGCAAAGTTATTGACCGCAGAAAGGGGGGTCGTGGGCAACGTCACGCTCTTCTTCACACAAAAGTCAAATGGCAAAACAATTCCAGTTATGTTTTCGTATGGACGTCCAAGTCTTTGGAAGTGGTGTGCTTATCGTATTTCGCGCCACTTCCTCCCGCTGATATCTCGGATGGCCTCTCAGACAAGGGCCAAAATTCGGATATAAAAGCGCCCCGTCAGGCGGTTTAGGATTCAGATGGTCGGGGAGTGGGAGGCCAAGACAACTGAAGAGGGGTGAAGACTTTTAAGTTGTTCTAAGGGAGGAAAATTGGACAGAGGAATTCGAAAAGATATGAAGCTTGGGATTAGTCTATTGGTGATCGTCGTTATCGCAGCGGCGGCTGTGGAAGCTAGCTTTCCACCACCGCCTCCGCCTCCGCCGAAGAAGTGCGAGGGCAGCGTTCCGGGATGGCTGGTTGAGGACAAGAAGTTCGACTGTGGTGATAGCTGTAAACAGTGCTGCGACCACAACTGCAACCTGGTTACTTGCAATAAGTGCGACCCCTTCTGCGGAAAGACCTGTATTGACCACGCGCCAAAGGAGGAGGTTGTGTACACGGATATCACTTGCAACGTAGATGAGCACTGGAACATGGAATGCATTCTGTGCAATTGTCCAGACCCGTGGAAGGCTGGCCTTCCTAAGTGCGTCCACGAACTACTCAAGAAGAAGCTGTGGCTGCTCGCCGTGAGGTCACGGCAGTGCAGGCAAGCACGTAGGTTGAGAAGCCTTACACTTCTCTGCGGAGATCCCAACAAGGACTGGAAGTCTGGCTTCGAACAACCCCTGTTCCAATGCAAACAGGCTCTTACGAACAAATGTATTATCAGTGACCGGAGCTTCCCGAATGTTAAGATCACAACTTTGAGCGGCTGCAAGCTTGAGGGCCATGGACCCAAGTGCGATGGACGCCTCCAGGTTTACAAGACCGACTGCGAAAACTGCGATGAGACTACTTCAGTCACGAGGGAGGGTATCGTCAAACAAGTTACGAAGAAATGCTTGGACAATGGCGCCTACTGCAAAAAGGTTGACGACAGCTGCAAGGTCGAGTTTGATCGTATTCCTTGCACTCCAATCTGCAGGCACATCAACTTCCTGGATACTTGTGACAAGTGTAAGGTTGGCCGCCGTAGGTTTAAGCCGAGGACTCCTCCTCTTTGCATTGCTGGCGGTCCAGATGCATTCAAGTCATGCAAGTTCCATCACTAGGAATCAGGGACGGAATAGCTCGCTTACTAGCTTTCAGACCTCTTGATCTCTCCCAAGGAGAGGAGCACCGCGTAGTAGCACTGAGGCTTAGGCTTGATTAAAAGTTGGAATTCTCCATCGAAAAATTTCACAGTCTCACACCGGTCCACGTGGTGGCTTCTCAACAGCGAGCTCTTCTCCTTGTGCAACAGAACCTGCGTTCTGACCAGCTAACCGAGGACCACTTACCCCTCCTTGCAACCGCTGGATCGACTGGGTCCTCCTGTGCACGGATTCTTCTGACTATGAGATGTGGAGTTCGATTCCCGTCAGGGGTGTGCGGAGTTGAGCATCTGAATTCCAAACTTGGAAGCGCGGGGTTCGATTCCCGTCGGGTGTGTGCTGAAGTGATCAGATGAGTTCTTAACTTGGAGTCTCGGGGCTATCCAATCCTATCGAGTATCTGCAGAGTTAATCCTCCGAGTTCTGAACTTATTACACGATTAGTTTTTTAGTTCTCACAGGTCCCAGCCTTTCATTTTGGAAAGCTTTGAACATCTGGAAAAATCCAGCTTGGGAGTGTTGCGGAAATGTTTTACTGACCCTCCTGTTGAATACCTGGGACTTCTACGCCGATTAAGTGTCGCTCTGTGGCGATTTTCTAGCAGTATGCTTGCCGAGGCACGCCCTCGCTGCCTTGGTTTGCGTAGTTCCTAGTTCGCCTTCACGCCCTGCGTAGCGCCTCAGGCTATGCTAGTAGATCCATCTAGTTTTGTAGCAGGGAAACTTTTTCAGTATAGTCAGGTGGTAATGAATGAATTGGGCTCAGGTGGGAATGAATGAATTTTCTTAATCGGAGACTGAAAGAATTTCCGAAAAAACCCCGAGGCGAAGATCGCGAGCCTCCAACATCAAAACAGTGTTCATAAGGCCACAAGCAAGAGAGTAACGGCTAAGCAACGAGGTCAGGGCGTCCGCGCAACAATTCCCAAAGCCAGCGAGAGCCAAAGGAATCCAGAAACCCAAAGCACTCAACGACCAGAGGTACCAGCTCGATGAACTGGAGCTGAAACACGAATGCCATAGGGCCATGGGGCCATTTCTAATACTATTTCATTGCCCTATACGCTAGATATAATTTTAATTGAATGAATTGGTTCATGCCCTCTGGATTCCGTTGATTCTCGTTGGCTTCGAGAATTTGTTCCACGAACGCCCTGACCGTCGGTCCTCGTTGTCTCTTGCTGTGACGTATGAAATGAATGAATTTGTTTAACCGGAAAGACTGAAAGAAAAAACGCCGAGGGGAAAAAAGATTATGGGCGGCGAAGATCGCGCGCCTCCATCATCAGCAGCGTTCATACACCGCATCAAGAAAGAATGAACGCTGGTTTAATGGTAGACCTACCAAAATGATGAACGACGAGTGACTGACCTCGTGGTCACCTGTGACGATAGCCGGCGTTCGACGTACGTTGATCTTGCCGTTCCTAATCCTCAGGCTAGTCGTTATCTGCAGGCTGCCGGAGAGCACCGTGGATTTGCCGCTGACAAGTATGAGACGTCGCAAAGAGTTGAAATACGCTGGGGCTTTGTATTCCCCAGGCGTTCGCGCTTCGGCTCTAGCTCACCGCTGGTAACTCTGGTCATTGAGTGCTACCGGTTCCTGGATTCCGTTGGTTTTCGTTGGTTTCGGGAATTGTTCTGCGAACGCCCTGACCGTGGGTTCTCGTTTACTCGTTCAAGTTTCTTGCTGTGGCGTGTATGAACGCTGCTTTGGTGTTGGAGGCGCGCGGTCTTCGCCGCCCATACTCTTCGGGGTTTTTTCTTTCAGTCTCCGATCAAACAAATTCATTCAGTTTTTACTGCTTTCCGGAGGTGGTGGGGTGGGGACGAGGGTTCGATTCCCGTTGGGTATTTTCTGAGCTGATCACCCGAGTTTTGAACTTGGAGACCCGGGGTTCGATCCATGTCAGATATATGCCAGATTGGTCCTGAGTTTTTTGAACTGGACGTAGTGTCGGCTGGATTGATCATCTGGTTTCTGAACTTAAGCGCGCGAGCTCGACTTCAGGAAGAGGAAACCTTGATTTTGCTAGCTAAACCTGGTTTCGTTTACTGCAGATCTGCCAGCGCGTTATGGCGGTTTAGCTCTAGCAAATGCCGTTGCGTATTGATAAGGCGGATATGTCGTTTTGACTTGAGAGGAAGACTGCTGTGGCGGGATCTAGGAGATGTTCTGGGGTAGTACAGTCCTTCGGTTGCCAATCAAGCCTGATCACCACCGTTTTGATTCGACGTCCTTGGCTAAACTTGGATGAAGGACAGTTTTAGCGGACATGTACCAGTAGATAGATTCATGATCATGGGCTTCAGCTTTAATTATCTCGGCCTAGTCGTTATTTGCCGGCTGGGGGATGGCGCAGTGAATTTGCCGCTGACAAGTATGAGACGTCGCAAAGAGGTGAAATATGCGGGGGTTTTGTCTTTCCCAGGCATTCGTGCTTCGGCTCTAGCTCGTCCCCTGGTACCTCTGGTCATTGAGTGCTTTGGGTTCATGGATTCTGTTGGTATTCGTTGGCTCTGGGAGTTACTTCGCGAACGCCCTGACACTCTCTCCTCGTTCTTGGCCCGTTTAAGTTTCCTGCTGTTGCGTATGAAAGCTGCTTTGATATTGAAGGCGCGCAATCTTCGCCGAGCGTTGTCTTTTTTTCCCTCGGGGTTTTTTCTTTCCGTCTTCGATTAAACAAATTCATTCTTTCTGGAACTCTGGCAATCCCTGCATAGGTGTCTAGGCCTTGGGCGAACAGCAAACGGTGAGTGGAAGAGTCCTCATTTCACAAGTTGAATAGTTACAGCTCTGAAAAATATACTCACAGTTTTCAAGTAGCAGTAAAGCCGTGGCCTCAAGGACGAAGGTGAACATCTAAGCTAGACTTAGTGGTGCTCGTGCCGGAGGAGGAGAAGAGGAAGAGAGAGGGAGAAAACAGAGCTATAACAGGCGAGGTCAAATTCTTCCGGATTTTTTTTTTTTCTTTCCCCTGCGAATTTTCTCCTATTAGATAGAAATCTAGAGCCCGCAATGTCATGTAAGCCCATTTCCACCAATTATGCTTGGGAGATTCGACGCCACCATAGCGTTTTCTCTATTGGCTTCCAGCAGGATAGCTGTGGGTAGACTCCATACAGCGCAACGCGCGCTCCATCGACTCCCAAGCTGCCATATGACTGGAAGCGATACCACAGAGGAGATGGAAACTTGCAACGGCTCAGAATGTCGAAAATAAATGTCTGTCGATCGTGAGCGGGTAATGGAGCTCGGGCGTCGAAAACAAATCATAGTGCAACAATTTTCAAGCTAAACTCGAACAGTCGCAATATTGATGCACTCTTTCGCCGCTAATATCGGTTAACGGCATCTGGTCCTCCCGATTGTCCCGAAGAACAAAAGACAATGCCAAACCGGAGGGGTACGCCTCTCTTACTTAGCAAAACACTCCTTTATAGCCAACCGCCGTTCTGTCTCGTACAGGTCCGTGCCGAAAGATTCACTCGGAACACACAGCAGATGAGCTGAAGACATGGCACTTATCGAACGATACCAGCTCACTAGACTAGAACCTTTTCTTCTTCGATATATATAGCGCCGTCTAGGGTGGAGGAGTTATGTAGGTGGAGTGTCGGAGGTGGAGAGATGGCGGCGGAGTGATGGAGATGGTATATTGGAACTTCTATAGTAGAGATCTGGGGAGTAGGTACACGCAAATATTAGTCCGAGCTATTCTCCAGTCAGCCGGAATCTTTCGAAGCTGGGCGTAATCAACACACTGCGGACCGGCCTGAAAAAGTAACACAAAAAAGGTGTCCCCTTCCGTGTTCCTGAGATCCACCTTGACGAAAGATGCTCAAGGGAGTTCTTCCAGAAACGCTTCCAGGGACCTCCCCAAAACTTCCAACCCAAGCAACCTTACCTTGCCACAACCATCTCCCCCAAGACGAGAGTTTCCAACATGCAACTACCCCGGGACAAAACAATAGATTCATATCTTCCAGAGCAAATATGCCTTCGTCGCTCTCCCATTGAGAAGCCCTGGAAACTGCTTTGCGGAATGATCGCTAGAGGACGCCGCTCGTGGATAGGATTCTGCCGCTTCCTCTACCCTCTTGCTCAACAAGAATTGTTATCAACCACTGAATTCAGATTGTCTCGAACTTTGGACCAATCATAACTCTCATAGACGAATATGAATAAAAAACTATATCGAAAGCTTATCTTGAAAAGGGAAATATGTAATATTTATCAACATTCGTTTTCTTAACATGTAGACGAATCTACCGTCCATTGACACAGGAACTGGTAGGGAAGAGCGGGTTTCCTCCCCCTCATAGGGTCGAGGGAGTAGGATGTGAGCAAAAAAATCTTCGTGGTGTATAGGGATTCGAAGCCGGGTTGAATTTCAGATGGTTCCGTGTCACCAGGCTGTTCCAGTGTCTTTCCCAGATTTTTTTGCTCGCTTTTCTGCGGCGGCTTAAGAATCATCGTGGCAGAATGCCTACAAGGATTGTGTAGAACGAGTAAAACATAGAACGCGACGCGCGGAGATAGCTAATATTAGATTCAGATATCACGATATGAAGGGCTTTTTCAGGATGAAGGGTTAGCAAGGACCGCACTCTCCACTCCCCACTCCTTCCTCACTCGCAAAGTAGGGATGTGGAGCGACAGTTTACATTGGGCTGCCCTCCTCCCCAGGCAGGCGGGTCAGTATGACCACGGAGGGGAGGGTTTGGACGTGATTCTAATTCTGAATCTGAGGAATCAAAAATAAGTTTTCCTCACAGCAGACGTCAAGATCCTCGATGTCTCTGTAAAAGTGACTTGCTTATTCTGACCCTCGTACGAGCTGTCCCCTCTTACCCCGGAAGTGATTGGGGCGTGCCGCTGTATATCAGGTTACAGCTCTAAGTCGCGAAATTTGACTGTAAAAACCTCACCCGAACACCCAATACGCAAACCAGGGGATCTCTCCATCGGTTGGTTCTCCTCCATCTCACAAACCAGCGAGCAAGTTGGTTGGTTGTGGTGGAAACCCTCTTCACCCGGAAACTCTTTACGGTGCCCCGCAAAAGAAATATCTAGATCATCCATTCTATCGTTTGCGCGCTTTCTATCGATTTAGAGTCCGTATGCAGTCTCTCAACAAGATACACCTCCTGAATCATGCCGGTTCTCTTTTACAGGTTTACTCCACTTCCTGATTCAATGATTCTCAAAACGAATATCCCAGCGACGCGCGCAAGGACTCCAACCCGCTTGCAGCAGGCCGAAATTTCTCGGCAGAAAAGGTTTTCGACTATCAGAAAACAACTCTCGCTCACCTCTCTCGGTCACCTCTTCCGAAGAGCTCTTCATGGGATAATACGTAGCGTTTTACAAACCTCCTCAAAACCTATAAAGGAGCAACGAGAAGCGGACCCTCCCCATTCTCGTCCATCCTCCCCCTCATCGTTCACCACGTCGCCACTCCCGTTCACTGTCCTGAAATCGGACTATCCTTGAATTTCTGAGTCAATCATTTCGCGTAAACGCCTGTATATTATTTGACCAGACGATATGCATCTATCCAATGCAAAATGAATATAAATAATCTACTATAGATTCAACCATTTTAATCACTCTTTCATAGAAACACCTTAAAAGATCTCAACAATAAAATTAGATTTTCCTTGGTTATCCATATTATCCAATATAATTAGAGGAAACATATCTTTCTTAGAATTTCTCAAATACATTGCATAAGGTCGGAGATTTCAGGTACAATAGCCAGGTTTCTCCATCGCCTCTCGAAAGATTCAATATTATACTTTAATTTGAGTACAGTGTCATGAATAAGAGAATTTAAAAATGATATATATCAGGGAGAGGGAACCAACAAAGATGACAACATAATGTTCTAAATTTCATGATTTTAGGGCCTGTCCGATAGATGTCGCCAACGGCCTCCTTAATAGAATTTTCGTCCACTCGCCCCAATGACAAAATAGAAAGGACAGCAAAAGATGAGAATATAATTTTCCCATTTCTCGATATCAACAAATGAAACAAAGAAAAACGAAAAAAACAATTGATCATGGTAAATATATGGAAAAGGGGAGGGGGGTATGTGTGTAAGTGTAATCAAATGGAGACTTAGTTTTTTTACAACTAAACAATGACGCAGTTCAATTTTTATCAAGATCGAATACAAAACAACAAAAAACAGGATGAGTGAGCGAATGAATAGACGCGGAGTGTCTGGAAAAGTAAATATAATTCGTACTGTTGATGAAAAAATGTTTCTCCCCAGCAAATGTTCGCCAATTATATATATATTGAAATTAGATCGTTTTCAATATTCCCGTCGTTGTTTTTTATTCATTGAGAAAATTTGTCTGACTGCAAAACTCGTTTTTTCCTTTTCTCGATGAGCGAGGAGAGGGCTGTGAGAGAAACGCGAGGAGGGATTGGGGGGGGGGGGAAAGCGATGGAGAGGAATGGAGAGTTGTTTTTTTTTTTCCACTTTCCTTTTGCCGGTTGTAAGTGAGATCAGATACGTGCGGGAGGTTACGTAAGTGTGTGTCAGTAGGGGGGGTGTTATGAGGATTGTTTTGGAGGGGGAGGAAGGAGGAGCTTGAGTAAGTTTTTTTCTTGTTTTGTTCTTTGGAGGGGTGTGTGTGTGTGTGCGTTCGTGCTCAACGCTGTTCCTCCACCAACTTTTGATCGAAATACTGGCGAAGATGTTGCATACGGGTTTCTTCTAGATCGGCACCTGTGGGGCGATGTTTTGCTTTTTCCGCAGGTTGGGGGGGAGGGGGAGGGTTTATCTAATGCTCATTTGGATGGGAGTGGTTAGCCCTCACCCGGGAGAACCTTTTTTTTTTCACGGTTTGGGGGTGAAAGGTGATGCTCTGTACTCTTGACCACGCTGAGTAGGTAGTTCTTCTAGATTCACTTCATAACAATGCGTTGCCACTTGGTCTGGAGTAGCGAGAATTATTGTATGGTGGTTTTGTATCGAGCATCATCATTTGGCAATTTGGTCTTCTGTGTCCGACGCGATGCTAGGTCACGTTCCCATAGACTTGGGAATCAGTATTTTGCGGGCTTGCATAGCGAGAGCCTGGTCCTCTGTGGTTTTGCTTTTCGGAGCGCAAGGCACGCTTTGGCCAGTAGCAAAACACGTTTTGGGAGGTTGTGTAGGTGGTGTGCCACTTCGTAGGGAAGATTACGATCGAACCTCTTCGATGAGGGTTCCCTGAGTATCCGTACCCCGACTTACAAAATTCAGCTTAATTTGGCTGCAACAACAGTCCTTAATGCCTCTCCTTTGTTACTTACTCTGCATTCCTCTACGGGGGATTTACGAGAATACGTTTTTGCCCCTATAACTTCGTGACTCCATAAGAACCAGCACCTTTGCTTTCTACACACACATCCAACGTCGAATTATTCCTTCGCATGATTCGAGAAGGTCCCAAGCCACTCCCGCCAACAGCCAAGGTCTACGTTCTGCTTTGTGGGACTGTACCTTCGGATGCTCCACAGGCCGATACAGCAAAAGGGTCGGAAATCATCTGCATCCTTTTCATTTCTTCGGGCGGCAGGGTCCAAGAATGAGAAAGATTCTTGCCATATCAAATCGAAATTACAGCACTGTGTGTTTCTCGACAGCTATCTAAGTGCACGGAAAGGTGGACCGTGCATAGGCTGGTGGATTCTATGTTAAATTCATATCGACACAAAAACCATTACCGCAGTGTCCCAGGCGTGGGTCACTCCAATTGCACGGACTCACTTTCTATCGTGCGTTTCAAATTGGCAGGTTTTTTCACCGCAAAGACTTGATATTCTCGTGGTAGAGATACGGCCACGCTCTCCACCTTTTCGTCTTGACTGACAACAAGTACTGCCAGAAACAGTTCCGAGCGATGAGGAGACAAGACTTGTTCCCGTCCCCCCTACCCCTTTCTTTTTCTCGCCATGTTGCGTCTGGAAGGGGAAGTTTTTTTTTCTGAGCGCTTGGAGCACCTCTCTTGAAATGACCGAGAGGGCAATTTCGTCGGGGAGAACTCACCCCCCCTTCCACCTCGTCGAGCGTGGATGCATACACTTTCTCCCAGAACCGGCCTTCCCTGGAATGCCCCTAGGTTCCTGGTGTTGAAAAATTCTCCTTTTCACTTCTTTCTCACCCGCGCGCTCTGGATTTCTCTCTAAAGAGGCAATACACCCTCCCCCCCCTGTTGCTCGCTGAGGTGTGTCGATACCAAAAACTTGGGGGGCTTGCTTACCATGACGCCCCCGAGATATCGTCTCACAGTCTAGCCGGCTTCCACGAGCACACTTTGATACACAGCCATCCCTCCGAATTGTCAGGGAAAAAAGGGACAAAATAGGTCATCTCACTGGTTCGATAGGCTCCTTATTGGGCCAAGCTCCTTATTGGGCTATTTCGATGGCGAAGAAAGTTGGTGAGATACAACTTGAGCGACAATAACACAATAGATATGGAGCCCGTGGAAACCTTGATCAGAGTGAGAGTATAAAAGGCTGCAAAGCTTGGATGCTGAGGTGGGGATCTCGAGGAGTATCCAAGACAAGTTCACAAGGAGATTGGGTGAAGTAGTACGAATCTGATCTCAGAGCTGAAGAGTCAATTGGAATTGCAACGATGAGAGGACAGTATATCAGTGTGTTGGTTCTTGCACTTATCGGGGTTGCGCTTGCAACGCTGTCGCCGCCAGTACCACCACCAACACCATCGAAGACGTGTAAGGAGATAGCTAGCAAGATCCCCGGAATTATGACAACCAGGGAGAAGAAATGTAACGCGAGGAAGGAGTGCTCGCAGTGCTGTGATGAGCATTGCAATATTGTTACGTGCAATAATTGCGACGATGACTGTCCCAAACAGTGCTTTGACCACCCGAAGGTGATCGATTTGTATGTTGATATCACCTGCAACATTGACGACTACTGGAACGTTGAGTGCATCGTCTGCGACTGCCCCGAAGAGGGTAAATTTGACTGGGAGGCGGTCGCAAAGATGCTCAAGGAGAAACTCCTCTGGCAGCTCACTGAATCAGACCAGTGCAAGATGGGCAAGATGTTCAACGATTTCAAGCTCACCTGTGGACTCTCTACCAAGAAATGGAGTTCTGACGGCTCGGTCGTACCTGCTGCTAACGACACTGGCGTGTCCGCGAGGACCCAGACGAGCTGGCCGAAATACTTCCCATTCCAGTGCAAGTTTGATAATTGGATGTGCATCTTCACTGACCGCAGTTTCAAGGACGTCCACATCAGGATTGAGAAGAAATGCCACCTGGTCGGAAAGCCCGCGTGCAGAATGTCGATCAAGAAGACCGTTCCCGACTGCTACAACTGCGACGCTGACAGTCAGACCTCTTGGAAACTGTCGGGCAGGGTCTTCAGTACCCACAAGACGTGCAAGGAGAGCGGCCCGGCCAACAAGTGCGTCCAGCCGCCGCCAGAGATCACCATCGATTTCACCGGCGGATGCTCGGAGCTCTGTCTTCATGCCGACAAAGGAGACTCTTGCAACCTTTGTACTGATAAGTTCGGTAACAAGACAGACAGGATACCTCCGCTCTGCGTCAGTAAGAACCTGGACCGGGGTCTATACTATAACGATTGCAGTGGGAGTGAACCACGGTAAAACGTGTTCCGGGTACGGTGTGTGGCTGCTGAGCAAGTTTAGGCGATTCTATTTCCTAGAGTTGTTTATCCTAGCCCTCCCACTATACACCTCAATAAAGCATCTAGATTGAGGTCTCCTAGTCCCATCATCGGAGCAAAGCCTGTCGAAATAGTGCTCTCGCACTTCAATTCAGCAAAATATCTACTACTCCAGTCAATTCGACTGGATTTCTGCACAATCGAGCACCGATGTAGGAGGCATAGAGCTGAGACGGGATGTAGCAATCACGGGCCATGCTAAACCACTTTTTCAGGTTTTATCCAGAAAAGTGTCGGTCACATCAAGCCGCGAGAGTGAGCCCGGGGAGCTTGGTCATCTGGGGACAGATTTTGGAGATCACGCCTTTAACGGGTGGTTTAGTCTGGTTGCTGCATCTTCCAACTACCGAAAATACTGTTGGGTGAGGACTCTTGTCAACTCGACTGAGATCAATATCTAACCTTCTCGTGCATCTCGGATGATGAGGTTTTGTTTTAGCCCTTATTAGCAACACCGTATGTGGGGTATGACACTTAAGTTCCTGGACCTTCTCTCCCCGTGCCTGAGCTCTTCTTTGTGCCGTAACCTGTAGTTTAATACCATTGGTTAAGGCACTGCCGCGAGCATGTCCATACGTATCAGTTATTTACATCGTTGTTAGGAACCTCGACTTGAAATTCACATATTTGCGTTTTCCTTAATTGTATAAAACGATAACAATCGACGATATTAAGCAACTTCATCCTATCTATTAATATACCCTGAAACCCTGACGCAGCTTAAAGCGAACATGAAAAGACAAACTAAAGAGCGCTAGCAGAAGCGGCGCTAGTGCGCCTATGGTATCATTCTGCTAGAGGCAAATATTATGTTATTGACATAGAGGTTCCGATCTGCACTGGGGGCGGAAGCCACCTTTCACACGCATACGCGGCTAGATCTTCGGGCGATGCGAGTCTACTAGCTAAAGCTTAGACTCTGCCCACTATCCAGATGCTCTAGGTGATTAGGGCAGCTTCCTCCTCGTCCACTTTATGGTAGAGGCATTAGAAAATGTACTATACACTCTGCAGGGCGGTCGCTAAAAAAAAAAAAAAAACTTTTGCGAGGACATGCCAAGCATGACTTGTCAAGGTGGTTAGACCTTTCCACAATGAAAACTGAAACCTCTTTTGAACTCTGCCCGCACGCACGGGGTGTGGAGGGAGGTTCGCAGTGCTCTTGGAAAACGCAGTAAAACCATCTCTAACCAGAAGGTTCCCCTAGACCGTTAAATTTCATCAATACCAGGGTTAAATCCCAGACCATGGTGAAAATGAAGCCAAACCGTACCTCCGCGGTAGTCCCCTACCCCATTCCAAACCTGGGGGCTAGTAGACACCACCTCAGTAGTCCCAACCATCGAAAAGTGTACCAAAACACAATAAACCGGGCCAAAAGAATCGAAACACATGGACAATGACTTGAGCGAGGGTTCTATATTAAGAACACAACACCCAGAATAACCTTTGTAGCCCAGGTTTGATCTAGACAAATCATTTTTATGAAAAAATAGACTTTATCTAGAAACTTCTGGCGAAATTGAGTGCTCATGTTGCGGAGGCGGGGCCTCTCTCAATTCGAGGCCGGACTGGGAGCAGGTAGGGCCGACCGGGGAGTTCGTGTGCGAGAGGCCGATGAGAGCGTTCAAATAAGCAGGCAAGAGGTACGTGCGGAGGTCAGGAGTCAACCTCGGTTGAGAAAGACACTCAGATAATATTGAATGTTGTTCTGCCAATCCAACCCAAATGGTCCGATCAAACCAATTCATTCAATAGTCGGGAAAGACCCTGAGAGCCGTTGACGCTAAAAGACAGGGTAAATGGAGCTGGTTGTACAACCAATGCCAGAACGATGTTCAGGAGGAGAGAGACAGCTCCTCAGCGTTCTTCTTGGTGACAAAGTAAACTTGACAACCACCCGAATTCCGAGCGCGGGGAAGCAGAACTGAAAGGTTCCACCATCTGCGGGTCGAATAGCCCCGGAACGGATCGATTGGAAACGGTATGTGGCAGCCGAAAACTGCTAGCCGTGGACACTGCTTTTGGATATGGTCGCTCGCGTTACCAATTCTAAAGCTCCGTCAAGATAAGTTGGAAAACTGAATGTAGGTCGAAAATCTCAGGGAAAAAGTCCATTGGAAAATCCTCCTCACGCCCGTGAGACACCTTGTGACCAGTACCCTTGTTTTGAACACATATTTCCTTTCCACAGCACAAAGACGTGGTCCAGCCGCAGCGACATTCCCCCACATCAAGGAAAACCGGCATCGGAGGATGGCAGAAGACCTCCAAACTCAACCCAAAAGGTCATCTCCTCACGGACGCTAGCTCTAAGATTGGTCCTTCAAGTAGACCCAGCACCCCGTGAGAATATCTCGCCACCTCCGTCGCCAATTCATAGTGTTCCTCATCCGCGTTGTATCATATCTTAGCGCTGAACCTCTCCCTGGACTCTTCCCCAAGTCCCGGTTTGCTCAAGCTCAGTCCTAACCTCTACCCTGGCCCGCAACACGCCTACCAGGGACTGAAATGAATGAATGAATTTGTTACCAGGGACTAGGGCAGTCAGCAAACCCCTATCTTCGAACAAGCGTCAACGTAGAAGCTACTTTGGGCCCAGTGTCCCGATTCTTGTTATGATTTTGTGCAAAATAATTGTTCCGTCTTGAGGAGAGATATCGGCGAACTCGGCTGATCAGTTTCAGAACGGGTTTTCTCTCTGTGTCTGTACGGAGAGGGTGGCTTAGCATACCTTGAAACGGGATGGAACAGGCGTATCCCTGAGATAAAAAGGAGGGACAATTGTGCAAATCTAGCGCATGAGAAAATGTCGATAGGGTTTTAGTAACAAGCTACTAAACCAAAGCCACTATCAAACGCAACCCAATGAACGGGATGGAAAGAGCCGTGCAAGACTCTACGTATCCCAACGACAGGGCTGGCGCTACTCGCGGCCGGGGATGGGGGGGGAAGGTGCTTTGTAAATGCTTCACACATGGGTCACGGTGAGGGGTAGGCGCTCGGGGGAGTTTATTTTCGGGAGCCAGCTGAGACGCTCCCCTCAGCAATCTGTTGCGAAATGAATCTGTTCTTGTGGACTGTCCGTACCTGAGAGTTGCGCGCACATAAAACTTCGCTAACTCCTATTCAGCATATCAAATTCAAACCCTTGAAGTCACTAGCTCTTATTTCTTGTATCTATTTCCCTAGTGCTTATTGCCCGTTTCACTAATACACATTCTGCTTTGGTGAGGAGGTGTGGTCTCCCCAAAAAGAACCTTTGCGCTTGTTGAGTTTGACCCTTTTTACTGTTAGACTGCTACTCATGCTAACCAATCCTGTCGACCATGTCTGAAGCGAGTTCTGGGGCGATTTGATAAGCTCCATGACGTTACCGTCAGGTCAGAACATATCCCCGGAGGAAAACCCGTCTTCAATGCATCAGCGTACGTCTGTGCGCTCATCACATAATGTTTGCCTTTGATACATTGTCTGGAGGTGGACAGCCTGTCTTTTGAGGATAGTGACTAGGTGAAACTTGTACCGGCACCCAAACATCTCCACCGATAACGTTGTGCTTGTTCAGTTGTTGAGGCCTGCATGCCGTCTTGAAACTGATCTGATCTGTCGGTCAGCGAGCATTTTAAACCATTTTACTGGGTACCGTTTGGTTGAGGCGCGCCAGTTTTTCATACTCAACACCATCACCCCTACCCAAGAAAGATAGGCAACACCAAACCCCTAAACTCTCCTCCCTTTCCCTCCTCTAAAGTTCCCACCAACTCTGCCCGTTTCCCCGCAACCAAAACAAAACAAAAACCTGAACTCCGATCAAATTCACCAACTCTAACTCTCTCTAAGAGGCAAACTAAACTACTAGAATTCAATAGACTAGGCAAAGTCCATATCGCGTCGAAAATACGTATCGAATTTCGCCTAACTTTCACTTTTTGTGTTTCGGAAGAAAATAGATTGGGAAAATACAATATTTTTTTATATCTTCTTAGGATGAGATATTTTCTGTTCAGCCCATTGAAATAAAAAAAAACAGACGAGAAAAGTAATCAAAAAGAATAGATTTTTTTCGCCCTAAATTTTTTTTATCGGAACGTCTCTGTTCGACGGGTTTTTGTAATTTTTGCTAAGAAAGTGTTCTCAAACTCGACGGGTTTTTGTAATTTTTGCTAAGGGGGTGTTCTCAATTATATCTGGGTGGTTGGACAAGAGGAAGAGAGAAAATATTGAAGCAAATCGTTTTTTGTTTGATCAGGAAAAGGTGAAGGGGAGATGGGGGTGTGTGAAGAAAGGGGTATTGATGAGGTCAAAAGTATGCCGATGGGGACGGTTTTTGGATTGATTTACGTTCATGAGTTCGTTGTAGAGTACAAGGAAGAAAGTAGGAGATGGGGCGTTATAGATATAGGATTGTACCAAGTGGGTCAGCTTTTTCGCCGTTTACGACCCAGAAAGTGGATAAACCCGCGAAAACAGAGGGGTTTACCGTCCTCTGCGACAAACCCGACCCACTTGGCAAAAACCAGATTATAGACACTGTAAGGTGACTGTATTGACTAATTTCCTTGTCTTTTTGTTCGTTAGAAAGGTTGACAAAATGGGACGTCAAATGGCTTTTGTCAGCGAAAAGGGAGAGGAGAATGGAGGGGAGGAGGGGAAAAGAGAACGATTGCAGCGTGCACATGTTGAGTGAAGTTTTTTAGTTTTTAAACACGAAATGAAAAACTGATATCGACGAGCCAGGTGTGTCAGAATGGGGGGAGAGGAAAGCTAGGTAAAAAAAAAAAGGGGGAGGTTTGGGTTCAGGACAGTAGCGTGGAGAAACTGGAAGCAACTGTGGAGAAGGAGAAAGAAGAGGGTATGAGGGTGGAAGGGGTCTTTTTTTTTTTTTTAGGGTTTTGGGGGCTTTCTCTGTTGATTTGTCGGGAACCGTTGATGGAAATAAAAGGAACAAGAAAATTTGATTTCGTGGAGCGAAAAAACAAACAAGCAAAAGTAGTCTAGGAAGTGAAACACGTTCAATGAAACACACACTCCCAGCGATGCCTTCGTAGTGATGCTCTTCACAGGACGTTTCGGGAGAAGTGAGGGGCAAGAAACAACGAAAAAGGGTCTTTGCTGTTCCTCGTTTGGTTATTTCGAATTACCTTCCTACGTAGCGGCTTATGCCTAATCAGAGGAGTTGGTGTGCTGTGGAAAAGGGAAGGAGGGAGGGGGGGGGAGGAGAAAGTGGGCCATCCACTTTTTTTGCTTTGGATTGACAGTGTTTAGAATTCATCGAGGAGGTTGACTCCTGGCCAAAAAAAAGGAAAAAAGACTTCTCGGTTGTGTGTTGATTTTCCAGCGAATTTCTTCCCGAGATAATGCCGAGCCTCCTCGCAGTACAGAGACAGTGGTCTACCAGGTTGCACATTTGCCCTTCTTCGCCGGGGGGAAGGGGGGTGGGGGAGAGGTGGGAGAGGGGTTTCTCCACACAAGTGAGACGCCGCTCCTATGGCACTTTCGCCCTTGAGATTCAGCTGCTTAGACTTGAAAAATTCATCTTGAACACGTTTCAGCATCTGAGTAGTTGCTGTAATCTGCGTTCAAAGCTTTTTACTCCTCACCTTCCAAAGGTCTGGATGCTATCCTGCTAAACTGGCTGACGTTCACCTTGTTAAAGACAACGGCAAACTTTACAGTTTAAGCTTAACCGTGAGAAAATACCGCAGCACTTCCTTGTTTGCTCCCAACCGAAACTGGGCAAAGGGCATTGAGAAACAACAAGGTTAGCTCATCTTTGGATGACGATACATCAATTAGAGACGGACAAAATCAATTTAACCAGAGGCTAAGGTCCTCTATCCTCATACCTCTACCGGCTTAAGTGAATTTCGTAAAGAATTTACCCAGGCGCCAGCTAGTCCATTCGTACGGGTTCGGTCCACTACCGTACTTTTAGCTTTGAGGAGGGAGGGAGATGGTTTTACTCAGGTGCTAGGTGGGCAAAAGTTGGTTAGGAGCACCGTGAACAATCCTTGGAAAAGTTCTGAAAATTGTGTGTCGACGCTCTATCTGAGGACTAAGCACAATGGAGCCCGCCGGGTTCAGACGCATCCCTGATGAGAGTAAGAATTAATTAGGGGCGTTAAATTCGAGCTATTTTTGTTCCTCCTCAGTGCTCGAAAAACACGCTCATGGCTACTTTGTGGGTATTCTCTCCATGTCAATCGATGCAGTTGGCTACCCCCCCTAAGTCTTTCAACTTTTCCTGGCAGGCGGTCCGCAATTGTGGTTTTTTTTCTTTTCGTTTCTCAGAGTCAATCTCACTTTTGGTGGGATTTCACTCCTTCTAAGACCAGGTGGCAAAGCGAGTCAGGACAGGAGTACAGGAAATATTTACTTATCATCGACATCGGAATTTACCCACTGCTGATACAATCGGTCTCCAGCAAGCCCGGCTGCTCCTTTGCAATCGCCGTCCAGGCGACAGACAAGAAAGGTGAACGGCTTTGGGACAAGGAAGCAGTTTGAAATCCCTCAGAAAATCTCTGCATTCCACATCCTTCCTCAGTGCTCTAAACAGCCGGGCCGTTGATGTGTAAGAGCTTCCCCTGAGATTTCACTTCTCTAATCTGCACATGGCCATAGTGGGGATCCGTTGTTCCTGGCACCCCCCGTTGGAAACGAGCGTTTTGACGGACAGACTTCATCCTCAAATGGCGAACCTGATTCGGTCCCTTAGTAATACTTCAAGCAAAACGGTTTTGCGCGAAGCTTTTGTAACAGGAAGAAAACCCTTGAGAAAGCTTAGGGCGAACTGCTTTGCAAGTCGTTGTCGAGCAACAACCTGATACAATAGTTGACGAAGATGCTCGCTCGCTTCTCCAAAGATATGGCTATCCAAACCCGCGAGTTGCAGGCAATTGCAAACCACAGTGGAATTTTTTTTGTTTTGGCTCCTTGTTGGTGCACTGTTCGAGATCCTCCATTGCCAAAAAAGCTCCGCACCGGAGTTGCAAAGTAGCCGTCGATGACATTCAGAACGCGAGATTTTTTTCAGCGATCGGGTATTGAGACTGAAACGGGGATGGAGGATTAATCCCCAGTCTTTTAGATATGGACGGGTCCTTGTCTATGGCGATATGATTGAGGATTCAATATTGTTACTCAAAAGTGCAAGAAAATTGGCGCTCCTCTGGCGGAACTACACCAGACCAAGACAAATTTTTGGCCAACACCTACTTTGCAATGGGGCGAAGAAGATCTTAGCTTAGTGGGCCCGGTGACCGTATAGAACAAAAAAATTCATCCTCCCCTGAAGACAATGAGGCTGTTGGGTTATCTTGTTTAGCTTTCCGCATGTTTTTTGTTTCATTCTCACCACAAAAAGAAAAAAAAAGGGAGGGGACAAGCTCGCCTCTGGAGGGAACCAGGGAGCGAGGGGGGTTGTCCACTTCTTTGTTAGCGCTTGTATTGAAAGCGACTGATTCTCACTCCAAACTATTGACCTGTAAGAAAAGTCCTGGTCTGGGAACGTAGCCGGTTCTCTCAAGGTTTCGCTCTAGATATGGATCGATCTAGCGGCACTTTTTGATCTGGCAAGAAAGCAGGGCAAAAGGACAAGAATCGACTGTGGTTCTGGGTTTTGGAGCTCGACTACGGCCTAGGGCGTCTTTCAGAACCCGAATGGAAAATATTGAGATACGCCTCTAAGCTGTAGAGATACAAGCAGTGTAGAAAACTGGATTTGGATAGCTATATAAGGGTAGAAAAGCTGGCTGGTAAGGAGGGGAGTTGGAAGAGTCAGTCAAGCAGGAGGATAAGGCGAAGGGTGGGAAAAAGAGTATTATCTTCAGAAGAACTCAGACTGTGATTGCACAATGAGAGCTGCGTACATCAGTGTACTGGTGCTTGCACTGGTCGGGGCGGCCATTGCCAGCGAGCCCCCAACGTGCAAGGACCAAGTGGTCCCTGGTATCATGACCATTAAGGAAAAGAACTGCAGTGCCAATAAGAACTGCAGCCAGTGCTGTAACGAGTACTGCGAGATTGAGACCTGCAACAACTGCGATGAGGACTGCCCTGAACGAAAGTGCCAAAAACCAAAGGTTTGGGAGTTCTACGTTGACGTCACGTGCAACATTGACGACTACTGGAATGTGGAGTGCATCGTTTGCGACTGCCCTGCCGACAAATGGGAGTGGGATTATGTCGCTGAGGTACTTCAGGAGAAACTCAAGTGGGAGCTTCTTGAATCGAACCACTGCAAGATGGCGAAGATGATCAACAGTTTCAAGCTTTCTTGCGGAATCTCTACCAAGAAATGGGATTCTAATGGTGATGCGGCCGCTGTCGATACTGCAACTTCACCGGTCACCTGGCCATGGGGTTTCCCCTTCCAGTGCAAGAACGAGAATTGGAAGTGCATTTTCACCGACCGCAGTTTCCCTGGTGTTCACATCAAGATCCAGAAGAAGTGCAAGCTTTTCCCAGGCGCCAAGTGCATCTCGAAGTTCAAGAAGACCGATACTGCATGCGAATACTGCGACAAAGAAAACGACGCCTCCTGGATTCGCTTTGGCAAGGTTATCTCTATCCACAAGTACTGCGAGAACAAGGACGGATATTGCAAGAAACTCAAGCCCGACATCTGGGTTCGCATTCCGAAATGTACCGAGATCTGTCTGCATGCCGACTTTGGAGAAAGCTGCGATTACTGCACTGACATCTGGGGCGCGAAGACGAAGAGGACGCCACCTCTCTGTGTTCCTAAGGATCTCAACCCTGCTCTGTACAAGAACAATTGTGGTGGAGGTCATTAATAAAACCGCCGCCACGCTTATCAGATCTCTCCTTATAGGATCTATCGTAGTGCTTCCTAGTACGTGCTTCAATAAAGATCGGAAAGAGACAATTGATGGCTTTCGTATAAACATGTTTCCAGTGAAGAAAACAGTCACGGTCGACGCTTCTGATTCTGAATCCAACCCCGGCTCAGACCAGTACAACTAAAGGCAACCGTAAAAACAGTGAAGCGGGTTTGTAACTCGCGCATGGTTATGCACTTTTTACAGTGGTGGTTGTAATAAGACCTGCTCACGGCTCACTTGTTTGCCATGGCCGTGTCGCTTTATCTTCTAAAAAGATGCGCTTTTGTCGGGTTATGTGCCCTGGCTACCCTCTGTGTACGATCGCGTTTAGCTGTCCTGAGCGGAGCATGGATTTCCTTGTGGTCGTATCCTTACCCTCTCCCCCATGTTCTAACTTCCTTAGCCAGCGCAGGAAGTGCATTTCTCTCCACAGTCCGCGTACATGCGGATATCGGTACATTTTAGACTGCCTCTAACTCGAAATACGACCTGCATAGCACATTAAGGCTCACGAGTTTTCAGGCCGATGTGTTTGCATGGACAGCTGTCCTTAAGCACCCTGTGCTTAGTATCAAAGATTTAACTGCCTACGCAATATATGAATGATAAAACATGTACAAAAGGTAAAATAGATTTGTTTATTGTATAAAAATACTCAAAGTACGATATTAAGCGGTCAGAAATACGGTGCGAATGGAACAATAAAACCCAGCAATTCTGGCTAATCACAAATCTGCTTCTAGTGAAGAAATTTATCAGTTATATTTTAGTCTCCCGATGAATTGAAAGTGTTCGAGCTTCTCGATAGAATCAGAATGGTTTTTATATATTTTGGGCAGGTGAAATGTACAAGTATTGATTTTGAAGCGGAATCGTGGGCTGATGGTGGCTAACTTGTTTGAAGTGGCTCGACTCGCCGGGTTTGAACATGACTATAACGCTAACTGTAAACTTTACTGCGTACACTGCCTAGCGCACAGTGCAACACTAGTTCTATCACTATCTAAGGAAAATGATCGGACTTACCCCGCAACCCGGGCTCTCTAGCCACGATAAAAGAAAAATAAGGTACGATGGCTGGTCCGACTGATCCACACGCAAAGCCCCTCAGGCAAGCTCTGCGTTCCCCGCCCAAAGTGTTCTGTTGATTTGAGCGCTCACGTTTCTCGGCTCGTACTACTTGGTCAGCATGTGACCACAGCCTTTTCGCAGAAAATCATGGATCATTTAGCCAGTCTTCCGGAAGGTTTCTATGGCAATCGAAATCAGTTTGTCATCTGGGTGCTCTGTCGCCATTGCCTCCTTATAGTGGGCAACCGGATCAGGTCGTAGATTTGAGTTCGTGAAGTAGTCTGTAGGTTCTTGCTTAATATTCCTGAACTGCCATCTGTTAAACCATCTCGATGGTTCGGTACAGATCGCGTCATGTCTGCGTTACCAGAACCCGTCGAGATCTGACAGTAATGGAAATCTTTGTACGTCATGTGTATGATGTTTACCATTGCAGGTAGTACATCGCTCGGTCGTTCCCAGTACCGGAATCGGGAGTCCCAGCATTTGTCTGATATTGAGGTGCCCGTCTGGTTGGCTCAATTTTCGTGGTCCGAAATAGCGGAAATCGCGTTGCAGCAGACACCCGAACCAGCTCGCGCAGCAGAGTTCTGGTGCCGTGTTCGGGGTCTATCGTCGGGTCCCTGACCAGCCGGGTGAAGCAGCTTGGTGAACCTCTCTCGAGATGGTGTGTTGTACTGAACCATGTTTCAGTTCGGGCTGGTCAGGAATGTGTTGTTCGGTACGAACGGTTGTCAGGTGTGTAGGGCATGCAAATCTGCGAATGCCGGGGGAAGTTTCCGGTGTCATTCTCCGCTTGATATCAGTACTCGCATCTAGAATTTGGTAGTGGAGGTCGCAAGTGGAACTTGGCAGGCATCGGGAATGGTTGAGGGGTAGTGTAGCAGCTTTGAGGGTCCCTTCGAAGATGCCTTGTCAGGTACGGCCAGTAGCCATGATTAGCTCCGAACAGTTGCATCCAACCCGCGTAGAAGGAGATGGGTTGGCTGCGCCTTCTTGTGCAGAATCCTAGTCCTGCCCATGCGGGGAGGGCAACCTGCTGCAGGCAGGGTGTGTGCCATCAGGATCGTCCGCATTAGTTGTTAGTAGACAGCCGAGCAGGCGTGAAAAACGGCACAGGGAAGAAAAAAGACTAAGCGCGGCGAAGATCGCGCGCCTCCAACATCAAAGCAGCCTTCATCGCCCAGCAAGAGACTTAAGCGGGTAAACAACGAGGGTAGACGGTCAGGGCGCTCGCGGACCAGTTCTCGAAGCCAACGAGAACCAACGGAGTCCATAAACCCAAAGCACTCAGTGGCCAGAGGTACCAGGCGATGAGCTAGAGCCGAAGCACGAATGCCCGGGGAGACAAGGCCCCCACATATTTCAACTCTTTGCGACGTCTCATATTGGCAGCGGCAAATCCACGGCGCTCTCCTCAGCCGTCAAATAGCGACCAACCTGAGGATTAGTAACAGCAAGATCAACGTACTTCGTACGGCGGCTATCGTCAGGGGTGACCACGAGGTCATCCACGCGACGTTCATCATTCTGGTAGTCTGCGACAGGCAGGGGCTTCTCACGTTCAATTTCAAGACCGGCTTGCCGTACGATAAATCGAAGTTCGAGGTATAACAGGTTCAAGGTCAACGTATGTCGTCGGGTTCGGGCGCCTTTCACGGCGGGGCAGCTGGCGAGTAGGTGGGCGCCAAAATCCGCGGTATCTTCGTTCTGAGAGCATAGAGGGCACGGCGAACTCATCTCGGAAGGCCAGGGCGGCTGATGCAAACCGAGTTATAAACGTAGAGAAGTGTGCACTTCGAAATCTGTCAGTGTGAGTGGCGGAAAAGCGGGGGCGCTCATGAACCGCTGTGAGCTTATACACCCTCCAAGACTACGCAGCCGGGCGCGATCTCCGGAAGATGAGACCATCTGCGGCGTCTAGTAGGGTCAGGGTAGCGGCTTCGCTTGCTATCTTCGTCCAAATTGGCAGACCAGAGTCCGGAGCGTAATAGTCCAGCCTAGTTTCCGAGCAGTATCAAAACAGGACAACTTGCGTGTTACGTTCTTCGGGTGGAGGTGAGATATCTCCTTCTCCAAAACTGCAGGTTCGTTTTAGAGGTTCCGCATCACTTCCTCCACATGGTTCCTGGTGCCGATCGGGATGGAGTGAATAGTAACTCCTTCCCCGGAAACATTGAGATCCGCCATGTGGCTGGTAACTAGCCGAGGCGAGGCAATGTGGTAGCGAAAGAAGGCGCACTTATGAGGCTGGAGTTGTGCCCCAATAGTGAGCAGGTACTCTGACTCCACAGTACGGCAGCTTTTACGTAATCCAGAGACCCACGAGCGTAATATCAGCACGTATAGCAACAGTAGTCAGCTCGGCGTGTTTCTGGCGCAACGCTTGGGAAGGCGCCAATGAGAGGGCGTGCATTGCAGTTCCAAAATGGTATCCTTGCTTTAATCCGGTCTTCGCTTGTATATGGAGTCGATCCGGGTGCAGGCTGCGATCTGTCGCTTTGGATGCCAGCCGAGGAGCCTAGGCGAGTCCTCACAGTCACTGCCATATCCCAGCCTGTAGATGGCTACCAGTCCAGGGTAGTACTGGTTGAGTAGTAGCTTAGCGATGCGCCGATGAAGCGATTGAATAGATTCGAGAGGTCGAGTCGAAGGACTGCCGATTGTGGTTCGCAGTATAGATGAGCTCGCAGTGCATGCACGGACCGTTCGCAACCTCCACTGACAGCAAGGCCAAGTTTCAGGGGTACGAGGAGCTCTAGAAGTCGTGTCAGTGGACCAAGTACCCGCTGGGTCGTCAGCTCCCGGAGGACCTCAGGAGCGCCGAACGGTCGAACACGGCGGGGTTCGTATGAGAGGGGCCTGTAGTACAGGGCTTGACGAAAGGCAGGGGCCTGCTGCTGCGTAGAGCCCGTATTAGGAATTCCGGGAGCCGCTTGGGAGCTGTGGCCAGTTTGTCTCAGGAACCGTACGAGGTGCGATTGTACACATGGTCTGAGATCTTCCGCCCGGAGCCCAATGGATCCAAGACACGTGTCCTTGGGAAAAGTCAAAAGCCAATTTTTACTTATTCTTATCAATTTTCTTAATTTGCGAATCTAGACTCGTCAGCAGCTTCACTGGTGAGCCACCTCCCCCTGAGTTTGGCGTTGTCCCGTGCAAGTAACTACTCTGAAGGGCTTTCTGTGGAGAGGTGATGTCTGCAGGGTCTGGAAAGAGGCCTTCGAGCTGAATCCAGGTGTGAGCGTTACATTTGCAAGTTGCGCAGGCCGTGAGGCGATGTGCGGGGGCTCATCCGAAGCAACGACAGCCTCATGGTCTACCTGTACGGCCCCGTCCGGGGACCGGGCGGACCGGTCGATATTGCCACCGGCTAGAAGTTAGATGAGACCCCTGGACAGGGAGTCAAGTGAGTTGGAGCGAACATAGAGTAGTGGTATTGCGCTGCGGTAGGTAGCTGCAGAATAAAAGCTACGGGGTCGAAGCTTGGGGGTCTGCGTGTGTAGCGGACGCAGACCCCACGGGTCTGCGCAGACTACAGCGCTAGAGAACGCGAAAACAAGAAGAAAATGTAAGGAACCCCCTGAACTAGGGCTGCTAACTAGATTCTAAGCGAACAATACTGTTTGGTGACGAATCGTCTTAACCGCTGGGGAAGAGCAAGGTCTGCACCTTGGGAATGACAAATCAAGGCACGGACACGTATACCAGCAAAAGTAAGTATTGGAGTAAAATGTAGGGTCGATGTTGGGAGTTTTACGGGTTGGAAGATGCGGGTTGTACTGGCATGGTTCACCAGGCCGTGGTCAAGCGCTAAAACTGGGATGATAGAAGCTCTGCATTCTAATGTAGGTCGTACAAAGCTCTACACATGTGTCGGATGACAAAGTACTAGAATAATGATGTAGCTCACGCTCAGGGGCCTTGAGAGCGACAGTATCTGCAAAGCATGGCTCCCACACCTCTAGCGATCGATGTTATGCTTTGTATTCCATATTCCACCGCGGACTATCAGTGCGTGCAATGCCAAAGTCCTGGAACAATGATATGGGAAACCGTCTACCCATCTGCTGGATAATATCGTTTCGCCCACTCCACGCGTCCTGGCACGCTCGGTGTGAGTTGTATTCTGGTATTGCCTCTACCCTAACGCGGATCGGTTCAGTTCAGCCGCCGAATTGGACGTCAGTCATCCGCGTTAGTTTACTACCGGCCAGACTGCGCGAAATTCACCCGAAACCTGTCGCGCTGAGTTTGCTAAAGCCGCCATCCCATCATTGCCGGGCTTAAAATTCCTAGGGCCAAAAAAGCCACCTCGTTTCTCGCTTAGACCTGCACTAGCTCAATTTCTCCGATCAAAAAAAGAACAATAAGGACTATACACCACTTCATGCACTGATCGGCTTTTCCCTTCGTGGTATCTCCTAGCGCCTCTACTGGACTTTACTGGACTTTACTAGCATAGCCTGAAGCGCTACGCAAGGCGTGAAGATGAACTAATAACTAGGGAGGCAAGCATGCAACCCCAGGCGCCGATGGCGCGCCTCGGAAAGCATGTCGCTGGAATATCGCCAAAGGGAGACACTTAAACGCCTCAAGAGCGCCAAATATTCAGTAGGATGCTCAGCAAAACATTTCCGCAACCACTCTAAACCCGACTTATCCACGTGACCAAAGCTTTCCACAATGAATGGCTGGAACCGGTGAGAGCGACCCTCAGGACTTTACTAGCATAGCCTGAACCTTGAACCCAGCGGGGAGCCCGTTCCAAGAAAAACAGCACAAGCTCGACGACATGGCCGCACTAGGAAGACCCCCCATCAGACTGATCAGGATCATAGGAAACCAACCCCCCCTCCTCCCTGTCAATCACTCAAGGTCTTCAAGCAAATGCCCCCACACCGAGCACTCACCCTCCTCCCTGATAACAAAAGACAGACTGTTCTACCAAGGAAAACGCATCGTCAGCACTCACCCTCCAAATGCATCCAATCATATACTTTATGAACCAGATAATATCCAATCGAAGTCAAGCATTTTAACGACTATGAGTTAGCGGAAGACAATTCGTAAAACACATAGAATAAATCTTTATGACTCGTCCAAGCCAGAACAGTTTTCGTCATCCATTCGTCTATAATTATCTATTTAAAATTTGTTTTGAGGGAAGACTATATTAATTCTTAAATATGATTTAATATCATGTTCTGATTCGTGCAATCTAGAACATCTTTTTCGGAAACTTTGACAAGGATCAACTCGAGATTTGATTCGTAGAAGGGAGTTTCGGCTTGTTTTTGTATTCTGATAGTTTTAGAACCGTTGACATCCCGAGGAGAAATGCTGAGTGAGTTGCGAGAGATTCAGTCTTTTAGCAGGGCGAGTGCTGAGAAGAGGGAACTATGATTGGGTCACGGGGACAGTTGGCGGGATTCTCTCTCTCTGATAGGGTAGACGTTGATGTCGAGGTAAATAATGATTATGATTTTGTTTTTGGACACAGAGAGAGAGAGAGAGAGAGAGAGAGAGAATGTGTGTGTGTGTGTGTGTGGGAGTGGAGGTCGGCTCCACGCTCACAGCGACGATGTGGTGAATGAGCAAAAACTGGCTTGGCTGCTTTGAGGAGAAGGCTGTTGCGCGAGGACACGTACGGATGCCGTCTTGTAGAGCTCGATTCTATGCTAATTTGCTCTTGATCCGTGAGGTTCGGTGAGGGTACAGAGCTTCGTATCTGTCCCTACTTGGGGCCCTTTGGATCGCTGCGGTGGTAGTTGGGAAAGGTGAGCTCCTGCCAGTGCTTATCGAGAACGGAAGATTGTACAGTGGGACCTTGATTGCAAGTTTCTAGTCGGGTTGGAATGGACGCGGCCATTGAGCATCTAGAATCACCCATTGGCGTCGGGACGTTGCACCAAGATACTGAAGACTCGCATCTATTGAGGAAAGCGTTTTGTGCCCGGCTTGCCCATGGCTACAACCGGAAAACGGCATGCCAATCCCACGCTCGCCTCAAAAGTTTGTCCTTTTTTACTGCAAGAAGTGAACGCTGAACTTTTAGAGCTCTGGAGTTGACACGAAGGTGCTCGATCTGAACGACGCACATTTAACGATAATTAGGCGTCCAACCCCGTACAGCTGGGTGTATGGTCGCAAACTGTCATCTTGTAGCCACCGAAACCCAAAACTAAAATTTCTCGTTCTGGGAAAACGAAATTCCTCATAGATTGATCCACAATCTCTCATGTACAGTTCACCGGCTTGTAAATGCAGCAGCCATTGGCCATCCATATCTGTGCCTTGGCGGGCAAGCCAAAAACCAAGTAGGATAGTACATAATTCCCATCACGGCCCGGATTAAGGGACCTGGTCGTCAACCCCTAGCCCGTCAATCCGTTCCTTGAATCCCTCTCACATCCCTTCAAAGCGTCTAGTCAATCCAAGGTAGCCATCTACTCCTCTCAATGTCCGCACCCCCCTCTTCGCGCCCCGGAAAATACCGGCTGCCAAGTCAGGTTGTCAGCCAAAATTGCGCGTTGAATGCTCCTTCGTCAAGGCCACCAAGAAAAACAATCAGAGAGACAGAGAGAGAGAGAACGCCTTCTGCACCCTGACGATAGAGTAGGTAAACACGAGTAAAGGTGTAATCAAGAACAGCCCACCTTCTCCTTCAAGGGAAACAATCAATTAAAATGGAGAAAAAAACCACCACCACAACGGGAACAGGATCCCCTTCACAAAGGATCCTGTTCCATCGGTATTTGTTCTTGTTTATTTTTGCATGGCCTCCCCCTCATTTCTCGCTCAGTAATAACGTTCAGAACAAAACCAATTTCCGATGACAACGATCATCTTCTGCATAACTCATGTCTGTCTGCCTCTCTCTATCTCTCTGTCGCTCTGTGCTCTTCAAGGCTTACAGCTGAAAGGCTTGCCTTCTGGACGAAATTTCCTTAACAATTGATTTGTCAACAAAATATATTTATATTAAATTATTTTGATGATATTGGAGATATTTTAATATCATTGGACCAACTAATTGCAGATCTTATTTTTTAATGAGCTTTTTTGGTGTTGGAGAGCTCGGATGAGAATAGAGTTATGAGTATTTAGAGGGGACCTATTGAGGGGTCTGGGGGTTGAGGATGTGGATGTTGGACTTGCAGGAGAAGACACTAGAGATCTATAAAGAGGCTTTGCTACATTAGGCTAGGATTTTTTATAGTTTCTTCTTCTTTTTTTCTGAGCAGCAATGGAGTTTGGGAGTGTATGGATGGAGGAGGAGTCCGACGTTGTTGCATGGATGACGGAAACGATGAGAGCGGCGAAGGCGAAGGCAGCTATGGCACAATTGATGAATCAACACAGCTCTCCGAGAGAGAGCATGGGTATGCCGATGGGGTTACCCCTTCCGACAATTGAGAAGAAGCGACCGGTGAAACGGAAGAGGACGTACACGACCGCCTCCTGTCCGATCTGCGAAAAGGTTTTCTTCAGAAAGTACGAAATGATGCGTCACGTACGGGCAACCCACCTGGGAATGAGGCCTTTCCACTGCGACAGATGCTCGAGCAGTTTCTCCAGAAAGGCTCATCTGCAACTGCACCTGCTCAAGATTCACCACGTCGACGATCAGCCTATTCCAAATAGAGTTCCCGAGGTACCTGAAACTCAGTCGAGAATGGAGACCTTACCAGATTTACCACCTCTCCAGCCCGTTGAGGAAGATGTTTCCTCCCAGTTCGCTCTCTATGGAGGAAACTTTAGCTGGGTTTAATGACCGCAGAAGTCGCCAGCTAGCAAAATACCGAGAAGAATCTGTCCTTTTTCATCTATGTAACGAATTTACTCAGTAGATACGAACTGTTAATAAAAAACTCTCCAATTGACTAAGAATCAGAGGTATTTCCCGCCGTCTTCGGCGAACTAATTGCCCCAGGCGTTCTTCAAGTGACGGAACAAGCGGTAGGGACTGGGCTCCCGATTCGGAGCTGGCGAAAGTCTATCGCTAGGATACTTCAATGTGACCTTCATACAGCTGATCCTTGACGATCCTAGCCGATAAAGTGCATCGCAGCATAACACCGGTTCGAAAACTTTGCGCTCGCAAACACCACATGCAGTATTCACGAAAGGACCACGTGGATGGGTGGAAGGCCTGAGGTAAAGCATCCCGTACAGTAGCTTGACTGAAGCTGACAACAGACCTGGGCCGCGCTCTATAGCAGGCTAAAGATAGCCATGCGCTCGACGGCGACGACTCCCGATCGGATGCGGACACGTGTCTCGCTGGCATGATGTTATACACTCCTCATCCAGCTGCGGCTTAGTGAGCTTTTTCTAGCCCAGAACGGGTTCCACAGGTTAGCCATCCGTCCGTAGTGATTAGCGGCTGCCTCTTTTTGCTCGAATCAGTCCGTTTAGCTGCTTTGCTATAACAACGGATCTACGTGGATGAGTGTCCGATGTGGACATGAAGGGTTGCTCCCCTGACTTTCGTGGCAACCATAGACACTGAAAGGCAACACCCATTACATTCAGATATCTTCAGTTCCCCATGAAGTTTGTTATTTTTTTATTCAACACGTTTGGACCCTCTGAAGCTCACAACAGGCACACTAAAGCCAGTCATCTAAATGTACAGAACTACCCTTTTGCGGCCAAATTTATGCCGTGGACGGGTTAAGTGCATCGTCCCAACGGACGGTGAAGCATCTCCCGAGGTAGGGGTAGCAAACGGTCTCGGCTTGATTGTCATCTTCCCTGATTCCAGCAGACGGCTGAAAATTGGCGAGGAGATCCGGCACATCTTCCTGCATGCCTTCGTCTATCCACTTTTTAAGCCCAACTTCACCACCCGGGAACCCACCGCAAAGGTAGTTCTTCCACACGCTGTTGTTGTCGTTGATGATTTCTACTCCCTTTTCCGACTAGCTTTGATGCGTTTTCGCCATCTGCACTCGTGCTGGACACGCACGGCGTGCCTGAGTCGCCTTTCCACACAAAGATCCAGCAGAAACTAATCCAATCATTGTGATATACTTCTACTTTCGATAGAGGAAATTCCGCAAGTTGTTTTCTATATAGGTTGTTGTTGTCTTTCTCACTGTTGTGTCTGTCCTGGTCTCCCACCTCGATCAATGCCCTCTCACGCCTTCGTCCCTTCTTTATAGTCTTCCAGCGTTGATTCCAATACGATCGGTAATCGTGATCGGCAAAGTCTTTTGTAAAAACACAGCTGACTGACCAGCACGACTTCCACTCTTAAACACGAGTTCGCGAAAAGTTGGATTCGATCGGGGCTAAGGCCGTTGATCATAGAATGATTTCCTAAAGTGCTGAAACTGCTCTTGTGCACTTGTCCTCGCCTATCTCCACTAAACATGAATCAACGAAAGGATGAAAGTCAGCAATTGAATCAGTTCTCTATAGACTGTGCAGCGACGGTTCAAGCAAGGGCAATGAGACTCTCGCCCAGTCCATGCGTTCCAAACGTTGCGAAGGGCTGACCACCACCTTTTCATGATCAGGTCGGTCCCTGCTCCGATCGGGCTGAAACCTCCGTTCGCAAACGCAATTCGATCAAAACTTGCCGAGGTGTTGGAGCATACCTTCGAAAGGAGCGCAACGTCTACTGGGTGAGCTCATCAAGTGCTGGTAGGCTGCCTCGCTTGACGTACTCCCCAGCGCGCTCCCTCGCCTAACCGCTCATGGTTCCAGGCCACGTAAATCAAGCAATTCCCCAAAATAGATTAAGCGCAAATCACTTTACAGTCTACAAACATTACAAGCTTCATAGTACAGAACTGTTTTCTTTATTTGTCACTGAACATCCAAGTATAAGATGAATAACCCAAATAATTACAATAATAAAAATAATGCCGATATTAAGCTCAAATTAGGACAGCCTTTAATCTAGGAGGATACCACTGAATTGGGTATCTCGTCTAAAATATATATGTTTAAGAACAATATTGATTTGTATTGTTCATGATTAGGGTTTTTTGATCATGATAAACATCGGTCCTACCGTAGATATAGGCACTCAAAGAATAGAATTTTATTCGTCCACGACTACGTGACGTGGATCCATTCATACATCTTTACTGATGATATCATGTAATTTGATTTGAAAAGGATTAATTTGGCGTCCGAATTTAGCGGTGTCGTCGATGAACTTGTAGAGGGTTTGGCAAACAGCTGCGCAACTAACCTGGTGCTTTCCCAGAGGGGGAGCCAGCTCTGACTTCAACGCCTCATAGATTTATGTGCTGTGGGAGCGTGGAGGGGTGATGACTGATTACGCACGTCAGGAGAGAATCTTTTTATTGGGAAAGCATTGGCCGAAAACTGTCGGACGGTTTCGTGCCTTTTGCCCCTCTCTGCAGGAATCCCTGCTTGAATGCTTTGGAGAGGCTTTCAGAACTTCAGTTAGACGCTTTTCGTAAACGAATGAATTTGGTTCAATCGGATGCTGAAAGAAAAGAAACCCGAGGGGAAAAAAAGACTAAGGGCGGCGAAGATCGCGCGCCTCCAACATCAAAGCAGCGTTCATACGCCACCGCAATAAACTTAAAACGGGTAAACAACGAGAGAAGACGGACAGGGCGTTCGCGGAACAATTCCCGAAGCCAACGAGAACCAATGGAATCCATAAACCCAAAGCACTCAATGACCAGAGGTACCGGGCGATGAGCTAGAGCCGAAGCACGAATGCTTGGGAAAGACAAGGCCCCCGCATACTTCAATCCTTTGTGACGGAAGGGCGATGTTTTCAGCTAGGATGGATTGCTGAATCCCCTTTAGCTTGATCTCAAGTCGGTGATGTTGCCAACGGGGATGGATTGCGGAACCCCTCAAAAAAAGGAAGAAATGTATTTGTTCAAGCGGGCGATGTTGGGATGGATTGCGGAAAACCCTTGTATTTGTTCAAGAGGGCGGTTTTGTCAAGCTGGGATAGGATGCTGAGCCTCCTTGTATTTGTTGAACAGGGCTTTTGGATGCTGCGCATTGGGTCTAGTGTATTTGTGCTATGTAGATTGGCGCCGTGGCCCCTGCCCGCCGAAACGAATCAACGAGTTTGCCAATTTCTACTTGAAGTTTGGTATAGAGAATAGTCATGCACACTGCTATGAGATCCGGATGCTACTACGAACCCGATGGATAGCCTGGGCGTCTTCTTGATCAACAAAAAGGGCTTTTTTGTCAATATCGATTTTCTACTGGCCTCTGACCCGTTTAACGATGTCGACCGATGCCGGTACCTCGCCCTAGACCGTAAAGATACCTGTGATTCAGTCGCTGGGTCTGGACCCGCGTGTGGGCTTTTCAGGGAGCCCTTGGACCCTTCTGTTCCAATCCACAACCAACCGGTACATTAACAGGCGAGGTGCCCAAGCGTCTGATCAGTTGACAATCCGCACCGGGCCTGAAGGATTAAAGGGCCTGAAACCAACTCATGCAAACACCAAATTTAGTAATCGTTTTACGGAAGTCCTTGTCGTCTACGTAAAGGGGCGCAATGATGACATGGCTTTTGCGTGAATGGGTCTATATGTTTCTTGGTGAAGGAGCTCCAGCGTTGCCAAACGACGCCGTTTCTGAAACATGTATTGCCCAGGCCCCGAAGCTCTTAGTATGAATTCATACGCTCTCAGCGTAAAGGGGAAAAGGTCCATCGGATGTATTTTGCGATCTGTACCTTGTCTGGTCTCGCTTCATCTTATCTAACTTCACTTGACTTCATGTGGATGTGAGCTCGTTTGAATATTTCAACTCGGCTAGAGTTCCTGTGAATTATAGTGATTTTATTCATCGGATGGCCTTCCTTCGTATAAATGTTCGATGTCCACCCACTTATTGTCTAAAAGGTTGTAGCTATATGCCCGATCATATCCGTCCCCACCATTCACATAATCGTATTCACTCCCGTTGACGCTCAGGTCTTTGAATATGTCGTCTCCACCTTCTCCCCAAGCTGTGTCCTTGCCACCACCCAGACTAATCACGTCGTTGCCCTCGCCTCCGTAGATGCTATCTTTACCGTTGCCGCCCTTAATTATATCATCACCGTCATCTCCAAAGATGAAATCTTGCGCTCCACTCCCATGAAGGTAGTCGTTACCTCCGTTGCCGATTATCACATCTGCCTCCATTGTTCCGAAGATTCGATCATCAATATCGGTTCCAACGAAGAGGTGTGGGCACTTAATCTTCATCAAACACCCTCCAGTAGTTCCCCTACAACGCGAATCGTCGATAATAGCTTGTCTATTCACACCATTGTACTCGATATCAGCCACAATTGTCAGCGTTCTGAAGGTTTTACAGCAGTTGGAAGCCGCTGGACTCATTGTGTAGTCGTATCTGACGACAGTTAAGTTGTCCCCAGATTCATCCAGTTGAAAATCGTCCAGCTTGTGAGCCTCGTCCACTGAGCCCTCCAGGAGACCCACACGCACCCTCTTGATGTAGTAGCCGAGTCTCGTCGTTCTGAAGGTCAGCTTTGCGCTTGTTACCCCAGTAGTGCGATCGTAGTTATTCTTCATACACACTGAAACCATGATATTAAACTGGTCCCGCATATCTCGACAGAAAGTGTCTCGTGCCCAGAACACCCTCCGTTCAGGAACTGGAACTGTAGCCGTGTCGCCAGGTGGGATCGACACTTTGGCAAAAGGAGGCATTGGGAAGTCCGAACATGTGCTCTGCGCTGATGCATAGTTCACCGCCACTACCATCGCCAGAAGGCTCAACTTAATAAACGTTGTCATTCTTCCTTAGTCAAACGAGTTGCTCTCAGACAAAACCTCTCTGTCAGTACTCGTTGACTCTGTTGCTGGATCTTTAGGCTTGCACCATCCACACACAAAGACGCATAAGGATACCCTTATATAGCCTGGGCCGGAAGATTCTGCCGGAAGCCAGCCCGAGGTTTCCACGGAAAAGGCTTCTGTTTACAGTCAAGGTGGGAACGGCCAACGAGGTGGAGACGACGAGGTAAGTCGCCATGTTGCACATGCTAGGAATATCACCGGCTGCCGTTGGAATTGTCTCAACGTATGAATTCTATTGTACTACAGAAAAACTCAGAGGAAAGCTAGAGAGCTCAGTTGAGGAAGCATATGCTTGGAATATCATCAGCAGCCGATAGATTTCTCCCTCGTCTGGATGTTATGATACTAAAGCAAAATTCGCCCACGAAAGTGTAAAGAACCCAGTAGAGGAATATCTACTGTTTGCACTCCTAGTTCTAACGTGTGCTATTCTTTCATTTTGCGCGAAACCCCGAGTATGTGGAGCGGCAGCGTACCAACGTAGCTTACTCTCATTTCCAGAATTGGAAAATGGTCGTTGAGTGTTCGCAGAGAAAACTTCATAGAAAAACAAATCGAAATTTTTCTGCTTCCGTTCGGTCCCTGGCATCCGCTCCCCTTGGAAATGAGGCAGCGCCGACGTTCGCATTCTTAGAGAACCGCAGGTAGAACAATTGATGGACAAATCACCCTCGCTGATCCCAGCATTTCCATCGACTAGGATTGGTTGTGTATTCTATCTTGGCGTTCAACTCTCCAAATGAAAAAGACCAGTCGCCACGTCAGAAACATTCATTCATCCCACTTCGGGCAGCACTTCAGTCGTTATAACCATCGAGAACTAAACCGTTCTGCGGAGAGTTTTCCTCTCTCAATTCGACTGAATTGAAATAAAGGGTTTCCTTTATTTCAATTCGATAAAACCGACGGGGTAGTTAAGTTGCTCCGACAAAGAAAGTCGTGGAGGCAAGGGAGTGATGCAGTTTCCGGAGGGACCACCTCAGCGGCGCTTTTCCGTCTCGCAGGCATACTTTATGATTGCTGCCAAGGCATTGAATGGATTGATATGGGCTGTCATAAATCGTCAGATAAACTCTATTGAAATCCATAACAAATTTTGAGCGTGTCTATTTGAGATTATACACAAAAACGAGTCTGATTTCCATGTCCGATTAAACGCCTAGATTCAGTCAACATCAGCCAATCATCAATCATCATCGGTACACATATTGAATCATGATTATTTCTTATAATGACAGACTGTCACTCCGGGTACTGAATGAATTTATTTAATCGCAGGCAAAACTGAAAACCCCCCGCGGCGAAGAAAAAGACTAAAAGCCCGGCGAAGAAAAAGACTAAAAGCCCGGCGAAGATCGCGGGCCTCCAACATCAAAGCAACGTTCATACACCACAGCAAGAATCTAAAACAGGTAAACAACGAGGACAGACGGTCAGGGCGTTCGCGGAACAATTCACGAAGCCAACGAGAACCAATGGAATCCATAAGCCCAAAGCACTCAATGACCAGAAGTACTGGGCGATGAGCTGGAGCCGAAGCATGAATGCCCGGGGAAGACAAGGCCCCCGCACGTTTCAACTCTTTGCGACGTTTCATATTGGCAGCGGCAAAGCCACGGCGCTCTCCCACAGCCGACAAATAGCGACCAGCCTGAGGATTAGCAAAGGCAAGATCAACGTACGTCGAACGGCGGCTATTGTAACAGGTGACCACGAGGCCAGCGACGCGGCGTTCATCATTCTAGCAAACGACGGTTGGGAAATTCGATCACTGAGGGGTGGTTTGCTAGCATAGCCTGATGCGCTACGCAAGACGTAAAAGGAAATTAGGGACTAGAGAGAAGAGCGTGCAAGCCCAGGGGGCGGTGGCGCGTCCTCGGCGAGAATGTTGCTGGAATACCGCGAGAGAGCGACACTGAATTGAAGTGTGCTAATCATTAGGCGACACTCATCACGCATATACGGAGTTGTTGATAATTCATGCTCGGCATCTGGTCGTGTTTGAAGGAGATGCATTGATAATTCCCAAGCCCAAGTGGAAGGTAGAGATGGAAGAGCGAGAAGACTGTTGGGAAAAAAGGGTTTAAAAAAGTAGACACAACTGCATTCTTGGGATCTGTGAAAGTTTTAAGTGGGACAGCTTATGGATCGTTTGGTGTTTGGGCTTTTGAACAACATCAGTGCGAAGCAGGCACGTTCTCGCGCAGAAGATCGAAGTGTTGGTGACCAAACTTCGTCGAGACCATCTTTGCCTGTGGGATTAGTCGCGGGAGAGCATCAATCATTCGCTGAGGTTGATAATCGAGCTTTTGGTGGAAACTAGAGCGGTTGATATTTTAGTTTTGGATTTAGGGTAAGTAATGGTTTCTTTATGAGTGGCGCACTACGATTTTCAATGTGGTTGAGAAAACGATTGATTATAAATCAATATTTATCATTGATTGAATAATATCGGACGCCAACATGTCGTTATCTGACAAATCAAGCGAATTGTTTTTGTTATTCAGACTTAATAAGCTTATATCGGACGTGTGCAGAGGTTAAACAATATAATTATTCCGTAATTGCATGTCCGATAAACGATCTGAGACCGTCCGATATTTATCGGACATTTGTTTATCACATACAAACGACAACCAAGATTTTGATTTCGGAACACCCCGATTTGAATGAATTGGTTTACTGTCTTCAGTTCTCCAACACATAGAGGTTCATCAACCGTTAGGAAGAACAGCATCTCCTTCCAAATATCCTCTGCGTAAGTTTTCACGAAAAGAGTCCTTCCCACTTTATGGCTGCAACCCCGGTTTCTTTGGTTCAGTATGCCAACAGCGGGATTGGCTGTAAGTGATGATCAGCGGGACCGATTAGCTCATCGACTAGCTCACCATAAGTTTTTCACTCATCTTGAATACATCCGTCGTCAGCAAAGCGAAAACCTCTAAAAAAAAACTAGAAACTCTGGTTGCCGTGCGAACCGCCCTGCCGCTCCCGGAGCGGACTGATCGTTAGCACAGACGTTTTAGCGATGTAGCCCCGTGCCGTCTCTGCCCGCGTAGTGTTCTTCTTCTTTGAAATACCTCCTCGGTACTTCGCCAAATTGCGGTTTCCGTAACGACTTCAGCCCTTCCAAACTATTTAGATGGAAGGTCCAGAGATACTTCAACCCTAAATTTTTTTTTCAGATAAAGCACGAGAGTGCATAATGCGGTTGTCCCGAAGCAGTATTTCACTTCGCTGGTATTTATCCTGGAAAAAAATACCGCCGTTCAGTAACCGCACCGAGGACGCAATTAATTGGGGCTTTGGGTATATGGATTCTCTGCGCTGCGGGAGTTGTTCTCCAGGCATTCGTGTTTTGGCTGTAGCTCATCGCCTGGGACCTCTGGTCATTGAGTGCTTTGGATTTATGGATTCCGTTGGTTCTCGTTGGCTTCGGGAATTGTTCCGCGAACGCCCTGTCCCGTCTGTCCTCGTTGTTTACCCGTTTAAGTTTCTTGCTGTGGCGTATGAACGCTGCTTTGATGTTGGAGGCGCGCGATCTTTGCCGCGCATAGTCTTTTTTCCCCAGGGGGGGGGGTTTTCTTTCAGTCGCCGATTAAACCACTTCATTCGTATTTTATATACGAATGAAGTGGTTATAAACTAAATCCTTGTAATTGGTAGCCATTGTTCTCGGCCTAGTGACCGCGAAAGTCTGCCAAATAGCAAAAGAACGAGAAAAATCTGTCTCCTTTTCATAGATGTATCGAATTCACTGGACTTTACTAGCATAGCCTGAAGCGCTACGCAAGGCGTGAAGATGAACTAATAACTAGGGAGGGAAGCATGCAACCCCAGGCGCCGATGGCGCGCCTCGGAAAGCATGTCGCTGGAATATCGCCAAAGGGAGACACTTAAACGCCTCAAGAGCGCCAAATATTCAGTAGGATGCTCAGCAAAACATTTCCGCAACCACTCTAAACCCGACTTATCCACGTGACCAAAGCTTTCCACAATGAATGGCTGGAACCGGTGAGAGCGACCCTCAGCGCAAGGCAGACTGGCCATGCTCTCAGCATACCGTCGTTCCTTAACTCTTCGAAGGGCTGAAGCCGCGGCCCCCCGGCGGCGGGCGGCTGCGGTGAGGTGGGCGCTGGCCACGGGGCAGGTAATCGCAAGGTCCACATATGTTGAGCGTCTGGCAGCAGCGTCGGAGACGAGGAGATCGGCTATACAACGGGGCGGTGCAGAGTCCGAGATGGATCTGGGCAGTTCCGACTCAACCTCAACCGTATGCCCTATCCGAGTCAAAGATTCGCTGAGGATGTACTTGAGGCGAGTCCTCAGTGGATGCGAAATGTTAGCAAAAAAAGCTCTCAAAAAAATGGACTCAGAACAGCCGTATTTTCCGCCGTCTTCAGCGAACTAATCGACACGCAGTCGTTCTGCAAGTGACGGAACAAGTGGTAGGGACTGGGTTCCCGATTCGGAGCTGGCGTAAGTCTGTTGCTAGGATAGTTCAATGTGACCTTCATACCGTTGATCCTGAACGATCCTATAGCCGATAAAGTGCATCGCAGCATAGCACTGGTTAGAAAACTAGGCCGCAGGCACTCCATGCAGTTGTCTTAGTTCACGGAAGGACCACGTGGATGGGTGGAATGTCTGAGGCAAAATATCCCGCACAGTATCTTGACTAAAGCTGAAAACAGACCCGAACCGCGCTTTTTAGCAGGCTAAAGATAGCCATGCGCTCGACGAGGACGACTCCCGATCCGGTTGCGGACGCGTGTCTCACTGGCATGATGAGATTCACCCCTCATCCAGCTATGGCTTGGTGAGCTTTTTCTAGCCCAGAACGGGTTCCACAGGTTAGCCACAGGTTAGCCACCCATCCGCAGTGATCAGGGGCTGCCTATTTTCGCGAATCAGTCCATTCAGCTGCTTTGCTCTTGCTATAACAACGGATCTACGTCAATGAGTGTCCGATGTGCACATGAAGGGCTGCTCCCATGACTTTGGTGTCAACCATCGACACTGAAAGGCAACACCCATTACATTCAGGTATCTTTAGTTCCCCATGAAGTTTGTTATTTTTTATTCAACACGTTTGGACCCTCTGAAGCTCACAACAGGCACACTAAAGCCAGTCATCTAAATGTACAGAACTACCCTTTTGCGGCCAAACTTATGCCGTGGACGGGTTAAGTGCATCGTCCCAATGGACGGTGAAGCATCTCCCGAGGTAGGGGTAGCAAACGGTCTCGGCTTGATTGTCATCTTCCTTGATTCCAGCAGACGGCTGAAAGTTGGCGACGAGATCCGGCACATCTTCCCGCATGCCTTCGTCTATCCACGTTTGGAGGCCAACTTCACCACCCGGGAACCCACCGCAGAAGTAGTTCTTCCACGCGCTGTTGTTGTCGTTGATAATTTCTACTCCCTTTTCAGACCAGCTTTGATGAGTTCTCGCCATCTGCACTCGTGCTGGACACGCACGGCGTGCCTGAGTCGCCTTTCCACACAAAGATCCAGCAGAAACGAATCCCATCATTGTGAAATATTTCTACTTTCGATAGAGGCTATTCCACAAGTTATGTTCTATAGGTTGTTGTTGTCTTTCTCACTGTTATGTCTGTCCTGGTCTCCCGCTTCGATCAATGCCCTCTCACGCCTTCGTCCCTTCTTTATAGTCTTCCAGCGTAGATTCCAATACGATCGGTAATCGTGACCGGCAAAGTCTTTAGTAAAAACACAGCTGACTGACCAGCACGACTTCCACTGTTAAACACGAGTTCGCGAAAAGTTGGATTCGATCGGGGCTAAGGCCGTTGATCATAGAATGATTTCCTAAAGTGCTGAAACTGCTCTTGTGCACTTGTCCCCCCCTACCTCCACTAAACATGAATCAACGAAAGGATGAAAGTCAGCAATTGAATCAGTTCTCTATAGACTTTGCAGCGACGGAGTAAGCACGGGCAATGAGACTCTCGCCCAGTCTATGCGTTCCAAACGTTGCGAAGGGCTGACCGCCACCGTTGCGTGAGTAGGTCGGTTCCTGCTCCGATCGGGCTGAAACCTCCGCTCGCAAACGCAATTCAATCAAAACTTGCCGAGCCGTTGGAGCATACCTTCGAAAGGAGCGCAAAGTCTTACTAGGTGAGCTCATCAAGTGCTGTTAGGCTGCCCCGCCTGACGTACTCCCCAGCGCGCTCCCTCGCCTCACCCCACGCGCATGGTTCCAGGCCACATAAATCAAGCAATTCCCCAAAATAGATTAAGAGCAAATCACTTGATAGTCTACAAACATTTTTTCATAATCAACTACAAACTTCATAGAATAGAACTGTTTTCTTTATTTGTCACTGAACAAATCCAAATGTAAGATGAATCACCCAAAGAATTTCTATAATGAAAATATTGAGGATACTAAGCTCAAATTAAGACAAATGGATGTAGACCTTTAATCTAGGAGGATACCACTGAATTGGGTATCTCGTCTAAAATCTATATGTTTAAGAACAATATTGCTTCGTATTGTTCATGATTAGGAATTTTCTGATCATGATAAACATCGGTACAACCGTAGATGTGTTCAACCAAAAAGAATAGAATTTTATTCGTCCACGACTAGGTGACGTGGATCCATTCATATATCTTTATTGATGATATCTATGTAATTTGATTTGAAAAGGATTAATTTGGCGTCCGAGTTTAGTGCTGCCGCTTCGGTAGAGCATGGCGAACGGCTGCGCAACTAACTTGGTGCTTTCCCAGCGGGGGAGCCCTCTGTGACTCCGACGTCTTCTCGTAGCTTTCTGTGCTGTGGGAACGTGGAGGGGTGATGACTGATTACACGCGTCAGGAGAGAGACTTTGTATTGGAAAACCACTGACCGAAACTGTCGGACGGTTTCGTGCTTTTTGCCCTTCTCTGCTGGAATCCCTTCTTGAACGCTTTGCAGAGACTTTCAGATCTTCAGTTGGACCTGTTTCCTGAACGGCAGGGCGATGTTTTCAGCTTGGATGGATTGCTGAATCCCCTTTTGTTTGTTCAAGAGGTGTTGCCAACGGGATGGATTGCGGAATCCCTCTGTATTTGTTCAAGAGGGCCATGTTTTCAGTTGGGATGGATTGCTGAGCTCGCTCGTATTTGTTCAAGAGGGAGATGTTTTCAGCTTGGGTGGATTGCGGAAACTCCTCGGATTTGTTCAAGAGGGGGATGTTGTTGGCTGGGATAGGTTAATGAGCCTCCTTGTATTTGTTGAACAGGGCTTTTGCATGCTGCGCACGGGGTCAGGTGTCTTTAAGCTGTTTAGATTGACGCCGTAGCCCCTGCACGTCGATGCGAATCAACGAGTGTGCCAGCTTCCACATGAACTTTGGTATAGAGAACAGTGTGAAGCACAATACTATGAGTCCGGATGCTACTACTACGAATCCGATGGATAGCCTGAGCGTCTTCCGGATCAAAAGAAAAAGTCCGCTTTCGTCAATATCGACTTTCAAATGGCCTCTGACCCATTCAACGATGTCGGCCGAAGCCGCCCTAGACCGCGAAAAAACCTGTGTTTCAGTCGTTGTGTGTGTAATTGCGTGTGCGCTTTTCAAGGAGAAGTCCGATCCTCCCGTTCCAATCCACAACCAGCTAGTACATTAACTGGCGAGGTGCCCAAGGGTCTCAGCAGTTGACGATTTGGAACGGGCCTGAAGGATTAAAGGGCATGAATCCAACTCATGTAAACACCAATCTTAGTGATCGTTTTACCGCAGTCCTTGCTGTCTACGTAAAGGGGCGCAATGAGGACATGGGTTTTGCGTCGATAGGTCTATACATCTCTTGCTGAAATAGATCTAGCACTATCAAATGACGCCGTTTCTGAGACACGTTGTGCTGAGCCCCGCGAATTCGTAGATTCTAAGTGGAGCGTAACAGAAAAACTCCCATGGGAAGTATTTTGCGATCTTTACTTGTTTTGTCTCACTTCATCTCACCTAACTTCGTTTGAGCTCATTTTAAATGTGACCTTGTTTGACTACGTCTGCTAGATTTCATGTGAATTACAATGATTTATTCTTATCCTCTTTCCCGACTCCTTGACATGCTTCTAGTTACTGAATGAGAAGATTACGGAGAGGCACGGATTCCTTCGTATAGATCGTCGATGCCCACAAACGCATTGTCGTCAACGTTGAAGGTATATGCCCTATCATACCCTGCCCCACCATTCACGTAATCGTATTCACTGCCGGCAAGGCTCAGGTCGTTGATTATGTCGTCTCCACCTTCTCCCCAAGCTTTGTCCTTGCCACCACCCATATTAATCACGTCGTTACCGTCTCCCCCGTAGATTCTATCTTTACCGCTCCCGGCCTTAATTCTATCATCACCGTCATCTCCAAAGATGAAGTCCTGCGCCTCCTTCCCATGAATGTAGTCGTTGCCTCCGTTGCCGATTATTACGTCTGCTTCTTTTGTTCCGAAGATTCGATCATCAGCATCGGATCCAACGAAGAGGTGCGGGCACTTAATCTTCATCAAACACCCTCCAGTAATTCCCCTACAACGCGAATCGTCGATAATAGCTTGTCTATTCACACCATTGTACTCGATATCAGCCACAATTGTCAACGTTCTGAAGGTTTTGCAGCAGTTGGAAGCCGCTGGACTCATTGTATAGTCGTATCTGACGACAGTTAAGTTGTCCCCAGATTCATCCAGTTGAAAATCGTCCAACTTGTGAGCCTCGTCCACTGAGCCCTCCAGGAGACCCACCCGCACCCTCTTGATGTAGTAGCCGAGTCTCGTCGGTCTCAAGGTCAACTTTGCGCTTGTTACCCCGGTAGCGCGATCGTAGCTATTCTTCATACACACTGAAACCATGATATTAAACTGGTCCCGCATATCTCGACAGAAAGTGTCTCGTGCCCAGAACACCCTCCGCTCGGGAGCTGTCACTGTAGCCATGTCGCCAGCTGGGATCTTCACGTTGGCAAAAGCAGGCATTGGGAAGTCCGAACATGTGTTCTGCGCTGATGCATAGTTCACCGCCACTACCATCGACAGAAGACTCAACTTAATAAACATTGCCATTATTCCTAGGTCAAACGAGTTGCTCACGACGCAAAACTTCTCTGCCTGTACTCGTTGATCTGTTGCTGGATCTATAGACTAGCACCATCCACTTCCAAGGTGCAGAGGGATACCTTTATATGGCCTGGGCCGGTAGATTCTGTCGGAAGGCAGTCCGAGGTTTCCACGGAAAAAGCTTCTGTTGCGGCCAAGCGGGGAACGGCCAACGAAGTGACCTCGCCGAGGTAACTCGCCATGTTTCACATGCTTGGAATATCACCGGTCGCTGTTAGTGCTTTCCCAACGTCTGGGTTTTCTTATACCACAGAAAATTTCGCAGACGAAAGTGTACGGAACACAGCAGATGAAGATCTGCTGTTCGTACGGCTGGTTCTAACGGGTACTTTAGTTCTTCTTACGTAACCCCAAGCACGCGGAGCGGCTGTGTACGCGCTGAATACATTGCCCTCATTTCCAGCTTTGGAATATGGAGGCAGGCGTTGAATACTCGCAAAGAAAGGTAATAAATAGGCGGATTGGGGAAAAAGCGGATGGGGCGCATCGGTCTTCAGAACTTTTGAAGACGACGTTTTGCATTTCCGATCTCAATTCGACTAAACCCATTGTGTCATACCAATAAACCCAACGGGGTAGTTAAGTTTTCTCCGATAAACAACAAAGAAAGCTGAGGAGGCAGGGAGCGACCCCAATAATTTCCGGAGAGGGACCGCCTCGTTGGAGCTCACTTGTGGCGGACACACTGAGGAATTGCTCGCAATCTACGATGGGTTGTCATAAATCGTCCAATAAATCTTAGAGAGTGAGAGATTAATGAAATCCATCAGAAAATTTGGGCATGGCCATTGAAAATTGTACATAAAAACGAGTCCAGTTTCTCCGTCCGATTAATCGTTCCCAGATTCAGTCAACGCGAGTCTAGCAGTCAATCACTTCTGGCACACATATTGAATCATGATTATTTCTTATAATGACAGACTGTCCGTCTCATGTATTGAATTGGGATTGCATCTGAGTTCCACAGCTTGGCCCCTCAACCTACTGCATTTTCGGAATGCTCAAACATGATTGAGACAGGCACGTTCTGAATGAATTTGTTGTATCGGAGACCGAAAGAAAAAACCCCGAGGGGAAAAGAAAGATTACGCGCGGCGCAGATCGCGCGCCTCCCCCAACATCATACGCCACAGCAAGAAACTCAAACTGGTAAACGAGGACAGACGGTCAGGGCGCTCGTGGAGCAATTGCCGAAGCCAACGAGAACTAACGGAGTCTACAAGCCCAAAGCGCTCAATGACCAGAGGTACCAGGCGATGAGCTAGTTCTACCGCAAAGGATCGAAATTGGTGACCAAACTTCGTCGAGACCATCTTTGGCAGTGGGATTGGTCGCATGAGGCCATCACTGGCTGACGTTGACAATCGAACTTTTGATGGAAACTCGGACTGATATTTTAAGTTTCGACTTAGAGTAAGCAAGAACTTAGGTTTCTCCATGCGTGGCGAGCCCGCGCTTGTCAACACGGCTGCAGAAAAAAGGATCGAATATCAATCACAATTTGTCCTTGATTGAATAATATCGGACGCCAAAAAGTAGTTATCTGACATGACTCCTATTTTATTTTTTATTCAGTCTCAATAAACGTATATCAGACGTAAGGCAGAGTATAAACTATCTAATTATTACGTAATTGCAGGTCCGATAAGCTTTACGAGACCGTCCGATATTTATCGGACACTTTCTATCGGACGGAAGTGACAATCCTGTTTTTGATTCAGGACACGCCCACGATTTACTGGACTTTACGGGACTTTACCCCCCCATTCATCAACCGTTGAGGAGAGCGGCCTGGTCTTTTCTTTTCCGCTCTCCTTTTTTTTTCTTTCAATCTCGGATTAAACACGTTCATTCAGTGCCCCTTCCAAATATCCGAAACCTAAGCGTTTACGAAAGGGTCCCTCCCACTCTATGCCGTAACATTCCTAAAACTCGTTTTATCCATTTCCAACGGCGCCAGCACAATACGCAATACTGAAGTGTTAGGCCCTGGAGATGGTTTCTCTGGTTCCCTGTGCAACAGAGGAATTTTAGTTGTGTAAGTGATGTCGGGGTTGACCTACAAGCTCGTCAACACCCTCGCCATAGGGCTTTCACTCATCCGATATATAAATGTCGTCAGCAAAGCGAAAACCAAAAAAAAAAAATAGAAACTCTAGTTCCCGCCGCGCCAGCCGCCCTGCCGGATGGCGCGGGAACGGCCGCTCCAGGAGCGGCCTGATTTTCGTTAGATACGCGTTTTAGCCATGAGACCCTAAGCTCTCTCGGCCTGTAGCCTTCTCTTGTTTGAAATTCCTCCGCTGTAGTTCTCCAAACTTCGGTTTACGTAACTTACAAGTCGGCACCTGACGACGGCTTCAGACTAATAGGTTTGAAGGTCCCTTCATTGTGCAACTCCTTTTTTCAAAGAAAAACAGGAGAAAAATAATACGTTGTCCAGAGCAAAATAAATACAGACCGGTATTTCTTTAATTCACTGGTAAAATTCTCTTAGAATTAAACGCATTCAATCATTCAGGAAAATTACCGAAGCAAACGCGCTGGAATCGAGGGTTTTTTTTTTTCATACCTCTGATCGAAAATACGTTCGTTCTGCACCGACGGAATCGATCATTGCCGCAAACGCTCCGATCAAACAAATTCATTCAATAAAAACAGCGATTCTGCATCAACGGGATGGGGAGGATGACCCCAAATAACTGAATGAATTTGTTTATATATGAACAACAACCGCTTTTTCCATGGGCATCGTTTTTCAGTCTTCGCGAACAAGTACGTTCATTCAATGACCCATCCAAGCTGCTAGGACAACAAATGGACTTTTGCTACAGTTTGAGCTGCCGATTTTTTTGACCTGCTTATAGCAACTGAATGAGAAGATTGGGAGGTGACTGGCCTTCCCTTGGTTATGTCTTCGATGTCTTCCCGCACGTTGTCGTTAACGTTGAAGGTGTATGCGCGGTCAAACCCTTGCCCACCATTCGCGTAATCGTATTCACTCCCGAAGATGCTCAGGTCTTTGATGATGTCGTTTCCAGCTTCTCCCCAAGCTTTGTCCTTGCCACCACCCATATTCGTCGTTCCAGCTCGTCCGTGGGCGTGGTCTTTACCGTTGCCGGACCTAATTATATCATCACCACGAGCTCCAAAGACGAAGTCCCAACCCTCCTTTGAATGCAGGTAGTCGTCACCTCCGTTGCCGATTATCACATCATAACCGACTCATCCATCTTAGCACTGCCTAATAATCGCCGCAGATGAACGTAACCAGGAACGCTCCCGGAAGAACTGCGAAGTGGAGCCCCCCTAAGGGTAAAGAAGGAACCTATCGTTGCGTTACAAACCCAAGAATAACCCCAGACGCCAGGAACCACCTCGGGCTGAGGATCAGATTCTTCGCTCCGCACTCGTGGTCAATCGTGGGATCGGTGACGAACCTGGTGAACCCTGCTTGGTGGGTTAACTCCAGGTGGGCCTTTTGAACCCCCTTTCTTTTAAGCCCAGCCTCCCGTAAGTCCCCATGAAGCTGAGGGGAATGCTTGTAGATATTTAAAGCATGTTTTGGTTCAAACTCGGCCTGGTTTCGAAAATAATTTAAGCCATTTAATTTCCCTAGATTTGTACAAATGGTGCACTTCCCTCACGGCAGGTCCAAGTAGCTGCAGGGTAGCTGGAACGGTGGAAATGCAGTCGCAGAGGCAATAAGCCCTACTAAGGCTCCATAGGCGCCAACAACACATATCAAAACTGACAGGACGATCAAGAACGCGCAAGTCAGCTTCATGTAGATGCTCATTTCCTTGTTAAAAACAACCCAGTACGCGATGCATGGGAACAAGAACGTCAGGATCGTGCTGCTGAAAGCTCCCGTCAGACCCACCAAGTCACCGATGAACGGGATGAGAAGCGCTAGGAACAGTTGCAGAGTCACGAGCGTCACCCTGAGGAGTGTGCGGGTAACACCCGCTGGCATACCGTATGATATAGGTTTTCTCCAGCCGAGGAGTGGGATCTTCAGGATTGTTTGGATAGCCATCATCGAAATAATGTTTCCGATGACGAGAGCTCCGAAGAAGGCGAGCAGCATGAGAACATTTCCGATGGTGACCGATACGTTCCAGGTAAAATTGTCGAAAATGTTGAGTTCTGCTTCAGTTCCGAACATGCCATAACCCAGGAACCCGACTACAATCATAGTAAATCCGAGCGTGGCGTAAGTCCAGTAAATCGACTGCTTGAACTTTTCTGGTTCTTTCATCTCCCTTCGGGCCTCTGGGAATATGGCATGACCTCCAAAAGCGAAACAGATTCCCGCGATTCCGTTGAAAACCGTGGTAACGTTTCCGATGTTGTAGCTGACCTCCTCAAGTCTTCCAGTGATGGCTATGTTCACCACGATCAGAACGAACAGCACCGTCATAGCAAACATACTGATTAGGTTAACTCCGTAACTCTCATGGAACGTAGGCACCTGGGACAATACAACCGTGAATCCGTAGGAGATGACAATCCACCAGGTGTAGCACGGCTGAGGGAAGATCGCCTGGAAAAACTGGGCACAGAAACCCAGATTCGCCACGGAGATGAGAAAGTTTCCAATGGCTTGGGCAACCCATATTGTCCAGAAACCAGCTCGTCGCCCGTGTTTGCTCCCCTTGAAGAGCTTCGCGCCGACATACGCGCCCAAATCCGGATAACTCAGAATTTGTGGCTTACGTTCAGAAACTTTGTCCAGCATCAGACCAGTGACAAGGCTGTGGGTCCAACCCCAAACCAGGACTACGACAGCCAGCACCCATCCCATGCCGGCGAAAAATCCGGGAACCATGAAGTAGTTGAGCGTCATCGCGGTAATCATAATGTAAGTTTTCCAAGGAGTAGATCGCCTCAATTTTTCTTCTTGTTCCTGCAGAAACGTATTAACACCTTCTGTGGCTTCTGCACTACCATCCTTAATCGAAGTTTCCTCCGCATCATAGTCCGCATCGATATGCGGCTCCAGGTGCTCCGGATCCATGAAGTCCCGACCCATTTTTCCCACAAACAGTAACGATACCCAAGCACCTTCTTACAAATTGCTCTTCGCAGTTCAACTTTGCAGCTCTTCTTGTGAGGCTCACCAAACATTCCAGTTGTAGGGGATAAGCTCAAACTGCATCCATATATAGCTAGTGCTCTTGCTGCTGAGCGCTTGTTATACGTTCCACCCCTTCTAACGTCGAATCGATGCTGCATCAAGTACATCTTTCTCCAACCTCGGAATGCCGCACAGCCTTGCGCTCCGCCTGGCGCCCAAAACGGTTTTTGTGCCTTTTTATATGCTTTTTTTATATTGTACGGTAAACCAATCAACTCTGGAATGCTCCAAAGAGTTTCTAAAAATAGAGTTTGCTCACGTCCGTCCGGTTTTTCGATGTTCCAACTAGGAGCTTTATGGATTCGGTGGGTTCTCGCTGGCTTAGGGAATTGTTCCGCGAATACGTTGACCGTCTGCCCTCGTTGTTTACCCGTTTAAGTTTCTCGCTGGTGGAGCATGAACGCTGCTTTGATGTTGGAGCGCGATCTCTCGCCGCGCTTAGTGTATTTTTTTCCTCCTCAGTTTTTTTTGTTTCACCTTCCGATTAAACAAGTTTGTTTGATAAGGCAGGACAGTGGAGGACAATGGAGGTTTTTTTAAAAATCTAAACCACAACTGCTACGTGTTCACGAATGAGTATGTTCAATCGGAGACTGACAGAGAAAACCCCGTTGGGAAAAAAAGACCATGGTGTGAAAGATATCGCGCCTCCAACATCTAAGCAGCGTTCATAGACTCCACGCCAAGGAACTGGAACTTAAGCGGGTAAACAACGAGGATTTACAGTCAGGGCGTTCGCGGAATGACTCCAGAAGGTCGACGAGTTCATGTTCGCCACAGCAGGAAATTGAAACGAGTAAACAACGAGGAGAGGCGGTCAGGACGTTCGCGGAACATCTCCCGAAGCCACCGAGCTCATATACACGCCACAGTAAGAAACTTAAAAACGAGTAAACAATGAGGAGAGAGGGTCAGGACACCCACACTCTATTTGAAGCCAAAGCACACATGGTGTTGTCCTGAAGAAAGAATTACCGCACCGGCAAAATGCCATAAACCGGAAAATAAACACTCTGCACGCGAGCTGGAATTGTTGCAAATTACGCAAAAAGGGATAGGTTAATATAAAAAAAACGGTGTTCATGTCGGTAATAAACGGTAATTTTTTTGAGATCTTTCCCTGCCCGCAGCGAATCCGGCGAATCTGCAGGAATTGCTAAGGATTGAGAGAGAATCAGTCAATATCCGAGCCCATCAATAACAATCAATCATTATTCTCTTCGTTTTGTTCTTCATTCATCTTCTCGAGGGGTTGGAATTCTGGCTCTGGCTCTGAATAGTGATCATTTCTAGGTGTGACAGACTGTCACTCTCGATTTAATGGTTTTTCTATATGCATGATGAATTATACCGACCGTCGATTAGCGATAGATGGACGTGGTTTAATATCCTTCGTCCAAGTAGTGATAGAGGGGCCAGATTGAGAAGGAGAAGAACAAGAGAGATTTCCAGTAAAGTCGAAAGTTGAAATTCTTGAGACGGGTGAGTTCTTAAGTGGATTGTCTCTATTTGCGTATTGGTGTGAGCTTCACCATCGAATCGCATAGAACGGTCAGCGAAAAGGAGTTTCACGAAAGCGGAATTGTTCGTGTCGAACACTCTTTCTCCGGTGATTTTGGAACGCGAAGTTCCATCAGATATTGCCCGTAGGATTCCAATAAGTTTGTACACTTAGTTTGTATATTCTTGGAACAGGAGGTGTAGAGCAGACAATGTACTGCGCGCATATAACTCTTTTATATATTGTCTTGGACTATCCCTGACTAGTCTGCTAACAAGCTTGTCTTATATGGGTCTCGCAGGGTTTCCTCCAAACAACTCTTAAGTCATCTCAGAGTCCATACGGTTGTGTTTAGATTTGACGCGAATGTTTCTTATCTACGGGCTGCACGTTTCATAGATTCCATCAGCACGTTTCCGGGACATGTACTGGGATGTCAACTCTGTCAGCAAACATAGCAATGCTTGGTTACTTACAAGTCTTGGGTACACAGTCCTCATAGCCTAGTCGTCGGACCGTGGTCGATTTGCAGCTTGACCAGACCAATTTCTAACACTCATAAGCTTGGCTTATATGGGTCTCGCAGGGTTTCCTCCAAATTCCGCTAAACATTCGTGTCAAATCTAGACACAACCGTATGGACTCTTGAGATGACGTAGACATATGGACATGGTGTAATATCCTACGTCCCTTCAGGTTTATTCAGAGCCTAACTACCCTGAGAAGCGAGAGACAAGACGCTGATGACGCGCTTCTACGTCCGAGTAGTGATATATAGGGGATAGAGGATAGAGTGAGAAGGAGAAGAAGGACAAGAGAGATTTCCAGTAAAGGCAAAAGCTGAAATTCTTGAGACGGGTGAGTTCTTAAGTGGATTGTATCTATTTCGTATTGGTATGAGCTTCACCATCGAATCGCATAGAACGGTCAGTGGGAAGGAGTTTCACGAAAGCGGAATTGTTCGTGTCGAACCCTCTTTCTCCAGCGATTTTGGAACACGAAGTTTCATCAGATATTGCCCGTAGGATTCCAATAAGCTTGTACACTAGGTTGTGTATTTCTTATAACTTACGTCTGAAATAAAGGTCGGATCAAATTACCGCGTTTTGTGTTAACAGAATACATATCTCCGGTTACACTCGAATGCTCCATTGGTACGCGAATGTTTGCATCCAGAAGCGTTTCTGGTGTAAGTCCAGTTCCAGGACAACCATAGGCGAATCCACGGTGGGAGTAACCTATGATGTTTCCGATATTAATCGAGCTTGCAGAGGGGGAACTGAGGCGGTAGCATTGTCGGACAGAGTCGGCTACTAACACAGAGGACTTGTAAGCCGTAGGTATGATTCGTAGTTTGTCAGCTACTGGAGTCATGAGGATCACGCCTGGTTAGGATTAGGGTTTTTGCACGCTTGCACCTGCATGAGCGTTTTCCCTAAGTCCAAAGATCTGAGAGCCCCTGGTATTGCATATAAAGTGATCCTAGAAGCCATCAAGTATGGTTGGTTCGGAATAAAAGAGGGGATGAGCCGATGATATAACGCATAGACCTTGTTTTGTTTAACAGGTTGTGAGCCCAGCTCACGTTTGAGCTGTGAAGAGGACGGGGTTGATATTTGTGGTTGTAAGGAGGAATCGTGGAGGGAGATGCTGGTGATCGTTTGATTCTGCAAGCATTCATGAAATGCCCCCAGCTAGAGTCGCACGAAGGCTACGTACGATGGGCAAATTCATGTCAAGTCACGTTTGGACGCTTTTCGGTTGACGAAACTGGTTTTTAGGGATGACGAGGAGATTGTCGACACGGATCGGTTGTCATTAGTCGGATGTATAAAACTCACGCTTGGTGACACTCAACAACTCATGGTGGCTGAAGAGACAGAGCCCAGGATGCTATGGGAAAAGTTCGAGAAAATATATACCAATCGGACGCGGACGAACACAAAGCCCAGCTTTCTTTCCAACTGTACCATAGGAAAGCAAAGCTAGGCTTCGTTCGCCCGCGTCCGATTAGTATATATTTTCTATGGTACGGTGCTTTCCTATGGTACAGTTGGAAAGAAAGTTGGGCTTTGTTCGTCCGCGTCCGATTGGTATATATTTTCTCGAACTTTTCCCATATCATCCTGGGCTCTGTCTCTTCAGCCACCATGAGTTGTTGAGTGTCACCAAGCGTGAGTTTTATACATCCGACTAATGACAACCGATCCGTGTCGACAATCTCCTCGTCATCTCTAAAAACCAGTTTTGTCAACGGGCAAGCGTCCAAACGTGACTTGACATGGATTTGCCCATCGTCTGTAGACTTCGTGCGATTCTAGCTGGGGGCATTTCATGAATGCTTGCAGAATCAAACGATCACCAGCATCTCCCTCCATGATCCCTCCCTACAACCACAAATATCAACACCTGTCCTCCCCACAGTTTAAACGTGAGCTGGGCTCATAACCTGCTAAACAAAACTAGGTCTATGAGTGTTATATCGCCTGGCTGGTACTGCGACCGATCCCGTAACACATGCTGTACATGTATTAATCGGTCGCTCGCGTCGTACGTTGTCTCTGCAATAGAATAGAGCTCGACGTACCGAGCCTCCAACAATTGGAAAGCATCGTACAGTGATTCTCCTATCTTTGCTTTCCTATGATCAGCTGGAAAGAAAGTTGGGCTTAGTTCGTCCGCGTCCGATTGGTATATTTTCTCGAACTTTTCCCATACCATCCTGGGGTCTGTCTCTTCGGCCACCATTAGTTGTTGAGTGTCACCAAGCGTGAGTTTTTTACACTCTCCGACTAATGACAACCGATCCTTGTCGACGATCTCCTCGTGGTGGAGATGCCCGGCTTTCGTTTAACATTTTACAACAGATTTGTCCGGAACGAAGAATTACCGCACCGGTAAAATCTGCTACAAAGTAACTATCCTGAAAATACACACTAGGAAACACTAGGAATATGGGTGCTGAATCCCCAAAACTTATTCACAATAAACGTTCATTCTGAAAAAAAAGCGGATTGGTTTATATCGAAAAACGCGGTGTTTATACTGGTAATAAACGGTAATTGAGTTCTGCACCAGGTGCTGCGAATCTGTCACTAGGGTGTTGCGAGGAATATCAGTCAATATCCCCCTTCATCAATCAAAATTCCATTGGCGGTTTTGTTTTTTTGGTTGTTCTTTGGGTACGCATTGAATGCTTCGGATGCTCCACATGTTGTGAAACGAGGTGATTTGATCCGACTTTTATTTCAAACCGAAGTTTGCGGAGTCGGGTTGGGTGGGTTTATGGTTTATGATAGTGTGTTGTTCGTGTGGGAGGCGCTGCCTTCCGTCGTCTTTCCCCGGTTTTTTTTGGATGTGTGGCTTGTCGGCGGGCTTTCTCCCCTCCTCTTGGGTTGTGGTGGAGTTTTCGGGGTGCTTTGTATTGGGTAGTAGCCAGTTTTTTTGTGGGGCTTTTGCGGTGAAACTTCTTCCCTAACAAACCACCGGAACTGGCCGTCGTGCGTTCTTCAGAGGAGCCGCGACGAAGTACTTGGGAATAGGAGGGCCGAGAGACACTAGCAGGGGCAGGATTCGGCCCCAAGGAAAGCCCAGGGGGGTTTGGGCCGGAGTTTGGGAGGGGCACAGCAGAATTGGGCGGGATGGTCGAGTCGGACGCGCCGGACGACTGAAGGCAGGGCGGGGTGCAGACGCCAACTTTCTTTCCAACTGTACCATAGGAAAGCAAAGTTAGGCTTTGTTCGTCCGCGTCCGATTAGTATATATTTTCTATGATACGGTGCTTTCCTATGGTACAGTTGGAAAGAAAGTTGGGCTTTGTTCGTCCGCGTCCGATTGGTGCGTATTTTCTCGAACTTTTCCCATATCATCCTGAAGTCTGTCTCCTCAGCCACCATTAGTTGTTGAGTGTCACCGGAGCTCCCCCCAGCAGGAGCGGTGAGGGGGAGGACAGAGACACCCGCGTTAGCAGGAAAGTTCTCCACGTACGCAGTCAGCGAGGGCAGGCGGTTCTCCTGCGAAGCAACGACAAGAAGGCTGGTCAGTTTTGAGACGAGTATGTGCGACGACGCTTCGTCGTTGTTGCTGAGAGTGGCCTGGGTGCTGAATGCGCCCACGCGCAGCTCCACGAGCGGAGAGACGGCAGCGCCGGCCACCGGAAGAGGTGAGGAGACCCCAGCCATCACACGAGAGTGTGGCGTGGAGAAGTTTCACTACAAAAGCCCCACAAAAACTGACTAATACCCTATACAAAGCACCCCGAAACCTCGAGCAAAACCCAAGAGGAGGAGAGAAAGCCCGCCGACAAGCCACACACCCAAAGAATCCCGGGGAAAAGAGGACGGAAGGCAGCGTCTCCCACGAACAAACACTTTGATAACCAAAACCCACCCAACCCAACACCATAAACCCTCACAAACCACCAGAAGACTTCTTCAAGTTAACCTGTGTGTAGTGTGAATACTTAGTGCCTTGTCTGGAGAATCGCTTAATGCGATTCACTCACGGGGTGGGACGCTTTGGTTCTCACGGGTGCGCTCTGTCTTTCTTGTAAAGACAGGAGTATGGAGACAGTGGTTTAAGGTTTGCAATGAAAGGAAATAGAAAGCAACCGATTGCAACAGCACGTCCCTATAAGCTCCCTCCAGGAGCGAAAACTGGACCGATGCTCGTCCGGTAAGGCGTTGCACCTACTGAACGCCTGTTCAAGACCATCATAGATACTCAAGAGCGGGGTCGGAAGAGCCACGGGGTCTTCTGTAGTCAGTGCTAGAGCAAAAAGGCAGACACTTCGCATCCAAAAGCTCACCAAGGCACAAAGCGCGGTAGCCCAGGAGACGACCGCCGCGGGCGAGCATACCAGCCGGCGGCCTGCAACGCCAAATCCACCCAATCGTAACGGTAGCGAGACCTGGGCCCGTATTAATTCCCTGCCGGGAGCAGATTCAAGATCCAGAGGTTCATCTGGCTTTATTAGCTGCTAGAATGGCTTTATTAGCTGGGCTTTACTAGCATAGCCTGAAGCGCTACGCAAGGCGTGAAAAGGAACTAAGAACTAGGGAGGGAAGCGTGCAAACCCAGGCGCCGATGCGCGCCTCGGCAAGCATGCTGCTAGAATATCGCCACAGGGCGGCACTCAAACGCCAAGTACTCAGTAGGATGCTCAGCGAAATATTTCCGCAACCACTCTAAACCCGACTTATCCACATAACCAAAGCAGTGGGGGCTCTCCCATCGACAGAGTCATCGCGGACAAGGGGGAATCCAACCCCGGATCACCTGTTCCAGATCACCCGGGTATGAACCGATTGTGGAGCTCACGCACTGATGTGATTCAGCATAGCCTCACCTGGGGCCGACATAGTGCAGCTCACGCAATCTTGCTCAACTCTCTCCTCACACCGCCTGCCACCGCCGCTCGCCTCTGCGGCCTGGGAGGCCATCTATCGCACGTGTGGTTAACCGCTTTGCCTTCGTCACTGGGACACCCTTTCGACGCCTTACAGTTCCGCACTGCCGCAAAGATCTACTTGGGTTTGCCACAAGCTCAGTGGCACTTTAATTGACCGTCTTTCCGTGAGTGATGTGAGAGTCGGATTGACGCGTGTGGTTACCATTTCTTAGGTTCATGCGGACTGCTGAGAGGTCTTCGTACGAGGCGTAACCCTCGTCCCAAGTACGTTCACAGCGAATGTTTGACTCGGGTAGGGCATATGGTTGAGGTGGAATCGGAACTGCCCAGATCGGTCTCGGACACGGCACAGCCTCGCTGCATCACAGATCTCCTCGTCTCCGACACTGTCGCCAGACGCTCAGCCTATATGGACCTCGCGATCATATGGTCTATGGCAAGCGCTCATCTCGCCTCTGCCGCCCGTCGCCGAGGAGCAGCCGCTTCGGCCCTTCGCCGAGTGAAGAACGACGGTATGCTGAGAGTATGGCCAGTCTGCCTTGCGCTGAGGGTCGTTCTCACAGGTTTCAGCCTTTCGTTGCGGAAACCTTTGGCCACATGGATAAGTCGGGTTTGGAGTGGTTGCGGAAATGTTTTGCTGAGCATCCTATGGAATACTTGGAACTCTTACGCCGTTTCAGTGTCGCCCTGTGGGGATACTCTAGCTGCATGCTTGCCGAGGCGCGCCATCGGCGCTTGGGTTTGCATGTTCCTCTCCCGAGTTCTTGGTTACACGTTAGTCTGGGGCGAGATTTTTGTTCATTGAGGGTTTTCGGACTTTGAAATTTAAGTTCATTGACGCGAACTTGGAGTGTTTTACAAGGAGTTGATTTGGAAATGACGTTTCCCGAGGCGCTGCCTCCGGACGGAAGAGGCATAAACCCCCTACAATCGGACGAACCTATGCACGATGCTTCTACCCAAAATTGTACCGGGCGAGAACCTGATCCTGCTGCTACTCTCCCAACTGCACCTGCTACTGCGGCGCCGGACACCAGCACTCACTATCTGAAGATCTCAATGAGCTGTGGACCGCTGCAACTACACCTCGACGTTCCCCAAGCCAAAGCCACGAAGTACAACGCCCTGATGCTGAAATTCATGGAACTTGCTGCACAAGCCCATGCCAGTGGCAACGAGGCTCAGCTCCTTCACACTCTGACTACAACGCCCCAACGACCTACCCAGACACCGCGCCCCCTACCTGTCTACGAACCGGCATCCTACGCCAGCACAGCAGCCCGCCCCAGATCTCCCGACGCGCGCGATCTCGATGCTGATGCATATCCCGATCTCGCAGCAGACAATGACCGCACACGCCCGACACCTCGACCTAGCAGCCGGCCAATGAGTTGGTCGACACGTGTCCGAGGTAACCAGACCCCGGCAGCCGCGAATCGATCATTTTTCGCGAGCATTCAAGGTCTGGAGTTCGAGAGCAAGGAAGATATTGACGCATTTGTGCTACTCAATGCACGACCTCGCGACGGAACCAAGAGCAAGGCCCACCACGCCTGGGATATCGAGCGCCTTGCCGGCCTGCAGAAGAACACGCTGCTGCAACTCGATTATTTCGATCACCACGTGCACATCATTGCACACCGGACTGCCCTACCACGGGTCCGCGACGCAGTGAACGCAGGCGCCTTCTACCCCACTACCGGCAACCTCCACCCAGCCGAACGCATTCAGGCAGTCAAGCTCTCTGCGAGCTCCATGGACTACCTGAGTATGCGCGAGAAACTCCGCCATCGGCCCGAGGACTACCCGCGAGTGGCCCTGATCCACAACCTGCGGCGCCATCGCCGTATCCAGCGGATCGTTGAGCGCCGTAGGGGCCTCTCCCCCAACGCTCGGGAGGCCCTGCTCGGCCACGTTCGGGCAGAACTCGACCGAACTCTGGCCAGTATCCATGCCCACGCCCAGAAGACACCTGACACCGGCACCAGGGTACCTTTCGAGGACCCTGAACTACCCCAGCTCTCGACCACCACCAACCGACAGGTAGCACGGGCTCCGGCGCGTGTAAGCACTGCACACCAACCACCAGTGGTAGCCGGGGAGAGCGCGGAACCCCCCGCGTCTGCAGCCGCATCACAAGCAGACCACCAAGCCTCGACCCCTAATGGGGCCGTACAGGCAGACCGTGAGGCAGTCGCCGCTTCGGGTGATTCCAGCGCGACACCTCCACTACCACCGGAGGACGCCGCAGAGGACAACCCGCACGCGGAGCTCCTCTCTAACCTCCCGGAGCCGCCCCAACAGAAACGCACGCGAACGACTGCAGCTGGCACCAGCCCCGACTTGGAGATGACCCCAGCCAACCACGAGGCGGCTACAACCACTGCTGCCGGACTCACTGGCTACTCTTCAAGCTCCAATGCCATGGACCTACAAGCCTGCCCCCCCGCCTCCCAACAGTGATGCCCCGCAGAAGAAGGAGTACTCAACGCCGCCCGAATGAACCCCTCTTCCACGCCAACCGACCGGCATGGATCCAACGTTGGACTGACTTTGTCAATGAGCTCACGGACAGTGGACGCCTGTGGACACGTCTAGCCCACTGCCCGGTCCGAACCCGCCGATTCATCCCCTCTGCCGCCGTCAACAAATGGAGCAGCCTCTTCAGTGCCGCCCTCCAGCTTGCTCGAGACGACACAGCCCCCGAGGACGCGAGCCTTCTCATCATCGGACTTCCTGGTCTGATCCTGGGCTATACGCACTTTCCTATTGGCAAGCAGATCGATCACATCCTGGCTGGCGATTTTCATACCGTGTGGAACGCTCTAGAGGACTCTGCAGCGCAACCGAGGCCGGCTACACCACACAGAGGTCCTGACACTACCACACAATAAACCCGCTGGCGGCGCAAACAAGCACTCAAGCTCGCCCAACAAGGTCGCCTCTCTGACGCTGCATACCGCCTCACAGCCTCTGCAATGGCCAAACAGAACGTTGCCACCTGGAACCAGCTCGAAGACCTCTTCCCGGACCCGACAGACACCCCCCTCTCTGAGGATCTACAGCAAACCCTGCAGACACTACTTGCACAGGACAACGCCCAACTACGGGTTAGGTGGCTGGCCGGACAAGCCTCGGATGAGAGTCTACTCGCCAAACTGACCCTGCTGCCGAAAGACAAATGTCCAGGGCCCAGCGGGCTCCGCGCAGAGCACTTACAGATGCTAACGCGTGAGGCACACCCGCACCTGGTACGGTTCCTGAGACAGTTGGCCACGACTCCGGAGCGGCTCCCGGCAGTCCTGACCAGGGCTCTCCGCAGCAGCAGGCTCCTGCCGTTTGTCAAGTCCCCTACTACTGGGCCCCCACCTGCGCACCCTGCTGTCAGACCTATTGGCGTTCCTGAAGTCCTACGAAAGCTAGCGACACAGTGGGTACTAGGTCACCTGACCACCCGACTTCGGGAGCTCCTCGTCCCCCTGCAACTAGGCCTTGCCGTCAGTGGAGGTTGCGAACGGTCCCTGCACGCAATACAGGCCCATATCTACTGTGAACCACAATCGGCAGTTCTACGACTCGACCTGGCGAATGCGTTCAACCGAATTGATCGGAGTATTGCCAAACAACTAGTCGACCGCCATTACCCAGAGCTGGCAGCCATCTACCGCCTGGGATATGGAAGCAACTGCGAGGACTCACCTACGCTCCTTGGCTGGCGCCCCAAAGCTACAGACGGAATACTGCATCCAGATCGACTACACCTACAAGCGCAGACGGGAGTACAACAAGGAGATCCTTTGGGACCTGCCTTACACGCCCTCTCACTGGCGCCTTTTCTCGAAGCACTGCGGCAGAAATACCCTGAGCTGACTACTGTCGCCATCCATGACGATATCACGCTCGTGGGCCCCCTGGAGTCCCTGAAAGATGCCCTACTGTGGAGTCAAAATGCCCTCCCTACTATTGGGGCGGAACTACAGCCTCAAAAGTGCACCCTATTCGGCTACCACATAGCATCCCCTCGACTGGTTACCAGATACATGCCGGACCTCAATGTTTCTCGCGAAGGAGTAACCATACACTCCATTCCCATTGGCACGAGAAAATATGTGGAAGAAGCTTTGAGAACACTACAAAACAAGCATGAAACACTGGGCAAAGAGATAGCCCATCTGCCTCCTGAAGAGCTCAACACACAACTGGCGCTGTTCCGATACTGCTCGGAAACGAGACTTGACTACACCCTAAGGACAGTGGCTTACCACTACGGCAGAAGTTTAGCACGAGAAGCGGACTACAACACACGACTACAGTTGGAAAGGCTACTAGGCTGTCTACAAACAGCCCATGCGGACGACCCTGACGGAACGCACCCGGCTTGGAAGCAGGTAGCACTCCCCTGCCGATGGGGGGAACTGGGATTCTGCACTAGAAGGCGCATCTAACCTATTTCTTTCTACACAGGTTGGATGCAAACCTTTGCAGCTAACAAGGGCTATTGGCCCCACCTACAAAAATTGTTAGAACGCACGTAGGAGGAAGCTACACCACAGCTGCTCAACCCCCCGAGGACACTACACCGCTCTACTGACGACCTCCCCTCCCAAATCCTAGTGGCAACTACAGCCATAAGGGGGAGACTGAGACCGGAAACCAGCCCCCGAATAAGGCAGCTCCTCAACCCCGCGTACCTGACTGCTGCCCCTGCAGCAAATTCCCCCCCTGACCAGTCTGCGGTGAAGCAAGGTTCCTTACAACAGACCCTCTCAAGAGAGGCACACCTTTCTGCTTTCACCCGAGTGGTCACGGATCCCTTACTCGACCCGGAACATCGTAACCATTCATTCAATCCGTTCCGCTGCAGGAGCAGGTTCAGGTGTCTGGCTAAGAGATTTGCCACAATTCGGACCCCGAAAATTGAGTGGGAGAGGCATGCACCTGAATATCCGACAATTGCTGGGACTCCCGATTCCGGGACTGCGGACGACGGAGAGGTGTACTACGTGTAATAGTACACACCGTACGAACGGTGTACAAAGATTCCATCATTGTCAGACCTCGACTGGGCTCTGGCAACGGCGACATGATGAGCTCTGCACTGAGCTGGCGCGCTGGCTTAACAGATGGCAGTTCAGAGATGTTCAGCAAGAACCTACAGACTACTTCACGAACTCGAATCTACGACCTGACTTGGTAGCTATACACCCTCGAACCTGGCAACGATTTGCGATCGATGTGACGGTGGTGTCACCCCTACAGGCGAGACACCTAGCCAACAGCAAAGACAACAATGATTATGCAGCAAAACAGGCGGAGCGTTGGAAACTTGCACACTACAAGGAGGCGATGGCGACAGAGCATCCAGATGACAAACTGATTCCGATTGCGATAGAAACCTTCGGCAGAACAGGGCAGATGACCCAAGACTTTCTCCGTGAGGGCTGTGGGCACATGCTAACTAAGCAGTACGAGTTGAGCAACGTGCGGGCTCAACTAAACAGAACACTCTGGGCAGGGAACGCAGAGCTCGCGTTAGGGGCTTTGCGCGTGGATCAGTCGGACCAGCCACTGATCCCTTATTTTTCTTTTTTATCGTAGCTAGAGACCCCGGGAGACGGGGTTAAACACACACATTTTCCCTAGATCTTGATAGAATTAGTGTTGCGCTGCATTAGGCAGTTGCCGAGTAAAGTTTACAGTTACAGTCCACGAATTGCGGAGCGCTTCGGGCTATGTCAGTAGAAACCAGTGTTAGCAGATGTGCTATAAATAGGGTTGTGCCGCAAGTGGCTTGGTTTTTCGCTCCTTACGACTCAGAAGTTAAACCGCGGAAACAGGGGGGTTTATCGGAGTAAACAGCGAAAAACCCGTCCTACTTGGCACAACCCTACCATAAATGTTCCCAGATTACGACTGATCTGCACATATCGAATGCTCTCCTGAAGCTCCAAGTCAATGCCTTCCAGGTTCGGACGGGTGTGGTAAAAGTCCAAATCTGGGACTCGCACAGGTCAATCGAAAAGGTCAGTTTACCAATCAAGATCTTTATATTGACTGGACTTAGATGGGCGGTTTCTATCTAGGCGGACTTAGTGAGGAACAGGCTTCTAACACAGAGGCACTGCAGTCGCCACTAGAGATTCGTACTTTGTCGGCTTCCAGAGTATTAGGGATCAAGCCTGGGTAGGATTAGGGTTTTTGGACGCTTGCACCTGCATGAACGTTTTCCCTTCAAGTCCAAGGATCTCAGAAACTGGTATTGCATATATAGTGATCCTAGAAGCCATTAAGTACGGTTGGTTCGGAATAAACATGATACCTCAGTTGGTCCCCCCGTTCGCGGAACGACTAGTAATTACCGCAAAAAAATTTCAGGAATTGGGTTGTCCTTTTTGCTGAATTGTCTGCTTATTCGTAGCGGTTTAACCCCCTATCTACATTGTCCAGAGGACCCATATTCATCTCTGACTCATGTACGGAACAAAAACTCAGGTCCAATCCTGCCCTAACTAGTCCTTCATGGTACTAAAAACAGAGTAGTGGAATAATCCGGTACGATCGCAATGCTTCCATAAAGCATGCTAATTATAGGTCCACCAACAGTCCCTGAGTGACCGGACTTTGGTAAGTAAACCTTACACCTTTTTTCATTTCCGGGTACTACCAGTAAACCACTAGTAATAAATTCCAATTGCCTACCGTTGGGACAACCCAATATATGCGTAATCAGTCAAACGCGAACGGTTAAAATCGTTCGCGTTTGTCCGAATAAACCTGAAGTTAAAATCACTGTAACCTCTGGTTCCTAGCACGAGCCGATCAGCGGCGGGGCAGCTAGCCGCTCTTGGAGCGGCCAACTTCTCATTAGAAACCACCAAGTTTTGCCGTACAACATCCTAAAGGCTCGGCTGTGGAATGGCCTTAGGGGCCACCCCCCCCCCCTATTCTTGTTTCGTTTGTATATTATTTCGCAACGCTTCATGTGCGGGGTCGCCCTCCCACGCCAACACGTCTCGAAAAAAGTCGTGCTCGTAAGCACGACTTTTTTCACAAACAACACAAAGTGTTTAAGGACGATGGTGAGCATTTCAGGCTCTCGTCGGACTTTTCCAGAATAAGCCATCCGAAAGAATCATTTTTGTCAAGCTGCTTGGTTAATAAACCCTGAAGAAACGTGAAGACGGTACTTGCCGTAGGCCGTAGTCTGGTATCATTGGTAATTTAGTATTGGAGCTTCATAGATTCTGTTGCCGCTCCCGTTGGCTTCGCGAAATGTTCTGCAATCGCGCCCTAACCGATTTTCCCCCTTGTCAACCTCGTTTGAGTTTCCATTCTTGGCCTGTGAACGCCGCTTTGATGTTTCAAGCGTACTCTTCCCCATCAGTGGTGGTTTATTAAAATAGCGTTAAGCGCTACGCACAGAGGAAAGTGAACTAGGTGCCATAGAGCCAAAAGCGGGCAAGCACAGCCAACCGTGGCGCCTCGGCGCGCATGCTGATAGTCTATCGCCAAACAGCCACGATTAATCGGCTTAGGAGTACCAGATACTCAGCAGAGTGGTCGGCAAAATTTTTCCGCAGTCACTCCAAGCTGGACTTTCCAAGGTGAACAAAGCTTCCCACAACCTGAAGGGATGGAATCTCTGAGAAATACCCGCTGAACTGGGGCACTGATCATGTCTCGGCATACCCTCAGTCGGGAAGAACCGAAGCTGTTGCACCATGCCGTCGGGCGTCAGAGGGGAGATAGGTACTTGACGCCGGGAAAGTGACAGCGAGTTCAACATATGCTGAGCGTCTCGCGGCTGCGTCCGATACCAGGAGATCTGCAATGTGACGAGGGTCCAGATGCAGAGGCTGGTCCGCGCAGTTCCGATTCGACCTCGACCGTGTGCCAACCCTTCTCAAACGTTCGATCAGGATGTACTTCAGATTGGTGTGACGCGGCACCATATTACTGTGAGTCTCCACCCACCCACGAGGGAGCGGAGGGTTCAGACATCTGCATCACAGAAGAGACCACGAGCGACCAACACTTCGTAGTATGCCCGTCTTTAGAAACATTTGAAGACTACGTTTAGAAATATTGAGGACTCTGTTTAGAAACATCGAAGACTACTTTTTTTGTATTTTCTCTCCCAGCTTAAGGCCTGGTAGGGTGCGGGCAAGCCGCCATCAAACCGGAAATGCCACTATTGGATGCTTCAAAGAAGGGCCTTGGCCTACGACACCTAACCAGGTTTAGAAGAATGAGATCTCTCGACTATGGGTTTGCGAATGTTTAGGCGCATTGAGAATTTTGCACAATAGGAAGTTGTTTGCCAAATAAAGCCTACGGGATCGTGAACTTCTCCAGTAAGCGAAAACGAAAACCAGGGAGGCAGGGAGCGGCGTCTTCGAGCTTCCGCTTTCACGCAACCGCCTGATACCCCCAGCTTCTAGTTCATCATGATCAATTTAATCGGAGACCAAGGTCCCCAAATGAGGTCCTCTAGGAAGAGCATAGAGAGCGTGCCAAAACCAGGGCAGCTGTCCAGCGAATCTAGTTACTAAACGTTCGGACGGATCCGGTATTGCAAAGCAGAGCTTTTCCATTTTGCGTGAAACAGAGTATAAATCCCTACGTTTTATGCTGGATATCGCACTATCTACCCTCCCTCCACCCGTTTTAATATACAATGACCTCCACCTGACGTTGGGAGTATGGGAGAACGGCAGAACGGCGGCAGAACGGCCTGGCGTTCCAAAGACGTCGTCAAACACAGAGCTCTCTGAATTGGAACTCTACAAATTCTTCAATAATATTCCTAAAAATCATTTTATGCATTTCCCATTAAAATTTATTAACAAAATGCAATACCAAGTTTTAAAATATTGCAAGTTGTGGCAAAATGAAACTATTTAAAGAAATATTTGGAATGTATCTGTTATTATTCTGGAAATTAATATGCGGAACTATGAATTCATATGCTTTAGAAGGTCTCTAGTTTTCTCAACTAGCTGAAATAAACCCGGCGAGAAAAGTTCAAGATTTCCCATTTAGAAATTCCGGTCTTTTTGTATGCCTTTGGTGAGCTGCTGAGCAAATCGGACGGGTAGAGTTCTAAAGGACTGTGTTTGATTGGAAGCTGCAAGGCACCACCCCCGTAGGAAGGCGAAGATCGCAAAGAGGAGATGATGTTAAGATTTACCGCAGGCTAAGAGCGGACATGCACTCAAGTGGATGGAGGGCAGCTTTACAATGAGTGCAAAAAAAGCCGTATTAAAAAGCGTCACAGCTGCCACATTTGTTGTTCGTTCGACGTTAGAAGGGTGCTGGTGCTGATTTACTATCATTACATTGGAAAGCATATCCGACGTTCAGCAGCAAGGTCATTTGCATATATATGTATATAGATCGAGTCTGAGCTTGCCCCCTCTCACCTGGAGTGCTTAACGAGTTTCACACAAGAGCTGCAAAGTTAAACTGGAGGACGGAATTTGTAAGCAGGTGCTTGGGTATCGTCACTGTTTGTGGGGAGAATGGGTGGGGAGTCTATGGATCCGGAGCACATGGAGCCGCATATCGACGAGGACTATGATGCGGAGGAAACTGCAGTTAAGGATGCTAATGCAGAAGCCGCCGAAGGAGCGAATACGTTTCTTCACAAGCAAGAGCCAAAATTGAGGCGATCTTCTCCTTTCAAGACATATGTTCTAATTACCGTGGTGTCGCTCAGCTACAGCATGGTTCCCGGATTTTTCGCCGGCATGGGATGGGGGCTGGCTACCGCAATTCTGGTTTGGGGTTGGACTCACAGCTTAATCACCGGTCTGATGCTGGACGAAATTTCTGAACACAAACCACAGATTCTGAGCTACCCGGACATGGGCGCATATGTCGGCGCGAAGCTATTCAATGGTAACAAGCACGGGCGACGAGCTGGTTTCTGGATAATATGGACTTCCCAAGCCATGGGAGCCTTTCTCATGTCCGTGGCGAGTCTGGCTTTCTGTGCCCAGTTTTTCCAGGCGATCTTCCCTCAGCTGTGCTATAACTGGTGGATTGTCATCTCCTACGGATTGGTCGTTTTATTTTGCCAGATACCCACATTCCATGACAGTTTTGCAATTAACATAGTCAGTTGGACTGCTCTGGCGGTGCTGTTCATTCTGATAGTCGTAAACATATGCGTCACTGGAAGACTCGAGGAGGTCCGCTACAACATCGGGAACGTTACAACGGTTTTCAACGGAATCGCGGGAATCAGCTTCGCTTACGGAGGTCATGCCGTATTCCCAGAGGCCCGAAGGGAGATGAAAGAGCCAAAAAAATTCCAGCAGTCGATTTACGGGCTGTACGCCACATTCGCAGTTGCTAATGTTGTGGTCGGGTTCCTGGGTTACGGGATGTTCGGAACCGAGGCAGACGTCAATATTTTCAACAATTTTACCTGGAACGTATCGGTCACCATCGGGAACGTTCTCATGTTGGTCGCCTTCTTCGGATCTCTTGTGATTGGAAACGTTCTTTCGATGATGGCTATCCAGACAGTGCTGAAGATCCCACTTATCGGCTGGAGAAAGCCAAAATCATACGGTATGCCAACCGGTGTTACTCGGACACTCCTCAGGGTGGGGATGATAACGCTGCAACTGCTTCTAGCGCTTCTCATTCCGTTCATCGGCGACTTGGTGGGTCTGACAGGAGCTTTCGCGAGCACGATTCTGACGTTTATGTTCCCATGCCTCGCATACTGGGTTGTTTTCAACAAGGGAATGAGCATCTACATGAAGATGGTTTGCGCATTCTTGATCGTCTTGTCAGTCCTGATTGGTGTTGCTGGCTCCTATGGAGCCCTGCTAGGGCTTATTTCCAATGCGACAGCATTTCCACCGCTCCACCTGCCCTGCAACCACTTGGACCTGCCCTAAGGCAAGTGCAGCGCTTGTACAAATCTGAGGAAACTATGATTAAGTTATTTTCAGACCAGACCGAGTCTCAAGTAAAATACTTTTAACTATGTTGGAATTTTCAAGGCGACATCCTGGGATAGCAGGATGTCGCCCACCGCAGACACGACATGTTGTCCGTGTATGCAACTAAGGGCATATACTCACGTCCCTGCCAGTCTCGACGATGAACTCCTCTACCCACCTAGGGGTCGTCATCATGGCCCCCAGCGCCTGGTACTCCGCTTCCGCCGTCGATTGGGCCAACGACCGTTGCTTCCATGATCGGTAAGCTCCATCGACTGTCACCAACCTGAAGTACTCCTACTGTCTTCTTGACTGGCCCATCTCGCATCAGAGTATCCGGTCACTTGATATCTGATTTGTCTCTCACCATCGTCCGAGGAGTTACCAATAGCTGGATCCGTTTTTGATTTACCACCCAATTTCATTACTTTTCCCCGCGTTCCTGCTAAATGTCCCAGGATCCGGCGCGCCTTTTCGAAATCTCCGAGTGGATAATCTGCCATTTTTCACGCGATCAAGCCGACTGCATAACTTATATCAGGTCGCGTTCTAGTGCTTAAGTACAGGAGAGATCCAGTTAGCTCCTGAAACGGTGATGACGTCATTTCCATCGAAGTCCCTTTCGTAGAGGGTGCAATGGAGATTGGTTTCGATAAGGGGCGGCATCCCTTCAAACCGTACGCGAGGGTAAGTTTGCGAATATAATCTGCCTGTGAGAGGTAGATTTCTCTTTTCCTCCGGTCTCGCTCTATTCTCACACCGAGGAAATCTCGTGCCGCTCTTAGATGTTTGTTGTCGTACAGGTTTGACAACATCTTCTTCGTTATCTCAACGTCCGTCCGGCTCCCAACGATAAGCATATCATCTACGTAGACCGCGACGATGCACTTCTCCTTCCGGTACACGCAGCTTTCTGTTCGCAGCTGCTGAAAACCTTGCGCAAGGAGATCGTTGCTTAGTTTCCGGTGCCGGGCTGACTTTGAGATAACGAAGAAGATGTTGTCAAACCTGTACGACACCAAATATCTAGGAGCGAGATTTCCTCGGTGTGAGAATAGAGCGAGACTATCTACGTCCATTCCCCTTAGTCTACACAAATTCATTCAATATCTTGAGCTTTTAGCGTTTAAGTGAGCCTGGAGTTGAAAAACGGAGAGTTCAAAGGCCCTCTCTGGAATATACGGTCACGGCTCTGTGGGCTCAAACCCTCGCGTATTTCACAAATTTGTGAGCTTGTCTAACTACGTCAAATCTGCCGTCAACTCTAATAGTAGATTTCACGCGACTTGTCATTTTAGTCTTGTTCTCGTTCCACGACTTTTTGACGCGCTTCTAGCTATTGAGTGAGAAGATTATTGTTAGACTGGCATTCATCTATACCCCCTACACTTCATGCGACTTAATGTTCTATTCTTGTTCTCTTTCCCGACTCTTTTTGACGTGCTTCTAGCTATTGAATGAGAAGATTATGCTTAGACTGGCCGTCCCTCGGCTACATCTTCGATGGCTTCCCACCGGTTGTCGTTAACGTTGAAGGTATATGCCTTATCCCATCCTTCCCCACCATGCACGTAATCGTATTCACTCCCGAAGATGCTCAGGTCTTTGATTACATCGTTCCCACTTTCTCCCCAAGCTTTGTCCGTGCCACCACCCATATTGATCTGGTCGTTTCCTGCTCCTCCGTAGATATAGTCTTTACCATTCCCGGCCCTAATTACATCATCACCGTCACCTCCATATACAAAGTCCCACCCCTGCTTCGAATGAATGTAGTCGTCACCTCCGTTGCCGAAAATCAGGTCTGCTTCTTTTGTTCCGAAGATTCGATCATCAGCTTCGGTTCCAACGAAGAGGTTCAGGCATTTGACCTTCATAAAACACCCTCCAGTAATTTCTCCACAACGCGAATCGTTAATAATAGCTTGTCTGTTCACACCATTGTACACGATATCAGCCACAATTGTCAGCGTTCTGACGGTTTTACAGCAGTTCAAAGTCGCTGGACTCATTGTGTAGTCGTAATAGACGACCTGCAAGTTGTCTCCAGATTCGTCCAGTTGAAATTCGTCCAAACCGGCAGCGTTGTCCACTGTGCCCTCCAGGAGACCCACCCGCACCCGCTTGATGTCGTAGCCGTCTCTGGTCGGTCTGAAGGAAATCCTCGCGGTGGTGGCCCCGGTATCGCTATCGTAGTTATTCTTGACACAAACTTGAAGCTTGATATTAAACTGGTCGTACATATCTCGGCAGTAGACGTCTCTTGCCCAGAACACCCTCCGCTCGGCTACTGGCACTGTAGACGTGTCGCCCCGTGGGATCTTCGCCGGCGCAACACTAGGCATTGGGAAGTCCGCACACGTACTCTGAGCTCGCACATAGCTCGCCGCCACTAGCATGGCCAGGAGGCTCAGCTTAATAAACATTGCCATTCTTCCTCCTCAAACGAGTCGTTCACGAACAAAAACTCTCCACCAGACTCGTTGATCCTATAGCTTGATCTATGACCAATACCACCCACATCCAGGGCGCAGACGGATACCTTTATATAGCCTGGGCCGGTAGCTCCCGTGTGAAGTGAACTCGAACTTTCCACGGAAGAGTTTTCCGCTGAACAGCCAAGGGAAGAACGGCCAACGAGTTGAACACAACGAGGTAAGGCGCCATGTTGCAACAGTTTGGAATGTCATCAACCGCCCTTAACGCGGCTGATGATATTCCAAACTAGGAGTTGTTCTGGACTTGTTGTTCTAGCCTGGATTTATAATATTACAGATTCCTCCAGTGGGAAGTGTACAGAATTCAACCGAGGTAGATCTGCTGTTCGATGCAATGAGTTCTAACGAGTGCTTTCTTTCGTTTTGCCAACCCGAGACTAACGCTCTAGTACAGCAAAGCCCGCACAAAAACGTAGATGAGTGAGTGGAGGTAGCACATTTAGTTCTAGCCAGTGCTTTCTTTCTTTTTACCTCCAACGTAGGGAGCGGCTGTAGCTCGCCCAGGTTTACCTCATTTCCAGGTTTGGGATTGGAGATGGTCGTCCAAGCTTTGCAGCGCAAGACAATAGAAAAGTTGATTGGCCATGGACTTGTCTGCTTCTGTCCGATCCGTTCTAATTGGTATCTTGAAGCCGAAGAATCCTTGAAAAGCAGCGAGGCTCGACCCTCGTATGCTGAGGTAACCGCACCTGAAACAAATCATGAATAAACCACCCTCTTCGGATCGCGTCTATCAACATTTCCATCTACCGGTTCAACCGTTGAGAGAACATCCTCCTCTATCAACTGACAGTAGATGCCATTTGTACTTCTAATATTCCTAAGATTCATTTATCCGTTTCCGTCAGCTACAAAATATTTACACAATTCAATATTGCCGACAGGGCCCTGGAGATGGCTTCTTTGGTCCCTAAGCCGAAACAGGGCGTAGCGGGTGAGAAGGGTGTGACCTACTAGTTCACCGACTAGCTCGCCGGAAGTTTTTGCCTTATCTGCAATGTAATCATCAGCGGAACGTGAACCGCTAAAAAAAAAGCGGGAAACGCTGGTTCCTGCGCGAGCCGCTCTGCCGTTCCTGGAGCGGCCACATTTTCGTTAGAAACCAGGCAGCTTTGCCGTTCAACCCGCAATAAGCGCCGTTGTAGAGATGGCCCTAAGCGGATTGCATGTCCTGTTCTTGTTTGTTGCGTATGTTATTTCGCAAGGCCTCCCGTACGGGGGCCCTGCACTCACCAACGTATTGAAAGTTGAGCACATTACGCACTACTTAAATGTTCACATACGATAGCGAACATTTCGGGCTCTCGTTTTTCGAAACCCGCCCAGAGATGATTAGTCAATCAACCCTGAAGACCATTCGTTCGAAGAAAGGTGAAAAAAACAATTGTAATGCAATAGCTGGTCGACCGGTACCATTGGTAGTTGAGTGTTTTAGCTTCATGGATTCTGTTAATGCTCCCGTTGGCTTCACAAATTCTTCCACCAGCACCCCAACCGGCTTTCTTTGTTGTTAACCCCGTTTGAGTTTCCTGCTGTGACGCATGAACACTGCGTTGGTGTTTGGAGGCGCGTACTCTTCGCCTTCAGCGGTGGTTTATCGGTTTTTATTGGTTTTTATTGGTAGTTTTATTAGCCCCATAGCCCAAAGCATAGTCTAAAGCGCCACGCAAGGCGTGAAAGGGAACTAAGAACTAGGTAGGGAAGCGTGCAAACCCAGGCGCCGATGGCGCGCCTCGGCGAGCAGGCTGCTAAAATATCGCCACTGAGTGGTCTAATAGCCTTAATCGCTACGCAGAACGGAAACTGAGTTAGGTACTAGGGCCAAAGCATGCAAGCGCAGGCGGTGATGGCACGCCTCGGCGAGCATGCTGATAGAATATCGCCAAAGAGCGACGCTTACGTGAACTCGGCAGTTGAGACGCAGTATATGTTGTTGACCATGTGCTCCGATGCCCCCGATTCCATGATGATGGTGGCATCCACCGTTTTCCTAGCCGCAGCTGGAACTCCTACTCCTCCTTTGAAACGCGCCGGCCAGTCCGAAACTCCTTTGGCTGCATCCGGACATCTCATCATAGTTGATGATGTCCATGGTCAGATCCCTAATCCTCGGGTCTGGAGTATTGCTCAGAGTCGTGTAGAGGTGAACTCTGAGCTCCTCCCTATTGTTGATACCAGACCTGAGGACTCGGGCTTTCTCGTCATCTGAAAGGTGCACCCCTTGTGCTCCTTGATCGATGCGAACTGCTCGTCGTACCATTCGATCAGGGCTCTTACCGACCGGGTTGCTCTAAACCTTTTTTTTTCTGTGCAATTCGTTCCACAGTTGTTGCAGGTTTACCGACCTTCTCTGTGAATACTCATCTATCCTGCAAGGCGAGCCACATCTCTAGCGCAGTGTCGCCCCCTTCCACCGCGACTTCCAGCACTCCGTCCGTTAGAGCGGAGATCATTGCTGCCCTTGCCTTGCGACTGTCCCCGTCGCTGAGGCTCTTTGCCTCCTGGCTCTTCCAGAGCTCCCCCTAGCTCAGTGTAGTCCAGGTACATCTCGACCGTTAGCTTCCACTATCTAAAGGCGAGATAACCCTTCTCCTAACCCAGGACAAAAATGGAGGGCGGATGGACACCCCTCATGTCTACTGTCGACCGTAACAGGTTCGGCCTCCTCCTCCGTAAGTCGTCGCAAAGAGTTGAAATTCTCGGTTGTTCGTCTTCCCCAGGTCGTCGTAGTTCGGCTCTAGCTCATCGTCTGGTACCTCTGGTCATTGAGTGCTTTGGGTTTATGGGTTCCGCTGGTTCTCGTTGTCTTCGGGAATTGTTCCGCGAACGCCCTGACTGTCTCTCCTAGTTTGTTTACCCTCTTATGCTTCTTACTGTAGCGTATGAACGCTGCTTTCACTGCGCTTATACCTCGGCTTACATCAGCCCCCTTGGCCGTACGAGATGGGTTCGTCGTGCCCTCTCTGCTCTCAGACTGAAGACAACGCAGATTTTGGCGCCCACCTGCTCGCTAGTTGCCCGGCGGTGAAAGGTGCTCGAACCCGCCGCCACACACGGATCTTGAACCTGTTATACCGGGAACTTCCGCCTATAGTCCGGCAAGCCGGTCTGGAAATCGAACGTGAGAAACCTTTACCCGTCGCGGACTTTCAAAATGATGAACGCCGTGTAGCCGACCTGGTGATCACCTGTGACGACAGCCGCCGTACCACATACGTTGATCTTGCTGTTCCTAACCCTCAAGCTAGTCGTTATCTCCCGGCTGCGGGGGAGCGCCGTGGATCTGCCGCCGCCAGCATGAGACGCCGCAAAGAGATCAAATACGCGGGGGCTTTGTCTTCCCCTGGTGTTCGTGCTTCGGCACTAGCACATCGCTTGGTACCCCTGATCATTGAGTGCTTTGGGTTCATGGACTCTGTTGGTTCTCGCTGGCTTCGGGAGTTGTTCCGCGAACGCCCTGACCGTCTTCAATCGTTGTTTACCTGCTTAAGTTTCCTGCTGTGGCGCATGAATGCCTCTTTGATGTTGGAGGCGCGAGTACTTCGCCGCGCTTAGTCTTTTTTTCCCCCGGGGTTTTTTTTTTCAGCCTCCGATTAAACCATTCGTTCGTTCGTTCGATGTTGGACGCGTGATCTCCGCCGCGCATCGTCTTCGTTTCGCCTCGGGGTTTTTCTTTTAGTTTCCGATTAAACAGAGTCATTCAATAAATCATAGTGCTCTGCTGGCCTGGCAAACGACAATCATTTGTTCTGATTGTATTCTCCAGGTGTTAGTAATCACGACACGCTTAGTACACTGTCAGCACCACCTGTCCAAGTCCAGTCACTCAGCAGCCATGTTGATTGGGTCATCCCAAATTGATATCGACCTATGGGTTGCCCGACTTATAGACTCATACAAAATCTTTCCTGATACTTACTTGCTTGCGTTGGCCATCAGGAGAGCAGTCGATAATGAAACTTTTATAGCACCCCTGCTATCAGTCAGACTCTCCTGCCAGGGGTCCTGGGCTAAGCACAGTCATTCTATTATCATGTTGGTTCGATTCATCCTATGCAATCAATCCTTGGATTTGCCAGTCTAGACTTATGCAAACTCTTCTTGATACTAACTGGGATAGGTGGACATTCAGGGGAGCATTCCATAGTGCAGCTTTGTTGCATGTCTGCTATCACTCAGGAGCAGGTCTATCCTGGCCTTATTAGCATAGCCTACAGCGCTACGCAAACCGTTAAAAGGAACTAAGAACTAGGTAGGGAAGCGTGCAAACCATGCGCTGGGTCAAGTACCTATCTCCCATCTGACGCCTTGCGCCGGGATTGTGCAGCTGCTACTTTTCTTCCCCGACTGGAGGAACCACGATACGCCGAGAGTACGGCGAGCCTCCCTTGTGCTGAGAGCACGGCGCAAAGGTTTCAGCCCTTCATCTTCGAAACCTTTGGTCATCTTGAAAAGTCAAACTTGGAGTGACTGCATAAATGTTTTCTGGCCATCCTACCAAACCATCTTGTACTCCTCCTCCGGTTCAGAGTCACTGTATGGCGATATTCTAGCAGCATGCTAGGCGAGGCTCGCTACCACCGCTTTGGCTCTTAAGTTTTTGCTCCTCGTCCCTAGTTCGGATCATCCCCTGAGTAGCGCTTAAGACTTCGATGGCAATCACACCGCCAAGAGTCCGGCGATCGGAGGGAGAGAGGAGAGGATTGCATCCGGCCGGCAACGCTCAAGCCCGCGGATTGTTCGTCGGGATGGCCGATCAATCGAGAACATCTTCATCCTTCTGTGAAAGTTGAAATTCGTAGGATTTATTATTGAATTTATAGAACTATGAGGAAGGCCAGGTTCGGACTATATCTATCGGCTTGTCGGTGGTTGTCGGTGGGAGATCAGAGCCAGGGTTTGGATTCAAATGATGTAGAAATGTTGGGTGCGTCAAATAAGGTAAATTCAAGTTGTTCAATGAGCTTTCGTCGCTCCCTGGATCTTCTCGCGGACTCTCTGTTCCTCAACTTGCGTTTGTAAAGTACAAGGTCTCTCTCCTCGGCGCTCATACTCTTCACCTTGTATGAGGTCGTTCCGCTAATGTCCGCTAGGAGCTCAGATGGGTACATCTGGGCTTCAATTGCCCTCTTTTTCCATAGGGGCATCCCCTTCCTCCGCATCTTCTTTCCATTGGACTCTTCCCGAGCAAGATCGTTTTGGTTCATTGGCGCAGCAAGAACATCTCGAGATACAACTGGGTGCATGAAATGCTGCTCCTGTCCAGAAACATTTGACCGCATATCGAAGTCTTGACATGCCGACCGGCAGTCCTGTCCCAGACCATTGTCCAGACCGAATTGTGATGCCAACAACGCATCCATCACATCCTGCTTGGGGTCCGAAGCCTTCTTGGCTGTGGCGGTGCCGCACAGTTCAACTACAAGCTGGCAAAAGCCAGGTATATCAGTCAACTGGCCTCCATCGTAGGCCTGCAGTCTCTCCTCAAATTCCAGCATAGTGGGATCCATCTCTCTCTGTACCTGTATCATTTGCTCTTTCTACCATTCCTAGTTTGTGCTAGCTTGTCTTTTGCTTATCTGTCTCTCTCGCTCAACCGCCTCTCAAACAACAGTCACTCTGCTCGTGTGCATTTATACACTTAGCCGGATCAACAGCAACAGGTCCCACGAGCATGGGCGCTAATTTTCCGACGAGGGGTTCTCAAATTCGATTCCGCATTCGTTACCTTTTGACTTAAACTTTTTTCTTTTCTTCTGTTTCTTTGATAAGCTCCGACTCTTATTTTGTTTTCTTTATGCGCACTCGTGCCACGCTGCATAAGATAGTTAGGATGCACACCCAATCCACTCCAAGAGGAATCGATGAGGAAACTCCGCACAATCTGACCCGAAGGACTGTAAGACTCCAGAACCGATTCGAGAGTACCGCTTTCAGAGAACTAAAAACGAACAAAAAGGTGAAAACAAGGACGAGGGCCTAAGCGAGAAGGCGCACTCTCCAGTGGGCTCTCCTTGCAGGTTGCCGTACTCCAACTTCCTTATTCAGCCTACGCACGATTCCAACAGCACAACCCGGCTTGCCCGCCGTTTTCTACCCCTCACAAGCTAAAGCCAGGACAAGGGGAAACCCAGATCAGACTTATCAAAAATCAACGAGGAGAACGAATTCTGAGAAAGGAATCCGGTAGCTAAACTTAACTTGCTGCCGGCATCCCTTCCCCCCCGGCTCAAATTCCAATCCCTCCATCAACAAAGCTCGCCGTCCCAATGGAATTTAAAAGACTAAAAGAACACTAACGAGATACTATGACTCCTACCCTCAGGTGGATTGGAGTCAAGACTTGGATTCAGCTTCAGTCCTCGTGCCTGGCTCACAAGGCCACCATCATCCCCCCCCTTCAACTCTGCCGTTTCTCAATGGACGACCGGCAACCTTTTGCCAATCGATTTTTCTACAAAAACTTTAACAGTACGTTCTGAACCGTAGTTTTGACCCCATTTGCGATGAGTTTGCTTTTTAGGTGTTCGGCTTCGACACCGGCTAGCCATTCACCAACAAAAATGAGCTCCAATTCAATATTTTCGTGAGACAAGAACATCGCGTTGGGGTCATATCCAAAGAACACCTTTTTACGGGTAGGTAGTGAATGCACTATTTGCTTTATTATTGCTTTGACGTTGTCTCATTCATTGTTTATGGAGAAGAACACTAATTGTTTAAGGGGGGGTTATGGAAAAGGAATTATAGCGTCGAAAATTTTTCGAGAGCGAGGCTGACGCTAATTATATTCATAATTCAACGCTCATCGCGAGTACCCCGCGGAGTCCGGTGTTTTCTTTTTTTGTACAAATAGAGGAGGGGCTGAATTTATTTACATAATTTAACGCTCATCGGGAACGACAGATCAATTGTTTTAAAAAATCAGAATTTACTGGAATTAGGCAACTTCCCAAACATACGATTCCTTCCCCCTCCTCTTCGTACTGTTCAGTGTAGAATATTGGAACAAAAATTAAATGTTCGAGGTTTTCTGCGAAATCTCTGTACCCCACCCCACTCTGCTAGCGTTTGTTTTGCGGGCAACTGGAATAGGGGTTAGCCGGTTCAAGTGTAAATTACAGTATAGTACTGTTTATAGTATATAAATAAATTATTTAATATTTTGTCTTACTCTAATACCTTCTTGGTTATCCAGTTTACAATGATTAATCACTAAGCGCAGGAGAGAAACAATCTGAGGTTCGCATGGTAAAAACGGGGTTGGTAAACGAACTCGTCTAGAGTTTCTGTCCGACTTCGTGCCTGCGTTTGTCCCCACAAATATATCAATAAACTTTTATTTTACAGAAATACCTCTAATTAGTACTTTGCGAGACGGGGGGGGTACGTACTCTCACTGACTCATACGTGAATTGCAACGAGGCCTGTAAGGGTCTCATCCAAAACAGGCAAATTCTCACCACGGTTTGGCACATCCACATGAAAATGCTAGTTCTAATTCAAGGGAAAAACTACTGCATAAATGAGTTTATTCAATAGTTTTAGAGACGTTTTGACAACAACTACCATTATTATGAATAAATTACTCTAAAATATGACTTATAAGCCTCTTTCATGGTTCCTGCGAAAGGACGGTATTGATGGAGTGCGTTCTTTGAGGCCTGTTCTCGTGGGTGTGCAAAGGAGTTTGCCGAAAATTCAGCCCATCGGTAATGGGAAACTGAAACCTGTTTACTTTGACGCTGCTGTGAAGCGCGTTTTTACCCAACTTGCCAATAAAACCGAAGAAGAAGATGATCCTCGCCTTGCTGGTTTTCCATGAGAGCTATCTTGTCTGGCAACTAAGAATGCTACCAGCACTGCCAGAGAGATTTGATCCTAAAGGGGCTAACCCTTCCCATGTCTCGTTTGGGGGGTCCGCGATGTGGGTTTGCGATTGGGGGGTTTGCTTCAAGTCATTTGGGCCGTACATACCAGTTTTGAGTTCTTCGAACGCTGAGTGGTGTACGGAAGAAGGGAATTTATAGAGATTGGCATCTGTGGGATAGAATTTCTACACCTCAACGGCTACTCGTCGTGTTTTTTTTCTACGCCCGGCCAGAGCAACAAAGAGCTTCTGGTGACGCCCGGCTACTCCCGATGAGCGCTGAAATATCTTGCGCCTTTTTGTTTTGAAGTTCGATGATGGTTGCGACTCTAGTTTGGACACTGTCCGTTGAACACTGCCTTTCGATGCTTGGATGGTCACAGTCCTGTTTCGGACAGCAAAGCTACCTGTAGAAAGTCTCGAGCGCGTACTGCCTGGGATGGCCTGGCGAAGATCCGGAGGACTTGTGGATACGTTTTCCTTGGCAATGATCATGAGTTGCAAAATTGGAAGGAGTTGTAAGTGCGAGGCCATGCGGAGTAAGCTTTTAACAATGGAAGGGCAGTTTCTCTAGATGTATCAAGCGTGTATCCTTTCCCTCTGTTCAGAGGGCGATCGTCTCATGCGTCGTTGGAACGGAATACCTCACCTCGTGCATGCCATGCCTTCAATTCTACCGACCATGACATAGCTAGAATATAAATTATACCATTGAAGGGCAGCATCCTGTTCCGAGGAGTGAAGGTTTATGAATAGCAGCTGATCTCCAGTACAAAACTGGTGACGACTGTGCAAGAGCTCTAGTTAGAATTTGCCTGGTTCCGACTCATCCGTTACTGGGGGAGCCCGCCTAAACCGGCTCCCTGTTCAGCGAACTGAAAACCCAAATTCAAGCGCGTCTTCTCGAGGGCAGACATCATCACCCTCAATTCAAAATTCTGAAACTTGAGTGGCGTTTGCTAGCGTCATAGTACTCCGTCCAATGCACCGCCGGATGAGAGAAACAACCAACGTCAGCTAATAATCCCCTTATTTCGAGCCCCGGAATCTAATTCAGAAGACTTCGGACAAGCGCGCACTGTCCGAGCATCAAATCCTCTACGACAATCCGCCCGACGGGGCTGAGCAACCCACCACGACTATGTAAGTATCTGAGCACTACTATCCAATAGCGATCGCTAATGATGACACCGCTTGGTACCCCTGATCATTGAGTGCTTTGGGTTCATGGACTCTGTTGGTTCTCGCTGGCTTCGGGAGTTGTTCCGCGAACGCCCTGACCGTCTTCAATCGTTGTTTACCCGCTTAAGTTTCCTGCTGTGGCGCATGAATGCCGCTTTGATGTTGGAGGCGCGAGTACTTCGCCGCGCTTAGTCTTTTTTTCCCCTCGGGGTTTTTTTTTTCAGCCTCCGATTAAACCATTCGTTCGAATGATGAGAAGCTTCTAATATTGAGCTTAAATAAATATTTGTCTGGCAAAATCATTCGATTTCATGATCGTAAGACAGGGTTATCCAATTAACGTTTACTATTCTTTTCATACGCAAATCGGAGGCCAATTGTGTAGCGGTATTTGTGTGATATTTTGATATTAATGCAATTAGATTGTAACGTGCCGATTGTCTATTGCGGATATCCGGTGAGCGGGGACTTTGTTTGCGATGCTGCAGAGGCTGTGATAATTCAAGTACGAGAAAATGAGGCCAAGTAATATCGGGTCGACTAGGAGGGCTGAGACTTACCTCGTGGCTCACCCGAAGCAAGCGGTGTTTGGTTCCATGGCCTTCGGAACTTCGGCCTAGGAAAGCCCTTAGTTTCGACTGAGGCGCTCGAGGACTCTCCCATCGACAGAGTACTCGCCGACGAGGGGGAAGCTAGCCCCGGATCACTGGTAGCCGATTACACGGGTCTGAGCCGATTATGTAACTCGCGCACAGATGTGATACAACATAGCCTCACCTGGGGCCAACACAGTGCCGCTCACGCATTCTTGGTCAACTCTCCACTCACACCGCCTACCACCGCCGCTCGCCTTCGCGGCATGGGAGGCCATCTTTCACATTTGTGTTTAACGACCCTGCTGTCATCACTGGGTCACCGTCTGGATGCCTTCCAGTTTCGCTCTGCCGCACGGATTTACCTGGGTTTGCCACAAGCTCCGTGGCACTCTAATCGGCCGTCTTTCTGTCAGGGATGTGAGAGTCGGATCGATGGGCTTGTGGTTACCATTTCTTAGGTTCATGAGGACTGTTGAGAGGTCTTCGTACGAGACGTCACACTCGCTTCAAGTAAATTCTCAGCGAATGTTTGACTCGGGTAGGGCATACGGTTGAGGTGGAATCGGAACTGCCCAGATCGGTCTCGGATAGGGCACCGCCCCGCTGTATCGCAGATCTCCTCGTCTCCGATGCTGCCGCCAGACGCTCAGCATATGTTGACCTCGCGATTACAAGCCCTGTGGCAAGCGCCCATCTGACGGCTGCCGCCCGCCGCCGGGGAGCAGCTGCTTCGGCCCTTCGCCGCGTGAAGGAACGACGGTATGCTAAGAGTATGGCCAGCCTGCCTCGCGCTGAGGGTCGCTCCCACCGGTTCCAGCCTTTCATTGTGGAAAGCTTTGGTCACGTGGAGAAGTCGGGTTTGGAGTGGTTGCCGAAATGTTTCGCTGAGCATCCTGGACTTTTGCGGCGCTTAAGTGTCTCTCTGTGGCGATATTCGAGCAGCATGCTTGCCGAGGAGCGCAGGAGGCGCCTGGGTTTGCACGCTTCCCTACCTAGTTTTTAGTTCCTTTTCACGGTTTGCGTAGCGCTGTAGGCTATGCTAATAAAGCCAGTTTCGACTTAATGAATAACACAGGCGCGCAGGAGCGTTTTATACCACGCGAATTCGAGCTTCTGGTTTAGTATATTATATTGTGCCTTTCGTAATTGAGCTTTTGTTGTAATTGAGCTTTGGTCTCGTGGACCTGGTTTTGGTTTTCGACTCGGTTACTGGTTCTCCTTGCCTCCGCGGCGTATTTCCTACGCACCGAGAACGGCTCCCTCTCTGTTTACCCGTTTGAATTTTCTGTTGTGGCGTAAAAATTCTAATTTGTTGTTAGAAGCGCGCAATTTCCGCCATCACTAGTCCTTTTTTGTCTCGCAGCGCTTTTTCTTCTCAGTCGAAAGCTCCATCCGTTATAAGTTTAAGCATATGTGCTTTGCGAAATATTCGAGTATGACTCGGTGTAGGGCAATAGAAAAACCTGGAGCTCTTGAGCATGACTACGAATACAGTGTTGTGGAATTTCGACTGAGCTGGTATCTGACCTCCTATTTTATTGATTTCGACTCTACTTTACATGCACATCAAACGGTTTTGTCCCTTTTCTAACGCGATTTCTGCTGCTTCTACCTCCCTCTAGGTTTGTAAAACACCTCACTCCTTGAAGCAACAAACTCTTCCTGTTTTACACACTGCTTCACGTTGATGGAGGATTCCCGAGCGGTATTCCGGGCCTCCCGTATCGCACCGCGAACGAAGTACGAAGCAAAATACCCGTTGAACATTGTGTTCGCGGTGAAACCGGAAAAGTGTACAAGGTTTTCTGCGCTGGCGGCACTAGAGAGAGCTCAGAGTTGAGCTTCGCAGCTTGTTTCACCAGCATTTGTGCGTCATCAACCTGGTGCCTGGCTTGTTGTACGGCCATCCTAGCGACATCTGCCTGAGCGTTGCACTTACGCCCCTTATGCCTCCACATATGCTTCGTATTACATACCCAAGCGTTTTCGAGGTTTTCAACCGCGAGAACCATGCTTTTTCAGCGGCTCTCATCATCTCGAAAGCCTTCTCTTGAGCGTTTGGTTTGCGCGCCGCTTCTCCAGAACGCGAACCGCAAGATTCCTCACCGTCATGCTGCGGAACTCCTCAGAATCTACGATGGCGCCCCTGGTGATCTGCTCCGAAACCCACCTCTTCTCGTGTTCCAGGGATACTCGATCCTCGTGTCGACGCTCGCTTCTTCGAAAGTGCGTCTAACACTCTCCGCGGCTTCTCGTACCAGCTTTAGCTCTTTGTCTATCGCCCTCAGTTCATATACATCCGCCTTGTTGTTCAAGGTCCACTCCTCGACCTTGTCGACTTATACTTATCGTGCGAACAACCTTTTTAGAGCGCGGCTCTTCTCTTTTCTCAGCCGTGCTGAAGACAGGTCAGCCTTCCGCTGAGCTGCCATCCTCTGTATCTCCAACTTTTCCAATTTGTGGTATTGGTGCACAAGATGGCCTCCAACCCACTCGTTTGTATGGGCTAATCAAGTTTGTCTAAAGAGAAAGGGTCACATTTTATATATAAAAAGAGTAATATCGCTATTTCTACTACTGTTTCAGGGTTGGATACTGGACTAAGGCTTTCGTTCCTTGACTTTGACAGCTTTGAATCGCTTTCATGTCCATCATGGAGGTCAGCCTCTGATATGTTACTAGGAAAGTGTTATCCGGTCTACTCCATGCAAGCCCACCGAAAACTGGGTAGTGCTTTTAGTAAGACCGCCGAGCAGCAGCTCATCGACATTCAACATCCGATCAGATTTTCTCGGTTTAGTCGAACGAACGAATGGTTTAATCGGAGGCTGAAAAAAAAACCCCGAGGGGAAAAAAAGACTAAGCGCGGCGAAGTACTCGCGCCTTCAACATCAAAGCGGCATTCATGCGCCACAGCAGGAAACTTAAGCGGGTAAACAACGATTGAAGACGGTCAGGGCGTTCGCGGAACAACTCCCGAAGCCAGCGAGAACCAACAGAGTCCATGAACCCAAAGCACTCAATGATCAGGGGTACCAAGCGATGTGCTAGTGCCGAAGCACGAACACCAGAGGAAGACAAAGCCCCCGCGTGTTTGATCTAGTCAGAGCCATATTTTTACCGATTTCTAATTATAACCTGCCAAAAGTACTTTTTTCTCTTAAATTCGAGAAGTTCTGAAAAAAAAATCTAAGGAGTTATTTTCAGAAAATTGGTTTTTTGGAAGGTTTGATGTTTGTGTCCACTGGACTTTGTGTCCACTGGCTTTATTGGACTTTACTTGGACTTGGACTTTACTGGACTTTACTAGCATAGCCTGAAGCGCTACGCAAGGCGTGAAGATGAACTAATAACTAGGGAGGGAAGCATGCAACCCCAAGGCAAAACTTTACTAGCATAGCCTGAAGCGCTACGCAAGGCGTGAAGATGAACTAATAACTAGGGAGGGAAGCATGCAACCCCAGGCGCCGATGGCGCGCCTCGGAAAGCATGTGGCTGGAATATCGCCAAAGGGAGACACTTAAACGCCTCAAGAGCGCCAAATATTCAGTAGGATGCTCAGCAAAACATTTCCGCAACCACTCTAAACCCGACTTATCCACGTGACCAAAGCTTTCCACAATGAATGGCTGGAACCGGTGAGAGCGACCCTCAGCGCAAGGCAGGCTTTATTAGCATAGCCTACAGCGCTACGCAAACCGTGAAAAGGAACTAAAAACTAGGTAGGGAAGCGTGCAAACCCAGGCGCCTCCTGCGCTCCTCGGCAAGCATGCTGCTCGAATATCGCCACAGAGAGACACTTAAGCGCCGCAAAAGTTCCAAGTATTCAACAGGATGCTCAGTGAAACATTTCGGCAACCACTCCAAACCCGACTTCTCCACGCGACCAAAGCTTTCCACAATGAAAGGCTGGAACCGGTGGGAGCGACCCTCAGCGCGAGGCAGGCTGGCCATACTCTCAGCATACCGTCGTTTCTTCACGCGGCGAAGGGCCGAAGCAGCTGCTCCCCGGCGGCGGGCGGCAGCCGTCAGATGGGCGCTTGCCACAGGGCTTGTAATCGCGAGGTCAACATATGCTGAGCGTCTGGCGGCAGCATCGGAGACGTGGAGATCGGCGATACAGCGGGGCCGTGCCCTATCCGAGACCGATCTGGGCAGTTCCGATTCCACCTCAACCGTATGCCCTACCCGAGTCAAACATTCGCTGAGAATGCACTTGAAGCGAGTGTGACGCCTCGTACGAAGACCTCTCAACAGTCCGCATGAACCTAAGAAATGGTAGCCACAAGCATCGATCCGACTCTCACATCCCTGACAGAAAGACGGCCGATTAGAGTGCCACGGAGCTTGTGGCAAACCCAGGTAAATCCGTGCGGCAGAGCGAAACTGGAAGGCATCCAGACGGTGACCCAGAGATGACGGCAGGGTCGTTAACCACAAATGTGATAGATAGCCTCCCATGCCGCGGAGCCGAGCGGCGGTGGTAGGCGGTGTGAGTGGAGAGTTGAGCAAGAGTGCGTGAGCGCCAGGCAGGCTGCTCAGTGAAACATTTCCGCAACCACTCCAAACCCGCCTTCTCCACGTGATCAAAGCCCGTGTCCACTAGAAGGGCACGCCTACTCTCGTGCAGTTTGACCTTGTTGAGGGCCAACCTGCCGAGAGTAGAGGTGACACATTCTCCTCTATTGAGGGTCAGTCTATTCATGGAGGTAGTTATCTGTTCTGTACTGAGTGCAGAGGGGCAGCAGCTTCTGTACCGTGTGAAGGAACGACGGTACGCTGAGAGTATAGCCAGTCTTCCCCGGGGGGAGGGCTGGTCTCACAGGTTCCAGCCTTTCATTGTAGAAAGCTCTGGGCATCTGAAAATTCAAGCTTGGATTGGCTGCGCACATTTTTCGCGGAACATCCTTAAGAATATCTGGCTCCTCCGACGTTTAAGTGTCGGGTCTCTCGGGCGGTATTCTAGCAACATGCTCGCCGAAGCGCGCCACCGCCGCCTGGGCTTGCATACTGTTCTCCCTAGTCCCTGTTTACTTTTACACCTTGCGTAGAGCATCAGGCTATGTTATTAAAACTACTACCACCACCAACATGACGGGGCTTTTACTGGTGCAAACAGAGAGCTCGGCTCCCCAGGGGAGGTGCTGACTAGCGAAAGAATTCTTTGGTCATAGCTGGATTATGCTCACATTATCACCTCTACCACGATTTTTTTAGGTCCGGAATAGGGCTTTTTACTGGACTTTACTAGAACGCTCCAAGATCTAAAGAAATCGCTAAAGAAATCGACCCTGGTGATCATGCCTCGGGCAACCGGACAAAACAGAACATACCTGTAAGTCGGCTTTCCAGAGGTGGAATGTATGGGACAGTCCATGCCCTATAATGGTGAAGTTGGGACGCTGTCACTGAGAGCGTTTTTGCGCTTTGAAAATAAGGGTAAGCGCAGCAGTAATTTTTCTCTCCTTACTCGGGGCTGGAATTGTGAGTGCTCGTTTGGTGGGGGGTGAAAATCAGCAAGAAGGCTACTTATAAAGGTTCAGTGTATACGGAGGCGCTTACAAACGCCGAGGCTTTGCATTCTGAGGTTTTTCATCGGGTTTTCCCTTAGTTTCAGACGCCCTTAGCTTCTTGGATAGCGCTTGGGAGTTCTGGGGGGTGTTTGGGTGCCTGACCCTGAACTCCCTCGTGCGCTTTCTCGACTGCATGCTTCCTTGAGTCTGACTGTATGGCGCTATAATGCTGCCTTAGTTCTGGAAGCGCTTTCTCGGCGCACTTTCTATTGTACCTCGTTCGGGGATCTCAACCTCCAATTGAATCTGTCTGATATGTTCAGTCAATATTCCGCTCATTTCGGTGGTGGTTGTGTTCTGGAAATGTGCAAAAGGAGCTCGGTTGTAGAAGAGCGTAGACACACGATTTCGGTCTAAGGATTTCAATTTAATTTACATGAATATCAGTCGGACTTGTTCCTTTTCAAGAGCAGTTTCTGTTGCTTCCACCCCCTCCTCGGCGTTTTTAACATCTGCATGGGCCTGTGAAACTTTAAGCTCTTGCTGCTCTACCAATTGTTTCACTAGGGCGGAGGATCTTCGAGTAGTTTTCAGGGCCTCCTTTATTGAACCCCGTACAAAGTAAGCTCCATACCCGTCGAACATCGTACTTGATCTGAAACCGGAAAAGTCGCCAAGGTTTTCTGCGTCGACGGCACTGGAGAGCTCGGGATTGAGGTTGTCACATTGCCTCACCAACGTTTGCGCCTCATCAACTTGGCGTTTGGCATGTTGCACCGCCATCCTTGTTACATCCGCGTAGGCGTTGCGTCTGCGTCCTCTGCGCCTCCACACCTGCTTTGTGTTGCACACCCACGCGTTTTCAAGACTCTCAACCGCGATATCCAATATTTTTCCCGCTGATATCAACATCTCCAGCGCCTTCTCTTGAGACCATTGGTCTCTCTGACGCATCTCCAGGGCGTGGAGCGCAAGATTCCTCTCCATCGTGCAGCGGCCCTCCTCGGGGTCCCGTACGGTGACAGTGAAGATCTGCGCTAGAACCCGTTTCCTCTCATTTTCCAGGAATGTTCGATCTTCCTCTCGACGCTTCATATCTTCCAAACCGCGTCGAGCGTTATCCGTGGCTTCTCGTAGCAAATCCAGCTGTGTCTCTATCCCCCTCAGCTCACAAGCATCAGCTTTGTTTTTCAAGGTCCACTCCTCGACAATGTCGTTGTATGATTCCCGTGCAAACAACTTCTTCAGTACGTAGCTCTTCTCTTGCCGCAACCTGTAGGATGACTGGTCAGCCTTCTGCTTTGCCGCCATCCTCTGTATCTCCAGCTTGTCGGACCTGTTGGTGTTGGTGCGGACGATGGCCTCCAACGCATTCCTTTTAGCTTTGTAGCCATCAAACTCCCTGAGTTTTTCTTTCAAGTCCAGGTACTCCTCCCGCATGTACTCAAGTTCAGACGAAGCCATCACGTCTTCTCAACTTTGCTGGTTCTCTCTGAGGTTTAGTCCGAACTATTCTTCCGTTTCTGTTCTTTACTTCTCGTTATAAACTCTTCTATTTGTGTTTTGCCAACTCCTGGTCGTCTTCATCCATCTACCGGATGGGGGAGTTCTTTATAGGCACTCGTCCACCATCTTCATATCTGACCATCCACCTCGACCCACCTCTCGAATTCGGTTAGACGTCAGGATCAAACCACTGTCAATTCAGCTACCATCTATACAAAAACCACTCCCAGCTTATTCCATCCCATGCGCATAACGTCACCTCAGGCTCACTGTAAGTGTTCACGCGCGCAGTCCGTCTCTGTAAAAAACAACACCCAGCAGGTCACATCAAAACAGATAACATACAGGCCATTACCTGCTGCTACTGCTTTCTCTACTGCCACACGACCGGAAATCAGCAACGCACATCCGAAGAAGTCCCGCACACCATACGGGGAGGTTGATAAACCATCCGATGTAGGTGTCAGCCTTGAAGCACGTCCAGCATTTTACTGGACGTGCAATATTATGGCTGGATGACTCTACTGGCCGTGCAAAATTCATTTTGAATATATATTCAGGTTTAATCAATGGAACGTGCTATAGATACGAAATAAACATTCTAGATGATGGAAAACATGCTAGAATTAGGAACGATGGGCTCTTCGGCTGGTGGTTTTGCCGGATGTGACGGACTCTATGTCTGCCGCGTTCTTCGTCTTTGTGGCTGTACCAGCTTATCCTCAGGGCCTCACGTAGGAACTATTCAGAGAGGATCTCGTTTATATCTCATTGGAGCTGTCCCCTAAGCTGCGTCCAGTCTCCTGGGCTGTGAAGCCGGAGGGTAGAAATGGTGACTAGAACAGGTGGAGCTGTTGGAGGATCTCGGATTGGCCCACGAATCTCTTCCTTAGCCAAATCGTCGCAGAAATATTTCAGAATAATGTAATAACGTGCGGTCTGACAGCCACCGACGAGAGTGGAGGGGGGCGGAAGAAGTTGCGGGGAGTGAATCAAGCAGAGGAGAAGGATGAAGAGTTCCAAAGAGTTTACAAAGAAGACGTCTTCAAAAGCATCCAGGTAGACTCAAACAAGGATGAAAGCCTCTTCAACAAGGTTAGTTACATGGCAGATCTCCTGGCAACGGACCCCCGCCGCCAGACGCTCAACATATGTGGACCTCGCCCCCAAACACCCCGTGTCAAGTACCTATATCCCCTCTGCCGCTCTCCGCGGGGGGCGGGGTGAGGGGGGAGGGGGGGCCAGCAGCTTCTGTACTTCGCCGACCGAAGGAACGACGGTATGCCGAGAGCATTGACAGTCTCCCATGGTCAGGGGCCCGTTCTCACAGGTTCCAGCCTTTCATTGAGGAAAGCTTTGGGCATCTGGAAAAGCCCAGCTTTGAGTGGCTGCGGATTTTGTTTTTATAACCATCCTGTTGAATATCCGGGACTCCTCTGCCGATTAAGTGTCGCTCTCTGGCCATATTCTACAGCATGCTCGCATGTCACGCCACCGCCGTCTGGGTTTGCACGCTTTTCTCCCTAGTTCCCACTGCCCCTGCACGCCTTGCGAAGCGCTTCAGGCTACGCTAGTAAAACCTCGTGGTCACCTGTGACGATAGCCGCCGTACGACCTGCGTTGATCTTGCTGTTCCTAATTCTGAGGCTAGTCGCTATTTGCCGACTGCGGGAGAGCGCCGTGGATATACCGCTGCCAATATCAGACGTCGCAAAGAGTCGAAATATGCGGGGGCCTTGTCTTCCCCAGGGCATTCGTGCTTCGGCTCTAACTCATCGCGCCTGGTACCTCCGGTGATTGAGTGCTTTGGGTTTGTGGATTCCGATGGTTCCCGTTGCCTTCGGGAATTGTTCCGCGAACGCCCTGACCGTCTGTCCTCGTTCACCAGCTTAAATTTCTTTCTGTGGAGTATGAACGCTGCTTTGATGTTGGATTCGCGCGATCTTCGCTGCACTCAGTCTTTTTTTTCCCTCGGGTTTTCTTTCTTTCGGCCTCCGTTTAAACAAATACATTCAGTAAAACCACCGTTCTTATTCTATTTTATTTTATTTTATTTTATCCAATGAATAACCGTTATTTCACATGATAGGCAATCATTCAATTTCCCGCCAATTCAAAACCAATCTGAATCAATCTGAATCAAGGTGGGTTTATTTATATGTGCATACTCGATTCCGCCCAATCGATAGCGGGGGCAAATTCATTCTTGAAGAGGTGGGGGGGGGGTTGAACGGAGAATTCCAACACCTGGCTCGGGGAGATGGGAAGTATTCCCCAACTATATATCGCCCGGCCCGCGTAGGGAATTTATTTACTCACCGGGGGAGTGAATCCCCCCTCCCAACTGTTTGCATAAATGCCACTCGGACCTGCTGATTTTCTAGAGCAGTTTCTGCTTTTTCTACCTCCTCCTCGGCCTCTTTGACATCTGTAACGCACTCTTGGACCAAAAGCTCTTGTTGCTTTACGCACTTTTCCACGACGATGGACGATTGCCGGGTGGTTTTCAACGCCTCCTTGATCGCACGGCGTACACGGTAGGCACCATACCCGTCAAACTTAGCATTCGACTTGAAACCGGAAAAGTCACCAAGGCTATCTCCGCTGATGGTTTTTGATAGTTCAGAATTGAGTTTGGCAGCTTGTTTCGCCAACGCTTGAGCCTCCTCAACCTGTCGCCTGGCTTGTTGCATGGCCATCCTCGCTACACTCGCGTCAGTCTTGTTGTACTTACGCCCTTCTGCGCTCTTTACCACCTGCTTCGTATTGCACAGGAACGCGTTCTCAAGATTTTCAACCGCAAGACCCATGTTCTTCTCTGCCGATTTCATCTGCTCGAGTGCCTTCTCCTGAGAAGTTTGGTGGGTTCGCCGTCTCTCCAGGACATGTAGCGCAAGGTTCCTCTCCTTACTGCAACGGGTGACTTCAGAGTCTGCTGCGACAGCACTTAAACAGCGCTCCAAAACCTTTTTCTTCTCCATTTCTAGGAACAATCGGTCTTCGTTTCGAAGTCTCACATCTTCTAAACTCTTTCGAGCATTTTCCGCGGCCGCTCGCAGCGACTCGAGCCGTTCGTCTATTATGCTCAGCTCGTTCAAATCCAGCTTGTTCGTCAAGGTCCACTCTTCGACCTTCTCGTTGTATGGTCTTCGTACAAACACCTTCTTCGATGCGCGCTTCTTCTCCCTTACCAACCTTTCTGATGACTGGTCAGCCTTCTCCTGAGCCGCCTTCCTCCGCACCTCTAGTTTGTCCGATTTCTCAGCATTGGTCCTCATGATGGCCTCCAGCCCAGTCATTGAGCTTCTACAATCGTCATACCCCTTCAACTGTTCTTTAATGTCCAGGTACTGGTGTCTCATGTACTCAACTCGACCAGGTTCCATCTCGTCTGCTTCACGTCTCACCACCAGTAGGGATGTCTGTTCAGGTGATTCCTTTTCGTCAAAGTGTCTCCTTGCCGTCGCGTCCTCAACCGCGTCTTGTCACCATCTGGTGAGCTCTTCATTCTGCCGTCCCGCTACCATAGCAATCGCTCCTTATATCTTCTCTATCACGTTCCCGTTGTATCCCAACAATCTTAGGTCGAATTCGTTTCGATATGCAAGTCTAACCGAATTCACGAAACGTTCGGAGCGGCGATCGTCTATAGGCATCCTCCTTTCGCTCTTGATCTACGCCATTAGAAGGTACGGCCCCACAACTCTTACACAAGTCTTCAAATAGAAAGGACCCTCGATTCCCTCTTGCCGCAGACCAGGAGTAGCTAACTTCCGTCCTCAAATTAGTCTAAGAAAGAACCCTTCTGAACATACACACCCTTCAGAACCAGTAAGTAGATGCAACAACGTTTAGAGTGGTCATCACATCGCACTTAGTTGGAATGGCGCCCAGGCCACTCAGCAAAAACGATTGTATTCAGTCAATATAATCGTCATGAATTTGAATTGTGTAAAAAGTCACCTGTTTCCATTTATAGGAGTTCGATCTATTTCGTCATTTTTGCATTTAAATTCGTGTGGATTTGGAGTTAGTAACTAGACAATGCTTTATCTGGGGTCACATAAGTCTATAATAAAGCCAACTAGTCAAAATTAGTTTTATTTCGCATTCATAGTTTTAGTTTAGAAGATTTGGAGACAATTTTTGGTGGGCGCTGTACAGATCTGGCTGACAGCTTCTTTTAAACCAATCCAGATCAGTGTTTGAAAGAGGTACCAATCAACGTGAGACTTAACTCTTATGGGATCATCACCCTTGTTTTTTCTTCATTTATAAATGTATTTCTTTTCCCTACCGTCAATATAACAATAATGTATTGGCGACTACTTTCCTGATGAACCAGTTAATTAAATGTACTTCGTCTTAAACCAATAATAGTCTACGATTTTGAAACAGAAGTATTTTGTATTTAAAAAGTGTAATATTCCGTTTGCTAACTGTCAGTCAGAAAAACGGTGTCGATCTCGACATGAACATAATGGCTGCCTGCGTTCTGTTCGAAGGGGAGATTGCCATTCAACTTCGTCCATACCTCAGCTTACTGGAAGATGCATAGTTCAGCAACATCTATGGAGTCCAATCGAGGCCAGTGGATAGTCTTGGTCATTGGGGAAAGCTCTTGTCCAGCTTTCATCCGTTTGAAAAGTATCGCCTTAGGAAACCAAATGTGAAGGTCAAAGAGAAAGCAACGGTGTCAGCTGGAGAGCGTAGCGAAATTGGATCGTCTGTCAACTTCTACGGATAGATGTGAAGACACCTGCTAGGTTACGGATGGTTCACTTTGAGTTAGGAAATATGAGGAGGAAACCTCGTACTTCCCCGGAGATTGGACTGAAATCAACCTTCGCTTGTGGATTGCGTCACCTCCTTGATTCGGCTGATCGTGAATGGCAGTTCTAAATGGGCGCGCTGCACCATTAGTCTTTTTTATGGCTTGGTGGTGTTAGAAAAATAGTCTTAAGCGCTACTCAGGGCGGCATGCGAACTACGTACTAGGGACAAGTATGGTATATACAGTGTACTGGTGGTTTTGCTAGCATAGCCTTAAGTTGTAGTGCTCTAGAATATTCTTCTTCCAAGGAATGGGGTTTGCACACACATAGCGTATGTGCTCATCAATGAACACTGCAATGTAGTTGCTACGTTTGGGTGGGTGCTTTCATGAGGACGAGTTCATCCGTGTGGATGGAGGCACCCACTACTGGTGTCTCTTCCATCCTCGTGCGCAGTTATATCTGGTGCTCCTCGTCGCTTATGGAACAGGGACGGTGGTGGGAGCTCCTGTCTGAAGATGACACTTGTTGGGACCCAAGAGGAAATGCTCCAAAATATGGATAATCGAAGAGCAAAATCGAGCCCAGATGTCCTCCGGAGTATCCATGTTTTGGACAGTTTCCTCTTGCGAGCCAGCAAGTGTCATCTTCAGACAAGAGCTCACTATCCACTTGCAACCACAGCCAGTGGCGCTAAAGAAAGCTTAGACAAGCAGGGAATGTAAGGTTTGGTTCTGGTTTGTAACACGTTTCCTTGAAGGGGCAATGGCATCTCCAACAAAAGTTCCTGCGATGGAGAAAAGATTTTCAGTGAAAATCGTACAAAATCTGTACAACTTTCAAAGGTAAAATCTCCCTCTAGCTGAGCTGTGAAGAAGGAAATATAGGTAGGTCAGAAATTGCTCAAGGAGGAACTGTACGCAGTACATTTAGTTCGAATCCTGGACAAATTTCAAAGACAACGTTCTTCATCGCCAACATGCAGCGCAGAATAGATTAAGGATGTTGGCTCCTCGAAGCGTTCCGTGAGCGCCCCGACCGGATCTCCTCGCTCTTCACCGGGTTCAGTTTCCTGTTATGACTTATGAACGCGGCCTTGTTGTCCTAGGCGCGTGATCTAACTCTTGCAGTGATTTTCCTCTTGCAGTGATCTTCCTCTTGCAGTGATCTTTTCTTTTTAGTCTCCAATATAAAAACCACCTTTCCTATGTCCCTTTATAGATTTCCGAATCCACTACAGGCTATCGTAACCCCTGGCGTCCGCTATCTAAAATCTAAGAAACAACATCGGGATCCGTTCAACCTTCTCAACCCTTGTCCTTCCCCGCCTCCAGCTCCTGTCACCACAATTGCGCCCTCCCTTCCCATCCCTCCCATCCGACACATCCCACAAGAGTTGTAAGCAAAAACAAACAAATTCACGTTTCAAGAAGAATTACACCAATTCTCTTTTCGCAACTCCAAATTCAACAAAAAGCGGTAATTACGCTTTATTGATTGAATATTCAGTCCAAAACTCTTGCAATTTTTTCTAGGAAAGTACGTCATTATTTAAGATGCAGTCCAAAGCGGATTTTTGTATTTCATAATTTTTAGAGCACTGCTTGTTCAGATTTACGAGGATCTTAAGTTCTATATTTAGAATATTCACGTAGAGCGTGTCCCATGTACTTTAAAAATGGTAGTGATGGCCACGTCAACAACACGTTTATTCAGAGCCTATTGGGGCAGCAGGTGTATTAAGATAAATTAGATACCTCCAAAAACAAAGATTGTAATTTGGAAGAAATTAGTTGAAGCTTAACATCAAATTTTTGCCCATTGTTTTTTCGCTTTAAAAAGCTAGCTTTGCCCCGTTCTTTTATAATGAATATTTTATCAAGGAAGTCGGCGAAGATCCTCATAAAATGTTTCGAAAAAGGGAACAGACTTACATCAGTATATTCTGGTTCCAATTATCATATATTCGTTCAAGAGCGCAGATCTAAAGAGGGGGTAATTAACGGTTTATTTCCATGAAGATAATCGAATATATTACATAAAATAGAATAAAAGATTTTTACTCAAGGGGTATATGATTTTGATCGATATTGCGTTACGATATTAAAAAACTGTATGAGGTTGAAGGATCTGTATCTCCCGTATAATTGTTTAGTAGTAATTTCTTTCCGTGTGTGTAAGCAATGTTAACTAGATATGTTTTAGAATGAAATTATCAGAGTAACCCTGAAGTCGGAATTTTTTTCATTTGGTATTTGGGTTGAGTTGAGGAGAGTGGAGTTACGGACCTGAGGATATAGGAGCAACGGGGGTGGGGTGGGGAAGGGGAAGGGTGAGGAGATTGATCGGGTATTGAAGATATACTGGGCGAGCAAGCTTGTTTTTTTTTGCTTTTGTATTTTCTATTGAAGGAAATATGAAGAATTTTGGGATGGTTGGGATGGCGGTGGGTTGGGTAGTGGTTTTGTTGTTGCTGGGAGATGTGTTGGGGGTGAGGATGCAGGGAGGGACGGCGGGAGCTGGCGTGTCGAGACAGGTGGGTTCGACGTGTCAGGCGGAGCTGTTGGCGTCTCAGTTCGTTCAATCATTTGCTGAGAAGTGCTACGATCTGCTCGATGGAAGCGACGTCGTGGGTCAGTTCTGTTCGTCAAATTTGGTGAAGGCAGGACTGAACTGCGCGAAGATCAAGTTCACTGTCAACGTCGGGAACCTTCGGAGCATTAAAGTCGGGATATACCAGGACTGCAACATGGTACCGAACAGCAATCAGGCCAAGTTTACACACACGCGAACGCTAACTGGGACGGTGAAGTCAAAGTCAATGACCGTGTGTCCGGACGAGATTGGGTCCGGCTCTAACTGCTGTGATGCCAGTCAGTGCATGGTGGCCGAAGCCAGGTTCAGGAAGAACGGCGTGGAGAAGAAAATCAAGCCCGGAAACGGCTGCTTTAACGGTGGAAACGGCAACGGCAATGGTCGCATCTGTCCTCTTAAAATGAACTGCGTGAACGTCATCAACGGAACGAATGGGGACGATAATCTTGTGGGGACCAAGTTCGTCGACTATATTTACGGTTTCAACGGTGACGATACTATCGATGCTCTGGGAGGCAATGATCGAATCTTCGGTGGCCTCGGAGATGACAATATCGAGGGTGGTAGTGGAAAGGACTACATTCGAGGTGACGATGGGAACGACCACATCGATGGGGAGGACGGGAAGGACTATATATACGGTAACGGTGGTTACGATATCATTCGTGGTGGCTTTGGGAATGACGTTTTGGATGGAGGCAACCAGAACGATCTCATACAGGGGGAAGAAGGTAATGATGATATCATGGGAGGGAATCAGAACGATACACTGGAGGGCGGTGATGGGGACGATAGGATCCGAGGTGGTAACGGCGACGACTTTATGTATGGTGGGGATGGAGCTGACAATCTCGGAGGGAACGACGGAAATGACGTAATCTATGCCGGGCGGGGTAACGATATCCTCAACGGAATGGATGATAATGACTTCTTATACGGAGAAAAGGGCGATGATCGGATCCAAGGTGGACGCGGTGACGACACCCTGCGTGGCTATGACGGAGACAACTACGCTAACGGCGGAAGTGGTGACGATTACTTCAACTTTGGCGACGGAGACGATGAGATCCTCGGGGGTGCGGGCAATGACTTAATTGTGAGCGGCGGAGGGTTCGATGCTATTGATGCCGGAACAGGTAGTAATACGGTAGATGGCATACCAAACCTCTGATGAGTAGAGTAGAAGGCGAGGCACGATTGACCCTTCACAACTTGAAAAATAACTCCTAGCGGCGATGAACATACAACTTTTATTAAAAAGAAAGATGTATCCCCTCATACCCTCCGTACTTCTGCCGTGTTTGTTACGCAGCCCGCGAGCTGGGAGCTAATCTGAGTTGCTCCTCTACAGTAGGATGGGATCCAGAAGCGGTCCTACACAGCACCGACCGTGGACGGGTTTGAGACCGAATATGAAATCATACTCCTGACCCCGTCTGTTAGGAGCGCGTCGTCAAGTTCATTTTGGCAATGGCCATGGTATCCGACCTCCGCTCATCGGATATGGAAGGAAGGAACGGGAGCGCCGAAGTGATCGAGTTGAACTGTCAACACTGCTCCTCATGCAACAGATAGGTTGACGGGCAAAAAGCTTGGACGTTTAGGCTCCAAACACGTTGACCAAGCGGAAAGGTTGATTTATTAGTTCGTTAAAGGCGGTATGCCTTATCCTTTGTATAATCGAATTGAATGTGGGGAAGCTGCAGAACATGTTCGGACAGATCCTGTTTAAGGCTTGCTTGCGAAGCGCGCCATAGGCGCCTGGGTTTGCACGCTTCCCTACCTAGTTCTTAGTTCCTTTTCACGTCTTGCGTAGCGCTTCAGGCTATGCTAATAAAGCCAGTTTAAGCCTTCCAGGAGAACTTCCTCAACCCGGATGTTCCTTTAAGCCGCCTTCCGCAGTGACCATGATTCGGTGGCTCTAGTCCTGCACTAGAAAATTCCGCTGGTTCTCGTTGGCTTCGGTAATTGTTCCGCGAGCGCCCTGACCGTCTGTCGTCGTTGTTTACTCGTTTAAGTTTCTTGCTGTTGCGTATGAACATTGCTTTGATGGAGGGGCGCGATCTTCGCCATACAGGGTCTTGTTTAGTCCTCGGGGTTTTTTCTCAGTCCCCGATTGAACGAATTCATTCAGTCCAGCTCCGGTCAAGGAAACTTTGTGTTCCTTAGTACAAACTACTATTCAAAATCCACTTAGGCTCATACCGTATCTTGTGCTTAAAATATGAACCTATGGGAGACCAATGCTCTAAATTACGTCATCTGGAAGCTCATTACTTTTATTTTAGAACGTAACAGCCCCACTCCACCTATATAAACGCAACTACAATATTTAATTTAAGATCTTTAAACTCACATACAGCACAAATTTTGGACACAACAGCGTGCTATCACTATACAGGGGTAAATATCCAATAATTCGTAAAAGTTTACTCCCTTGATTTCAATATATAGTGAAATTTACAGTAAGATATATGCTAATTAAAAGTTAGACGTCGTATATTTTGGGATTCAAACAGGATAGAAAATGGATTTGAATGGATGGGCAGACTCTTGTCCAGGTTTGATGGTTGCGATCGTCGGCAAGGCTCTTGTGGCTCCCACTGAAGAGTTTTCCGTGGTCTCAGAGGCATAGACTTGTTTCAGATTTCCACGATAGCATGCTATTGTCACCAAGCACAAAAATATTTCTAAGAGTCAGTTTGATAGCCACAAAAAGGCCCAGTTGTCCTCCCGTTTGCCCCGATCTGATTCAGATCTAATTTATCGTGGGTTCATACTTTGGTTGTACATCAAATAGCGATACACAGTTTCCAAAGCGATAGTTAGAAAGTGTCATAACCCGCATAGAGAAGTGCCTAGGCTGCTGGCAAGAGTTTTCTCTCACGGACGCGGGATTGGAGTCGGGTGAGGTCTAAGCTTTCCAGCGTCTATGTTCGCAGGGCAAGGTTTTCTGTTCTTCCGATTCCCCAGTACGCAACAGGAGGAATTAGAGCACTGGTCTATTTCAAGGACGACGGAGACAGACCATCCACCACTGTCTGGGTAGGAGACCGAGACCTTTGGGAACTGCCTTTTGACGATATCCTCAAGGTTGTAGTGGAAGATGAAAACGCCATAGTACTTGCCGTCGTCGAACTTTTTGTACCCACCGGCAACCTCGGCGCTGAACGACTCAGGCGGAACTCGGACATCGTTGACGAAGACGCTGGGCTTGTCTTCACTTCCATAAGCGCGAGAATGAGAAATACGAATCGCGACGACGCCACCAGGAGTGTTCGGGAGGTTTTCAAAGTAGTAGTGCACTTTCTTGTTCTTTTCAATGGGCGCGGGGAAGTCAGGCTTGTTGTTGTTGTGGTCTCTTACGTACGAAGCGTAGTGTCTCGACCTGTTCACTTTCCTCCGCTCACGAGATGGTTTGTCGAAGGCTACCTCAAACACTGTAGTCTCATAGGGGAAGAGGACCACCTGAGATGGGAGAAAGATTCTATCACCCTTCTTCTCCTGTCTAGAAACCGTCCACCACAAGTCACCGCCAACCAGGATGCTCTGAGCCCTCTCCTGTGGTGATAGCGGCTTCTTGTTTATTCGCAGTCGGCGTCGCTCGAACCATTTGAGCGGATCTCTGCCGTGCGGAAACAGCAAGTTCACCGTAGCTTCTGAGTCTATAAGGTTTTGCATTATAATATAGCCCTTGAATCTCGTCGAGACTGCGTTGACGCTGACCTGAACGTTGTTCGAGCTAGTGTAGATGAACTCGCCGTCCAAGCCCTTGAGAAGCTCAAAGTATTTCACCAAGTTCGTGAACTCGACATTTCCATTCCGTTTCTCATTAATAAGGCTCCATGGGTAGTGGTTTCCGTTGTCGATATCTCTCTGCTCCTGGGTTTCCATATTGATGAAGGTAATGACCTGGAGAACGTTATTGGGAATTCTCATTAGCATCATGAGCACCTTAAGAGCCTCGTTCATGATCGAAAAATCCCTGGAACTCAGGGGTGGAGCCGCCTCACGCCTGGCTCGACTGTACCAGTTGCTTATGTACTGCCCCATCTCACTGACGAGGTATGGTTGTGGCTTCCCATTCTCGCTGAGCCATGAACTGTAGGTCTCTATTAGGTCCAAGTTGGCCTCAGCATAAGAGCCACCGATGTTATAGACGTGCTCAGAGATGAACTTTTGGCACCGCTTCTTTGCTGCGCCGTCGAGCCAGATCTTCATTCGCTTCTTGAACAGAGCAAAGTCCTTGAACGATGGCCTTACGAAAGCGGCTGCCGGTCCTCCCGTCAAAACCTTCTTCGAGTATCCCTCAAGCTCCTCGCAGAGCTCAGTACAGAGCTCGGTGATTCTCGCGACGAAGTCATCATGGCTCTCGTGCGCCTTCTTGAGCCTCGAGGCCTTTCCCATTGGTTCATTGAAGCACTCGTAGTAGGAGGGTAGAACATACTGATCATCGAAAAAGTACCTGAAGAAATTCCCAGCGTACGAGACTGCCTTTTCACGCATGCTCTTGTTGCGAGTGATCCGCGGGATCATGAACGGATCGTCTGCAACCACCCGCTTTTCACTGAGGAATCTAAGCTGATAAGTGTTGCACCTCTTGCATTGTTTGTTATTGAGGTCCCTCTTTCCATCCTCCTCCACCAGAAATCTCGCCGCTCTCGTCGGGAATGTTCCCTCCTTGAACGGTCCCTTTGTAGACCGGCTGAAAGAGACCTGCAGGACTGTAGTCAGGTAGTCCAACATGCGCTGAGGAACCACATCAGTATCTGGCTTGAACGTTCCGTGTCCATTCACATACTGCCTCCTCGAAAATACGTCCACGTTCCCAGTTCGCAGCGTACACCCAAAATCAGCCCTTACTGTAACGCTGTACGAAGTGACGCTCGATGTGGTCACAAGGACCACGAATACGGTCACCCAACATGCCTTCATGGTTTCGCTCTGCAGCAACTCTTACATCACATGTTCCTCTCAGTCCTCGTTTCCTTGTTGTCGCTCATCGTAGTCCCCTCGACCGGAATTTATAGTACAAGCGATTGTCTAGGGTTGATTAAATCACTGCGGTTTTAGGCAAGAGGAAGGCCCAAACACGAGCAGTGTTTTGTTTCTCACACGGTTTTTCTCCGTTTATTTTTTGACCGTAGGCTCATCCCCTGTACATGGCTCGATTTCAAGAGCGACGATTTCATACGGTGTGGACTTCAACCTGGCGGGAGGCTGGGCGGAGCCAGCACTTCCCCATATTAGAATAGAGTTAAAGATCAAGTCATATAAAGGGGTAAAAGTGATCTTTGATCGCAGAACATGGCCACAACTGTTTGCTCTAGGAGGAGCGATATTCGTCCCAAAAATGAATTCTGCACGTTTTGCGGTGGAGACAGGAGTTTGTTGTGGATAGGCGGGTTGGACAGTTAAATTGTTTTTGTAGCGTGGTTTGTTACAGTCGCGAGAACTCAACACAGATGATAAGAGCGTTTCATACTCTACAACCCGCTCGCCCTTTTTGTTTATCCGTCAAAATCTTCAATGTACTTCATCTAGGGAATCGCACCCTATTACTTGCGACGGTTCTAGCCGATCTCCACCGGTCTAATCATTTTACACGTACCCCATCACACCACAACAACGCACGTGTCCCCTGCCAACACCATCGTTAATCATTGGCTGCGGCGCTGACGTGCATTGGACATCGGCAGAAAGAGAGTCAACATGCGCTGACCTAGTTCTGAAAATTTTGTGTTATGGGGTCGTCCGCTCCAAGCCATGCAAACCAAGAGTCTGGCAACGCTCGCAAATGCCCTGTAAAAAACTTTGCAAATCGAAGCAGCAACCTCGACTCTCAGAAGCTATTTCTGTGTTGAAGATCAATTGGCAAACAGAGTTTGATGCGAATTATCTAAAGAAGTGCCCAATGGTAGACGTCCCTGTCTGACAGTGTGGGGAAAAACCCGACGTGAAGTGAAGGAAAATGTCTAGGATTATGTTGACCTCGCCACAATCTCTGTAGCCTTTATACCCGTTTCTCCAAAAGTAACTCAGCTCGTGTCTGCACGCCACAATGCTGAGAAAAGCCCCGCGCATAAAAAAATAAAAATCACCCCTAGAGTTGAAGAGGACGAACGTTGGAGAGATTCGAGACAGTCGGGATTGGACATCCGCAAAGTCCAATCCCTGATGCGGTTGCGATTTGTGCCTTGCCCAAGTGGTTGTTCTACCACCTCAAGCAGAAAATCTACCTCTGTATGATCCGATACTCAACGTTTTTCGACGTGTGCTAGTGGAAGTCAAGGGAAAATTTTCCCTTTGGGACTTACTCAGAAACACGTGAATTGGGTGAAAAGTTTTAGCAGTCAAAATATTGCTACAAGACTTGGCAGCATCAAGAGTGCCATTCGAAAAGGTTGAAAAGTATAGTCCTAGTTTCGAGCTCTCCTGCTTCTCTCCCTGAGAGAAATTACCCCGTTGATCTTGGCCCACAGTCATGGTGCCGCGTTATGTTGCCACCTGTAAAATTTTCCCACGAAGAGCCAGTCCCTTCCTTCTCCCTCGTAGCCCTTGGCACAGGGGAGATACTTTTCAGACACCAACCCTACACAACGAGAGACAAAAAACCAAAAAAAAAACAAAACGCGGGCACTCTAAGGAAGATCCAATGTGATAAAATTCGCTCTCCTCTCCCCCTGCGCTCCGTTTCTTGAATTCAGCCGTTATCCCTGAACTTGAATACGCTAGCCGAATCGTCGGTGATGATGCAACCATATGTACACATCCCCTAGCTCGAGACAGTGGACGTAATTTTCGACACACCCTAGCGTACTGACAGCAAGACAAAAAATAATGAACCCATTTACCTAAATATGAAAATCGCCTGGACACTCCCCAACGCCTATCCCTCTTTCCCCGCGAAAACATCCCTTCCTTCCCCCCCCCCCCTGTGGCCCTTTAAGTTTACTTAATGGGAACTAGGAAGCCGGGTAATGTGCGATTGAACATCTCACACACAACAAAAACACAGCAAGAGCACGAAAAAAGGGTTTTCCAAATCGGAGACTTCTTTTCTCTGCTTCTTATGGGAGTTTCTCGAACACCTCGCGCTCTTCTCTGGAGGGAGCTGGCAAGCTTTCTAATGCGATATCTCTCCCTCTCTCTCACTTCACCGGAAGGAGCCAGTGTGGCCTCTCCTCAGTTTACTCGTGGGAGCTATAGCAGCCCTCATGTTCGCTACTAGGGAGAGAGAGAGAATATAAGAGAAACAAGGTGAGGCGGTTTCCTCAAGGAGAGGGGGTGGGAGTGGATGATCGTTTCTCCAAGGCATTCCAATCCCATCCTTACCCGGTAAGCGCGTTTAATGAACCCCCCCTTTACTACACTACGAAACATATCATTTAGTTATTCAATTATTTGTTTAATTCTATTCTTATAGCAAATCGGGAGAAAATTTGGAGCCCCTTTTCATTGTCCACCGCAATGGAGATTGATTGATTTGATCTTCCTACAGATTCCTGATCTGTACGTGGATATACTGTTCTTTGAAAATATATAGTTTTTAATGCGATATTAGCATCACCGGATTTACGCTGTATGGATTTATCAAAATACGAGAAGGTACGTCTTGCGTTAATTTTATTTTCTACCCGGTAGCGGTGGAGTTGTGAAAAACTATAGATACCGATTATTCATATATATTTCAACAATATTTGGGTGGTAATCAATTAAATAGTTTCACCCAGAGGAGGAAAAAGAATAAGCCGGAATATCCAGTCATTTTACAAGAAGATGAAGCATTGTGAGAAGTCAACAATAGAATCAAATATTAAAATTGCATCCAATTATATTCCAAGAATTTAAACGTTCGCGGAATGAGGTTGAATGACTGAGCAACACGCTTTTTTTGGTTTGTATTCACCAATTATATCATGAGTAACATTTATTTACCTAAATCAACCAAAATTGTCATTTTCGTCTCTAGAAGATTTTTCGGACCTAAAATTATCAAAATTGTAAGTAATAGAATCCTTTTCCCAACCCAACAGCCAAAAATAAAATAAAACGTATGAGTCTATGGGACAGGGGGCCCAAAAACCTCAACTCTGTTTTTTACTTGAATTTAGTCCGCAATTTTTTTTGCGTGGAATAATTTTGAAACGTGCTCATATTCCATGGAGGGGTCCGTTGGTGAAAATTGATAAAATAAGAAGTTTTGTCTTTTGTTGTAATGGCTATGTGGGGGGGGGGTTCCGAGTATTTTATTGAATGAATTTATTTTATTGAGGTTTACAAAAATTGACAAAAAGCAATTCTTTTCATTCTTGATAGTTTTAGTAAGGGGGTGATAGTTGTTTTCTTTCCTCGGTCTATTTGTTCGAAATTTGAAACGATTTATTTGGAAGAGGATTTTGTCGATGGAGTGATAAGGAGGGATGGGGGTTTTATGTTGTAGAATGTTTTTTGTTTTTTTAGGAGGGGCGTTTGGGCTTGGGATTGTTGATTTTTTTCTGGAGGTTTGTTTCCCGTTCGGAAGATGTGACCCGGAAGGTTACACTATCGGTTGGGGTAGGAGAGATGGACCACCAGAGTTTTGGAGGCTGACTTTGAGTAGGTTGAGTCCCTAGGGGAAAGAGAATTCCTTATGGATATTGGGAGGATCAGGGTGCGACCACGGAACGTTTAGTTTTAGTCTGGGCAATGGAGGTTGTGTTCGGTCATGAGCAGTCCAACGTTGCGAGTTGGTTGGTTTTAGCTTCCAACGACGTGGAGATTCAGAGGAGGGTGAATGTTTGCTTATGCACCGTGTCTTGCTAGAAGACTAAAGCCTAGAGTGTGGGAACATGTTGTCACCCTTATGGGCAGCCGGTTCAGTGCTAAGGACGAGTACCTCTTGCCCGAACACAAATGACAGTACCTCCGCGTCTTCGGGGACGACCTTTGCCCATACCTATTCAAAGACTGTGCTTATGGCAATCTATCACTCGATGCGTCGTTTGGGCTCTCTCCAGGACCTTGCCGGAACCCTGAGTTAGCACCTTTACTGAATAGCACTACACCTGAACCAACATCAGGTACCACTGCAACCGAACCAACATCATGTACCACCCGAAAAAAAACACGAGCTTCAAGCACTCGCCTCTCACAAGGTTTTGGTCTTGTGGGCAGTCCTCACCACTGGGAGCTTGATACATCACGTCAGGCCCATTTAACAACCTCAACAGGAACTGTGTGACGGTGGCATCCCCGCTCGGTTAAAAAAGCGGGTCTATTTCGTCCGTTTGTTCCCTGATGAGCAATCCAGACACCGAAAAGTTCAGTGCACAATTTCGTCCCAGCTCAGGGCGGGACCCGGACGACAGAGTTGGCATACAAGCACACAGAATGAAGCTTTCTAACTAACCCTACCGCGCTGTGCGCTCCAACTCTTCACCACTATAACCATCACCGCCCCGGCTGCTTCTTCTTCCTCAGACCCTAACCACCTGAGTCTTTCCAGAGCCCAAATCCACCGTGGCGCTTAATCAAATCGATGATATCCCTATCCTCTGCATTTTTGAAGTCCACTACACACCCTAGCTGGTAAACCAGCACCGTCATGTCCCCGCGTCAAAACGAATAACCCCTCCTTCCCCTAGCCTCACTCTACGGCGGATTTTGGCGCCCACCTGCTCGCCAGCTGCCCCGCTGTAAAAGGCGCCCGAACCCGACGACATACGCGGATTTTGAACCTGTTATACCGCGAACTTCGACCTATCGCACGGTAAGCCGGTCTTGAAATTGAACGTGAGAAGCCCCTGCCTGTCCTGGACTACCAGAGTGATGAACGCCGCGTGGCTGACCTCGTGGTCACCTGTGACGATAGCCCGCGTACGACATACGTTGATCTTGCTATTCCTAATCCTCAGGCTGGTCGATATTTGGCTGCGGGAGAGCGAGGTGGATTTGCCGCTGCCAATATGAGACGTCGCAAAGAGTTGAAACTTGCGGGGGCGTTGTCTTCCCCAGGCATTCGTTCTGCGGCTCTAGCTCATCGCCTGGTACCTCTGGTCATTGAATGCTTTGGGTTTAATCCATCGATGGCACTTTTCGTTTGCGAGAGATGTTTCATGATCGCTGAGTCTCCTGGTACCTCTGGTCACTGTGTGCTTTGGGTTTGTGGATTCCGTTGGTTCTCGTCGGCTTCGGGAATTGTTCCGCGAACGCCCTGACCGTCTATCCTCGTTGTTTACCCGCTTTAAGTTTCTTGCTCTGGCCTATGAACGCTGCTTTGATGTTGGAGGCGCGTGGTCTTCGCCGCGCTTAGTCTTTCTTTTCCCTTCGGTTTTCTTTCTTTCAGCCTCCGATTAAACCAATTCACTCACTCGACCAAGCATATGTTCAACGCTTCAATCAACAATTTCATTCAATCAACGAACTGTCAAATCAATCTCCCCAAAAATATGTTCTGCCGGCATTGAATAGTGATCATTTCTGAGCTTTGACAGACTGTCGCTACAATTCAATGGTTTTTCTGTTTGCATGATGAATTTTGTTCAGTCGGAGTCTGAAAGAAAAACCAGGAGGGGAAAAAAAGAACTAAGCGTGGCGAGGATCGCGCGCCTCCAACATCAAAGCAGCGGTCACACGCCACAGCCAGAAACTTAAACGGGTAAAAAACGACGCCAGACGGTCAGGGCGTTCGCGGTTAACAATTCCCGCAGCCAACGAGAACCAAAGGAATCCGTAAACATGTAGAACTGTTTGAGCCGATGCTTTGTGGCACCTTACAGACGCTGGTGTTCATCCTGCCGTAGTTTTGGAGGCGCTCTCTCCACGCTCTTCCAACAGTACCTAATTCCGGGACCTGAAGTGAGGGATTGGGATGACAACAATTTTGAAAAATCCCAAGGGTACGTGTATATCGACTATTTATAGCCACCTGCCGACGTTGACTCCGTTCTCAACCTTTCGAAGAAGACGTCGCCACAAAACGCCTACGCAATGATAATAGGCTCAATGTCGGAGATGGCCTACATTGCGCCGCGTGCTGCCAATTAGACTGCCGATGACACCGTCGGGAATAAACACATCTCGCTCGCTGGCCAGGCTATCTCGATCAGCTCACAACCTCGACGGTGAGGCCCGTGAACGAGGTCAGCGTGATGAGCTTTGAGTTTCATCTAGACTATCTTGAGTATAGCCGTGAACTCTGAGCTGCACTTTCAGAGGCACAATCGATGACAAGGAGGCCTCGATGAGAATGCTCACCAACGCGACTAAACAACGCGTAGAACGGAGTTTTGGCGCAGCTGACGAAGCAGGAGGAGCTCCTGGTGCAGATTCAGGAGGTAGATCGGTCGATCCTCGTTGCGGAGGAGAACATTGGGAAATACTACTGGGAGATAGACCTGGAGCAAGTCGCTATAGACGAGTGCAAGAAGAAGATGCGCTCAGTTGATATTCGAAACGGTCTGGAGTTTACGAGCTTCGCCATGAACGTCTTCGACACTGGTTTCCTTCATGACGCGAGTCATGTCAAAGCCTGGGATCTCTTCAACCAGCTCGAAGTCCGACTAGACAAAAACCGCGTTCAAGGGTATTGAAAAGTTCAGCAGGTTCAAGTTCAAATCGGTAGTCGACCTCGCCTTCGGATCTACTTCACTGGAAGCTACATGACTTCAAACTTTGCTGACTCCCTTGAAGACTCTATACCGATCATTTGCAACTCGTTCTCGCGGGAAGAAACAATCACTCCCTCGCCGATGCCGTCAGTCGAAGCGGCGCCAACCTCAACTCCGGACGCATAGAGGAGACGAGGACTTCAACACGGCCCTGGTCGGAGATGCTCGAGATGGATTGGGATTGGTCCGATAAGCTGAAGAGGACGCAGTGGAAGAGGCCATAAAGCGTTACAGTGAGCTCCAGCAAGAAATCTGTAATCCTCAACCTCACAGCCGCCGTCCTGACTAGAAATTTGGTGGGGGCCAAGGTACTGCCGTCTCTAAGAGCTGCCTGGCATGTGTCTAGGTAGTATCTTCTTGAATATTGCAAGTAGTCGACCTAGCCGCAGAGGATTCGAGGCAATGACAAACAAAATAATTTTACTGTAGCAAACACAAGAGTTTCAACACAGATCCGCCTCCTAGTCTATCCATGAATCCGACTCGAAGAGGAAGGCTGCGTTGACGTCCTCTTCGAAGTTAGAGCTTTTTTATATCTCCATGGATGGAGGGAAGATTGCTCTCAGAATTTCCCTGCCTTAAAAGCGCTGTGCGACTCGGACAATGACTCCCCCTTGAGTTCCACGGAGACATAAAATACCTGTTACTTTAAAAACCAGCAGTTCCAGGTGGTTTTACTAGTCAAGGTGATTCTGCTAGAGAACCCTGACCAGGATGCTATCACAGCGCGCTGGCGCTCAAGCGAAGTATATACAGAATCAGAGGCCCATGTCCTCCGCCGTCTCTATGCAAGCCAAAGACGAGAGAATGGAGCATTGACCTATTGTCTTTCCCTTACTTCTGTGCGCTACAGGGCCTTAAACAAGTAGAGAAGGTAGTTGGGCCTCCTCATGTTTTCTTTTAGGGGGTTTTGTAGGAATCAGGCAAACTACTTGAGTTTGTCCGGGGGCTTACGGGGCCAATGCATTTTTAACTGAAAATCTCAACGCCGGTTTACCAACAAGATCTTGTAATCGGATCGCAACCCTTGTCACCACTTCAAGAGCAAATGCATTCAGTTGCATTGGGTCCAACTTCCTGTTCCCCGCCAACATGTAGAAAACCAATTATTTGTGAGCAAGCCGGGTCGCCTTCATCTCCTGCAAACCACATACAACTTGATACAAAACTCACGGCTCCAGACGGGCAGTTTGCGGTTGCAAAGTCAACTATATTCACGCAGCGCTGAATAGACGAATCGCGACACTCTCCAGGATTGATGCAACTGCACTCGCAAGACTCCGACGGAACTCCAACCTAAAGCGCGAAAGGACGTGATCACAAAGGGATTCGGCAATGATTCAGATTGACAATTTCCGAAAAAAAAGTCAGCCGTTGTCCGATCGGAGGCAAATGCAGATGAGATACAGGTTACGTACGCATGACGTCCCCGGAATAACAAAGTCGCCTGCGCTGTGGCAGTTCCCGTTGATAAGGCACTCGGAATTTGGGCAACAGTCGCACTTCCCGGTGCTCGGCCTTCGAAAAACCTACGGAACAGATTTTACAAAGGCATCCCCTCTGTTCAGCTAAACAACGACTGAGTAATCCGCAATTTCACCCGAGCTTCCTAACGTACGTTGCCTTCCGACCCACAGAAATCCGTCATGCCTAGGCCAACACATTCCGCAACTCCCCCATTCCCTGGGTCGAGGGCACATTGCTCCTCCAATGGAAGGCAATCACACGTGCATTCACCGGTCTCAGGTAGTCGAAACTGTTGAAAAGAAGCAAAAGAATGCAAGAACGTCCCTTCAATTACGATATGCTTCCTCATCTGCCAATCAAGTGCAAAATATCGCGCGCTAGGACTCACGGCTCCAAATACACAAGCATTCTCAGTTGAATACGTCTGAGCGAGCTTGCACAATCCAGTAACGGGATCAACGCACTCGTCAACACCACAAGAGCAAATGCATTCAGTTGCATTGGGTCCAACTTCCTGTTCCCCGCCAACAAGTAGAAAACCAATTAAATGTGAGCAAGCCGGGTTGCCTTCATCTCCCGCAAACCACATACAACTTGATACAAAACTCACGGCTCCAGACGGGCAGTTTGCGGTTGCAAAGTCAACTATATTCACGCAGCGCTGAATAGACGAATCGCGACACTCTCCAGGATTGATGCAACTGCACTCGCAAGACTCCGACGGAACTCCAACCTAAAGCGCGAAAGGACGTGATCACAAAGGGATTCGGCAATGATTCAGATTGACAATTTCCGAAAAAAAAGTCAGCCGTTGTCCGATCGGAGGCAAATGCAGATGAGATACAGGTTACGTACGCATGACGTCCCCGGAATAACAAAGTCGCCTGCGCTGTGGCAGTTCCCGTTGATAAGGCACTCGGAATTTGGGCAACAGTCGCACTTCCCGGTGCTCGGCCTTCGAAAAACCTACGGAACAGATTTTACAAAGGCATCGCCTCTGTTCAGCTAAACAACGACTGAGTAATCCGCAGTTTCACCCGAGTTTTCTAACGTACGTTGCCCTCTGAACCACAGAAATCGTTCATGGCTATGTCAACGCATTCCGCACCACCACCGTTCACTGGTTCAAGGGTGCATTTTTCCTCTACTGGAAGGCAATCACATGCGCATTCGCCGGTCTCAGGTACTAGGAACTGTTGAAAAGAAGCGAAAGCAGGGAAGAACGGCCAATCAGTTACGATGCGCGTCTCCTGCGGAACTTGGATCGAACCCGACCAAGTTTTAAATTGCTTGATAACATCCTTGGGAACAGGAACAGCGGAGTAGTCCAAGCGAAAAACAGGTACGAGCCTTCTAGAGAGAGGGAAACACTCACCGCAGAACCAAGGGGACAGTTTTCGGTTCCAAATTCTGAGATCGTTTTGCATCTCTTAACTCCGGATGCGTCGGTCGTCGAACAGTTGGGCGTGGTACAGCACTCGCAAACACCGTCATCTCTCACGGTAGTGTTTCCGTCCTAGCAAGTCAGAATAACCCCAACAACAGACGTTTCAGTGCATGCGAGGCACACGCACGCAATAACAAATACTTCAATTCTTAGAAAAGGTGATCAAACTTACGCAGCCAGTAACTAACGATTGATCTAGACAGACGCTCGAGTTCTCTGGGTCAATGCAACTGACCAAGGAGTCACAGCAGGCGCAGCTACCATCTTCCGCGATGTAGACCTATTGGAGTGGATTTAGATGCGCAATATTCAGTTCAGCACCGTGCCTTCCCGCCTTGGAACACGAAGAAGGGAAAGTAAGTAAAATGAGGACAACGCTCACAGCAGACGTAGGGGCACAATCAGAATAATCTGCCTTCGCAATACACCTAGGTACTCCTATTTCATCCGTGATCCTGCAGCTGTCCGGTGGGTTACAGCACTCGCAAAACCCTTCACTGTCTATACCAGCACTCTAATAGGACAAAACGACAATCTCTTTTCCGTCAGTAGCTAGTAGATAGGGCCACACGGATTCCTTTCCTCGACATAGGGCCATCGAGCTTACGCATCCTTTTTCACTTTCAAAAAACGATCTCGCTGCACAGAGGTTTTTTTCGGGTGGTCTAATGTCGGGTGGCAAGAAGCACGCAACGACTAAGCCACAACAGGCGCACCTGTAAAGCGGGGGAAGGGTTGTATACGGCTGCGAGGAGGTTCGAAAACATGCACCATTTAGCTACTGCATTCTGTTTCCAAATCAGATAAGGGTGAAAACAAATGCGAGCAGTTGCTCACCGCCATATCGGGTCCATCGCACGTTTCAGCGTGCGGAGTACATATAGTCGGTGGTCCGTTCGTAGGCGTAAATAAGCAATTCGGTCCTTGTACGTCACAGCATTCGCATACGCTACTACTTCCCACCACGGCGCTCTAGAGCAAAAAACCAAAAACGTAGCAGCTTCTTTCTTTCAGCAGCATGACGGCTGTCATAGGCAGGCAAGTCCTTGCCAGCGTATGCATAAACTTACATCTAGACATCCACCCTCATCCCCATAGTCTGATGTAGACATACACCGGCTCAGGTCATCTGGGTCGAAACACTCATTTTCCGAGGCAAGGCAACAGGCACAGTTGTAGGATGTGTTGATATAGCCCTTTGGGTATAGCGGAGAATACACTCTTTAAGCGATGGAGCGAGATTCCGAGAAAAGCTGATATTCTCACCTCGGAGGTTTCAGCACATGTCGAGCTCCCGAAAGCTTCCGGGGAAAGACATTCTCCTCCAGACGCGCACAAGCCTGTGACGCAGCAGCTCTTTAGCATTTGGCATACTGTGATGTTGGGACCAGTGGCTTGCCTAATCACGCAGGCGCCATCTGGACCCGGATCCATTGGTTTCATCTCCGCCCTGATAGTGGTTGAATCTGGTCCTTCGATGATGGCATGGGCGATGATTGATAGAGACGGGACGTCACAGCACCCAAGCTCATTTGCTTGTATATCATTGGCGCAGAAGATAATGGACAGCTTTCGCACCTCAGTGTCCGCAGCAAGGCCCCTATTCGCCAAGTAATTGGTCTTGTTCTTCCGCTTTGGGTAATTCACTGGTATCGGAATGAGAGACTCCTCGGCGAAGATCCCCGCCCGTACCGATACCAGGTCAGCATCGTTCGACAAGAAGGTAATCCTCACACAGTTTTCCCCATCCCTCTCTTTGTTTCGAACCCGAACCTGACCAACAACTTCTCCATTGTACACGAGGTCTCGGTTAAAGCCCTCCACGAACTCCAGCGCTATGGTGGTGTCAACGTCCGCGCAGGTGTTCGGACCGAACTGTGCCGCAACGAAGGCAGCAAACAGCGGCAACACGAGGATACTGAACACCAACCTCATTGCTGATCAGAACTCTCACAAGACAAGTTCCCACTTCCACCTCAACCCTCGCCCCAACCAAGCAAAAAGATCATACCAAAAACGGCAAAAAAATCCAAAAGCTTCTCGTTCGGCTTCCTCCCACAACCCCTGCACACCAAAATGGTCGACACCTCTCTCCTCACACACCTCGTCTACCGTTTGCGTGGTTTATATAGACGAGAACAAACGGGCAGAAGTGTGTGACCAAATCAAACTCCACGGTTTTCGCTCGTTTATTTCTTTCCTGTTGGCGGGTCGTTCAGGTTGTCAATTTCTTACCCACCTCTCCTACCCCAGCCCCTGCACACCAAAATGGTCGCCGCGCTCTGCGGGGTGGGGGAACCCTCAAACTAAATATCTTGCAACTGGTCTTTTGATTAATAGACACCCTTAACCGGAGCTAACAGAGAGAAATTTCTCTCCAACTTCCCCGCTTCCAAGCAAGGGGATGAACCATATCGGACACAATACCTTTTCCTTTTTGGGGGTGGTGTACTTGACAACAACTCCCCATTCCTCTCCCGAAAGATTCGAGACCGGAAAAACGTTTTTTAGGAAAAATATAGACGACTTCTAGTGTACCCAGTTCTCTGGCGTTCAGCTTAAGGCTATGTTAGTAAACTACCACTTCTCGATTGGAGGCTTTCCAAATCCTTCCTCAGCAACTCTATATCGAGCAATTGTCTTCTAGGAGAGATCCCTGCAGAGTTTACCTTCTTATCATCTCCCTTGGGAAGAAAAAATGTCCTCTTTGAAAAAGGTTTGGAATGCTAAAAAAGCTGAACAAGTCACTATTGCAACCTTTGTTCGCATCATCTAGCCCGAGGAAAAGATGGTTTGGAAAGGGGGAGAGTGCGATGATGTGAAAACCTTTGATAGGAACTTGCGAGCTCACATCCAACCCGATGAGGAAGGCCAGCAATCAGATCGCCATACTGATTCTCTGAGTGGCAAAGCAGACAAGCTACACCACCACCCCCTCAAAAAAAAAACAACAGCATTTTTGTGTTTTTTTTGCAAGGTTCTCCAAAATCTTGTTGCTAATCTGTGTCTTGTCTTATATTTTGCCAATCTGTTTCAACCCCGAAAGAAAATGAGGAATCGAAGTTGAATATCAAAAAAATGGAGTGGAGGGGGCGGAGGCGGTTGGGGGGGAGAGATTGGAAGGGAGAGTGCTTTTGCGGCTGTGGAATGAAGTTTGTCTTTTTTTTTTTTTCCGAGGGGAGGAGGAAAAGAGCAGATTTACTGGCGTTCTCCTGTTTGCTCTTGACTCGTCCCCTGGGCTGTGTGGAGAGGGGAGAGCACCTCCGTCCTCTAACCGGCTGGCCTGTCTCTATGATCGAAGTACCTCATTCAAGGCTAAGGGGGGGAGGGGGCGGGGGTTACTGCTACTCGCATCGTATTTGGTTGAAAATTTTCTTGGCTCTCTTCTCCTGAAGAGATTTGCTTTCATATCTTAACTACTCGGCCGTCGATTGCCCTGAGCAGAAGGGAGGAGTACGCGCCTTTGTTTCTGTGAAAGGGGTACCCCATAGCATCTGACTCCTCTTTTCTTCTAATTCTTTCACATCCGTGTGGTGGGGTGCTGGGTTGCATCCACCTCGTCCGTCTTGTTGAGGGTCTCGAGCTTCTCGGGCTTCTCCGGTTTACAAGAAATTTACAAGACAAGACGCTTCGAGAGCGTCTTGTCTTGTGGAGGCCTTCATCGAGGTCCTTGCATAGGCTGTTCCAGTTTACGTTCTTGTCTTTATGCGCATAGTACATGAACTCGCTGTACTCTGCGAAACAGTCATATAAGGTGGGCCATGTATTCCCCAGGCATTCGTGCTTCGACTCTTAGCTCATCGCCTGGTACCCCCCCCCTCTGGTCATTTATAGTGCTTTGGTTTATGGATTCCGTAGGTTCTCGTTGGCTTCGGGAATTGTTCCGCGACCGCCCTGACCGTCTGTCCTCGTTATTTACCCGTTTAAGTTTCTTGCTGTGGCGTATGAACGCTGCTTTGATGTTGGATGCGCGCGATCATCGCCGCTTCGGCTTTCTTTTCCCCTCGGGGACTTTCTTTCAGCCTCCGATCAAACCGATTCATTCAATAGAAGGTGCTGATGTTCGATTGACGACGAAGGTGACGTCTTTCGAACAATAGATTTGTACCCTATGTTGTATTTTAGGACGTCTTATCGAAATTATTTTCCCAAGACAATCAATAAATAAGCAATATTTCTAAAACTAAGGACAATTGGCGTAAACATAATCAAAATAGTGGACGTAGACCCAAAAAATATCCGAGAAAATTGAGAAATCTCCTCCTCAGTCAACATATCACAATATTGATTGCAATTCATGGACACGTGGTCATGATCTGTTCTCACCAAAAAAATCCGCACCCTTTTTGTTTTTGTTTTTTCATGTCTCCAACCAAAAACTGCGACATGTTTTAGGAAAACTCCGTATTAGTAGGATTGTTCTAATAAATCTTATATTGGCTATTTTTATTAGACGCGTCCGATTTAAAACAGACGTACATCGTATTTAATAAACGAAGAAAACGTCCAGTAAGTTGTATGTTAATATTTAAAAAACCTGTCCGTTAAAGGGTTCACCTTGTGATACATATTTTGAGTATTTTTGGCCCATATATGCGAGGTGATTTTCGTTTATTCAATAGTATGCCTACTAACTAGTATACTAGAATATTTTATCAGAGAAAACTTGACTTACCTAGTTTTAGACCTGATGGAATGGGACTCTAAAGCAATGTTAAGGAGGGAATCGGGCAGTAGGATGTGGCAGTTTGGTAATGGATGGGAGCCGGATGATACGTTGGTACGCATCAAGGACGATAACAGAGAGAGTACAAGTGCTTAGGCGGTTTAGGAGCTTCTAGAGATTCTGGGCTCAGCTCCTGCTGTCTTGTGAGCTGTGGGAGTGGAATGCGAGTTGGTTGTGTTGTTTGGTTTTGGTCTGTTGAAAAATGGGGCTGGAGGCGGGCGGTGATGAGGTATCGGGAGGAGAATACTTCTTGGAATGCCCTAAGCTAAATGCTCCTGAACACTATCTATATTGGCGATCGCAAGTGAAGGATCGACTGTTCTTGGCGCATTTGAGAGACGCCGTCTTCCCGACGCCGGAGGTTACTGTATCTCCTGCGACGAAGGAGACTGCGGCATCCTGTCTACGAGTAACTCTTGGGCCAAGCTGGCACCGTCGCTGGAGATGATGAGAAGGACCCGACTGTAATCTGGAAGAAGCTGGAGTATTTCTTCTTTGAAAAGGATGACTTTGCGAAAATGCAGTTCGAAAAGGAGTTAGGAAATTTAAGGCTAGGGTGGAATCAACCCCTAGGGGAGGTGATCGTGTTGGTGAATGAGCTTCATTACCGAATATCGGCAATCCGAGGTTTTGATTACACCCCCCGTGAAAATTTATATCACGTCCAACATGTACTGCAGAATCGGCCTGTGTACGATCCTGCATTCAAGTCCTTACGTTTCTACGAACCGGTGGTGTTAACATGGGGCATCATCGTGGAAACCCTCCGGCATGTGACTGCTTTCGATACTGTGCGTAGACAACAAGGTAGAGCTGGGGGATTCCGGTGATGTGATGGTTGTGGCAAGACTGATCACACTAACCGGGAATACTGGGCGGGTAGGAAGTGTTGTCGCTGTAGAGATAGGTCATGGAAAGGCACGACGTCCGAACCGCAAGTAGAGTATGGGGAGCTCTGTTAGACATACATTAGACCGCTTCAGGAGACAACTACTTCTCGAGGGGAGATTTACAGGCAGGAAGATGTAAGCCACCGTGGGTGGCAAGATGGAAGAGCGGATGAAGCAAACAGATGACGATGTAAATCCCACGGATATTCTGATCGGTAGTGGAGCGTGAATAAGGTCGTTTTGCCGGAGCTGAAGAAGGCATCCTCCAGGGGAGTTAATCCTGGTAAATAAGTTGGCCGCTGCGCCCCTCTCGTCCGCGGATACCGAGCCTGCAGTCCGTGTCTGTCAATACGCGACTCACAGCGGCGTATTAGTCAACAAACTAGACCGCTCATCTGGGCGTCGCTTACCCAGCTCTTAGAACCAGCACAGTTATTGTCGTACTAGCACACAGGTAGATTAACCGCTGATCTAGGGCTTTCTGTCTTGTTGGGACGTTATTTTGAGAGTTGGAACATAGGTATAGAAGGTCAAGCGGGCATAGAAATATCCCATCAGAAGTGCGGACTTGCCTCCCTGGCCGGTGAAGGCGTAAAGCATGCTTGGGCAAGGCACTGCTGTCGCGTTGCTTACTAAAAAACGCGCTTAGATGCTTTCCATTTGCTAATGAGGTAGTTCTTTAGGGACGACCTTGCACAGTACGATTTTTATTGACAGTCGTGCGGGTAGGTGCTAGCTACTCGAAGTTTGGTGGGACACGTGTTCGTCAACAACACCGTTTCTGTCGGCACAGGTTCACCATCGGTATGATTGATACTCAATATGGCTTTGGAGGCGTTGATGGCCATCGTTATTCCACTGCTATGCTCCCCGTCGACGGCGTCGTGATATTCAGCCCACTCCCACTCGACTCGGATTGTTTCTGGGAGCTTCGTTTGGTCTTCGGTAATGTACTTGATGCTGATCCTGCATGCCTTGGTTCGGGTCCCATCCTTCGTGACATACTCCTCCAAGCGCTCCGCTGATACCGAGTAGGAAGAACACTTCAACCCTTTGCCGCGCAGGTTTCGGCTATGACGAGTGGCTGGCGTTGACTTTTCGATGGTCGAGGAACACATGACCGGATCGGGCTGATTAGAGATCGGCGCTATGTAGAAATCCGTTGCTGGCACGTAGTATCCCGTGTAGTACACTCGAACGTTGTCCACCTTCTCAAGGAGGCCAATGTCTGTTGCAACCCTATAGTGGCTAAAAGGGCTTACTCTCAGGTACGTCTTTGAGCTGCCGAGATCTGCCTTCTGCGAGATGTTCGTAGAGCTCATCCAGCTGCGGACCTTCTCGTACTCATCTGGAGGAGCCACACCGTGGTAGATGAACCGTAGGTTGCGGTCCGCGTGCGTGAACTTCTTCGTGCTGTAGGGATGCGTTGAGTCCTTTCCGCTTTTGTAAGCTGGGTTCTCCATCGCTCGAACGACCCCGGAAGTAGCCTGATGTATGATGTCAACTCGTTTGCTTGAGTTACCTGGTGCACCATCCAAAACGACGTAAATGCTGTCCATGCTGACCAGCGGGAAGAACTGCTCGCTATTTTCGCCTGGTCCCCGGTTGAAGATCGGCTCCGTGGGATCCAGACAGAAGTTGATGATGCCAGTCGTCTTGAACTCCTGCCATCGATCAGCGCCCACGGTCTCCTCGTTCAACTCTAGCGGGCCCCAGTAGGACAACCAGTGCACCAGTTGCTTGTCCGTGTAGGTGCTCGTGTGCCACTGTGACAGTGAATTCTTCAGCTGCAACAAGGCGTCCGCTGCGCACTTGAAGAACATGCTACCCGAGTCCTTGAGAATGGATGTCTCCCACCGGCAGTTTGCAAAAGCCAACGAGGACAAGGTCCCCTCTTTCGCCGCTCCCATCATGAGGTAGCTCCGTGCGTTGAGGATGAGACCGAGCTTCTTCGAGAATTCGTCAACCATCATGTTGTATGTCTCCTGGTGCACGTTGACTACAGCGATCGATGCAGGGTTGACGACGTTCTGTTGAAGCTGAGTGAGTGTGGTCTGTGCGACCTGCTCCAGGTACAGCTTCTTCGCAGTGACTCGGTCAAAGTACACCTTAATTGCCGTGTACACTGCAAGCAGGTCGTTGCGTTGCGTGACCCACATCTGGAGCGTATCAAAGTTGCGGAAAAAGTTTTGCGCCTGTCCCGTGCAGGCAGATTTCATGCTGTTGACCTTGTTAGTAATCTCAGACTTGGCCATGTCGATCTTTGCTTTCTTGTAGTCATCCTGCGCCTTTGCCATTTTCTCGTAGATACCCTGTGCATCTTCGTAGTTCTTTGCGCGGTATACGCCCGACAAAGCGTTCTGCAGTTCTCCGGTGTAATCGTCCAGAGAACTCTGATCTCCACTGATGAGCTTCATGCTCGACTCGTACGGCGCCCAGTTCGCGGATTGCCCTGGCCCAGGAATAATCTTTTCAAGGCTGTTGATCAATCCCGGAATTAACGCGAACTTGTACCCCGATGCTGCCTCGATTCCTTTGAACCAGCCTTCACCGCTGGCTACTACTTGGGAGGCCTTGCCGATGAGCTTAGTCGCTCCAAACCCGAAGTCAGCCACGGTCGTGAAGAAAGAGATGAACTCCATCGCGGTCTTGAACTTGAGGATCGCTTTAGCTTTCTCCCAGCACGCGTCCAACTCGAGTTCATCATCTCCGAGCCTCATCTGGACCAGATGAATATTGAGAGCGACAGCATCCAACGTCTTGTTCATCTGCTGCATCGTTGTGAGGAGCTCGTTCTGCAGTTTTGTCTGAGCCTGAACACCCACTAGAGAGCTCTTAGTAGCTTCGGCGAGAATCTTTTCAGACGTCTGGGTATCATTGACGTTCTTTGCGTATTCATCATAGTAACCCTCCACCTCTTGGGCGAGTACTCGAAAGCTGTCCAAGTCATCGAGCTGTGACTCGAAGCTCTTGGTCGATACTTCGCCGAGAGATGAGCCGCTAGGTGCGCTCACCCTGTTGATGCTGTTGATCAAAGTCCTGGCCTTGTTCACGTAAGAGGAGAACACCTTCTTTTCCCCGGCATCGGAGATTCTATTGGCGTTCAACTGGGCATTGTGCATTATATCGCTCACAGATTGGAGTATTAGGTTGTACGTGTTCTGAGCCGCTTCATCGTCGTCCGTGAAGGCCAGCGAGTTTAGCATGTTCTCGGAAAGTTCGAGCCCGAAACCAAGGTACTCCGCTGGCTCAGGGAAGTGCAAGTCGGCCCATTGCTGCGGTTTTTCGAATTTGTTCTGATCTTCCGGATGTCCCTGAGCGTTGGTCGTCGCTCGTACGAACATGGGCCTGACGTAGCCGCTCGCGGTTCCGTTGGTCCCTGGGGGACCTTGCACTCCTCCCACACCAACGGCCTTGACAGAGTACATGCCCTTGTACTCGACAAGGAAAAAAGAGTCCTTTTTATAGGTCGTGCACAGCGCGTTGGGGTTGTTCACACCACCACCTCCACCATCACCTCCAGGTCCCCCTGAACCCGGCTTTCCGTAGCTCGACGACGATTCCAGTAATTTGTACGCTTCCTCGTTACTTATCAGCCTCTCACCCGCTCCACTCACAGAATTTGAATACACAGATACCCATCCGGGGTGGGCACCATTGCCACCTGGTCCACCGGGACCTCCTGGGCCCCCAGATCCCCCCTCACCGGCCTGGTACTTTGCACATCTGGTATAGCCTTGAAAAGGCCTAGCATCACAGTCCTTGCAGCATTGTGGATCGTTCGATGAACCACTAGCTGTTCTGTGGAAACTACAGCTCACTCCGTCCGATCCCTTTCCTCCCTGCTGTCCCGGACCCCCTTTTCCACCCGGTGTCCCAGGGCTTCCGTCGTTGAGGAACAACATCCTGTGCGCCCCCCCATGCAGCGAGGTCAGGTTGAGGTGTTTTGATATGAAGATGGCGTTCCCACCAGGCCATCCATCCTTTCCGGGCAATCCGGGAGCTCCCGTTCCACCAGTAATTCCCTGCTGTCCCAGGAAACGGGGTCTAGGCCCGGGAGACGGGGCTTGGGGCGGAACTAATGGGGGGTCGGCTTCACGTGGGGGCCCTCTCATGTCCAGAGAGAACGACCCGTCCGTCTGAACGTCGATGATCGAGGCAAAAACGTATAGACTGGAACCTCGAATGTTCGCGCTCACTCCAGCCTTTCCCTTTATCATAACGTAGAATCCATAGATTTGCACCGTCGTGTTAGTTCCCAGCAGCATCGTGGTGTCCGTGTCATTCTTGGAGAAGTCGAGGATGTAAAAGTACGGCGCGTAGATTGTCAATGTATTATGCGAATCCTTAGTGACCACCGAAGACTTCACGTCGACTGCCATATTGCAGATCTCACTAGACAGTCCCCAACCCTCGCATGCATCGGTCGGAGACGTACTTGCAGCGACCCCTGGGTGCATAGAAATCCACAACACCATAGCACCACAGACAACAGCCCGCAACATCTTCAAACGTATCATTTTCTCAAATTTATTAATCTCGTCTTTAGCAATAGTATATTTTTAAAAGTACTCTTCCATGTGCTGCCCTCAAGGCTCCTGAATCGGTCCCAATGCCCTGCATCGAGCCGCGACTCGCCTTATACCAATACTCTTTGCGTCCAACTCTACACTAAACTGCTTTTTGTCAGTCAACCGCAGAGCTCAGACGTGGGCGAACCTGATTGAAGTTCACTACGAAAGCATCCTTCGCCGTGGAAAGAGTATCGAATTACTCCTCCACAGCATGAATGGAAATACTCTCGCTGACTTGCTTGTGTCCAGCCCGTGGGGTGTTACCGAACTTCGGTTAGTTCTATTTTTAGAAACATCGATTTTTTTATGGTTCTGAACGACCCGTCCAGGGATGAGAATTTGGTTTTTTCGACTTTATCGCAAGGGTAATACGACGTAGAAGTAATCCTGGTTTAAATTTGGGAGACCAGGAAGAGTAGACACAGAGAGATGAAGTTGTCCGGGTGTTGGACGAAGAAATTGAAGAAAAACCAAAGGACTGTGGTCTTCAGAAACGCGGAGTTGGTAGCGAGTGGTTTAGAGAGAAGTTAGGTTATGACATTTTTGGAAACACTCCATTGTGATCCTCGCTGAGCCTTTCGAGATAGATGAACTACTCGCTTTGGAGAAATCGCTGCTGGTGGAGGCGGAAGAAACTGTATAGCGGATTCTGGAATGTGTATAGGTGAAGCGCTAGATTCAGTCGTGCTAGATTCAGTAGATTCCGTGATATATTCAGCAGGTTCGAGATGGATTACCGGATACCTTACAGTGATTAAGCGATCCGGTAATCCTCCATGTCCCTTTTTACCTGACATGGAAGACGTGTGTCAGCCTCCCCACCTCGGTTTCTGAATATTCACAAAAACACATGAACTGTTCATCGACGGCAGCAGAGCAAAATGCATTCTCCGTGAGGGAACAGTTTTCTCGATCGGTTGATTTCCGGAGCGCTGTTAACTCATTCATTCATGCAAGGTAGCTGCCAGCAATAGGGTTTCGCAGCTTCCCATGCCTTCCCATGAGCCAGGCCTGCGGTTTATAGTAAGTACGTTGTTAGACTCGAGAACTCAGCATACATTTGTACATGGGATTCAAGAACAGAGTCATTTCCAACGTGAACAAGCGAGGTGAATGTGTACAAGGCAACTAGGCATGGGCTGACCAGCGAGGACAGCCATACAGAAACGGGCACGCGGAATATTATCAAGACGTTCGAGACTCCTAGTTGTGTGAATAACACGTTCCTGGTTGTTTCGTTGCTGTTCCTCCATAGTATTAGCGTATGCTTGGCTAGTTTTCCCATGGCGTGATTCTCAGTTGGCTGTGGCCCACTCAACCCCAACATCACCAGTGGTTCATTGCACTGAAAGTATCCCCTGTTCGCATATGATCACCAAATTCTCTTCCTAACGAATATTTCTTGAGTACAACGACCTGCTTAGGCGCCACGAGTATTTTCACAAAGCAAGACATGCGTAAAGACTAGCAGGGTTTCACTCATCGAGACAGAATAGCTTTTGTGCGAAATATATTTCAATTCCTCTCCGACCCATCGCGTCTTACGGAACTGAAAGGTTGGCCTCCATCGCTAAGCGGACACTCCATAGATGCCGTCTCGATCCGAACAACACCGTGACCCTTCCTTTGTTTCTCCCAGCACTTGTTCTGCTTCGTTTCTCCGTGTCAGGCTACCTAATTCGGAACTAGATTCTCAAACATTCAGTTCGTAAATTAAGGGACGAGAAGTTCTGCTAAAAATAACATCAGCGTGCTCGGGGGAACGATTATTCATATTTAAGAGCTAATTATCTTATATTAGGACTCAAAAAAATAGGGCGAGCATGTTCCATTATCAAAATATAATATTAATATGAACATCTTGGAGATTTTAACATGTCTAATTCTGGTTAGGTTTGTGTGGAAATATTCATTATTGATCCTAAAAATAACATATTGTTTGAGGGTGCCGATCTTTTGGGGATAAAGCTAAAGCTCTAGTTTTTGAAAATAAATTGCTAATAGTAGGCCAGCTTGTTTGTGAACGAAAAACAATATAACCAAAATATATCGTTTCCACATGGAAGGATTCTAATTCTGGATGCCTTCCATTCTGCAGATGAAGCATGTACTTTTTGTCTACGAAAGAGCTCGGGTGCGAAGCAGGTACTTTTGTGAACGCGATCAACGACCGTGGTACTGCGGTCTATAAGACCATCATGCTCGAGAGTTGGGGACTCAAAATCGCTGGTCTCTGGTTCTCCCTAGAGCCTCAGGGCCTTGCCGGCAAGCCCTGGCTCAGAATTGAGCACTGGCCACGGCTTCACTTCTCGTACCTTCACTCGACGCTACTCCATCACTCGCTCTCCAGTCCCTGAGCCTGAGCAGGACAAATTCCATGGAAAACAATCCCAGGTTCGGATTGGTATACATTTTCAAGACAAGAAGTATGCTTTGTGAATGGTTCAAGGCCTTCTCCAAGGAGACAACGCCACCTGACACTGTTTAGTACAACACCTACCAAGCCGATGAAGGGAGGAAAAAGTCCATGCCCGAAATTCTACATTTCTGGTTTACTTAGAGGCTCTTCGAGCGGAATCGAAACTCGTTCATCAACCTACCTAGAAACTCCAATCAAGCGTGAGAAGGGATGCTTTTGGACCTCAGGACGGAAATTCACGATTCCATAGTTGGAAGTGGAGTGCGCTGATACAGAGATCACGGAGATGAATCGTTAGTGGTAAGGAGGAGCTTTCCCAGCTGCGCAAACGAAATACTGGTGCTGATATATTCCCTGATCTGCTGGTGCTCGTTCCTCAGGACAGTTCAATTTAGGATTGGATTCACAAGTATTCCTGAGCTAGATATCTCTGCCGTGACATGGACAAAGTGGTTGTTGAGCAGGGCTAATACGTTGAGTTCTGATGATGGTTGACGACTACTATTGGTTTAGAGTCAGGATAATTAGGGCAAGGTTAGACGTCACGAAGCAAGCCGGGGTCCCCAGACGAAGGATGTCCAGCTTAGGCGTCGATCTTCATATGGGCAAAGAGCCACCAGCGTTAATCCCGCTCTGGACAACTTGATAAGCCGTGATAACGTTTCACGTATTCGAAACGTTACCCGAGGAAGACCTGGAGACAAGTTCATTTCGTCGCACTCGCCGGTAGAAATGTGAGAGGAGTCTCGCTGGACGTGCTAGACCGGAACCTAAATTTTGGGGCTAGCCAACCTGAGCCAAATAAGCTCACAAGCCAACCTGAGCATATAGGTTCAGATCGCGATGCCACTGCATGTATCTCTCCAACCAGTGAAACTCAAGGGGATTGACAGTTGGAAATCTTTCCACAGCCCGGAGGTGCAGCTTTCAGGGCAAATGCTCAACTAAGGGAGACCCGAAGGAAACGAGAGGAATCATGCGCCAACAGCCGCCTGAGCTGGAGGTCAAGGCCATTGGCTAGCGGATCAGCATACCCGCTTTCCACCTCAATCAATAGACTTCCTTTGCACGGAAGTATATATAATACTGCGAAACTGAGCGAACAATCCTCCCACTCCGCCCCAAAACTATTGTTCGCGGTGGTGCGTCAGCCACGATGTTGTTCCTCTGTGGCAGTTGGTCAATAGAAAAAGCACCGGTTATTCACTAGAGAGTGGTCTGGCTCCAAATAAACTCTGGCTCAGATAAACCGAACGGCTGATAACTCTCAAAACATAGAGCTGACGTAGCCCACAATATCCTACTCCACTCTTCAGCTAACTTCCAATCCACCGTGCCCGAGCACCAAGTGTCGCACAGGAATTCGCTGCTCGGACGACAGAACTAAGCAGTCCCAAATTAGGTATCTTTACATAAAATAGACCAGGCTGGTTCAATCTATACATTTTGATAAACTTAATGACTCTAAAAAGGAGTAGCTGATCAAATCTAGATGATTAACCACCAAATATGACCAAATCTTTGTATCCAAACATTTCTAGCCTCAGTAAATGAAAGAACGATATTCACGAACCGTTTGGTGTATTTATTTACAAACTACATCTTTATCCTCCAGCCGTAAAATATTTTGTTACGCGGCTGAAAATATTTGTTTTGTAGAACATTATTCCTCCTTTAACAGCGCAGATGACAACGTCCCAATTAACGACGGTAGTTTGGAATTCAGGTACTATGAACCCCCCCTGAGTACAACGTCAAGACGAAATACACTGCGACATACATCAAGGATCGAACGGTCGCAGATCAGTCTAGATTAATCATAGAATTTACGTCGTGCATTGTTTAATCGTGAGTCTAACGTCTACGGTATATCTTAGACGTCGAGTAGCAAAGGAGATATATATACTGTATAGGGTGCTGTGCAATGGGCATGAATTAGGAGAGGAAGAAGTAGAAGCAAGACCAGACGAAAGCAAGCGAGAATTCAATAAGTGAATCTTAACCCCTGAGAGGGGTGTCGATGAGTGAACTCGCGATGAGTGAACTCAGTTTGTACACGCGCGATAGTAAAAGGGCTTACCGCCAGGCTCGCGACAGTCTTAGTCGGGAGGTGTTCCTGCGACTTAAGGAAACGAAGGATGGAAAGACTGACCACCACTTCTTCAAGGTGGTGGGCGCTATGTGTGGGTTGCCGGAGGCCGCTAGCCTCTGGTACAACACATAGCGTGTCATCGACGTGTAGTACTACCATACCGTGGAGATGCTTGTCACGCAAGAGAAACAGATACGGATCTATCGAGGTCCTCTTCAGTCGCAAGACCTTTGATAGATGCGTAGAGTACGTGTTGTACCAGAGGCTAGCGACCTCCGGCAACCCATACATAGCGCCCACCACCTTGAAAAAGTGGTGGTCAGTCTTTCCATCCTTCGTTTCCGTAAGTCGCAGGAACACCTCCCGACTAAGACTGTCGCGAGCCTGGTGGCAAGCCCTTTTATTATCGCGCGTGTCCAAACTGAGTTCACTCATCGCGGCGATGGCGGTCAGCACGCGAACATTAACGATATTGACTGCGGGGCTGTAAGTAACCAGCGAGGCACGTTCCTTGTCGTGATTATCAACACAGTTTGGTATCTGAACTTACGCGCGAAAACTATGCTCATATTCGAGGCCAGCTGATGTGGTTGGCTTTAAAGACGAGACCAGACATCATATTCAGCGTGGTAACGCTACCTCATGAATTTGATGCAGTGAGGGTAACCAAGGAGCACACGCAGAGGCTCCAGGCAGTGTTGCGGAAAAGGAACCAATCTGCAATTTCCCTCAGATTCAGCAAACTGAATATGGCAAAGCTGAGATTGGTGGTTTTCTCGGACGCTTCGTTCCCAGCGGCGCTGAGCCAACATCACACATTGGCTATTTGATATTTGTGATGGATGACTCGAAGAACGCAAGCTTGATGTCGTGGCGTTCGCACAAAGCACGCAGAGTAACACGCTCTGTTCTGGGTGCTGAAGTTTTGGCTTTTGTTGAGGCTGTTGATGAGGCGTTTATATTGCGCCACTTAATCAACGATCTTATTGGACTGACAGTACCGATCGAAATGTACACGGACTCCCAGTCAATCTTCGCTACGGTAATGAAAGCCAACGTTCCACAGGAGAAGCGGCTGGTCATTGATCTGGCTAGTATTAGAGAGAGTTACAGGAACGGAATCATTAAGCGAATTGGTTTCGTTTCAAGCAAACAGAATCTTGCAGACGCCTTGACCAAGGACGTCAAGTCAGAGCGTTTGCAAGACTATTTGGCCACAGGAGTTCTTTCCTTCGATGTCAACGAATAACTCGACAGTGCAGTTCCGTTGGGTGGTCATGGTCAATGATAGGAACAATCAGCTGTTTTTTTTAAAAAAAGAAGAGCGAATGTCGAAATTCAGGTACTACGAACCCCCCCTGAGTACAACGTCAAGACGGAATACACTGCGACATACATCAAGGATCGAACGGTCGCAGATCAATCTAGATTAATCATAAAATTTACGTCGTGCATTGTTTAATCGTGAGTCTAACGTCTACGGTATATCTTAGACGTCGAGTAGCAAAGGATATATATATACTGTATAGGGTGCTTGCGCAATGGGCATGAATTAGGAGAGGAAGAAGTAGAAGCAAGACCAGACTAAAGCAAGCGAGAATTCAATAAGTGAATCTTAACCCCTGAGAGGGGTGTGGTACAATCCTCAGGGTTTGCTTGTTCTGGCGATGTGGATAGTGCAAAGCTATGACTTTGCGCAGGTAATAAGCGCCGATCAAATATTGCTACTATCATTCTCCTGAATTCGAAGTTGAAGCGTCAGTAATTTTCTATTAATATATATTTACTAAACAAATGTTTTTTGGTTTATAGATAAGTTGAGGTTTTATTTGTTTACTTAGATTTTTCTTCTACAAAACTTGCCGCTGATAGCCCTTGGTTTCGGGCTAATTGTGAGGCAATTGCGGTCGTTTGGTCCAGCGAATCTAAAATTTAGGTGCCTATTTAAGAATCGGTCTTATCATGTGGGCCATTAATCAATCTCAAAAAGTTAATGGTTCCACTCTTGTCTATTTTATGAGAGATAAGTGCATTTTTTGGCCCTAGCCCATTTTGTCCTTTTTGAAAGTTGAAATGTTGAGAGATGTCAAGCTGTGGACGTTTGTTTCCTAATCCTTGGTTGGTGACGGTGCTGACGATTCCCGAAGCGTTGCGATCGAGTTGTTGCAGTGACAGGAGGACGAAGTTAGAGTCCAGTTGAAACGATGTCTCTTATGATCTGAACAGGCTATAAAAGGTGAGATCTATCGCCGATTTTTAGGATGGGACCAGAAGCAGACACAAAGGACAACAAGCAAGTATACGAATACTGAGAAAACATTGTAAAAACATGAAGTTAATGATGGCGATGATTGGTGCTGCGGTGGCGGCGATGTTGGCTGTGGCGGCCGCTGATCCCGAAGAGTGCTACAACCAGCAGAGGTTCAAGTCTATCGTTCACGGTAGCGGTAGGAACGCGGGCAGTTTGGCCTTCTCGTTTGAGCACTTCAGGGGACTTCTCGGCGGTCTCAACAACGGAAACGATGTTGGACCACTCCCATCTGGACACCGTCAGATTAATTGGGATGCGGGTATTGTTCCGTTCGATTTCCCTAGAAAGTTCTTCGCCGACACAGTCGACCGTGGTATGTCCGTTTTCAGCAAGAAGAATAAGTTCGCGGTGAGCGGACCGGGACTAGATAACGTCAGTGACAGGAGGTTCTCCACGATCAACCATACCGAATCGAAGACGTTCAAGGCGTTCTCCAAGAAGCGCCTCTTCACGCCTCTGAGGGAGACGGTATTCTGGACCAAGTTCAGCGTTCCCGGAAGCAACAAAAGAGCGCTCGTTCAAGGTTTTGGTGCGGTATTCGTCGGTGTTGATCTGCCCAATACGACGAGGATGGTCGCCTACGACAAGAACGACTGCATCCTTGCTGAGGAGTACGTTGAGGCGTACTCTGGGGGAATTTCGTTCCTTGGATTCTACTTCAAGAAACCAATCATCTCCAGAGTAGCGTTCTATCTCGGAAACCAGCCGATCGACTACCCGTACTGTGGTGCGTCATGCGGTGAGGACGTGGTTGTTATGGACGATTTTCTGTACGGCGAACCCCAGGCGATCTAATCAGGAGATGTTAATTTACGCAGCTTGGATGGACTATTGTGAAGGAAATAGTTCGTCATTGGATAGATCTATTTGGATTGAAAATAAGGATCTGATTCTTTTTGCTCTGCTCTGAATAAAAATTCATCACCGAAGAGTAACACAGTCACATATTCGGAAACTCACTTGGCAACTAGTTAGTGCAACCGTACGACCTCATTTCCCATACCATAGAAGGTTTTCCACCTCAGTTCCAGTAAGTGCAACCTTACAATCTCGTTTCCCATACCATAGAAGCTTTCCAAGATCGAGTTTCCTCAGCGCAGTGCGGATGGAAAAAGGACGGAATAATTACGGTAAACTATGGGTTTCCGGTGAAAAGAGAAAAGATCTCGTCCAGGAGGAATCCTACGTACTATTCAGTGCGGTCTCGATGCCACAAACTCTTATCAAAATCTTCCAAAGTCGAGCTGACATGCCCCAACCCTCTGGTTGGGACCCTACCCGACACATTCACTCAACAGAACTGGAATTGTTTTTTTGGATCTGAAACGGGGCTAGACGATAGTGTAAATTAAAGAGAAGAAACATAGTTTAGACGCTACCCTTAAATAATTTCTCAAAAGCAAATATCTGTGACAATATTCATTCGTGGAAGATCAGATCTAGATCAATAACGTAAAACTTCCTCATTTAGGGTACCCCAATAAATGAATGAAATTCGCACGAAAGCGCATTCGTATTTGTTTACAAAATACATCCTGCTCCTAACTTTTCCAAACGGATTTTGATATTTTTTACTCAAATAGTTTAGTTTTTACGATTTATTTCGCTATATGACAGCTTACAACCAGCAAATTAACATGCGCCAATGAAATTGTGTTTGTAAACACCTTCACTCAATGAAATAACGTCAATTTTGTGTTCGAATTCGGGATCTTAGTTTGCGGTTAAGAAAGTTGTTTTAGGCAACAATCGAAGAGTGAATAGTTTAACTTTTTTGCATCTGCCGTGCTCTAGATGTTTTTCTTCTGCTAAACTTGTTGATCTTTGGCCTCGTTTTCGGGGCTAAGGTGAGGAAAATCGTGCTCGATTGATCAAGCAATATCTGAGACTTCTGTGTTGATCTAAAATTTTAGTTCATCGTAGAGGATATTAATCCATTTGCGGAATTATATTCAAGTTCCTACTTTCTATTTTATGACGTTGCAATCCTTTTTTTGGCCCTAGCCCACTTGTAGATTCTTGTTTGTTGAAATGTTGAGGAGATGTCAAGCTGTGGACGTTTGTTTCCTAATCCTTGGTTGGTGACGGTGCTGACGATTCCCGAAGCGTTGCGATCGAGTTGTTGCAGTGACAGGAGGACGAAGTTAGAGTCCAGTTGAAACGATGTCTCTTATGATCTGAACAGGCTATAAAAGGTGAGATCTATCGCCGATTTTTAGGATGGGACCAGAAGCAGACACAAAGGACAACAAGCAAGTCTACGAATACTGAGAAAACATTGTAAAAACATGAAGTTAATGATGGCGATGATTGGTGCTGCGGTGGCAGCGATGTTGGCTGTGGCGGCCGCTGATCCCGAAGAGTGCTACAACCAGCAGAGGTTCAAGTCTATCGTTCACGGTAGCGGTAGGAACGCGGGAAGTTTGGCCTTCTCGTTTGAGCACTTCAGGGGACTTCTCGGCGGTCTCAACAACGGAAACGATGTTGGACCACTCCCATCTGGACACCGTCAGATTAATTGGGATGCGGGTATTGTTCCGTTCGATTTCCCTAGAAAGTTCTTCGCCGACACAGTCGACCGTGGTATGTCCGTTTTCAGCAAGAAGAACAAGTTCGCGGTGAGCGGACCGGGACTAGATAACGTCAGTGACAGGAGGTTCTCCACGATCAACCATACCGAATCGCAGACGTTCAAGGCGTTCTCCAAGAAGCGCCTCTTCACGCCTCTGAGGGAGACGGTATTCTGGACCAAGTTCAGCGTCCCCGGAAGCAACAAAAGAGCGCTGGTTCAAGGTTTTGGTGCGGTATTCGTCGGTGTTGATCTGCCCAATACGACGAGGATGGTCGCCTACGACAAGAACGACTGTATCCTTGCTGAGGAGTACGTTGAGGCGTACTCTGGGGGAATTTCGTTCCTTGGATTCTACTTCAAGAAACCAGTCATCTCCAGAGTAGCGTTCTATCTCGGAAACCAGCCGATCGACTACCCGTACTGTGGTGCGTCATGCGGTGAGGACGTGGTTGTTATGGACGACTTCCTGTACGGCGAACCCCAGGCGATCTAATCTGGAGATGTTAGTTTACGAAACGTGGATGGACTCTTGTGAAGGAAGTAGTCTGTCATTGGATAGATCTATTTGGATTGAAAATAAGGATCTGATTCCTATTGTTTTACTGTGCATAAAAACCGAAAATTTGCAAAGCATGTATGAAGAAGCACATTTACCAACTGGATAGTGACACCGTGGCCTTATATTTCCCATACTTGATAAGGTGGTCCAGCTCGGTGCGCAGGGCCGGTTTTGACCATGAGAGCAGATGCAAAAACCGATCACCAACTTCGAAATTGCGTTGCTGTTTGTTTCTGAAGGAACTAAGAAGGTGTACGTCAGAGAAGTTGAACTCAGAAGACTTGTATTTCGAAATAAACTGGAGTGTAATAATTTTTGTCGGACCAAGACGAGGGAATTTCAGCAACTGTCTTTCGCAAAAGTCAGGGAGTACTGGCTGGAGTTGCTTGGAGGTTGTTGCTTGTTTCTGTCTAGGAGGGAGAGAAGGTGTGAGTTATATGGTTGAAGCAGAGTAGATTTTCCTTGAGAAGTTTTCGGGAACAAGACTGTGGGCTCGATTTTTGGCGCCGCAAGTGCGATGGAAAGAACGAACGCGTGCATGACGGGATGGTGCGGTAGTTGACATGAAAGAACAATTTCAATAGCGCAGGGGGCGAGTTTTTCTCGAAAATGCGGGTAATCTGGATGGGTGACACTTGGTGAGCCGCTTGCGCCCAGGAGAGCAACTTTTCAAGCGAAACGCTAGCGCCCCTAGAAACAAGGGGAATGCAGATGCATCAGACCGGAGCGCTTAGAGCTAACCATACGTTTTCTGGGCAAAAATAAATCATGCTCTCAATGCCAGAAACCTCTATCGAAACCACTTCATAGTCGAGCTGACGTGCCCCAAGCCGCTGGTTAATACCCGATCCGAGGACACGAAGAATTAGTCGCAAGGCGAGGGCAAAAATGATCTCCGCTCTAACGGACGGAGCTCTGGAGGTCGCGACGGAAAGGGGCGACGCTGTGGGAGAGATGTCGCTCGCCTTGCAGGATTGTTATTTACAGAGAAGGTCTGTAAACCTGCAACAACTGTGGAAGGGAGGTTACCGAAACAGGATTGGGCCAAATCAGCCCACCAGAGCCTTGATTGACTGGTGCGATGAGCAGTTCGCAGCCATCCGTCCCGACCTCCAGAGCTCCGTCCGTTAGAGCGGAGATCATTGTTGCCCTCGCCTTGCGACTCTCCCTGTCGCTGAGGCCCTTTGCCTCCCTTGAGCCTGGCTCTTCCAGAGCTCCCCCTAGCTCAGTGTAGTCCAGGTACATCTCCCCTTTTAGCCTCCAATGCTTGGAAAGGCGAGGTAACCCTTCTCCTTACCCAAAAAAATCGAGGGCGTGTGGACAGCCCTCACGTCTACTGTCGACCCTTTGACCTCCTCCCGCGTGGAACTCTAGTTCCTACCACTATGATCCCCACCCAAAAGATCCTATAGCGCCCAAAATTCACGAACTGATGCGATGAGACCCTGTTAACATCTCTTAACGCGGGCCGGGGCAACCCTTTCTTTACTCCACATCTGTCCAAACTACCATAGTAAGCCCAATTATAGCTTCTTCGACCCAACCTGGGACGCCGGCGTTGTTCTGCCCTTTCCTTATCGTATATCCCTGAAGCAGAATGTAATTACTCTATCCATTACTGGATCAAAGGACGGAAATTGATCCCTCAAAACAATAAACGGTCTACACAACCTCGGTGACGATATGTCTGGGTAGCAAAGCCCATCACGTCTAGATCGACAACGTAAAACATGAACTACGAGTATCCTCGCCAAATTCATGAAATTCGGACAAACCGTGACAGATTCATATTTGCAGAGAAAATGCGCTCCAACCCCTTTCAAATGGACTTTTGACACTTCTCGAAGATTTCGGTTGATATTTCAGTAAAACAGCTTACAATCAGCAACTACAATGCGGCGATTGAAATAACGTCAATTTCGAGGTCGAATTCGGGGGATTTTGTTTGTAGCTGAGAAAAATTTATTAAACAATAATTGAAATGTGAATAATTGAACTTTTGTGTTTCTGCCGGGTTCTGCATGTTTTTCTTCTGTTAAACTTGTTCCGTTTGGCTTTCTCTTTCGTAGCTTATGGTAGCATTCTGAGTGGTTTGGTCCGGCAATATCTAAGATTTCGACTCTTGGTTAGGAAATGATCTAGTCATACAAGCCAAAAGTCAAATTTTGAAAAGCAATTCAGCCTTTACTTTCTATTTTATGACGTTTGCAATACTTTTTTTGGCCCTAGCCCACTAGTAGATTCTTGTTTGTTAAAATGTTGAGATGTTAAGCTGCGGACGTTTGTTTCCTAATCCTTGGTTGGTGACGATGCTGACGATTCCCGAAGCGTTGCGATCGAGTTGTTGCAGTGACAGGAGGACGAAGTTAGAGTCCAGTTGAAACGATGTCTCTTATGATCTGAAAAGGCTATAAAAGGTGAGATCTATCGCCGATTTTTAGGATGGGACCAGAAGCAGTCACAAAGGACAACAAGCAAATATACGAATACTGAGAAAACATTGTAAAAACATGAAGTTGATGATGGCGATGATTGGTGCTGCGGTGGCAGCGATGTTGGCTGTGGCGACCGCTGATCCCGAAGAGTGCTACAACCAGCAGAACTTCAAGTCTATCGTTCACGGTAGCGGTAGGAACGCGGGCAGTTTGGCCTTCTCGTTTGAGCACTTCAGGGGACTTCTCGGCGGTCTCAACAACGGAAACGATGTTGGACCATTCCCATCTGGACACCGTCAGATTAACTGGGATGCGGGCATTGTTCCGTTCGATTTCCCGAGAAAGTTCTTCGCCGACACAGTTGACCGTGGTATGTCCGTTTTCAGTAAGAAGAATAAGTTCGCGGTGAGCGGACCGGGACTAGACAACGTCAGTGACAGGAGGTTCTCCACGATCAACCATACCGAATCGAAGACGTTCAAGGCGTTCTCCAAGAAGCGCCTCTTCACGCCTCTGAGGGAGACGGTATTCTGGACCAAGTTCAGCGTTCCCGGCAGCAACAAAAGAGCGCTCGTTCAAGGTTTTGGTGCGGTGTTCGTCGGTGTTGATCTGCCCAAGACGACGAGGATGGTTGCCTACGACGAGAACGACTGTATCCTTGCTGAGGAGTACGTTGAGGCGTACTCTGGGGGAATTTCGTTCCTTGGATTCTACTTCAAGAAACCAATCATCTCCAGAGTAGCGTTCTATCTTGGAAACCAGCCGATCGACTACCCGTACTGTGGTGCGTCATGCGGTGAGGACGTGGTTGTTATGGACGACTTCCTGTACGGCGAACCCCAGGCGATCTAATCAGGAGATGTTAATTTACGCAGCGTGGATGGACTCTTGTGAAGGAAATAGTCCGTCATTGGATAGATCTGCTTGGATTGAAAATAAGGATCTGATTCCTATTGTTTTACTGTGCATAAAAACCGAAAATTTGCAAAGCATGTATGAAGAAGCACATTTGCCAATTAAATAGTGGCACCGTGGGCTTCTTACATTTCCCATACTAGATAAGGTTTTCCACAGCAGGGTGGCTTTTTGGTCTTTCAGGGAAAGTTATGAAAACCACCTACCAACCTCAAAATTTCATTATTTTCCTGAAAGATCTAATACTTACGTATTGCCGAAATAATTGAGGGCTGTACGCCTTGGGAGTTGAATTCAACGGATCTTGTATTTTCAAAATAAGCAGCCATATAGGAATTATTGTCGGAGATGATGAAGAAGGGAAGCTGGTAACTTCCCTCCGCCGAAATTGGGGAGTACTGGAGATGGTTGGGGTTGATTTTTATTTCGGTCCAGCGGTGAGAGGAGGTGTATGTTGTAAGGCTGAAGCAGAGTGGACACGACTCCCGAAATTTTCGGCAGCATGACCGAGGGCTAGTGGTTCTGGTATCCCAAATGTTGTGGAGAGAACAGTGCGACTAGTTCAGACTCAGCTGATCAAGGCGCTCAGGCATGACTTGAACCGGGGGGCGACCATGCAAATTCAGAGAGGGGAAAATACAGAGGTTAAAAAATCAGTTGATTCAAGGCGGTACAAGGGTTTTTTTTTAACTCTGTTAGTGTTGGTGGTTTTACTCACCTCGGTTGTGGTCGTCGCTTTTGTAAACCAAAAGTTGATTACGTCCATTGTAAGTCTTGCTTTAGTATCAGACTATGCTGCTCCTAGCTCCTGTTACCAAAACGAATTTCAATGATCTTTGTACACAGGGCGTCTGATTGTTGTTGGGGTTCGGTAGCATGCTCCTCAGATCTGCAAGCTGTAGTTGGGTTTCGTTAGTAGCAGCGCATTGCAGCGGCTAACCGCGAGGATCGCGTTAAGATTGGCTTAAGTCATGAAACTTCAAAATTTGAAGTCGATGCAGATGGTACCACGAAAGGTATTCGGGACATCGATTTTTTTTTGTGGTTAAATTCAAACATCTACTGAACCCCAGTGTACTGTGGTTAAAGCCGGAATGCATGCTATTTCAGAGGAGTGGTTAAAACTGGGAAGCCTAATCAAGGTCTATTTCGATGGATCCATGTTCAAAGTCAGCATGGTAAGTTCGTGGTGCGTCGTGAGACAGCTTAGTTTTATCCTACTAATGAGTTGTTGTCGCAATAGTATTTCAATGCAGTACGAGAGGAACTGTTGACTCAGATAATTCGCTTTTGCTCCCGGCTGAAAAGCCGATGGTGCGAGGCTACCATCTGCTGGATTATGGCTGAACGCCTCTAAGCCAGAACCCAGGCTAGAAGCGACGATTTTTGCCTTCCCTGAGCGTATTTGTATACGAATAGAACTTTTTGTTCCGAAGATCATACGCGGGGTTTCAGTCGCGTGGCGCAAGAGCCGCGTCCACGAATTTCGAGGCTTTCGGGAAGACGGATCCCTTGCAGACGACTTGTATTTGGAGTTGAACCGTGTATTGTAAGCAGTGGAGTGACTTTATATGTTGCGACCTGCTGAGATTTAGCCGTTGTTCTTGCCATCTGTGGATATAGATTTTCACTTATCCACTTTCGCGATCACTGCTTCAGGGTGCTTTTTCCCTCCGCCCAACGCTTCATCAAGCGCCCAAAACCCTCGCCGACTCTTCTGCACGGTAAGTTAGCTCGAAGAACATCAACAGGCTAGGAAGCTGCACACAGGAGACAATACATAGTTCTGGGAGAGTGGTGGTTTTACTAACATAGCCTGATGCGCTACGCAAAACGTAAAAGCAAACTAGGGGCTAGGAAGAAGAGCATCTAAACTAAGCCGAGGCGACGCTGTCGCGCCTCGGCGAGCGTGTTGCTAGAATACTGCCAGATTACGATACTTAAACGGCGGAGGAGCACCAGATATTCTTCGGGATGTTCGGTAAAACACTTAAGTAGCCACTCCAAGCTAGATTTTTCCAGATGCCCAAAGGTTTCCAAAGAGTGGACTCGCCCTATCATGATTTCACCGACCTGGAGAAGCTTTCCAAACCTAAAACGTGCATCGTAGTGACAAGCACTCGGGCCCCTAAGTCTAGCGGTGAACTTTCGTAATGGCTTATGCCATATTGATCATCACCCGCTCCGGGTCTCAACGGTTATCTGAAAACAACAACTCGAGCAGGCAAGGAAAACCCGGTTTTCGGTAATACCGGACCTGCGCCTAAGGGGTACTTTTTCTAGAAGAAGCGAATTTCGGCAAGAGCAGGATACTGGTAAATCGATCCCCCGTTGCCTAAGCGATCTTGTTGTTTTCTGTGGGAACCTCGTGCGCGGGGCTTAATGCAGGGCTGTTGCTACCCCTGTGCGCACTTACCAGTGCCTCAGGGTGACTTTTGAAGGAGGTACCATCGGAACGGCGTTTGTGAATTTTTTGCCATATGTTGCCAGGCAATGAATTTTTTCAGGGTGTTTGAAGGTGCGGTAAATCCACTGCGCTCCCCGGCAGCCGGCAAATCAACGACTAGCCTGAGGGTTAGGAACACCAAGATCAACGACCGTCGTATGGCGGCTATCGTCACAGGTGACCACGAGGTCAGACACTCTGCGTTCGTCATTTTGGTGGTCTTCGACAGGTAGGGGCTTTTCACATTCAATTTCAAGACCGGCTTGCCGTGCTATACACACACGTTCGATGCGCAACAGGTCACTATTAACCTCCCTGACACCTTTCACTGAAATAGTTAATTTTACAATTACTTTCCCAAAGAACAGCTTTCGAGCATGCGCCAATGAAATCGTGTTTGTGAACACATTCGTTCAATGAAATAACGTCATTTTCGCATTCGAATTCGGAATCCTTATTGCGGTTAAGAAACTAATTTTAAACAACAGTCAAAAGAGTGAATAGTTGAATGTTTTTTTCGTCTAGAGTGCTCTGCATGTTTTTCTTCTGCTAAACGTGTTCCAGTTGCAGTTGTTTTCGGGGCTAATGGTATCGCATTCGAGGTCGTTTGGTCTGGTTATATTAATTTTTTGCTTAATTAGGGATAAATTTCCTGATATAGAATATTGATAAATTTGAGGAAATATATTTGAGCCCCTAGTTTCTATTTTATGACACCACAATACTTGTTTTGGCCCGAGCCACGTGCGATTTTTGAAATGATGAGATGTCAAGCTGTGCACAGTTTGTTGCCTAATCCTTGGTTGGTGACTGTGCTGACGATTCCCGAAGCGTTGCGATCGAGTTGTTGCAGTGACAGGAGGACGAAGTTAGAGTCCAGTTGAAACTCTGTCTCTTATGATCTGAACAGGCTATAAAAGGTGAGATCTATCGCCGATTTTTAGGATGGGACCAGAAGCAGACACAAAGGACAACAAGCAAGTATACGAATACTGAGAAAACATTGTAAAAACATGAAGTTAATGATGGCGATGATTGGTGCTGCGGTGGCAGCGATGTTGGCTGTGGCGGCCGCTGAGCCCGAAGAGTGCTACAACCAGCAGAGGTTCAAGTCTATCGTTCACGGTAGCGGTAGGAACGCGGGCAGTTTGGCCTTCTCGTTTGAGCACTTCAGGGGACTTCTCGGCGGCCTCAACAACGGAAACGATGTTGGACCATTCCCATCTGGACACCGTCAGATTAACTGGGATGCGGGCATTGTTCCGTTTGATTTCCCGAGAAAGTTCTTCGCCGACACAGTCGACCGTGGTATGTCCGTTTTCAGTAAGAAGAATAAGTTCGCGGTGAGCGGACCGGGACTAGACAACGTCAGTGACAGGAGGTTCTCCACGATCAACCATACCGAATCGAAGACGTTCAAGGCGTTCTCCAAGAAGCGCCTCTTCACGCCTCTGAGGGAGACGGTATTCTGGACCAAGTTCAGCGTTCCCGGAAGCAACAAAAGAGCGCTCGTTCAAGGTTTTGGTGCGGTGTTCGTCGGTGTTGATCTGCCTAATACGACGAGGATGGTCGCCTACGACAAGAACGACTGTATCCTTGCTGAGGAGTACGTTGAGGCGTACTCTGGGGGAATTTCGTTCCTTGGATTCTACTTCGAGCAACCAATCATCTCCAGAGTAGCGTTCTATCTCGGAAACCAGCCGATCGACTACCCGTACTGTGGTGCATCATGCGGTGAGGACGTGGTTGTTATGGACGACTTCCTGTACGGCGAACCCCAGGCGATGTACCCGTAAGATGTAAATTTACGAAGCGTGGATGGACTCATGTGAAGGCAATAGTCCGTCATTGGATAGATCTATTTGGATTGAGAATAAGAAGCGTTGTTTTAGTGTGAATAAATACTCAAGATTTTGCAAAGTGATATATGTCATATATGAAGAAACACATTGCCAACCGGCTAGTGCCACCGCGGGCTTTCACTTCGTATAATAGACAAAGGGGTCTGCATTCATCTAAATAATTTTTTTGGAAAAAGGAGTTTACATAAAACGCAAGAAATCCCGTATAGCCATAGTTGAGGAACTATGGCTATACAGGCAAAGTTGAGAAATACTGACTAGAGTTGGTTGGAGTTTGTTGTTTATTTCTTGTTTGACAAGGGAAGATGTAGGTTCTATGGTATATCCAGAGGAGGCATGTCTCGAGAAGTTTTACGTAGCAAGACTGTCGGTTCGGTTTTTGGAGCCGCAAGCGTGATGGAAAGAGCGAAAGCTGTAGTGAACTCGTTGACATGGAGGAAGAAGGTCAGATAGTGCAGGGGACGGTCCTTTCGCGAACACTTGGTTAATTTGGAGCAATGCTACTTAATGAGCTGCTCGCAGCCGATAGGGCAATTTTTTAGGGCACAGGGTGGAGTTCCCATGAACGAGAGCCGTGCGGTGCAACACTGACGAGTGCTTGTAGCAAACTATACGTTCCGGTGCAGAGGGAAAAGCAAGTATTCGTCGCATCGGACCCGCGTGCGTTCCTTGAAACATGCGTTGCTTTCAATTTCCAAACGGACTTCTGGCACGTCTGGATGAAATATTTCAGTTGAAGGAATCATACCGAGTAAGACAGTTTACAATCAGCACCGCATTGATTAGTTTCGGCTTGCTGAGAATCAAATTCTTTTGCATATCAATCACCGATAAGGTTGCTAGCCCCATTAAAATAACATCAAAATTTTTTTCGACTTCGAATTTGGCTTGTTGTTAAGAAACAATTCGCAAACAAGAATCAAAAACTGAATAATTGAACTTTTCCGTCCCTGTTGTGTTCTAGATGTTTTTCTTCTGCTAAACTTGTTGATCTTTGGCTTCGTTTTCCGGGCTAAAGGGTGGAAATCCCGGTCGATCGATCCGGCAATATCTAAGACTTTGAAGTTTATGTAGAACCTCAGTTCATCATATAGAATATAAGACCATTGGTGGAAATATATTTTAGCTCCTACACTTTCTAACTTATGACTTTGCAATGCTTTTTCTGGCCCTAGCCCACTTGTCGATTTTTGGAGGTTGAAAGTTGAGGAGATGTCAAGTTTCACAGTTTATGGGTCTGATCCTTGGTTGATGACTGTGCTGACGATTCCCAAAGCGTCACGAGCGAGTTGTTAGTGACAGGAGGACGAAGAGAGAGTGCAGTTTTGGGAATCTCTCTGATGATCTCAAAGGCTATAAAAGGTGAGATCTATAGGCGATTTTTAGGATGGGAGAAGAAGCAGTCACCAAGGAGAACAAGCGAGAATACGAATACTGAGAAAAATTTGTAAAAGCATGAAGTTGACGATGGTGATAGTTGGTGCTGCGGTGGCAGCGATGTTGGCTGTGGCGGCCGCTGATACCGAAGAGTGCTACAACCAGCAGAACTTCAAGTCCATCGTTCACGGTAGCGGTAGGAACGCGGGTAGTTTGGCCTTCTCGTTTGAGCACTTCAGGGGACTTCTCGGCGGCCTCAACAACGGAAACGATGTTGGACCATTCCCATCTGGACACCGTCAGATTAACTGGGATGCGGGTATTGTTCCGTTTGATTTCCCGAGAAAGTTCTTCGCCGACACAGTCGACCGTGGTATGTCCGTTTTCAGTAAGAAGAATAAGTTCGCGGTGAGCGGACCGGGACTAGACAACGTCAGTGACAGGAGGTTCTCCACGATCAACCATACCGAATCGAAGACGTTCAAGGCGTTCTCCAAGAAGCGCCTCTTCACGCCTCTGAGGGAGACGGTATTCTGGACCAAGTTCAGCGTTCCCGGAAGCAACAAAAGAGCGCTCGTTCAAGGCTTTGGTGCGGTATTCGTCGGTGTTGATCTGCCCAATACGACGAGGATGGTCGCCTACGACAAGAACGACTGTATCCTTGCTGAGGAGTACGTTGAGGCGTACTCTGGGGGAATTTCGTTCCTTGGATTCTACTTCAAGCAACCAATCATCTCCAGAGTAGCGTTCTATCTCGGAAACCAGCCGATCGACTACCCGTACTGTGGTGCGTCATGCGGTGAGGACGTGGTTGTTATGGACGACTTCCTGTACGGCGAACCGCAGGCGATGTACCCGTAAGATGTAAATTTACGAAGCGTGGATGGACTCATGTGAAGGCAATAGTCCGTCATTGGATAGATCTGTTTGGATTGAAAATAAGAAGCGTTGTTTTAGTGTTGATAAATACTCAAAATTTTGCAAAGTGATATATGTCATATATGAAGAAACACATTCCCAACCGGCTAGTGCCACCTCGGACTTTCACTTCGTATAATAGACGAAGGGGTCTACCTCAGTGCGCAAGACCGACTTTGGTCTTGCAGAGTCAGAAAACCGATCAGCAACCTCGAAATTTCCTAATTTGCCAATGGGCCTTGCCAAGACGAACTCCTTATATATTCCGTAGGAAATAAGGAGTTCGTCATAAAAGTTGGATTCAGCGGATTTCGTATTTTGTAAATAATGTATTTATAAACAAGAGCATCACAATTTTCACGAAAAACTAGGAAATCCGGTAAAGACGTCTTTCGCGAAATTGGGAAGGTGCTGACTGGAGTTGGTTGGAGGTTGTTGTTAGTTTCCGTCGGAAAGGGAAGGGAACTAATAGGTTCTATGGTTGAAGCAGAGGAGGCATGTCTCGAGAAGTTTTAGGTAAAAAGACTTTCGGTTCACTGTTTCTCAGGCGCGAACGTGGGGCAAGGAAAAAAAAACTATACTCGAGATGGTGAACTCGTTGATATGGAGCGTAGGGGACGGTTCTTTCACGAACAACTAGTTGTTGTGGAGGAGTGACACTTGATGAGCTGCTAGCGCCCGGGAGCACAACTTTTTAGGGCAAATGTTGGGGTTCCCATAAACAAGAGTAGTGCGGATGGCAACGCTGCCGAGTGCTAGTAAGTAACTGTATGTTTTTACCTCTTGAACATGCACCGGATCCTATCTCAAAATTCGGAAGTTAAAGCTCGAACGGGTCTGTAGAGTAATGAGGTCAGGGACGACTCGGGAACGGGAGTTGACGTACCCTTGAAGCTATGCTAGTAAATACCAACCAACTGTATGTTTCCGGTGGAGAAGGAAAAGCCAGTATTCGTTGTATCGGGTCCGCGGTCTTCCCAGCAACATATAATGCTTTTTGAAGTTCCAAGTGGACTTCTGAAATGCCCCGATGGAATATTTCGGTTGAAGGATTCACTCCGCGCACGACAATCAGCAATTGCTACCGTCATTGAAATGAAGCATTCGAATACGAAATTGAAATTGACGTTGTGCCAATTTCGAGTTCGAATTCAGGATATGACTTGTCTCGATGTTAAACATTTTCCAAACAAGAATGTAAAAGTGAATAATTGAACTTTTCTGTGTCTACTGTGTTCTACATGTTTTTCTTCTGCTAAACTTGTTAATCTTTGGCTGCGTTTCCCGGGCTAAAGGGTGGACAATCCCGGTCGATTGATACGGCAATATCTAAGACTTTGAAGTTTATGTAGAACCTCAGTTCATCATATAGAATATAAGACCATTGGTGGAAATATATTTGAGGCCCTACACTTTCTAACTTATGACTTTACAATGCTTTTTCTGGCCCTGGCTTACATGTCGATTTTTGGAGGTTGAAAGTTGAGGAGATGTCAAGCTTCACAGTTTATGGGCCTAATCCTTGGTTGATGACTGTGCCGACGATTCCCGAAGCGTCACGATCGAGTTTGTAGTTACAGGAGGACGAAGAGAGAGTGCAGTTTTGGGAATCTCTCTGATGATCTCAAAGGCTATAAAAGGTGAGATCTATAGACGATTTTTAGGATGGGAGAAGAAGCAGTCACCAAGGAGAACAAGCAAGTGTACGAATACTGAGAAAACATTGTAAAAGCATGAAGTTGACGATGGTGATAGTTGGTGCTGCGGTGGCAGCGATGTTGGCTGTGGCGGCCGCTGATCCCGAAGAATGCTACAACCAGCAGAACTTCAAGTCCATCGTTCACGGTAGCGGCAGGAACGCGGGTAGTTTGGCCTTCTCGTTTGAGCACTTTAGGGGACTTCTCGGCGGTCTCAACAACGGAAACGATGTTGGACCATTCCCATCTGGACACCGTCAGATTAACTGGGATGCGGGTATTGTTCCGTTTGATTTCCCGAGAAAGTTCTTCGCCGACACAGTCGACCGTGGTATGTCCGTTTTCAGTAAGAAGAATAAGTTCGCGGTGAGCGGACCGGGACTAGACAACGTCAGTGACAGGAGGTTCTCCACGATCAACCATACCGAATCGAAGACGTTCAAGGCGTTCTCCAAGAAGCGCCTCTTCACGCCTCTGAGGGAGACGGTATTCTGGACCAAGTTCAGCGTTCCTGGAAGCAACAAAAGAGCGCTGGTTCAAGGTTTTGGTGCGGTATTCGTCGGTGTTGATCTGCCCAATACGACGAGGATGGTCGCCTACGACAAGAACGACTGTATCCTTGCTGAGGAGTACGTTGAGGCGTACTCTGGGGGAATTTCGTTCCTTGGATTCTACTTCAAGCAACCAATCATCTCCAGAGTAGCGTTCTATCTCGGAAACCAGCCGATCGACTACCCGTACTGTGGTGCGTCATGCGGTAAGGACGTGGTTGTTATGGACGACTTCCTGTACGGCGAACCCCAGGCGATGTACCCGTAAGATGTAAATTTTCGAAGCGTGGATGGACTCTTGCGCGGGAAATAGTCCGTCATTGGATAGATCTATTTGGATTGAAAATAAGGACCTCATTTGTGTTGCTTTAGTGGGAATAAAAACGGAGAACTTTGCAAAGTCATATATCAAGAACACACTTGTCAACTGGTAGTTTGCCATCGTGCACTTGCACTTAAGTCTCACATAGTTTTTGCACGCGGATCTGCTACAGATCTGAACGTTTACCGAGGAAGGTCAGATGGGGTAGGGGACTGTCCTCCTTCAACTTCTAGAATAAACGACACTTGGTCAGCTCCTCGTACCGAGGAACGAAACTTTTTGGGGCAAAGGCCGGAGCTCCATGGAACAGGAGGAGGGCCGATGGAATAGTACGGAACAAAACTTTACCAAACCATACGTTTCCGGTGAAAATCGAAAAGCAATTGCTACGTTGGCCCGGTGCTCTAGTACTAGTCAGTTGCGCTCAATGCCAGAAATCCTTATCGAAACCTCCCATAGTCGAGTTGACATACCCAAACCCGCTGGTTGGAACCGAATCGAACACATTCATTCATTCAACCGAACAAGGACAGGATTGGAATTCGCGTCTTGATGGCGGAGCACTAAACGTATGAACGCTGCTTTGATGTTGGAGGCGCGCGATCTTCGCCGCGCTTAATCCTTTTTTCCCATCGGAATTTTTTTCTTTCAGCCTCCGATTAAACCAGTTCATTCAAGCGGTCTTCGATTAAGAAGTTCATTCAACCCGGCTCGACGATACCGTAAATCATAGAGGGAAGCATAATATAGGCTCAAACCTTTAGAGTTGTAAAAACAAATCAAGTTCTTTGAGACAAGTTTTATGAATAGAAGACCATGTTTAGAAAAAAAGGATGTGAAACACTGCCATGCAAGTCTGCCTTCAATAAATGAATGAAATTCGTACGGTATCAGGAACGCGTTCGTTTAGCAAAGAGATACATTGTTCCTAATAAGATCAGCAACAACACGAGATTTCATTGTTAGTTGAAAATTTTCATTTCAGAGGTGCGTTTTCGGGGAAGACAGCTTACAACTACTATGCGCCAATGAAATATCGTTGATTTCGAGTATGAATTCGGGAATTGGGTTGTAGTTAAGAAACATTTTCTAGACAAGAGCTAAACAGTGAATAGTTGAACTTTTCTTGCCCCTGGTATGCTCTCGATGTTTTTTTTCTGCTAAACTTGTTTAGTTTTTGGCCTTGTTTTTGGGGCTAATTGCTGTCGAAATTCAGGTACTATGAACCCCCTGAGTACAACGTCAAGACGGAATACACTCCGACATACATCAAGGATCGAACGGTCGCAGATCAATCTAAATTAATCATAGAATTTACGGTGTGCATTGTTTAATCGGGAGACTAACGTCTACGGTATATCTTAGACGTCGAGTAGCAAAGGATATATATATACTGTATAGGGTGCTTGTGCAATGGGCATGAATTAGGCGAGGAAGAAGTAGAAACAAGACCAGGCGAACATTGGAGTCCATCGTCTACGGTATAATTTAGACGTCGAGTAGCAATGTTGGCGCATATGGATATACATATATCCTTGCTACTGTATGGTTGCTTGTGCAATGGGCATGAATTAGGAGAAGAGTTAGTAGAAGCAAGACCAGACTAAAGCAAGTGAGCATTCAATAAGTGAATCTTAACCCCTTAGAGGAGTGTCGTCCAATCCTCAGGGTTTGCTTGTTCTGGCGATGTGGAATTTACTAAAACGGATGACTTTGCGACAATTGCACGCAATTTTTCGAAATACTAATTCCCGGCCCTCGGCAATCACGGTCGTTTGGTCAACCAATACTTAAGACTTCAGGGCTTATTTACAAATTAGTTTCCTCAAATAGAAAATTCATTCATTCGTTAAAAGATATTTGAGCTTCTGATTTCTATTTTATGACGTCGCGATACATTTTTTTGCCCTAGCCCAGTTCTGGATTTTTTTTGGAGGTTGAAATGTTGAGGAGATGTGAAGCTTCGCAGTTTGTGGACTAGTCTTTGGTTGGTGACTGTGCTGACGATTACCGAAGCGTCGTGATCGAGTATGTAGTGACAGGAGCACGAAGAGAGAGTGCAGTTTAGAGAATCTCTCTGATGATCTCAAAGGCTATAAAAGGTGAGATCTACAGGCGATTGTTAGGATGGGAGCAAAGGCAGTCACCAAGGACAACAAGCAAGTAGACGAATACTGAGAAAACATTGTAAAAACATGAAGTTAATGATGGCGTTAGTTGGTGCTGCGGTGGCAGCGATGTTGGCTGTGGCGGCCGCTGATCCCGAAGAGTGCTACAACCAGCAGAGGTTCAAGTCTATCGTTCACGGTAGCGGTAGGAACGCGGGCAGTTTGGCCTTCTCGTTTGAGCACTTCAGGGGACTTCTCGGCGGTCTCAACAACGGAAACGATGTTGGACCACTCCCATCTGGACACCGTCAGATTAATTGGGATGCGGGTATTGTTCCGTTCGATTTCCCTAGAAAGTTCTTCGCCGACACAGTCGACCGTGGTATGTCCGTTTTCAGCAAGAAGAATAAGTTCGCGGTGAGCGGACCGGGACTAGATAACGTCAGTGACAGGAGGTTCTCCACGATCAACCATACCGAATCGAAGACGTTCAAGGCATTCTCCAAGAAGCGCCTCTTCACGCCTCTGAGGGAGACGGTATTCTGGACCAAGTTCAGCGTTCCCGGAAGCAACAAAAGAGCGCTCGTTCAAGGTTTTGGTGCGGTGTTCGTCGGTGTTGACCTGCCCAAGACGACGAGGATGGTCGCCTACGACAATAACGACTGCATTCTTGCTGAGGAGTACGTTGAGGCGTACTCTGGGGGAATCTCATTCCTTGGATTCTACTTCAAGCAACCAATCATCTCCAGAGTAGCGTTCTATCTCGGAAACCAGCCGATCGACTACCCGTACTGTGGTGCGTCATGCGGTGAGGACGTGGTTGTTATGGACGACTTCCTGTACGGCGAACCCCAGGCGATCTAACCGTAAGATGTGAATTTACGTAGCGTTGATGAACTCTTGTGAAGGAAATAGTCCGTCATTGGATAGATCTATAGGATTGAAAATAAGGAGCATTGTTTTAGTGTGAATAAAAACTCGAAATTTGCAAATTCATACATGAGGGAACACATGACCAACTGGTTAGTGCCACCGGGGCTTTCACTTCGCATACTGGATGACGTGGTCCTCCTCAGTGCGCAAGACCGACTTATGGAATTGCAGAGTCAGAAAACCTCACTAACCTCGAAATTCCCTGGTCTGCCGAGGAGCGTTGCCAAGGAGAACAAATTCTAACGTATTTCCGTAGGAGCTGGATTCAGCGGATTTCGTATTTTCTAAAAACTTTACCCATCACAATTTTCACGAAAAACTTGGGAAATCCGGTAATGCCGTCTTTCGCAAAGTTTGGAAGGTGCTGCTCTAGTTTTGGATCTGTCCTCACTTCTTGCTATGGCGTATGAACGCTGCCTTGATGTTGGAGCCGCTGGGGCTCTGTCTACAACGGGGAGTTCGCGCTTTGGCTTTGGCTCATCGCCTGGTACCTTTGGGCATTGAGTGTTTTGGATTCTTGGATTCCGCTGGTTCCAGCTGGCTTCGTGAGATTTCCCTTCGCGCCTCGACCGGCTCTCCTGGTTGCCAACCCGATTCAGTTTCCTGTAGTGGCGTATGAACGCTGCTTTGATTTGGAGGCGCGTGAACTTCGCACCCAGTATTCTTTTTTTCCCCTCCGGGTTTCTGTTTTTTCAGTCCTGGAACGAACGCGTTTTCTGCGGGCTCGCAACAAATGTGTTTGTTCGAGGACTGCCTACCTTCCCACCGGTATGAGGCAAAGGAAGAACGTTCAGGGGGACTCCTAGGTCAGAAACGTAGTCCAGAGGTTCTTGAAGTGACCAAAAGAAGTCGTGACTGTCCGAAGCGAACAAAACGAGTTGTGAGCGATCGACCAAGTCAAGAAAAGCAGGTCGAACGGCTGAGCAGGTAAAGAAGAGGCCAAAACAGTAGTAGCTAGTAGTATTTTCCACATTTATCACTTCCTGAATGTGCTTATACAAGTAGTAACAAACAGATATAAAACCCTGGCTAAGACGCTAAGGCTGTTTGGGCAAGTTCAATGTAAAGATGGACCGACTTATATACCGAGCGGAAATGTGTAGCGGCGCCGAAACATTGATTCAGTTTTTTCAACGAAAGGCGTCTTTGAAGAGAAATACATTTTGGGGTTTGAATGGAACGAACGAATGGTTTAATCGGTTGAACATCCTTATGTGACACAAAAAAGAAAATCTACTGGGGCGCCTAGGATTTCTATTTTTGAATGCCTGATTCTACTTCGGATTGACTGGTTCGCTGTTTGGGAAACTGATGACAAAGAATGGGTTGGGTCCGCAGGCCCGTTTTTAGATATTCCCCTCACCATTCGGGGGAAACTCGAGAGAACAGGGTCGTCTGGGACGTCTTATAGCGAAGACGATGGGCGATTCCAGTTTGTCGGTTGAAATGTTTTGGCTAGATGTTTGGTAAATTTTTGATGGCTATTTCGGTTTTTTTTTTACTACGGAATGGGAAAATCCACCGGCTTCCCAGGTTTCTGATTTTCAGAATCGCACTTTGACACTGGTGGGAGGTTGTGAGAGCGCGAAAATCTAAGCTGCTTGCGGAGTCCGTCCTAGGTTGTAACTTCGAGCGCTTGTGAGCCCGTACCAGCATGGACAAGCTTCAGGAGTTCGTTTCTTTTACGAAAGGCATTGACGGGAAATCACAACTCCTCAGCTTTTGTGTTCAATCTCACGATAACTCCTATTAACTTGAACGGCACCCACATAGTCTAGAAAATCCATCTTGTGCATACTATGCACAAGATAGTAGCAGCATAGTATGTCAACCCACAGCGCACCGCCTGCTTTTCCATTGGTAACCTGCCATCGACTTCGGCCTCTACAGAATGTATTGAAATACTTAACAAAACAATATTTAAACTGTTCGGCCAATAGAAAAGGCTTTGTACCCAGATCTACCATTCATGAACCCTTGAGAATATAGAACGGTTATTATTGGTGGTATTATATTGAATATACGTATAAAATAGGATAATATTTTACAATACTACTTCATACAATTCTAGTTCATCCAATAAATGACCGCTAATTCGATTTCTAGCCAATCATTCAATTTTTTACCCAATTCAAAACCGTCTTCAGTCTCCGATTAAACAAATTCATTCGTTCCAGTGTTATAGCCGATTCCAACACAATAGATATGAATGAATCCGTTTAATCGGAGACTGAAAGAAAGCCTCAAACCCTGAGGGGAAAAAAAGACTATACGCGGCGAAGATCGCGCGCCTCCAGCATCAAAGCAGCGTTCACGCCACAGCAAGAAACTCAAACGGGTAAACAACAAGGACAGACGGTCATGGCGTTCGCGGAACAATTCCCGAAGTCAAGGAGAACCAACGGAGTCCATAAATCCAAGGCCTTCAATTGCCAAAGGTACCAGACGATGAGCTAGAGCCAAAGCACGGATGCCTGGGGAAAGACAAGGCCCCCGCATATTTCAACTCTTTGCGACGTCTCCAGTAGATACGGGACGGAACCGCGTTCTGGAAGGTGTGAGGAATAAACGGTGAACTTCACATATCCGTGGAAAGTTTTATATTCTAGCGAGCGGACAAGGGAAATAATTCCCTACCAAAAATTCATCATCCTTGTGTTGCAGAATTCATTTGATTACAGAAACCTACTTTTATTTTGAACTGTTAACTCCACAGCTGAATTCTGGGCGCCCAATTCTACGCTCTTCCGGAACATGCCTCCCTTTGTCAGCACAAGGTTTTGTCTATTTTGGTTCACCACACCACCCAAGGGTGTTGACTAGAGTTGTGAAGCAAATATACTGCTTGCAAATGGGAAAGCGGACGATGGCTATGGCTTAACAGGCTCTACTGCTAGCCATGTACGAGGTCAAAGAATAGACTGCAGTCTCGCATCAAAGGCGACTCTGAAAATAAAAAAAAACATGTACCCCTGAAACATTGTTTGCAGTTACCCACTAAAACCCAGCAATAACCGTCAAAAATTTCACCGCCCACACTAGCAAGCGTCTACGGACACACTGGAATCGCCGTGCCCAGATCACATGTCCCGGCTGCGGGGGAGCGCCGTGGATCTGCCGCCGCCAGCATGAGACGCCGCAAAGAGATCAAATACGCGGGGGCTTTGTCTTCCCCTGGTGTTCGTGCTTCGGCACTAGCACATCGCTTGGTACCCCTGATCATTGAGTGCTTTGGGTTCATGGACTCTGTTGGTTCTCGCTGGCTTCGGGAGTTGTTCCGCGAACGCCCTGACCGTCTTCAATCGTTGTTTACCCGCTTAAGTTTCCTGCTGTGGCGCATGAATGCCGCTTTGATGTTGGAGGCGCGAGTACTTCGCCGCGCTTAGTCTTTTTTTCCCCTCGGGGTTTTTTTTTCAGCCTCCGATTAAACCATTCGTTCGATCACATGTGGAGTTCCAACGTACTACTACACAGATTGAATGAATTTGTTTAATCGGAGAGAGAAAGAAAAAACCCCGAGCGGAAAAACATACTAACTATACTATGACAAAGCAAAATATGCAAAGAAACGATATGAGAGAGGAAATTATACTTACCTCATCGTATTTTCAACTAAACCTTTTTTACCGTTTTTAGTACCCACGGGAAATCTGGGTAGCTAGTTGGACATCAAAACGGGGTGATTAAACCATTCGTTCGTTCAGGGGCCAGTGGATTCTCCTGACCTAACGATTCTAAAAAGTTTGACCTATTTTTGCCCGGAAGAAATTGAGAAGTCACGCGGAGCTCGCCTCCTCATCGCAGTGGTCGCTTCAGTCGGTCGACAGCAAAAACTAGTTTCAGGGCCCACCGGAAATAAAGTTGCACAGAACGGCCACCGCAGAATTGGAGCGACCAGTTCAACGCTCTTCCGCGGTGATTGCTCATTCTTTCCTATTTTGTTTTAGCGCAATATCTAATCTACCATAAAACATAGGAGTAGTTGCAAACAAAGCGCTTTCATCAACCCCGTTGGGGTGTTTAGGTGGCCGTGTTTGTGGGAAAGAACACGTGTGATTCGTGAACGTTCATCTGGAAGGCTGAGAACGGCATATCGAATTTTCTCCACTATAGGTCTATATATACATGGCTGGGCGTAAGCGCGTTAGGCTACGCCACGAGGCGTTCAGTAGCGTTTTCAGAACCGTGTTTCAAACGGAAAAGAGAGAGCGACTACGCCTCCCGCTCCACATGGCCCCAATTAGCCGACCTGTTGCTATTTAGTACACCCACCGGATGCCAGCAAAGTCACCACTGGAAACTACCGTTGCACTCGGGCACCACCGCTGAATTCCGAGAGGCTTGATCACCGCCCTGAGCAGTCTCGCCCTCGGCTCCTATGGTTTTTTTTTTCACTCTCCGAATAAACACATCCATGGAGTTGCTGCTGTCAGTGCGCTGCTTGGAAAGAGTTGCACAGAATTCATGTTTAGCAGAAGAACCTGATTTATGATAAAACAGCCAGCAGTTCCAACAAATTCCGCTAGTGTGAGCTCTTCGTCAGTGAGAGGAGTCTTGCAGAACCGTTCCAATAGTTTTAAAACCCTTCGTTACTTATCACAACTTCATGCCTCATCATAAATGATCACGTTTTGTGGTGTTCGACTTCTTAGGCTGGAGTGAATTTCTATTTAGGGGCTCTGCGGGCCATACCGAGGATAACCGGCGTCTTATATAAGACCCACGAGAGGCTGGACTTTAATGTGTAAGTCTCCGGTCTAACCTAAACCAAAGAGAAGTAGAGAGTAGAGTATCAAACGTGAACGAAGAAAAACAACAACCAAACAATGGCTAGCTTAAGAATGGCTTTGATGATCCTGTGGGCTGCTGTGGTTGCCGTCTCCGGCGCTCCAGTGCGGCATCTGAAGTTGAACTCGATCAAGTCGTCCAGAGGCTCGACATGTACTCCAACGGGGATCTTTCCCAGCGCAGCGGATGGGTATTTAGGATGCGCCACGCTGAGTGACTTGGTGGACCTTCTGACCGACGCGATGGATTCTGTTCTGGAAGACGCTGGGGACGTTTCCCCAGTGATCGAGGAGGTGGCAGATGGAGCGGTCAGCGCTCTGGTCGACGCGCTGAGTGCGTACGAGCAAACGTCCGCGTTTACGGACTCGGCTGTTTGCCTTGGAGATTTTGAGGCGTCGGAAATTTTGGATCCGGAGGACGACGGCATCGACGCCTCGGGCTGTAGCATGATTCCTGTTGATGACGCCGGAGACTGGTCGGTCTTGGCGTTCAGCATCCCTGTGGTCTCATCTATTTGCACCACTGTCGAGTCTGGAGAGTACCTGACAATGTGCCTGGCGTTTACCACATGCGGTGGCCTACCGAGCTTTGGACTCACCGTCAATTCCAATACGATCAACTGCCTGTTTTCCAACCCTGCATCTCTGGAGGCATCCGGCGGTCTGTCCTCGGTGGTGGGAGAGTCCGTCGAGATCGCTCTCGACGCCATAGCCGTCGGCGTATCTCTAACCAATTCGTTCATGACCACCGCCACCATCATGACTGCTAATGGGGAGGAGGAGATCACCCTCCCCGGAACTTACTTTGATTCCGTTGCCGTGGACATAAGCTCCGAAAAGTTCAGCCTGCCGGAAAGCGTCTCCCTCAGTGGAACCTTCCAAAGAACCGTTTACACCACCGCCGATGCCTCCGAGTTCAACGACCTGATCAACGCCGCGTCGGTCGACGAGGCCGGTGAGGACATTCTAGACGCGCTCTCATCCATCGACATCTCGATGCTCATTACTGGAGAGCTCGACTGGAACCTCGAGCTCAGCGTCTTGACCCTCGGAGTTCTCCCAGATTTTGAGGATATGGAGCTGGCCAAATTCACTGCGTATCTGACTACAGCTGAGGCTAGCCTGTCCACCGGAACGACCGTGTATCCGGGCGTCTACTTGTACGCTCAGAAGAGCAACGCGGTTCTGAACGCTGTCGTGACCTTTGGGACGGCAATCCTTGACGCTATCGATGGTGCAGCCGATGCACTCGGCTGGCTCTCAGACTGGGACGTCTCAACCGCTACGGACCTGTTGGAAGAAGTCGATTCCTCGAGCAGCGGCGCGTCCATGGGATTCCTGGTGAACACTGAGGAGATCCGTATGAGCTTCGGACTTGAACTGGTGGGAGATATCTCGCTGTCTGTGACCGCGGCGTTCGACCTGGAGAACTTCCAGTTCGCATTCAACATCGACATCGACGGCATTTCACAGTTCTTCACCGCCATCGCAGACTTTGTTGATAGTGAACTGGCGTGGATCATCTCCCACGCCGAAGACATGTTCGATGCCACAGGCGAGATTGTAGGAACTGCGGTTGCAAGCGCATCTAATGACGTTGCTGCCTTTGCCGTGGACGCCATAGACACCTCATCGGACGCCATAGACGCCGCAACAGAAGCCCTTTCCGACCTCGCCTCAGACGTTGAAGAAGAAGTCGTGGATTACGCAGAAGACGCATACGATTCCGTCGCGGACTATGCCGAAGACGTGTACGATTCGGTCTCGGACTACGCCGAAGACGCCGGCGACGCAATATCCGATTTGTTCGGCTGGTAAATTACAATTTCTTATACAAAAATTTTGAGGCTCCTGTGGTGGGGTATGAACACCGCTTTGATGTCGGAGGCGGGTGGTCTTCGCCTTCAGAGTTTTTTTTTCCCTCAGGGTTACTATCAGTCTTTGAATAAACGTTTTTTTTCTTCACACACCTCGTTCTGGTAGCATGTGGGTACCTTTCGGTAGTTTCTTTTCAGCCTCCAGACAAACTTCTCCTTCACAGGAAAAGCATCATCATGTCCAATCACCCTTCGTAGTTTGACATCCCAAATGTTTTCATTACCATCCTGTCCAATGTCTTGCACTCTGTAAATCTCAGCTGCAGCTTGAACGAGGGATATGTTCCATAAATTTTGCCGTATTATCCAGAACACCAACGTCGTCATGGCTACTACCTGAGTTGACGTCGGAGGGAACGACGATTTCGGAAAATATACATGCATGCTCGTCATAGCGAGAGCTCGCGACCTCTCAAACTCCATGTGTGGACTGATCGAATATGAGATGTCGCTACAGGAGATCACCAAAGCCTTGCTTCCTGACGTTCCCACACAAGATTTGACTTTGCTAATCAGGTCCGATAAACGTTTATCAGACCCGAATATCCCCAGTAACGGAGCACATATTCTGTGGACCTCGGTCCGATAGGAGTTCATCAAACCTGAATAGAATAAAAACAATTAAGGCTTCGTCCGATCAATGGTCTGGTAGCCGATATCGTCCGACATTTTTCAATGCACCTTTTTCGGTGCATAGTCGTTCGTTGTTTGTACTTTGCGACTTCGCTCGGCTAATCACTTGCACAAAACAGCAGGTTATTGACCTGCTAAGCATATCTTGTGAAATCCGAGTAGCCATAGCGATTAAGGAACAGGGCAGGGGGTAGAAACAGGAGAGCAGGCGGTGGCCAAGTATCTTGCGAGGAGGGGGTGCAAGCATGAACTAGTGCCAAGGAACGTGAACCGAGGGATCAAGTCCTGCGGATTATCCGATGGTTTCAATGCCTCCGACTCCGCCGGCTGATCCCCTCCTCTTTGTTCCTCGCATATTTAGGATACCGTTTTGTTTCCGGTGCTGTGTGGATGAAGGAAGTCTGCTTGTACCAGTGCAGGGCTACTGAAGCTTTTTGAGACGCTCAGGGTTTGCTTTCTGCGCAATAGTGCTGCTTCTCTTTATGGAGATCCGCCCGTCCCGCCTACCTTTAGCTCGGGTCTTGGTGTTTCTCAGAGTTTACTGCCTCGACTAAGGTTTGATCTTGATCAATACGCGACGAATCATTACCTTTTTCGGTGGGATCTCAAAAGTTCTTTTGCTGGTTCAACCAATGCCAAGACAGCCTGTCGAGTTAAGAAGTAGTGGTGATTCCTTACATGATAATGCAACCGGTCATACCGAGAAGTAATCATGATTCATGATATGAGTTCTATGAACCTTGGCTGACCAAGAAGTAATGGTGCAATGCTTGGACGGGAGATGATTGATTTTTAGTTCCTTATCCTCAGGCTAGTCGTTATTTGCCCGGCTGCGTGAGAGTGCCGGGAGTTTGCCGCTGCAGTATGAGATGTCGCAAAGAGTTGAAATATGCGGGGGCTTTGTCTTCCCCAAGCATTCGTGCCTCGGCTATAGCTCATCGCCTGGTACCTCTGGTCATTGAGTACTTTGGCTTTCTGGATTCCGTTGGCTCTCGTTGGCTTCGGGAAGTGTTCCGCGAACGCCCTGAACGTCTGTCCTCGTTGTTTACCCGTTTAAGTTTCTTGCTGTGGCGTATGAACGCTGGTTTGATGTTGAGGCGCGCGATCTTCGCCGCGCTTAATCTTTTTTTTCGCATCGGGGTTTTTTCTTCAGTCTCCGATTAAACGAATTCATTCAATGAAACCATGTCAACTGCGAGTTCGAATTCGGGATTTTGGTTGTGCTTATGAAACATTTTGTAAACACAGCAATACAAAAGTGAATAGTTTAACGTTTCCGTTCCTTGCCGTGTTCTCGACGTTTTTCTTCTGCTACGCTTGTTCGTCATTGTGTCCTTGGTTTCACGGCTTAAAGGGGAGAGCGAATGGACATCGTTTGGTCTGACACTATAAGGTATGGACGTTTATGTAGGACTTAATTTTCTCATCCATTCCTGAAAATATATTTGAACCCACGTTTTCTATTTTATGATGTCAGAATACATTTTTTGGCTCTAGCTCACTTGTCGGTATTGGCAAGGTTGAAATGCTGAGAGATGTCAATCTCTGAACAAGCTGTCGCTGCTTACCTGGTTGGTGCTGTCCTGGCGATCCCCGTTCTCGGTATTGGCAAGGTTGAAATGCTGAGAGATGTTACGCTCTGCACAATTCGTCGCTCCTTCCCAGGTTGTGCTGTCCTGACGATCCCATTCCTTACGATCGAGTTTGCAGTGTGCAAGAGGAGGACGTGAGAGTTCAGTCGAAAGGAAAACACGAACCTTGTAGAGTTTCGTATTCGTATTCGTTAGAGTAGTTCGTGTATTAATAAATGAATGAAATTCGCTCGAAAGGTGCCTGACTTGTATTTATTTAAAAAATACATAATTGACTACTCTTTATTTCTGATTGAAATAGCTCGTGTAAATGATTCTGTTCCAGGGAAGATAGCTTACATGTAACAACTAGAATGCGCCAATGAATTGACGTCGATTTCGAGTTCCACTTCGAGATTTGGGTCGTATCTCTAAGAAACATTTTTATAAACAGCAAAATAAAAGTGAATAGTTTACTTTTTTTGAATCTGCGGTGCTCTGGATGTTTTTCTTCTGTTAAACTTGTTAGTCTTCGGCTGCGTTTTCCGGGCGAAAGGGGGGACAAACCCGGTCGATTGATGCGGCAATATCTAAGACTTTGAAGTTTATGTAGAACCTCAGTTCATCATATAGAATATAAGATCATTGGTGGAAATATATTTGAGCCCCTACACTTTCTAACTTATGACTTTACAATGCTTTTTCTGGTCCGAGCCCACATGTCGATTTTTGGAGGTTGAAAGGTTGAGGAGATGTCACGCTGTGGGCGTTTGTTTCCTAATCCTTGGTTGGTAACGGTGCTGACGATTCCCGAAGCGTTGCGATCGAGTTGTTGCAGTGACAGGAGGGCGAAGTTAGAGTGCAGTTTAGAGAATCTCTCTGATGATCTCAAAGGCTATGAAAGGCGAGATCTATAGCGATTTTTAGGATGGGAGCAGAAGCAGTGACCAAGGATAACGAGTATACGAATACTGAGAAAACATTGTAAAAACATGAAGTTAATGATGGCGATGATTGGTGCTGCGGGGGCAGCGATGTTGGCTGTGGCGGCCGCTGATCCCGAAGAGTGCTACAACCAGCAGAGCTTCAAGTCTATCGTTCACGGTAGCGGTAGGAACGCGGGCAGTTTGGCCTTCTCGTTTGAACACTTCAGAGGACTTCGCGGCGGTCTCAACAACGGAAACGATGTTGGACCACTCCCATCTGGACACCGTCAGATTAACTGGGATGCGGGCATTGTTCCGTTCGATTTCCCTAGAAAGTTCTTCGCCGAAACAGTCGACCGTGGAATGTCTGTTTTCAGTAAGAAGAACAAATTCGCGGTGAGCGGACCGGGACCAGACAACGTCAGTGATAGGAGGTTCTCCACGATCAACCATACCGAATCGAAGACGTTCAAGGCGTTCTCCAAGAAGCGCCTCTTCACCCCGCTGAGGGAGACGATATTCTGGACCAAGTTCAGCGTTCCCGGAAGCAACAAAAGAGCGCTCGTTCAAGGCTTTGGTGCGGTGTTCGTCGGTGTTGATCTGCCCAAGACGACGAGGATGGTTGCCTACGACAAGAACGACTGCATCCTTGCTGAGGAATACGTTGAGGCGTACTCTGGGGGAATTTAATTCCTCGGATTCTACTTCAAGCGACCAATTATCGCTCGAGTGGCGTTCTATCTCGGAAACCAGCCGATCGACTACCCGTACTGTGGTGCGTCATGCGGTGAGGATGTGGTTGTTATGGACGATTTCCTGTACGGCGAACCCCAGGCGATCTAAACTGAAGACGTTAAAGTGTGAAGAGTGGATGGACTCTGATTCAGTCAGTAAACCGTCATTGGATAAATATTTAGGAACGGAAAATACGATCCACAACTTTTTGTGCGTCACTGTAATAAAAACTGAAAATTTTGTCAAGTCATACATGAAGAGACACACTAAGCCATTTAGTTGATACTAACGCAGACTTGCATTTCCCATACTACTATACACGAGGTTGTTCATCTCAGTGCTTAACGTTTTCCTCGGACTTTCATGGATGGTTAGAAAACCTATCATCAACCAGTAAATTCCATGATTTGCTGAGGAGAACAGATTCTTTCGCATTTTTGTAGGTATGAAGAAGGTGAACGTCAGTAAAGTTGAATTCAGCGGATTTCGTACTTCAGAAATAAATTATCCTTGAACTGGATTATAATTTTCGCCCACGAGGATAAGGAAATCCGGTAACTGTCAGTCAACAAGTTGGAAAGAGGTGACTGGAGTTGGTTGCATGTTGTTGTCTGATTCTGTCCAGTAGCTAGAGAATGTATCCTGCTTTATGGTTGAGGCAAAGTAGATATGCCTCGGGAAGTATTAGGGAAGAAGACGATCGGTTTGATTTTCAGGGATTCAAATGTTGTGGAAAGCACGAACGAGTGCAGGTCGGCATGGTGCGTTAGCTGACGTGCAGAAATAACTCAGATAGTGCAGGGGACGGTTCTTTCTTGAGCATTCGGATAACCTGGATGAGTGACACTTGCGGTGCCGACCGTACCAGGAATGCAACTTTTTAGGGCAAAAGCTTGAGCTGCGAGAAACAGGAGTAGTGCAGATATAAACTAGAAGAATAATTATTGGAAGGTATACGCCCAAGTCGAGTCCTGCTTTGTAAATCAACGAACTGCTGCTATAGGGACCTTTGCCTAGCCGAGCTGACATACCTATTCCTGTGGTTGGAAATCGATCCGAACAGGAAGAGAACTGGAATTCGTGTTTTGAAACCCATCTGAAACGAGGCTATACAATAGAAAGTAAGAAGAGAGAGAGTCGCTGAATACTGTTGTGAATCAAGACCTTCGCCAATACTTGTGTTAAAACGTCAGACATAGATCCTAAGCGTAAAAAAACCCACCTTTGTCGTTGATGTTAACAAATGAATGAATTCGTCTTAAAAGTATCTGATTTGTATTCACTTGAAAAAATACATAAAAAAAATTAATTGACTACTCTTAATTCCCCGAAAGGTTTCTGGTACTTCTCATTGAAATAGCTCATTTAATGATTGCTGTTCGATGGAAATCAGCTTATGTAAGCACCACTAGAATGCGCCAATGAATTGACGTCGATTTCGAGTTCGACTTCGGCAATTGGGTTGTGGTTAAGAAACATTTTATAAACAATAATAGAAAAGTGAATAGTAGAATTGTTTTGGATCTGGCGTGCTCGATGTTTTTCTTCTGCTAAACTTGTTTATCTTTGGACTTGTTTCGGGGCTAAATTAGGTCGACGTCGTTTGGTCAGGCAATATCTAAGGAATGGACGTTTATGTAGGAGTAAATTTGGTTATATAGGACACTAATCCATCCATGAAAATATAATTAACCATCAGTTTTCTATTTTATGACGTCAGAATAATCTTTTTGCTCACTTGTGGGCTTTTTCCGGGTGAAGCGCTGCGGAGATGTCAGGCCGTGTGCAATTTTTCGCCCCGTCCTTGGTTGGTGACTGCGCTGACGATTCCTGAAGCGTCACGATCGAGTGTGTAGTGACAGGAGGACAGTGGGAATGGGGAGGGCGTTACAGTAAGTAGGACATCGGCTGAGCTTGTTGGGAGAGAGTGCAGTTTCACTAGGGAGGGCACTGTTTTCCAAGCACATGCTGGAGTCCAACAAGGCGATCCTTGTGGGCCTCTGCTTCATGCCTGTGCCTTGCAGCTCGTTCTCCTGCGTCTCGCGACTGAGGTGCCGGCTCTTCGTATCTACGCCTATCACGACGACGTCATACTGGAGTCCAACAAGGCGATCCTTGTGGGCCTCTAACGCATGCCTGTGCCTTGCAGCTCGTTCTCCTGCGTCTCGCGACTGAAGTACCGGCTCTTCGTATCTACGCCTATCACGACGACGTGACCTTGCTGGGCGCCCCTGAAACCCTGGCTCGGGGGTGGACCCGGATCGAAGCGATTGCATGTCGAGCGGGTCTGACGGTGGAACCCGAGAAGTGTCGTCTTCTCGCTCCAAGTGAAGTTTCGATGGCCTCTCTGCCATCTAATCTACGAACCATTGGCTAACGTGAAGGGTTGGAGCACCACGGCGTCGGCTTCGGGAGCAACAACTTCGTCCAAGCCTTTGCGAACGAATTTTGACTCGGCACAAGCAGCTCACTGACGCCATTGAGCGCCTTCTAGACAGCATACCGCAATCTGCTTGCTTTCCGGCTTTTGTGCCGGTGCCGACTCAACTACTGGTTGCGTAGCCTACCACCCGACTGGCAGCAGATTATCCAGGTCTGAGCCGATTGTGGAGCTCCCCTACTGATGTGATTCAACATTTTCTCACCTGGGGCCAACACAGTGCCGCTCACGCAATCCTGCTCAACTCTCCACTCACATCGCCTACCACCGCCGCTCGGTTTCGCGGCATGGGAGGAAATCTCTCGCACCTGTGGTTAACTACTCTCCCTTCGTCGCCGGGTCACCGTCTCAATGCCTTCCAGTTCCACTCCGCCGCAAGGATCTACTCGAGCGAGCCAGTAGGCCTGATTGGGGTGTTTTGGTAGTTGACTTCCGTAACGCGTTCAACAGCGTCTCGCGGACGCATGCTTTGGAGGTGATTCGAAGGGTATTCCCGGAGGCGTGGCCGTTCCTATCCGGTATTTTCGGAGGGGGGGAGCCTCCCTTACTTGACAACGCAGGGCTCTGTTTTTGCAGCACGTACTGGCGTTCAACAGGGTGATCCTTGTGGGCCGGTACTTCACGCACGTGCCTTGCAGCTTGTGCTCCAGCGACTGGCGGCTGAGGTGCCGGAGCTTCGCGTCTGTGCCTACCATGACGACGTGACGTTGCTGGGCACTCCTGAGCACTTGGCTCGGGGATTGACCCAGATCGAAACACTCGCACGTGGCGTAGGTCTAACCGTGGAACCCAAAAAAGCCGTTTTCTCGGCCCGCGTGAAGTTTCGAGGGGCTCCCTTAGAGCCCTTGGTGAACATGCGGGGCTCGAGCACCATGGCGTCGGTTTGGGGAGTGACAACTTTGTCCAAGACTCTTGCGAACGAGTTTTAGCGCGCCATAAGCAGCTCACCGACGTCATTGAGCGCCTACCGGATAGCATGCTCCAATCGGCTTGCCTGCTCTCCCGCTTTTGTGCCGGCCCCCGACTGAATTACTGGCTGTGAAGCCTTCCACCGCACTGGGGCTCGTGGATGGCAGCCAAGGCGGACGAGCCGACGCTGAAGCACTGGGGAACGCTCCTGGATGAACCCCTGGATGTGGAAGCGGCTCTTGACAGGGACCTAATTCGTGGCCAGATTGCCCTACCTTTACGATTAGGCGGATTTGGACTTGCCGACCGTGGACTCGTATGCTCGGCAGCGGCGGTCGCCTCCTGGGCTACCGCGCTTTGCACCTTGGTGAGTTTTCGGATGCGAAGTGCTTGTCTTTTGGCTAGAGAACTGACTAACGAAGACCCCGTGACCCTTCCGCCGCCGCTTTTGAGTATCTATGATGCTCTGCATCAGGCGTTCAGTAAGTGCAACGCCGTGCCGGACGAGAGCCGATCCAGATTTCGCTCCTGGAAGGAGCTGTTATGGGGACGAACTGAGGCGCTCGAGGACTCTCCCATCGACAGAGTACTCGCCGACGAGGGGGAAGCTAGCCCCGGGTCACCGGTAGCCACCCGGGTCTGAGCCGATTGTGGAGCTCCCGCACTGATGTGATACAACATAGCCTCACCTGGGGCCAACACAGTGCCGCTCACGCAATCTTGCTCAACTCTCCACTCACACCGCCTACCACCGCCGCTCGTCTCCGCGGCATGGGAGGCCATCTTTCACATTTGTGGTGAACGACCCTGCCGTCATCACTGGGTCACCGTCTGGATGCCTTCCAGTTTCGCTCTGCCGCACGGATTTACCTGGGTTTGCCACAAGCTCCGTGGCACTCTAATCGGTCGTCTTTCTGTCAGGGATGTGAGAGTCGGATCGATGCTTGTGGCTACCATTTCTTAGGTTCATGCAGATTGTTGAGAGGTCTTCGTACGAGGCGTCACACTCGCTTCAAGTACATTCTCAGCGAATGTTTGACTCGGGTAGGGCATACGGTTGAGGTGGAATCGGAACTACCCAGATCGGTCTCGGACAGGGCACCGCCCCGCTGTATCGCAGATCTCCTCGTCTCCGATGCTGCCGCCAGACGCTCAGCATATGTTGACCTCGCGATTACATGCCCTGTGGCAAGCGCCCATCTCACGGCTGCCGCACGCCGCCGAGGAGCAGCTGCTTCGGCCCTTCGCCGCGTGAAGGAACGATGCTGAGAGTATGGCCAGCCTACCTAGCGCTGAGGGTCGCTCCCACCGGTTCCTGCCTTTCATTGTGGAAAGCTTTGGTCACGTGGAGAAGTCGGGTTTGGAGTGGTTGCGGAATGGTTTCACTGAGCATCCTGTTGAATACTTGGAACTTTTGCGGCGCTTAAGTGTCTCTCTGTGGCGATATTCGAGCAGCATGCTTGCCGAGGCGCGCCATCGGCGCCTGGGTTTGCACGCTTCCCTACCTAGTTCTAAGTTCTTTTTCACGGTTTGCGTAGCGCTATAGGCTATGCTAATAAAGCCAGTAAAGCCCAACAAAGGGATTATCAAGCAACTTACGGACGAATCGTGTAAGTGAAGATAGTCCGGCACCCAGGCACGGACGTCTTTCGCACGCCACAGGGGTTGGAGATATCATATATTCCGACATTTGCGACCCTTTGACCACGAACGCAATTGGTAAAACTTACTTTGCCATCTTTGTCAGAGAATATAGCCGGTTCTCACGCGCCCTTTCTTCCTGCACAAGAAGAACGAGATAGACCAACGTTTCCATGAATACAAGGCTTGGTTCGAAACGCAGACATGCGAGCGGCTTAAGGTACTCTACACGAATGGTGGTAGTGAACACGAAGACCTTGCGAAGCAGCTCGTCAACCATGGCATTGAATGGGATCCAACGGAGTCCCACTCACCAGAAACGAATGGATTGTCGGAACGGACAAATCGATCCATACTTGTTCTAATCCGATTAATATTACACCATCAAGAGTCAATGGCGGAACGGTGGACATGGACTCTACAACTAGTCCAGAGGCGGTTAAACGGTCCTGCTATAAAAGAACGACACGAGCAGCACACGAAGTCTTATCCGGAAGGCCGGATACCTTGCAGAATGCGTGTCCTTTCGGTTGCGAAGTTTTAATCCACCTTAGGAAGATAAACTGGCTATCCCTTCCGGATATGGAATATTGATAAGCTGTTTTCCGAATGGCAATTACGAGGTGATGGAGCTTGAAAAGAGAAGCTTGTGATCGTCTGGGATGTGATAATACATCCGGACATTTTCCCGTTGAAGAAGAAGGACTCCACCATGCCGGTGGTCAACGACGGGATTCCGATGGCTAGCGCCGATGATTTCGACGACGATTCCGCATCCGAATACGTCGAAACCAAAACCAGAAGACCCACCGCTGTGGAAGAACCGAAGATTCCGCCCTGGCGTCGAAGAATTACCAGAGCGGCATGCGGCTTTGACATCTACGGAAGTGGAACCTGGGACACTAAAGCAAACATTGGTTAGTCCGCACAAGCAGCGTTGGAAAATTTCAATAGCGGAGGAATTGCAATCACTCAACGCTTATAACAGGTGGACTTTGGCGGAGAGACCGGGCGATGCGAAAGTTCTACACAACAAATTTGAGTTTAAACTCAAGCGGCATGCAGACGGCACGATTGAGCGGTTTAAGGCTCGACTAGTAGTACGTGGATTCGAACAAGACCGAGGCGACTACGATGAAATCTTCGCAGCAACGGTGCAATTTGAGACTGTAAGAGTTATTGTTATTCTCGCACTCAGTCGCAGGTGGAGGCTCAAACATATGATATAAAAACTGCCTACTTAAACGGTGTGCTCCATGAGAAAGTTTCCATGGAGCAGCCCGAAGGATATACTGATGGTACCGACGGAGCATGACAACTTCAGAAGGGTCTTTACGGGCTCAAACGGGCAGCCCGTGCCTGGAATCAGACGTTCACGGCATCTTTGAAGACCCACGGTTTTTCCCAGCTGAAAATGGATTCTTGCGCATTTCAAGACGGGCACGTTCTGATCATGTTAAAATGTGGATGACACTAGATTTACAGGACCTGAGGACGAGATACGAAAAGCTGAAAGTGTTCTCAAGAGCATGTAAGAGATACGTGAGCTGAGCGAAATTGCCAGTTACCTCTGAGTTCAATTTGAAAGGAACTTGGGCGAATCGAGTATGATGATGCAACAGAAGCCTTACATGGAGAAACTTCTCAAAAACTACGAGCTTGAGGAGAATAAGTCCGTGGATTCACCAGCGCTGACCTCGAAGCCGGAACAACAACAGCTTGTGAAACCAACTATGGACGCCTACAACTATCCGATGCGGGCGTTGATCGGGTGTCTTAGTTTTGTTGCTCATCGAACTCTGCCAGATATCCCCTCGGCGGTTCGCATACTGGCGATGCGCATGCACGTTCCCATACGTGAAGATTGGGTCGCCGCGAGACTTGGATCTTGAAGTATTTGAAGGGCAGACTCGAGTTTGCTTAGGAGTTCCGACTGAACCCGAAACAGAACCTAGTACTGTATACGGATGGGTCGTCAGGTACTGGTACGACTCGCCGTTCCACGACGGGTTTCACGGCTTTTGTCGGGGATTGCCTCTTAATAGTGGACTTTACTGGACTTTACTAGCATAGCCTGAAGCGCTACGCAAGGCGTGAAGATGAACTAATAACTAGGGAGGGAAGTATGCAACCCCAGGCGCCGATGGCGCGCCTCGGAAAGCATGTCGCTGGAATATCGCCAAAGGGAGACACTTAAACGCCTCAAGAGCGCCAAATATTCAGTAGGATGCTCAGCAAAACATTTCCGCAACCACTCTAAACCCGACTTATCGACGTGACCAAAGCTTTCCACAATGAATGGCTGGAACCGGTGAGAGCGACCCTCAGCGCAAGGCAGACTGGCCATGCTCTCAGCATACCGCCGTTCCTTAACTCTTCGAAGGGCTGAAGCCGCGGCCCCCCGGCGGCGGGCGGCTGCGGTGAGGTGGGCGCTGGCCACGGGGCAGGTAATCGCAAGGTCCACATATGTTGAGCGTCTGGCAGCAGCGTCGGAGACGAGGAGATCGGCTATACAACGGGGCGGTGCAGAGTCCGAGATTGATCTGGGCAGTTCCGACTCAACCTCAACCGTATGCCCTATCCGAGTCAAAAATTCGCTGAGGATGTACTTGAGGCGAGTGTGACGTCTCGTACGGAGACCTCGCAACAGTCCGCAGGAACCCAGGAAGTGGTAGCCACGAGCGTCAATCCGGCTCTCACATCCCTGACAGAAAGACGGCCGATTAGAGTGCCACGGAGCCTGTGGCAAACCGAGATAGATCCGTGCGGCAGAACGGAACTGGAAAGCATCGAGACGATGACTCAATGACGACGGTAGAGTGGTTAACCACAAGTGCGAGAGGTGGCCTCCCATGCCGCGGAGACGAGCGGCAGTGGTAGGCGGCGTGAGAGGAGAATTGAGCATGACTGTGTGAGCGGCACTGTGTTGGCCCCAGGTGAGGCTATGTTGAATCACATCAGTGCGGGAGCTCCACAATCGGCTCAAACCCGGGTAGTCTGCAACAGGGGACCCGGGGCTAGCCTCTCCGTCATCGGCAAGAACTCGGTCGAGGGGACAATCCTCAATCGCTTCAGCTCGTCCCCATAACAGCTCCCTCCAGGAACGAAACCGGGACCGATTTGCGTCCGGCACGGCGTTGCACCTCCTGAACGCGTGTTGAAGAACATCATAAATTGTCAGAATCGGGGGCGGCAGGGTCACTGGATCCTCGTTGGTCAAAGCTCGAGCCAAGAGGCAGGCACTTCGCATCTGGAAGGTCACCAACGTTCGCAGCGCGGTAGCCCATGTGGACTTTACTAGCATAACGTACGCAAGTCGAAGACAACGGATGGTAGGTACTCGGTCAGCGGACGCAGAATCAGCTGCAGTAGCAGACGGGTTGCGCAACTTCCGATGGATGAATCAACAACTCACCGAGGTTGGACTTCAGACGACCTCGACGACCGTCTACAATGATAGTCAATCATGCCTCAAGTGGATCAACGGAGGCGGTCGACAACGAACGGGGGCTGCTGGAGGTGGACTAGGCATTCCGGGAAGTTTAATATCCAACCCTCAGACCTCGGGAGCAGGAGGAGTTGAGAAATTACACTTTTGCATATGTTCCTACGGAAGAGCATGTGGCCGAAATTTTCACCAAAGCTATTGCTAGAATAGCCCATTTCAACACCAGCGTTAACTCGTCATCGGGAATCCTTGGGAGTACGGATGAACATGAAAGCTGTGATGAGGAGGAGTTCTAGGAAATGGTCTGGTCAAGACATCGAGCACGGTCCGACGACTAGGATATGTGGACTTTGCAAACCAATACTTGATATGGTTGCTGACAGAGTTGACAACTCAGCACATGTCCCGGAAACGCGTTGATGGAATCCATGAAAAGTGCAGCCCGTAGATAAGAAACAGACGACCCAACCGTGCGTAGACTCTGAGATGACTTAAAGGAGTTTGGAGGAAACCCTGCGAGACCCATATAAGCCAAGCTTGCTAGCATACCAGTCAGGGTTACTCCAAGACAAGATATAAAATGAGTCATATACGCGAACCAGGTTGTCTGCTCGACACACCTCCTGTTCCAAGGAAACAATTTCCCTACCAACTAGATGGAGGTTCGGGTCCCGCAGTCCAAGTAAGAGGAATTGTTGTGGTGAGAATATGTTGATTGTTTATGCTCTTCCTCCAAAGTACGCTTGGTCCGTTCCTCAACCCATACTGTAGGGCAATGATCTGGTCGAGCTGAACATCAACCACGGTTCGACGACGACGGTCCGATGACCAGGATATGTGAATCGCGAACCAAGAGTTGTCTGGGTTTGCTGGCAGAGTTGACATCTGAGCACGTGTCCCTGAAGCGTGTTGATGGATACTATGAATGTCCAGAGACCTTATGGATAGAAACAGACGTGTCGAAGCGAGCATGCACGTCTATGAGAAACGTCTATGAGAAACGTGCATGCTTTCTTTGACTCTTGAGGTCATATTGAGAAGAGACCTACATGAGGGCAAAAGATTGCTGGACACACTAGTAGACGCTTCAAGACAACTAATAAAGGGGCCACATAGGCGAGAAATATAGTTTGCTCCTAATGTCTTTCTGCTCTAAGACAGATTTGCTTCAGAATCGAACGAATGGTTTAATCGGAGGCTGAAAAAAAAACCCCGAGGGGAAAAAAAGACTAAGCGCGGCGAAGTACTCGCGCCTCCAACATCAAAGCGGCATTCATGCGCCACAGCAGGAAACTTAAGCGGGTAAACAACGATTGAAGAAGGTCAGGGCGTTCGCGGAACAACTCCCGAAGCCAGCGAGAACCAACAGAGTCCATGAACCCAAAGCACTCAATGATCAGGGGTACCAAGCGATGTGCTAGTGCCGAAGCACGAACACCAGGGGAAGACAAAGCCCCCGCGTATTTGATCTCTTTGCGGCGTCTCATGCTGGCGGCGGCAGATCCACGGCGCTCCCCCGCAGCCGGGAGATAACGACTAGCTTGAGGGTTAGGAACAGCAAGATCAACGTATGTGGTACGGCGGCTGTCGTCACAGGTGATCACCAGGTCGGCTACACGGCGTTCATCATTTTGAAAGTCCGCGACGGGTAAAGGTTTCTCACGTTCGATTTCCAGACCGGCTTGCCGGACTATAGGCCGAAGTTCCCGGTATAACAGGTTCAAGATCCGTGTGTGGCGGCGGGTTCGAGCACCTTTCACCGCCGGGCAACTAGCGAGCAGGTGGGCGCCAAAATCTGCGTTGTCTTCAGTCTGAGAGCAGAGAGGGCACGACGAACCCATCTCGTACGGCCAAGGGGGGTGATGTAAGCCGAGGTATAAGCGCAGTGAAGTACGCACTTCGAAATCCGACAGTGTGAGTGGCGGAAAGGCTGGTACGGTCATGAGCCACTGAGAGCTAATAACCCCTCCAAGACTACGTAGGCGGGCGCGAGCGCGAGAAGATGAGACCAATGAATCGAGGGGGACCGTCTCCTATCGGTATCCCTGGAAAGTTTTTCAATAATTCCTTCAGAGGCCTTGTCTAAAAAAGTACAAATTCATTCATATATTGCTATGTGAACTATTAACACATGGACTGATTACCAGCTTTATTGAATAAATAGCTTTAATTGATATGGCCCGATTCCATCAGAAGACTTTCAGGCGGATTGAAGCGCGAGGTCTGCACGAAGACGGAAGCGGAATCATTTTGTGAGAGTATTCGCTGAATGCATTGGAGTGTGGGTTTCGTCGCTATAGACCCAAGGAAGAACGTGCTGCTCGAGCAAAAAAAACAAAAAAAACGGTTTTTCCAAGAATCTGACCGGATTTTATACTCCGGACGAAAAAGGTTGGTGCGGGTGGGGATGAGTGAAAATGGGAATGAGTGAAAATGGGAATGAGGGGTTTTGGGTGTTCATGAGGAAATGGGCGAGAGAGTGCGGTCCGTTGTTTTTGTGATTTTTTTTGTTCATTGTTGTTCACTGATGATGAAGAATTTTGTTTATTGAATGTTTACGAGAGCGATGAGTGAGGAACAGAAAATCGGAAATTGTCGCGGTGGCTTTTTCCTGAATAGACGATGAACCTGCTTGGCTTGGTTGACTAGCTGAGTTTTGCAATCAAACAGCATCGTGAAGATTGAAATGAATTACTGGGTTTCAAGTTTGCCACTCTAGTCACCGTTTCGTGATGTTTAATATGCTTTGCCTAAAGCAGATGATCTTCAAATCGTCATTGGTTTACATGAATGTGCGTTACGTCGACATTGTTGAGTGAACGCATTTGTTTAGGTCCGGCCATTGTTTAATGAATGAATCCATTAAATGAACGTGTTTGGGTCGCCCCCATCGTTTAGCGATGAATGCGCGTGTATTGTTGAGTAGTGGCATATCATGATTGTGATTGGCCGAGGACTGAACCCGTTAAATGAGTGGGAGAGTTTTCAGGCCGAATGAATGCGGATGGTTGTGGGCGTTACGTCGGCACACTATTCCTGGTGACCAGACTATATCTGCAGATCGATCAGATATACAAGTTTCATGTTGAATCGTTTGCTTAAACCATCCTTTGTGTTGAACTCCGACTGAGGTTCTGGCTTCGGACGACTCGGTGAACGACGGTGATACTACCACGTGCAACTTTCATAGACCATCCGGATCGGGATCAATACGTCCTCATTGGTTTTCGATAGCGAACGGGGGCTGGAGCAGGTACACGAGGCAGTCGGGGAGGTTTAAAATCCAACCCTCAGAGCTCCTCGGCCTATCACTATCGTGATATGCCATTGCTCAACCATAAACACACTTATTCAGTAAACAATTGGGACGTGAACGCATTCACGACCCCTTGGGCCATGTCCTCTGACAATGAAATACGAATCCCCCTCAAATATTACTATTAAGCATTGCTTCGGTCCTAGAAACCAACAAGATGAACCCAAGTGGCCCGTTGCAGGCTAATGAATGCGGATGGTTGTGGGCGTTACGTCGGCACGGTGTTTCCGGTGACCGAGATATCTGCAGATCGCAATCAGATACCGGTGTTTACCATGCTTGAAGGCTGAAACAACCCTTTATGCCAGTCTCCTTCCGGTTTGAGACTCGGAAAACCAACATTCTTGTAACGCATGCCGTCGGGATACTACCGCGTGCAACCTTCATGTACCACCCGGGATCTGGATCAATACACATCCCAACTGGCTCTTGATAGTGGAAAGGGGGGGGGGGAGAGGGGGAGGCGGTTTAAACCCAGCCCTCAGACATGAGCCTGGGGCAAATTGCTAGCCCATTGGCAGTCTACGTGGATACTGAGACTAACACGCACAAAAAAATCAAATAAATCATTGGCTGCCGATCTAGACGAAAGTTCCTAAAGAGGGCTGTAAAGAGAAACGTTTCCCTATTCCGTCCCAAATTGGGGATAGAATTGGCACTAAATTTGATTGATATCCTTCACAACCGCGTTGCTTAATCCCAAATGATTGAACTTAGCATCGCTCATTTCCACCGCTAAATCCAACAATGTGAGATGAACACTTCAAGCTGTGTTGTTGATGATATCGGTACAATGCTTTTTGCTGTCGTACAAGGACCAGACTGATTCCAATAGGAAATCTATTTCTTTACGGCAACTGTCAGGCGAGGGAGCGTGAGCGTGTGTACTGTTGCCGAAATCATATTCATGGCTCGCTTTTTTTTGTCCTGATAAAAGAACAGGAACGGTATTTTTCGTCTAGTGTTGTCAGAAGTGTTAAGGGCTCCTTTGGATATGGCCACGATTAATGAGCCCAGATCACTAGCTTTGAAGAGTCCTGTCGGGAAATTTCTCTCTCATCGCACCGTCATGTGGAAAACCTTTCAACCTTCGCACCACGCGTAGTCAAACACTTCCTGACAATCAATCTATCACAACTCCCCACTACTCTACACTGCAGAAACCTATACTTGTCTGAGCCTGATATTGCTACAGTACATCCACTGCTCGCCCTCCTCACTCCGCCGAGGAATCCCTACCATTCGACGGTATTGAATGAGTAGGGCATACGGTTGAGGTGGAATCGGAACTACCCAGATCGGTCTCGGATAGGGCACCGCCCCGCTGTATCGCAGATCTCCTCGTCTCCGATGCTGCCGCCAGACGCTCAGCATATGTTGACCTCGCGATTACATGCCCTGTGGCAAGCGCCCATCTCACGGCTGCCGCCCGCCGCCGGGGAGCAGCTGCTTCGGACCTTCGCCGCGTGAATTGTGGAAAGCTTTGGTCACGCGGAGAATTCGGGTTTGGAGTGGTTGCGGAAATGTTTCACTGAGCATCCTGTTGAATACTTGGAACTTTTGCGGCGCTTAAGTGTCTCTCTGTGGCGATGTTCGAGCAGCATGCTTGCCGAGGCGCGCCATCGGCGCCTGGGTTTGCACGCTTCCCTACCTAGTTCTTAGTTCCTTTTCACCGGTTTGCGTAGCGCTGTAGGCTATGCTTCCCTACCTAGTTCTTAGTTCCTTTTCACGGTTTGCGTAGCGTTTCAGGCTATCCTTTTCCCGGTTTGCGTAGCGTTTCAGGCTATGCTAGTAAAGCTCGTTCTGTCAGGGATGTGAGAGTCGGATTGACGCTTGTGGCTACCACTTCCTGGGTTCCTGCGGACTGTTGAGAGGTCTCCGTACGAGGCGTCACACTCGCCTCAAGTACATCCTCAGCGAATTTTTGACTCGGATAGGGCATACGGTTGATGTTGAGTCGGAACTGCCCAGATCAATCTCGGACTCTGCACCGCCCCGTTGTATAGCCGATCTCCTCGTCTCCGACGCTGCTGCCAGACGCTCAACATATGTGGACCTTGCGATTACCTGCCCCGTGGCCAGCGCCCACCTCACCGCAGCCGCCCGCCGCCGGGGGACCGCGGCTTCAGCCCTTCGAAGAGTTAAGGAACGCCGGTATGCTGAGAGCATGGCCAGTCTGCCTTGCGCTTAGCGTCACTCTCACCGGTTCCAGCCATTCATTGTGGAAAGCTTTTGTCACGTCGATAAGTCGGGTTTAGAGTGGTTGCGGAAATGTTTTGCTGAGCATCCTACTGAATATTTGGCGCTCTTGAGGCGTTTAAGTGTCTCCCTTTGGCGATATTCCAGCGACATGCTTTCCGAGGCGCGCCATCGGCGCCTGGGGTTGCATGCTTCCCTCCCTAGTTATTAGTTCATCTTCACGCCTTGCGTAGCGCTTCAGGCTATGCTAGTAAATTCCAGTAAAGCCCAAGTAAAGCCAGCCAGTAAAGCCATTGAATGATTGACATGCGTAGATTTCGCTCGATAGTCAGTCAATACTGTACGAAATCAATGATTTTATACATCTACAATTCTATATATTTTCATTTCCAATCAACACTTGAATAAAACCAGTCAGTATCATATTTGTCAATCAATATTGTAAGAACTAGAAATAGGGAACCGTAGCCGTAAAACTCGGATATCGAGTTTACCTGTAGTTGTGAATGCCTTTGCACGACGGCTTGCCTTGCGCTCCCCTGGCTCGAGCTTGGATTTGAATCGCGTGAGATATCCTTTCCCAACGCCAAGGAAATTGAGCTGTTCTCCCGTCTTCCTTCCTCCGTCGCCCGCTAACCTCACCCCCACCCCCCCCCCCCCACTCCCCTCTCCCACCACTTGCTCCTCTCTTTGACCCCACTTCAAGGGATTTCCGCTGGCCGGAGTGGTGGGTAAAGTGGTGGCGATACTGCCGGGTGGGTGGGAGCGGAAGCTTGCCTACCAATCTCGCTTACCCAGGGGTGTGTTCAGGAGAATCTTCGCGTTCGGAAGATTGCCTAGCAGCCTCGCTTACCCACGTGCGTGGCCTGGTGAATCTTCGCGATCGGAAGATTGCCTAGCAGCCCCCCCTCGCTACTCAGGGGTGTGTTATGGAGAATCTTCTTCCGGTCCCTTGCATCAACAACATAATAATCAAATCTTCTGTTTCTTGTAGGTTCATGAATTGTCCCCGAAAGCATGTGGATATTTGCAGCTGTACTGATACTTGTCATAGCTCGGATGCCAAAGTGATCCCGTCCTCCGTTGGCTCGATCGATATCCGTCGGCTTCGGGCACGGCGTTTTCCGCAGGCAATCGGGAATTATATCACCTTATGCTCAGGATATGCAGCATCGTTTGACAAGGTACTACTAAGCCCACCTCCAAGGTCTAGTACAAAAGGCATTGTATGAGGAAGCAGAGTTGGCGGGGATGTGCTGAGTCTCGAGGTAACGTTGTACCCCTAGCTGGTGCGCAATAGTTGCTAGGAGTGTACCGGGCTACAGTAGTGGGGTAAAAAAGGTTTCGCAGATCGGGTTTGGAACTCTTGATTCTCTCTCTGGGCACGATGGCGTATCAAACTCACGTTGTTAACACTCCGCAGCCTATCGGGGGCTACTGGAGGACGACAGCTCGGCTAGGAGTTGTATTTCTAACACTGTTGATGTTCTCGTTCGCTATATCGCACCGGTTGTGGAAAGAAGGATCTGGACGTGAGACAGACGAAACCGGCCACGGCGTCTACTTCACATACCCCGATCCGCATTTGTGGGGAGGTTCGCTGTGGTGGGATGTCCTGTACACATGCTGTTTGTGGGCCCCCCTCGGTCTCATTGCCTTGGCCGTAACCTCCATGGACCGCAGCGGTGACAACTTAACGCTGGAGGCTCTTGATGAGAATCTGAAGGATACGAACAAGTCTGAGAGAATCCTCAGGGACCTTCAGGCGAAGATCTGGAAGCAGCGATTCGTCGTTGGAAAGAGTTGGTATCGGACTACGTGGAGCTGGGGTGACCTTATCGCAACCTTCATCCTCGTCATGGCCAACCTGATCTGGGGATTTTTCGGGTATTTGAAAGCGGTGAACGAGCACGCGGATTACCTCGCACAGATCCCGGAGGACAAAGAAAGAAGACTCACCCATACCTATATCTGGGCCTACTTTGCCGGTAAGCCGCGCCCGTCCGCAACTTGTTCACACGTACCGTGCGCGTTCTTCTGTCCCTTCTCCCGTTTTCCTCAACACCCTAGCTCTGTCTTTTTTTCTTGTTGTTTTAGCGTACGCTGGGATGTTCGACGCCGGGGCGGCGATACTGTTTACGCTGCGTGAGAACCACTTGATTAGAACGACGATGGGTCCCGAGGGAGGTCAATACTTCCACGGGATTAAGTATCACATCGGGTTGGGATATCTCACCTTCGCTATTCTGACAGTACATTCCTTTGTCATCCTGGGTCTCGAAATGTATTATAGCGATTACGACACCTACCATGTGCTGAACCCCACCGCTGGATGGTTGGGACATACAGATTTTTGGGGACTCCTGGCTTGGATTGCCCTCGCGCTTATGGTAGTTGGGTCGTTGTGGGCCGTTCGTCGATGGAACTATAGGGTGTTCTACTGGTCGCATCAGCTGTACATCGTGTTCCTTTTCGCGGCAGCTGTTCATTTTCCAACCGCGATCTACCCCATCGTCGGGGCGCTGCTCTACTTCTCCCTGGACCGACTCGCGCCTTATCTCAACTTCGCGAGAGGAGTTACCGGGAAAGCCACTCGAGTTGCTGAAGAAATTATCAGAGTTGACGTCCCGCTGGTTCGCCTTGTGAACCAGGAGTACGCGCCGGGAGACTGGTACAACCTCAGAATCCCATCTGTCAATTTGATCAACTGGCATCCATTCAGCATAGGGTCGTTTTACCGGAACACGCCAAGCCATGCCACGGTGTTTGTGAAAGCTCGAGGATCATGGACGGACAAGCTGCTGGTGAAGGTGCCAGAGGTCGGGGAGACCGTGGATATGAAATTGCACGTAGAAGGTCCATTCGGAACTCGAGCAAAGACGTACCTCCATTCTGAGGCGATGGCTATAATGGGAGCCGGGACTGGAATATGTGCGGTGCTGCCTTATGCGTTCCAGTACTCTCTAACGCATCCCGACCGCAAAGTGACTGTTGTTTGGATCGCAAGGTGTGTAGAGGACGTAGCGTGCTATCCAGAGCTCTACCATATGTGCAAGTACCTCGAGAAGAAGGGCAATTTTGATCTGAAGATGCATTTGACGCGGGAAGAGAGCACTCCTCCTGAGGTTATTGAAGTCGGAGACGAGACTGAGGTGAACCTGTTGCAGGAGGTGGAGGAGCAGATCAGCAGAGATGAGTCTTCCAACGGCGAGAAGCAGAGTCCCAGGGAGGGTCTTAATGATGAATCCGTATCGTCGGGAGGGGACGTGCGTTCGACCTCCTTCGGAACGGAGAAATTGATTGAGGAGAACAGGCAGAAGGCTGCAGTCTACGGCTACTACGGGGCGATGACTCTCATTGTTGCGGTGTTTGGCGTTGGACTGTTCTCTTTCTTCTGGCCGAGAGCGCTTCAAAATGAAGAAGATATCCCGTGGGATATCTGTGATATATGGCAACGTGAGAACCCGGAAACCGGGGAGATAGCTGTACCTACCCTGAGCGCGTACGAGATGTTCTCATGCTTTTATTGGCAGGCTATGACGATGACGATATCAGTATTGATGGGCACGCTTGCCGGTGCAGTTGTGGTGCTGGCATATCCGTTCTTTGTCCAGAGGATGGAGAGTAAGCAGAACTTTGAACCTCCAGCGAGCCTTACAAGATCTGAAGTAACCACTCAGTGGATCGTCGGCCGACCGAATATCGAGGAGTACCTGGACGAGTTCAACGAACAGGCGGAATCAACATCAGTTATGGCCGCTGGACCGGAAAGGCTCGTTATCCAGATCGAGAACATGGTCGCTAAGCGCCACAGAATCGAGTTTACGAGGGAGTCCTGGAAGGTTTAGGAGGTATTTGGAGGCCGCGAGAATTCGGGTTTAGATATTAACACTACTCAATTCTCCATAGCAACTTAACCGGTTTTCCTTCTCTTTGCGACACCTGCGTGCCTTGTTCGAGCGTTTCAAAGTAAAGAGAATACCAGCAATACGTCGATCGTCGCATGAGCGCTTTGTCCCAGTTCAGTTCAGTTTGAAACGATGGGCATATTTACTTTTACGTGTAGTCGGATTATATTTAGAAAAAGTAGCCATCCACAAATAATTATAATTCAGAAATAGCTCCTGAATCTCCATTTTGTGACCGACGGATACCATTTTTTAAATCTACGCCCCGAGATTATGAACGAATTGCGGACAGTATGAGTTTCGGGCTGATCAGGGGGGAAGAGAGCTAGAAAAGTTTCAATGAAATACGATTCGAGTTCGCCTTCAGAGCGCGAACTCGTTGCAACTGCTTCCCAACGACGCCTTTGGAGTCTACGGTTTTGGTTTTACCCGGTTATGGGCCCCCCCCATCGTTCTCCACTTGTTCTAGTGATTCTTTTGCTAAAAAATACTTTCCTAGACGCATCCGCACCGTCTGCGGATGCGTTTAGAAAAGCATTTTACTATCTTCAGCAGTACTATGGTTACAGTATGCGACATTAAACCATTCGTTCGTTCGTATTATTTCGGCTCACCGCGCTGCAAGCATGACTGTCATCCGGATGGCAGGCAGCTCAATGGCCGCCCCGACTGATTTTGTTGATTGAATCATTTGCCTTAACCCCCCAACGTACCAAAAAAAAACGATTTTGATTTATTCCAGTCCCACTCCCCCTTAAAACCACGGGTCGGTTTTGATATTGACGCGCACGACGTAATCGCCGGGGTTCGAATACGTTATAGTTGTCCCCCTCTGATCTCGTTCAGTATGTGCACCGTTGCTCTATACATCCCGGGATTTAACTTTCATGTACGCGTGCTGGTGCGAGCGTTTCCCCAAAAAAACGGAATCCGTAAAAACTAATTTACGGATTCCACCTTCAACGCTGTACTCGTTGGCTCCTTGGCTTAATCCTCTGCACTTAACCCACCACCACCCTGTATCAATCCGCGCTTTAATCCTCTACGCTTGGCCGCAGACATCCAAAGGAAATGACACAACAATTTGGTGTATTCTGATGAAAAACTTTCAAAAAACCTGCCTGGCTATTGGGGCCCCTTATCCGTCATATTGATTTTCCTCTAATGTATGGTAGTTTTAGCGATTAATACATAGTACATGTACTAGTACTATGGACGATTGGCTGTCAAAATGCGAAACTGTGTACTTTTTCTTTTCTTTTTCCTTTCCAGTATATCCATTCTGTTATCGAATTGTTAGGAAGTAAGGTCTGGTCAAGCCGTTCAACCGGATACGACAAATCTGCTATTATTTCCTGGTTTCCAACTCCTGTCCCATATTCAAACTCAAAAATGCTTGTTACCCGTTCCTATCAGTTCGCGAAAACGGCTATCCGGTAAAACAGACCAATGCGGCTGTCAGGTTGGCGGACTATGCTGAGACTAAACAGTCACGGCCAAAAGATTGAAATAAATCATTGGTTGCCGACCTAGACGAAAAGTTCCTAAAGAGCAGAGGTGGAAAGAGAAAATTCTTCCTATTCCGTGGCAAATTGGGGAGATAAGGATAACGCCCGAACTTGATTGATATCTTTCCCAGCTAATATGCACTTTGCTTAAACCCAAATGATTGAACTTAGTACATAGCAAAGAGGTTGTCCTAGACCGTCCGATAAATCTTATCGCGGATAGACTATTAGAAAACGAATAGGTGTGTCTGGTTGAAAATTCAGAGGAAAAGCCAGTCCGATTGCCCTGATCCGATAATAAACGATCAAGCGAAAAGCCAGAATGCAGAAATAAGAAGTAGAATGATCATGCAGCAGAATTGCGAACCACGCAGTTTTTGTTAATGTCCCCCCAAAGACGAAGACATAGGCTCAATCAGTATTCGTTTGTTGAGTGAAGAATGAATCGGACGCCAATCGGTCGTTGTCTGACCATTATCGGACAAACCAAGTGCTTTTCATTTGATTCGGGTTCGATAATCTTATATCGGACACGAGCCCGAAGTTAAATGCTCATAACTATTACACGTAAGGTTAGGTCCTGTAAACTTCTATCGGTACGTTTGATATTTATGAAACACTATCGGACGGAAATGAAGACCCTAAGCGTGGACACTGCCACATCCCACTTCAAGCTATGTTGTTGACGATATCGGGACAAAAAAAAATTCCTATCGTACCAGGAATAGACTAACCTGAATAGGAAAGATATTCCCTTCTAGCAGCGGTCAGGTAACGGAGCCGTGAACTTGTGTACTGTTCATGAAATAGATGCGCATAGCACCGTTTTTTTTTGGTCCTGATGACGGAACACGAACGGCATTTTTCGTCTCGTGTTTGTCAAGTTTTATGCATGAGGGTTCCTTTGGGTACGTAGTTCTCACCTGACCCGATTAAGGAGCCCGACGTCTCAGAAATTGTGAAGGCATATCATCGGCCCTTACAACTTCTGAGACGTCGGGAAGTTCCTCCCTGATCGCACTGTCTTTTACAAATTTTTTTACTATGTTCCCCCCTGGTGCAGTCAAATACCTCCTGACAATAAACCCATCACAACGCCTTCACTGCCCTACACTACAGAAGTCTATATTTCTCCAGCCCAGACACTGCTCACCCTATTCACTCAGCCGAGGAATCAATTGTACTCCGCATTGAAGGAATTTCTGCAATGGATAGTCAGTCAATACTAAACAATTCAATCTCTTCTGACCAACATAATTCTATATATTTTCATTTCCAATCAACACATCAAAAATCAGTCAGTATCATATTAGTAAATAAATATTGTAAGAAGTATAAATAGAGAACGCCGTGCCGCGAGAACTCGGAGGGCGAATTCTCCTTTCTCTTGGTGTTGAATGTCTTGGGCAACAGATTGCCTTACCCAGGCGAAACTCAATCTGTGATTTGAATCGCGTCGAGGTAACCTTTCAGAACGCCAGGGGGAATGCGCTGTTCTACCGACTTCCTTCCTCCGTGCGTCCCGCCGCGCCCCCCCACGACTCCCTCTCCCCACCCCCTTCACCTCCTCCCAGTGCTTCAGCCTCTCTTTCATTCCCTTTCAAGGGAAGTGTGCTGCTGTAGTGATGGGTGGGTAAAGCTTTGGCGATGCCGCGTTGGTCGCGATAGGGGGATTGACTGGGCCGGGCTTTACTAGCTATTGACTTGCAGTCTCACTTACCCAAGGGTGTGTCCCGGAGAATTTTGCTTCTGTCCGGGGTATCAACAATATATTCATCGGATCTATCGGAGCTCGTTTGTTTTTTTTAGTTTTTGAATTATCCACGATCACATGTGGATACTTGGCAGTTATTCCGATACATAGCTCGGACGCGGAAAGCTCCGTGTCCTATGTTGGATCAATCGATATGCGTCGATATGTATCCCCTTATCGCTCAGGATATGCATTTGTCGTTTGACACGAGTAAGTACCACTAGAACAACTTCCACTGTTTAATACAAAAGGCATTGCATGGGGAAATAGACTTGGCGGGGATGCGTCGAGTCTCGAGCGAACGTTGGCCTTTAGTTGGTGGATCCAATAGTTGCTAGTAGTGTACTGGGCTTAGTGGGGAAGAAGAAGTTTCGGAGATTGGATTCAGAACTCTTGACTCGTTCGGACTCAATGGCATATCAAACGCAGGTTGTTAGCACTCCGCAGCCTATCGGGGGCTACTGGAGGACAACAGCTCGGCTGGGAGTTGTATTTCTGACACTGTTGATGTTCTCGTTCGCTGTATCTCACCGATTGTGGAAAGGAGGATCTTGACGTGAGAAAGACCAAGAATCCGGCGAAGGCGTCTACTTCACAAATCCCGACCCGCATCTGTGGGGAGGTTCGCTGTGGTGGGATGTCCTGTACACATGCTGTTTGTGGACCCCCCTCGGTCTTATTGCCTTAGTTGTAACTTCCGTGGACCGCAGCGGTGACAACCTAACGCTGGAGGCTCTTGATGAGAATCTGAAGGATACGAACAAGTCTGAGAGAATCCTCAGGGACCTTCAGGCAAGAATCTGGAAGCAGCGATTCGTCGTTGGAAAGAGTTGGTATCGGACTACGTGGAGCTGGGGTGACCTTATCGCAACCTTCATCCTCGTCACGGCAAACCTGATCTGGGGATTGTTCGGGTATTTGAAAGCGGTGAACGAGCACCGGCATCACCTGGAAATGATCACGGGTCGAAAAGAATACATGCTCACGCTTACCTATTACTGGGCCTACTTAGCCGGTACGCCGCCCCCGTCCGCAGCTTGTTCACACATCATCCTACGCGTTCCCTTTCCCCTTCTCTCGACGTTTTTGCTCAACACCTTAGCTCCTTTCGTTTTTTCTTGTTTTTTAGCATACGCTGGGATGTTCGACGCCGGGGCGGCGATACTGTTTACGCTGCGTGAGAACCACTTGATTAGAACGACGATGGGTCCCGAGGGAGGTCAATACTTCCACGGGATTAAGTATCACATCGGGTTGGGATATCTCACCTTCGCTATTCTGACAGTACATTCCTTTGTCATCCTGGGTCTCGAAATGTATTATAGCGATTACGACACCTACCATGTGCTGAACCCCACCGCTGGATGGTTGGGACATACAGATTTTTGGGGACTCCTGGCTTGGATTGCCCTCGCGCTTATGGTAGTTGGGTCGTTGTGGGCCGTTCGTCGATGGAACTATAGGGTGTTCTACTGGTCGCATCAGCTGTACATCGTGTTCTTTTTCGCGGCAGCTGTTCATTTTCCAACCGCGATCTACCCCATCGTCGGGGCGCTGCTCTACTTCTCCCTGGACCGACTCGCGCCTTATCTCAACTTCGCGAGAGGAGTTACCGGGAAAGCCACTCGAGTTGCTGAAGAAATTATCAGAGTTGACGTCCCGCTGGTTCGCCTTGTGAACCAGGAGTACGCGCCGGGAGACTGGTACAACCTCAGAATCCCATCTGTCAATTTGATCAACTGGCATCCATTCAGCATAGGGTCGTTTTACCGGAACACGCCAAGCCATGCCACGGTGTTTGTGAAAGCTCGAGGATCATGGACGGACAAGCTGCTGGTGAAGGTGCCAGAGGTCGGGTAGACCGTGGATATGAAATTGCACGTAGAAGGTCCATTCGGAACTCGAGCAAAGACGTACCTCCATTCTGAGGCGATGGCTATAATGGGAGCCGGGACTGGAATATGTGCGGTGCTGCCTTATGCGTTCCAGTACTCTCTAACGCATCCCGACCGTAAAGTGACTGTTGTTTGGATCGCAAGGTGTGTAGAGGACGTGGCGTGCTATCCAGAGCTCTACCATATGTGCAAGTACCTCGAGAAGAAGGGTAATTTTGATCTGAAGATGCACTTGACGAGGGAAGAGAGCACTCCTCCTGAGGTTATTGAAGTCGGAGACGAGACTGAGATGAACCTGTTGCAGGAGGTGGAGGAGCAGATCAGCAGAGATGAGTCTTCCAACGGCGAGAAGCAGAGTCCCAGGGAGGGTCTTAATGATGAATCCGTATCGTCGGGAGGGGACGTGCGTTCGACCTCCTTCGGAACGGAGAAATTGATTGAGGAGAACAGGCAGAAGGCTGCTGTCTACGGCTACTACGGGGCGATGACTCTCATTGTTGCGGTGTTTGGCGTTGGACTGTTCTCTTTCTTCTGGCCGAGAGCGCTTCAAAATGAAGAAGATATCCCGTGGGATGTCTGTGATATATGGCAACGTGAGAACCCGGAAACCGGGGAGATAGCTGTACCTACCCTGAGCGCGTACGAGATGTTCTCATGCTTTTATTGGCAGGCTATGACGATGACGATATCAGTATTGATGGGCACGCTTGCCGGTGCAGTTGTGGTGCTGGCATATACGTTCTTTGTCCAGAGGATGGAGAGTAGGCAGAACTTTAAACCTCCAGCGAGCCTTACAAGATCTGAAGTAACCACTCAGTATCGTCGGCCGACCGAATATCGAGGAGTACCTGGACGAGTTCAACGAACAGGCGGAATCAACATCAGTTATGGCCGCTGGACCGGAAAGGCTCGTTATCCAGATCGAGAACCTGGTCGCTAAGCGCCACAGAATCGAGTTCACGAGGGAGTCCTGGAAGGTCTAGCAGGTACTTTTGGAGGCCGCGAGAATTCGGGTTTAGATATTAACACTACTCAATTCTCCATGGTCACCTTAACCGGTTTTCCTTCTCTTTGCGACACCTACTTGCCTTGTTCGAGCGTTTCAAAGTAAAGAGAATACCAGCAATACGTCGATCGTCGCGTGAAACGCTTGTCCCAGTTCAGTTCGAAACTCTGTTCCGAAACGTCATCAAAATAACTACCTTCGTCTCAATCAAGACTAGTCGTTATCTCCCGGCTGCGGGGGAGCGCCGTGGATCTGCCGCCGCCAGCATGAGACGCCGCAAAGAGATCAAATACGCGGGGGCTTTGTCTTCCCCTGGTGTTCGTGCTTCGGCACTAGCACATCGCTTGGTACCCCTGATCATTGAGTGCTTTGGGTTCATGGACTCTGTTGGTTCTCGCTGGCTTCGGGAGTTGTTCCGCGAACGCCCTGACCGTCTTCAATCGTTGTTTACCCGCTTAAGTTTCCTGCTGTGGCGCATGAATGCCGCTTTGATGTTGGAGGCGCGAGTACTTCGCCGCGCTTAGTCTTTTTTTCCCCTCGGGGTTTTTTTTTCAGCCTCCGATTAAACCATTCATTCATCAAGACTCAGCACCCAACACCATTCCAAGGAAAAAAATTAATCATATATTAATAAAAATATCTCTATATGAATACAACATAGTTAGTTTTAGGTGAATCGGAGTATATTTAGAAAATATAGCCCACAAATAAACTCGAATTCAGAAGTAGGTCCTGAATCTTCAATTTGTTACCCACGGGTACCATTTTTTAAACCTACATCCCAATTACGCACCTAATCATTATATTGAAGGAATGTGAGTAATCTCAGACTGAAAGAAAAAAGCCCAAGGGGAAGAAAATGACTGATTGCGGCGAGGTGTTTAATCGGAGACTGAAAGAAAAAACCCCGAGGGGAAAAAAAAGACTAAGCGCGGCGAAGATCGCGCGCCTCCAACATCAAAGCAGCGTTCAGACGCCACTCACGCAAGGAACTTAAACGGGTAAACGAGGACAGACGGTCAGGGTGTTTCGCCGAACAATTCCCGATGCCATTGAGAACCAACGGAATCCATAAACCCAAAGCACTCATGACCAGAGGTACCAGGCGATGAGCTAGAGCCGAAGCACGAATCCCTGGGGAAGACACAAGACCCCCGCATATTTCAACTCTTTGCATATTGGCAGGCGGCAAATCTACAGCGCTCTCCCGCAGCCAGCAAACAGCGACCAGCCTGAGGATTAGGAACAGCAAGATCAACGTGCATCGTACGTCGGCTATCGTCACAGCTGACCACGAGGTCAGCAACAGGGAGTTCATCATTCTGATAGTCTGCGACAGGCAGGGGCTTCTCACGTTCAATTTCAAGACCGGCTTGCCGTACGATAGGTCGAAGTTCGCGGTATAACAGGCTCAAGATCCGCGTATGTCGTTGCAACATTGGGCTTGTGACATTGGAAGGTAATTGGCAATTACCGGTAATACCGAGGGTAAATATTTCGAGGGTCTTTGTGGTAATCCCGACAATTACGGGCCGCCTTAGTGGAAAAATCGACTTTTTTCACCTCCCAAACGGTAGCGAAGGACCTTCGGAAGGTTAACCTTTTTTGTTGGAAGTTTTGGAGCGTTTTTGACGAGTTTATTCATCTGGTTTAGACGCGCGAGGCGCTGCACTGCATGCTACCGACTGTGAATTAAGAACTTTTGACTTTGGCGGGCTGAGTTGTTTCATTCTTGACGGGTTTCTCACATGGGTGAGTGAAAATTTTGTATGAGGTAGTTAGAGTGCGATTTGAAAGACTTCACGGCGTCTCCTTCAAGAAGGGCCTCGTCGTCCTTGGCAAAAGTTTTGAGAGCTTGACTCTTCCCCGCACCATCATCATCTGTACCTGGGTCGTAGGTGTGCTCCAGCCTGTAGTTGCCCGCGGATCTTTCAGATTCATCGACAGATTCATGGTCAGATTCATGGTCAGATTCATCGTCAGCTTCATCAGACTCAGCACCATCGTCGGCAATATTTATCGTGGGGACAGAATCATGTTCCCGAGCAACACCTCCCGACATGCTTTCGTTGGACAACCTCTCCGATCCTTACGCTGGTGAGGTTACCCGCTTGTAGTAAGCCGTTGGGGTTCCACTTTCATGCTCAAGGTTGGTCTTTTCCACCCTGGGCCCAAGGATGTAAGCCCCAGCAGAGTTGTTTCCAAGTCAGCCATGATTCGGAAGGAAACGGCCCAATCTTCAGATCAAAATTTTTGACCTGATCCCGGAGCTCCTCTCTCCAGGAACTTTTACTTGTTGCTTGCTCGCTAAACAATTTTTGGTACAGATTCTCCACGACCAAGCAAAGACAAACACGTTGTTTATGACGTGGATATATGCCCACTCCCCTCAGGCAGGGGTCAAGCATCCAAGAAGCGTATGACACTGGACGAAGTGCGTCCATCATCCGCTTCTCTATTGCGTTTAAAAAATGGGTGGCTCGATTTTCCTTTCCGATGTTTCCGTCCTCTTTTACTATTCTTTGTTGAAGGGGCGCCGATCAAACCTGTATCAGCACCAGCCTGGTATTCCTGCGATATTGGTCCATTCTCTCCGCAATCTTTGCAATTCTTGCAGATTCGACCCCCGCAGGTTTGCACCCTCAATTTCAGCCCCGAATCGCGAAATTGGTGATGAATTGAGAACCCCTCTTAAGGCGGGGCAAAACCGAGAGATGCTTCGTCGGGTCAGGCCCTCGACTCCGTTTGCAGAACAACATGTTTTTTTGCATTGAATGAAGGATTTTCATTGAACGAACGAATGGTTTAATCGGAGGCTGAAAAAAAAACCCCGAGTGGAAAAAAAGACTAAGCGCGGCGAAGTACTCGCGCCTCCAACATCAAAGCGGCATTCATGCGCCACAGCAGGAAACTTAAGCGGGTAAACAACGATTGAAGACGGTCAGGGCGTTCGCGGAACAACTCCCGAAGCCAGCGAGAACCAACAGAGTCCATGAACCCAAAGCACTCAATGATCAGGGGTACCAAGCGATGTGCTAGTGCCGAAGCACGAACACCAGGGGAAGACAAAGCCCCCGCGTATTTGATCTCTTTGCGGCGTCTCATGCTGGCGGCGGCAGATCCACGGAGCAGGAATCGAACGAACGAATGGTTTAATCGGAGGCTGAAAAGGAATCGAACGAATGGTTTAATCGGAGGCTGAAAAAAGGAATCAGGGAAACCAGAAATCTGTGTTTATTTATCATTTTTATATTATTTTAAGAAATGTGTTTAGAACTCGAGAAAATCAAGTTCCGTAGGAACAGTTTGTAGCGAGACAGACAGACAGATGTCAATCTTTTGGGTCAAGTGCTGAGATTTTCTCGATATGCTTCATCCGTTAAGTGGTGGAAATGGAGAAACTATCAGAACACGTGTATGGGTCTCGGATAGCAGGGACCCCGAACGACTTGAGAACTTTCCCCCAGGAACTGTACCGAGACTGGATCCCGCTTGGCGGGCGCATTACCCTTCCACATGGCCATTTTCCGCTCATCAAAAACGTCATCCAGTTGCGAGGAGAGAGCCTCAGGTAAGCACCCCTCACTAAGACCTCGTATTGAAACCAGCGCACCTAGGGCTATGCTAGTAAAGTCCTCCGCCGGGGGGCCGCGGCTTCAGCCCTTCGAAGAGTTAAGGAACGACGGTATGCTGAGAGCATGGCCAGTCTGCCTTGCGCTGAGGGTCGCTCTCACCGGTTCCAGCCATTCATTGTGGAAAGCTTTGGTCACGTCGATAAGTCGGGTTTAGAGTGGTTGCGGAAATGTTTTGCTGAGCATCCTACTGAATATTTGGCGCTCTTGAGGCGTTTAAGTGTCTCCCTTTGGCGATATTCCAGCGACATGCTTTCCGAGGCGCGCCATCGGCGCCTGGGGTTGCATACTTCCCTCCCTAGTTATTAGTTCATCTTCACGCCTTGCGTAGCGCTTCAGGCTATGCTAGTAAAGTCCAGTAAAGTCCTTGCTAGTAAAGTCCTTGCTAGTAAAGTCCAGTCCAGTAAAGTTCTAGCATGCTAGTAAAGTCCAGTAAAGTCCAGTTCAACCGCCGGATCCCAAGTAGTCAAGGCGTTGACGAAATGACCATCGCCGCGGGTTGGCTTCTCGTGTTTGCACCAACAGTCAAACCACCCAACCCTGCAGCCATAGCTGGCTGGTGATGAAGGAAGCCATGATCCTCCTCCTCCAAAGCTGCAAGTCCAGCATCAAGCAAGGAACCAAAGACCTCTCGCGCTCGGGCAAGTGCAGGAAGGGCCAGCCAAGGCCTCCAATTCGGAAGGCACAGCTATCGTAGAAAGTAGTTAGCATCCGATAGGCACTACAGCGAAAGATTAGAAACGCCGCTTGCACGAACCCCTCTGGCAAGTAGACACAGATCGGCGTGAAGATGCTCGTGTTTGGCCAAACGGCCTCGTAAGGCGTTCACAGTAAAGCTAGATGTGCCGACGAGGACACCGAATAGAGTGAATTCCTCTGGGTTTGCCAAATATCCTGAAATCACGAGGGAACCGTGACAGGAGTACACCTAACACCACCCCAGAAATCACATTTGCGCTCTCCGAAAGCAGGAAATCCTGGACAGGCTTGTGCAGAAAGCCTTTGAGGTTAGTACCAAGTGGGCTTGTACCAGTGACAAGTGGGCTTGTACCAGTGACAAATGGGCTTGTACTCATGCACAGAACACGCAGAGCGTGAATTTCACCATGCTAAGGCGGATGAGGTCGTGCCAAGGAGGGAGGGGGGGGAGAGGGGGCAGGACTCTCTTGAGAATTTTACGCTTTTTGTTAGCAGATTACTACCCATATTCACCTATCGAATGCTCCCTTGAAGCTCCACGTAGATGCCTTCTGTGTTCAGAGGGGTCCGGTAGAACTACCAGGTCTGGGACACCCATGGGTCAATCGTCAGTACCATAGATCTTTGTATTGACGGAAATTAGAGGGGGGTTCTTTGGAAGTAGGACTTGCTGACCCTTCTGGTGCTGGCGTGGTGGTTGACTTCGTGACCTTCCTAGCATGGGATATGAGCTCCTCTCCACCGACGAAATCCGCTGCAGGTTACGCCTTCGTTTGGGACTCCCGATACCTGGTCTTCGCACTACTCCTGAATTCACAGTCTGTGCCAAACCAAACGCTGCGGATGGGACTCAACGTTTATTCCACTGTTCTACTTCAGCGAGGAATTGGACTCTGCGCCATAACCGCATTCGTGTTAAACTCGCGCGTCACCTCCGCCGGTGGCACCATCATGATCTTCAAGTCGAGCCTTTCGGGTTTTTGGAGGGTAGTCGTCTTCGACCAGACATTGTCGGTCGTCATCACCACACAGGCAATCAGTACGTAATTGAAGTCAAGGTGGAATCCCCACTACGAGCCCACCTCCTCGTTCGAGCCGCATGTCAAACTGGTTATGCCGCAGCGATCGCTGAAGCCGGGAAACGAGCCAAATATCGGGATGACATCGCTGACCACAACGACTTTCAATTTGTACCCTTCACGGTTTGGTCGACTCGGGCAAGCGGCCCAAAACTTCATTGCCGAAACTACTGCACATCTCGAGCACAAAGCGGACGCGCAAACGCTCATTCGCGTGGACATTAATCGAGAGCTATGCCGAGGCACGGCTCGCTTGGCGATCCACGCCATGCGCAAAGATAATCATGTTCGGACGCTGTTCCCTGTAGAAAGGAATCTTCTACCCCACTCTGGGGTCTCCTTAGCCTGGTTTGATTGGCTTTATTGGCTTTATTAGCATTGACTTTATGAGCCAATGCTATGCTAATAAAGCTGGCGTTATTAGCATAGCCTACAGCGCTACGCAAGCCGTTAAAAGGAACTAAGAACTAGGTAGGGAAGCGTGCAAACCCAGGCGCCGATGCCGCGCCTCGGCAAGCATGCTGCTCGAATATCGCACAGAGAGACACTTAAGCGCCGCAAGAGTTCCAAGTATTCAACAGGATGCTCAGTAAAACATTTCCGCAACCACTCCAAACCCGACTTCTCCACGTGACCAAAGCTTTCCACAATGAAAGGCTGGAACCGGTGGGAGCGGCCCTAAGCGCGAGGCAGGCTGGCCATACTCTCAGCATACCGTCGTTCCTTCACGCGGCGAAGGGCCGAAGCAGCTGCTCCCCGGTGGCGGGCGGCAGCCGTGAGATGGGCGCTTGCCACAGGGCATGTAATCTCGAGGTCAACATATGCTGAGCGTCTGGCGGCAGCATCGGAGACGAGGAGATCAGCGATACAGCGGGGCGGCGGTGCCCTATCCGAGACAGATCTGGATAGTTCCGATTCCACCTCAACCGTATGCCCTACCCGAGTCAGAAATTCGCTGAGAATGTACTTGAAGCGAGTGTGACGCCTCGTACGAAGACCTCTCAACAGTCCACATGAACCTAAGAAGCCTGGCTTTTATTGGCATAGCCTGAAGCGCTACGCAGGGCGTGAAAAGGAACTAAGAACTAGGTAGGGAAGCGTGCAAACCCAGGCGCCAATGGCGCGTTTCGGCAAGCATGCAGCTCGAATATCGGCACAGAGAGACACTTAAGCGCCGCAAAAGTTCCAAGTATTCAACAGGATGCTCAGTAAAACATTTCCGCAACCACTCCAAACCCGACTTCTCCACGTGACCAAAGCTTTCCACAATGCAAGGCTGGAACCGGTGGGAGCAACCCTAAGCGCGAGGCAGACTGGCCATACTCTCAGCATACCGTCGTTCCTTCACGCGGCGAAGGGCCGAAGCAGCTGCTCCCCGGTGGCGGGCGGCAGCCGTGAGATGGGCGCTTGCCACAGGGCATGTAATCGCGAGGTCAACATATGCTCAGCGTCTGGCGGCAGCATCGGAGACGAGGAGATCAGCGATACAGCGGGGCGGTGCCCTATCCGAGACAGATCTGCGTAGTTCCGATTCCACCTCAACCGTATGCCCTACCCGAGTCAAACAGTCGCTGAGAATGTACTTGAAGCGAGTGTGACGCCTCGTACGAAGACCTCTCAACAGTCTGCATGAACCTAAGAAGTGGTAACCACAAGCATCGATCCGACTCTCACATCCCTGACAGAAATACGGCCGATTAGAGTGCCACGGAGCTTGTGGCAAACCCAGATAGTTCCGTGCCGCAGAGCGGAACTGAAAGGCATCGAGACGGTGACCCAGTGACGAAGGCAGCGTGGTTAACCACAAGTGCGACAGGTTGCCTCCCATGCCGCGGAGGCGAGCGGTGGTGGTAGGCGGTGTGAGGGGAGAGTTGCGCAAGATTGCCTGAGCGGCACTGTGTTGGTCCCGGTTAGGCTAGTTGAATCATATCTGTGCGCGAGCTTCACAATCGCCTCATACGCGGGTAATCTGGAACAGGTGACCCGGGGCTGGCTTACCCCTCGTCTGCGAGGATTCTGTCGATGGGAGAGTCCCAGTACGTCCCCATAACAGCTCTTTCCAGGAGCGGAACTTGGATCGGTTGTCGTCCGGCACGTCTTTGCACTTACTGAACACCTGTTTCAGAGCATCATAGATACTCAAAAGCGGTGGCGGAAGGGTCGCGGGGTCTTCGCTAGTCAGTGCTCTAGCCGAAAGGCAGGCACTTCGAATCCGAAAACTCACCAAGGCGCGAGACGCGGTAGCCCAGGAGGCGACCGCCGCCACCCGAAAAATGCCGTTTTCTCGCTCCGCGTGAAGTTTCAACGGGCTCCCTGCCATCTAGTCTCCGAGTCTTTGGTGAACTTGAGGGGCTCGAGCATCATGGCGTCGGTTTGGGGAGTGACAACTGCGTGCAAGACTCCTCCGAACGAGTTTTAGCACGCCTTAAGCAGCTCACTGACGCCATTGAGCGCCTACCGGACAGCATGCTACAATCTCAGGGGTGCCCAGCAACGTCACGTCGTCCTGGTAGGCACAGATTCGAAGATCCGGCGACTCAGCCGCCAGTCGCAAGAGCACGATTTGCAAGGCACAGGCGTGAAGCACAGGCCCACAAGGATCACCCTGTTGAACGCCAGTACGTGCTACAAAAACAGAGCCCTGCGTTGTCAACTAAGGGAGGCTCCCCCTCCGTAAATACCGGATAGGAACGGCCACGCCTCCGGGAACACCCTTCGAATCACCTCCAAAGCATGCGTCCGCGAGACGGTGTTGAACGCGTTACGGAATTCAACCACCAAAACGCCCCAATATGGCCTACTGGCTCGCTCGAGCTTTGATCGCATGAGTGATCAGTTCGCAACCCCCGGAAAATCCCACCCCTACCTGCCAAGGCGCCATAAAAGCTGTGACTCGCTGGCGTAGGCGCTGGCATAGCCACCTCCCGGCGAGCTTCCGTAGACTCTCGACCATGCCGATCGGCCGGAGACGCGGGTGTGCCGGCTCGTGGTCAGGTTTCGTTAGCAAGCAAAGCTGTGCCCGTCGCAGATGGTCCCAAGGGGCAGACGCACCCCCTGCACCCTGGAACAGCGTATTCAGGATCTTTACCACCGCGCTCTGGCCAGGCTTGCTCAGGGCCTGTAGTAATTCCGTTCGTAGCCCGGAGGGTCCAGGGCAGCGTCCACGACGGGAGGTCCGGAGCAAATCCTCCAGATCAGACTCACGGAGCGTTAGGTCGATGCGAAACCTGGCCAACTCTGGACGGTCCAAAAGTGCCTCGAATTCGGGGAGCAAATCCACGACGGGAACAAAGCCGACATAGTCTGGTCGAGGCTCTCGTCGTACGGGAGGACAGGCGCCTGGCCCTCCAAGACCCGTGCCGCTTGACTCAGGTCGCCAACCGCCACCAATTTCTGCACTCGAGTCGTCAGGGCCATACTGGTCCAGTCCGAGCCCGACGGACAGAGTGCTCCGATGACGCCAAGCAGCTTTGCTGCAACACCTCAAATTCCCCGTTCAGGGCTTTGCTAGCATAGCCTGAAGCTCTACGCAAGACGTGAAAAAGAACAAAGAACTAGGGAGGGAAGCGTGCAAACCCAGGCGCCGATGGCGCGCCTCGGCAAGCATGCTGCTAGAATATCGCCACAGGGCGACACTCAAACGCCGTAAAAGCGCCAAGTACTCAGTAGGATGCTCAGCGAAACATTTCCGCAACCACTCTAAACCCGACTTATCCACGTGACGGTGTCGCGAAGGTTACGCTCCAGGCTCGTGAAGATGAAGTCCAGGGTGGTCCCCGCCACTAAGAGCTCTCCGCGAGGTAGAACGACAGGCGGAATCCTGCCACGGAGGGGAAGCGAACCGCCTTCCAAAGAAATCCATCGCCGGAGCCAACTCCGCAGGCGCGTACGCCAGATGCCCCAGTCTCCGCCCTCCTTCAGGACATAAGACTGCAGGTCCATGGGCTGCGACCTCGCAGCCGTGCCCGGAGAGCCAATCGTGCTTCTTCCCCTTAGACCCGGGTGAGTCGGTCCTCGCTCGTTTGCCTCCTAACCTCACCAAACTGGTCAACCGGCCACTCCGCGAGGCTCGCGGGATGGCTCCCCCGGGCTTTAACCAAGTAATAGGGGCGTTCTCGACCGACATACCCTCCGGCTCCCCTTCCTCGCCACTCGCACTGGAAGTAGTGCTGGGAGCGAAGCTCTCTAATACTCCCAAACTCCGTAGCTCTCCCTTGTGACTGGAGGTCAGCACAAGGTGCCTCTCGCGGTCGAAAAAGGTAGAGGCGGCTGCGCGCAGATGGCGTGGACCCGACGCGAAACGCTCCGAAAGTATCCGCTCCATGCGATGAATGCGAAGCCAATGGATGGCTGCGGCTTTCACTTTGGTCTCGTGCTCAGAGAGCCCTGCTGTTTCTCCGGGAGAGAGCAAAGTGCCCGGAAAACGGTCGAACCCGAAATGCAGTACGACCTGGGGTTGAGAACGCAACCAGCGGGCGCTTCAGGTCACTGCTCGGTAGGCTTCGCCAGTAGGGCCTGCAGGTACTTTGCCGCGTTCGCTGTGACCCTGAAGAGAACATCCCGACGCTCGTAGTTGGCAAATATGAAGTCTTCCCGACGGCAGCCCAAGGATTCCGCGAAAATGTTCCGGAAATCGCGCATGTTCGGCACCTGGCCACGGGTTGTCTGCGGCCAAACGTTCCGCCCCCACAAAAATTGCAAGGTCGTGTCCGTGGTTCCAACATTAGCCTCTTTCTGAGGCTAAAATCTTATCATTGCCGCCGTACGGGCGGTGGTGGTGCACTTGGGGCGATCACGCACTCCTGCCTGGGCCGGACGCTGTTGACCCACGGAGGGCCTGCCCAGGACGGGAAAGTCCGCTCCGGCTGAGGGAACATTCGAAGGATGAGGCAGCTCCGCACACCTCTCCGAAGAGGCGCCAGCCGCGGAACCATATTTGTCACCTCCAGATCCCAGGAGCCGCCTTCGACTGTCCCGGGACCGGTTGTTGTTGATTGACCTGGGGAAGTTGACTGTCGCTTAGCCTAGCCCCTCCTGTTTAGCGCTACATTCGGTAGTTGGAATAAACGGAAACAGTAAATCCATCTATAGTGGCGGCCGCAGTTCGATAAATGGAGAGCCCTGACGGGCTCTCCGACGTTGTGGAAATGGATACCTCGCTTTGAACGAAGCATTCAACACCCAACGAAGTTTAAGCGAAAAGCTTAGACAAAAAAAGATCATATTGATTGATATCTGTGCGTTGGACGTATCTATACATTACACGCGTACATAAAACCAATTAATTTGTTCTTACCATACAAAAACATAGACTACACGAAAAAAGCTAATTAAATAAATTTAAACAGTATATTTCAATCACAGCTAAACTCTCTACAGACGGAAGAAAATTTAAATTAATAGATATATCCAATAAAATAACGATAAGTTGAAAAATATTATCGAATTAAATAACTGAAGAACAACGTTTGAGTTTAATAAAAGCAGCATATGATTAAATTACAATAATACAGGTATATTGTATCGTATGAATTAAATAAGTTACAGACTTAAGAAAATATAGATTTTCTGGATGAAGCGCAAAAACTTCAAAAAAAGAGGTAGCAGGAATTTTTGGCGATAACCGCTGATGGTGCGCCCATCAATGACGACTTGCCGAGAGGTTAGCCCGGCGGGGGGGGGGGGGAGGAATAGATGATAAAAAGAAGAGCTAAGAGCTTTAATATAAGCATGAAATCGAGGATAAGTAATGGATGCGGTCTGGGTATTGAGTAAGGACCCGGTTTTTGTGGATTAGGAAGGGCGTTTGGAGGAGATCTTGGTCGCGTCCTAGGCACCGCCCATGGGTAGAAGGCTGCCATCACGAAACCGTCTTACGTTAAAGTGCTGGGCACGGATTCTGCATTATGAGTACTGCATTCGGCATTGTGTAAGCTTGAAAGGGAGATTAGCGAGTGGTATCTTAATTAACTACTCGAAACGTTGACCAATTCGTCGGGCGAGGAGAGTATAAATCGGATCGAAGCTGCTATGAAGACTTGTGACGTTTAGAACACAGCGTTTGAAGTTCAAATTTGATAGTGGAGTTGAATTTTGTGAGCATGGAGTTGAGTGTGAACCGGATTCTGTTGATAGTTGTGTGTTTCCTGGTCGCTCGATGTCGAGCGGCGGTGAGCTTGAGGGATACCTCACGGTTGTGGCCGTCTGAGGTGATCAAATTCGGTTTTGATGACAACGTAGATTCTGAGGCCAGAGATGATGTGGTGGCTGCCTTGCGTCACATTCGGAATGAAACCTGTCTCGGCTTCATATTCTCTCAGTCGGCGGTAACTGGACTTGTTTTCAGGTCGGATCTTAATAGATGCTATAAGACCAAGATTGGATATCGCGGTCCCGGGAAACATTCTGTCTACGTAAACCGAGACTGCCCCGGATCTATTCCTCTCCGATCACAGGTAATACACGAGGTCGGACATGCCCTGGGTCTTGCTGATGAATATAACCGTCCTGATCGAAACCGATTCCTTCGGGTTCGCCTCAGCAACGTCGCCCAGTCGAACCGGACCAAGTTCAACAAATTATCGTGGAGGAAAGTTGATCCTCTCGAACAGGATTTCGACCGGAGTTCTATCATGCAGTATGGCTCCAATTTTCTCTCCAAGAACGGCAGGGAGACTATCTCCACTCTGAGCAACCCAGGCCTCATTCCTGGCACCACCCTCAGCCCCGGGGATGTGAAGAGTCTGATGATGATGTACAGATGCCCCTTCAGGGCTCAAAGCATGAGGCTTTCATTGGAGGTCATTGCACGAAAACGCCTTCAGAATGACGTTGTGGTAAGCTTTGAGGTCTCGGACACGACTCCGGGTCGGTTTCCACCGATCATCAGGTCGTCTGGCGCACCCCGTGGTTCAGGACCGCTGAAGCTGCCAGGGCCGATAGACTTCGGTGTGGGCACTTGGGTGGCTTTGAAGATCAGGGTCTCAAAGCTCAGTGACGATGCTACGGAAGTTTTCATCCCTTACTCGCGTTTACAAATAATTCACCGGGACTACGTTGTCAAGCTTTGTAGAACACCGTATAGCTGTTCGAGGTCGGTCTCAGTTAGAATCATCGCAGAGCCCGCGACGAACTACTGTTATCCCAGTCCGTGTATGAACGACGGAAGATGTAGAAGCGGAGCCAATGATCCGATCTGCGAGTGCAGACCGGGTTTTTACGGGAAATTTTGCCAGAAAAGGTTCGGCTCTCTGAAGGTGGACGTGAAGCACGGAATGAATCTGAGGAGATTCGACGCTACAACGCCATCTGACCCCTTCGTCCTAGTGAGGGCCTACAGGGCGGATGGCACTTACTTAGAGAGGAAGACGAGGACCATAATGGACAATGAGCTAAATCCGGTGTGGAATGAAACCCTGGAATTTGGAGTGGACTGGTGGGAGAAAATCATTCTCACCGTTTTCGACGACAACACCTTCATCTACCCTCAGCCAATCATCTCAAACGAGCGCGTCTCGCTCATGAACTCTGTCTTCTCGATGGGAGGAACCCCAGTCGGGTTCAAAATGCACGATCAGCACCATCCCACGCCAAGCCAGTCCTTCGTCGAGTACACAGTCTCTTTCACTGCAGTCAGCGATAACTTTTCCCCTCCAGATGCCAACAAGAACGTCATTCTGCCGTGAGCTGATCGAGAACTGACTTCAAGGGAACTCTGCTCCGCTGTGGCTTCCCAAGATCGCCCCATCCAGCGATCTTTCCATTTTTACCTTAAACCAATCAACTATCCCGGGATTCGACCAAAAACTTGGAGTTCTATTGGATGTTTCCTAATATATTGGTTTTATGATCTTTGTGATACTTAATATAAATATAATAATATGATATCACCATTAATATATATTCACCCAATAATATTTGTTTTATGATTTGTAATATTCCATTTACGTAAACTACTAGGACATGGCTCTGAATTGTATATGAATAGATCATAATTATAATTGTTTTTGTTATTTATTAATAGATTATTGTGAAGAAAATGTGCGTGAACGTTTTCGATTGGCGAAGGTTTAACGGGAAATGTATGAGCCGGATACCCAGCTTTGCGAGCTGGATCAAAGGTTGGGTGGAGGAGAAGCTAGTTCCACGGCACGAAGGTTACTTGCATTTTTGGCGTGGAGCTCTGTCGTCGTGGGGACGGGTCGTTTCAAATTCATTCAAAGCAAGCTCTGAAAGCGGACACGGAAATCCACGCAACGGCTTGATAATAAAGCAGAATCATCTCAAAGACCAGCCGTCATGTGTGTGTGCCAGACTGGAAAATTACTCCCGGTGTGATGGTCGGTTACCAAAGCTAGCGTCTAGCCCTGGTGATACTGAATAGATCTTTGCCACCACCATTCCCATATCAGCCGGGTACAGTCAAAAAAATTCCAGTCAATGTTTACTTCCATCCTCACAAACCAATCCTGGTTACTCCCCTCTGTGTCCCCTACTGTGCAAAGCACCGGACATCAGTCCTCATACTTTCCTCCTATTCCTATTTACAATGGACGGAATTATGTTTCCCTACACGCCCTACTGTATCCGAACTTGACGACGTCCCCCAGCGTCCGGATTCTCAACCATAAACTGCGTTTAGTTTCTTAACCTCAGATTTGTTGAAGATAAACCATCGAGTGGGACCCGCACTCCTGTCGTCTTCCCAAAATTTGAATTTTGTGTTTCCCGGGGCCCTCAAAGCGTTCACGGTGAAGTTGGAGCCCACGACGACGATTGCGCGAAGCGGGGATGGCCCGGAGACAGAGTCAGCGGAAACTTTGACCCCGGTTGGCATCGTAGAAACTGAAACTGTTGACGTCTGAGGCCGAATCTGCCTGGTTTCGACAAATGTCGTCTTATCGCTCAAGAATCCTGCTTGAAACTCTAGGTAGAAAAAGTCTCCGTGGTCTTGAACTTTGTACGAGCCATTCGCCTTTTGAAGGATCGTCTGCTCCAAGTGCTCGTGGCAGACTGTCGCGCAGTGAACCAGCAACACGCGGAGATTGTACTCCTGCGGCGGAACTGGCGCTCCTCGGTAGTCGAAGCACTTCACGTTGTAGTTGATCGTATCACCAATTTTAAATGTACTAGGCATCCGTCCGAAGGAGCACTGACGCTTCTTGGTCGTTTGAGGCGCACAGTCAAACGTGGCGCTGGACAGCTGCGCAGCTCCCCCAGCCCCCGTCGCCCGTATCGTAATCTGATCCAAGCCCCTGACGTTGCAGTCCATGTTCTTTCCCGCACTGGGATTGACAGTTCCGCTGTTGCAAAGGACCCTACCAGAGACACCTTTGACGGCCACCGCAATATTTCTGGCGCCGTTGACGGCATCGACTCGCATTGTTAGCTTGGCGCATTTGCCGGGAACGAGGTAGTCCACTTCCGCTACCGGAACGATGTTAATGCGCTTGCCTTCTTCGATTTTGTTGAACCGACCGAGGGGCCTCACAGTCCTTCTGATGAGGTTGAACAAACCAACTTTCTGGCCCACCGCTTCTTCCAGCCGAGTCCTAAATGTCCGAACGATGCCGCTCGTCAAGGGGTTGCCGTTCAAATCCTCTGCCCTCTTCCTGACCATCAGTTTGTACTCCGTATCTGCCAGGAGCTCCTGGCTAGGTCTGATGAACATCCTCCTCTGGTCGGCGCTGAATGAGGCTCGGAAACCAATGTCATATCCTCCCAAGGCTATGGGTTGCACTAGTTGAGCAGCATCCATTGTGCTCTGGACGTCCATTGGCTCGCTAAACACAACCTCGATCGCTTGCTTCACACCGATCCGACCTGCCGGAAGCACTTGCTTGATTTTCGGATTGCTTCTATCGAAAGCACCGCATCTAAACCTTGCGTCCGCCCAGCTTCCAATCCCAAGGGCCGGCTTCGTCCTTTCCGTCCGCTTAGTCACAAGCGCCACTACTTTGGCTCCCCTCACGTCCACGTCTATCGACATCCCCCTTGCCGTTCTTGTTAGCGGTCTTGCGTTCCGGAATACCCGCTTCTGACCCTTCGAAGAACTCCACGTCCTCACCTCGAAGAACACCTCGACTGGTACGAACACGGTCCTGACATCGTCAACCCCGATCACAGCCTGCAGTCGCTTGCAATTCGGCGGAAGAGCCAATCTAACCAATGAGTCCGCTACCACGGCTACGCCCTTGGCGAATTCTTCTCCCCGAATGGAGATCGGTGGAATCCTAGCAACGCCTTCAACCTCCTGCTGCCTGTCCCTGAGCACGTCAACCTGTTTCCTTCCGTTAACAGCCTCAAGCCATTTCAGGTCAGATACGAACCGCGAGAATCCAGTACCGGTTGTGAATCTCGACCTAAACGGGTTGCGCATCTTTCGGCCTTGGGTGTCCATCAAGTTACGTGACACGACAATCTCGTAGTCAGCCTTCGCTGAGAGCATTCCGCGGGGACTAATCACAACGGAATGCGTGGAAGGCAGATAAGTCAGTTTGCTACGAACCAGCTGGTTCCTACTCCTGTTCCTCAGTTTTATGTTCTTCCCGTTGACAGCCTTCGGATTAATTCTTTTCGAAAATTTTACTGTGAGCATGGAAGTTATCTCAACCTCCTTCGCGCCCTGCGGCGGGGTCATCTGAACGACTGTCGGGCGACTCTTGTCGATTTGAAATCGCACCCTGAAGATCTTCTGAGCTCCAAGTGAGACGTAGTAGAGCCACCCATCGGGTCCTTGCTTAATCTGAACCACGCCAGCTACGTCAGAAATCATTGTTTGGGGCTTTCCTTTCATACCCCCGGCCTCACTGGGATTGATCAGTTTGATCCACCTGAAAGTGAAGTCCGCCACGGCAACCCTATTTCGAATTGCTTGCGGCCACTTTGTGGAGTCGAGGCGAAGCGCGCCCGTCACAGCAGTCCCTTCGTTCCGGGCATAGATCCACAACGCCCGCTTCGTACCGAGCTTGCTTTTCCCCGTTCGGATGTCTGCACAGAGCTTATTGCCGTGCACTTTGATGTTGTCCACGTCCCCTTCTACACATGGCCAGCCAAAATTCAGACCCTTCATACCTCGGAATACAGCCTCCTTCGTCGCATATCCAACTTGGGGCACCAGTGGAGTCCTGAATACTCGATCGTAGCTGATTCGGAAAGGGTTCCGCAACCCATAGTTCCATACCTTGGCTGCGTTTGGCCCTCCACCACGGAACGGGTTTGATCTACAGGGAGCACCGGTTCGGGTTATACATAAGATCTTACCACCCATAAATTCGAGGTCTTGGGTTCGGAACGCGGTATCCTCAAAGTCGGGAGGGGCTTGAGCATCACCCAGTGATATGAAGATATTACCAGAGGGGCTCATAGCCAACCCACCCATGTTGTGGTGCTTACTATCCAGGCATATTACGTCCTTGCTGAAGATCGACTTGTTCAACCCGCAGCCCGTTGCGGGCGGGACTTGCTTACCAATCAAGACGACTTCACCAAAGGCTCTAGTGAGATCTCTTGATACTCTGAAACGCACGATTTTCCCAGATTTTACACCGTCATCGGGGGTGTTGAGTCTCCGGTCCACGTACTGAACGTACAGGAACGGGTGCTTGTTGAACTGCGTATCGATCAGACAAGAGATCAGTCCTCTCCCTGCCAAAGAGACAATGCGGTCGGAGATATCAAGGAACGGTTTCGACTGGACAACCCCATTAATCGCTAGGTGAATTATTCCCCGCTTCTCACAGACAATCATCCGCGAGACATCGCCCGGAATCCAATCCACATCAATAGGAGTCATAAAATCCCCATCGACAGCGACCTCGTGGACAAGATTCTCCATCTCCACCGTCACCTCGCCCCTTCCAACCCATACCAGAACCAACAAACAAATCAACTTCAATCCCATCCTTTCCAAATCCATTTCAGTTCCTCCTCCGTCTATTCTTCACGCCCTCCTCCTCCTCCCCCTCCGCCCCCTCCTCCCCCCGCTCCCCCCTCCTCTCCATCCCGCTCCTCCCACCCTCCCACCACTACCCCCACTCTCCTACCATGATACAACTTCCAAACTACAATTCTATATACCCCTCCAATCCTTTCGCTCCTCGTAAACCCCGTCCTTTCACCATTACATCGTTTTTCTCTATATCCACGGAAATCAATCCAATTAATCTATACAAATGTCAAACTCATCCAGAGGTTAGTCGCTCAAAAAAAAAGTCTCTATGAAAGAATAGTTAAAATCTAAATCACTATTTTGCGAATTGTCACGAATCCTACAGGGGGTTATGTATGTTTTTACTGTAGTGGAACTGGAAAAATCCATAGAGGAAACCCTAGAGGAGAAAACTTGGCGTTTTTTTGTCCATTTCCAAACCGCGATAGTTTGAAAAAATAATAAAGTAAAAAAGCTAATAAAGTAAAAAAGCGAATTGGCTAATATATTTAAAAAATGTGTCTAGAAATACTTGATATTTTTTCGGTTGTTAGATCTGTTGAAATGAGTAAAAACTTTCCACATTCCAAGGGGTTGGGTGGTTATTCGCAGATTTTTTCAGCTAGGGGGTGGGTATCCCTGGGGGGGGGGGGCAATGCATGGATGAAAATAAAAATAAAATGACACTTTGATGACTCCTTGAAAGCCTCTTTCTGCTTTCTTCCTTGTTGTCTTAAATTATGTGAATCATGTCATTATTGTAGTGAATCATGGGCCGAACGACGTAAATTTAACTCCTTACAATCTTAAATATCCTGATGTGTTTTGGATTTCCTAAATTTCTTATCGTCACGTGGATGGAAGGGCAGAATCCATTGGTCGAACCGTCCGAGGAATATGGAGAGGCCCATAGAGAACACTTTTTTCTGCCACATTCTTTGTTTTGTTTTAAAACCAAGTTGGAGTAAAAGTAAAAAATCGTGACAAAGAAGAATTTGAGTGAACTTTTTAATAAACTATTCAAACTAAATTGGAGCATTCACTATCCCCAAGTAAAAGTAAAAAATCGTGACAAAGGAGAATTTGATTGAACTTTTCAAGAGATCGTGTATGTTCTAAAATATATCGCCGATAATTGCGAATCCATGAAATTGTCATTTTTGCACGGCTTTTACAATGTGAAAACTGGAAATTTTTAGGGTCTCCATACAGAGCCCGAGGCCTTTATAATATCGTTTTTACTCTTTTTATTGACGATGGAGTCAAACTATATAGTACATATTTATGAAAAAAAAATAGATAGACGACAATTACAATAAAATGGTAACTTTACGGGTATGAACTTTTTTTATTGTTCGTGTTCGGTTTGGAAACGACGTAAATAGGAAATTTGGGATCTAAAATATCATTGAATAACCAGTACAACGCTCGATTTTTTTCTTATACGCCGATATCATGACGAATTCATTCAATCATTGAGTTCGCCTTTGCTGGAGTTGGCTTACCCAACTGTATCGAGGGCGAGGGATAAGCGCGGATGGACGAGGAGGTTTAGAAATTGTCGAGAGTAGGGAGGTTGCCTCATCAGGCGACAACTAATGTACTCCACGTGTGCGCATCTGTTTACAAAGCAAGATGTTGTCTGTACTTTTTCATTGGCTGCGCAACCATCCGTTAGGTGCACGAGGGTAAAGCTTACGGTTACTGGGGTTACTGGGGGGTTTTGGACGGCTTTGTTTGTGGAAAACGACGGAAAAAGCTGATAAAAAGTTACAAGTATGATTGTGAAGGAGGTACGCGGGCCGTACCCCGAGCCTCTTGTGATCGCGGGCCCACACACCTCGGGTACCCGCGAAATGGAGAGGGCGAAAGAGCTGCTACAAGAGCAGCAGCAGCAGCAGCAGCAACAGCACCAGCATAGGGGAGCAGAACAGGAGGCAGAGAGGAATGCAGAACAGGGTGCAGCGGAGCAGGCCACAGCAGACCCAGCTGTCGCCTTTCTCCACCAGCTGCAGAGCTACGACCACTGCTATACCGCCCTGGGAATCGGCCAGTCGGACATCGCCGACTTCTACCAGGCCGCCTTCAACCTCTATTCCCGCATCAACTGCTCAAAAGAACTTCAATCAGTGACAGGACGTCTGAATGAGCTCGCCAAAAAACCGCATATGTGGCAAGACGGACGAGCCACTACGACCCCGCCTCAACCCCCGCAGCAGCACCCGCGAACGGCGGCGGTCAATCAACATGCGGCAGAACCCATCATCAATCAACTTGCGGAGGGGACAGGTGTCCTTGCCTCACTGGACTATGCCACGGCCTTCCCTGTTGCCGGTACCAGCAGCACACGGCCAACGTACGCTCAAAGGACTGCCCAAAGTACTCCAGCTCGAGAATCAGAGGCTCAACTCCGACCAGCCGGGCGCCCGGGCCCACAGAGCCAGCAGGCAGCGCTCCGACAGTTGCACGCCGCTGTGGGAGGGTCCTCCTGGGGACCTGAGACCAAGCCGGTACTGGCGACCCTGAGGAATGTAAGATCGCCACGGATTGACGAGGTAGCCCCATCGGATTTCACCACGCTCCTTTTGCCCTGAGGAAGACGTGCCACGATCGACATGAGGCCCTCGTCGGCCGCTTTTCTTGAATCCCACCGCCGGTTTAGTGTTTCGGTATTCAGAGCGAGCAAAGATTGCAGTGCGTGTGCAATCTCGTCTGGTAAGTCACCTTCCGCCGGGTTGGGAAAGAGCGCTTGTAGTTGTCTCCACGTAGCCGCGGTAAAAGGTGCCATTTCGGTGGCCTGTAGGCTCCGAGCTGCATCTGAAAGGCGGCCAAGGTGTGCTAGTTTCAGCGCTCATCTTCACGCCTTGCGTAGCGCTTCAGGCTATGCTAGTAAAGTCCAGTTTCAGCGCTCGCTTGTGGCGCTCGAGATGTTTGCGTCGAACCGCTTCCACAAGCGAGCGCTGAAACTAGCACACCTTGGCCGCCTTTCAGATGCAGCTCGGAGCCTACAGGCCACCGAAATGGCACCTTTTACCGCGGCTACGTGGAGACAACTACAAGCGCTCTTTCCCAACCCGGCGGAAGGTGACTTACCAGACGAGATTGCACACGCACTGCAATCTTTGCTCGCTCTGAATACCGAAACACTAAACCGGCGGTGGGATTCAAGAAAAGAGGCCGACGAGGGCCTCATGTCGATCGTGGCACGTCTTCCTCAGGGCAAGAGCCCAGGTCCTAGCGGTCTCCGAGCGGAACACCTCCAAGGTGCAACTCAACAGACGCAAGTGGCGTTGATTCGTGTATTGCGACAACTGGCGACCGCTCCTGAGAAATTTTCCCCGGCTCTGACCCGCGCCCTTCGCAGTAGTCGACTCCTGCCGTTCACGAAGCCTAACAAGGGTTCAGTGCCGCAGGAGCATCCCGGAGTTCGCCCTATCGGAGTACCAGAAGTTTTGCGCAAGGTAGCAACGCAATGGACTCTTCACGCGGTTATGGACAGGGTGCGTGAGCTCCTGGTGCCCTTACAACTGGGTATCGGAGTAAGTGGCGGGTGCGAACGCTCACTTCACGCGATCCAGGCCCATTTGTCATGCGAACCCGATTCGGTGGTCCTTCGCCTAGACCTTGAGAATGCCTTTAATCGCATCGAGCGACGCCTTGCCAAGCAACTGGTGGACGAAAACTTGCCGGAGCTTGCACCAGTGTATAGACTTGGCTATGGAAGCGACAACGCGGACTCACCGACGCTCTGTGGCTGGCGATCTTCCCCTGGACAGAACGAAACCGACACCTCTCGCCTGACTCTCCAAGCAACTACAGGAGTCCAACAGGGAGATCCACTGGGGCCGGTGCTACATGCACTATCCCTGGCGCCCTTTCTAAGAGCGTTGCGAGCTAAGTTCCCCAACGAAACGATTGTTGCTATCCACGACGATATCACGATTGTCGGGTCGCTACAAGCCGTGAAGGCGTCCCTGGCATGGGCAAAAACTGTGCTCCCCTCTCTTGGAGCACGCCTGCAACTCGGCAAGTGCACTGTGTACGGGGCGAACACTGACTACCACGCGAGTGGTCAACCATGAGATTCCTGGAGTGCAAGTGACCAGAGACGGAGTCACCATCCACTCGATACCGATAGGCAGCCGAGAATATATCGAACAGGAGTGCCGGGGGCTGCAAAATAAGCATGAGAAACTCTTTGAGGAAATTGCCAAGCTCCCACAACCGGAGCTTACGACGCAAATTGCCCTCTTCAGGTTCTGTGCAGAAACGCGACTAGACTATGTGCTACGATGCCTCGCATACGAGTTTGGAAGAAATCTGGCACGCGAGGCCGACGTGATGACCAGATATCACCTGGAAATTCTATTCGGAGGCCTCGCTACGACAGCTGTAGAGGACGATGAGTACGCAGAGCTGATCTCGGACCAAATCGCTCTGCCCTGCCGCTGGGGAGGTTTGGGTTTCGCTACTCGAAGCGCGTCCAACCCATCGCGTTTTACTCGTCATGGAGAAACACCTTCCGGAACAATGAAGATGAATGGCCATACCTGACTGAACTAGAGCGGGAGGTTACGGCAGAACGCTCACCAGACACATACGAGCCGATGGATCAAAGATGGTCGACTGCACAGCTGGCGGACCAGATCTGTGCATCGTCGCGAGCAATACAACGGAGGCTCGGACCAGAAACCCCGCCGCGGATCTTGGCACTGACAACCCTGCAACAACCGCGAGAAACATCTCTTCGAAGCGCCCCGGGCGAGACTGCAGCTTGGAATAATGGTTCAATACAACAAACCCTCTCTCGAGAGGCACACCATTGTGCATTCCAAATGCTGGTCACCAACCCACGAATCTCCCCTGAAAACCGAGCTCGAATACGGTCTGCCGCGGGATCCGGGTCGGGAGTCTGGCTACGTGAAATACCAACGCTGACACCGAAAAATTTGAGTGCGGTTGAGATGCAGGTAAACGTTCGACAACTGCTGGGTCTGCCAATTCCGGGATTGCGGACCACCGAGAAGTGCACTAGTTGCCGGAGTAAACACGGAAGGACTGGGGTACAACGGTTTCATCACTGGCCAACATCAACTGGACTGTGGCAACGTAGGCATGACGAAATCTGCAGAGAGCTGGCACGGTGGCTAAGGCGATGGAACTTCATGGACGTAGAGCAAGAACCTGAGGGGTACTTCGAGAACTACGGACTGCGACCTAATATCGTTGCTAGGCATCCGAGGACCAAACAAAGGTATGCGCTGGATGTGACGGTGGTGTCACCATTACAGGGAAAATATTTGCGGAGGAGCCAAGATGATAGCGGATACGCGGCGAGAGCTGCGGAGAAGTGGAAAATCGCTCACTACAAAGAAGCGATGGTGATCGAGAAACCGGATGATAAGTTCATCCCGATAGCGATAGAGACGTTTGGGCGTACGGGGCAAATGGCACAAGAGTTCCTCCGCGACAGCCGCAAACACCTACTGCACAGGAGTGAGGAGCTGAGAGAAGTGAGATCCCAGATAAACCGGCAACTATGGCGAGGTAACGCAGAGATAGCATTAGGCGCTTTGCGCGTGGACCAGCTGGAGAATCCGCTGGTGCCTGTTTTTTCTTTTGAACGTAGCATGAGACCCCGGTAGCGGGGTTCCAGTAAGTTTCTCCCTAGATAGGATTAGACGTAGTGTTGCGCTGCAGTAGGCAGCTGCCCAGTAAAGCTTACGGTTACGGTCCGAAGATTTTGATGTAAGCGACTTCAACGTCGATGGAAGTTGCAATGGGAAGCGGTGCTACGCTAGTACGCCGAGGAGCTTCTGTTGTCCATCTGTTCAAGATTCAGTCCAACTCGAATTGCCCCTTCCACCATGGAAGTCATCTGACGGCTTTTCCACTTGCGACTAAATTCCAACATACACGAGGCCATCCTGGCCTTTCTTCCCCTCAAAAATGAACCACTCCAAGAGTGGCAGTCAAACTGCCGCACCAGGGACTTCACGTATGACCAGTCAGAATTTATTTATTGTGAGTACCGGAAATCTTGGTGTCAACCACAGGCTGCATCGCTAAAGATAGCAAGGAGCCCAGACAACAGAGTATTGAACTCGACTCTATACCTTAAAAATGCTCTGTGTAGGCTATTTGTACCTGGCAACGAAGGAAGTCTCACTATCTTCGGTAAACTTCAGCATCCGGAACGCAGGCTCGGATGAATCATCAAGCCACTTGCGGAATTTTAGCTCAGTTCCACCAAACGACAATTCCTCCGGGCCACCGAATCCGAGCGTTGTACCAATGACCACGCGTTCCGTGAACGGAGTTGAACGGCCAACCTTCCCGCCGAAGGACACTGGAAGGCCTGAAGGCTCAGTGTCCACGTCAACCTCAACAGTCTTCGGCTCCACGACTACGGTTGAAGATGCAGAAACGCCGTTGTCTCGCACGCGACATTCAATCTCGATGCGGCTGAAGTCTTGATAGTTGTCAACGACCCAACTGCCCTCCAGCGTGTTCGCGATTGTTGCCTCCGCTCGGTTGGTACAGTCGCCGTGAGTGCAGTGGAGGCGATTGATGAACCACGTAACGCTGGTTTCCGGCAGTTCTTTGCCAGCACTGCCGTAGGCAACTCCGCTAAACTTCAGCTCCTTGCCAACCGTGAACGTGCTCGGGAACCTGGTAAGAACGCAACCTGGCTCGCCAAAGTTGGGTGTACACTCGAATACTGGGTCGCCAAGGATAGCCACCTCGTCACCAACGCTGGAATTCGCGGCTCCCGCGCGAAGAACAACCTCATTCTTGTCCGTGATGTCGCATAGAATCACCTTTGATCCGTCCGTTTTGTTCAATGTCAAGCTGCATTGCTTTCCACTTAGCGTTTCTCCATCACCTTCAACTCTGAACCTAATATTTCCGTTTCCGGCCGATTCGGCTCCCACGCCAACCTGCATTGACACGGCTGAGCATTTCCCATCAACCTGGTAGTGCAGATTTCTCTGCACCCGGTTGATCTTCAGGCACGTTTTCATTTCTACGGAGGAGAAGAAAAGTTGCAGTTTCTTTCCATCCGGAGTTCTGTCCTCCTTCCATTTGCCGTCCTCGCTCGAAAGCTTCAGATCGAAGAGGGACACTTCCTTGCCCTTGCATATCAGCGATTCAACCTCAAATACGCAAGTGGCGCCCGACGACTTGCTAACAAACCGCAAGCTGTCCTCGCCCTTCAAATTGATCTTCTTCCTCTTCGCGAGGTCAGAGTCATTGAACGAACCCCTGGCTGCAATCCCGGAAGTCTTGATTTGGAGATCGCACTCCCGGCCATCGGCATGCGCGGCACTTTTGCCGAATGATACAATGGCTGAGGAACAGGACTCCAGCTTGAACTTGAGTTTCGTGTCTCCCTTGACGCCAATACCGTTTCCGTTTTTGTCATAAGTCACGGCCTTGTCCAGCACTGTGCAGTCGGAGGATACCTCGTGATTACCCTTTCCGCTGACGTCGACCGGGTCCAAAGCGGTCACATCCACTGTTGATCCAAAAGGAGCGGGTGTCGCAATCGAAAATTTCCTCACTCGCGCTACGTCAAGGTGATTTCCGTACACATCTCGAACGCCCAGGTTCAGGAAAAGCTCGTAGTTGTTATCAGGCAGCAACGGAGGGTTGACTGTGACATTGAGCACCGTCGAATCGTGGTTGAACGTCTTGGTTGCGGTCACGTTTGCTGACTGTGTTTGAATGAAAATAGCATCGAAGGCATGCTTATGGTTCATCTGCTTGTCGAACGTGATCGTGAAAGTCGGATCCTCGTACGGCAACTCCTGCGTTGTCGGCAGTATCGATACAACTTTTACAGGGTTTGTGTCGTATCCGTTGCAAAACAGTTGAGGGCTGCCCCACGAGCCCACGGTAGTTTCGGAGAGACCAGCGCTTGGCGGGACGCATTGCAGATCCAACTTTTGTCCGTTAACGTCTTCAACCACTCCTACCTCGCCGTTGTATCTCAGCAACGTGTCCTGCGTCTGATAAATGACGGTGGGTTCTCCATTTTTCGTGACTGTCACGGAACAATTCATTGCTCCCGTCATTGGGAACCCGGCGACATCGTCAACACCGACTGAAGTCCGAAAGTGGTTACACGTGTCCGGGATATTTACTCTGACTCTAGAGGGAACGGATGGGAAGCCAATTCCCTTTCCGTACTTGATGCCTCGGATGGAAATCTCCGCCCCACCGATCTGCTCGTCCAGGGTCAAACCCTCCGGCGAAGATTTTGTGATCTTCATATCAGAGATCTGTATGTTGTAAGATGCGTTCGTCTTGAAAGTTGAGGTAAACTTTGACGTCATCTCAACACCGTTTATGGACGAGGCTTTCGTCACTGTGACTTTGTACTCCGTGTTCTCCTTCAGCGCTGATGTAGGCGCCACCTTCGCCGTCAGTTGCTCGTAGCGAAAGCTGATCTTTACAGGCACAGTCGTCCCGCTGGCTTTCTCGGTGAGCTCAATTGCGGCGTCCAGAGTATCCGAATCCATAGGCAAGCTGAACCTCACATCCACGGTCTGGTTTACAGGCACCCCCGCGCTTCCGTCATAGGGAACGAATTCAGCCACTGTAGGCGGACTCTTGTCCTCCACGTACTCAATGCGGTAAAGCGTATTCAGCTTATATGAAGTAAGGTAGACATATCCATCCGGATGCGGTTGCATGTTTACGATCGACCCAACCCCATTGGCAAACTCAATGGGCCCCTCCACCATCTCAAACTTCGAGTTCACTTTCAGCCTGTAGATCCAGTCGTTGTCGTAGTCAACCACGAATAACCAGTTGCTGTATTCTGACGGCCAATCAGGGTTGGTATTCTGCATCACATCCACAATACAGGTTCCCGCGGGTTCCCCGAAGAAATGTGCATAATCCCAGATCGAGTTGAATCCAGCTTGGATCTTGCCGTCCTGGATATCTCGGCAGGCCGTGTAGTTCATCATGGGCAAGTCGTAGATGGGTCCTTGGGTACAGGGCCATCCAAAGTTCTTTCCCTTTTCCAGTGCGTACAGACTCTCCCAGGAAGCTTCTCCCACATTAATCGAGTACACAACGTCATCAACTTCAGAGTAGTGGAATCGCCACGCGTTTCGGATGCCCAGATTCCACTGTTTCGCAATGTTCTCCTCCTGCGAAACTCCAGAGGTGAACCATGGGTTCCCAGGTACTCCCTTGCCGTTCCTGGTTACCCTCAGAATTTTCCCAGTCAAATACCCATTCTCCTGAACTACCATGAGCTCCGGAATAAAACCCGCGCTCGATCCGTCGTCACCAATCGCAACATACAAGTATCCGTGCTTGTCCATCGTGATACCTCCCATACTGTGCTTGTTTCGATCGATGCAGATAACGTCGTCCTCGATCGGGTCCAATGTCGTGTTCAGACATCCCGGAGAGCTGGTGACTGTGCCAAGGATAACCTTCTCGAATGTCGCCTTGGTGAAGGCGTTGTTGACAGTGAATCGAGCCGTGCTTCCCGTGGTGGGACTACTGTCATCACCTTGGGGCGGCTTGTTCACGTAGCTGCAGTACAGGTACCGGTGGTTCTCGAAATCGTAGTCGAAGGTGCAGGATTTCAGTCCCCGAGCGCCATAGAAGGCGATCTGTGAAGTAATATTAAGAAACGGTTCCTCCTGCCTCACATTGTTCACATACAACCACGCCACTCCGTTAAGCTCCAACAGAATATACTTCTCCTTATCGCCGCGCACGAAAACCGTTCCGATCGGGCTCGAGACGTCTGCATCCACGGTCTCGAGCTCGAACTGTGGATCATTGAAGTTCACGGCCAGTCCAGCACCGAACAACAATGCGAAAAGCACCACGAAACTCCCCAACGCACCACCTCTCATCCTCCCCGATAGTTCAGACTCAATCAGGCTATGCACCCCTCCTCCAATCACTAAAACAAAACAGGAAAACTTCTCAAAAGACCTTGTCACATCCCGTACCTCCTCTGCTACCCGTCTCCTGCTTCCACTTCTCAAACTGAAGCGCTTTATACCTCCAAAATCCGAATCCTCTTGTTGACTGCAGAGAAGAAGAAGACGATGCCTTCCGATCCTCTTTCATGAATTCTTTACAAAATCCCTGGCCAAAGGATCCGGCTCACTGCCCAATGTTCCTTACAACGCTTAAGCTGCCCCTTTGCTCCATGCTGACACGCCGTCGATCACACTTGAAATCCGAAAATATTTTCGTGGCATCGGACCAATGTTCTTGTATTCAGGTATTATAGCATAGGTCAAAAGTCACTAATTGAATCCAATCTTTGGCCAGCAGATAATTTCCATTATTTTGTTTTCGAAAAAAGATCGTTAATCTCGAAATTTGAGTGGTGTCCATCGGATTGTCTTCCTCTCGCCCCACTCCCACCTTTCCCCCACTCCAAAATGCTCGAAGACAAATTCAAAGTTAAAATTTATGGGGTGGTCGCTCGCATGGGACGCCCAGTAAGGTCTTAGCTGCCCCAAACAAGATAATATTCAAAAAACATACTTTGATTTGGAAGGAAAGGATATCTGAGACGTTGACAATTTATTTTTAGTATTTCCATGAAAATAATATTCACAAAACCTATTATTTGGAAAAACACCTGGTGAGATTTTGTTTGATGACGTTTTAATTACAATGTGATAATTGGTTGTTGAGTTTGGTGTTCGATACGTCGCGAAGGAGGTGTAAGGCACAGTTTTTACATATAATATTAGTTCTTTTGGAGATCGACAGGTTTTTCAATGATTTCGAAGGAAGCTTGCGGGGCTGGTCATTTCTGTCTGTTTCAGAGAATAGTGAGCGGCATCGCGAATGAACGTATTCATCTGAGTTGCTATCAGCCCCCCCTACACTTTCATATATGATTTACAGTGAGCCAAATATTTTTTTCTATGGAATGGCGAATTACTCTGAGAAGATAGACTGGGTATGATATTTGATATTTGAGAGTCTATTTGGATATGAGAACGTTGTGCGGTAGGGCGTCCTTTCCGAGAACGTGTACCAACCGTCGAAACAGAGAGGGCCGATGTAAAGACTCGGAAAATGGGTTTCTTTCTCGAAGGGGAAGAAACCCGATGGGACGGTCAATCTATTTGTGGTTTTATGGTGCCGATGGGACAGTCAATATATTGTGATTGAAAAGGACTACAGGGACGATACATTATGGGCGTCTGCCTCACCTCACACACATTACATTGACGTTTGCGTCCTGGTCATCACGCCCGGTTCTCTGATAAAACACCTGATAACAGATCTCTCCAACTCGGACGCTGAAGCTCGAACTTGGGCCTCAAGCTAGAGCCTACTGAGGTCGACTTACGTTCACCCGTCAGACAACGAGTCAGCCGAAAAGACTTCAAAGAACTAAGATTAAACACGCCCCAAAACCCTACGAAATCAGCTAGCTAAGAAATCCTCTATATTTAGAAGTATTAGAGTTGTTTTGTACTCAAATGGACTTGTTTTTGCTGTTTTTTGCAAGGAGCGGCTAGATCTCTTCTATAATTTTTGGAAATTCAATAGAGGTTTTATAGGAAGAGATTATGTGGACTGAACGAATTTATTCAGAGAATAGGAAAAACAATTCTTCTGATGACATCGAGCGGGTCCTCGCTGGGAGACAACGACGCCCTGAGATGACTGTAGTTGTTCGGAGAATGAAAAAAAAACTCAGTTGCTGACAGAGAGTGGCTCCCTCCTCGCTGGGAGAACTCGACGACAAAACTTGATCATCCGTTTATTCAGAGCCTAATTTTTACTACCCTGAGAAAGGAAAAACAAGACCCTGGAGGATGACGTGCGTCTAACAATAACGCAGTATTGGAACGGCAGCTGGGCAAAGAAAGATCCGTGAGGAGGCTGTGAAGACGCCCTGGGTCGCTACGAAGCCATCGAGAACCTGCGCTATCAACTAAGCCAAAGCGCTCGGTGATGAGGGGAACAAACGGTGTGATCTTCGCGTGCAGCGGCTTCTGAAAAAAAGACCAAGCTCATCGTCAGCATTTATCCCTGGCCAAAAACGAACGGCTGCGCACAAACTTTTTGCATGCTCTACACTTACCGGCAGGCATGAATTTGTTTATTCGGAGTGTGAATAACAGTGTAAAAAAGCCCTCCACCATGAAAGCAGGACTCAATACGCCACAGAAGGAAACTCAAACAGGCGAACAGCGGGGAGAGCCGGTCGGGGTCTCACTGAACAATTCCCGCGGTCAGCGGGAACAGACTGAATCCATGAAGCGTGACCGTACTGACGACCACAGACTGTAGGGCTAAAGAACGCTAAGACAAGGAGAGAGTCTAGACATATCCCAAGCGTATTTCACTTCTTTCGCCGTAGACAACGGCAAAAAACAACACCAAGCTAGCACCACAGCCCAAACTCCATCCCCAGCTTACCTCATCTTTCACAGACTACGAGCTGGTAGCACAGCCAGGATTCTCACGCTCAGCTGTGCTACCACAGGCTGTCGAGTCCCAAAAAGCTTAGGAGCCAGCAGAATCCGTAGGACAATTCTGAACCTATTGACTTTAGGAAATTATTACATGTTTCCAGCCAACCCGATGGTAAAAAAAGAGAAAAACAAGTTGTTTTCCGAATCCATATACCATCGTATTTTCTTCTCTTTTACTTCTAAGATGAAAATCTTATTTAATCATAATAAAAACAAATACGAACTTTCTAAATATGGGTGACCAGATAACCAATGATAACGTAGGCAATTTAATATTTTGTTTATTTGAACTTGTTCTTCTTGCAGTCTATTTTTGGGTTATGGTTGGCTAGTGAATAAATGAACGTGTTCTCCGCTACCTCAACAAATGTGTTTATTCAGAGGGTGGCAAAAAATATTAACCCGAGGGGAAAAAGAAGACGACCACTGAAGATCTCCCGCCTCCAACATCAAAGCAGCGTTCATACGCCACAGCAAGAACGAGTTACTAACAACGAGGACGGCTGGTCGAGGGGCTCGCGGAACAATTCGTAAAGCCGACGGGAACCAATGGAATCCATACACCCAACACACTCAATTACCAAGGACAAGAGACGATGAGCAAATGCCAGAGCTCGAATTCCAGGGAAAGAGAAAGCCCCCTCCTCCCCCACCTCTCTCCCCCGTGACGTCACATCGTGTCAGCGGCAGATAAAGGTTAAGCCCGCGGATTGGGAGCAGCGAGGTCAACGTACGCGCCACTCGATGATTGTGGTATGAGCCCGACGACCGTTAGCGGAGACTTTCACATCGCTAGCTCGGAAGCACTGCACATTCACCATTTGCCCCCCGTTGAAAGATGAGCCATTGAACTGAAATTCATGACAAGGATAGACTGGCTTCCTGAGAAGCTTAAAAAGGGCAAGCTCTCATGAGGGAGTTTGCTGATATTTTTCTCGAAGTCATTAACCCAAGTGCCGCCCGCACACCGGAAAGTGACCAAACGATCTTTGTGAGGCAGGCTGAGGAGGACAAGGCTATTTACCAGTTCTTTGAACTACAAGCGCGTGCACAAGTTGCCTTCCAGGTGGGAAAGCATGCAAGATGAACATTCCTAGCAAGCCTGCTCTGTACGGAACATTCCCAAAAACCTGTCCTACTAGTTAACGCCAGTATTTCTGACCGTTGTGGAGTCCGCTCTTTGCAAAGAACAATTCCCTCTATTCACGATCATTGCCTCTGTCTGCTGCGAACCCATGAGCAATAGTAGACACGCAACTATTTTCATATATTTGTAACAAGATCTCAGTTCTCAGCTCGAGGAGTTCCAGTAATAATTATTTGAATATTGTTAATCACTTCTATGTACATAAGTGTTGATCTGATCTGGTCACGATCGCTGAATGCATCGATCTAGTCCAGTGTTAGAGCTGTCCGCTCGCCAGCTTTTTGCAGCCGAGCGAGAGCAAGGCGCTGACTTCGACACCGCGTTCAGTGGATCTTGTGTTTCAACCTAAGGTGCCGTTTCAAATCCGAGCTCTGGAAGTACTTTGAGTTGCAGACGCGGCACTGATGGTGTCTAGACTTTTCATGGACTGACCTCCGGTGCCTCACGAGCTTGGGTTTGGTCCCAAAACCGCGTCCGCAGATATCGCAGAAGTTGAATGCGGCCTTCTCATGAACAGTTTGAATGTGCACACGAACGTGACCGGACTGAGAGAATCTCTTCCCGCAAATTTCGCAGGGATAATTGCGTACGCGCAAATGGACGCTGTCGATGTGCCTCTTCAACTCGTACACCCGTTTAAACTCGTGTCCACACTCGGTGCACACATTTTCGCTGCCTGCCTCATCGGCGCTACTCCGCGGAGGGGAAGCAAACGAGTCATCAATACCCGGTGGATCAGCAGACTCGCTCGATGTCAATTCCTCTGTGCTTGGAAGTGCCAGCATTTCCTTCGCTGCAACAGCTGATCCAAGCGATTTGAAAAGCGCTCTGTCAAACAGCTTGTTCACAAAGTCCCTCCGCAGTTCACAGAGCTCGGGTCCACTAACAAACCTGTGAGCCAAATTGACCTTGTACTTGCTCTCTGTCAGCTTCATTCCCATGGCATGAGCGATTTCCACCTGCATCCTACCCCAGGTCTTCGACAAAGCAGGTGCCACAGCTCTAAACCGTTCCCAGCAAGTCCCTTCGAGTTTGACGTCACGGTTGAAGTCGAGCGGCCCGTAATCCTGCTGGCCGTCGACATCTGAAGCCTTAATAACTTCGTCCACAATCCAGGGTGCATCCTTGTGGAATAAAATGGCCCTCATTGAGCACCAGCGCATACAATTATTGGTGATTTCGCCGCTCATCGTCGACAAAGATATACGACCAGATTCGTATGCTACTGAAGCATGCGCCCTGAAGTTACTGCTCCCACGAACTGAGTACATCGAGAATCGTGTATCCAATATGCCATCATCGGACGAGAATTTCGCTAGTGGGTTACTACCGTTCGTCATCCGACCTAGGCAGTACTCGTCAGAGTCATACTCGCACATCAGCAGGGACGTCCTTTGGATCCGCACCGGAGCCATTTGCCAACCTGAAATCGACTCTGACTCTACCCGTTTCTCCACAGCAACAGACGACTCCAACCACCTCGAGTTCTCGTTGCATCGGTCCTCAGTGTACAACAGCCAACGTAACATCGGCTCAGACACTTTCCAATCCCCAAACAACATCCTCTTCGTCGGCTCATCCATCCCGTCCATAAGTTCATTTACAAAATCACCGCACCCAAAAAAAAATTTAAAAAAGTGGTTCCTCCTCTCAACCCCCTCCCCCCTCGCCCTTCCACCCCCTTAGAGACACGTCAAAATTTTTATCCTTTTATCCACTGACTTTCCTCATTTAAAACAATCATCTCCTCCTTCCCGGCTCTTATTCAACATCCTTCCATCCTTTCATCTCCATGCCCCCCGCCTCCCCACCCCATTCCCCCCACTCCTTGCCCACCTACATCTGTCCGCAATAATATATATATATTCCCAACTTCACAAATTTTTGACTCATTCCATTTACTGGCGCACCTTCAATAATGATTGAGAGGAATCATTATTTAATACATTCTGTCCTTAATTAATAAACATTTATCATTATTTTGGTTTTATATTACTAATTTATTAATTTATGCAATATATATAGGAATGTCTAAGGATTTAATTATGAATCTCGTGCGCCCAATAATGACTGAATCACTCGTCGGAGCTGTTGGCAGATGGGGTTTGAAAATATTAAGGGTCAAACGTAGATTTTTACATATGCTTTTTTCTATGTTCCTGCGAGAAACAAAATTAAGCTAAAAGCGGATTTTGGAGGGTTGGGAAGAAAAAAAAAGCGAATCTCCGGCTGTGCGACATTGATGGACTGACTGACTGCCAGCAATGCGGATGCGTTGGAGAACGGGGTGCAGCACGTCCTTCGTGAGATTTTCGGCGTGAGAGTTTCTTTTCTTTTTGAGGTCGGGGTTGTAAATTAGGAATGGTAGAAATCGGTGACATCAGTCGAACTGGTTTGGTTTCGGAGGAAAGCCAATGGACCCGGTGCATAAATAAGAAACATGAAGTTGTTTTTCTCCTATTTCTGCATGCGGGTATCAGCTACCGAAATCTTATGTCACTCGTCTGCAAGTCTTTCACAATGAGGGATTCCCATCCAATTTTCCGGTAGAAATAGAACCCATATATTGGATCTTTTCGTGCGCCAACACATATATCTCAAATAAAGCTTTTCCATCCTATCTGTATGGTTTTCTTTACAATTAACGAATATTGTGATTGATCAACAAAATTATACGATATTTATGATCTATTTTTGAGGAAGTCCTTGTCTTTATTAGTCAATGTCGTTCTTCATACGTAGATTAATTCAGTCTCTTTGTTTCCCCTCTCAGTTTTTTCTTTCCGGTGCCGATTAAATAAAGTCATTTCAATATGGCATGTACCAACGACCGATATAGACTAGAGTTCTAAATATAGATATATATAGTATTATATAGAGAAGAATTGAAACTTGTTAGAGTTTTGATTAAGAATATTATAGACAATATATTCATGTTTTGGGAGGGAGTTGGTGTTTGGGCGGACCAAGCCGTTTTTTAGGCTTAGTCAATTAGAACCTGATATTGGACCCAACGTCGAATATCAAAACAAATTCTTTTCTTAAAGGAACAAGCCTCCTCCTTTATTTAGGCTACTATAGACCCGTCTAGACGGCAATAGTTAAATCTATTCCCCTTTCAACCTTGATGTGCCTTCTCTTTTGTTGTACCAAGTAGGTCGGGTTTTTCGGTGTTTACCCCTTTAAACCCTCCTGTTCTCGTGGGATTAACCACTTCCATGTCGCAGCCCCTGGACCTGAAGGGTCACGTTGACCAGGTGGGAGGGGACTGGGGTGTTTGGAGACCGCAGTTTCAGAGTTGGATTCGGAGGTGGGTTTCTTCGTTTGGGGGCTCGCTTCCTCTGATGGGGCCGGATTCCACCGATAGTACTGCCTCGCAGGGAACTCTTACAGGCTGGGTGTGTTTTGGACTCCTTATTTGCGGGTTTGGCCCGCAATCTGCGGGATGTGGTTATGTGGGAACTCTTGGGGATAATGCCGCGTTTGATCCTCCCCCCAGCTCGCACATCGGCGCGTAGCTGGCATGTTCTTGGGGATAATGCCGCGTTTGATCCTCCCCCCAGTTCGCACATCGGCGCGTAGCTGGCATGTCCGGGACCGGCTCGCAATGTTCCTGCGAGGGGAATTTGAGGTTTTGCAAAGTGAGTACATGACGTCGCTCGAGGCCTCAGGGCGCACGGTCCAGTCCACGGGTGCCTCGCAAGTGACGGCTCGGGTGCAAAAGTTGATGGAGGTTGGCGATTTCAGTCGAGCGGCACGGGTTTTGGAGGGACAGGCGGCTGTCCTCCCCTATGGGATGACCGGCTTGCGGAACCGGCATACACCTTGTTTTCGTCGTCCGATGTGGAGTCCCAGTGTTGCGGTCTCTCTCGACAGACCAGAGTTGGCCCGCCTTCGCATAGATATGACAATTCGCTAGTCCGATTTGGAGGAACTTCTCCGTACCTCCCGCCGCGGACGTTCCCCTTGGGCTTCAGGCCTTCGCACGGAATTATTGCAGGCTTTGAGCGAGACGGGCCGACGCGAATTGGTGAAGATTCTGAACGCCTTTTTGCAGGGAACTTTACTCGCGTCCACACTGTGGGTACACTTACGGCGGGCGCAGCTTTGTTTGATTGCGAAAGCCGATCACTCGCCTGAGCATCCGCGTCTTCGGCGCATCGGAATGATTGAGAGCATCCGGAAGTTAGCGGGGAGGTGGCTATGCCAGCGACTACGCCAGCGCGTTACAGCTTTTTTGGCTCCTCTCCAAGCGGGAGTGGGGTTTTCTGGGGGATTCGAACTGATTACCCATGCGATCGAGCTCGAGCGGGCCACTAAGTCGGCCTGGGGCATTCTCGTTGTTGACTTCCGGAACGCTTTCAACAGTGTATCCCGGACGCGCGCACTGGAGGTGGTTCGAAGGGCTTTTCCTGAGGTTTTGCCCTTTCAGCTGGGATATACGGAGGAGGAGGCCTCCCCTACATGTCTGGAGGGGGTGAAGTTTTTGAAGCATACACAGGGGTACAACAAGGTGATCCTTGTGGGCCGGTCCTTCACGCCTGCGCCTTGCAGCTCGCTCTGTTGCAACTCGCGACCGACATGGAGGACCTACGTATCTGTGCATATCATGACGATGTGACGTTGATAGGTAGCCCTCCGGACTTAGATCGGGGGTTGACCAGGATCCAAGCCATTGCAAGTGAGGTGGGGTTGATAGTCGAGCCGGAGAAGTGTTGTTTTCTCCCACCCAGAGAAGCCCCTGCCCGACGCTCTCAGGCACCTTTGCCAACCTGAGGGTCTGATGCATCATGGTATTGGGTTGGGGAGTGATAACTTGGTGCAATCCTCCTGCGAACGAGTTTTAACCCGGCACAGGCAGCTCACAGATGCCATTGAGCGCCTTCCTGATGGTATGCTGCAATCGGCGTGCCAGATTTCCCGATTTTCTGCCGGTCTCCAGCTCAACTATTGGCTCGCAGTCTTCCACCGCAATTGGGAGCGTGGATTGCTGCTAACGCGGACGAGGCGACGCTACCACATTGGGACATACTCTTGGACGAACCACTTGCTTCGGCATCGGAACCTGACAAGGACCTGATACGGGCTCATATGGGTCTACCCTTGCGCTTGGGAGGCTTTGGAGTGGGTGACCGGAGTCTTGTCTACTCGGACTGCGACGGTAGCCTCTTGGGCCACCGCTCTTCATACCCTTGTCGGATTTAGGTTCCCAGTGCCTGCCTTTTAAGTTGGGCGCTGACGAACGATGACCCAGTCAACCTTCCGCAGCCACTACGCGCATCTATGACGTCCTGCAACAGGCGTTCGTCGGTGCAATGCCGTGCCGGAAGATAATCGATCCAAGTTCAGTTCCTGGAAGGAGATGCTATGGAGACGCAATGAGTGTGTAGTGGGATCTATGGTTAATCGCGTGCTGGCCGACGATGGGGAAGCCAGCCCCCAGCCACTCGCCCCCGATTACGCGGGTATAATGAGCAGACCGTGGAGCTCACGCACTGATGTGATCCAAGAAGCCTCACTTGGGGCCAACAAGTGAGGCTATGCGCAAAGAGGCTGGTAGGCAGCTCTTGGGTTGCACCCGGTACATACGAATGTACCAACTGCTATTGGCTGCTATGGTATTCTCAGAACCAAGGCGTCGTCAGAGTCCAGCAAAACACAGGACTCTTTGTGCGAGGAACTTGTCATCAGCAATAGATTGACTGTTGATATAACGAGATATCAATACAGAAGGACGAACTACAAATTTTAAAGTTTTTCGAAGGAATAATTCCGTTTCTAAAAATATACCTACCATCACGTTTCTTCCAATATTCAATGCCATATTCTCAAAAAAGACTGCTGGGACAGTTCGTTCTGTCCCAGGAGCAGGGAAGCCGACAACAAGAAATTCATTCATCAATAACTGGTAGGAGGGGTGGCCGTTTGATAAAAGTCTTCCGTAAATCCGGCGAGATAGTTTCAAAAAACGCTCAGTTGGGAGTAGGTGGTCGCCCGCGTTTCTGGCTGAGCAAGTCAGTGCCGTCAGCCTCCTGTACAGCAGGTTTGCATGATTCTATATGGCAGTCTTTTTTCTCGGTGAGGCTGCGAGAGGCAGTGAGAACGGGGGTTCTGTTCTGTTTTGTCATTTTCGAGTTTCGCAGGAATGGACCAAAAAAATCCTCCACGTGACTCTCGCGCAAGCGTGCGTATCGCTCTACGCGCCTGGTTTTCAAGGTCGCAAATGCTGAACCCAGAAAGTAGGCTCGCGGCGGCTTTTGTGGTTCCATACTGTCAAAACAAAGAAGCACGGATACCATCTTTAGCAAGGAATTCAGGGCCGATAGAATCTTCTAAAAGAGGTATTGAACAGTTACATCTTACATTTTACGTCGGCGACGACTACTGAATTCCCAGAATTCAACTCGGATCCAGAGCTTTCTAGTCTCCCACGTGAGCTTCTACCACATGTAGACCGTAGTTGGACTCCGCCGACTTGCTTACAAGTTCTCGACATCTTGTGCGCATTCGTCGGAATGGTACATCGGATTTCTTTCATGCTTGATAAGAATCCATGTTTCCTCGCGAAGATTATAAAAGGACTTCGAGCACAAACTCGAGGTTGGAGGTGGTGGTAGAAACCATACACAACGAGCAGGGGACGGAGAAAGAGACAAGCAAGTTATAGAGAGATAGACAACGAATATAAAAGCAACAATGGTACACTTCAGGAAAGATTCTGAGCACAAGGTCGACGAGGACTACATGCACGACAACGAGCACCACCGGTTCCATGGACTAGAGACGCTTAGTGGTGTGTTCCACAGACCTCACGACGAGGAGCACGCGGAGGTCAAGGACGAGAAAGCGATGTTCAGCTGGCTATGGGTGGAGCACAACCCCTACAAGGCATTTTTGTAAAGCTGAGGACAGGTGCTCATGACTAATACGCTTTTACCACAGACGATGTGCGGGAGTGTGGTGCCTGCAGCCGTGTAGCCACAATGTAATTGTGATAAGATTGTAAATAGAAGCTGTGATTGGCAAATAAGAATTCATAGGTGTAGTCAGAAGAGGCTTAGAAAGGCCAATTTAGCGTATGGTCTTGGACAGGAGTCGAATCAGTATGTGACTAAAACTATTACAGAAAAGTTTGACATCAATGGCACAGACGCTGTGGTCTTTTTTCGATGAGAATCCGTTCAGAACAGTCAAATCCGTGGTCGCCGGAGCCTGGAATCATCTCCGTCGGCAGTGTCATTGAGTGAGAGTGGGAAACGATCCTATACACGGTTCGTACAACAAGTTCTATGAATTTAACCGAAATTAGAGCGGTGGTTAAGACCTAAATAGTCAGCCACACAGCGTAATTAAGGATGGAGATATCACCTCACGTAGTAACAATGCCAACAAAGAGCTGAAATATCTGTGCCCCATTCCGTAGACGGTGCTGTGACGTTACATGCTTTAAACGGGTTTCGTAGAAAGGTCAATTTCCCCACACATGCAGTCAATTCCGATCAAGACCAAGTCATATATATGCAACTGAGCGTCACTCAATCCAATGCAGGTTCCAACCTTTCGTTGGAAACCCTTGGTCCTCGTGAAAATTCCAGCTTGGAGTGGCTGCGGAAAAGTGTTACTGACCATCGTGATGAGTATCTGGTACTCCTACGCCGATGAAACGTCGCTCTTTGGCGATATTCTAGTATTTTACTCGCCGAGGAGCACCACCGCCCCCTGGGCCCGGTTTTGGCCCTAGTACCCAGTTCCATTTCCGCCCTGCGTGGCGCTTAAGGCTATGTTAGCAAACCCATCCAATACATCACCCCGAGAGCATCGACTACTTTTTTTTGCGCTGAAGGCGATGCTAGCTGAAGGCAATGCTAGTTACCCGGTTCATCTTCACGCCTTGCGTAGCGCTTCAGGCTATGCTAGTAAAGTCCAGTTACCTGGGTTTGCCACAAGCTCCGTGGGACTCTAATCGGCCGTCTTTCTGTCAGGGATGTGAGAGTCGGATCGATGCTTGTGGCTACCATTTCTTAGGTTCATGCGGATTGTTGAGAGGTCTTCGTACGAGGCGTCACACTCGCTTCAAGTACATTCTCGGCGAATGTCTGACTCGGGTAGGGCATACGGTTGAGGTGGAATCGGAACTACCCAGATCGGTCTCGGATAGGGCGCCACCCCGCTATATCGCAGATCTCCTCGTCTCCGATGCTGCCGCCAGACGCTCAGCATATGTTGACCTCGCGATTACATGCCCTGTGGCAAGCGCCCATCTCACGGCTGCCGCCCGCCGCCGGGGAGCAGCCGCTTCGGCCCTTCGCCGCGTGGAGGAACGACGGTATGCTGAGAGTATGGCCAGCCTGCCTCGCGCTGAGGGTCGCTCCCACCGGTTCCAGCCTTTCGTTGAGGAAAGCTTTGGTCACGTGGAGAAGTCGGGTTTGGAGTGGTTGCGGAAATGTTTCACTGAGCATCCTGTTGAATACTTGGAACTTTTGCGGCGCGTAAGTATCTCTCTGGCGATATTCGAGCAGCATGCTTGCCGAGGCGCGCCATCGGCGCCTGGGTTTGCACGCTTCCCTACCTAGTTCTTAGTTCCTTTTCACGGTTTGCGTAGCGCTGTAGGCTATGCTAGTAAAGTCCAGTAAAGCCAGCCAGTGGCAACGACGGCCCCCCAGCACAGTTCCGAACCAACGTCCGATATGATTTCTTTCTCTCGCGCTGCTGGGCAACTCTTGGGTTAAACCTCGTAGCTATGGCGGTGCCAATGGCTATCGGCTACCATCATGTGCTCACAAATCAGGCAGTTTTCAGTCGTCCAGTAAAACACGAAACTACGGTATGGACAATCTGTCCTACATAATGGATTGAATTCTCTTCAAGGAGATTGATATTTATAGACAGGCAAAATACTCAGTTTTAAAGTTTTTCGGAAACAAAACTGCGTTTCTAAAAATGGAGTTTTCCAGTACGAATCAACAGCTTGCTTTTAATACTCATTGGATATTCTCAAAGCACACCGATGGGAGCGCTCGTCCAGGAGGGAACCCTAGAACGACAAAAAAAAAGGGCGGTGGAGGGTTGCTGTTGTCAAAGGCATCAAAGAAATCGGGAGGGATAGATTTAAAACATGTCAGTTAGGAGTGAAAAAGGATTGTTCCCCGCGTTTCTGCGTGAGGATGTCAGCCTCATGTACAATCGATTCCTTTTGCTCGCCTTTTTTTTCGGCTTGGCTAGATCGAGCTCTTTGCAGAACATTTTTTTAATGAAAGTTTCTAGGAAAACGGAACGCGCACCCTGGCTGAACTTGCCCGATACTCCGCTGTTGGGTCGGGCTGCCTGCCTGGTTTCAGCGGCGCAAAGCAAGCTGGAGGCGCACCTCGGTAAGCTGTGTCAGTTTAGGGATACCCCACTACTGGTCTGGACTGCCTGTTTTTCAGTATCGGGAAACCAGCTGAAGGCCGCGCCGTTGCGGTTCCATACTTTTTTTACAAAAAAGCATCAGATACCATCCTCAACAAGGAACTCAGGACCTGTGGAATATTCCAAAAGAACTATGGAACAGTTGCATCTTACGCAATTGACATTCTACGTCCATAACGGGTGCTGAATTCCCAGAATTCAACTCCGATCCAGAGCTTTCTAATCTACCACGTGAATTTCTACCACATGTAGACCGTAGTTGAACTCCGCCGACTTGCTCACAAGTTCTCGACACCTTGTGCGACATTGTCGGAATGGTACATCGGATTTCTTTCGTGCCCGGTTATTTACGCTTCCCCCCCACACGCTGAGACCGGGAAGCGAGCCAAGTCTCGTGATGCCATCGGTGATCACAATGACTTGCAATTCGTACCTTTGGTAATCCTTGGGCGCAACACGTGAAGCACATGAATGCAGGGATGAGAGCAGCAGTTGACATCCCAGCACATGTCCCTGAAACGCGTTGACGGAATTGATGAAACGTGCATCCCTGGATAGAAACAGACGTGTCGAGGCGAGATATATACGTGTAGACTCTGACGTGACTTGCAAGGGATGGGGGAAAGGAAACCCTGCTAAGACTTAGATAAGCCAAGTTATTATTAGCATATACTAGTGAGGGGATACTCCAAGACAAGTAGTAGAGGAGCATGTACGTGAAAGACGTAACATGCACACCTTCTGTTCGAACATGTGGAACATGTTTCGGCCCGATATGTAATGATGGAGTTCGAATCGAATTGGTCTAGTCAGAAATTCCGCGGCTCATCCCGACGGGTAACCGAAAACCGCCAGAGTGAGATACTGCGTATGTGGAGATATTACTGGGCAGCAGCTGTCTGACTGAATTGTTCAAAGATCCTGTTTAGTGCCGCGCGATCCTCGCGGGGCTTAAGCTTTTCTTTCAGCCTCCGACTAAACGATAGATTCAATTCTAACACTTTCTAGGGAAAACGCTTAGCTACGATAAAAAAGGCGAATACGGAATCAGTGGCTGGTTCCACTGATCCACACGCAAAGCCCCCAACGCTAGCTCGGCGTTCCCGGCCCAAACAATGATCGGTCGGTTTGGTCAGCATGTGCCGCAGCCTTCTCGCAATAGACTCGGGTCATCTGCCCAGTCCTCCCAAATGTTTCGATCGCAATCAGAATCTAATTTTGTCATGTAGATCTTCGGTCAGTATGGCCCTCCTTGTAGTGGGTAAGCTTCCAGCGCTCCACTTACTTCGCTGCATACCCGTTGGTGCTTTCTCGTGGGAAGGTGTCTGCCACGTTCGGGCGGGAGATCACCACCAGATCAGGTCGCAGATTCGAATTACCCCAAGCGAGTGCTGTGATCACAAAGCACGTGAACATACACATGTTGATGCGATAGATTCGATTCCCAGCGCCAGTCGGGTTGTTTGTTCGCAACTTCTAGTCTCCTATAGCAACGAATAGTCCGCATCATGAATAATTGAAATATGTTTCATATGGTCTAGCCTGAAGAGCTGTCGTCTAGCTGTACCGCAAACGAGTGCTCTGCCCACGATCCTTGTTTCGTTGTGTTTGCAGAAGGTAGCTGCCGTAGCTGCCGTACAAAAGCCAATGGGTTGGTTTAGTATTTTGAAGAGGAAGATTCGATTGCAACAGAATGTCGATTGATCTGATCGTTCCCCCTAAGCATGGTTATGACCAGCTATTGGTCAACGCCGGGACGCTTCCTGTTGCTTACATCGTGTCTGGTGCGCGGAAGGGAGATCTGTGCGCGCTTAGCGAAGCCTATATAAGAGAGGTCATCTGATATTGGCGGGGGGGCAGGATGTAGACAAGCAAGAGCAGGAGGGAGGAGAAAGTTGATAAGAAAGTACTAGAAGGGAGAATACTGAGATTGCTGAAGATGAAGCGTGGAGCGTTACTGGTCTGTTTGGTAGTGGTGATCGCGTATGCGAGTGCGCAAACGACGTGCACACGTCAGGAGGGACTTGAGCTTATTGAAGCTTGCCTGAGGCCGTTTGAGGGAACCTGCGTTAACAACCTTATTTTTGTCATAAGCGTTGCCTGTTGTCGGACTGTGCCGAGTGCAGTGCCATGCATTTTTGGGGCTCTTGATCAGTGTCCAGTCCAGAGTTTGGTGGGCCAATACAACGCAATTGCTACCCACTTTACCCACGAGTGCCTCCGTTTGGGAGTCGACGTACATATGCTATGAAGATCCGACCACGGGGCTTAATCCCCAACTCAGGTTCCTAGCAAATTCCTAGCTTCAAGTGAAGAGTAGACTGCCAAATCTCAATAAATCTAGTTTTTGTTGAATGCACTCGTGACTATGCTCAATAGAATGGACTGGACTTAAACTACCATAGCCTGAAGGGTTACGATAGTCTGGGGTTTTCTTCTCCGATCGACTGGCATGGCTAAACCGCTGGGAAAACTTCGTCAACGATATCACCGATGGGGGTTGACACTGGAAGAAACTCACCCACTGCCCAACCCTTACCTGCCAATTTGTACCACGAGCGCACGTAAACACAAGGTAGTGGGCAACCCCCGAATTTCCGCCCAAGACCGGGCGCGAATTCGGTCTGCCGCGAGCTCTGGATCTGGAGTCTGGTTGCGGGATTTGCCGACGCTCGTGCCGAAAAAATTGAATGCCCCCGAAATGCAGGTGAACATAAGACAGCTGTTGAGGTTGCCGATTCCGGGATTGCTCACCATGGAAAAGTGTACTAGTTCTCGTAGTTCGCATGCTACTAAAGGCGTACAACGATTTCAACATTGTCCCAACTTCGACCGAACTATGGCAGCGGAGACATGACGAGATCTGACCGAGTTGGCGCGATGGCTGAACCGATGGAACTTCCTGGACATCAAGCAAGAGCCACGACTAGATCTTGAAAACGCATTCAACGTACAGATCGACGTCTCGCCAAGCAACTCCTGGAGAAACACTTTCCGGAGCTGGAAGCAATTTACCGACTGGGATACGGGACGGACAGCACGGATTCCCCTACGTTTTTCGGGTGGTTCTCTAACAATGGACCAGAAAACACCCCCCCTACACGACTGACACTCCAGGCAACAACCGGAGTGCAACAAGGGGACCCGCTTGGACCTATTTACATGCACTCTCCCTGGCCCCTTTCTTGGAAGCCCTACGCACCAAAGCACTGGAACTCACTATCGTGGCCATCCTCGACGACATCACACTAGTGGGACCGCTCGAAACGCTAAAGGAAGCACTCCTCTGGTCGTCTTCGAACCGACAATGTTATTCTTCACCACCGCACAGGTAAACAGTATGTTCTTGACCTCAAGGTGTAGTCCCAGCTACGAGTCCACTTAATCGCTCCAGGCGCCTGGCAAACCGGTTATTTACGCTTCCCCCCCACACGCTGAGACCGGGAAGCGAGCCAAGTCTCGTGATGCCATCGGTGATCACAATGACTTGCTATTCATACCTTTGGTAATCCTTGGGCGCAACACGTGAAGCACATGAATGCAGGGATGAGAGCAGCAGTTGACATCCCAGCACATGTCCCTGAAACGCGTTGACGGAATTGATGAAACGTGCATCCCTGGATAGAAACAGACGTGTCGAGGCGAGATATATACGTGTAGACTCTGACGTGACTTGCAAGGGATGGGGGAAAGGAAACCCTGCGAGACTTAGATAAGCCAAGTTATTATTAGCATATACTAGTGAACGAACGAATGGTTTAATCGGAGGCTGAAAAAAAAAACCCCGAGGGGAAAAAAAGACTAAGCGCGGCGAAGTACTCGCGCCTCCAACATCAAAGCGGCATTCATGCGCCACAGCAGGAAACTTAAGCGGGTAAACAACGATTGAAGACGGTCAGGGCGTTCGCGGAACAACTCCCGAAGCCAGCGAGAACCAACAGAGTCCATGAACCCAAAGCACTCAATGATCAGGGGTACCAAGCGATGTGCTAGTGCCGAAGCACGAACACCAGGGGAAGACAAAGCCCCCCTGTATTTGATCTCTTTCCGGCGTCTCATGCTGGCGGCGGCAGATCCACGGCGCTCCCCCGCAGCCGGGAGATAACGACTAGCTTGAGGGTTAGGAACAGCAAGATCAACGTATGTGGTACGGCGGCTGTCGTCACAGGTGATCACCAGGTCGGCTACACGGCGTTCATCATTTTGAAAGTCCGCGACGGGTAAAGGTTTCTCACGTTCGATTTCCAGACCGGCTTGCCGGACTATAGGCCGAAGTTCCCGGTATAACAGGTTCAAGATCCGTGTGTGGCGGCGGGTTCGAGCACCTTTCACCGCCGGGCAACTAGCGAGCAGGTGGGCGCCAAAATCTGCGTTGTCTTCAGTCTGAGAGCAGAGAGGGCACGACGAACCCATCTCGTACGGCCAGGGGGGCTGATGTAAGCCGAGGTATAAGCGCAGTGAAGTACGCACTTCGAAATCCGACAGTGTGAGTGGCGGAAAGGCTGGTACGGTCATGAGCCACTGAGAGCTAATAACCCCTCCAAGACTACGTAGGCGGGCGCGAGCGCGAGAAGATGAGACCATCTGCGCGAGGAGTCGGCCATATGCAGCACGGTGCAAGTCTCAAGAAAGAATATTTTGCAGCGCATCCGTGCGTGCTTGAGCTCGGCTCCCAGCGCGCTGGGAATCATCAGGAGGATCAACTGGAACTTCTTCTTCTGCGGCAACCACTGGGTCAATCTCCCCTAGAACAGGTTCAGGCGCAGGACGAATCCCTGGGGCGGAGCCTCGAGACCGGTCAAATACAGCTCGCCAGTCAGGAAGACGGGGTTGAACGGCTTCGGGGAGACTAGTACAGGAATTCAGGGCGGTTTGGAGCTCCAGAAACAAGTCTTGGGCGCTTTCCGGTACGCTGGGAAGCAAGACACCCCGCGAGAGGCTCGCCATCAAATTGCGGAACTTCGAGATACCCAAGCTGCTCAAAGTGGGAAGTGCGGTTCCCCAGGCCCCTACTAAGCGCAGTGAAGTACGCACTTCGAAATCCGACAGTGTGAGTGGCGGAAAGGCTGGTACGGTCATGAGCCACTGAAAGCTAATACACCCTCCAAGACTACGTAGGCGGGCGCGAGCGCTCGTTGTTGTTGTTTCGGTTTTGTTGCAGTCAGCGGTTAACCTATTGGCTCCGCTCACTTCCAACTCTTTGGGGCCGGTGGTTGGCCATTCGTGCGGATGCTGAAAGTTTCCGTGGCCTTGGGTATTTTCTCGATGAGGAGCTGAGCGCTCTGTCGCGACCCACCTGTGATGTTTTGCGCGCCCAGGTAGGCCTCCCATTGCGATTGGGGAAACTGGGCCTCTGCAACCGTGTTGTGTTCCAACCTGCAGCCGCAGTAGGGTCCTGGGGAACCGCACTTCCCACTTTGAGCAGTTTGGGTATCTCGAAGTTCCGCAATTTGATGGCCAGCCTCTCGCGGGGTGTCTTGCTTCCCAGCGTACCGAAAAGCGCCCAAGACTTGTTTCTGGAGCTCCAAGCCGCCCTGAATTCCTGTACTAGTCTCCCCGAAACCGTTCAACCCCGTCTTCCTGACTGGCGAGCTGTATTTGACCGCTCTCGAGGCTCCGCACCGGGGATTCGTCCTGCGCCTGAACCTGTTCTAGTGGAGATTGACCCAGTGGTTGCCTCAGAAGAAGAAGTTCCCGTTGATCCTCCTGATGATTCCCAGCGCGCTGGGAGTCGGCCATATGCAGCACGGTGCAAGTCCCAAGAAAGGATATTTTGCAGCGCATCCGTGCGTGCTTGAGCTCGGCTCCCAGCGCGCTGGGAATCATCAGGAGGATCATCGGGAACTTCTTCTTTTGAGGCAACCACTGGGTCAATCTCCACTAGAACAGGTTCAGGCGCAGGACGGATCCCCGGTGCGGAGCCTCGAGAGCGGTCAAATACAGCTCGCCAGTCAGGAAGACGGGGTTGAACGGTTTCGGGGAGACTAGTACAGGAATTCAGGGCGGCTTGGAGCTCCAGAAACAAGTCTTGGGCGCTTTTCGGTACGCTGGGAAGCAAGACACCCCGCGAGAGGCTGGCCATCAAATTGCGGAACTTCGAGATACCCAAACTGCTCAAAGTGGGAAGTGCGGTTCCCCAGGACCCTACTGCGGCTGCGGGTTGGAACACAACACGGTTGCAGAGGCCCAGTTTCCCCAATCGCAATGGGAGGCCTACCTGGGCGCGCAAAAACATCACAGGTGGGTCGCGACAGAGCGCTCAGCTCCTCATCGAGAAAATACCCAAGGCCACGGAAACTTTCAGCATCCGCACGAGTGGCCAACCACCGGCCCCAATGAGTTGGAAGTGAGCGGAGCCAATAGGTTAACCGCTGACTGCAACAATACCGAAACAACAACAACGAGCACTGGAGGAAGCCCGGAGGTAGCCGTCGAAGCTCTGCAACCAGCTGTCTGTGCTTACCGAGGAGCTGCAGCAAATCGCCTTCAACGAAGGACGGCGACCCATAGGGGATGCCTAAGTGGACAAAACCATCCGGTCTCCAAATATCCTGGAACGACGCAGGTACCTGCTGCTCTTGTGCAGGTACACCTCCCCAGTAGAACGATTTGTGATGATTAACCTACAAGTCAACCCGCGAAGCCAAGGAGCGTAGACGATCATAGGCGAGCGCGAGAGTATCGGGGGGCCCCAAGAGGCACACGTCGTCGTGGTATGCAACCCTACGAACCTGCGGGAATTCGGAGCGAAGACAAAGCAAGACTAGTTGTAGTCCACAGGCATGTAGGAAAGGAGACAAGGGATCACCCTGTTGTACCCCTGTTCGCGCCGCTAACGTGTGTGAGGAAGCGCCAAGGGTGTCATAGGTTGCCCCACGACCAAGCGGAGAATAAAGTCTACTAACAAAGGGAAAGCCTACAGGGAAGACTTCGCGCACCACGTGCATGAGAACCGGACGAGAGACGCGGTTCAACGCATTGGTAAAATCTACAGAGAGGAGCCCAGAATCTGGTGAGTACGCCATTTCCGAACGGAGTAAAACAGACAACAACTCACAGCCACCACGATAGCCCACGCCTAACTGCACGTGCCCAAAGAAACGGCGGGATTCGGGAACCAGGATTTTCACTAACCACCGCGCCGCCAATTTGCGGACCGCCTCAACAAGGCTAATAGGGCGAATAGCAGGGCTCGAGGCCGTGTGACCGGGCTTCGAAAGCAGACACAACTGCGAACGCCCGACCAAGAACCACGCACACTCACACAGGGGATCACCATTCACAAGCGCTTCGACCACCAACGCCAACGCCTTCAAACCTTCATCACTTAAGAAACGGAGATATTCCACCCGCGGACCTGCGAATAGGAAGCACGTGGGGCACTGGAGGGAGCAGGATTCGGGCACGACGCGGGCCCAGGAGGCGTCTGTCCATCGATAGGGGTAGGCCAGTCGGAATCAGGAATGACCGGAGCGGAGCGCTCGGGTCGGTTGAAGGCAGGCCCCGCTGTACCGTGCGGATCCGCGGGGACGGGCACCGGGGGGTATGGGGCAGGCGCGGAGGTGGAGAAGCGCTCCAAATAGGCGATCAGCAGGGGCAGGCGGTGTTCCTGGGAAGCAGTCACAAGAAGACTCGTCAGTTTCGAGCAGATCCCATGGGCCAACTCGTCAGCGCAGTCCGTGAGGGTGGCCGCGGTACTAAACCCGCCCACGCTGAGCTCCACGCGCGCTGAGAGAACGGCTCCGTCCACCGGAATAGGTGGGGAAACCCCAACCATAACGATAGGAAGGTGTGAAAAACCGATTCCCCCACAAAACCCCCAAAAAGAGAACTTGTTCCCAACGTTTGCAACCAAAGAAAAACCACCACGACCTCCAAGGGGCGCTAGCAACCCCCAGCACGCACCACACCGCTAGAAGATGCGGGGGAAAAGGCTGCAGAAAGAAGCGCCTCCCACCGAAGAACACAATTGCGACTCAAAACCACCAAAAGCCAGCACCATACACCCTCACGAAACCAAAAGGCTTGACACACAAGCATCAATTGCTTTGACCCACAAGCGCAGGCTCTAACAGGTCCACCTCTGCTCCTCCATGCACTCCCATAGTCGCTGCAGTCTCCAAGTTTTTTAGATACCCCCTGGTGTTCCGATCGTGCGAGTCCGTTCCCGACCGACCAGATGCTCTTTCTAGAATTTTTCACCTCCGTCAGCTTCAAACAACACTTGACCATCCTCACCTCTGTGACGTCTCCGCCTTCCAGCAATGTTCGGCTATGCAAAATTATGCTCGGGCTGTGCCAGAATCTATGGAGGTGCAACACCAGTTTGGTCCCAATGGTTATTGCCCATTCCGATGAAGCAAGAGTATAAATACGATAGAAAATCCGATGACACTAAGGTTCGCCGGAGAAGAGGAAAAAGGAGAGAACCAGAATTTATAGAAAAAGGTTAGAATTAGGGATATATTCCCTAATTAGGGAGTAATTAGGGGGAAGTAAAACCTGAATTCTGGAATAATTTGAGGCGTCAACCCGGTGGACAGTTGAGACGTATCAAGTGGTCTCATCGCAAGTTGCGATTGAGGAATCATTATGCGAACCTGAAAAGTGAGCCCAGTACTACTGGACTTTACTAGCATAGCCTGAAGCGCTACGCAAGGCGTGAAGATGAACTAATAACTAGGGAGGGAAGTATGCAACCCCAGGCGCCGATGGCGCGCCTCGGAAAGCATGTCGCTGGAATATCGCCAAAGGGAGACACTTAAACGCCTCAAGAGCGCCAAATATTCAGTAGGATGCTCAGCAAAACATTTCCGCAACCACTCTAAACCCGACTTATCCACGTGACCAAAGCTTTCCACAATGTGCGTCCGGCGTGTGAACGCGTGTTGAAGACCATCATAAATTGTCAAAAGCGGGGGCGGCAGGGTCACTGGATCCTCGTTGGTCAAAGCTCGAGCCAAGAGGCAGGCACTTCGCATCTGGAAGGTCACCAACGTTCGCAGCGCGGTAGCCCAGGTGGCAACCGCCGCTGGCGAGCATACCAGCCCACGGTCTGCGACGCCGAATCCCCCTAATCGCAACGGTAGAGCGATCTGTGCACGAATAAAGTCCCTGTCGGGAGCAGCTTCAAGATCGAGGGGCTCATCCAAGAGCGTTCCCCAGTGTTGCAGGGTCATTTCGTCGGCTTTAGCCGCGATCCACGAGCCCCAAGCTCGAGGCAGGCTGCGCAACCAGTAGTTGAGTCTGGGACCGGCACAAAAGCGGGAAAGCAAGCAGGCCGATTGCAGCATGCTGTCGGGTAGGTGCTCAATGGCGTCGGTGAGTTGCTTCTGCCGTGCCAAAACTCGCTCGCAGGATGCTTGGACAAAGTTGTCAGTCCCCAATCCGACGCCGTGGTGTTCGAACCCTTCACGTTCGCTGATTAGTCGCAGAGTGGGTGGCAGAGAGTTCAGCGACACGTCCCTCGGGGAGAAAGCGACATTTTTCTGTTTCCACAGTCAAACCGACGCGACGTGCAATCGCTTCGATCGCGGTCAGTCCCCTAGCCAGGGTGTCAGGGGTGCCCAGCAATGTTACGTCATCGTGGTACGCGCAGATTCGAAGATCCGAGACCTCAGTCGAAAGACGTAAAAGTACGAGCTGTAGGGCACAGGCATGAAGAAGAGGTCCGCAAGGGTCGCCTTGTTGGACGCCAGTATGTGCTTGAAAAACAGTGCCCTCCGTTGTCAAGTAGGGGAGGCTCTCCCCTCCGTAAATACCCGATAGAAACGGCCACGCCTCCGGAAACACACGTCGGAGCACCTCTAGCGCATGCGTCCGCGACACGCTGTTGAATGCGTTCCGGAAATCAACCACCAAGACTCCCCACTCTGGCCTACTGGCGCGTTCTAGCTCGATCCCATGGGTGATCAGTTCACAACCCCCAGAGAATCCCACCCCTACTTGCAAGGGCGCCATAAAAGCTGTGACGCGCTGGCGAAGGCGCTGGCATAGCCACCTCCCGGCTAACTTCCGTAGGCTCTCCACCATCCCGATCGGCCGGAGACGCGGGTGGGCCGGCTGGTGGTCAGGTTTCGTGAGCAAGCAAAGCTGTGCCTGCCGGAGATGTTCCCATGGCGCAGACGCACCCGATACGCCCTGGAACAACTTGTTAAGGATCCTCAGAAGCGCGCTCTTGCCAGGCTGGCTCAGGGCCTGCAATAGCTCTGTTCTTAGTCCGGAGGGTCCGGGACAGCGTCCCCGACGCGAGGTACGAAGCAAATCCTCCAGGTCAGACTCACTGAGCGTCAGATCGATGCGAAACCTGGCCAACTCCGGACGGTCCAAGAATACCTCGAATTCAGGGGACAAATCCACGTCGGACTCAGGGAACAAAGACGACACCGTCTGGGCGAGACTATCATCGTAGGGGAGGACAGGCGCCTGGCCCTCCAAAACCCGCGCCGCTCGACTTAAATCGCCCACTGCTACCAATTTCTGTACTCGAGCCGGCACGGGCGACACTGTGCCATGCCGAGTCCGACGGGCGGATGGTGCTGACGACGCCAAATAGCTGCGCTGTAGTACTTCGAAGTCTCCCTTCAAGAACAGGGCCAGTCGGTCTCGTACTCGCCATCTGCGCTCCGATGTGTGAATGGGGGCCAGAATCCAGTACTACTAGAACCAGAAAAGAACCAGAGGAATCCTATATAACCAGTGAACCACGAGAACCCCTATAGAACCAGAACCCTGAACCAGAAAACCTGACAGAACCAGAATGGCCGCATTGATTAAGATCCAGGCCCCGCAGCCACGAGCATACGATGGCAAACGGGACGCGCTTACTATTAGTACATTCTTGAACAAACTCAGAACGTATTTAAGTTGGCCCGTCTGCCTGACGATGATGAAGTCTAAAAGATTACCCTCGCAGAGGGATATCTCAATGGCTACGCTTCGTATTGGTGGTCCCTGATACCTGAATCGCAAAAACCCACGAGCTACGCCGGATTTGAGGATGCTTTAAAATCGCAGTTCTACCCTGCAGACGCTAAGATCCGGGCTAAACAACAATTGGCTCGAGCCGTACAACGTTCATCAGTTGCAGCGTACACCTCCTATTTCAATAAGTGCCTGATACAAGTTGGGGAAATATCCGAGTCGGAGAAATTCGATCGATTTGTGGATGGCCTGAAACCGGAAATAATGAAATTCATTTTTATTCAGGATATTTCCACGTTTGAAGATGCTCAATCCCTGGCACTCAAAATCGAGGGCGCCGACCTCGCGAGCCAAGGGCTTCGACGGGATATCCCAGATCCGCGACAACGGAAGCTGGAATGTAGAGTAACTTCGGTACCAAGAGGTACTCGATCTGGCCGGCGCTACCAACCTGGAGTACAACCCGGCATACAAGCGTTGCAGCGACGTGATTACACGCATATCGTTTGTAATTACTGCGGCAAGAAGGGACACACTCAACGTGTCTGTTGGGAGAATCCTAATAGAGACCCGACAGTCTCGAAGTCTACACCTCCTACAACCCAGCAGTTAAACGAGGGGCGGCAGTGACACACGCCGACACTGTTGCCGAACCAGGCGTCTCACTGACGGCACTGACGGCAGATATGACTCTAGATGGATGGATCAACGGTCGGGAAATTTCTCTCTTAGTTGATACCAGCAGCAGTCACTCTGTTTTGAGGGGTACTCCAGATGCTACTCCAATTATCCTAACCCAACACGGGAAATTGGACACGGCCTCCCCGGGCACATCCATAAAAATCTTGGGCGAAGCCAACGTAACCTTACAACTATGCGGTCACAACTTCGAGTGGCAACCTTTACGTTGTGGAAGACGCCGCAAGCCCAAGGTATTTGGGAAGAGATTTTCTCAACTACTATCAAGCGAGATTCGACCTACCAAACCAGCTACTGATGTTGAACCCCGATAAAGGAAATAACCCAGAAGTACCAACATACGAACCGGAAAAACCAGAAAACCATCCTGACACACAACCTGAATACCCAGAAGATCAACTTGTCTATCCAAAAGAACAACCTAAAAACCCTGCAGAACCGAAACCTGAAAACCCGGAAAATTACTGTGAAGAAAACCCTCAAGAATTTGTTACGAAGAACCAGAAAACAACAACCAAAGTCAACCTGGCGATTGTCAACTGTCGGAGGAACCCGCAACCAAAAATATCATGAAGATTACACACGAACGAATGGTTTAATCGGAGGCTGAAAAAAAAAACCCCGAGGGGAAAAAAAGACTAAGCGCGGCGAAGTACTCGCGCCTCCAACATCAAAGCGGCATTCATGCGCCACAGCAGGAAACTTAAGCGGGTAAACAACGATTGAAGACGGTCAAGATTACACAAGGGCGAACAAAGACGATCGATGTGGAGAAATTTATTACGGATAAATACGCGGACGTTTTCGTGGAGGATATTACGGATCTGCCTCCTTGGCGAAATGTCAATTTCACGATCGATTTGAAACCCGGAACTGAGCCAACATCCCAAAGACCATACCGCATGAGTCTTGCGGATCAGAAGGAGCTGAAGACTCAACTAAATGACCTGCTGAGCAAAAACCTTGTTCAACCTAGCTCGTCGCCTTTTACTTCACCCTGTCTTTTTGTGGACAAAAAGGATGGTGGGCGGCGACTGTGCATAGACTACCGTAAATTGAACCAGGTAACAATCGTCAACAAGACCAGCCCGCCAAGGATAGACGATTGTCTGGATGCTCCCGGCAACGCCACATATCTCAGTGTGATCGATTTGAGGAGTGGTTATTGGGAACTACGAGTGGAGGAGAAAGACATTCTGAGAACAGCATTCACGACGCCATTTGGTCTTTACGAGTGGTTAGTGATGCCGTTTGGACTGACAAATGCTCCTGCTGTGTTTACTCGACTATTGAACAGTATTTTCTTCAACAAGTTAAACGTTTTCGTCATGAATTTCTTTGACGACAGTATTATCTACTCGGCGAATAAGGAAGACCACAAAGGACATCTAGACATCGTCTTCTCGAAGCTGAGAAACCACCGACTCTATACAAAGCGGTCAAAGTGCGTCTTCGGTGTACCAGAAACGAAATATTTGGGTCATCTGGTTGGGAGTGGGAGACGACGGCCGGATCCTGGCAAGGTAGCCGCCCTTAAAAATTGGCGAGTCCCAGAAAATGTGCACGATGTCAGGTCCTTCTTGGGTTTTACGGGCTATCTCCGTAACTATGTGCCACGATTCAGCCTGGTAGCAGCACCCCTGACAAACCTCACGAGGAAGAATGTAGATTTTCTGTGGGGACCGGAGCAGCAGAAAGCATTTGACACCCTGCGGGAGAAATTGATGCAGCAGCCAGTATTACGAAATCCGGATTTTACAAAAACCTTCACAATTTGTACTGATGCCAGCAATAAAGGAGTAGGGGCTGCGTTGTTGCAAACCTTCGAAGATGGAGAACATCCACTTGCGTACTTCTCACAGCGGTTCACCACTACGGAGGAGAAGTATTCCACTTATGAACGAGAACTCTACGCGTTGACCCTAGCGGTATTACATTGGCGGACGTACGTCGAGGGCCAACGATTTGGGCTTCGAACAGATCATAAACCACTACGATTTCTACATTCCCAGCGGGAATTAACAAAACGACAGACAAGATATGTCAATAGACTCCTGCCGTTTACTTTTGATATCGAATACAAGAAAGGAGCAGAAAATATCGCAGACCCTCTCAGCCGAGGAGCGATCAACCAGCTGGCGGTCTCCGGTATATTACCCCAAGAAGATTGGACCGGAGCATATCTACAAGATCCTGATTTCGCAGCAGTCTACCCAGAAGCAGTGAAGTACGCGGAGCAGGGATCTCGTAGAAAGCAGGACATTTTATACAAACATCATCGCGTTCGTGTGCCGCGGAAATTCGTACCGGACTTACTGCGGAAACACCATGATGAACCAACCGGAGGTCATTTTGGCCTTCATAAAACGGTTAACCTATTAATGCGGCGATATTATTGGCGGACTTTAAGAGACGATGTTCAGTCCCTGATCCGAACCTGTGAAATCTGCCAACGGCAAAAACCATTGAGAGCTTCTCAGGGATTTCTACAACCACTTCCTGTACCTGAGTCAAAGTTGGGGGACATCACCATGGATTTCATTGCTAGTCTTCCCATTACTAAGTCCGGAGCTGACGCAATTCTAGTGATTGTTGATCGTTTCTCGAAATACGCGAAATTTATCGCTACAAGGACGGATGCAGACGCTCGTATGACGACAGAGCTGTTTTTCGAACACTGGGTGCGTTTTGCAGGCTTACCGCAGACGATAGTCTCCGATCGAGATTCCAAGTTTACCAGGCTCTTTTGCCAGCAACTAATGAGGATGCTCAAGGTAAAAACTCGCTTAAGTACGTCATACCATCCCCAGACGGATGGACAGACAGAACGAGTTAACCAGACTTTGGAGACCCATTTGCGGTGTAACAGTAGACAAGCGACATGGGCCTCTGATCTTCCCATGGCGGAGCTGGTATATAATACACAAATTTCTGAGTCCAGTAAGTACTCACCGTTTGAGCTCCTATATGGGCGAAACCCTAACCCTTTGATCGCGAGCCTCTCGCGGGGTGTCTTGCTTCCCAGCGTACCGGAAAGCGCCCAAGACTTGTTTCTGGAGCTCCAAACCGCCCTGAATTCCTGTACTAGTCTCCCCGAAGCCGTTCAACCCCGTCTTCCTGACTGGCGAGCTGTATTTGACCGGTCTCGAGGCTCCGCCCCAGGGATTCGTCCTGCGCCTGAACCTGTTCTAGGGAACCTGTTCTAGGGGAGATTGACCCAGTGGTTGCCGCAGAAAAAGAAGTTCCAGTTGATCCTCCTGATGATTCCCAGCGCGCTGGGAGCCGAGCTCAAGCACGCACGGATGCGCTGCAAAATATTCTTTCTTGAGACTTGCACCGTGCTGCATATGGCCGACTCCTCGCGCAGATGGTCTCATCTTCTCGCGCTCGCGCCCGCCTACGTAGTCTTGGAGGGGTTATTAGCTCTCAGTGGCTCATGACCGTACCAGCCTTTCCGCCACTCACACTGTCGGATTTCGAAGTGCGTACTTCACTGCGCTTATACCTCGGCTTACATCAGCCCCCCTGGCCGTACGAGATGGGTTCGTCGTGCCCTCTCTGCTCTCAGACTGAAGACAACGCAGATTTTGGCGCCCACCTGCTCGCTAGTTGCCCGGCGGTGAAAGGTGCTCGAGCCCGCCGCCATACACGGATCTTGAACCTGTTATACCGGGAACTTCGGCCTATAGTCCGGCAAGCCGGTCTGGAAATCGAACGTGAGAAACCTTTACCCGTCGCGGACTTTCAAAATGATGAACGCCGTGTAGCCGACCTGGTGATCACCTGTGACGACAGCCGCCGTACCACATACGTTGATCTTGCTGTTCCTAACCCTCAAGCTAGTCGTTATCTCCCGGCTGCGGGGGAGCGCCGTGGATGTGCCGCCGCCAGCATGAGACGCCGCAAAGAGATCAAATACAGGGGGGCTTTGTCTTCCCCTGGTGTTCGTGCTTCGGCACTAGCCCATCGCTTGGTACCCCTGATCATTGAGTGCTTTGGGTTCATGGACTCTGTTGGTTCTCGCTGGCTTCGGGAGTTGTTCCGCGAAGGCCCTGACCGTCTTCAATCGTTGTTTACCCGCTTAAGTTTCCTGCTGTGGCGCATGAATGCCGCTTTGATGTTGGAGGCGCGAGTTCTTCGCCGCACTTAGTCTTTTTTTCCCCTCGGGGTTTTTTCTTTCAGCCTCCGATTAAACCATTCGTCGTTTGAACCTACCAGAGCTAACGATAACGGGAGCCTAGTACCTGCGTCTGTCATCAGAGGGCGACAGCTCTGGCTTGTATCCACATCAACATCGTCCGTACAAGATCGTCTTGGATGTCGATTAAGCTCGTTCGAAGAGAGTGTAGTCGTCATGCTGTAAATACTCTAGCACGCAGCGCATGACATGAACATATCACCTCACGTACTAACAATGCAGACGAAGAGCTGAAACATCTGTGCCCGATTCCGTCGCGGGTGCTGGGACGTTACATACCTTGACGCGCGCGAAAGAAAATTCAAATTGCCCCCATATCAGGTCGATCCCGGTCAACACCAAGTAAGAAATATGCCTATTAAACGCGTGAGCGTCGACTACTTTTTGTGCTAAAGGCAATCCTCGTAACGAGGGAGGGCAGTTGAGGGGAGGACTTTTTGTTGTGCCTTAGGTTCATCAACGTCCGACGCCCGGCTGTACTCGTTGGTGAGTCAGTAGAGGTTGAAGGGCAACCCACCGTTGTTGCCGTTGCGTGTGGTGCCGAAGGTTTTGTTTTTTTTGTTTTTGCATGGAGTACCAGTGAGTCTTTGTTACGTTTTGAGTCTAGGAGAGGAGAAGGTGTGTTCCTTTTGGTTTTCTTCTACTGCTGCAGTCGCACCTAGGAATTTGTCACTTAGCGCTCGGAGGGGAGTTTGGTCACGAGAGGGGGAGACGTCAACGATCACAGCTGTTAAGGTAGACAGGTCGCAAGAAACATTATCCGCAACATTCGATTGTCCCAGTGTAGTCAATACGCAAGAGAGAGAGAAGGGGGAGAGAGAGAGTGGGAGCGCGACACAGCGAGCAACATGAAGAGAGTGAGAGGGAGAGATGGACAGTAAGCACCCAGTAGATGCATTCGCCATAAGTGGATTCCAGTTTTTCGTCGTGCAAATACTAAACAGGGTTAGGAGAACTTTTTGTCGAAAGTCATCACCGTGTTTATTGTCAGAGGAACCAAAGGATTGCCATCATCACATAGGCTACAGCCAAGCACACAAGTTTATGGAGACCTAGAGAGAGAGAGAGAGAGAGAGAGAGAGGAGGATTGGATATGGACACACATAATATTATAGCGCCGAGCCCCGGTGAGAAGGGGAATGCTCGTAACTCGTAACACGCCAAGAGGAGAAGTGCATATGTCAAAAGTAGAACGCCCTACGAGGCTCAAACAGGACCACCGTCAGGTGCAGTAGAATGCGAACGTCCATGGAGTAAAGACCATACAAGGGAATTGCGTCTGATCAGAGGGAGGTAGCTGGAGGGCCAGAAGAACGTATCCAAGTATTCTTGCAGGGGTAGAAGGATGGGATGGCGGAGAACGATCGTCTGTGTTTGTTTGACTGTTCCGCAGGAAAACGCACTAGCAGCCCTTACACATCTTTGCTTAGCATCGCCCATGGAAGGAGTAGAATTCATGCGTTCAACACGCGGTCGACAGAGCAGGCGTTGGCCCAGGAGAGAGGCCGCGGAAGCGCGAGGCCATAGCAGGACCAGACGAGGGAGGTTAGTCCAGCCTGAACACAGTCCCACAAGCAACAGTGCCAGACCTACCACACAGGGGAATAGAGTCGAGAACAGTTACCAGTCACCAGCACCCAGTATTCGGAGGTTCAGCGCTCGCGAGTAGCAGCAGTTAGGAGCAGGTCCACAGACCAGAGTTCCGCTGGAGTATAGAGCGAGAAGCACAAAGCTAGGTGAACGGAGTCGATCGTGATTTGCGTCTGCGAGCTCAGTTGAAATGTTGCAATTGTTACTGTTTGGGTTTAAGAAGGATTGTGTTGTCTGCATGGAGTGGTGTCGCTCGTGAATTGTGTACAGTTGATTGTTGCAGATGAGTTAAAGAATTGTGCCTGTTGATTGCACTGTGCTGCGGGAGCTTGATTTGTATTGACTATGATCGCATGGAGAGACGGTGTGAGCTGAAGTTGACGAGATAAGTTGAATTGAGTACGCACAAATTCCCCCAACCTTCTCGCTTGTCAGTGCTTTCCGCTTCACTTTTTATATTTTTATTTCTGTAAAATGGATTCTTTGTAATTGTTTGACTGGATTTTGGGGTAATGCCTGTTTTTCTTCGCATTGTTTTTGCTTCCCCTTCGCCCCGAATGAAGTTTCGCTGGCCTCTCTGCCATCTGCTCTCCGACTCATCGGTGAACGTGAAGGGCTCGAGCACCACGGCGTCGGTTTGGGGAGAGACACCTTCGTCCAAGACTCTTGCGACCGCGTTTTGGCACGACATAAGCAGCTCACAGACGCCATTTAGCGCGTACCAGACAGCATGCAGCAAGCGGCATGCCTGCTTTCCCGCTTTTGTGCAGGTCCCCGGCTGAATTACTGGCTGCGCAGCTTTCCACCACGTTGGGGCTCGTGGATCGCAGCCAAGCCGACGAGAGCATGCTAAAACAGTGGGGAACGCTCTTGGATGAACCCCTGGATGTTGACTCTACTCTCGACAAAGACTCAATTCGTGCCCAGATCGCTCTACCGTTGCGATTAGGTGGATTTGGCGTGGAAGACCGTGGCCACGTATGCTCGCCTGCTGCGGTCGCCTCCTGCGCCACCGCGCTTCGTACCTTGGTGAGCTTTCGTATGCGAAGTGACTGCCTTTTGGTTCGAGCACTGACTACAGAAGACCCCGTGACCCTTCCGCCCGCGCTTTTGAGTATCTATGGTGCGCTGCAACAGGTGTTCTGTAGGTGCACCGCCGTGCCGGACGAGAATCGATCGAGTTTTAGCTGGCGCAGGGAGCTGTTATGGGGACGTAATGAGGCCATCGAGGACTCTCCCATCGACGGAGTACTCGCAGGCGAAGGGGAAGCCAGCCCCGGGTCACCTGTTCCAGGTTACCCGGGTCTGAGCCGATTGTGGAGCTCGCGCACTGATGTGATTCAACATAGCCTCACCTGGGGCCAGCATAGTGCCTCTCACATAATTTTGCTCAACTCTAACCCCTCACACCGCCTACCACCGCCGCTCCCCTCCGCGGATCTACCTGGGTTTGCCACAAGCTCCGTGGCACTCTAGTCGGCCGTCTTTCTGTCAGGGATGTGAGAGTCGGATTGACGCGTGTGGCTACCACTTCTTGGGTTCATGCGGACTGTTGAGAGGTCTTCATACGAGGCGTCACGCTCGTTTAAAGTACATCCTCAGCGAATGTTAACTCGGGTTCGGCACACGGTTGCGGTGGAATCAGAACTGCCCAGATCGGTCTCGGACACGGCGCCGCCCCGCTGTATCACAGATCTCCTCGTCTCTGACGCTGCCGCCAGACGCGCAGCATATGTGGACCTCGCGATCGCATGCCTTGTGGCAAGCGCCCATCTCACTGCTGCCGCACGCCGCCGGGGGGCAGCCGCTTCGGCCCTTCGTCGAGTAAAGGAGCAACGGTATGCTGAGAGTATGGCCAGTCTGCCTTGCGCAGAGGGTCGCTTCATTGTGGAAAGCTTTGGTCGCGTGGAGAAGTCGGGTTTGGAGTGGTTGCGGAAATGTTTCACTTAGCATCCTACCGAATACTTGGAACTCTTACGCCGTTTAAGCGTCTCTCTGTTCGATATTCTAGCAGCATGCTTGCCGAGGCACGCCATCGGCGCCTGGGTTTGAACGCTTCCCTACCTAGTTCTTAGTTCCTTTTCACGCCTTGCGTAGCGCTTTAGGCTATGCTTATAAAAACCAGTAACAACGACGACCCCCCGTGCTTAGGAAATCAATCGATTTCACTCTTTCGTACTACTTTTCAACTCCTCTGAGGCCCGGGGGAAGAGAGTTCGACCCTCGTAGCTATGCGGTGCCAATCTCTATCGGCTAGTGGCGTCTGCTCACAAAGCAGTTAGCCAGCAAGGGTCCGGTAGGACACGAAACTCCGTGGCAGACAGTCTGTCCTGCATAATGGATTGAAGACTGATTCAAAGAGATTGATATATTTAGGGGACCAATTGCAAATGTTTGAAATTTTTCGAAAAGAAAACTGGATTTCTAAAAATGGGCTTTTCGCTTTCCAACGAACACGTTTCTTCTAATTTTCAACGGAATATTCTTAAGACGGACCGTTCGCTTTGCTAAGGATGGAACCCGAGAATGAGGAGTGTGGTAGAGAGGGTTGCCTCTTGACAAAAGTATCAAAGAAATCGAGGGATAGGTTTAAAGCATGCCAGTTGGGAGTAAGAAACGATTGTCGCCCGCGTTTCTGTCAGGGGATGTCAGCTTCATGTACACAAGCCTGGGAGTCTTATTTTTCGGCTTGGCTTCTAGATCGAGCTCGAGCGTGGAATGTTACTAGGAAGAGGGGGAAAAACGGAGGGGGAAAGCGCACACTCGGCAAACTGGTTGGTTTTACCGATACTCCGCTATTGGTCTTGGCTGCCCGTTTTTCAGTACCGGGAGCCAGCTGAAGGGGCCGCGCTGTTGTGGTTCCATTTATATTTTTTACAAAAAAGCATCAGATACCATCCTCAACAAGGAACTCAGGACCTGTGGAATATTCTAAAAGAACTATGCAACAGTTACATCTTACGCAATGACATTCTACGACGACGACGGCTACTGAATTCCCAGAATTCAACGCGGATCCAGAGCTCTCTAGTCTCCCGCGTGAATTTCTACCACATCTAGACCGTAGTTGGACTCCGCCGACTTGCTTACAAGTTCTCGACACCTTGTGCGACATTGTCGGAATGGTACATGGGATTTCTTTCATGCTTGATAAGAATCCATGTTTCCTCGCGAAGATTATAAAAGGACTTCGAGCACAAACTCGAGGTTGGAGGTGGTGGTAGAAACCATACACAACGAACAGGGGACAGAGAAAGAGACAAGCAAGTTATAGAGAGATAGACAACGAATATAAAAGCAACAATGGTACACTTCAGGAAAGATTCTGAGCACAAGGTCGACGAGGACTACATGCACGACAACGAGCACCACCGGTTCCATGGGCTAGAGACGCTTAGTGGTGTGTTCCACAGACCTCACGACGAGGAGCACGAGAAGATCAAGGGCGAGAAAGCGATGTTCAGCTGGCTATGGGTGGAGCACAACCCCTACAAGGGATTTTTGTAAAGCTTTGTGACGCGCATGGAACTAACGACGCTTTTGCCATAGACAGTTTGCGGGCGTGTGGTTGCTGCAGCCGTGTAACAATGTAATTGTGATAAGATTGTAATAGAAGCTGTGATTGAAAGACAAGAGTTCGAGGTGCACTCAGTAGAGGCTTATAAGGGCCAGTTTTTCGTATGGTCTTTACACCTGAGTCGAATCAGCATATGAATAAAAAATAGAGAAAGTTTTGACATCAATGGTACTGACGCCAGAGACTGGAGTCATGTCGTTGGGCAATTTCGTTGAGGTAGAGCATGGAACCTTTGCTAACGATATGGGGAGCCCAGTACCTGCGTCTGTCATCAGAGGGCGAGCTCTCTGCATCAACACCGTCCGTACACCGTCTTGGATGTCGATTAAGCTTGGTCGAACAGAGTGTAGTCGTCACGCCGTAAATATTCTAGCCACGCAGCACGTACTAACAATCCGACGAAGAGCTGAAACATCTGTGCCCGATTCCCTAGCGGGTGCTGTGACGTTACATACTTTAACGCGCGTTATAGAAAATTTAAATTCCCCCCATATCAGGTCGATCCCGATCAACACCAAGTAAGAAATATGCCAAATAAACTCGTCACACAATCTCCCAGTGAGCATTGATTACTTTTCGTGCTGAAGGCAGTGCTAGGAGCTCACGCACTGATGTGATTCAGCATAGCCTCACCTGGGGCCAACGCAGTGCAGCTCACGCAATCTTGCTCAAATCTCTCCTACACCGCCTACCACCGCCGCTCGCCTCCGCGGCCTGGGAGTCCATCTATCGCACGTGTGGTTAACCACTCTGCCTTCGTCACTGGGACACCGTCTCGACGCCTTCCAGTTCCGCGCTTCCGCAAAGCCTTACCTGGGTTTGCCACAAGCTCCGTGGCACTCTAATCGGCAGTCTTCCTGTCAGGGATGTGAGAGTTGGATTGACCCGTGTGGTTACCACTTCTTAGGTTCATGCGGATTGTTGAGAGGTCTTCGTACGAGGCGTCACACTCGCCTCAAGTACATTCTGAGCGAATCTTTGACTCGAGTAGGGCATACGGTTGAGGTGGAATCGGAACAACCCAGATCGGTCTCGGACACGGCACCGCCTCGATGCACTGCAGATGTCCTCGTCTCCGACACTGCCGCCAGTCCTCAGCATATGTGGACTTCGCGATCACATGCCATGTGGCAAGCGCTCATCTCAGCTCAAGGCAGACTGGCCATACTCTCAGCATACCTTCGTTCTTTCACTCGGCGAAGGGCAGACGCGGTTGCTCCTCGGCGACGGGCGGCATGCGGAACTGTTTTGCTCAGCATCCTATGGAATGCTTGGAACTCTTACGCCGTTTCAGTGTCGCCCTGTGGCGATATTCTAGCAGCATGCTTGCCGAGGCGCGCCATCCACGCTTGGGTTTCCGTGTTTCTCTCCGTAGGTCTTAGTTACAGTGCACGCCTTGCGCAGTGCGTCAGGCTATGCTAGTAAAAACGAGTGAAAACCAGTAACGACCACCCATGGTAGGAAATCAACAGCTGAGATGGTTTCACTCTTTCGTACTGTTTTTCAACTCTTCTGCCGCCGGGGGGGAGGGGGGGGAAGGGTTTGCCCCTCGTAGCTATGCGGTGCCAATATCTATCGGCTAGTGGCGTCTGCTCACAAAGCATCTAGTCGGCAATTGTCCAGTAAGACACGAAACTCCATGTCAGACAGTGGATTGAGATTTGATTCAAAGAGATTGATACATTTTTCGGGGGATAAAATGCAAATGTTTGAAGTTTTTCGTTAGGAAAACTAGGTTTCTAAAAACGGGCTTTTCCCGTTCCAATCAACACGTTTCTTCTAATATTCCGCGGAATATTGTCAAAACGGACAGTTCGATTGAAATGAATGAATTGTTTAATGGAGCTCGAGAACGAGAAGGTGGTAGAGAGAGTATATGCCCACTTGACAAAAAAAGGGTATCAAGGAAATCGAGCGGGATGGGTTTTAAACATGCCAGTTATGCGTAAAAACGGATTCTCGCCCGCGTTTCTGGTGTGGAAGTCAGTCTCATCTGGTTGGGCGTCTCGTGTTTCGGCTTGGCCTCTATACCGAAAGCGAAGCGAGGAATGTATTTCTAATGAAAGTTTCTAGGAATAGGGGAAAAACCGGACGGGTAGAGCCCTTCCTCAGTAAACGGGTCGAGTTTATCGATACTTCGCTATTGGTCTGGACTGTATGGCTCTCAAGGTCGGAAAACAAGATGGAGGCAGCGGGTTTGTGATTCCATATTCTAAAAAAAGAAGCATCGGATCCATGTGGGAGGGTAGAAAGCGCTGAGCCCATGTTGAATTCACCCCCCGACGGAAGATGTGAACTGCGTGCGAGGTCACAGTTCCATAATCTTTTTTCAGTTGTTCTAGAGGCCCTGAATTCCCTTTCAAAGATCATATTTGACGTAACATGTTGAACGGGGAATTCAGGGACCATGTTTAACGAACCATCTTTAAGGGACCGTCTTTAACGGGGAATTCAGGTCCTCTAGAACCCCCCAAAAAGAGTATGGAGCTATGACGTCGCACGCAAAGTTCACATGTTCGGTCGGAGAGTGTACAGAAATTCCCGAATTCAACCTGGATACGGCGGTTTCTGCCCTCCACGTGGATTTACACCCCATGTAGACCGCGGAGGACTCCACGGACTGGTTTACCAGTGCTCGACGTCTTGTGCAACATCGGCAGAACGGTTCATTGCATTTTTTCCATTCTCGATGAGGCTATTTTCCCTGTGAAGACTATAAAAGGCCTCAGAGCACAGACTCGGGTTTGGAGGTGGTGTAGGCAAGCATACACAACGAACAAGAGAAAGAGGCAAGCACGTTACAGAGATTGACAACGAATATTATAAAAAAATGGTACACTTCAGGAAAACTTCTGAGCACAAGCTCGACGAGGACTACATACATGACAACGAAAACCACCGTTTCCATGGGCTACAGCGGCTAAGCGGTGTGTTCCACAGATCTCATGACGAGAAGCACGAGGATTTGAGCGAAAAGAAGTCGATGTTCAGCTGGCTATGGGTGGAGCATAACCCCTACAAGGGATCTTTCTCAACTTGAGAACAACTGCTCATAGAACTAGCTGGGTGATTACCACCGACAGTGAGCAGCGAGTGGTGACTTCAGTCGATTGTAAATAGAAACTATGAATGAAAGACAAGATGTCAGCATTGCACTCATCAGATGTTTATAAGGGCCAGATTTTCGTATGGTCTTTGTACGTGTGTCGGATCAGCATATGAATAAAAAAGAAATAACAGGGAAAAGTTTTGACATCAATGGTACGGTCGCCAGGGCCCGGAATCATCTCGTTGGGGAAATTCATTGAGCTAGAGCAGGGCACGTCTGCTATCGATGTGGAGTTCCCAGTACCGGCTACTGTCTTGAGAAGGCCGAACGTGCTGGCTGATCTTCGTCTATGTTTGTCGATTAAGCTCCGCCGAAAGTAGTGTAGTCGTCACCAGCTAAATAACCAGCAACGCAGCGTAATGAGAGGTGAAGATATCATCTCACGTATTAATAATGCCAACAAAGAGCTGAAATGTCTCTGCCTAATTCCCTAGAGGGTGCTATGACGTTGCATACTGACAGTCTGTCCTCCACAATGGATTGAAGATCGATGGAAAGAGATTGATATACAGAAGAAGAAATTCAAAATATTTGAAATTTTTAGATAACCACCTGTATTTCTGAAAATGGGCTTTCCCGTTCTAGTCATCGTTGTTCCTCCCCAGGCTCCAATGTGATACTTTTAAAGCGGACCAGTGGGATAATTCGTTTGTCCCAGGACGAGGGAAGCCGACAACAACAAGCGGGGGAGAATGGATGGCATCAGCGTGACAAAACTATCAGGGAAACCCGGCGGGATAGGTCCAACACTCGGCCAGTTGGGAGTAAAAAAAGAAAGGCGCCCGAGTTTCTAGGGGCTGAAATCAGGCTCATGTGAAATAAATTCTGTTTGGGCATTTGTTTTTCGACTGGGTTTCTAGACCGAGCTTGAACCGCGGATGGTTTTTCTTTTATGCGATAGAAATTGGACCGCTAAAGCGCACCCTCAGTAAACTGTGTCAGTCTCCGATACCTCAATATTGGTCTGGACTGCCTGGTTTTCAACGGCGACAACAAGTTGAAGGCCGCGCGTTGTCGTTCCAATGGTTCGATGTTTTAGAAAACCAGCATCAGACACAATCTTTGGCGGGGAATTCAGGGCCTCTAGAACCCGAAAGAGAGTATAGCGCGGTGTCATCGCTTTCAATTCACACTTTCCGTTAAGGATACTGAAATTCCAGAATTCAAGGTGGACTCACCGCTTTCTGCCGTCGGACGTAAATTTCTACAGCATCTAGACCGTACAGGACACCGCGGACTTGCTTACATGTTTGAGACATCTTGCGTAACATCGTCGGAAAGGTGCATTAGTTTTTTTACGTGCCGACAGGGATAGTTTCCCTCCGCAGACTACAAAAGGAGTTCGAGCACGAACTCGAGGTTGGGAGTGCTGTAGGAAGCCATACAAAACGAACAGGAGACAGAGAAAGATTGAAGCACCTTACAGAGAGATACACAACGGATATTACAGCAACAATGGTACACTTCAGGAAGGATTCTGACCACAGGCTCGACAAGGACTACGTGCATGACAACGAGCACCACCATTTCCATGGATACAGTGGCTTAGTGGTGCATTCCGCAGATCTCACGAAGAGGAACACAAGGAGGTGAAGGACTAGAAAGCGGTGTTCAGCCGGCTCCGGGTGGAGCACAACCCCTACAAGGGATCTTTATGAAGTTGAGGACAACTGCTCATAGAACTAACGAGGAGTTTACCGCCGACAGTGGGCAGCCGAGTAGTGACTGCGGTCGATTGTAAATGGAAGCTGTGAATGACAGACAAGAGGTCATAGGTGTACTTTGTAGAGGTTATAGGGCCAGTTTTCATTTTTGTATGGTCTTGCACCTGAGACGAATCGGTATGTGAATAAAAATAATAGAGAAAACTTTTGACATCAATGGCACGGTCGCCAGAGCCTGGAATCATCTCGCTGCGCAATTTCATTGATCTAGAGCAGGAAAACTCTGCCAACGATGTCGAACCGAATCAGCATGTGAGGAAAATATTTCAGATGAGTTTGGACATCAATGATACCGTCGCTGTTTTGTTTTATATGAATCCGTTCAGAACCGTCACTCAGATCCTTCGAGTGCTCGCCAGAACCTGGAATCTTCTCGCTCAACACTTTCAATGAACTACCGAAGGACAGCTCTGCTACGGTGTGGCGATCCTAGTACCTGGGCCTCTCATGGTGGTGGTTTACCCAGTTGGGAGTCGTCACGACCTAAATAGTCAGCCACGCAGCGAAATGAGAGATGAAGATGTCACCTCACGTATCAAAAAAACCCAAGGAAAAGCTGACATATCTCTGCCCCACTCCTTAGAGGATGCTGTGGCGCTACACACTTTAGCCACGCAGCCTTGGAGAGGAAGATATAACCTCACATTATCAACAATGCCAACGAAGAACTGACATATCTGTACCCCATTCCCTAACGGATGCCGTGACGTTACATACTTTAGCCACGCAGCGCAATGAGAGATGAAGATATCACCTCACGTATCAACAACGAAAACGAAGAGCTGAAATGTCTGTGCCCAATTCCCTAGAGGGTACTGCGACGCAACATGCTCTAAATAGCTACTGTAGAAAGGTCAATTTCCGCGCACATCTGGCCGATCCCGATCGGCGCTAAGATTCGACCAATTTATTTAAGATATAAACATGACAACTAAGCACGTCAGACAATCCGATACATTACCTCCAGAGCATCGACTTTCACCACGCGTAGGGCAATGTTGGTAACATGAAGACCACCAGCACGATGATTTCGTTCTCTCGCGCTGTTGGGCAACTCTTAGGTTGCCCCTAATAGCTATGACGGTGCTAATAGGTATTGGCTACCATCGTGTGCTCAGAAAGCAGGAGGTCGTCAGTGATCAAGTACAAACACAAAACTCAATTACGGACAATCTGTCCTCTACAATGGATTGAAGATTGACTCAAAGAGATTGATATATATGAGTACAAAATAGAAATATTTAAAGTTTCTCGACGACAAACGGCAAACGGTGTTTCTAAAAATAGACTTCACCAGTTCTAGTCACCAAGTTTCTTCTTATATTCAATCGGATATTCTCAAAATTGACCAACCAGTGCGACAGTCGCGTTCTCGGCGGAAGCCGGAAGCTGATAGTAGCGGAGCGGGAGAGAGAGAGTGTGTGGGCACTCGACAAAAATTTGGTTAATCGGGATAGCAACAGAGCGGTGGAGAGTGTGTGAACGCTTGGCAAAACTATTGGGTACTCGGGCGGGATAGGCAACAGAATCTTGTTTGGACGTCCTATTTTTCGGGCTTTTCACTGCTGACTTCTAGATCGAGTTCGAAGCCCGGAGTGCTTTTTTTTTCTTTTGAGCGGTTCGAGGAAAAGGGGGAAAAACGGGCGCGAAAGCGCTCCATCGCTAGACTGAGACAGTTCTTACCGATACCACGCTATTGGCCTGGACTGCCTGGCTTTCAATCTTGCGTGACAAGATGAAGGCCGCGCGGGCATGGTTCCATATTGTAAAAAAAAGGAACCACCAGAGAGAGAGGGTACGGAACAGTTACATGCATGCAGTTCACATTTTACGCCGAAAAGGGTGCTGAATTCCCCGAATTCAAGTCAGGCTCCGGGCTTTCGAGGTTTCCACATGAATCTCTCACATTTCTAGACCGGTAGGACTCCGCGGACTTGCTTACATACTCTAGACATCTTGTGCAACATCAGTGTTTAAGTGCATTGGAGTTTTGCCATATCCGACGATTGTATTTTCCCCGCGAAGCTTATAAAAGGCCTCCGAGCATGAGCTTGGGGTTGAAGGTGGTGTGGGAAACCATACGCAACGAACAAGACGGAGAAAGAGAGACAAGCAAAGTTACAGAGTGATAAATAACGAATAATACACCAACAATGGTACACTTCAGGAAAGACTCTCACCAAAGGCTCGACGAGGACTACATGCATGACAACGAGCAGCACCGGTTCCATGGAATGCAGCAACTGAGCGGTGTCTTCCACAGATCTCACGACGAAGAGCACGAGGAGGTGAAGGGCATGAAAACGATGTTCAGTTGGCTCTGGGTGGAGCACAACCCCTACAAGGGATCTTTCTAAATCTGAGGACAGCTACTGATAAAACTAACTAGGTGTTTAGCACCGACAGTGCGGCCGCTTGGTGACTGCAGTTGTGAAAGAAAATGATTGAGATTAGAATATAAATGTAACAGCTGTGAATAACGGACAAGAGTTCATAGATGCAAAAAGCAGAGATCTAGAAAGGCCACTTTTCCGTATGGTCCCTTGGCCACAGAACTGAATCAGCATATGAATAAAAGTACTAGAAAAATTTTGACATCAATGGAACGGTCCCCCGCCAAAAAGAAAGAGGGACCCCTCTTTCTTTTTGGTGAGAACCCGTCGAGAACCGTCACTCAGATCCCTCGGGTGGTCGCCAGATCCTAGCACCGTTCGGCAGTTTCATTGCTTTAGAGCAGGACACCTCTGCTATCGATGTGGCGATCCTGGTACCAGTGCGCATCATCGGAGAGCGAGTGTGCGGACTCATCTCCAAATCAACCCGATTCATAGAGCAAGGGTTAGAGATGTCGATCAAACTCGACCGAAAAGCAGTCGTCACGATTTAAAAAGTCAGCCACGCAGCGTAGTGAGAGATGTAGACATCATCTAACGTATCCACAATGCCGATGAAGAGCTGAAATATCCGTGCACAATGATCTAGATGACGCTGTGACGTGAAATAATTTGAACCATTTGTCATGGAAAGGTCAACTTCCCGATAGAATTGTTCGATCCGGATCAACACAAAGTTACAAATTGGTCAACTAAGCGCGTCACACAATCTAATGCATCGCGCCGAGAGCATCGATTACTTTTTGTAAGGCAGTGCTCGTAACGCGACGCTAGCATCTTGGTTGCGAAGTCAACACCTCCGGTGATTTCATTCTCTCGCGCCATTGGGCAACTGTTGGGTTGCACCTGGTAGCTATGATTGTGCCAACCGCTATAGGCTGCTATCATATCCTCAAAAGCGGACAGATGTCAGCGCTCGAGAAAAAAACATAGAAAGCTCACTATCAGGACAGTTTGTCTTATAAAATGGATTGAAGATTGAACCAAAGAGATTGATTATATATCGAGGACAAAACAAAAATCTTTAAAGCTCTTCAAGAACAAAACATTCTTTCTTAAATGGGATTTTCCCTCGTTCCGGCTACTACGGTCCTCCTATTATTCAATGAGATACTCCAACGAAACCGTAGGACAGCTCGCTTTGTACGTGAAGAGAGGTAGCGCTGAAGAGGGGTAGCGGATAACAACAGTGGCAGAGAGTGTGCGGGCGTTTCACAGAAATATCGAGTCATAGGGCGAGATAAGTTCGAAGCTCGGCCCGTTGGGACTAAAGCAGGATTGTCGCCCTCGTTGCTAACGGGCAAAGTCAGTCTCATGTGCAATAAATCCTGTTTGGGCGTCCTGTTTTCGACCGGGTTCTAGGTCGAGCTCGAAGCGCGGATGGATTTTACAGTTGAAATCCCTAGTAGTCAAAGATGGGGAAGAGGAAGAGAGTGGTCTGGGAGGGCTTCAGGGATTTCCTAGATGAGAGCGTGGCGACAAAATGCCAATGTCTGCGATGCGGGCAGAACTCATGTTCACCAAACTACTGAAGCTACTGGTCTTGTGACTCGAAGAACCAGTCCAGACGGCTTGCTCCGAGAGTAAGTCCCCTAGGGGCTAAGGAATACGAACGGCACAAAGAACTCGCCTCGAGAACAAGGGCGGTTGAACTCCGCCACTGGGTTAACTTAAAAAGACACTAAAACGCGACCAACCATATGGTCGACCCCCAAGTACTCACGCTACCAGAGGACACGAGAAAACTCCCTTAGAAATGCGCTTGTTCTACTCTATCCTTTCTTGGGACTTGCACCGTGCTGCATATGGCCGACTCCTCGCGCAGATGGTCTCATCTTCTCGCGCTCGCGCCCGCCTACGTAGTCTTGGAGGGGTTATTAGCTCTCAGTGGCTCATGACCGTACCAGCCTTTCCGCCACTCACACTGTCGGATTTCGAAGTGCGTACTTCACTGCGCTTATACCTCGGCTTACATCAGCCCCCTTGGCCGTACGAGATGGGTTCGTCGTGCCCTCTCTGCTCTCAGACTGAAGACAACGCAGATTTTGGCGCCCACCTGCTCGCTAGTTGCCCGGCGGTGAAAGGTGCTCGAACCCGCCGCCACACACGGATCTTGAACCTTTTATACCGGGAACTTCGGCCTATAGTCCGGCAAGCCGGTCTGGAAATCGAACGTGAGAAACCTTTACCCGTCGCGGACTTTCAAAATGATGAACGCCGTGTAGCCGACCTGGTGATCACCTGTGACGACAGCCGCCGTACCACATACGTTGATCTTGCTGTTCCTAACCCTCAAGCTAGTCGTTATCTCCCGGCTGCGGGGGAGCGCCGTGGATCTGCCGCCGCCAGCATGAGACGCCGCAAAGAGATCAAATACGCGGGGGCTTTGTCTTCCCCTGGTGTTCGTGCTTCGGCACTAGCACATCGCTTGGTACCCCTGATCATTGAGTGCTTTGGGTTCATGGACTCTGTTGGTTCTCGCTGGCTTCGAGAGTTGTTCCACGAACGCCCTGACCGTCTTCAATCGTTGTTTACCCGCTTAAGTTTCCTGCTGTGGCGCATGAATGCCGCTTTGATGTTGGAGGCGCGAGTACTTCGCCGCGCTTAGTCTTTTTTTCCCCTCGGGGTTTTTTTTTTCAGCCTCCGATTAAACCATTCGTTCGTGTTCTACTCCAAGACCTTGACACCTTAACCGCAATCTTCAACCAATGGTTGCCAGCCTGTCGAGTCCAGAAGTAATCATGCTTCATTACATGATAGTAGCAGCTAGTCAGACGGAGAAGTAATGATGATTCATGATATACGAGCCACGTCAAGAAGTAATCATGATTCAATACATGGAATAAAGATGATTGATTATTAGACTAACAATGATTGAATATCGGACGTTTTATATCGGCGTTTATCGGACGGGCAACCGGACATGTGTTTTTGAATAATTTCTATCAGAACCCCCTCTTTAATACTGTTTTTCAATAGTCTATCCACTTCAGAAACTATCAGTACCGTCCGGTAAACGCTATCGGACGGCACATGACCACACTATTCGAAAAATGCCGAAGGTGTCTTCCCGAGGCATTCGTGCTCCGGCTCCAGCTCATCGCCTGGTACCTCTGGTCATTGAGTGCTTTGGGTTTATGGGTTCCGTTGGTCTCGTTGACCGCGGGAATTGTTCCGCGAACGCCCTGACCGTCTGTCCTCGTTGTTTACCAGTTCAAGTTTCTTGCTGTGGCGTATGAATGCAGCTTTGATGTCAGAGGCGCACGATCTTCGCCGAACTTAGTCTGCTTTTTCCTCTTCGGGTTTTCTTTCCCAAGCATCCGATGAAACCGATTCATTCGTTCAATGCCTGGACCGGTGATGATTGATTATTAGACTAAGATTGATTGAATATCGAATGATGTATCGGACCCACCTATCTGACGGGCAATCGGGCCTGTTTTTGAAGGAATTTCAATCAGATACCCGATATTTGTATACTGATTTTCAATAGTCTATCCACTTCGAAAGTTTATCGGACGCCCCATGACAGCTTTGGGTTCATGGACTCTGTTGGTTCTCGCTGGCTTCGGGAGTTGTTCCGCGAAGGCCCTGACCGTCTTCAATCGTTGTTTACCCGCTTAAGTTTCCTGCTGTGGCGCATGAATGCCGCTTTGATGTTGGAGGCGCGAGTTCTTCGCCGCACTTAGTCTTTTTTTCCCCTCGGGGTTTTTTCTTTCAGCCTCCGATTAAACCATTCGTTATGACAGCACTAAGCGCAAGCTCTTAAAGTTTTTGGAAAACAATACTGTATTTCTAAAAATGGACTTCAAAAGGCCAAGTCATCAAGTTTATTCTAATATTCAATGCTATACAGTCAAAACGGTCCGATGGGACAAGGCGTTTTGTCTCAGGAGGAAGGAAGCCGACGAGGACACGCGGTGGTGAAGAGGGTGGTTGGGCGCTCGACAAAAGTATCAGCAAATTCGGGCGAGGTATGTTCAAAGTTCGGTCTGTTGGGACTTAAAAAGCATTGTCGCCCTCAGTTCTGAACCACGTGGTCGGTGTCATGCGCAATAAATTCTGTTTGGGTGTCTTCTTTTTCGGCTGGGCTTCTAGATCGAACTCGAAGGTGGTTTTTCTCTTGAGGGCTTTGAGGACAAAAAGAAACGGCAGACGGAGAAAGCGCACCCTCGGTATACTGTGTCGGTTTACCTATGCCCCACTATTGGTCTGGACTGTCTGGTTTTCAAGGTCGCAAAAAAAAGTGAAGGCCTCTACGGTTGTGGCTCCGTATTGTATGAAAAAAAAGCATCAGATACTATCCTTAGCAAGGAATTCAGAGCCTCTAGATTCCCTTAAAAAGAGTATTGAACAGCTACCTGGCATGACAATTGATGTTTTCCTTAGAGCAGCTATGATACTAAACCACCGTACACTGAATTCCTCGAATTGAACGGGATCTAAGACCCTTCTATGCTCCCATGTCGAGCTTTATTACCTCTAGACAGAATAAGATACCGTAGTCGGTTTGCTTACAAGTTGTCGGCATCTTGTTCGACATGTCGGAGGGGTCCATTGGAGTTTTTTGTCATGCTTTCCCTCCGAAGACTATAAAAGCTCTTAAAGCACGAGCTCGAGGTTGGAGGAAGTGGTGTAGTAAACCATACACAACGAACAAGAAGCAGATAAAGAGACAAGCAAGTTATATAGAGAGATAACCAACAACATATTACGGGAACAATGGTACACTTCAGGAAATATTCTGAGCACATTATCGACGAGGAGAACTTGCATGACCACGAGCACCACCGTTTCTACGGGCTACAGCGGCTTAGCGGTATGTTCCACAGATCTCACAACGACAACGAAGAGCACGAGGAACGAATAGATAAGGTGTTCAGCTGGCTCTGGATCGAACACAACCCCTATAAGGGACTCCTATGAGCAAGTGAGGACAGCTTGCATATAGAATTAAATAAGCGCTTACCAGCGGCAATGTGCGGTCGTGCGGTGACTCCAGTCGTGTAAAACGGTCATGGAGGTACAGATTGAGAAAAAAAAATTAGGAGCTCTGATTGACATAAAGAGTTCGTACGTCATTCAGTAGAAGTTTTGAAGGGCCTCTGTTTTCGTATGGTCTTCCACCTGAGTCGAATGAGCATTTGAATAAAAATTATTACGGGAGAGTCTTTACAGCAACATGCGGTCGTCGGTTTCCTCTTAATTAGAATCCGCTCCGAAATGCCGGTCACACCCATTGGGTGGTCACCAGAGCCTAGAGTCCCGTCACTCACCATCCATATTGAAATAGGGTAGGGTACGTCTCTGCAGTTGCCCGCAAAGCCATTCCATTGCTAGCTCGATGCGCCGTGACGAGGTTTCACTCGGGGTTGATCTCTCATAAACACAAATCGCCAAGCATCCTCAAGTAACGTTGTCGAGCAAGCTTGGCCTAAAGCACTTACTATTTTCTCTAGTAGGCAGCTCGCAACAATGTGAAAGCTGAATATCAGAGATATCACCTCACGTATCAGCAAGGCGAAAGTGGGGTTGTCGATCTACGCTGGATCCCCAACAACGGAATTGAGGTACGTAATGCTTCAAACCCTAGCCTTGAAGCTTGAATTTCCACACTTGTCCACTTGACGGTGTTCCATGCCTTTAAGAATAGTGTTGAATGAATATTTTTAATCGGATCCAGGTAAAAACCTCCCGAGGGGGGAAAGAGAATACTCCTGAAGTCAACGAGAACCAAAGAAATCCATTAACCCAAAACACTCAATGATCAGAGGTACCACGCGCTGAGCATTAAAGGCGATGCCCGAATGCCTGGATAAGACGAAGCCCCGCATCTTTCGTTTTTTTGGGGACGTACGTCTCATACTGGCAACGGCAAATCCAAGGCTGAAAGGAGAAGTACAGATGCCGAGGAGGGCAGTGGGATTGGGCACCATGGGAGGTTTTACGCTAACCAGCCGGAGACTGGTACCGAGCAGTTGCAAGGCATGAAACTGTCATTTTCCATTGAGCAAATAGTGAATTACTCAACTTCAACTCGTATTGAGCTATTCATTTCCTCCTATGATTCTGGGTTTTATCTATTCCATCCAACGCTGGATCCGGCTGACTCATTTGCAACTTGTCCACATACTGTCGACTTAGTCCGGAGTCATTCTGTCATGTTCGATAGAACGTTGCTCCTTCTGATGGCTCTAAAGTCATCATCACTCCAAAGGGATATAGTCATTGGGAAGTCGGTGTGGAGGTGATGTCGGCATTCGTATGCAGCAAGCAAGAGACAGGGAAAGTGAGAGAGCCCAAGAGACAAACGAGATACAACAGAAAAAAAGAGGATTACTACAGCTCCACTGGCACACTCTACGAAAGTTCTGCGCACAAGCTCGACGGGGACTGCACAAATTACAACAATCAGTGAGGATTTTACCGAGTGAGCGATGTCTTCCGCCGATTCCCCAAAGAGCTCGAGAAGGTGACCGACAAGATGGCGAGGCTCAGCTGACTATCGCCCGAACACAACCCCTATATGGGACTTGTGCAATAAGCCCGAAGAATGCTATGTTCATCCAAGAGCGTTCCCCGTGCTTCAGCATCGCCTCGTCCGCCTTGGCTGCAATCCATGAGCCCCAAAGTGGTGGAAGGCTTCGCAGCCAGTAATTCAGCCGGCGCCGGGAAAGCAGGCTTTCAGATTGTAGCATACTGTCCGCGCTCAATGGCGTCAGTGAGCTGCTTATGGCGTGCTAAAAAAAACTCGTTCGCAGGAGTCTTGCACGAAGTTGTCACTCCCCAAAGCGATGCCATGGTGCTTGAGCCCCTCACGTTCACCAAAGACTCGGAGACTAGATGGCAGGGAGCCCTTCGAAACTTCACGCGGGGCTAGAAAACGGCATTTTTCGGGTTCCACGGTCAGGCCTACTCCCCGTGCTCCTGCTTCGATCTGGGTCAATCCCCGAGCCAAGGTCTCAGGGGTGTCCAGCAACGTCACGTCGTCGTGGTAGGTACAGATTCGAAGATCCGGCACCTCAGCCGTCAGTCGCAGGAGCACGAGCTGCAAGGCACAGGCGTGAAGTACAGGCCCAGAAGGATCACTCTGTTGAACGCCAGTACGTGCTGGAAAAACAGAGCTCTGCGTTGTCAAGTAAGGGAGGCTCCCCCCTCCTTAAATACCGGATAGGAACGGCCACGCCTCCGGGAATACCCTTTGAATCACCTCCAAAGCATGCGTCCGCGAGACGCTGTTGAACGCGTTACGGAAGTCAACCACCAAAACGCTCCAATCCGGCCTACTGGCTCGCTCGAGCTCGATCGCATGCGTGATCAGTTCGCAACCCCCGGAAAATCCTACCCCTACCTGCCAAGGCACATAAAAGCTGTGACTCACTGGCGTAGGCGCTGGGGTTACCCTTCCGCGGTGCCGCAAATGTACGATGACCCCGCGTTGGGGCGATCACGCATTCCTGCCTGGGCCGGACGCTGTTGACCCACGGAGGGCCTACCCAGGACGGGAAAGTCCGCTCCGGCTGAGGGAACATTCGAAGGATGAGGCAGCTCCGCACACCTCTCCGAAGAGGCGCCAGCCGCGGAACCATATTTGTCACCTCCGGATCCTGGAGCCGCCATCGGCTGTCCTGGGACAGGTTGTTGATTGACCTGGTGAAGTTGACTGTCTTCTGCCAAATTGGCCACTCGGCTGGAATTCAAATTCTCACCCGAATTTGAATTTTCCCTCGCCAGGAGACCCTATTCTAGCCCCCCTAGCTTCTGGGTGAGCTGAGGAATGACACCACGATCGCCCGCGGCCGTAATCAGGCTTGTTACAGCAGATAGCAGGGCACGCAGTTGCGTACCGGAGGCGCCCTGTAACTCCACCTGCGTGGACGGCCCGCGTTAAGAGGCACTGTGTGTCTACCCCCAGTAAACACCTCTGCCCGCGGGGTCTCCGGACCCTCAGGAGTGGAGCGCGGAGGGACCCTGGTCATCACGGAAAAAATGTGATGAACAGGAGTTTCACGAAGGAACCCGACAAAAAAACCCTCACAAACCAGCGCTCAGACCGAAAACTCTGGATTGAACAAACCCAAAGGGGAAGAATCCCCGACAACCAACAATAGAACCCGAAAGAGCGAAGAAAAAGTCAGAGAGGATGCGCCTGCAGCGAGGAACACTCTCGGACCCGAACACGACTCCAATCGCAACCGAAAACCAACTCAAACCCCCCAAAAAACCCCGGTTTTTTTTTTACGGTACACTTGGTCACTCTATCGCGCTATTCTGGCACCGTGCATGCTGGCCAAGGCGGCGGTGGCGAGCTTGCATGTTTTGGCTGCTAGTACCTAGTTCGCATTACGCCCTATGTAATGCTTGAGACTATGTCTTTCAGTCTCCGGTTAAACCAATTCGTTCAGACTATGTAAGTCAAACCAGACGCTCAGCATATGTTGACCTCGCGATTACATGCCTTGTGGCAAGCGCCCATCTCACGGCTGCCGCCCACCACCGGGGAGCAGCCGCTTCGGCCCTTCGACGAGTGAAGGAACGACGGTATGCTGAGAGCATGGCCAGTCTGCCTCGCGGTGCGAGGGTCGCTCCCACCGGTTCCAGCCTTTCATTGTGGAAAGCTTTGGTCACGTGGAGAAGGCGGGTTTGGAGTGGTTGCGGAGATGTGCACTGAGCATCCTGTTGAATACTTAGAACTTTTGCGGCGTTTAAGTGTCTCTCTGTGGCGATATTCGAGCAGCATGCTTGCCGAGGCGCGCCATCGGCGCCTGGGTTTGCACGCTTCCTTCCCTAGTTCTTAGTTCCTTTTCATGCCTTGCGTAGCGCTTTAGGCTATGCTAATAAAGTCCAGTCCAATAAAGCCAGTAAAACATATGCCTGCCCTGTGGCGAGCGCCCACCTCACGGCTGCCGCCCGCCGCCGAGGGGTAGCCGCTTCGGATGTTCGACGAGTGAAGGAACGACGGTATGCTGAGAGCATGGCCAGTCTGCCCTACGCCACTCCCACCAGTTCCAGCCTTTCATTGTGGAAGTTTTGGTCATGTGGAAAGGTCGGGTTTAGAGTGGTTGCGGAAATGTTTCGCTCAGCATCCTACTGGGTACTTAGCGCTTTTACGGCGTTTGAGTGCCGCCCTGTGGCGATATTCTAGGAGCATGCTTACCGAGGCACGCCATCGGCGCCTGGGTTTGCACGCTTCCCTCACTAGTTCCTAGTTCCTTTTCCCGCCTTGCGTAGCGTTTCAGGCTATGCTAATAAAGTCCAGTCCAATAAAGCCAGCCAGTAAAGCCCAGTAAGACCCATCACCGCTCAGTGGAATGGACAGTCTGTCCGAGACAGGTTGTCCTCTGGAATGATTGAATAAACGAACAAATTAATTCCGAAAATCGAACATTAGGTTTTCCGAAGAAAATATTCCGTTTCTAAAAATGGACCTCTTGCGCTTCCCATTTTTTTCTGTTTTATTTAATATTCAATTGGGACAATAAAAGGACGCAAAGTTCCATTGTCCCACAGCAGCGCGAAGGTAGACGCTGCCAGGGTCAGACAATAGGAGATGGTGGTCGCTCGACAAAACTATCAGATAGCAATTAAGTGGAAAGATCAGGTGAGAGAGGGGACCGTCTTTGCTGGCGGTATTCCAGCGGGATGAAATACATCCGCACTAGGCAGCATTTACCGACGAAGCGATCGACACTGTCAGCACTTCCGATTGATTCCCCGACGGTGGCTTCCAAGGAGATGGAAATTCGGACTGCCTTTTTTTGAAGCCTTTTGGTGGAAAATCGAGAAGGATCGCGAAACAACGGGCTCAGTTCTTGTTGCAGTCATTTTACTCCTGCACGATTGCTGTCCAGACAGCACCATCGGTGTCCGTTGTTGGTCTTGTTTACCACGAACAACAACAAATAGACGGTTCCATATTGTGAAAAGAAGTTTCGGACAATACCTGTAGCGGTGAATCTGTAGAGAGCGATGGAATCCTCCCAAACCGGTTAAAAAAAATATGTAGGGAAGGGTACAAGGTTCATATTTGTCATTTTCCATCAGTGAACCTAATGCTCCGAACTGAAAGGTTGGATTCCTGTCATTGTCAGGATCCATGGAGCAATTTAATGCATTCCCTGAATTCAACAAGTGCTGATCGACCCCTTTTCTCCTCCCATGTGGACCTCTACACGGTATAGACCTCCGCCGACTTGCAAGTTCTCGACATCCTCTGCGACCTAGTCGGAAGAAATGCGTTAGCGTTTGTCCTGCTCGACCCGAATGTCTCCTTCCGAAGACTATAAAAGGCTTTCGAGGACTATCTCAAGGGTATATTTGACGTTGAAAGCCATCGAAAACAAACAGGAGACGGAGTAAGAGGCAAACAGGGTACTTAAAGATAAACAACAATTATTACAGCAACGATGGTACACTTCAGGAAAATTTCTGAGCAGACGCTCGACGACGAGTACATGCATGACAAGGAACATCACGGGTTCCACGGACTGCAGCGACTGAGCGATGTCTTCCACAAGTATCACAACGAAGATCACGACCAGGTGACGGACAAGAAATCGACGTTCAGTTGGCTGTGGGTCAAGCACAACCCCTACAGTGGACTCGTATAACATCTAGGACAGTCATAAGCTCGACGACAGATGATTGTGTTTTCCATTCGGTGCAGCTTTGCTGAGTGTGATTATAACGTCAATAGCGGGTTTCTGCTGCAGGCATCATGTGGCGACTGCAATCGTTTGGGCACATACGTGAGCTAAGGATCGTACATCGGAGGTCCATTAGATCAGAGTCCCTAGATGGAGGTTTTGAAGGCTTTTTTTTCGGCCGGCCTTCCGCCTGAGTGGTGGTTTTACAGGCATAGTCCTCGGCGCTATGCGGGGAAATGCGAGCAAGGTGCTAGGAAGCACCTCCTCAGTAGAATTAACTTGTGAATAAAAACCAGAGCGAAGCCCTTTGACACACCAACCACAAAAGACATCAGCTTCTTTCAAAACGTGTTGCCCTTGCGAAGGCCATACAAGGGAGAGACTATCTCAATCCAATATCGCTATAAACCTCGAGAGGCCATTCGCGAAACTGATTCACGGACGTTATCAGGTAGCGATGACATAAAGTTCCCTATCCAATCGGCTGTGTTGACTATCCAATTACACAGGCTTTCCCTTCCAGGTTAGTGAGATGCTCCCATGGACCCATGAAACAGCTTTCTGCTCAAGCAGCCGGTGGCTTGATTGTAGATAAATGAACGTTGTAAAAGCGGCGCTTGATTTGGAAGGTGAATTGAATGAGTTTTGTTTAATCGGAGACTGAAAGAAAAAGTTCCGAGATCGAAAAACAGAATATGCGCGGCGGAGATCGCGGGCCTGAAACATCAAAGCAGCGTCTATACACCACAGCAAGAAACACGAAAGGTTAAACAACGAGGACGGACGGTCAGGGGGTTCGCGGAACAATTCCCGAAGCCAACGAGAACCAACGGAATCCATAAACCCAAAGGTCAATGCCAGAGGCACGATCAAGTGCATCACGTCGCTGAGCTGCGGACTGAAATAAAGTTGTGGACACAGGGCATGTGACTATGACTCAGGTCTAGATATTCTGATCATTTGTCTTCCGAGTCCGAAGCTAGTAGATCCGCATGCATGCTCTTTCCAAAATCACCCTTAGGCAAATGCCAACTGTGGAAAAGCAGCAGCTATTGTTCAGGATGTTCGGTGAAACATTGCGCAGCCACTCCAAGCTAGACTTTTCCACCACCCAATATATCCGCATGCAGGCAGGCTCTTTCCAAAATCACCCTTAGGCAAATGCAAAAATAGCTCCAGGCTGTTTCGGGTCCTCATCCAGGTACTCTAACTGTTTCTAATCACCCTGAGGGTATGCATTGCCTGCGAGGCAGCTGGGAAAAGTTCACAGTTGCCGTTTCGATGGTACCTCCTTCCAAAGTGACCCTGAGGCACAAGTGTGCACAGTGGTAGGAACAGCCATGTATTAAGCTCCGCACACGAGGTTCTCAGAGAAAACAACAAGATCACTGAGGCAACGGGGGATCACTTACCAGTATCCTGATCTTGCCGAAATTCTCTTCTTCTATGAAAAGGATCCCTGAGGCGCAGGTCCAGGATTAGCGAAAACCGAGTTGTAGCTTGGCTGCTCAAGTTGTTGTTTTCAGATAACCATTTGAGGCTCTGAGCGGGTGATGATCAATATGGCATGAGTCATTACGAAAGTTCGCGGTTAGACTTAGGGGCCCGAGTACTTGTCAGTACGATGCCCGTTTTTAAGTTTGGAAAGCTTCTCTAGGTGGGTGAAGTCATGATAGGGCGAGTCCACCCTCCCAGAACTATGTATTAACTCCTGTATGCAGCTTCCTAGCCTGTTGATGTTCTTAGAGGTATACTGACCGTGCAGAAGGGTCGGCGAGGGTTTGGGGTGCTTGATGAAGCGTTGGGACGGAGGGTAAAAACACCCTGAAGCAGTGATCGCAAAGGTGGATATGTGAAAATGTATATCCACAGATCGCAAGAACACAGGCTAAATCTCAGCAGGTCGCAACATAAAAGTCACTCCTCTGCTTACAATACCCGGTTCTAAATACAATTCGTCTGCAAGGGATCCGTCTTCCCCAAGCCTAACTCGTTGAAGGTCGGTCGACGCGGCTCTTGCGCCACGCCACTGAAACCCCGCATATGATCTTCGGAACACAAAGTCCTATCCGTATACAAAGACGCTCAGGGAAGGCGAAAATCGTCGCTTCTAGCATGGATTCTGGCTTAGAGGCGTTCAGCCATAATCCAGCAGATGGTAGCCTCGCACCATCGGCTTTTCAGCCGGGAGCAAGTACCAATTATCTGAATCAACAGTTCCTCTCGTACTGCATCGAATTACTATTGCGACAACAACGCATCAGTAGGGTAAAACTAACCTGTCTCACGACGGTCTAAGCTCAGCTCACGTTCCCTATTAGTGGGTGAACAATCCAACACTTGGCGAGCTATGCTTCGCAATGATAGGAAGAGCCGACATCGAAGGATCAAAAAGCAACGTCGCTATGAACGCTTGGCTGCCACAAGCCAGTTATCACTGTGGTAACTTTTCTGACACCTCTAGGTTCAAACTTCGAAGATCTAAGGGATCGCTATGCCACGCTTTTACAGTTTGTATTCGTATTGAAAATCAAAATCAAATGAGCTTTTACCCTTTTGTTCTACATGGGATTTCTGTTCTCATTGACCTCATCTTAGGACACCTGCGTTATCTTTTGACAGATGTGCCGCCCCAGCCAAACTCCCCACCTGACAATGTCCTCCACCCAGGTCGACGGGCGAACCGCCTTAACTCAAAAAGGGCCCATATGGCCATCCTCTATGTGGAGTAAGTAAAACAAGATTAAAAGTAGTGGTATTTCACGGTCGCCGGAGCTCCCACTTATTCTACACCTCTCAACTCATTTCACAAAGTCGGACTAGAGTCAAGCTCAACAGGGTTTTCTTTCCCCGCTGATTCTTCCAAGCCCGTTCCCTTGGCTATGGTTTCGCTAGATGGTAGATAGGGACAGTGGGAAACTCGTTAATCCATTCATGCGCGTCACTAATTAGATGACGAGGCATTTGGCTACCTTAAGAGAGTCATAGTTACTCCCGCCGTCTACCCGCGCTTGGTAGAATTTCTTCACTTTGACGTTCAGAGCACTGGGCAGAAATCACATTGCGTCAACAGCGTTCGGGCCATCGCAATGCTTTGTTTTAATTAAACAGTCGGATTCCCCCGCTCAGAGACCAGTTCTGAATTAATCGTTCATTACGTGCAGACCGACCCGAGGGTCTATCTGCCCGCTTCCCAGCGCGGGCAGCTGGCATCCAGGTTGCCCTAGTTGCTCGTAATCCACACCTTCCGCAGACTGACCTGCACACCCGACCTTCAGAGCCATTCCTTATCCCAAAGTTTTCCGACTTCCTTTACCTACGTTCTTCTATCGACTAGAGGCTGCTCACCTTGGAGACCGGATGCGGTTATCGGTACGACCGGGTGCGAACAACATACAATTCCCTCGGGTTTTCAAGGACCGTCGAAAGCTCACCGGACACCACAGACGTGCAGTGCTCTCCCGGCCGTCGAACCCTATCTCCTGCCAATCAAATTCCAGGGCCTTGGGCACGTGAAACAGAAAAGACAACTCTGCCCAGGGCTCTCGCCGGCGTTCCCGAGTTCATTTGCGTCGCCGTTGAGTCACCGCCTCCCGGTTCGGGAATGTTAACCCGATTCCCTTTCGCGATCCGCAGTCCGAAAACTACGTTTGAAAGAGTTTCCCACGCGCCTAGGATCGACTAACCCATGTCCAATCAATGTTCGCATAGAACCCTTCTCCACTTCAGTCTTCAAGGTTCTCACTTCAACAGTTGCTACTACCACCAAGGTCTGCACTAGAGTCCGTTTCACCCGGGCTCGCGCCCAAGGCTGCACAACAAACCCCACGCGCTCCTAGATGACGTCGCCTATCTATTGCAAGGTCGGCCGAGTTTCGGTCGCTTAAGCGTCTTCCATTTTCAGGGCTACTGCATTCGGCAGGTGAGTTGTTACACACTCCTTAGCGGATTCCGACTTCCATGGCCACCGTCCTGCTGTCTTAATGCATCAACACCTTTTATGGGTTGTCATGAGCGTACACTTTGGCACCTTAACCCGGCTTTCGGTTCATCCCGCATCGCCAGTTCTGCTCATCAAAAATGGCCCACAGAGAGCAGTCATTGTCCGCGTACGTTCACTTAAGCAACGCACGCTCCGTTCCTATTTAAAGTTTGAGAATAGGTCGAGAAGGTTTCCTCCCCGTATCCTCTAATCGTTCGCTTTACCCGGTACAACTGTATCTGCTCCCGCTATCCTGAGGGAAACTTCGGAGGGAACCAGCTACTAGATGGTTCAATTAGTCTATCGCCCCTATACCCAAGTTCGACGAGCGATTTGTACGTCAGCATGGCTTCGCCCTACTCAGGCATAGTTCACCATCTTTCGGGTCCCAGCAGCAATGCTCACTCTCAAACCCTTCACAGAAGATCCAGGTCGGACGATGTTGAAAACACCTCAGCGCCGAAGCACCTTTACTTTCATTACGCGTTATCGAGTTTTCCACTCAAACACTCGCATGCATGTTAGACTCCTTGGTCCGCGTTTCAAGACGGGTCGAATAAAGCCATTTCGTCAGCGCCCTCACCATTGCGGGGATTTCCTCAGACGACGAATCGATATGTCGGTCACTAATCGCGACCTACCACGACCGCAAGCGGACCCGCGCTGGCTCGCCAAAGCACCGATACAAACCCTTTTTATAGGACTCTGGAGGCACCTCGGCATACTGACTTCATCCGCTTTCCCATTAGCGGTTTCAGGTCCTATGTCACTCTCCTTTCAAAGTACTTTGCATCTTTCCCTCACGGTACTTCTGCGCTATCGATCTCTCGCTAATATTTACCCTTAGATGAAGTTTACCAACTACTTAGGGCTGCATTCCCAAACAACCCGACTCTAAGAAAGCGTATCGACATACAACGATCTCCAAGGCATAAGCGGGGTTTTCACCCTCTGTGACACCCTATTCCAATGAATGAATATCATTCATTCATTCATTCCAAGGGACTTATGCTTTCCGGCAGTACCACTCCCTCACATACGCATGCAGTTAGAAAACTTGTTTTTATCAACTAATATTCAAAATTTAGAATTAATATGCAGGGTGTTTGATATTAGTAGAATTCAAAACCCCTGAAAGTATCGATTTCGGAAAATCAAAATGGCCGGGTTCCACTGAAGTTGAGTTGAGTGCCGTCGGTTTGTGGATTCCGTTGGTTCTCGTTGGCTTCGTGAGTTGCTCCGCGAACACCGTGGCCGTCTCCCCTCGTTGTTTACGCGTTTAAGTCTCTGAATATGGTCGAACAAGGATGCTATGGTAGAGGTGTCGTTGAAGTACATCCGTCTGCGGTTCGAATCTGACATTTTAGCTAGTGTTTTCCATACACCCCTAGATCAAGCTCAAGCGACGACCTCTTCGTGTTTAGAGCGCTGAGATGTGCTTGTTCAACGCGTTCCTTGTTGCAGTCCGTGGTAACCAGGACAGTTGAGGTCGAGAGCTTCCGCGGAGAAGCCGGCTGCGGCATATTTTTCTTGGCGTGTTTATGTATGGTTTGTGGCTTACCACACCGTTTACCATGAGTTAAAACCTTTTTTTCCGCTGCTTTCTGTTGCAGAGCATCTCCATCTGCTGCTCCCACTTTCTGTCTTGGTTTTCATCTCTCGGCCCTGTTGTCTGAATATACAATGATGAGGTTGTATTACTAAAAGTATGCTTTTTTTAGTGAACATTGAGCTTCTACTCCAGTCCTTTGATTCCTCGAATTATTTCAGGACCTGTCCGATCTCCATATAGCTTCCTTTGGCCTCTGAAAAACTTTGAGAAGCAGATTCGGAAGAAGTGCTAAGCATATCTTCGCTTTCTCCCAGCTTGGCTTTTTCCTCTAAGATCGTGTCCGAGGTATCAGGATCAAGATGTGCTGAAGTATCGAACTCATCAACATCTGGTACAGAATTTGTTTTCAGGTCACGCTTTCCTGCTTCCGTTCTGGGGGCGGGTGAGAAACCGTTGTTTGCCCAGTTCGCATTGACTCTACATCAAAGTTGCAATCGTGTATACGGTCGAGGTATTGCGAATTTTAATTTAATAATTCATAACAACGATACGGCGATGAATTTTCTTCAAAGTACGAATATACGTCAAAATAGCCTATTTTAGAAATAATAATGACACAACCATAACGCATGAATAAAAAGATGTCTACCTGATAGGGCAATGAAATAGTATTAAAAAGGGCCTTATAGCCCTGTGAAAATGCTTCAGGACCGAGGGCGCCCATAGAGTCTTTTTTTTTTTTTTTCATTATGACCTATCGAAACTTGTATAGGGCTGGCCCTATGGCCCCATTATCAGCTTACTTTTCATGGCCTGAACCATTCATTCATTCAATCGCTGTAGTTGATACTAAAAAAAAGGGGGATTAAATGCATTCAGTCAAGGGCATGTTTCGTCGCGTGCTTCTTCCGGGCTTGGCACCGCTTCGGATAGGCTGGCGTGGGTTAGAGTGGAAAGTGGTGCTTTTACTGGCTTGATTAGCCTGATGCGCTTCGCAGTGGAAAGTATAAGAGAGAAGTGGAATGAGGATGACGTCGGCACGCTCTTTAATGCTGTAGTTTGGAGATCTCGTATTGCTCTCCACTTTCTAGAGGATTATCTCTGTTCCACGGTGCTCGAGGTTCTGGAGACCACAGCTTCCAGGTTGGGAGAGAACCAGCCAGTTTTGAGTCCGTTGGAACTGCTGCGTACAGGAGAATGTTGTGATGAGAATCTGGCCCGGTTTCCGGGCCGATGGTGAGGTACATAAGTACCTTGAGATTCTAAGATTGAAGGGTGTCCTTTTGCTAGATTGATCGGACGAACAGAGGGGAAGGGTTCAAGCATTAACAGGGAGATGAAAGGACACGTCAGTATTTTCTTTGTAGTCTTTGGACTCTTCAGCGTAGTTTATAGTGTTTCGATCAAGCATGGAGTAGTGAGTGTTGTTCACAATGCGGAGCCTGAGGTTGACCCGCCGCTTCCTCCCGCGGGGAGCAGTTCCGACTACAAGGATCTTTTCGTCAACGTAAAGAGCGCGGTGCTTCCGTATAGCTGGGCAGATGGTTTTGGTCAAGCATTCTTCGGTACCGATTTGCCGGATCCGTATGTAATTGTCACTGCTTATAGGCGGGACGGTGTAAAAGTGCGCCGGTCGACGAGGGTTATTTCAAACGACATGAGCCCCAACTGGCACCAAAATTTGAATTTTGGGCGCGGAATCTGGCACGCATTACAGTTCCAAGTCTGGGACTCTGACGGATTTTGGAACGGAGCGGATGATTTGCTTCTCAGTTCTCCGCAGATCTCCATAGTAGACTACTTCCGCAACCTAGACAGGTACAACTCGCGAAACGATGGGATCAGGGACGTAAGCACTAAAAATCTGGGCCATCTGTGGGTAGATATTGATCTAAGAAGTCGCGACCAGGCGTCTGGAAACGGGGGAGGGGGCCAATCAGGCGGATCAAATCCTCCACCGCCACCGCCACCGCCACCGCCACCATCAGGTGGCGGACACATTCCTTAGAGTTTCTCAATTGCCTCGGGGGGGAGCAGCTTCTGTACTTCGACGCGTGAAGGAACGACGGTACGTTGAGAGCATGGCCAGTCTTCCCCGGGAACAGGGCCGGTCTCACAGTTTCCAGCATTTCATTGTGGAAAGACTTGGGCATCTGGAAAAGTCAAGCTTGGAGTGGCTACGTAAGTGTTTACCGAGCATCCTGAAGAATACCTGGCGCTCCTCCGCCGTTTAAGTACCGCACTCTGGCGGTATTCTAGCAACATGCTCGCCGAGGCGCGCCACTGTCGCCTGGGCTTACATGCTCTTCTTCCTAGCCCCTAGTTTCCTTTTACGTTTTGCGTAGCGCATCAGGCTATGTTAGTAAAACCACCACTACAGGAAAAAGTCTAGTGCGTCCTCCGGTTTTCATCGGGCTTGCATTACAATAAGATAGTTTATAAGGAGAGCGTAACGATAAGCCGATTGCACACCGTCCGTATGAATCTGGTGATACGAATGGTGCTCTCCTACAGGGCCAAGCGGCTAAGACGGTGGGTTTCGGGATCCAGTCGTCTGGTTTGAATGTTCAATGGTGGACTGTACCAACTGGAATCGTTGGTTAGGGCTTGGAGGAGCCGAGTGTCAACCCCCATCAAGCAAGACAGCTCGTCCCAACCCCAACACCCGAGCACAAAACCTGCGGCTGGCTTTAAGCCCTTGTTCCAGCATCTGTCGGATTCATCCTGGGTCATGGGATTGGATATCTGTTTATGAGAGCCTGTATATATTGGATCTTAAAAGTGAACATACACTTGCAAAAATATGATTAGATTAAAGATGTTGAATATCTCCCCGCCAGAGAATAATCGGGCTGCGGACTCCAAGGAATGCAAGGCAAAGTTGTAGATCCCCTTCGAGGAAAGAGTTGTAAGGGGGTCCAAGAAAGGATCCTATTCTGGTGGCATGTTCAACGTAGACTATCAGCCACCGTTGGCGCTCCGGGGCTCGTTGCTAAGCCCACAATCCCGCTGAATAGCTATTCAGCAGAGGAAGAGGGGAGTGGCTAGATTCCGTTGCAAGGCGGACCTGTCGAGATCAAGCGACGTCCATCGTAAAGTCGTGCCTCCGCTTCACAAAGGCGGTTTCCTACTTCCTAGATGAAACCGCCTTGGTTGACACTCTGGAACCCTCTCTGGAGGGTTCCACTTTCCTCCGTATTTGATTAGATTTACAATCACTGCAGCTACCAACCGTTCGTTCGAATTGGGGAAAGTTGAGAAATATCCTTTACCCGGAAAAAAAAAATTTTGTTAAGACGTGTACTAAATAAATTCCTTCTAAAAAAGTATTCATCTAATATATTTCTTGTATTCAACTATACGAGCAACGACAAACCAACACACAGCCATTGGTGCTATAAGACACGTGGTAATTACCCATTAGTTATCATGCTGGATGCCGATTAGTGGGGAAATAATATCTTCTATTCATAAAAAGATTTTTGATTTACATGTATTGTTTTGCCAGAATAGATTGGTGCAATTGCGTCTGGGCTATGTTTCGGCATCGGATCTCAGCAAGAACGTCCCAAACTAGGATGCTGGGTTGAGCTGGTACCACTATTTCTGTTGGACGGTGATGATATTGCTAGTTGGAAGGACCGGCAGGATAGCGTAGCTAGGATAGTATATTCGGTGGGTATATAGTATACTGTAGATCTGCTGTAGAATCGTTGAGGGGCCTCACAATAGGCCGCCATGAATTGGCAAACGTTGGCGCTAATCTTATTTTTTCCGTGTTTTTGTAGAAAGGTCAAGGCATGCGGCCTTCACCACAGGGGTAGAAGTCTTATCGCATGGTAGAAGACAATATTGGTACCATAGCGGATATACACTGTAACGGACGGCAATGAATGTGGATGAGGACTGTCCATCGTAGTTGGAGACTACGAACGTTAGAGTACTTATTGAATGCATTGGTTGCATGGGGTTAGGGTACGAATAAAGGAAGGCACCAATGTTTGGGAATAGGTTACAACAGATGTCAATTTTCTACACCCTCCACGTGGACCTTGCGGCCTTTTTTGGCAGGATCTCAACCCGATTGTCCCAAACTAGGATGATCTGTTCCGCTCTGGCCAGTATTTGAGGTATTTGAGGTAAATGTTTGCTTTGGTTTTCTAAATAAGAAAAGATTGGATAGATCAGGACCGCGCATATTCTCTTCTTTTTCCCGGTGAGGTTTTTTTTTTTTTCAGCCTCCGATTAAACCAATTCATTCATTTTGATGATGTTTTTGGATCCGCATCTTATCAGATTTGTTGAATAGTTTTGGCGGACTATGGTCCTGCCATAACATTTGAATTATTGTAACTTTTTCGAAACTATCCAAGAAATGCTTACAGTCCCGAAATACGAGGACTCGACGTCGGGCGGGTGTCGTCTCTCTCCTTCCAGTCTCGCACTACCCAGTGAATGAATTCGCTACCCACTATGGCCCATGATTATGAGCTACGATAACATAGAGATACGTTCCCCGAAGGTCGCCGTCCTTCCTTCCAGACGCGATAGGCGCGCCCCATCGGATCTGACAAAATTCGTTAAGAACTGATGGTTAGTTCAAGATACCTGTAAGAGCGTGAAGGCTTGACGGTTGAATTTCATAGGATACTCAGGATAAGCGACTCAAGGACTGAACCGCGAGAGGCTAACCAAATGGGAGCCTGTGGCAATCAAGCTGAGTGCATGTTGAGTGATTTCGTTCAGCTCAGGTCCGACGTGGGTTTCGTCGATCAGATCGGCATCTATATAATGTAAAGTGGATGCAGAGAAGTTACGTGGAGGTGATGTGTGGAATACTATAGAAATGTACACAGAGTGGGAAAAGTTGAAGAAAAAACAGAGAAATTTGAAAGTACAAAGCATGAAGACAGCAGGAGTGACTTGGGTGCTTCTTTTCGGCCTGCTCAGCGCCGTCTATGGAGTTGGGCTTGGCGGTGAGATTGAAGGGAGAGCTGAACCTGAGATTGATCCTCCTCTTCCCCCGCCAACTTGGAAGCCATCGGAGGTTAAGACTCTCACCGTGAAGGTTGTCAGCGCGAGGTTGTACTATAGGGTCCCCTTGTGGACTTTCTTCGCTGCCGATGAACCGGACGCGTTTGTGAAGGTGACTGCATTTAGAAAGGACGGCCCGAAGAGAACCAGGGTGACGAGGATGATATCAAACGCGGTGTCTCCGAGGTGGAACCAGGAATTCAATCTTGGACGCGGTATTTGGACATCGGTGCAGTTCGAGGTTTGGGACGATGACGGCTGGTTCAACGGAGGCGATGACCTGCTTATGAAGACGAGGCCTGTAAGCATCTGGGCAAGGTTCAGGCAATACAGGCCAGTTTTTGGGATGCGAGGGGAGGAATACACCGAAACTCCTGAGAATCGTCTCTTTGTGGACATTCGGCAGTTCTAGAGGGCTCGAAAGGCTATTTTATGACGAAAACCTGTTAGATCACGACACAAAGTCCGGAATCAACTCATTATGGGACAGATTCTTTCCGATCTATCAAATCACTTCTTATTTCGACAACTAAAGCAAACGCTTACCTGAAATAGTGGTCAGAGCCTCTTTCGCTGCCAACATTGCAAATGTTTGACGGATGCACTGGAATCGCCTCTTGTCCTCTTATATTGCCGAACTACTCCCCCACCCCGTTTTAAGCCCCTCAATTTTCGCTGGTTTACGCGTTCCCTGGTCTTATACTGGACTTTACTAGCATAGCCTGAAGCGCTACGCAAGGCGTGAAGATGAACTAATAACTAGGGAGGGAAGCATGCAACCCCAGGCGCCGATGGCGCGCCTCGGAAAGCATGTCGCTGGAATATCGCCAAAGGGAGACACTTAAACGCCTCAAGAGCGCCAAATATTCAGTAGGATGCTCAGCAAAACATTTCCGCAACCACTCTAAACCCGACTTATCGACGTGACCAAAGCTTTCCACAATGAATGGCTGGAACCGGTGAGAGCGACCCTCAGCGCAAGGCAGACTGGCCATGCTCTCAGCATACCGTCGTTCCTTAACTCTTCGAAGGGCTGAAGCCGCGGCCCCCCGGCGGCGGGCGGCTGCGGTGAGGTGGGCGCTGGCCACGGGGCAGGTAATCGCAAGGTCCACATATGTTGAGCGTCTGGCAGCAGCGTCGGAGACGAGGAGATCGGCTATACAACGGGGCGGTGCAGAGTCCGAGATTGATCTGGGCAGTTCCGACTCAACCTCAACCGTATGCCCTATCCGAGTCAAAGATTCGCTGAGGATGTACTTGAGGCGAGTGTGACGCCTCGTACGGAGACCTCGCAACAGTCCGCAGGAACCCAGGAAGTGGTAGCCACAAGCGTCAATCCGGCTCTCACATCCCTGACAGAAAGACGGCCGATTAGAGTGCCACGGAGCCTGTGGCAAACCGAGATAGATCCGTGCGACGGAACTGGAAAGCATCGAGACGATGACTCAATGACGACGGTAGAGTGGTTAACCACAAGTGCGAGAGGTGGCCTCCCATGCCGCGGAGACGAGCGGCAGTGGTAGGCGGCGTGAGAGGAGAATTGAGCATGACTGTGTGAGCGGCACTGTGTTGGCCCCAGGTGAGGCTATGTTGAATCACATCAGTGCGGGAGCTCCACAATCGGCTCAAACCCGGGTAGTCTGCAACAGGGGACCCGGGGCTAGCCTCTCCGTCATCGGCAAGAACTCGGTCGAGGGGACAATCCTCAATCGCTTCAGCTCGTCCCCATAACAGCTCCCTCCAGGAACGAAAGCGGGACCGATTTGCGTCCGGCACGGCGTTGCACCTCCTGAACGCGTGTTGAAGACCACTTGATGCATCTAAATTTAAGATGCTTTCGTTACAAATATTTTTCTGGAGGGGTTTATGTTTGGTTAGTGGCTTGCCACCCCCGTTTACCGCGCTTTGCTCAGATCTTGCACTGCTTTCTGTTGCGGAGCACCTCTTCTACTCCCGCCATCGGCGCCTCGGTTTGCACGCTTCCCTCCCTAGTTCTTGGTTCCTTTTCACGCCTTGCGTAGCGCTTCAGGCTATGCTAGTTCTACCCTTTTCGACCGGGAGAGGCGCCTTTTGTTGACGTCGAGTCACAGGCGGGAGTTACAGAGGTTAAGGGTATTAGAGGGCTCTGCTTCCAACACCACTTCCAGTGAGAGTGGTGAGGAAGGGGAGCTGAGTGAGGGCATGTCGGTGGAGGACGCCCCTACTACTTTGCTGAAGCCCGCGGGAGCTATCCCGCGAGCCTCGCGGAGTGGGCGGCTTACCACTTTGGTGAGGTTAGGCGGAAAACGTGCGAGGACCGACTCCCCCGGGTCTAAGGGGGACAAGCACGATTAGCTCCCCGGGCACGGCTGCGAGATCGCAGCCGATGGATTTGCAGTCCTATGTCGTGAAGGAGGGCGGAGACTGGGGTATTTGTCGTACGCGTTTACGAAGTTGGCTCTGGCGTTGGATGTCTTTGGAAGGAGGCTTGCTTCCCCTGCGTGGCAGGATTCCGCCTGTCGTCTTACCTCGCGGCGAGCTCTCAGTGGCTGGGACCATCCTGGACTTCATTTTCACGAGCCTGGCACGTAACCTTCGGGACACCGTCATGTGGGAATTTCTGGGGGTCATGCCGCGCCTGATTCTGACCCCAACACACACGCCGGAGCGCAGATGGCGTGCCCGAGATCGGCTGGCGATGTTCCTGAAAGGGGAGTTCGAGGTGTTGCAGCAAAGCTACTTGGCGTCGTTGGACCCATCCGTTCGTCCGACTCGGGCTGGAACCATCCTGCCCCTGACGGCTCGAGTACAGAAATTGGTAGCAGTGGGCGACATGAGTCGAGCGGCACGGGTCCTGGAGGGCCAGGCGCCTGTCCTCCCCTACGAAGAAAGTCTTGCCCCGACGGTGTCGTCTCTGTTCCCCTCGTCCGACGTGGACTTGCTACCCGAGTTTGAGGCATTATTGGACCGTCCGGAGTTGGCCCGGTTTCAAATCGACCTTACACTCAACGAGTCTGACCTAGAGGAGTTGCTTCGTACCTCGCGTCGTGGACGCTGCCCTGGACCCTCAGGGCTCCGCACCGAATTATTGCAGGCCTTGGGAAAAGCTGGCCAGAGCGCGCTGCTCAAGATTCTGAACAAACTGTTCCAGGGCACGTCGGGTGGGTCTGCCCCCTGGGAACACCTCCGTCGGGCACAGCTTTGCTTGCTCACGAAGCCTGACCATCAGCCGGCCCGCCCGCGTCTCCGGCCGATCGGTATGGTCGAGAGCCTACGGAAGTTGGCCGGAAGGTGGCTATGCCAGCGCCTTCGCCAGCGGGTCATAGCTTTTATGGCGCCCTTGCAAGTGGGGGTGGGATTTTTTCGGTGGTTGCGAATTGATCACCCATGGGATCGAGTTGGAGCGTGCCTGTAGGCCGGAGAGTGGAGTTTTGGTCGTTGATTTTCGAAACGCATTCAACAGCATCTCGCGGACGCATGCGTTGGAGGTGATCCGACGGGTTTTTCCGGAGGCGTGGCCATTTCTCTCTGGTCTTTACGGAAGGGGGAGCCTCCCCTACTGGACCAGAGAGGGCACTGTTTTCGAAGCACATACTGGAGTCCAACAAGGCGATCCATGCAGGCCTCTACTTCATGTCTGTGCCCTGCAGCTCGTTCTCCGGCGTCTCGCGAATGAGGTGCCGGCTCTTCGGATCTACGCCTATCACGACGACGTGACCTTGCTGGCGACCCTGAAAACCTAGCTCGGGGGTTAACCCAGATCGAAGCGATTGCATGTGGAGTAGGTCTGACGGTGGAACCAGAAAAGTGTCGTTTTCTCGCTCCGAGTGAAGCTTCGATGGCCTCTCTGCCATCTAATCTACGAATCATTGGCGAATGTGAAGGGCTCGAGCACCACGGCGTCGGTTTCGGGAGCAACACCTTCGTCCAAGCCTCTTGCGAACGCGTTTTGGCTCGGCACAAGCGGCTCACTGACGCCATTGAGCGCCTTCCAGACAGCATGCTGCAATCGGCCTGCTTGCTTTCCCGCTTTTGTGCCGGTCCCCGACTCAACTACTGGTTGCGTAGCCTACCCGCCGCCTGGGGTTCATGGATCGCCGCCAAGGCCGACGAGACGACGCTGCACCACTGGGGCACGCTCTTGGATGAACCCCTCGATCTTGAAGCTGCTCCGGACAGGGACTTAATTCGTGCCCAGCTCGCTCTCCCATTGCGATTAGGGGGGTTTGGCGTCGCAGACCTGGGCCTCGTCTGCTCGCCTGCGGCGGTCGCCTCCTGGACTACCGCGCTCCGTACCCTGGTGAGTTTTCAGATGCGGAGTGCCTGCCTTTTGGCCAGAGCACTGACCAACGAAGAGCCCGTGACCTTTCCGCCACCGCTTTTGAGTATCTATGATGCTCTGCAACAGGCGTTCAGTAAGTGCAACACCGTGCCGGACGAGAGCCGATCCAGATTTCGCTCCTGGAAGGAGCTGTTATGGGGACGAACAGAGGCGATCGAGGACTCTCCCATCGATAGAGTACTCGCCGACGAGGGGGAAGCCAGCCCCGGGTCACCGGTTGCCGATTACCCGGGTCTGAGCCGATTTTGGAGCTCGCGCACTGATGTGATTCAACATAGCCTCACCTGGGGCCAACACAGTGCCACTCACGCAATCTTGCTCAACTCTCCCCTCACACCGCCTACCACCGCCGCTCGCCTCCGCGGCATGGGAGGCCATCTATCACATTTGTGGTTAACGATCCTGCCGTCATCACTGGGTCACCGTCTGGATGCCTTCCAGTTTTGCCCCGCCGCACGGATTTACCTGGGTTTGCCACAAGCCCCGTGGCACTCTAATCGGCAGTCTTTCTGTCAGGGATGTGAGAGTTGAATCGATGCTTGTGGTTACCATTTCTTAGGTTCATGCGGACTGTTGAGAGGTCTTCGTACGAGGCGTCACACTTGCTTCAAGTACATCCTCAGCGAGTGTTTGACTCGGGTAGGGCATACGGTTGAGGTGGAATCGGAACTACCCAGATCGTTCTCGGATAGGGCACCGCCCCGCTGTATCGCAGATCTCCTTGTCTCCGATGCTGCCGCCAGACGCTCAGCATATGTTGACGTCGCGATTACATGCCCTGTGGCAAGCGCCCATTTCACGGCTGCCGCCCGACGCCGGGGAGCAGCTGCTTCGTCCCTTCGCCGAGTGAAGGAACGACGGTATGCTGAGAGTATGGCCAGCCTGCCTCGCGCTGAGGGTGCTCCCACCGGTTCCAGCCTTTCATTGTGGAAAGCTTTGGTCACGTGGAGAAGTCGGGTTTGGAGTGGTTGCAGAAATGTTTCACTGAGCATCCTGTCGAATACTTGGAACTTTTGCGGCGTTTAAGTGTCTCTCTGCGGCGATATTCGAGCAGCATGCTTGCCGAGGCGCGCCATCGGCGCCTGGTTTTGCACGCTTCCCTATCTAGTTCTTAGTTCCTTTTCACGCCTTGCGTAGCGCTTCAGGCTATGCCAATAAAACCAATCGAGCAGCATGCTTGCCGAGGCGCGCCATTGGCGCCTGGGTTGCAGATCCAGTACTTGGCAGTGAGGTAGAAGGCCGAGGCAAAAACTCCAGCCAGCAACGGTGAGACAACCCATGAGATCACGATCTTTCCAACTCCCGGCCACCATTGGATTCCACTCGCTCCCAGCTCAACCAGCCCAAAGCCAATGGTCGCTCCGACAACGGCGTGCGTGGTACTGACCGGCACGGACAACCACGTAGCCAGGGACAAGAACATACCAGCTGAAAGAGCGGACGTGAACATTCCGAGCATGTAAAGGGAGGGGATCTCCTGGAAGTCAGTCCAGCTGACGATGCCCTTTCCCACTATCTTCGTAACCTGACCTCCGAGGGCCATCGCACCAAGTGTGATGAAGACGGAGGCCAGGATACAGGCCATCCTCACGGTCAGTACTCTCGATCCTACGGAAGTTCCGAACAAGTTTCCGATGTCGTTGGCTCCCATGGCCGCGGACTGCCACATTGTGGCGAACAAAGCCACTGCGAAGATCCATGTGAACGGCGCCAAGACTTGGGCTGCCACATCGGGCATAATATTCACCACCTCTGTCGCAGACATAGTTGCGTTATTTCAGAATTCGCGGAAGTTCCTCTGCTTCAAACACCACGCAATCTTCTCTTCGGAAGATATGTTTGTTCCTCGTACTATATATATATTTATATATATATGCTTCTTACGATGATCAAGAGGGTTTAATTTCTTTGCATGGGAAAATCCTGCCCGTCCTCCTTCCAAGACCGCGTTAGTCTCCAGGTGTATATCGTATCCCGATCGCTCTCATCGAGCCAGTCATCGAACAAAATTGCCTTGCCGTGGGCACAGATTGAGTTCAAAACTTCTCTCTCCAAAGACAAGTATCTAGTCAGGCACTCTCAAATTGGGAATGCTGATTCCTAGTAAACCGCCCTTTCGAGAGTACAATCATTCGAGCGACCCGTCGTCCTGCGCTCCGTTAGCAAAAACAGGAAGAAAAAGGAATGCAAACCAGTAACAAAACATGCCCAGACACACAAAAAAACCATAAACATGGACGTACACTACGAACCAGATTCTGGTGCTCATCCATTCATCCTCTGTTTGTCTCCAAACGCTTCCCCGACGCACCTGGCAGTATCAACCTTCCAAACTGACCATACTCTCTCACCCCACCACCATAGTCAGGCCCGGGTACCCCCACCTTTCTCTCCCACTCGATCTATTCATCCATCACTCATCAACAGTAATAATTTAAATAGAACTATTCATACCCTAGTCCAGTCAATACCGTATCAGCCTTCCAAACTTACCATACTCTCTCACCCCACCACCATCGTCAGGCCCGGATACCCCCACCTTTCTCTCCCACTCGATCTATTCATCCATCACTCATCAACAGTAATAATTTAAATAGAACTATTCATACCCTAAGTCCAGTCAATGCCGTATCAACCTTCCAAACTTACCATTCTCCGTCACCCCACCACAATTGTCAGGCCCGTGTATCCTCGACCTTCCTCTCACGCTTGATCTATTCAACCCTCACTCCTCATGCAGTAGTAATAACTAAAATAGCACTGTTCATACCCTAAGTCCAGTCAATACAAGCCTTTTCCCGTCGTCGATTCGCTGCAATGGACAATAAAGATTGAAAGTCTTCCACCGGAGAGCGACCCAATTACATTATCTGCGATATTTTATCATGTCTAGGAGATCAACAAAAATAAGTTTATTCATGAATAAAATATATCTACCGATTCTACGATAAGACTTCACGATTCCAATATTACTTTCCTGCTTCTGATTCGGCTGCACCAACTATTTAAAATGACTGCCCTCATCGATCGATTTTTGCTATCCACAGTACTGAATATATGGATCTTTATTTTATACAAAAAGTTGAAAAACGCGCGTTCTGTATTGGAGACGATAAAGTTGTCCGTTCTAGTTTTTGAATATTGATAAAAATATTAGCAACAGGGTGTGTGTGTATTTTTATGGTATATTGAGTACCACAATGTGCGCTGAGCGGTACCCGACCGCTCGCGGTTTGGAGGCCTTAGTCTACCTGGATGACCTCGTGGTCACCTGTGACGATAGCCGCCGTACGACGTACGTTGATCTTGCTGCTCCTAAACCTCAGACTAGCCGCTATTTGCCCGCTGCGGGAGAGCGCCGTGGATTTGACGCTGAGACGTCGCAAAGAGTTGAAATATGCGGGGGCCTTGTCTTCCCCAGGCATTCGTGCTTTCGCTCTAGCTCATCGCCTGGTATCTCTGATCATTGAGTGCTTTGGGTTTATGGATTCCGTTGGTTCTCGTCGGCTTCGGGAATTGTTCCGCGAACGCCCTGACCATCTTTCCTCGTTGTTTACCAGTTTAAGTTTCTTGCTGTGGCGTATGAGCGCTGCTTTGATGGTGGAGGTGCGCGATGTTCGCAACGCTTAGTCTTGTAACCCCAGCCTCCGATTAAACAAATTCATTCAGTCTACCTGATTCCCACCTTTATCAAAATAGAAGAAAATATTCTTTCACTGGTGGTTGGCCGCGGAGGCCATTCGGGATCATCCCTAAAGGGTACTGCGGCAGTAGAACAGTTTCGTAGGTACTTAGTAGATAACCGGTATGTGGTAATGTAGACGATTGTATCGTGATTGGTCTGGATCGTTCGTCCTCCTCCTGTGACGGTGGTGGACTACCCGGTCGAGTATTTCATGAATTGTGGGTGCTCAGGCATGTGAGGGACCAGTAAAAAAAGGGTACCGGTTCCGGGAATGAATTGGGGGGAGTCCAATTTTGTGAGCATGGTCTCATCGCTAAGGCGATAGGCTATTTCTGTTTCTGTGTCGTGATGCGGGGGAGGAAGGAAGGGTGGCGGTTTGCCACGGAGGTTGAGGATGCCTGAACCCTTCTCGGGAGACAGGGGGACAGGTCGGCATTCGTTAGGTGGAAGTTTCAGATGCTTGCGTATCTGACCTTCCAAGCTATACCGACGTAATCGCCGGAAATGAAGAATTGGACGTGAACCCCACGGGGGCCAGGTTCGTGATGGCTATCCTGTCATCAACCGTGCAAGGCCCGGCGCTTGATGTCGGAATGGGACAGGCACAATTGGACCCCAAGTGGTCTTGGCTGAGCCTCCTGGATCGGTACGATTCTAGGAAGGGGGAATCTGCCGATGTCGTCTGGACGAGGCTATAGCATAAACGCCTGAGACCAGAGGAACCTGTGAGCGATCTCATCCATTACTTCGAGGATGAATTCGCGGAGATCACGGAGATCACTCGGGAGGAGCCCAAGGAGGAGGAGAAACTATGTATACTAAGGGGCGTCCTGGAAGGATCGCAATCCTTCCAGGAGTTCATACTCCTGCAGTGGTGATCCTCGAACACCCTCACGTGGGGGAGCACAGTGAGGGTGGCTGACGAACTACTCGAGGGTGATGGGGCTCGACAACAGGGGGAGGGGAAAAGCCCGGAAGGCAAGGGCCTTGACTCCACAGATTGGGGAGCGGCCAATCTGTTGGAGATGCGGAAAAGAAAGGCACTTTAAGAGGGAGTGCCCTCAGGGGAGACGAGAGTTCGTTGCGACGAGTTCGGTGCGAAAACAACATAGGCCCCTGTGAAGAGTAACTTCTTGCTCGACAGCGGCTGCACGGATCACGTCTGAAACGAGAGGAAATAGCTGAAGAATCACAAGGAGATCGACCCGACTCCAATCTATTGCGGGAACGAGGCTACAAGTCCCGCCGTTGGGAAGGGGGACATTCTTTTCCTGGTAAGCTCAGGCGCGGAATCAATACCGAAGAACGTCTACTACATGCCTGGACTAGCTTATAATCTACAATCGGTAGGAGCTTCTTAGCTAAATGGTTCCGAATCCATAGCAAACGTCCCAACGGATTGTAATGAGTAAAGGAAACGTCTCAATGATGACCTGTAAACTTGGAACGCAAACGACCAGTTCGCCGCTGACATCATCCCCCATTGGTCACCTGTCATAAATATCGCAGGCAACAGGCGACAGCCCACAGAGATCGTCCATCGTCGATTAGGGCACCCGGGAGAAGAGGCTTTCGACGTCTTAGGCCCAGGCGTGGGATTATCGACGAGGAAGAAAGAGGGGGGATTGCGAAGACGGCAGGAAGGCCGAAAAAACGGCAAGCGCCCTGAAAGCTGTCAATCCGTCATTCGGAGGACTCCTTTGATACGTTGCGTACGGATATTTGCTGTCCGTTCCCCACTGGTATGCGGAAAGAACGATACCTCGCGGTCTTTGTAAGCGAGTAAACATGGGATCTCGCTCTTCGCGTTCACGAAGCAGAGCGAGTCACTACTAAATTATAGGGAGTAAGATATAATTTAGTACTCTGCAGGGTACGGGCAAAAAGGTCATACCTGTTAAGTACCATGCAGTAGGGCCGTTTTTTAGGTATCAATGCGAGACTGCCTGATTTGAGAGTGGCGGTGATAAGGCTTGTGGTTTATTAGGAGCTAGGAGAAGAGTATTTAGTACTGATCCAATATTTGTAAATTTGTGTCTCCGCAGTTATGCTTCGACGGGGGTGAACGTGTAGGTGCAGGTAGCGTTCTGGTAGTACGCATCGCACGACACCTGGTAGGGCTCGGTTGGCGGGTAGAAAGGCATCGCGTTGATGACCGTCCCTCGAATTGCGGCGTACAGCATCGCGGAGATTCCTCCAGAAATAGGGAGGGTGATGATCCATGAGAGCCCGATCTTTCCAATCAGACCCCAGTTGCTCTTTTTAAAGCCGTCAGGCTCGTAGAGCCCGATCGCTATGACAGCACCGATCAGGCAGTGGGTGCTGGAAACCGGGATACCGACGTACGAGGCGATGAGAACGGTGAAAGCAACAGCAAGCTGTGCGCACTGGCCCCTGAGAGGAGTAACGACCGTCAGGTTCTCACCGATCGTCTTCATGACCTTGGCTCCGAAGAAGTACAGACCGAAGATGATGAACACGCAGCAGTAGAAGAGCGCCCAGTAGACCGGCTGCGGGGTCTCGACCAACGCACCGGTGTTCAAGGTCTGGTAGATAGCCTGAAGGGTTCCTGCCGCGTTGGAGATGTCATTGGCTCCCGCAGCGAACGACATGTAGCAGGCTGACAGGACTTGACCGCCTGCGAAGCGCTTCTCGATCTGGAAGTCCCACACATCGTCTGGCTTGTACAGACTCACATCCTTCTTGTTGCCTTCACCACCAATGAACTTGGTGATGCGCTCGAAAAACTTCCTGATCTGACTCTTTTGCCTGCTCTGCTTGACTCTGTCCACAGTCACAGTCGTTCCCATTCTCGACAACTTCGCCTCGTCAGTCACCAAGTCCATAGAGTACATGGGTCTGATCTTGACTCCGTCCTCCTCGTTCAGAGACAGCTGCTGGTTCAGGTTGTCCTCGATCAGCTCGTCAAGGAATCTCTGGTTCTCTTCCTCGACGAAGCCTCCGCCCAGATCCATTTTGTCCAGCTTCTTGTTGGTTAGGCCGATCGCCCAGAAGTATCCGACGATTGCCACAATCACACCACACCCAATGGCAATACCCGCGGCCGGACCGTACCAGTATTCGTCGTAGAGTCCATATCGGACAGTTGTGATGACGAACATGACTGTCGTGAATGTGACGAGGAACCAGACGAAAGCGGTGTAGATGTGCTGCCTCAGGAGAGCCACCGGCCTCCATTCGGGGTCGTACTCGTGAGTATCCCTGAATGGAATGCAGATCCAGTATTTGGCGGCGAGGTAGAAGGCCGAGGCAAAAACTCCAGCCAGCAACGGTGAAATAACCCATGAGATCACGATCTTTCCAACTCCCGGCCACCATTGGATTCCACTCGCTCCCAGCTCAACCAGCCCAAAGCCAATGGTCGCTCCGACAATGGCGTGCGTGGTACTGACCGGCATGGACAGCCACGTAGCCAGGGACACGAACATACCAGCTGAAAGAGCGGACGTGAGCATTCCGAGCATGTAAAGGGAGGGGATCTCCTGGAAGTCAGTCCAGCTGACGATGCCCTTTCCCACTGTCTTCGTAACCTGACCCCCGAGGGCCATCGCACCAAGTGTGATGAAGACGGAGGCCAGGATGCAGGCCATCCTCACGGTCAGTACTCTCGATCCTACGGAAGTTCCGAACAAGTTTCCGACGTCGTTGGCTCCCATGGCCGCGGATTGCCACATTGTGGCGAACAAAGCCACTGCGAAGATCCAGGTGAACGGCCCCAAGACTTGGGCTGCCACATCGGGCATAATATTCACCACCTCTGTCGCAGACATCGTTGCGTTATTTCAGAATTCGCGAAAGTTCCTCTGCTTCAAACACCACGCAATCTTCTCTTCGGAAGATATGTTTGTTCCTCGTACTATATATCTATTTATATATATATGCTCCTTACCATTCTCAAGAGGGTTTAATTTCTTTGCATGGGCAAATCATGCCCCTCCTCCTTCCAAGACCGCTAGTCTCCAGGTATATATATTGTGTTCCGATCGCTTTCATCGAGCCACTCATCGAAAAAAATTGGTCTTCGCGTGGCCGTATTGAGTTAAAAACTTCTCTCTCCAATGTTAACGCAGGTCCCCGAGCAGTTTACACCAGCGCAAACGATGTCCACAATTTCTCTCCCGGTATTCATGAGTTTTCTCACTACGATGAATATGACCTTTTCTTCAAGGAGCCCAACCAGAATCCAGTCAGGCCCTCTCCAATGGGGAAGGCTGATTCCTAGTAAACCGCCCTTTCGAGACTACCAGCATTCGAGAGAACCGGCGTCCGGCGCTGCAATAGCAAAAACAGGAGGAAAAGGGAAAAACAGGTACAAAACATGCCAGACACATAAAAAAACCAAGAAAATGGACGTACACTACGAACCAGATTCCAGTTCTCACCCATTCCCATCCCCTGTTTGTCTCCAAAAACTTTCCCGACGCGCTTGGCAGGATCAACCTTCCAAACTTGCCATCTCCGTCACCCCACCACCATTGTTAGGCCGGTGTACCCTCCATCTTTCTCTCACACTCGATCTATTCAACCATCACTCCTCATGAAATAGAAATAACTAAAATAGCACTGTTCGTACCCTAAGTCCAGTCAATAAAAGTCTTTTCCCATCGTCAATTCGCTGCAATGGACAATAAAGATTGAAAGTCTTCCACCAGAGAGCTACCCAATTACGTTATCTGCGATATTTCATCATGCCCAGGAGATCATAAAAATAAGTATATTCATCAATGAAATATATACACCGATTCTACGATTAGACGATATGATTCCAATATTAGCTTCCTGCCGTGACTCGGCGGCTCGAACTATTTAAAAAACCGCCCTAGTCGATCGACTTTTGTTGTCCAGTATTGGATATATGGATGTTCATCTTTTCAAAAAAGTTGAAAAACGCACGTTCTGTATTGGATACGATAAAATTGTCCGTTCTAGTTTTTGAATATTGATAAAATTACTCACAACCCTGGAGTGCGTGTATTTTTTTTTGTATAGTGAGGACCACAAAGGTGGGCGAAACCTGACAGCTCTTTAGTGGAAATAAAATAAAGGGAATTATAAATTGTTGTAAGTATAAAAAAAGGAGGTCGTTGGGAAACCGGAAGCAGCTCACTTTATCGACTCTAGAGTTTCGTACCAACGTGACTTAATTAAAGTCAACTTTATGACAGCTGTCTCTATATAGGGTTTTGAAGAAAACTAGGGTTGATACATGCTTCTATGAATTAGGATAATAATTAAACATGTTTTCTAGATATTGCTTTTTCCCGTTGAGGGTGTTGTTGAATATAAACAACTTTTGGTATTATCTGCACTTCCGGGAATCTTTACCAGCATACGAATAAACTTTCTATTTATAGAAATCCAAATGTATTTTCTTCTAAACTTTTGCGTTGAAATTGGTTCTATAAATGGAAATTTGATTCGATCGGTGTTCAATGAAAGATTCTGGGGCCGAGAGATACTACCAAAAGTACTAGATATTCAACAACGCTTCGAGCAAAAAAAAGCAATGTTTAGAAAATATGTCAAAGTCTTATCCTAATTCACAGTAGCACATATTCAACAACGTTGTTTTAAACGGCATATAGAGACAGCTGCAATACTGCGGACGTTAATCAAGGCCAGTTCGTACGAAATCCTAAAGTAGGGAGGCTGATTCTGTTTTATCTACGAACACCCCCAGCTTCTATCTTCTTGAAGGAGAAGAAAATTTTCGTTTTTTTATTTCCAATAAAGGAATGTTTTCTTCTCTTCTAATAAAAGTTATGAAAAATAGGCATATGAACTAGCCCTAGCTTCTACAGGGCGGTCCAGTTATTTTACAGTGAACGTGTTTATTCCGAACCCCAGATTATCCTAACTGTAGGTATCGCTCCAGTGGATTAGGGCAGTTTCTCTCACCACAACTGACAAGCCCCTACCGAACCACTACTAGTGGGACTAGTGCATCCTGGCCCTGGCCTTTGCTCCCGTAAGGTTCATCCGTGAACTGGTAACTCTCTTGCTTGTTGTTTTTGGAAGCATTCGCGTGCCCAGCACTGCCCTATTTTTTTGGGGGGGGGGCTCTCGGGGCGAATGCTAGCTACTACCATCCCGTCTCTAGGGTGGTTGTAGCGGGCCTGATACTACAATCTGCCGGGGGGATCTCTGTGGAAAGCTGACCGAGCTGTATAGCCACTTCACTTTTCCTAAGAGCTCAGGACGTCATTCGGTTCGTTCGGTTTCCATCGGAAGGCGGTCCTCAATTTTTGCGTGCTATCGTTGGAGAATCTGGGAGGTGAATCTTCAAAGCTGAAAACGCCCGACCCCGTGCCTACATGGTTATGGAACAGCTTCACGTCTATGGCTAATGCCCCGGCGACCGGCGGCAACGAGCCGATTGTGGGAAAGACTACCAAACAGAGGACTCTGATATCTTGTACCATATCACTCAAGGATCTGTAATTCCATCAAGATGTAGACTACCCAAGCCACCGGATATTTCTGCTTTTAGTTCCTGACCAGGAGCTTTCTTGACCTTCAGGTGCTACAAGCGTCAAGCGTGAGCCCGGAAAACTCCCCGAAAGTAAGGTTTCGGGTAGTTTTGAAGCTTGCGAACGGGCAGTATGCCTTATTTTTGAGGGGCAACCAACTGGCGAACTTACTCTCAGGGGTAATAACGCGGAGGGATCCACTTTTCGCTTCGGATAGAGGTGCATTGGCGAGAGGGAGCATCTTGATCAGATTAACATTACCCTGGCGGGAACAACCGCACTCGCCGTCGTGTCAGCGCTTCACGTGTCCGATGATCCGGCAAATTCACGTCTGATTCTGGAACCAAACGAGTGCTTCAATATGCCTGAGAAGAGTTCTTGAATGTAGCGAAATTTAGCCTCCATTCATGTTTGAAGCTCAGTAAGGCACAAGGTTTCGAAGATGTTCGCAAAGCTCATCCGCATAGTTGGTAGGCGCCGATATGTTCTTGAAGGAGAGGGGTGGTGGAACCCATTACAAGCTGAATAAAGACACTGAGTGAAGAAGAGGCCGTTAAGGAATCCCAAACTATTGAATAGGACGGAACTGAGAAACTGCGTGGAGAAATGTAATGAACAGGGAGAGGGCTTTTACCAAAGAGCGCGTGGTTTTACCAAAATGCAACGCCAAGTTCTAAAAAAGCGAAATGCGCTAATCTGCTTGATGTTGACTAAAGCATATCAGCCTTGCGTATTGTTGACGAAAATATACTCCTCAGTCTGTTTGTTGTTGACGAAAGTACTCTCGTCAACACTTGCATTTGACGGTTTCCTGTCTGTTGTCTTATTGACAGGAGAGTTTTCTCTTGGCACCAGATTCTTATGATGTCGCGACTGCATTTCAGTAGAAACTGGGCCCAGCAACTCTAAAACTTTTCTCGCAAGCAAGCAGGTGCTTTCTCGCTTCATTCTAGTCAAGAATTAGGACGAGAAGCTGCGCACCCCTGAGTATGAACAAAGTATAAGAACAGTAGGTTTGGGCCTAGTGGGACGGGTTTTTCGCTGTTTACGACCCAGAAGTGGTTAAAACTGCGAAACAGGTGGGTTTAAAGGAGGGAGGGGGATGTGCAGGGGGCTCGCAAACAGCGAAAAACCCAACCCACTTAGACCCTAAGAACGGTGTGCGCTTAATAGTCCTCGACGTAACCGCCAGGTGACCCCATCATACTCCAGGCGCGTGGTAGAAATGTCGCTGCACAGCATTTCTTCATCGGCAAGAATGTCGTTGCTGGGCATTTCGTTTTGGTCCTCAAATTAGATTCGAAAGGCTTCAGGGTGTTTTTTTTTGTGTGCAACTCCTACCAAAAATATCTCGCTCTCTTATTGGGTATACTGGTATATAAATTATTTATTTATTTATATGGATGCCTATAAAAATGACTAATTACTAATATATAAGCATTGCGTGTCCTCATATTCGAAATATTGATATTGACGCTTTCTTTGAAAATTTATTTCGATTTTTGCGAATGTTTCATTCGCCTGTTTATCTAGTTTCAACAAATAATAGTTATGTTTCGCGTGCTTAGCTATAATAATTGGACAAAAACAATTATAATGACTGAATATTGCTAGAGTCTACATATTCGTTTTGTTTTTCAATATTTGAAGGATAGCGGTTCTCGTGATTTATTTAAAATTGGTTGAATTGTGTTGGACTGAACTTAGAATATCATTGCGCTCCTGTCCATCTTATCAGTAGTCGATTGGCCGTTATCGTGGAGGCCGGTTACAGCTTTCAACTTGACTTTCTAAGTGTAAGCTGGTGCTCGATAAGATTCCTTTCTAACAGCTTTTGCTACTCCGTATCAACTACTGAACGTGCGCCCTTTCGTCCGGTGTTTGTGGGTGTGGCGATGGTTGTCACGCTTCTGGACATGCACACCCTGCACTATTCTCTAGGGAAGCTTGGCCATGAGTGAATAATAAAAGACAAATAAAAGACCTTGGATTGTAGGGGTTAGAATTTGAAGAAGTTTTTTAAAGAAATCGTATCCTTAGACGCGCACGTTACCGGCAATAACATCGAAATATCTGGCATTCGATGAATGGAGTACTGCAATGAAACTTGTATTATCATACAAGATTTGGATTGAGTGGGAGCTACTCACGGCTATATTGGTCTATGCAGCAAAATCGACGAGTTAAGTGATGTTTCCAGGCCTAATGAGTCATGAAGAGTAGTTGGGCTTGAAAAGATGAGTTCACCCTCAATTTCCTTATCGTCTTTGAACGATTTTCTTTACTGAGGCGTAGAGCTAGCTCTAGATTCAAAGAACGCGTGCATTTCCCCGTGAAGCAGCGGCAGGTGATTAGGGATTGAATGTGTCAAACTCAGCATGAGGTTGGGACGGAGCATGTCTTGGCAACTGAGCAGCGGGCCTCGATCTGGCACGTGTTAGGAATTGAGCACGTGGCAGCGATGCTGCACGACCTAGGAACTCTACAGCTCTTCGCTGCCTTGCATTTCTGGAAAAATGTGATGAAGCAAGTTCCAATTGTTTCAAATCCGCATACTGCCCCATCGGTGATAGTATCCCATCCACAAATCGCACCGTCTCTGACAATCCTGGTTCCGCACTTGGCTGCACTCGTGACGACTATGCTACCACAGTTAGAAGCACTGGTAACAGTCCTAAACCCACATTTGGATCCATCAACGATTGTAGCGAGTCCGCACCTGGTCCCGTCGGTGATCAACTTTGATCCACACATCAGCACTGCAGAGTTAGCCCACGTTGCTATCTCACGCTCGACGCTGCTTCCCATATCTGTGAAGAACTGGGCGGTCTCCTGAATTGCCGTCCTTCCAAAAGCCTCGACCTCACCGGACGCATCGTAGATCGAAGCCGCAATCACGTCGCCAGTATCCTCGAAGAAGTCACCCGCCTCGTTCACCACCCAAACGACCTTGCCAGCGACCTCCTTAATCTTCGCGGTAAAGAACTTGTCGACACCTCCGACCTTTACGCGACAGCTGGCCGAGGCGTTGTCGTAGTTGTATCTGAAATGTAGCGTGAAGGATATTTGGGCTGTAATACCAGCCCCAATCATGATCTGGACCTCTTCAGTGTTGACCAGGAGTCCAAATTCAAGGGAAGGCGTATCGCCCTCATCTAGCCCGTCCAGGATGTTGCTCAGGTTTGAAGTGGGAAGGTTAAGTGCTCCGAACCAGTCAGCGTACTCAATGATAGCCTCGACAGCCTTGAGAATGTTCTTGCCGATGGACTTGATCACCTCCACCGATCCAAAGCTCGCATTTGCAGATAGGTAGAACCCTGGAAGCAATGTTGTGCCCTTAGCGGTGACCTGGTTGTACGTCGTTGCGAACGCCGAGAACTCGGCGAGCTGCTGTTCAGGAATGTCTGGAAGGATGCCCCTGGTGACTTTTTTGAGCTGGAGCGACATTGATATCTGTCCATGGATGAGCACGGAGATGTCAAAGTGTGACACGATTGAAAGAATATCATCACCAGCACTGCTTCCAATCTTGAACGCCCCGATCGAGTTAGAGAACGATTGACGCGAGCCCTTTACGTTGACTACGCGCTCCAAGAAGCCTCCGAGCGAAACCCAATTTGGAAGTTTGAAGGTTTTTGGGGAGATCTTGACCGAAACACGGTCGTGGTAGGTCCCTTGAACGTTCGCTTCCTCGACACCGTTTTCGCCGGTGAAGAGCTTCGCAGTGGCAGTGAAGGCATTACTCATGGAAAGCCCCGCGGCGACTTGGTCTAGGGCTACCTCGGACGCTTTGGAAAGGGCGGCACTGATTCCTGCCGTTGACGATACCGCAGCTGTCGATCCCAGGAAGCAGGAGATCAGTCCTTTGTTCAGCGCAATAGAAAAGCTCGGCGTGTTATTGCAGTCCAAACTGAAGGCCAGGCACATCGACATCTTGGAGCCTGGCTTGACTTGCGGGCAGATCGGCGTGATCACCGGAAGGTTGAAGGCGATCATTGTCCAGTTCTCATCGTATCCCAGAGGAAGCACCTCGCATCCGCTCGTGATGAGGTCCGGCTCGGTCTCGATCTCTGAGCCATCGAAATCTCCCAAACATATCGGGCTCTTCCAGTAATTGTCAGCCACCGGGTGGGAGCTGACCATGAAATCCGCCAGTTGGTTTACTGCCGACCTAGCGATCATGTTAAGAACAGCTCCGATAGCAGGATCCGATGAGCCTAGGACGATGTCACCAATCGCATTCCTCAACTCACCCTGAAGATCTTGGATCGTGTGGCACCCTAGAAACCCCTCTGCACCATCGGGGAAGATACCCCGTAAAGGACAAGTCTGCCTCGACACAGTATCAAAACCAGCCCCGTCCATTGGTACTCCAGAACAGAGCGCAGTGAAACCAACTAGGCCAAGCAGTAGATAGCCAGTCCTCGTCATCTTCTTAGTAGCTTTTTCTTCAGCGTTCTTGAATGTCTGTGTCTCTGCCTCAAAACAGCTGAAAGCGCCTCTGTTCTCTTGTGGATGGCTTCAGATACAAACAGCTAGATCATCAACAACCAGAGTCGACGCTTCTTATACCATTCTCTCCCAAAACCTAGACCCTTGACGTAGGTGTACTGCTGGAGGGGTTGATCCTTTCTGCGGGTGATGGATGGAGAAGCGAATGCGGACGGTCAGTGTAAGCGAAATTTTGGATTGAAAGCCCTCAAAAGTTATGATTCAATATAGTGTCGGTGGTGGTTTGGTTTGGTTTGGTTGGCCTGGAGTGTGAAGGCGTACGGTTGATGATTATGACAAAAAATAACAACGATCTCGGTACGCAGAGCGGAAGAGACTTTTGGGTTCATGGAAGGCTCCAAAAGCCAGTTTTCTGAAAGTGGGGCCGTGAAGTGTTGATCTCTTTACGTGTAGTGAGAGCCATCGCCAAACGCTTATGCCATGTTCTTTTGATCGTATTTCACTTGTTCGCTTGACAGTGAAAGCTTCTCCCCGCTCTTCGACAGTGTAAGCACTCACTCGGAGCCATAACCAGTAATAGGATACTTTCTTCACCGTAACTCAAGGCCAAACCCGCCTCCCGGCAACCGCTGTACGCTCCTTTTAAAGATATTTCCCTTAAATCAGCTCTCCAAGTTGATGAGAGCCTTCTGCCATCCGCATCACTCACCCCAAAGGACCAGTAAACGTGGCGAAAGACAGTGTGGGGTGGCTTTGGATTAGAAGGGCAACAACACGTACCGGAATCACATAAAATAGAGAGCGAAAGCACTTGAAACTTTTGGAAGTTCGTAGCGACTAGGTTGTAACCAATCTAGCCGTACTCTTCCACGGAGAGCGGGAGATGCGCAGCGCAGGCAGGTTCTCCGTTGAAGACTATCAATTTGAGTGTTTGTTTACTGGCTTTATTGGACTGGACTTTACTTGTCCAGTAAAGTCTGGGGTTACGTTAAAGCGCTACTCAAACTGTGAAAAGAAACTAAGAACTAGGTAGGGAAGCGTGCAAAAAGCCAGGCGTCGATGGCGCGCCTCGGCAAACATGCTGCTCGAATATCGCCACAGGGAGACACTTAAACGCCCCAAAAGTTCCAAGTATTCAACAGGATGCTCAGTGAAACATTTCCGCAACCACTCCAAACCCGCCTTCTCCACGTGACCAAAGCTTTCCACAATGAAATGCTGGAACCGGTGGGAGCGTCCCTCAGCGCGAGGCAGACTGGCCATACTCTCAGCATACCGTCGTTCCTTCACGCGGCGAAGGGCCGAAGCAGCTGCTCCCCGGCGGCGGGCGGCAGCCGTGAGACGGGCGCTTGCCACAGGGCATGTAATCGCGACGTCAACATATGCTGTGGCGATCCCTACAAGTCTGGTGACCATCACAACTTACTATGTTAGTTGTTTTACTAGACTTTACTAGCATAGCCTGAAGCACTACTAGTTGTTTTACTAACACAGTAAGTTGTGATGGTCACCAGACTTTTACAGAGTTCAGCGCAACTATTTCATACTAGGTGGCGCTTGGTTATCGTAGACCAGTCTATGTGCAGCACATGATCAGTTATTGGTATTAGGGGACTGGTTGACTGGTGGAATGGGGGTGGTTATGAATCGATCGTGTGTAACCGTATCGAGCTTGATATGGAAGGTAGCGAAAAACCACTACGTAGAGAGCGCTTCTTTCTTTATCTCGAATTCTAACTCCTCTTTTGCGTAGTTCCTGACTTCGGGACATGCTCTTTTAACCTAGGTTTAATGCAGAATTCTGGCGTGGTATTCCTGCGCTTGAGTTGTGCGGGAAGATATCTACGTTGGTGTAAGTCCACAACTTCTGTATTGGCAATCGAAGCGCTAGCTGAATTGTTGGAGCTCCACGGTTTTGACTAATGCCTCGCTTCTCACTCCTGACTATGGGACATGCCCTTTGTGCGCAAGCACGGAATTCAGAGGCCTCCAGTGCGTTCAGATGTGCGGAAAGAGATCTACATTAGGTCTAAGTCCTCAAATTCTAGATTGGACAATGGAAGAGGTAGCTGAATGGTTGGAGCTCAACGGTTTTATCATGCCTCGCTCCTCAAGAATATCATCTCCTATCGCTGAGAGCGGGTCTAAGTAACGTGGATGTATCGCAGGACCGAGCTCCAACTCGAGCTGGCTGTGCTCGGTGTGATCATCATGTGTTGAAGCGCAAGACTGAAGCTTTTTTTCTGTTCAGCTGTCAGGTTTCCCGGGACGATCGATAATATTCGACTACAGCTCGGTATATACTGCAATTTGGTCGCTTCCTGGCTGAGAACTCGACTCTGTTCCACGTCTCCGCGCTAACGACCCTGAACAAGACTGCTCAAAACTGACCAGTTACAACTGCTGTGCTGACCACCTCTGTCAGTGAGTTTTATATGTTCATGAATAGCCTGTGGTCAAATGAAGGCTCGGAAGCACGATAACTCATGCCAAGTGGGGTTGAGGAATACTTTCCGAACGCCACAGTGGAAACGTGTCAGGATATGGAGGCTTATGGAGTTTGGCTGAACCTGGTGAGCTTCTAGAAGCACAGATGTCCTGTTGTAACAGATGCGAGTATATTTAACCCTTTTCTGCTCTAGCCAATTATTTAGGGTGTTTTCACTCACAAACTGTAATCTGAAACCACAAAGATGGTCGCAAGGAATGACAAGTTCTTCAATGCGCAGAATTCAATTCAAGTCAACGCCACAAGCCATCTTTAGAAACTCGGCAAGGTCGAGAGGTCCGCTTAGTAGTACATATTGGAACTCAGGAGGTTACAGGCTCTTTTCGACAGTGGATGTAAACACTTGTCCACAGATGAAGGACATATCGTTTGACAAAGTAACCTCAAGGAAGCTGACTCCAATCAAAAAAGACGTGAGGATTGATCTGAGAACGCTTCCAATTGTTTTTTAGGAGCAGTGATGGTTAGCTTAGTTCTGCGTGGGGAGCGCAAGGGCAGCCTTCATGAAATTACAGAAATTTAAAAACTTTTCCTCTGGCTTATACCCAGTTGCACTCTCACTACTTCTCATCCTCGTTTCGCTTCGTTCGGTACTCACCGCAGTTCGTGATTCCGATCACCTCCACCATATTATATTCATCCGTATGTCCCACTAGTCTAGTGATCGTTTCAATATCTAACACCCTATCGTACCATATAAGCGTCGCTGTCCCCTCCATCAGACCCTCAGCGTGCTGCGATCACCAAAAGTTGTGTTTCCGCAAACCATACTGATTGAAACTCCAGTGTAGCGTTTCTAAACTGTCCGTTTGCAGGATTTGAGACTGTTCGCCGCTCTTTTCTTTTTTAGGCATTTGGCAATGGTGATCGTTTTGTTGGGGGAAGACGCAAGGTGTTCCACTTGTTCAGCTGAGATTTGCTGGTTCTATTGTGAAGCGATGTGTCATCTTCAATGGAAATGCTGAGTTGAAAACTCTCTTTCAGACTAGTTACCATGAGGGTGCAAAACCACTCCTTTATAGGCAACCAGTGACAGCGCGCTAAAGGACGATAAAACGAGTAGAGGAGATAAGGAGCATCCTCAGCGGGTGATGACTACGGTTTTTGGGAAAACTTATCTGCGTAGATGAATCGCCCGCCATCTCATACCACCATTAGGGTGATTTACATTAGTGTAGACAAGCTATAGCATAACCTTGACGCTTTGGCTAACTGTGTTCGAGGCCTGGCTCACGAGAATCAGTGGCTCTTCTTGAACAAGTGAGGTGAGTGAGGTTGTTTGTGTATTTGGATAGCTGTCGCATTCCCCATCTGAGTCTTTTTTTTGCGCGCACTGGCCAGTGTCTTTGGGACTGAACTGTCCGAACCTACACCATCAACCTGTTCTCGCCGAAGGCGATACCGTTTGACCCAGAGATTAGCAAGAAACGTCCAGTACCGTTCCGCCATTCTTGATATACGAACCATTGTCCTCACCAATTACTCTTTTTAAGGAAACTCTGCATCTTCTCTGCAAACCTCGCCCAGTCACCTCACGGAGCGAAAAGACCACCACCTCCCTTGTTCACTGGTTTTTATTAGCACTTGAAACACGCTTACAACTATCTAGGAGCGAAAAAAGCTCAGGGAACGATTTGAGTTGATACCCTCTAATCTCCATCTTCTAATCCTCCGCTTCTATATTTCCACCAACTCAACCCATGTCCGCCCTCCATAATGACAAGCCGTAAACCTCACCACCCTACCCAGTCAAAACCGCTACCCGGAACCAGGAGATTCCTTTAAGCTTACAAAACTATACTATCATGACGAAAAAGCCATTCACCATCCACCACGTGGTTTTGCTTTATAGGACATAGAGTTTCTATAAATAAACCGATATGTGAAAATATTTACACCCAGCCCATCTGTTGAGTGTTTATTTAGGATCTCTATAGGGGAAAAATGAGTAATACTATTATGTTTTTTATTTGGTAATTAATATGTGCGGTAACATATTCCATAAAGAAAAGGAGGTCTGATTGAATTATCAGAAAGAGATCTAGTAGCGGAATGGATTTTGAGTAAAAATCTCGGGTTTGGCTATTTATGGAATACTAATACCCCAATTTGGAAAAGAGAGTGTTTTGGTAGTAAGCAACAACTTGGGTGGAATTGGTGACGCAGCTGGTTAAGATGGACTGGAGAGGTTGTTTCATTTTTTTTTTCTTGTTGTTGTTAGAGAAGCATTTCAAACAGGTGACTAAGATCAATAGCCCTACTGGAAGATAGCGGTCACCGTACCCCAGGATTTTCGGACTTTTCGTGGTAAAATTTGTAGAAGAGTTAGCACGGAGTTGTTTATAGAACTCCCGTGTTTTCGTTGAGGTTATTTGTACGATATCTGGAGTAAACGGTTCAAAAGCGACGCCAAGCGGTACTTACATTGTTTGCTTCTCACGAGCAAGGGTTTCCGATAGTTTGCGCAAGGGGTTCGTTAATCAACCAGCAAATAGATCCGTGTCTCTCAGCAGCTCTCTGTAAACCAGTTACCCTATCTGCATGGGACTATATTAGTCTGTGCTCAGCAACTGGGTTGCTGTGAGAGTTGGGATGGCCGCTGTACACTGCGATGAAAAATATGTGTGGGAAAGATGGTGTTTGAATTATACCGGGAGGAGAACAGACCAGACGTACAGATGGATACTCTAGGCTATGAAAAGCGGACCCGGCCACGCCCGCGGCGTCCGGGGATGTACGGAATTTGCTTCGAAGACGAAGATGTGCTTAGACTGACTGGAGATGATCTAGTTTCAGTGCTGGCAGACTATGTAGAGGATCTTTGTAGCTTAAAAAGTGGAGGGGAGCAGACGGACGTATTACTGCAATCGTTTGGGCGACGGAATCAGACGCTGAAAATCAAAGACTACATCTTGAGGCTGTACAAGTACCTCGATTGCTCTGATGCCTGCTACATCATAGCCCTGGTCTATATGGAGCGACTGCGAGCAAGAACCCGCCGATTGTCATCGTACAACAATGCTAATATGCATAGAATTTTTGCGGTTTCAATGCTGCTCGCGATCAAGTACCTGGAGGACGTGTGCTACACAAACGATGACTACGCAACTGTCTTTGGCATGAGAGGAATACAGGAGATCAACCTTCTCGAGAAACGAATGCTATCGATACTTGGATTCAACCTGTACATATCCACGGCGGAATACTTCGACCTCAAAGCTCGTCTTGTGCGCGACCATCTATACAATACCGCGCGGCCTCGCTTGACGTTCCAGGTCACACGAAGCCACGGGGTATCGAGAGATGCATGTGAACGTCTCGCTCAGGAAGCTTAATGATGTGTATCGAGTTGTGAGCTCATCATTGCTATGATTTATTGCGACGGCGATAACATCAGATCATCGCACTTATTATTAACCCAGGAACTTAAAATTAGGGCAAACTTTAGGGCAACAATGACATCGCGATCTCCGGGAAGGTATTAGAGGAGACATGACTACGGGTGCTCCCTTTCCGAGAGAAAACGAACGAAGGCATATCTTCTTAGATCCTCGTTTGCAAGGGATGAGCTTTCCCAGATCTGATTATCAGGCCGGGGATAGGAGAGGGTTTCGAAGACACAGTAGGGTGACGCTCCATCATTGCGCAGATAGAACGAAGTATTTTTTGGTGTAAATAAAATATTCTCAAACACAAGAAAGCCCTGTAATCTTCAGGAGGCAGCCACCCCACATCCTATGCAGATCGGGACTCTACTTATTCAGTGTCGCTTTGTGCCGATATTCTAGCCTCATGTTGGCCGCTACCGACGTCTGGGCTTGCATGGATCCGTTCCTCGCTCCTATTTTGTGTTACGCCTGCGAAACACGTTCAACCAGTAAAGCTACCAAATGAGCAGGCGATATTACCCGTTCCAAAATCTCCCGACGACCACGGCATTGAAAAAAAAGAAAGAACGGATCCTCTTCTACGATAGTCTACAACGGAACCTCCATAACTAAGTTCTGGACATTTTACAGCCTCGCGCTATCAACCAGTCCAGCCGCGAACCGCTGCGCCAGGAAGCACTTAGTTTTTATCCGCGCCCGTGCCAAGCAAATCATCAATCAATAAAACCAATTTCGTCAATTATTCAATATATCTCAACTCTATTCTCGTCCCAATTTGTGTAGAATAGTAGTGCAAATTCAGACGGGTTCATTTAATTTGATTTATTCAGCAGTACTAATATGTACTACGCAAGCAAATCGTTCTTTTCTATAAATATATACTATATTTATTGATAGGAACGTCCAGGTTCCATTTTTATCCAATTCGGAGATAGATAATTTTAAATATTGCGTATTTTAAAGTATTCTTTAATTGTACTTTATTTCAAGATAATAGTATTCAATATAAATATATATTAGAATACCATATGATTATTGGTCACATTCACACCGGGATGACGTGTTTTGGATATGTTATGGCCAATGACAATATAATACTTACATAATTTTGCTTTTAATTATATATTCTATAATAAATACATGTAATTTATATTTATATTGAGTAAATTTGTTTGCAGTGGTTGCTCTTATATTGGGTGCCCCGAGGGTTCCTTCGAGATCTAGGAAAGGCTTAGGGGAATCCGTCGGGGAAGGGCTCTGGGCGCGAATGCTAGCAACAAAGACCACTTCTGAGGGTTTTTGCGGATCGTTTAGTTCTTTTTCATATGTTAATCGCTGTGCTTTTCTTCCCGCAAAGTTTGTCCGTCTCCTGAAATAGATCGGTGTTGGGCGGATTTCGAGTTATGGAGTGTGATTTCAGATTAGCACGTTGTCGACCTGGAGAGCGAGGGACGAGCTATTTTGGACACCTGTTGTACGGAACTCCGGTTTTCTTCCTATTGAACCAGTTTGGTCGTTGAAAAGACTGAGAGTTCCGAATTACTAAAGTCCGTACGACCCGCGTACCGAACTGATCATGAGTCTTGTTTGGAAGCCCATTCTCCCCCGCGTCTGTCCTGTCCGTGTCGATAGCCTCGAACTCATTTGGCAACGGTACGATGGCAGACCGCGGAGAGAAAATTCTTCTTAGATTGGCTTTTATTGATGAATATAACTATGTACGAGGCTAGTTTCCAATTGAACATGGAGCAGCCACCTCGCCAGGATCTCAGGGAGGTTGAACAATCTAACACATGATCGGGTGTCCAAAGTGGTTGAAGCAGCATGCATGGCAATGCTTAGAGCACTTCGCGCGGACGGCGGGGTCGGCGCACTTGGCAATTGGGAGAGACGAACACTTCTCTGAGAGGTCCTTGCACGGGCAATGGCCGCAGTATCGGTTGCACCTCCTGGAGAACCAGGCAAACTTATCGCAATAAGACTTTGGCCTCCTGCTGCACCACCTCACACGGTCTTTGCACGCCACTGCCGGAGCTGCCGGGCAATTGTCGCAGAGCACGGGACATCTCGTCTGGAATTCCGCTGAAATACATCGGCCATCCGACGCTCCATCACAGAACGGGGACTCGTCAGAGCATCCCACAGCAACGCTAGCAAGTGCTATAAAAACAAAGGCAACGAACAGCTTCATGTTTTCTTTTTCAAACCTTCTTTCTCGTTTTCTCCCCTCTCTTCTCAGTGATTCTTCTTGGTTTCTTGACCCAGCGCTGGAGCAACATTGCACCCCATAGACCCTTGCTGGCTTCTTATACCCTCCGGATCCCTTAGGGTGCTTCCTGGATGGTGACCTCTATCCACTATGTAATGATTTGATCAGACAGAAGCTAGCCATTGAACGACAAGGGATCGGGGTTCTTAGTCAACCTTGCTCGGTCGACGTGGAAACGAATGTGGACGCCAGCAGACCTCGTCCAGGATCCCACAGTCAGATGTTGATGGTTTCAGTGGGACCTGGGTTGCCCACTTTGACCGGTTTGGCTAAACATTTCAATCTACAGATCTTAATGAGATCGATCATGCGCCACGATGCTGACGGCATCGAAGGCCGGCGGCGCGGGATTTGCGCTGCAATGCAAAGAAGGCGCTTTGGGCGGCAACTCCCTCGCGTCGAGGTTTTTAAATCCCTTAAGATGGCTCTCCGGGTCTGTTCTTTTTGCCAGTTTTGCCTGCTCCATACGACAACACCGCTCTTGCCGGAATCGTCGGTGAAACGGTGTTAGCCATGGCCCATCACCGTTCAGGCTTTAACCCTGCCCCCACTCAAAATTAGAATCGACTTACATTTTCCCTTTGTTGCCTCGGAGACGCTAAACAGGTAATCTCTGCAAGCAAGGACTCACACGCAACCTCGTCAACTCTAAGCCTGCCCAGCCAGTTGGCCAAAAATGTCCCCCTATCTTGTTGGCAATCCTCTTAATTGATTGCTTGATCAGTCCACTAATTTTTTGGATTGTCTATCAGTCAAATCCAACGGGCAAGCCTTGTGAATATTTCGCCAACGAAGTGGAGGAAGAAGAAGTTGTTACCTGTTCGATAGTATTTGTTAGGGGTACGATCTCGAGCCAAAAGTGCAAACATTCATATTTAATAAATTTTTGTAAATCTAATTGATCTTCATTCGAGAAGTACTAAAGGGGTGGTTTCTTGCCACTGGTGTGAGCTTGAACTCTTAGAGTTGCCTTGGTTGTGAAAAGGTCTATTTTTTTGTTTTGTTATAATTTTATCATTGGTTTTCCTTCAAGTTCTATTTGCTTGATGTTTTTGTATGTATTTATTTTTGTGAGGATCTGCTCGCCCGTTCGCCTCTTTCAGATACAGTCTCTTTAATTGGTGAGTACTATCAAATTATTTACTATTATATTGATCAATTTCATGTATTAATTTAATAATTGGGCAGGCGTCCAAGCTCGTTGGTTATCATTGGTGTAATTATTGTTGCGTGTATGAAATAAACTAAAAAAGTTATAAGTACAATCAATATGCCAATGCGGATGTGTTTTGTCCTCTTCACGAGGAACCCTCGCATAAGTTTAAACATTGCTATGATCGCCCTGGGAATATAGGAACGTCCCATAGCAGCCTAGTCAGAATCACACCGCTCGACATTCCTTTTACTAAGCGGTGCCTATTGTGTGAGCATGTTTCTGACAACCGGTGAAGCTGGCATGGCTCTCATGGCTGCTTAACTGGGATTACGTTAGTCTGGGCTTACCCTAGACACGCAGAAGGCATAAGAAACATCTATTAGCTCTCGTTTAGACGCGTCGAGGAAGACACCCAGTTAAATAGAACCGAACGAGAGTCAAGGGAGGCATATGCTCCTCGACCTTCATTCGGCCTAGAGAATATGTGACGCGACGAGGCTTCGTTCCTTTTTATCTGCGGGTGGCTTTGACGTGCATGCGTTTTGTACGATGACTTGTGAGCAATTGAGAATATGGGAGAAGGTTCTCGGGGTCGTGTTTGTCGCTGCTGTTGCCAGTATCGTCAATGCTCTACCAGTTGTCGACAACGTCGAACGTATTGTGGTACCGATTAGCTCGCTAGCTGAGTGCGAATCCAGGTGTACCAAGAATCTGCAAATTCTGATGAAGCAGGTGAACACTCACGAATGGTGTGGGAAGGTCTGCGGATGGATATGGATACCTTCTGGGCAGCTCGAGAGTAACTCGGAAGCAGAGCTCGGGGCCGGATCAAATATACCAAACGACTGCTTTGAGACGTATGTCCGGCGATGTGACATGAATTCCAGAGGCGTTCTATGCTATGAAGCTTGTACGAGTGTTTGCAACAGTGGCACTGGGGCAACAGCCATAGATCCGTACAAGAACTTCAAATTCAGGGTGGACGGGAGATGACGCAAGGATAACCGTTACGGAGACTATATATTAATGTAGTTTTTCCTTTCAGTCAACATCCAAGGTTCCTTTGACTTTTTTTTTGCTCAAGACCTCGATTAGCTTAAACCATTCGTTCGATGAGCAATCAGAAGTTCGAATCTATGTACAACGGTGCTGCTGCTGCTGAGTGCTGCTGCTAGTGACCAGTAGAAGAAAAACATCCATACTGACTTATGCAAAGAGTATTTTTTCCAAATGTTTCGGCGGACCTCAGTGCCCTTTCCGAGCAGCTTGCCAGGGGGAAAAAAACTGTGCGGGCTCTGCGCAGCAGCCCATCACGGGTGCATATTATTGAAATCTGGCCCGTTTTCCTTGTAGGCTTGTCCTTCAGAATATTCTGTGGTGCCTGCTTCTTTCTGAGAACCTTGCTGATGCTCCCACCGTCTCCCTTTCACCCCGAACAGTCGATTCCAATCAGAAGTGCTAGCTCAAAACTCCAACCGACCATCAATGGTTTGGGACAACCCCGTACTGTCCCGATCTGCTCTGGGGCTGATAATCTCGATACGGTTATAGGATATACAAGCAATTTATAAACGAAAATAACGCTTTGTACTGTTTAATTTGTAAAACAACCCTAAATAGGGCAACCAATGATATCCACTAATAGTATACTTTGCTTTTTTTTAAAATTAGATTTAGTCCCAAAACATATCTCCAAAACCATCCTTTGGCAATTAAGAAACGTCCACGTGTCCGGCCATGTTTACAAAAATCAATTTTCTCGAAAAAGCGAGGATTGCACTCAATTAGCTACCCTTAATAACCATTCGTTCGTAATAAGGTCCTGACCCGGCAGACGTACTGGTGGGTGGTGGTGGTGGTGGTGGTGGTGGTGGTTTCTACTAGACTTGCTATACAGTGAACTCCGGCACATGGTGAGGAATGAAGCTCTCGAAACGGAAGGTGAGAAGTCTTTACCCATCGCGGAATACTTGAATGAGGAAGTTCGTCGTATCACCTGTGAAGATAGCCGTCGAATTCATATGTGGACCTCGCTGTTCCGAAATGTTCCCTGAGGCCCCCCACAGGCTCTTCTCAGTGTTTACTAACCTGAGATTTGGCTTGGGGGCGAATGATTACCGCCTTGATGTCGGTTGCATGCGATTTCCAGTCAGTTTTCTGTTTTTACCCTCGGGGTTTGTTTCTAGCATCCGATAAAAGCGTTTCTTCAAAAGCGTATCAGAACTCAACGCAAAATTCTAGAATATCGGATTCGGAAATAAGAATTTAAGCCGGCCGGGGAAGGGCGGCTGCCTCCCCGTTTCTAACTTGTTTGGTGACTACTAGTGAGGCCGATTGCTGAGTAGAGGCCGCGAGAATCATTGGTCTAACCAAACATGAACCTTTGCACGTATTTATGAACATCCCTAAAGAATTCTGCGTGCCTACCCATTCCTAGTTACCTGGCGGGTCTTTAGCTCTCGGCCATCCACACCTTACCTTATCCTCAAGTTCCGCGATGCTTGGAGCAGTTTACGATATTGATTTCCACTACCTGAACCGTTTTTCAACTTTTAAATGCAGGGTAGAGTCTGCAGGATCGATAATGAACTGGCTTGCAGTCTGTAATTTTGCTATTGGTCCCCATTGAGGATCTGTCAACGTGTGGGACAAAAGCTTGACATCGATGATCTGGTAATCAGGAGGCGAACTGGTTTCTTCTAGTGATATAAAATCTACGATGATTAAAACTTATAATGAGAACTCTCCGCAGAGTCATGAACTCGAGGCGCTGGAGCATTCTTCGTCCAAATTGGCTTTCGGTATCACCGAAGGACCAATAACCAAACTTCCTGGAGTCAAAACATTGGGTGCAGCAGCGCAACAGCTCTTCTATATTCACATAAACCACTAGCTTAAGGGACTTGACACGGATCAGACCCTCGTCACAACAAGAGACCCTTAAAGCACCGCCCCTCAATCCTCTTCGAAGCAGTCGATCCGCCACCTCTACGCAGAAAAATTCTACACCAATATTTTCTTTCATAAACCGAATAGTATATAGCGCCGATAAAAAATACCTCTATATATTTCATATATACGAACGAACGAATGGTATTTTTATTCTCCGCTTGGTCGTGGGGCTACCTATGACACCCTTGGCGCTTCCTCACACACGTTTGCGGCGCGCACAGGGGTACAACAGGGTGATCCCTTGTCCCCTTTCCTACATGCCTGTGGACTACAACTCGTCTTGCTTTGTCTTCGCTCCGAATTCCCGCAGGTTCGTACGGTTGCATACCACGACGACGTGTGCCTCCTGGGGCCCCCCGATACTCTAGCGCTCGCTTATGATCGTCTCCGCTCCTTGGCTTCGCGGGTTGACCTGGAGGTTAATCATCACAAATCGTTCTACTGGGGAGGTGTAGCTGCACAAGAGCAGCAGGTACCTGCGTCGTTCCAGGATATTTGGAGACCGGATGGTTTTGTCCACTTAGGCATCCCCTACGGGTCGCCGTCCTTCGTTGAAGGCGAGTTGCTGCAGCTCCTCGGTAAGCACAGACAGCTGGTTGCAGGGCTTCGACGGCTACCTCCGGGCTTTCTTCAGTGCTCGTTGTTGCTGTTTCGGTATTGTTGCAGTCAGCGGTTAACCTATTGGCTCAGCTCACTTCCAACTCATTGGGGCCGGTGGTTGGCCACTCGTGCGGATGCTGAAAGTTTCCGTGACCTGGGGTATTTTCTCGATGAAGAGCTGAGCGCTCTGCCGCGACCCACCTGTGATGTTGTGCGCGCCCAGGTAGGCCTCCCATTGCGATTGGGGGGACTGGGCCTCTGCAATCGTGTTGTGGTCCAACCTGCAGCCGCAGTAGGGGCCTGGGGAACCGCACTTCCCACTTTGAGCAGCTTGGGTATCTCGAAGTTCGGCAATTTGATGGCGAGCCTCTCGCGGGGTGTCTTGCTTCCCAGCGTACCGGAAAGCGCCCAAGACTTGTTTCTGGAGCTCCAAGCCGCCCTGAATTCCTGTACTAGTCTCCCCGAAACCGTTCAACCCCGTCTTCCTGACTGGCGAGCTGTATTTGACCGCTCTCGAGGTTCCGCCCCGGGGATTCGTCCTGCGCCTGAATCTGTTCTAGGGGAGATTGACCCAGTGGTTGCCGCAGAAGAAGAAGTTCCAGTTGATCCTCCTGATGATTCCCAGCGCGCTGGGAGCCGAGCTCAAGCACGCACGGATGCGCTGCAAAATATCCTTTCTTGGGACTTGCACCGTGCTGCATATGGCCGACTCCTCGCGCAGATGGTCTCATCTTCTCGCGCTCGCGCCCGCCTACGTAGTCTTGGAGGGGTTCTTAGCTCTCAGTGGCTCATGACCGTACCAGCCTTTCCGCCACTCACACTGTCGGATTTCGAAGTGCGTACTTCACTGCGCTTATACCTCGGCTTACATCAGCCCCCTTGGCCGTACGAGATGGGTTCGTCGTGCCCTCTCTGCTCTCAGACTGAAGACAACGCAGATTTTGGCGCCCACCTGCTCGCTAGTTGCCCGGCGGTGAAAGGTGCTCGAACCCGCCGCCGTACACGGATCTTGAACCTGTTATACCGGGAACTTCGGCCTATAGTCCGGCAAGCCGGTCTGGAAATCGAACGTGAGAAACCTTTACCCGTCGCGGACTTTCAAAATGATGAACGCCGTGTAGCCGACCTGGTGATAACCTGTGACGACAGCCGCCGTACCACATACGTTGATCTTGCTGTTCCTAAACCTCAAGCTAGTCGTTATCTCCCGGCTGCGGGGGAGCGCCGTGGCTCTGCCGCCGCCAGCATGAGACGCCGCAAAGAGATTAAATACGCAGGGGCTTTGTCTTCCCCTGGTGTTCGTGCTTCGGCACTAGCACATCGCTTGGTACCCCTGATCATTGAGTGCTTTGGGTTCATGGACTCTGTTGGTTCTCGCTGGCTTCGGGAGTTGTTCCGCGAACGCCCTGACCGTCTTCAATCGTTGTTTACCCGCTTAAGTTTCCTGCTGTGGCGCATGAACGCCGCTTTGATGTTGGAGGCGCGAGTACTTCGCCGCGCTTAGTCTTTTTTTCCCCTCGGGGTTTTTTTTTCAGCCTCCGATTAAACCATTCGTTCGTATATATTTCAAACGATATCAATTATTCATATTTTTAATTTGTCGGAGAATATTTTCTAATAGTTAAAGAAAAATATTCATATTATATTGAATACATTTATTTGTTACATTAGTCCATAGCTAACTAATGCCGTGGCCTAATCATGTACTTTTAAGAGATGGACATATGGTTTTGTAGTAAAATAGGAAATAACATCTTGAAGGACTGATTTCGAGCGGTTGATTGGGCCTTAGCTGTACGGGCCGCTTTGAGGGGTTGGTAGCTTCTTCGGGCAATCGGTTATGGGATATGCATGGTGATATGGGAAGATATCATGTCATGAAATTTACATCAGAGTGGGTTTACAGGATATTATCTGGGACACCCCGCCAGGGATGGATGTCCCGGACGGTTCCTTTTCTCAGTGGTGAAAACTGATTTCCCAAGTCAGTTTCGGCTTTGTTCTGATGAGCGATTCGCAAACGACAAACGAAGTACAGCGACGGGGAGGTTTTGACAGACTGTTTGAGTTCATAAAGATCGCGTGGACAAGATCTTTGGTGTGGTGAGCTGATCGAGCTGCTCTGGTAGGGCATGAGCAGGAGCTTTCTTCCAGGCGTAGGCAACATGAGGGCCCGGGTATTCGTTTGTGTTTGCACGGATGAAGATCGGGGGATGTGTCTCTCTGCGGATGTCTATTGTGAACTCTTTTTGCGGAGCCAAATGCTGATGAGACAGTTTGCGGCTCAAAGGGAACAAGCGGTGCTCTGTTTTGGAGGACGATCGAGGTTTGGAACACGTCGGGATGTGAAAGACAACCGCCCGACGGGTCGGCAAATGTCTAGAGGTGGCTTTTACCGCGAAGAAAGGTGCACTTCGGGAAGTGTCTTTGGGGGGGACGAGGACTGCTCTCAAGTACCCGACGATGTCAGGTTGCTTAAGTCAGAGAAGCTGAACAGCCTCAAGACGGCGCTGCTCACTATCTGCGCTGCTGAGAGTCCGTCATCTGCCAACTGCTGAGACTCAAGACTCTGCAGGGTAGCTCGCGTCCGGGTGGCGCGGAACGGAGTGATTAGGACGTTCCATCCCATTCGCGAGTGTCACGTTGGAGGACCTTTTGCCGGCAACGGACCGATCTGCCCGTTGGAGCTCATCTGCAAGAATCTGATCACCGGCACTCGACCATCATCCGTGGGACACAGTTTACGGACGTTATCTTTGGCTTTGATGGACACCATAACATCCGAAGCCTGGGTAGTGACGATTTAATTAAAAGCAGTGACGGCAATATTAGAGTCTTCGGTGTGCGGCGATGAGAAGTTAGTGGGTAACGACAGGAACGACAACCTGTTAGCAGAGCACGGTAACGATCGGGTATTTGGCGGAGCTGACAAGGATTTCATCTCCGGGTTTGAAGGGAAGGACTTGCTCTACGGCGGCGATGGTATGGACCGAGTCGATGAACGTGGTGGAAAGGACGTCGTCAACGGTGCAAGCGGAATTGGCTTTTTTTCCATGGTGGAAGTGGGGCGGACTATATGCTCGGACTTCAAGGTGCTGATTTCATTGACGGGAATGCAGGCAATGACAAAATCAATGGGGGCATCGGAATTGATAAGATACACCGGTCGCAAGGGGACGATATCATCTTCAGGGAGTCAGGATCCGATGTCCTCTTCGGAGACAACGGCAACGATCGTATCTACATCGGTGAAGGGGCTAATAAAGCACATGGTGGTGAAGGGGATGACTATATCACCGCTCCATCGGTTGAGAACCGGTTCTTTGGCGGCAATGGTCATGATAAGCTCATCGGAGGCGTCGATAGTAACAGCTTGGATGGGGGTGTCGGAGATGATCGGCTCGAGGGTAAGGACGCGGATGATAGCCCCGACGGAGGGGAGGAAAACAACGTGTTGATCGGTGCTGGTGGCGACGACAACTCTTTTGGATACGAAGGTGATGATGATCTGAGAGGTGGAGCAGGAGCTGATCACATGCTCGATTTTGAAGCAAACGACACTATGCCAGTTGGGGAGAAGGCCCGACAATATGACAGGAGGCCTTGGAAATGATGATATGAACGAGGGACGGGCCAATGATCTCGTGTTAGGAACGCAAGGGATAGACAAAATCATAACCGGGCAAGGTGACGACGAGGTACACGCCGGTAGGGGGGATGACGAAGTGGACGTAGGTTCAGGCGACGATGCCATGTTCGGAGAGGCTGGCAATGATCAGGCGCCGGTTTGAACGAGTTGCATGGCGGCCTCGACAACGACGTTCTAGAGGGTGGTGAGGATGCAGACACTATATTGGACGGACAGGAAAGGAACCCGTCTATGTCAACGGAGGGGATGATTTTTTGCTCGGTGGTACGGGTGATGACGCTATTCGAGCAGGCGATGGCAATGCAAGGTTAACGGAGGTGAAGGTGAGGATGATATCGAAGGTGGGAATGGAAACGATAAGATGGAGGGGAAGGTCGGAGACGATGTTGTGAAGGGCAGTGATGGCAGGGACAACATCATTGAAGGACGCGAGCACGACGAGATAGAAGGGAATCGTGGAGAAGACCTTGTCCAAGATCTGAACCGGGACAATTCCTTAAGCGGCAAAAGGGAACGATACGATCACTGCGGGAGACGGCGATGACAGGATAAACGCGGGTCCAGGTAACGACAACATCACGTCCGTAAAGGGTTTTGATACGATAGATCCTGGCACGGGAACCGACATCGTTGACGTCAATCCAGGGGTTTGAAACATCGTTGCGACTTCAACGCCACACCTGCGTTTGACACCTAGCAGCAACTGGACAGTTGAAGGAGTTGTATCTTGCAATTGGGAGCATGGCGCTCCTTATCCCACTGCACATGGATCTCATCACAGTCCATATGGGAGCATTATAGGATTTAAACTACCTACCAGAGCTACAGAGCATCTAGAGCGCAAAGCGGACGCACAAGCCCTAGTGCGAGCGCATTTGAATCGACAACTATAGCGTGGTACGTCTCGCAGGGCGATCCATGCCATTCGTAAAGATGATAATGTCGGGATAACACTGTTTACCCTTGCCCACATGGACGTAGGATTTCTTCGAAAATGAACTTCGCCACATTCTCCTTCATAGTTTCCGGCATTGCTCGCACGCAGACCATCGCGTCAACGAATCTACCGCCACGAAGATCCCTTGATTTCCGCTCGCGTGAGCCTTTCGAAACCTCCCGACAAAACCCGAATGGCACCGAGGGAAGAACGCTTGGCAGTAGTGGCGTAATCCGACGTATTGCTGCAATTCCGATGTCGAACATGGGAGGGGACGCGTAATTAGTTGCAATGAGTGGATGGATTTACTACTATAGCCTGAATCGCTGCGCAAGGCGTGGCAATGAATGTTCACTGCTTCTACATAAGACGCATCTTGTAAGAATAATACGGCACGAGTCTTGAGATTTGACAAGACGAGCGGGAATCTGTCAACCGTCCACTGGTCAGGTTCCGGACGCGATGAGTGAGAAAGTACAATGCACAAGGCGAATATGATGGGGGATGACTCCTGCAGAATTTTGCCCCCGGATTTAGGCCACGTCTCCGGCCTATGTTTGTTCACTCTCGAGCTCATTAGTCTCGAGGAAGCCGACGGAAAGCCAGAATCTCCATCAGTCTACCCGAAATTCCCGAAATGCGTTGTTTCTGATATTGTCTTTGATTCTCCTAACCTTACCGAGCTCTGTCAGAGTCCTTAAAGTAGTCGCAACAAGCGTGTATCTTTCATCGCCCAGCCCAGCCCAGCCCATAATTTTAATCTGGTAGGAGACAGTCCTTCACATCCATCGCTCGATAATGAGCACCAGAAAATACACATGTATACGAAACCCGATTGTCATTTATTTCACAGCGGATTTCATGTCCTGAGTCCACTACATCATCTAGATTACGGAATTATTATCTAGTTCCGGGCAACGAAAGTCGGGACTCGTTTTGGCTTTACGCCGATATTGGGCTGAGCGAAGCCCAGCTCGCATGCCGCTCTGTAGTTGACCCGTCTGAAGCTCGATTTCACTGTATACTGTTCTCCAAAGATGCCCTTGTACTTGAGCACGAGTCTGGCCGAATCAACTTCGACGTAATAGGGTCCGCCAGCGATCGGTTTGTACAGGTTGGAAATGGCAATTCCGTTGTTGTTAAAATACCAATCGAAGGTCTCCCCGTTGGGTTGGTTGGCGTACTCGATGTATCCTGTTCCGATCAACGCAGCTTGTGAGACAACCACTGTTCTGAACCTGAACTGGAAAGGGCATATCTTCTCCATATTCGTAGCTGGTGCCCAGAACTTGTTGATCCTGATTGTGTTCCTGTGTATCAGCGTGGGCATCCGGTAGCTTAGGCACAGGCTATCGTTGAACTCGAAGAAGTCATGAAGTTGCAGGTTTCCAAGGATCCAGTTCTTTAGCACAGCTCCTATGGGATGGTCGTCCACGTCGTGCTCCTCAAGCTTCTGAATGATCACGTGTTTGAGTTCGTCCATGATGAGCTCGTCGAGATCAACAGTAAGCAGATCCTGAACTGTTTTGCTCGTCGCATAGTCCATCATAATGCTCTCAATTTCGTCCTTGATGAGCTTCTTGACGTCCACAAACTTTTCGATGATGTCCAGGAACGTATCCAGAATCCAAGAATCCAACGCCACCTCAAAGTCAACAACGACATCCACCGGCACCAGTCTGACGGTCGGCGAGCTGTCCTTCGATTGAATGTCAAACTTGGCTTTGACATTGAGACCGTTGAAGTGGCCCTTTTTGTTTAGAAGGTTGATATTACACGGATTCTTTGTGATTTTGTGGTAGCATTCGACCTGGATCTCATTGCCTCTCTGTTCGAAATCAAGCTCCAACACAACGAGCACACCACCTTGCGGGTTTTCCTCGAGATATGTTTTGATTCCCCAAGGTTGGGACACGATGTCCTTGATGTAGAGCCAGTAGCGCCTGTTGAGAATAGCCTTCTTGATGGGAGGAATGTCGAACGATATCGGATCGAGACCAGGGAGAACCACGTGAGAGGTCTGCTTTTCCCAGTTCTTCTTGGATTTGTTGTACGGCCCAAGGTTGTTGAGACTGATCTCTGATTGGCTGAGCAAACCGTTCAAAACGTCTATCACGGAGTCATTGGGCACGCAGAGGTAGTCATCGACGTATCCACCCTGTGTATTGGATCGGTGTAGTTTTCCAGGAGACAAAAAATCAACGAACTTGGTGTTGGCAAACTCAAGCGCACCACGGACCGAGCTTACAATCGCAACCAGGAGCACCACCACCACCGCTTTCGTGTATGCGTTTTTCTTCATCCTTGATGATATTCTCCTCTGTTGTTCTTGATGCCCTCGTCTATGAGGCCAGTCCCCCCACAACCAGCTCCGACTGGTACTTATAGTCGTCTTCTCAGCGTCAATAGAACGACCCAAGTTATGGCCAGAACGGTTGACGTATGACTGCCCTGAGAACCGATCATCATAAAACTTTCCGAGAAGACCCTTAGGATCAAGGCAATGCCTATGACCGCGACAGTATTCAGCGCTCGATCAAGGCCGCATCGAGACCGAGAAGCAGACGCGCACAATAATTCCCTGTGCCAGGGCAATCTGCGGTATATTCTGATAGGTAACGGACCCTGGCAGCCAGATTGCCACGTACTATGGCGATATTGTGAGCAGCAAAAGTCCCCCCTCCCAGACCAGAGGTCCCACTCGGTATACCCCGCACTCCAAAAATAGCTCATCGATGACAATATTCCTGATGAAATCCATATCAATCTATGCGTATCCCAGCCCACTACATCGAACCGCCTGGGCAGCCATCTATCGATTACCCTCAAACCTTCCTTGAGCACAAAAGTGAACGAAACTATGCCTGCGCCAGGCTTAGCACCACCCGATCCGCGGTAAGCAACCGTGACCAAAAAGCCAACCGTCTTATTATTTGCAAGCTGGCTGTCCACATGAATATGAAAAAAAGGAAATATATAAAGACAAACTAAATTTTAATGAGATAACGAGTAGTATAAAAGTAGAACATCAGTGGAACGAAGTCTTTTATTTCGTAAAAACAAAAGTTGTGTTTTTGAGTTTTAACCAATCATTAGTTTTAATAGATGATAAACAGTTTTAGAGTATTTTCATTCGTGTATAAGAAAAACTTAACGATCTTAACAGGCTAGTTGATATATGTCTTGTTCTATTATATGGAGCTCTTTCTAATTATAGAAGCTGTGGATAGCCCGTTCATTCAAACAGCCAATTAACAATCTCTAATTGATTGGCTAGCATTGCGTCCCAACGAAATGGGACAAGCTCCGGGAAAGAGGCTTCTGAGTCGTCCAGAGTTGGGAAGCCCTAATAAACAATTCATTCAATTGCGGATGAAGGGCTTACAGGCAATTTCGGATTATCACTGACCTGTAGGTAGCTTGACCATCGCCATGGACGGTTTACGTTTGGTACGCCTTCTTTCTCCATGCGCCACCACGGACAACCGCGCTGTGTGGTCTTTTTCGGTTGTCTATTGCGCTCTGATGGAGGCGAAGGCACAAAGTCAGCTAGTTTAACGTTCTATAGTAGCCAGGTCAAGGCCGTCCTAGTCGCCACAGCAGAGCGACTGGTTGACCGAGCAGGTGTCACAGCATATCTCCGACAAATGCTGACAAGCCTTAGGTACAGGTATACACCCTTACCCGTTGGCGACTGGCTTAATAGCTTTCCAGTATTACGAAAATATCTGTCGTCCATATCTCCGGTTCCTTCCAGTACGGTCTTTTACAGGCAATCACCGCCGCCAACTGAAATGAATTGGTTTAACTGGTGCACAGGATCACAGCAGGATTAACCCAGAAACCCTCCATCACTGGTCAATCAGCTTCATACCACTGCTCTCAACGCATAAATTGTACTGTTGTACGGCTTGTTCCGCGAACGCGCTGACCGTCCTTCCCCATTGCTTACCCGTCTAGGTTTCCTACTGCAGCGCATGAACGCTGGTTTGATATTGGAGACGCGGCGCCTTCGCCGCGCGTAGTCTTTTTTTCCCGCAATCTTTTTGCTCTAGTATTAAACCAATGCGTTCAATACAGAATTTGTAACCTCTCAAATTCTCTATTCTGGGCTTTACCAGCATAGCCTGAAACGCTACGCAAGGCGTGAAAAGAAACTAAGAACTAGGGAGGGAAGCGTGCAAACCCTATTCTAACTATGAATACATCCTGGCAGGTGTCAGAAGTAGGTAATTAAAGAATCTTTTCACTTTCCATAAGTCAGCAGATGTGCAGCAAACCCGAAGGTTGCGAGGGTCAACGTACCTGGATTTACTACAACCATAGAACACGACGATGAGGAAGACTTGCAACGGAAGAGTGCAAGGGATTGCGCAGCTGGGTTTGCTACGACCGTGGAAACGTCTGGGGGAGAACCCCGACTACTGAAATGAACTGGGCAGGGAGAAAAAGAAAAGGAGCCATGTCTGCGATTATTATTGAATCAGGGGACCAAATAAGACACAATTAAAGAACCGCCATCGCGCGCGAGCAGGCAATAATATTCCCTGCGATAGAAGGGCGAAAACGCCTGCGTATTTCCTCGTAATCTATTTCTCATAGCTGTGCTTCCTCGCAGTTCTCAGTTCCTTGTAGAATTTCAATTGCTTCATAGAGGGGGGAAGAGGTAAGCCTGCCCGCCTGCGGGGCGTCGTCAATCTGAGTATTTCAACCAGGACTTTGCCTGGCCCAAGTCATGGACTAAAAAGAATGGTTCAACAGTCGTGTGGATACTAGATCGACAATAGGAAACCGGCTGAAACCCGACACTGGCAGGTTGGGTCCCTTTATGAGGTACGCAGAGAGGTTGCAGAGAGCGCGCGCCCTGAACTAAGGCACCATTACAGCACCAGAGAGTGGGATTCACACAGTTGAGCACCAAATCATTAACCGTAATACCGAGCAACCCCACCGCTATCTAAGAATCCGACGACATCCATGGCTAAGCATGTAAGCAGATGGGTCAGGTGAGACTGCAAAGCCACAGCGGGGCCAGGTGCCTCCGATTGCACTGATCTCCTTTTGCTTCCGCAGACTACGAAAATGACGAACGACGAGTGGCTGACCTCGTGCTCACCTGTTAAGATAGCCACCGTACGACGCGAGTTGTAGGTTCAACCTGTTTGAGTAGTCTGGGGTTGGGTATCGAGGCTATGCTAGTTGTCGAGGATTGGGGTTTTGTTTCTTTTTCGGTCGCGAGCGTGTTCGTTTACGGGAAGCGCTTCCTCTGGTACGCCTTCCCCTCGATTTTCCGCGGGGCGTCGTTTGCATTTGCAACTACTTCTGTCTTCCGGGTGGGTGAGTTGCGGGGCCTTTCCTATTTGGGTTGGGTTTGGTCGATTATTCTCTCGGTGCGGTTTCATATTGGTGGTGCAACGTTTCCTTGGCGGATTCCCTCAGGATGGTAGGGATATCTCCGCACTCGACGGAGCCTCCTCCCAAGGAGGCACTGCCAGGTGGGGGACTCCGTGTTCGCCTCAGCTGCGGCACGTTTTCTTCCGAGGTTGACTTGGAAGGCGCTTCTGGCACCCAGGCGCGTTCACTTATCTCCGCTGTCACCAGCCTGATCACGGCTGCGAGTGATCGTGGAGTGCTCCCTCAGCTCACCCAGAAGCTAGGTGGGCTGGAATCGGGATTGCTGGCCAGGTCAAATTCAAATTCGGACGAGAATTTGAATTGCCCCAGAGTGGCAGCGTTGGCTGAAGGCAGTCAACATCCGGTCAATCAACATGAACCTGTCCCGGGACAGGCGAGGGCTGTTGCTTCTGCGCGGGACAGTACGACGTTGGGGAGCGGCAGGCCGGGCCAAAACGCGCTTCAGCGCTCGGGGACTCGAGGCAATGGTGGTGGTGACTGTGCGGCAACCGGTGTGGAGGAGACTGCAGCTGTGGACTTCCCTCTCTTGGACCAGCCCTCAGGTGGTCACCAGCTCCCGGCTACTTCGGGGGCACGTGGTGGCCGCAAGGGGGCGCTTCGTACGCATCAGTCTTGCGGAAGGGCACCACTGCCACACGTACGGCGGCTATGCTCCGTTTCATACCATCTCGCGAGCCTCAGGATGGACCTGTGGAGACCACTCTCCAATTTCTGTGGGTGCGAAATGTCCGGCCCCAGACTACACGAGGACAGGTTCCGTCTATGCGAGACTTCCGGGACACTTTTGCGGAATCGTTAGGGTGCAGCAGGGGTGATTTCTTCTTCGCAAACTATGAGGGCCGCGATGTGCTGTTTTTGGTCTCCGCAACCGCCGCCAAGTACCTGGAGGCCTTGCTGGCGAAGCCTACCGAGCAGTGGCCTGAGAGCGCCCGGTGGCTGCGCTGCAACCCGCAGGTGGTTTTGCACTTCGATTTTGACCGTTTCTCGGGCAATTTCCTGTCTCCGGGAGAAACGGCAGGGCTCTCTGAGCATGAGAGCAGCGTGAAGGCGGCAGCGATCCATTGGCTACGGATTCAGCGCCTTGAGAGGATCTTGTTGGCGCGGTTCCGGTCGGGCCCTCGTCACCTGCGCATGGCGGTTTCCAGTTTCTTCGATCTGGAGAGGCGACTTGTGCTGACTTCGCGCTACAAGACAGAGCTGCAGCGGTTGGGGATTTTGGAGGGCTCTGCTTCCAGCACTACTTCCAGCGAGAGTGGTGAGGCAGGGGAGCAGACTGAGGGCATGGCGGTGGAGGACGCCCAGGTTACTTTGCTGAAGCCCGCGGGATCCGTTCCGCGAGCCTCGCGGAGTGGGAGGCTCACGACTTTGGTGCGGATAGGAGGTAAGAGAGCGAGGACCGACTCCCCGGGTCTAAGGGGAGAAGCACGATTAGCGCTCAGGCACGGCTGCGAGGTCGCAGCCTATGGATCTACAGTCTTATGTCCTGAAGGAGGGCGGAGACTGGGGCATTTGGCGTACGCGTTTTCGGAGTTGGCTCCGGCGGTGGATTTCTTTGGAAGGAGGCTCGCTTCCCTCCGTGGGGGCATTCCCCCAGTCGTCCTTCCTCGTGGAGACCTTCTAGTAGCTGGAACCATTCTCGATTTCATCTTCACGAGCCTGGCTCGCAACATTCGGGACACAGTCATTTGGGTTTTTCTGGGGTCATGCCGCGCCTGATTCTGGCCCCCATTCACACATCGGAGCGCAGATGGCGAGTACGAGACCGACTGGCCCTGTTCTTGAAGGGAGACTTCGAAGTACTACAGCGCAGCTATTTGGCGTCGTCAGCACCATCCGCCCGTCGGACTCGGCATGGCACAGTGTCGCCCGTGCCAGCTCGAGTACAGAAATTGGTAGCAGTGGGCGATTTAAGTCGAGCGGCGCGGGTTTTGGAGGGCCAGGCGCCTGTCCTCCCCTACGATGATAGTCTCGCCCAGACGGTGTCGTCTTTGTTCCCTGAGTCCGACGTGGATTTGTCCCCTGAATTCGAGGTATTCTTGGACCGTCCGGAGTTGGCCAGGTTTCGCATCGATCTGACGCTCAGTGAGTCTGACCTGGAGGATTTGCTTCGTACCTCGCGTCGGGGACGCTGTCCTGGACCCTCCGGACTAAGAACAGAGCTATTGCAGGCCCTGAGCCAGCCTGGCCAGAGCGCGCTTCTGAGGATCCTTAACAAGTTGTTCCAGGGCGTATCGGGTGCGTCCGCGCCATGGGAACATCTCCGGCAGGCACAGCTTTGCTTGCTCACGAAACCTGACCACCAGCCGGCCCACCCGCGTCTCCGGCCGATCGGGATGGTGGAGAGCCTACGGAAGTTAGCCGGGAGGTGGCTATGCCAGCGCCTTCGCCAGCGCGTCACAGCTTTTATGGCGCCCTTGCAAGTAGGGGTGGGATTTTCTGGGGGTTGCGAACTGATCACCCATGGGATCGAGCTAGAACGCGCCAGTAGGCCGGAGTGGGGAGTCTTGGTGGTTGATTTCCGGAACGCATTCAACAGCGTGTCGCGGACGCATGCGCTAGAGGTGCTCCGACGTGTGTTTCCGGAGGCGTGGCCGTTTCTATCGGGTATTTACGGAGGGGAGAGCCTCCCCTACTTGACAACGGAGGGCACTGTTTTTCAAGCACATACTGGCGTCCAACAAGGCGACCCTTGCGGACCTCTTCTTCATGCCTGTGCCCTACAGCTTGTACTTTTACGTCTTTCGACTGAGGTCTCGGATCTTCGAATCTGCGCGTACCACGATGACGTAACATTGCTGGGCACCCCTGACACCCTGGCTAGGGGACTGACCGCGATCGAAGCGATTGCACGTCGCGTCGGTTTGACTGTGGAAACAGAAAAATGTCGCTTTCTCCCCCCGAGGGACGTGTCGCTGAACTCTCTGCCACCCACTCTGCGACTAATCAGCGAACGTGAAGGGTTCGAACACCACGGCGTCGGATTGGGGACTGACAACTTTGTCCAAGCATCCTGCGAGCGAGTTTTGGCACGGCACAAGCAACTCACCGACGCCATTGAGCACCTACCCGACAGCATGCTGCAATCGGCCTGCTTGCTTTCCCGCTTTTGTGCCGGTCCCAGACTCAACTACTGGTTGCGCAGCCTGCCTCCAGCTTGGGGCTCGTGGATCGCGGCTAAAGCCGACGAAATGACCCTGCAACACTGGGGAACGCTCTTGGATGAGCCCCTCGATCTTGAAGCTGCTCCCGACAGGGACTTTATTCGTGCACAGATCGCTCTACCGTTGCGATTAGGGGATTCGGCGTCGCAGACCGTGGGCTGGTATGCTCGCCAGCGGCGGTTGCCTCCTGGGCTACCGCGCTGCGAACGTTGGTGACCTTCCGGATGCGAAGTGCCTGCCTCTTGGCTCGAGCTTTGACCAACGAGGATCCAGTGACCCTGCCGCCCCCGCTTTTGACAATTTATGATGGTCTTCAACACGCGTTCAGGAGGTGCAACGCCGTGCCGGACGCAAATCGGTCCCGCTTTCGTTCCTGGAGGGAGCTGTTATGGGGACGAGCTGAAGCGATTGAGGATTCTCCCCTCGACCGAGTTCTTGCCGATGACGGAGAGGCTAGCCCCGGGTCCCCTGTTGCAGACTACCCGGGTTTGAGCCGATTGTGGAGCTCCCGCACTGATGTGATTCAACATAGCCTCACCTGGGGCCAACACAGTGCCGCTCACACAGTCATGCTCAATTCTCCTCTCACGCCGCCTACCACTGCCGCTCGTCTCCGCGGCATGGGAGGCCACCTCTCGCACTTGTGGTTAACCACTCTACCGTCGTCATTGAGTCATCGTCTCGATGCTTTCCAGTTCCGTTCTGCCGCACGCATCTATCTCGGTTTGCCACAGGCTCCGTGGCACTCTAATCGGCCGTCTTTCTGTCAGGGATGTGAGAGCCGGATTGACGCTTGTGGCTACCACTTCCTGGGTTCCTGCGGACTGTTGCGAGGTCTCCGTACGAGGCGTCACACTCGCCTCAAGTACATCCTCAGCGAATCTTTGACTCGGATAGGGCATACGGTTGAGGTTGAGTCGGAACTGCCCAGATCCATCTCGGACTCTGCACCGCCCCGTTGTATAGCCGATCTCCTCGTCTCCGACGCTGCTGCCAGACGCTCAACATATGTGGACCTTGCGATTACCTGCCCCGTGGCCAGCGCCCACCTCACCGCAGCCGCCCGCCGCCGGGGGGCCGCGGCTTCAGCCCTTCGAAGAGTTAAGGAACGACGGTATGCTGAGAGCATGGCCAGTCTGCCTTGCGCTGAGGGTCGCTCTCACCGGTTCCAGCCATTCATTGTGCAAAGCTTTGGTCACGTCGATAAGTCGGGTTTAGAGTGGTTGCGGAAATGTTTTGCTGAGCATCCTACTGAATATTTGGCGCTCTTGAGGCGTTTAAGTGTCTCCCTTTGGCGATATTCCAGCGACATGCTTTCCGAGGCGCGCCATCGGCGCCTGGGGTTGCATGCTTCCCTCCCTAGTTATTAGTTCATCTTCACGCCTTGCGTAGCGCTTCAGGCTATGCTAGTAAAGTCCAGTTGTAGGTTGATCTTGCTGTTTCTAATCCTGACGCTAGTCGCTATTTGCCGGCTGCGGGAGAGCGCCGTGGATTTGCCGCTGCAAGTATGAAACGCCGCAAACAAGTGAAACATGCGGAGGCTTTGCCTTCCCCAGGCATTTGTACTTGGGCTCTAGCTCATCACTTGGTAGCTCTGATCATTGAGTGCTCTGGGTCTATGGATTCTGTTGGTTCTCGTTGGCTTCGTGAGTTGTTCCGAGAACGCCCTGACCGTCTGTACTCGTTGTTTACGCGTGTAAGTTTCTTTTTGTGGCGTATGAAGGATGTTATTTTTTGATGTTGGAGGCGCGCGGGAAATCGTCAGGGCCAATCGCCGAGATAATTTCCGACGGGCAAATGTTCTTCCTTCGAGATGCAAATCGGCCCTCCCGCGTAATCTAAGAGGCAAACGTGAGAGGATCGAAACTGCACACAACGGAAAACTCATATACCGCGCATGCGACAACGTGAGGGCGTGAGCGCCGGCGAATACGCCACGGAATTCAAGATAACGCTGGAGCGCTCGCCCCCAAACCTGGGCTACCAGCCGCGCTCGAACAACGAAAAGCTCGTATCAAAGTTAAAACCATATAGTCACGTATGTGTTGGGATCTTGGACTTACCCTCGGGATAGTTAGAGGAGGTAGGATCGGATCGACTGTTGGTTTATTTGTACAGTCGTCGACCTTGACTTGGGTTAATGTTCGTGGCAATTAGTAATAGCCGTTATTAGATTAGAATCCCGCTGAAGACTACATTAGAGTTGCTTGGAGGCGAGACATATACGTTTAGAATCTGAGCCGACTTAGAAGAATTGGAGCAAACCCTGCGGGACCCATATAAACCAATTTCGTTCGCATACTAGTAAGGGATCTTCCAAGGTAAGTAGTAAATTGTCATATACTCGAAAGGCATCGTATGCTCATACACCTTATGTTCCAATATGTTCAGGAGATCTGGCCTGTGGGAGTCTTTCGGAAAATGGAGGGCAAAAATTTGAACAAACCCTGGTGTTTGAATGTCCTATATCCTCTTGATTATCCATTTATTCCGAACCAACCACACTTGATGGCTTCTAGGATCACCATATATACAATTCCAGTCTCCGAGATCCTTGGACTTACGGAAAACGTTCATGCATGTGCATGCGTGCAAAATCCCTAATCCAACCCTACCTTGATCCCTAATACTCTATTAGCTGACAAAATACGGGTCACTACTGGTGACTACAGTGGCTCTGTCATAGTAACCCTGTTCGTCACTTAGCCATTCGTTCGTTCATCACTAAGTCCGACTTCTATAGAAACTCCCCGACAAAGCCCTGTCAAAATAAGGATCTTGATTGGTTGTTGGCCTTCTCGATTGACCAATGGGAGTCTCACAGGTTCCAGCCTTTCATTGTTGGAAACCTTTGAGCATCTGGAAAATTCAAGCTTGGAATCGCTTGGTAAGCGTTTCACCGAACATCCTGAAAAATATCTGGTGCTCCTCCGCTGTTTGAGTATCGCATTCTGGCGGTATTCTAGCAACATGCTCGCCGAGGCGCCACCGTTGCTTGGGCTTACATGCTCTTCTTCCTAGCCCCTAGTTTCCTTTTAGGGTTTGCGTGGCGCGTCAGGCTATCCTAGTAAAACCACGCTTGTGGCTACCACTTCCTGGGTTCCTGCGGACTGTTGCGAGGTCTCCGTACGAGGCGTCACACTCGCCTCAAGTACATCCTCAGCGAATTTTTGACTCGGATAGGGCATACGGTTGAGGTTGAGTCGGAACTGCCCAGATCAATCTCGGACTCTGCACCGCCCCGTTGTATAGCCGATCTCCTCGTCTCTGACGCTGCTGCCAGACGCTCAACATATGTGGACCTTGCGATTACCTGCCCCGTGGCCAGCGCCCACCTCACCGCAGCCGCCCGCCGCCGGGGGGCCGCGGCTTCAGCCCTTCGAAGAGTTAAGGAACGACGGTATGCTGAGAGCATGGCCAGTCTGCCTTGCGCTGAGGGTCGCTCTCACCGGTTCCAGCCATTCATTGTGCAAAGCTTTGGTCACGTCGATAAGTCGGGTTTAGAGTGGTTGCGGAAATGTTTTGCTGAGCATCCTACTGAATACTTGGCGCTCTTGAGGCGTTTAAGTGTCTCCCTTTGGCGATATTCCAGCGACATGCTTTCCGAGGCGCGCCATCGGCGCCTGGGGTTGCATACTTCCCTCCCTAGTTATTAGTTCATCTTCACGCCTTGCGTAGCGCTTAAGGCTATGCTAGTAAAGTCCAGTAAAACCACATGTGGATAAGTCGAGTTTAGAGTGGTTGCGGAAATATCTCGCTGAGCATCCTACTGAGTACTTGGTGCTTTTACGGCGTTTGAGTGTCGCCCTGTGGCGATATTCTAGCAGCATGCTTGCTGAGGCGCGCCTTCGGCGCCTGGGTTTGCACGCTTCCCTCCCTAGTTCTTAGTTCGTTTTCACGCCTTGCGTAGCGCTTCAGGCTATGCTAGTAAAGCCCAGTAAAACCACCTATGGAAGTTCCCAGATCTGGACTTATCACCAGACCCCCGTGAACATGGAAGGCATTCACGTGGAGCTTCAGGGGATCATTCGTTGGTGGTTTTACTGGTTTTTACTGATGCGTTACGGCAAGGCGTAAAAGGAAACCTGGCGCTAGAATAGCGCCAGAGAGCAACACTTAAACGGAGGAGGAGCACCAGACATTCTTCAGGATGTTCGGTAAAACATTTACGCAGCCGCTCCAAGCTAGACTTTTGCAGATGCCCAATGCTTTCCACAATGAAAGGCTGGAACCTGTGGGACCGGCCCTCTTCCCGGGGAAAACTGGCAATGCTCTCAGCGTACCGTCGATCCTTCACGCGGCGAAGTACAGAAGCTGCTGCCTCCCCTGCAGAGAGCGGCAGAAGGGAGATAGGTACCGGACACGGGGCAAGTGACAGCGAGCTCCACATATGCTGAGCGTTTGACGGCTGCGTCCGATACCAGGAGATCTGCGATGCAACGAGGAGAGGTGGTTGCGGAGGGTGTACCAGGCAGTGCCGATTCCACCTCGACCGTGTAGCCAACTCCTGTCAAGTGCTCGCTCAGGATATATTTCAGAGACGAGTGTCTCTTGGTGCGATGACCTCGCAGCAGTCCACACGAGCCCAGAAAATGGTACCACATCAGTCGATACGGCTAGCACAACCTTGGCAGACGGAAGGGCGATTGGAAGACCAAGCGGCCCGTGGCAAACCCAGGTAGATGTGTGGCGCGGTCCGGAACTGGAGGCGTTCAGGCGTTGGCCCGGTGATGAGGGCAGAGTAGTTAGCCATGAGTGGGATAGATGAGCTCCCATGCCCCCTTAGACGAGCCCTCGATAGGTGCAGCGTGTAAACAAAACAGGGGTTTGTGCCTTTTGCTCGTTATGTCTCGCTCTAATTCTTCTCTTCGAATCTCCCTCACTAGTATACCAATGAGTTTCCTCTAAGTCACCTCAGGGCCTACTCGTGCATGTCCGTAGGCACGTCAGGGGCTTGTGCTGGGGTGGAAACTTTACCAGCAACTCTGACACAGTCTTCATGGGGTGGGAGTCGCTTCGATTGTACACGTTTGCTAGCATTGATCAGTCGCATTCTAATATTTATAGCAGGGTTGTTCCAAGTGGGTCGGGTCTTTCGCTGGTTACCACGCAGAAGTGGTCAACCCCCGAAAACAGGGGGGTTTAAGAGGGGGAGTGAGGAGGGTGTGGGGCGGGGAATACAAGCGCAACGTAAGTGGGCAAATAGACGATTCCAGTGCTAGCAGATTGGTTCCGAAGGCAATAGTATATACAGATCGTACTGTGTGTCTTCGACGGGTAAAGGAAAATGACTTCCAATTTGTACCCTTCGCCGTCGAAGGGTTTGGACGACTCGGGCAAGCGGTCCAAGACTTCATTACCGAAGCTACCGCAAATCTTGAGCACAAAGCGGACCGGCAAACGCTCATTCGCGTGGACATTAATCGAGAGCTATGGCGAGGCACGGCTCGCTCGGCCATCCATGCCATGCGCAAAGATAATCATGTTCGGACGCTGTTCCCTATAGAAAGTAGTCTTCTACCCCACTCTGGGGTCTCCTTAGCCTAGCCCCTCCTGTTTTCCTTTTACGTCTCTCTAGCGCTACATTCGGTAGATGGTATAAACGGAAAAAGGGAAAATGGCAAGCGCACTCCTAAACATGTTGACGTTAGCTTACAGGATGCGCAGGAACAGGAACAATGGAATAGATTTGACTTCAGGCATGTGGCAACGGAGAGCCAGACAGTGGATGTATTAACAAAGTCTCTGAGCAGTGTGCCGCTCGAGAAACACAGAGGACTTACAAGCATTAGAAGTGATTCGTAGTTTGTCAGCTGCAAGAGCAATGAGGATTAAGCCTGAGTAGGATTAGGGTTTTTGTACGTTTGCATCTGCACGAACGTAAGTCCCAAGATCTCGGAGGCTGTAGGAGCATACACGTTGCTTCAAGAGGTCGGCAAAGTGCGTTTGGTACTACGAGACGGTTGATGATGTGACATTAAATGAGACTCATAGACCTCGAATTTCCACCATCTACAAGTGGGCAATAGGCGATTCCTGTGCGTAGGTTGAACATTTGGTGGGTGTGCAATGAAATTTTAATGAGTATCCTCGGCTTTTAGTTGTTTTGGTATTGGAAATTTGTAACTGTTTTCCAGGGTACAGGGGGTTTCTGACTTTCAGAATCGCACTTTTTTATTGAGGGGAGCGCGGCAGACCAGAACAGCAGTGAGGGAATCTTGGTCGATTGGAAAACGGTCCGGTGTCAGGATGGGGAAGCAGTTTGCGGAGGTGGTCAAACAGAGAGGACAAGGGATCCACAGGGTGTGAGTAGAAGAATTACTTGACTCGGGCTTGGGAGCATTCCCCAGATTGCAGATGATTAAGTTTCTTGCAGGAAGTGGGATCATCGTTCTTTTCACAAGAGCAATGGAAGGCTGAGGGAGAGTCATGAAATAAAAGCGGAGGCAGCAAGTCCTAGTTTGTGAACATCAAATCTTTGTGGACCCTTTTTCCATGGACCAGCTTGTGGACTTCGTTTCTCTGGCTAGAAGGTATTTCTCATCAGTATCCATGGTATTCAATAAGCATAATTCCTCAGCTTTTGTGTTTCAAGTTGCACGAGCTTTGATGCTTTTCTGGGAAGTATCTGAAATAAAGAGTTCAGCAACATGTTCATTTGTCGGCGGAGGCTTTCCGGTTCTGTGCCGTGAAGCAGCGTTTCCTGTTTTGAACTGGAAATCTGCTGCGTGATCATAGCGATCAACACTTCTCCTAGAGGCAAGAAGGCTTCGATCCGGTCCCAAAATGTTCACCTTTTATCCGCTCTCGGATTTCCGCATCCCTCACATATTAACATCTGACCGGCGAAGTGCAAGCGAGGAGGAACTTGAGAACGATGGATTATGTTTAGATGGCATTTTGCTAGGCATCCTCGACATTTCTTGCTCTGTATTGCCATTGTTGTAGGCTCTCCTGGAAGATCCTGGAGGATAAGCAACTTCCACCAACGTACAGACGGAGTGAGAGGAATTCAGCATCGAAAAGTTGATTGGGCATGCAGTCATTATCGTCGTGTTGATTGTTGAATCTCGTACCGAATCTCAACCCAGCGGTGGGTGGCAGGTGTTCGGTGCGTGCGGTTCCTGGCCTACTCTGGTACGGGGCATTGACGGTTGGCCGCCAACGTAGGGCTTGAAGTCTGGCGTTCAACGCATGCAACTCTTCCTTCCGAGTTTCATACGTGTACAGCTCTTCCACGAGATGGAAGAAGCGACGGATCTCGGCTGTCGGAGTCCGAGTTGCAGGTAGGCGGGTGTCAGTGCCGAGCATCGGGCGAGGAAAATTTTGGGCATCAAAACAGTCCCCATTTGGCGTAGTAGCTTCTAGGTTTGCGCTGTGATTAGAGGAAAGGGGCAAGGGTACCTCTGCCAATTCTTGCACCGCCGGCTGACCTCCTTCCGTCATGTTCCCAGTTGCACTTGCCGTAGAACTTGCCGTGGAGAGGGGTTGTATTCCCAGAGGATGTCCGTTGGCAATATCCACCCCCACGAACTCTTCGTCTCGTACAGCTCCTCACCTACTTGTTGGTCTTTGATCTCCACTTTCTTAAAACGCTAAAGACCTCGTCGGGGTCGGGTTGTTTATGCATATGGAGGGAGCTAGAGCAATTCCTGCTAGTTTTTCTCTAGCCTTAGCCGAGTTCGCCAACTTCGAGGCCAGTCTTTTGGGCCCCCTTTGAACTCGTACATGCGCCTACGAGTAGAGCATGTCAGAACGATAGCCGTTCCCATTGGCAAACATTATACCGACTCCCGCCACTATATTGAAATACGAAAGAAACCTATATTCAGTCTGTATGAACAACAGGAGGCATCCGGTTCATTTTTACCATTCATACTCCCTTAACAACTTTAAATACTTATCATTGGTAGTCATTGCTCTAATAAAAGAACAAAATAGCATATGCTTAAAAATACTAACTTATACAATTTAACCGTTTTCGTTTCATCCAATGCATTGCCGCGAAAGTGCACATTAGCTAATCATTGAATTGCGCCCCAAAAATTCAAACCAATCCTGTTCAAAGGCAAGGCTTTGTTTTCCACTGCATAGTCGATTCCGGGCAAAATGAACACGAGTTGGTAACCGCGTTTTTGAGGTGGGTGGGTAGTAAACGGGTATTTCCATCTCCTGGAAATTTGGGGAAATTTTGGTATCCAACGGAGGGTGGGGCAAATCCGAAATATTTCGCATCAGTACTCCTCGGCCGAGGGTGGGCTATTCATTTCCTGCAAAAAACCCTATTTTATGGCCAATTCATTCATTAATTTATAGCGCATCTGCTAACAGAAAATTGTTGAGAGTTCCTTAATTAAACAAATTTATTCCTATATCACATATCAAAAATAAAATAAAAACTGTTTCTATTTCAATTATACCATAGATAGAACGTATTTAGTTGATAAAGGAACGGTATCATATTTTTATTTTGAATATATTTATTATTATGCTTTCGAAAGGCTTGCGCCAGGATGCGCGGTCCGAAGAGAGTACTAAGGCAACTTCTGGGGGTCTGGAGCCTGGGGAGGGAGCAGGGCTGGAAAGGGGGAGGGGGTGGGGGAAGATGGGGAAGGGTTGGACTGCTGACGACATTCCCGATCTCGACGGGAAAGTTGCGATTGTGACTGGATCGAACCATGGAATTGGGAGAGAGATTGCGAAAAGACTTGCGGAGCACAATGCGACGACTGTGATGGCATGTAGAACGGCTCAGAAGGCTGAAATAGCGAAACAGGAGTTGCTGGAGGAGATAGGAGAGGAGAAGCATCTTGTGGTGTTGACTTTGGACGTTTCCTCGCTTGAATCTATTAGAAATTTTTCAAGAGAGTTCTCGTCCAAGTACAAGCGGTTGGACGTACTGATGGAGAACGCCGGTCAGCTGACGTTTGGTCCGAGACAGGAGAGTGTAGACGGACTCGAGCTGCAGCTTGCGACCAACCACGTGGGTCAGTTTGCGCTTGCCACTCACCTAATGTCGATGCTCACGAAGACGGAAGGGAGCCGCCTTGTCACACAAAGTAGCTCTGCCAGCTGGATAGGCAAGTTTGATTGGGATAACCTGCAGGGAGAGAAGACGTATAGCACCTGGAGCCAATATGCCATGACCAGGCTGGCCAATGTAGCTTTTGCAAAGGAGCTCAACAGCAGACTCGAGGCATCTGGCAAGAGTTTCCCGACTGCTTATGCAGTCCATCCGGGATTCGTAATGAAGGAACTTGAACCGGGAGCCAGGCAGGGAATGTTGCAGAAGATCGGCTCTGCAGTTGTTTATCCGCTAGCCGGAACTTTGGAAACGGCCGCCAGGCCAGCCCTGTACGCATGTACAGCACCAGATATAACTCCCGGAGCCTTTTACGGACCCCAAGGCCCCATACCGATAATCAGCGCCATGAATGGTCAATATCCTGGAGAAAATTATTCTAATAAGATCGTTTTGGACGCGGACCAGAGGAGCAAGCTTTGGGAAGTCTCCGAGCAGCTTTGCAAAGCACAGTTGAAGATATAAGAAAACGGGCGGTACTGTGAATTAAGAAATATTTTAAGTACTATGCAACTAGTTTTAGCTAGCGTCTTTTTTTTCTTGCACAGTTGGGTCGGTGGTAGGGTCCTGCGCAAAGAGGTCCTAGCTGTTACAGGGGTGCACGGTTGACAAAGTAGGTGTTTTGTACCTATTTCTTATGTCTCTTGTTACTTTATCTGAGAGTCTCCCTCAATAGGATGACAAATGACCTTGGCTTATATAGGCATCAGACTTGGTTAACGCTAATGCTTCGAAGTCGCTTCATGGTCTACACGTTGTGTGTCTCGATTCAACGGGTTACTTTCCATTCTAGAGCCTGCACGCTCATTTGTCAGCCATCAACACGTTTCAGGGCCATGTGCCGGGATAGCAATTGTATCAGCAACTCTGACAAAGTCTCCATGCTGAAGGGAGTCGCTTCGATTGTACACGTTTGCGAACACTCCTCCTCGAAGTGTGCCCTTTGTTTAAGATTCTCAGCTTGGCTCTATGTCTGTTGAACTTCGTCGTTTCTAGCGGCTTGGTGAGTGTATCCGCGACTTGATCCTGGGTTGGGATGAATAGGAACTCGTAGCTTCCTTGGTCGTGTTGCTGTGGTGCAAATTGGTAATGAAGATCAATATGCTCAGGCAGCGGCTTTTCCGGGAATATACTCCAGGTGAGACAGGCCGTGTTGTCTGAGAAGACGTTGGTAGGTAATGCCGGCACATCAATCTCTGCCAGTAAATTCTTCACCCACTGTACTTTCTGAAGTCCGTGCGTCAGCGCGATGTATTCTGCTTCGCTTGATGAAGTCGCGATGATTGTCTGCTTTTTGCTAATGTATGAGATCGGGTTTCCGCACAGGTACGCGACAGCACCGGTTACGGATTTTCGGTCCTTTGGTGATGCCCATGACGCGTCTACGTAAAGTGTGATCTCCTCCTGTTCTTGACAAAAGGGAGAAAACTAGTGTTGCGTTGGTTGCGCCTCGCAAGTACCTTAATATTCACTTTCCAGCTGACCAGTCGTCGCCGTTGAAACGTTGCGCCTTTGTGGCTAGTAGCCTAACGGCGTACGTGATGTCGGGTCTGCTTCTTGTAGAAATGTACAGTAGGGCCGTGATGAGTTCACGGTAAGGGTACTCTTCTTGTCTTCCGGACTTATCCGTTGGTATATAGTCCTTTGTCATCGGCGTTGGTACTGGTTTGCTCTCGTTCATTCCGATTCTTCGAGTATTTTCTGAATGTACTTCTTCTGCCCCAAGGAGATGGTGGATGCGCTTGGGTCTCTCCCGATTTCTATGCCGAGGTATTCTCTCGCGGCGCCGAGGTCTTTCAGATCGTACATGGAGGTTTAGCTGCTTCTTAACTTCTGCCAGCCGCTGTCTGCTTCCGATGATTAGGAAGTCGTCGACGTATACGAGTAGGTAGTCGCCTTCCTTTACGAACACGTACGGGTATGCAGTTGTTGCCTTGAAGCCATGACCTTGTAGATATTTCCTTAGCTTCTCGTACTATATGTTTTCTGATTGCTTTAAACCACAGTCAATACCTCGGCATAGAAATCGGGAGAGACCCAAGCGCATCAAACATCTCCTTGGGGCAGAAGAGGTACATCCAGATACTCGAAGAATTCGGAATGAACGAGAGCAAACCAGTGCCAACGCCGATGACAAAGGAATATATTCCAACATGTAAATCCGGAAGACAAGAAGAGGACCCTTACCGAGAACTCATCACGGCCCTACTGTACTTTTCTCAGATAAAGTAACAAGAGACATAAGAGACAGGCACAAAACACCTACCAGTGCCAACGCCGATGACAGAGGACTACATACCAACGGATAAGTGCGGAAGACAAGAAGAGACTTTTTTTGTTTTTTTCAAACGCAAAACTGGCTCAATACGAAGAAGAAAAGTGGTTTGATTTGGTGCAGCAGGACGGACGCCGTGGGATGCTTCCTTAGATGCCCAAATTTGGAAGGCCCTGACGACTATAACTACTGCAAATTCAGCATTATCGAACGACTCAAGCTGACTGGACTACATGACACCGTTTTTGGGCAGGGATAACATCGACAAAAGATTCCAAGCAGCGTCGCTCATAAAACTCAACCTTGGAGCCGAAGCGATGTTGATAGCGGAACAGACAACTGATGCAACAGAACTTATGAACAAACTGGAAAAGAAATACGTCACAAAAACAATAGCGTCACAAATCGAGAGGCAAGTGGAACTGCTCACAAGGAGAGTGAAACCGGATGAGACGACGCTAGGGCTACTCACTTGGCTCGAAGAATACTACTCTTAAGGTATTCAAACTCGACGCAACTGAGTACAAGGCCACACCGCGCTTGGGCCACGTATGCCTGATCCTGAAAGATGAAAGCGTTTTCGATGCAACAATCGAAGGCCTGAAGAACATCTCCAAGGAGCAACTGGACTGGGAAACCATGAGAGCGCGTCTGACCTTATTTGTCGCGGTAATTTTGAGACTCTTCGACCTCTTTCGCTGTTAACTCGTTATTTTCACGTTCTTCGGTGTTGTTGTCAGGTTTCACGTCCTCATTGTGGGGTCTGTGGTGGGTTTTGTGACCTGGTGTTTCTAGTTCGTCTTCGAGGCTCGATGGCTCCTGATTCCGACTCATGTAGTCCTTGGCTTCGACGTAGTCGATAGCTTCTTGAATGTCCGGTGTAAGTGCGGCTGGGGTTTTCTTCAGAGGGAAGGTTTCCTCCAGCACTACGACGTCTTTCGTCCGAGTTGGATCAGGTGCTTGCTGCTTCGCTCACAGCGGAGTACAATCCCATGCATCGTTGGTACGTCGAGCTTGTCGCGTCGTATGGTACCATCTTCCTTTGGTGCGTGCGCGATCGCTAGGCAGCGGAAGGGGTACATATTGTTGAAGTCGTCTTGCTTGCCGGTGAGTATTTCCACAACAGGCTATGAGCGCAGGGGCTTTTGTTGTTGCTTCGTCTTGGTCTTTCGTGCAGTATCCTTTCGATAATTTGTAGGGTCTCCGTGCAGGAGCTTTTTTCTCTATGCCTGACTAGTACAGGAATACCCGCATGAGCATTAGGATGCTCCGATTGGCTCGCTCCGAGATCCCGTTCGTTTCCGCGCTGTATGGGGGCATCGTGTCCAGCGTGATCTCTAGCTTCTTGAGTTTTTCTTGCATGCCAAAGTATTCGCTTCCTCCGTCGGAATGGACGGTAATTATTCTTTGACCAGATAAGCGCTCGAAATACACCTTATACTCATCGAATCCCTCAGAGAAGTCGTTTTTTCTTAGTATTGGGTATATTTTTGTAAATCTCCATACTACGCCTGTAAAGGTAACCCACTTCTGCTCCTTTCGCTCCTTTCGCTCCTTTCGATTTGGGCAGCTTTTCGCAGACGTCCGTGTGAATCACTAGGATAACAAATGATCTTGGCTTATATAGGCATCAGATTTGGTTAACCCCGATGCTTCGAAGTCACTTCATGGTCTACACGTGTGTGTCTCGCTTCAACTGGTTAGTTTCCATTCTAGAGCCTGCACGCTCATTCGTCAGCCATCAACACGTTTCAGGGCCATGTGCCGGGATAGCAATTGTATCAGCAACTCTGACAAAGTCTTCATGCTGAAGGGAGTCGCTTCGATTGTACTTCTTTGCTAACAGCACAGAGGGATTTTCAACTGAAATATGGCGTAACAAATGCTCTCGGGTTGGTTTCGGTTGTCACCAACGTCTTCCGTTTCGTTGCGAGTGACTTCCCTTATAGAGTAGCACATGGGCGAGCTCTCACTCTCCCCAAGAGCAACAGAAACCGACGTTGCGGTAGCAAAGCGCTGGAGAACAACTACGGCTCTCTAAATAGCTTTCTTGATCTCCTTCGAACTAAACATATGTCGAGAGACCGCGACAAGTTCGCGACAAGACTCTACTTTCAATACCACGCAGGGCGTCTTGAATCAATCAGTTAATTCGCATACTAACCAAACAAACGACCGTCAGGAGGGACGATTGACTGAATCCATTGAAAAACTATTTAATATTAAAATATGTATGGATATTGATAGAGTTGGATTTTTCTGAAATACGAAAAAAGACGGAATGGATTAGCTTGATTTTGTTTTCTCATCCACTGTCTTCAATTTGGTTTTACTGAAATGACTGAATGATTTTTTTAATCGGAGACTGAAAGGAAAACCCCGGGAAAGAAAAGACTACAAGCGGCGAAGATCGGGTGCCACCAACCTCAAAGCAGCGTTCACACGCCACAACAACAAATTTAAACGGGTAAACAACGAGGACAGGCTGTCAGGGAGTTCGCGGAACATTTCCCGAAGCCAACGAGAACCAACGGGATGCATAAACCCAAAGCACTCGATGATCAGAGGTACCAGGCGATGAGCTAGAGCCGAAGCACGAATGCCTGGGAAATAAATAGCCGCTGCATATTTGACCTGTTTCCGGCGTCCCACCTCATACTTGCGGCGGCAAATCCACGGCGCGCTCTCCCGCAGCCGGCGAATAACGACTAGCCTGAGGATTAGGAACTGCAAGATCAACGTACAACGTACGTCGTACGGCAGCTATCGTCACAAGTTACCACGTGGTCAGACATCTTCGTTCGTCATCTTGGAAGTCTGCGACTGGCAGGCGTTTCTCACGTTCAATTTGAAGACATACGACTTGCGCTCTCAGAAAGAGCTTGGATGCCTAAATAGGCCAAAGGAGCTTGGGAGCTCATTTGGATTTCATGCGCTAGGTTACTTCCCTTGTTTTCCTGCATTCCATCTACACTATAGGAACACAGGTAGTCTTTTCCCGAATAGACTGTATTCTCCGCACCATTTCTCCCGTAATCACGTGCCTCCTTCAGGAAAAGTTTGGTCTTCCCCTGCCCAACATTTAGATCCACGAAATCAATGGTCAGCGAGCCGATGACGACGTTGTAGCCATCGTAATCTCTATTTTATAATCGCCTGCATCTCGAGGAAAGATTAGCAGATAGTTGGAATTCGTTCCCCTCAAACGCTCGCTTCTGCAATCGCCCGGACACGGAGATTCTGGCTCACTATTTCCTTGATTGTACAAATTGACGAGAACTTGCCCTCTCTCACAAGTTTCCGACCTGTAGACCAGAGGCCGCAATATTACTCTCGCCGACGTCCCCAGAATGTTGATGACAACGGACTTGGTAGGAGCGCATTCAATATCCACCCTTGTCGTCGTCCCGACGTTTCCATTGACTTGGGACAACTGGTTCATCTCCAAGTGGAACACGTTATAGGCCGGGTGATTCGCCAGCAATTTCAGCTTGTTTCCGTCCTGTGTCGTCTCCCCTTGTGTTGACAGCGAAACTGATCCCGTTCGTGTATCCATGCACCCCCCCCCACTGACTCTACAGTCCTGTTTACGCGGTTCATCATCAAGTCTGAGCAGCGACTCATCGTTGTACAGCCGCTCCGACAGCTCAACTGTTTGTGTCTGGAACCGACCCAAGTCTGCAGCAAGCCACGAATTCTCCGAGTTGACGATGCGTCCTGCATTCCTTTGCCTCAAATTCAGGTGCATCCCGTATGGAATTACTCTTCCATCTTCTGAAGTCGCATTCTCTGCCGTGGACTTCCCTCATCCTCACCCTGTCACCTGATACCACACCACGTGGGAGTGGGCACCTGGCCGATGACCCGCTGATGGCTCCGAGAATGTTCACTAGATTTCTCGTCCTGCTGCCTTTTAACTACTAAGAGCGCAAAGATTTGATGCCCCCAACATCAAATCAGCTTTCATACGCCACAACAGGAAACTCAAACAGGTTAAGAACGAGGAGAGCCGGCCAGGGCGCTCGCGGAAAAAACGCCACAGTTTGTGGTTGCAAATAAATATTTGCAACCACAAACTGTGGCGCTAACGAAGACCAAGACAAATGGGGAATGTAAGGAGCTTCCTCAATGGGGTAGCAAACTAGACTCTAAGGGAAAACTATTGTTTGGAGACGAATCGCGTATCATCGCATTGGCAGCTGACGTTGCATTAGCGCACGAATCCAAATTACTTAATGACCAAAGGCACCAGCCGATGTACTAAAGCCGAAGCGCGAATTTCTGGGGTAGACAAACCCCCCTCGTATTTCACAGGTTGAGAGCGCCTATGGTGGCAGCATTGGCATCAAGGTGCTCCTCCGCCGCCGTCAGATAACGGTTATCCGGGGGTCTGGGTACAACAAGATCTACGTACGCCTTGCGACGACCATGTTCGCAAGTGCAAGCGCAGTTATCAGATACTAACTACTCTGAGAGCACTAAAATACCAAAGACGCATGTAATGCGCTTCAAAGCCCATGGCGGCGTTCATGCGCCATAGCACGAAGCTCAGAGCCCTTTTCAGACCGGAGAGTGTATCCTGGCACTCACGGAGGCATTCTTTGAGCCAAACCACTCCCCTACCGTCCAGAAACCGAACGACTCAAATAGCAAACGGGACTAGACAATGCGCACCCTCCAGATTTCAGGTCTAGTCGACGACAACGTGCGGGACACGATGTGGCAGGCAGTGGTCTCCGGACGACTGACGGTATCCTCCAGCAACGGCAACTTGTGGTAGAGTATTCTCACGATATTGTTTCTCAGCTCCGCTCCACGTTTTCCCGCGGAAGACTCTCCGTGGGTCTCGTCTTTGACGCGGAGATGGAGGCGTCCCAACCAGCCTGCCAGGCTGGTTGGGACGTGTGAGGGTGAACAGTTGGTGGTTACCTCGGATGCGGTGCGAGAGGTGGCCCAGTCTGCCCTCCGAAGGGTCGTTCTCCTGGGCACTCGGGGTTGCGTGTGGAGTATCGAACGAATGGTTTAATCGGAGGCTGAAACAAAAAACCCCGAGGGGAAAAAAAGACTAAGTGCGGCGAAGAACTCGCGCCTCCAACATCAAAGCGGCATTCATGCGCCACAGCAGGAAACTTAAGCGGGTAAACAACGATTGAAGACGGTCAGGGCGTTCGCGGAACAACTCCCGAAGCCAGCGAGAACCAACAGAGTCCATGAACCCAAAGCACTCAATGATCACGGGTACCAAGCGATGTGCTAGTGCCGAAGCACGAACACCAGGGGAAGACAAAGCCCCTGCGTATTTGATCTCTTTGCGGCATCTCATACTGGCGGCGGCAGATCCACGGCGCTCCCCCGCAGCCGGGAGATAACGACTAGCTTGAGGATTAGGAACAGCAAGATCAACGTATGTGGTACGGGGGCTGTCGTCACAGGTGATCACCAGGTCGGCTACACGGCGTTCATCATTTTGAAAGTCCGCGACGGGTAAAGTTTTCTCACGTTCGATTTCCAGACGGGCTTGCCGGACTATAGGCCGAAGTTCCCGGTATAACAGGTTCAAGATCCGTGTATGGCGGCGGGTTCGGGCACCTTTCACCGCCAGTATCACCGCCTTTTGGATGAGGACAGTATGAAAGCGACAACGCAGTGCTGGAGGGATCGTCAATGGCGATCCTTTTTGTGATCGCATATGCTTTTTACTGGGGCGAACGCAGCTATATTTTGCTCTCCAAGTCGAGTCATACTGCTTCGATTCCTACCATTCGCCCTATTGGCATGGTGGAAATGGTCCGGAAACTGGCCGCCAGTTGGCCGGTCAAGGTTTTGTTCCCCAAAATCCTGCTGTTTCTTTAGACACACGCAGTTGAGCGTGGGTTATCGCGGTGGTTGCTAGCTGTTGTTACCCCTTTCTTGCTCGGAAATGACCTACTTCCCGGATTACAGGTAATTATACCTAGACTTCGGGAAGGAATTTAATCGTCTCTCCTGCCGGCCATCATGCATGTGGTACATCAGGTCCCTGTAGCTTTTCCATTTTTTTGTCGTGTGTACTCTTTGCTGGGCCATGGGCCGATCTATGAAATCCATGGCCCCTCCTCGCACTCCTTTGGGCGCGGGCTGGGGTTCAACAGGGTGACCGCTTGCCCCGCTCTTGCACGCCCGTCGAAATCAGGTCGTTTTGCTAGCCTGCATTCCGAGTTCCGCACAGTGAGATTTGCCACGATGTCTGCCTCCTGCTCCCCCCTTCCCCCCGGATGCTCTCACGGCGGCGTACGATCGTCTTCTCACAATGACACTACCGAACATTCCGGACTAGTTCGGAGACTGGCAAAAACCACCACCACCAGGTATGGGCAGGCCACAAAAGGTACACAAGCGGTAAGAAGGTACCCCGTAGCCTTTATCCCAGAGTAACGTAACCCCAGTATACCAGTCATCATCCAATCCTTTCTGCCCTCAAGTGAGATGACCAGTGGAAACCGCTTTGCGCAGATCTAAGTTATCATAGCGATCCTTAGTCTCCGACTCTGGTTTGATCCCATATGAAAGGGCTGAGGAGGGAGCACAGGCTCGTCCGTTGTTTGACCGGAAAACAAAAAAAAATTAATATTTATATGTCCATAGATGACCTTCGGTTGCTATCCTACACGTCATATTCACTGCGGAGGTCTGAGTGCTCCGGGTACTCATTAGGATCTTCGACTATTATATCGGAGCTGACATAGGAGCGCTCTTGCTCTAGACCTTCGACTATTTTATCGAAACTGACATAAGAGCGCTCTTGCTCTAGATCGTCTTTCACCGGTTGCTTTCTGAACATTGCCATGACCCTGAGGACGAAGACGGCGGTCACAGTGACGAGGTCGAATATCACTAGAGCGAAGAAGAATGGACTCAGCTTATCGACGAAGTCGAGGAACTGGCACATAGACGATGCTTCGCCGAATGATGCCGCACAATCGTTGGCGATTGATGCACAGATGAATGCTGCGAGCTCAAGTCCTCCTACGAGAAACAGAGGAACCTCAACCAGAGAATCGAAGAAGAGCACGAATCTTAGGGTCCACTCGAAGACGTTGTCCGCCCGCCAAAACCTACAAGGTTCGTTGAAGAAAGGTTTTCCGTCGAGGATTGTCATCCCTCGAAGGGACGATCGGTAGATATCAAACCGGCCACAACAGAAACACAGTGAAATAGCCACGCACGTCGCGGCGATTAGGTAGATCAGTGGCCAGGAGAAGAAGGCAATTATCGTCAGGTGAAGGGCGCTAATGACCATGCTCACACACGGATACTCGCAAGGAGAATCCGTGATGTTCAAGTGCTGATCGAAACCATCTCCACAATTCTCCACATCAACACAAATGTCCTCGGAATTGCCGGTCGCTTGATACACGATGGGGTAAACAATCGAGGTCGGCGGAACGTTGTAATTGAAAAACAAGTAGATGCTCGTACAAAGCATAAACAGGTTGATCAAAAGATACATACACATCAAACACAGAGTCTTCACCCTCGACATTTTCGACATTTTCCCACCCCCGAAAAACAACAACCTTCAACACCCCCTCACGAGTTCTCATCTAACCATGCGTCACTGCAAGCTCGACTTCCAGAGTTCACTCGCCAGTCCCAGTCTACATATACAAACGAGTCGAGTCGAAGTATTGGTTCAATCCCAGCTGTCGATCACCTTGTACAGCCGCCACCTTGAGAAACGTTTTCCCAACTAGGCGTCATGTGTTGGTGCTGCGAGAGGTCTCCATTGGAGAAAAAAATGGATCAGGATCCTGCACAGGGGCCAATCAACGACGCTACTCATGTTGTCAGCACAAGTCGACTAACTGAAAGCAGAGAAGAGTTGTCAGTCTCCTCGCAGCAAAGGTTGGGGCAATCAATCCAAAAAAAAGCAAACCACACCAAAAAGTATAGTATAGTGACAACCCAGCTGCGGCCATAGATAAGCTATTTTTGTCCCTGCCTTACTGCTAATTCTACCGGCTTCGACTTTTCACGACAGTTAAAGGTAGAATTGAGCCAACCAAATGGGGCCTTCCCGACATGTTGGTATATTTATGGATTATAGTCCTAAGTTTAGACATTCCCAACGGCCTATTACGTTTAAATATATCTGAAATCCAATATATCAGGAGTGTTATTTGTTAATTATGGATTCAAGATATGTTTGGGAGAGCAGGATCTTACGATTCTAGCAGCAGAAGAATATTCCGCATTCTAATTATTTTCGAGCACATTTTACAATTTCGGCTTTCTGGAGAGTTAATGAATTCGAGCTGACGATTGCCATCTTTTCTAGCTGAATTTATTCCGAAAACTACGAACGGAATGGATGAATTTTAGCGTATCTAATCAACAAATTCATTCTCCTCCAATAGAGAGCACCCGAATTAGCGGATTGGGTTCTACTAAATAATGAAAAACCATACGATAGCGCGGAAATCCAGAGCGGGAAATTGAGTTGGATTCGGCATGAAAGGATGCCAATATTTTTGTTGAAACTACATTTTTGTGGAAGTAAGAATTTGAGCCATTTCCTTTTTTGCCCTGAGAAACCGTTGTATCTAGAGCCAACCGCCACATGAGATACTCATCAATCATTTAGGAAACCTCGTTATTGAGCTGGTTTTGGGTTGTAAATGAGCGTGTTTGAACGTTGTGTTCCTTCGGGAATGAATTTGCGCGAATATGGTTCTCAAATAAGCAAAACCAAGTGTTACCGAGGGAAGCTTGATATTGGAAATAATGTCAAAACTTCGGTAGAGTCATTTGGAGTCTCACCATCTCGGTATCGACCTCTCCATTACGGCGGAGTTGCGATCGATCTTCTTGCTCTGGATGAATGAATCAGAGTTACGGTGTCTTACTCTCCGTGATTTGGATGAAGCACCGTCCCAGCCAGAGCCGAGGTTGTGTGGACGAGGGTAGATTAAGTTCAATATGTGCTTATAAGTAAAATCCATTAGCGAACCAAATCACCTCGTAAAACTTGATAGTAGAAATAGTACTCTGCGTGAAAGCTTCCTCTACCCGATTTGGATACCGACGTGAAGAGGGTAGCGCATCTTTACTGTACCCTCGTCACCACCGACCGGCCAAGGGGGCGGCATTCACCGTCGAGGGATGCCACGCAAAAAAATGCGAGTTTAGAAAAACAGTAAAAAAATGGAAAAAGTGGAAAAAGAGTAAAAAATGGAAAAAGAGTAAAAAAGTGGAAATTGTGGAAAATGTGGAAAGGGTGGAAAAGGTGGAAAAAGTGAAAAACACGGCAGAAGTGGAAAAAGTGGAAAAAGTGTAAAATAGGGGTGTGTGCCAAGTGGGTCGGGTTTTTCGCTGTTTACGTCCCAGAAGTGGTTAAACCCGGGGAAAGGGTCAATAGGCGATTCCAGAACGCCTTAACGTAGGTGGCAGAGAAATTTTCATGACTATAGCGGGTTTTTAGTGGGAAAAGGGAAATCCACCTGGTTTTTTAGGGTTAAAGTTTTTTTTTAATTTTTGGGCACTTTAACGGGAGCGCGGAGATGGTGAAGCAGAGGACAAGGGACCTACAGGGTATATGAGTAGAAGAGCTACTTGAGCTCGACTCGGCCTTTTTGAGCATTCCCAGATTGGATAATTAAGTTTCTTGAAGGAAGTGGGATCATCGTTCTTTTCACAAGAGCATTGGAAGGCCGAGGGATAGTCATGAAATAGATGCGGAGGCAATAAGTCCTAGCTTGCGAACATCAAGTCTTTGTAGGGACTTTTTCCAAGTTTTTGGAGTTCGTTTCTTTGGCTAGAAGTTATTTATCATCAGTTTATTCAATAAAGGAATAACTCCTCAGCTTCTGTGTTTCAAGTTGCACAGGCTTCGGATGCCTTTCTAGGAAGTATCTGAAATGAAGAGTTCATCAACGTCTTCATATTTCGGAAGAAGCTTTCCGGTCCTTTCTCCTCGCCATCTGTATCTTAGTAGCTCTGCTAGACTACGTGAACGGAACGTTCATTCTACTCTTTGAACTCGTGCATGCTAGCAGCGTCCAGCGGGTAGAAAGCAACTACGCGATCTCCAGGGTTGAATAAAACCTCCCTCACCGTCAACTCCTCATGCAGTTCCTTCAGATCTTCCGCAAGATCTGTCGTCACCGGTTCTGCCTCCTGTCAAGACCTCAGGTTGTTGTCGATTCCGAAACACCTAACATTGCATGAAAGTGGGAACAAATCAATGCCGAATGCACTGCTGAATTGTATCGAAAACAAACCAAAACGGCTTGATCATATAGAGTACTGTTGAACTTCTCAGCCGCTCCGTTGGTCTGAAGATGAAAAGCACTTGTCAGGAGCCTTCTTCTGCCCATCTTTCTGCAGATATCTTGCAGGGCATTTGAGAAGAAACTCGTTCCCGAGCGCTCCGAGGGACCAAAAAGTAGAAACCATCGCTCCGTGATGATCTTCGATAGCACCTCCGTCCCCGCTCGAATCGGTATAACTACCTCGAATCTCGTCAGAAAATCCGTATCGACCAAGACCTTACAATGAACATTGACGACTTTTGGCGATACCTCTACTACATCAGCTGCCACGATCTCAAACCGCCCTGTCCGAGTGCTTCCCCATCCTGTCAAAGGACCGCGTTTTCAAAGGCCCAAGCTTCCCCCACTGTTCCAAACCTTTGAAAACAGGTGCATTTTTCCGTTGCCCACTAAGAATCCACGATATTCAGGGCGGTAGAGCACGAGCAACAGTGGGGGAAGCTTGACCGATTGGAAAACGGTCCGTTGACAGGTTGGGCAGCAGTTCTGTGGAGGTAGTGAAACAGAGGACAATGGATCCACAGGGTATGCGAAGAGCAACTTGAGCTCGACTCGGTCTTGGGAGAATTCGCCAGTTTGCAGGTGATTAAATGAATCCTGGACGCGACTAGCGGGAGCACCAGTTCTCAAACATACCACCTCACCTCTGGGTCTTCAAAAAACAGCCGAAAAACGGTGGTTTTACTATTAGCAGAAACGGTAGGTTATGTTAGGCCATAATCCTTGCGAGCTTATCGCCGAGCTCTTCTGCTTGTTTCCTTTCTCCATGGGCGGACAAAAGTCAGTTGTGTAAACTCCCTCGCGTTTTCCGCTTTAGCGAAACGACGCTTGAAGGCGCGAACTCTGGCGCTGAAGCAGATCTCCCGCTGGATCAGTGAGTGTCACCTGCCATCATGTACCGATTGCGCTTCTCCAGGCACTTGAGGCGTTCCATTTTGTTGCTTACCGGTAGGCCGCAATGCTTGCAAATCAGCTTAGCCCCAACATTGTCGTGGTTGCGGATTTTGCAACGTTTTGGTATCCTGAAGTTGCAACCCAGTTCATAGTCCTTTTTCCTCGTCATCTGTATCGCAGTAGTTCAGCGCGCTGGGAGCCGAGCTCAAGCACGCACGGATGCGCTGCAAAATATCCTTTCTTGGGACTTGCACCGTGCTGCATATGGCCGACTCCTCGCGCAGATGGTCTCATCTTCTCGCGCTCGCGCCCGCCTACGTAGTCTTGGAGGGGTTCTTAGCTCTCAGTGGCTCATGACCGTACCAGCCTTTCCGCCACTCACACTGTCGGATTTCGAAGTGCGTACTTCACTGCGCTTATACCTCGGCTTACAGCAGCCCCCTTGGCCGTACGAGATGGGTTCGTCGTGCCCTCTCTGCTCTCAGACTGAAGACAACGCAGATTTTGGCGCCCACCTGCTCGCTAGTTGCCCGGCGGTGAAAGGTGCTCGAACCCGCCGCCACACACGGATCTTGAACCTGTTATACCGGGAACTTCGGCCTATAGTCCAGCAAGCCGGTCTGGAAATCGAACGTGAGAAACCTTTACCCGTCGCGGACTTTCAAAATGATGAACGCCGTGTAGCCGACCTGGTGATAACCTGTGACGACAGCCGCCGTACCACATACGTTGATCTTGCTGTTCCCAACCCTCAAGCTAGTCGTTATCTCCCGGCTGCAGGGGAGCGCCGTGGATCTGCCGCCGCCAGCATGAGACGCCGCAAAGAGATCAAATACGCGGGGGCTTTGTCTTCCCCTGGTGTTCGTGCTTCGGCACTAGCACATCGCTTGGTACCCCTGATCATTGAGTGCTTTGGGTTCATGGACTCTGTTGGTAGTCGCTGGCTTCGGGAGTTGTTCCGCGAACGCCCTGACCGTCTTCAATCGTTGTTTACCCGCTTAAGTTTCCTGCTGTGGCGCATGAATGCCGCTTTGATGTTGGAGGCGCGAGTACTTCGCCGCGCTTAGTCTTTTTTTCCCCTCGGGGTTTTTTTTTTTTTCAGCCTCCGATTAAACCATTCATTCATTCAGTTCTGCTACTCTGTGTGAACGGAGCAAATAGTCTACTCTTTGACCTCGGGCATGCTAACAGCAGATTATGTCAACCCATAGCCATCCGTCCGCGTTCCCATTTTCCATCGCTTTCCGCCACTCCAGAATATATTGAAACAAGCAAGAAACATATGTGCAAGCTGTATGACCAATAGAAGAGGCTTCGGGTTCACGTTCACCATTCATAATCCTTTAAGAAAACCAAGTCCTTATCATTGGTAACCATAGCTCTAATTAAAGTATAAAAACACACCAGATTTAAAATACTACTTTATACAATTTAATTGTTTTCCATTTACGCAATAAATTACTGTAATTACAAGGTGCGTGAGCCAATCATTAAATTGCCCACCAACTCAAGGCTGGCCTTACCCAAACTGGGCTTACCCAAACTGGGCTTTACCCAAACTGGGCTTACCCAAACTGGACTTACCCAAACTGGGCTTACCCACACTGGGCTTACCCGCACTGATGGGCTGGACTTTACTGATGGGCTGGACTTTACTGATGGGCTGGACTTTACTGATGGGCTTACCCAAACTGGGCTTTATTTTCCCAGGCAGAGTCGATTCCGTGCAACGAACAAGGGTGGATAATTCGTTTTGATGGGGTGGGCATTATTTTAACGGGTAATTCCACTTCCCCGCTCCGGAAAAGTTTTATATTCTACCATTGTGGAAAAGTGCCAAGAGTAAACGGCACACAAATATTCCCTGCCCCCGGGGGGGGTGGGAGGTGGCAATTCACTTCCTGGACAACCGGAGGCGCAGGATAGTCGCCCCAAATAGTCTTTTTTCCTTCAGGGTTTATTCTTTCGGGGGGGGGGAGACTAAAATCTACAACAGAAGCCACATTCAATCACATGGGACATCTTCTCAGGAACGACGGTATGCTGAGAGCATGGCCAGTTTCCCCTCTGCAGGGGGGCGTGCTCTCACAGGTTCCAGCCTTTCATTGTGGAAAGTTTTAGGCACATCTGGAAAAGTCCAGCTTGGAGTGGCTGCGGAAATGTTTTACTGACCATCCTGTTGAATATCTGTTTCTCTTATCCGGTTAAGTGTCGCTCTCTGGCGATATTCTATCAGAGTGTTCGCCGAGGTGCGCCATCGCCGCCTGGCTTTGCACTTTAGCTCCCTAGTTTCTAGTTCCCTTTCCCTCCCTGCGTAGTGCTTTAGGCTATCCTACTAAACCACGAAACATCTTCTTCAATCAGGAAACCGCAACCCCACCCCCCGCGCCCCCTCCCCTTTCTCGTTGCTCAATACGAAACCTCCATGACCTTGAAGAGATGCAGAACGCTTGGACAGAGTAAAACAAACCCTTTCACGCACTGCGTAGCGCTTCAGGCTATACTAGTAAATCCATCCAACATTTTCTTCAATCAGGAAAGCCCACCCTACTTACCCCCACGCACAATCTCCCTCTTTCTCGTTGCTTGCAAGAAACCTCGATCACCTGGAAGGGGTGCAAAACACTTGGAAGCAACCAAAAGGAAAAATAGGTAAGAACATAATATATTTCTGGCATTCTCCACGAACGTTTAGAATAGTTCAGTTTGTTGACTGAATGAATATGTGTATATTCGAGTGGTGAACCACCAATTCTGTTGGTTCATATTGCCAAATTCGCGACCTCCTGACAAAAAGGACCTTGTACGGATTTTGCATCTTTAGGTTGAATGTTGAACAAAATATGTCCATTTATTGTTCTAAAAAATCAACCTGAATTGTTTTTGTAAATTGATCATGTATATACACCCGTACCAAAACCTGAAAAATATAAAAATATATTCTGTACAGTTGAGATGTCGATCACCGAACTTCCACAATTATATTCGTTTACGAAAAACCCTTAATGAAGGCTACGACAATAACGTATAGTCTATATTATGGTTGTTTTTATCTAAGAAAGCTCCTATTCAATAGAAGATATATATCCCCATGTCTATCCATTTACATAATTTAATTGTAAAAATGCTTTGATTCTCCTGAAACCAGCTCTTCCCTTTTTGCTGTGCTCTACACAAGACAACCCAAAAAAAAAATCTCTAACATGCTTATGGTCTCGAAAAACCATCGCCTCACCCCACCCCAAGGGCCCGTACCCACCAAGGGGGGGTGTGGGGTTGAGCTCTGCTTGAGACTTCCTAGGAGAGATCAAAGATGTTCTCCAGTCCGGGAACCCCCTGACCGTCTGTCCACGTCGTTTACCCGTTAAAGTTTCTCACTGTGGCGTATGAACGCTGTTTTGATGTTGGGGGTTGGTGATCTTCGCCCCGCTTGGTCTTTTTTTTTTCCCCCGAGGGTTTTTTGTTCCTTCAGCCCCCGATTAAACAGTTTCATTCGCGACAAGTATTAAATAGATAAATAGATATAACTGAACCGTTTAAGGGAGGGTGGTGAAATCTTGTCTTTCGGAGATTGATGATCTATATTTAGGCTGATCTCTTCTTGTTTTTGAGCTGACCAGTGCAGTTCAATATTTCAAGGCGATTAGTTCATAAAAAAAAAATTTCTAGGCTAATAAGGCACCAGATAACGAGCTAGATGTAAGTACTTACAAACCAATCCTCGAGGTAAGGGATGGGTCCATTAACAGGATCTTCGACTGAGAATCGGGACAAGGACACGGCTACGACGACAAGGACTGGGTCAATGCCCGGGGCTCCTAGTTCCCTGACGGTTATGGATAGTTTCTGGAGATTTGTGAGAAAATTTTTGTCGCGGGATGGTTGGGGGCTCCTCCCCCCTGGCAGTATCGCGCATGACGAACTCTTTTGACTCGATCGCGCATGACGAACTCTTTTGACTCGATCGCGCATGACGAACTCTTTCGACCCGATAGCGCAAACGTGTAAAACAATTATGAACAATGTTGCGTCTTTTCGACGAGAGATGGGTTGCCATCTTCGCTTCCGGGAGGATGCAGATTTGCTAGGGACAGCGCGCTGGATATTCGTTTTAGTTGCGAGGTTGGGGAGTTTTTGAAGTCGCGAGTTTGATTAGGTGAGGAGGAAGGGTGACGGTTGTTTGATCGCGGTTAGCGTGCTGTTTTTTTTCTTCCATGGGAAGGATGAGATCTTTTGGGATATGGTTCGGGTTGTGGGTGGCCCTGATGGGTTTTGGAGAGTGCCAGGGCGAAAAACCGAACGTGATTGTGATTCTTGTTGACGATCTGGGCTATGCTGACTTGGGAGTCCAAGGGAGCGATGTCGTCAAGTCTCCTCATATCGACAAACTCGCAAAGGATGGAGTCATCCTCACCGACGGATACGCTCCGCACAATTTTTGTGGGCCATCGCGGTCCGCTCTTTTCGCAGGGATTTGGCCGTTCAGAATTGGCGCCCAGTTCAATGCCCCCAAAGACTACTGGGACAACCTCGTTGGACTTCCACTAGGTTACAAAACAATACCTGAGACGATGCAGGAGGCTGGATACCAGACCTACTGCGTTGGAAAATGGCATTTGGGATACACTCCCGAACATCACCCGAAGAACCGTGGCTACAACGGCTTCTTCGGGTTTCTCAAGGGCTCATGGAACTATAGACTATCCAAAATGTACGACGAGCAACTCGATGACTATGATTACATCTACAGAGGGTTCAAACGAGTTGGTGGCATCAAGTACATCACAGATAACTTCACGGACGCCGCTATAGGCTACATTGCTCGTTCGAATAGGCTTGGAAAGCCTTTCTTTCTGTACCTGTCGTACAACTCGCCGCATGCGCCGATCATTTCCTTGAAGGAGGATCTGGACCCAGAGGTCCCGGCGAATCGTCGAAACTACGTGGGAATGATTAAATCACTGGATCGAGGAGTCGAAAAAATTCGCTCCTACCTCGAGAAACTCGGCATAGCCGAGAACACCGTCATCATGTTCTCCAGTGACAACGGCGGACATAAACACGGCGCAATAAACGAACCGCTGAGGGATATGAAGGGTTCCTACTATGAAGGCGGCCTAAGGGTGCCGTGGTTCATTACCTGGCCTGGTACTCTCCAACCCGGGCGGACATTCACCAAGTTGGCGACGCATATGGACATCTACCCGACTTTAGAGAACCTTGCACAAGTTCCTGAGGGGATGAAGAATCCTACCCTCGTCGGCGTTGATCTCCTGCCTTACCTCAGGAAGGTTGGTCAGAGTACGCCGGAGGCAAGCGGAGCGACTCATCCTTTCCTTTACTTTGGAGGCCCTGCCGCTTCAGGTAAAAGCGTTGGAATGATTCGTCAAGGCCGCTGGAAGCTTGTCATCATTAACGAGAACGACAACTCCGAAAACGAGCTCTACGACCTAAGGGCGGATCTAAGCGAAACTACGGATTTGTCGGATGACAGGCCGGGGAAAGCCACGAGATTGTTCGACATCTGGACGGAATGGAACAGTGAGAATATTCTGCCGGTATATGGTAGATCCCGCGCTAAGAACCCGCTGCTGCTTGAGCTTTCCGTCGTGGCCGACGAAGTCGTGATAACACCGGGTGTGCCAATCTCCTTCGAGGCAGCGGGGTCGAGCGCTGATGGGGAAACCGTGACCTACTTTTGGGAGACTTTCATCCCTGTACGTGTAGATGAGGCGACCTACCGGGACGTATGGACCGATGGTGTCACCAGCACTTCGCGAACGGAGGACTCCATAAGCATCACTTATTCGAACCCGGGTGATTACATCGTCCGCGTCACTATTCAGACCGAGCGATGGCAACTGTGGGAGGATGTCCAGATACAAGTCGTACCAGAATAAAAGACTGCGACCAGCAGTTGCACAATTGCTCTTGTAACACTCTCCCAATAGAGTACCAGGCCTGCATAAACATCCCCTATTCGAGCCCGGGAGATTACTTTGTCACCGTCACTATTTAGTCCGAGCGATGGCAACTGCGGGAGCATGTCCGGATACAAGTCGTACCAGAATAAACGGCTCCGACCAGGGCCTTGCGCTGTTGCTCTTATAACGCTCTCCACACAGAGTACCAGGACTCCATAACATCACCTACTCGGCCTGGGAGACTACATCGTCCTCGTCACCACTCAGGCCGAGCGGCGACAGTGGGAGGATATCCGGATACAATTTGTACCAGAATAAAAGGCTCCGATCAGTGCCTTGTGCAGCTGCTCAAAAAAAAAAACGCTCTCCACACAGAATGCCGGACAAGGTGATCTAGGCAGCAACAGACTTGGACGGCCACGCGGTTTTGGACGTTAGACCAATCCTGCAAGTCCCAAGTCGTCAACGTAGTCGACTATTGGCCAACAAGGAGTGGACGAGAAGGAAAGGTGACTCCTCAACAGTCCGGCACTCGCAGAACCCAATGCCTGCCCTCCACACTGAGGATGTTCAAGAACCCCAGCCTTTGTTTTAATGCCATGAACGTACTAGAGCTGCGTACATGCTCCATAGCTCCGCTGAGTGCATAAAAAAAAGAGTAAGAATTCCGTCCGTGCCAACGCTCTTCCATCTTCTTCAGCGGGAGATGGGCTAGGCAACAACGAGTTGCTCAGTCTCACGCCTGAATAGCCCTGCGTAATTTTCAGTGAAAGGAAAAACGTATGAACAAGGTCGTCGGGAACGATCCAGGTTTTTCTTAGCCACTGATTCCAACACCAGTACTCACCATCCTGCATCTATGATCATTTCAGAACCAGTCACAAGGGAGCTCTCATCGCTAGCCAGGTAGGTTACCAGCGGAACTACTTCGTCGACCCTCCCAGCACGTTTTAGCAGATGCAAGTTTTCCATCTCCTCCGAGGGTATGAAATCGGTCATGGCGGTCTTGATAACCCCCGGGCCAATGGCATTCACCCGAACATCTGGAGCTGCCTAGGCGTGGTGAGCGACGGTAAACAAAGCTATTAGCATCGCCGTAGAAAAGAGGGCCGGCTGTCGCAGAGGGAAGGTGGAGGAAGAGCGTAGGCTTGGATCTCACCTCGACGGCCGCATACTTCATGATCATAGATGCCGCAGCTTTGCTAGCAGCGTAAATTGCGGGGGCTGATCCCAAACCCGTGGTTACCGCTGAAGCCATGGTGCTTGAGTTTACGATGATGGACCCGGTGCCTCCTGATGTTTCTTTCATCGCGGGTAGGCAGTGCTTGATGCCGAGAATGACGGATTTGACATTGACGTTGAGAACCGTGTCGATCATATCCACGTCCAACTCGGTGATGGGTGCCTTTCCGTAATAGCCGGCATTCAAGAAAGCGGCATGTAATGCACCAAACGTCGACAGGGCCTTCTCAACCATGCCTTTAGCAGTGCTCTCCAAGCCCACGTCTCCAACATAGGAAGTAGCCTCACCACCGGCCTCATTGATCTGTTTCACCAACGCATCGAGCTTATCGGCAGATCGTGCGACAACTACTACCTTTGCGCCTGCCGTCGCGGCTCCGAGAGCCACACCTTCGCCAATCCCGGCCGACGCTCCGGTCACGATCACCACCTTACCAGTTAACGAGGCCGGCATGATAATCAACTCTCCTATTAACCAACGTTTGAGGGATGAAACGTATCCAAGTTGCATGCAAGCAAACCATAATGGTCTGGAAATGTGGCACAGTTTAAAGTCAGCCTTTTATAGACCCGATGTGCGGATGCCCCCTCTCGGATCTCGAACAGAAGTCACTGTGCAACTAGCTTCAGTCCATCAAAACGCGGTGCATTTTTATTTCCACTGTTCTTTTCGCAAATAACGTGTTTTTGTACTGTTTTTGTCTGCGGTTCGTACAACCGCCGACTAGAGGGGATGCATTGCTGTCAACTGCAAACCATTGCTTTCCCGAGATTTTTCCTGTCTGATGAACACACTTGCTGTGTACTTACCAGCAAACTCACATTTCTCTAGTGGGTTCAGCCGGGGTATCGAACGGAATGATCTGGAAGGAAAGGGATTCACTACAAGGAATACTTCTTCAGCTGCATATCTCAGTTTATCCAGAGTACGCGAGGGAAGAGGAAGCCAGACTGTCACCTCCGGCATTGTCAAATCTTGATAGAGACTACACGTCCGGCTTCCGAAAGGATCTAGAACGTATATGCGGTGGATGTGATGTTCTTATCCACATGAAAAGGAGCAGGAGGTCTAAATAGTTTTCAGGTCACCATCCCGCGAGCGTTCTCACTTCAAGTACAATACAGAACAGGTTCGAACACGAAAAAGATTACTTTTTGAAGTTTACTTTTCGAAGTTGGTGAGAAATTTGGAGTGGAAAGAGCAAAATTTTGGAGGCGATCTTTCGGATGTCCTAGATAAGCCTAAAACTTGGTAGACAATTGGTATGTGTGGGTGCTGACGGGGTCCCTCCTCAGGCTCAGTTTTCTAATTCAGATTTAAATTCTGCTTTGCTCAACAGGTTTTCGAACTCGCCACTTGCAGTACAGTTTTCAATATTAATACAGCATAACTTTAGGACACATTCGAAATATTGTCTCTAAATTTCATCTTATCCACTCAAAATTTGGGTTTCTCACCCCACCGAAAGTTTGACAGTAATGTTCATATTCTAAATTTGGATAAGGCAAAACGCAAAAAATCAGAAACTTCTAGATTTCTAAGGGACGGTTTAGCCGTCCGTCCTCCTAGATAGATCCGACCAAAAATAAATCGATTTGGATTTAAAGTAAAAGTACGATGGAATTTGACGGTATTATACGGTTACTGTCGAATGCCCCTTTAGTACGTGAATGTTTTGCATCCAAAAGCGTTTCTGGTATAAGTCCAGTCCCAGGACAACACATGGGTCAATCCACGGCGGGAGTAACATATGATGTTTCCGATATTAACCAAGCTTTAGGCAGATGGGGAACTGAGGTAGTAGCATTGTTGGACAGAGTCCGCTACTAACACATAGGACTTGTAAGCAATAGAAGTGATTCGTAGTTTGTCAGCTACTAGAGCAATATGGATCAAGCCTGGGTAGGATTAAGGTTTTTGGACGCGTGCATCTGCACATACGTTTCCCTAAGCCCAAGATCTCAGAGGCTGTAGGAGTATATGTGTTGCTTCAAGAAGTCGGCAAAGTGCGTATGGTACCATTAGATGGGTGGATGGCAGATAAAAACGAGACTCATAGGGCTTGAATTTCCAACAGGTTATGAGCGCAGACACGGCCGAGGCCGATTCGAAGCGGGAAGGAGGCCAGTTAGCGATTGACGAGCTGTCGTCAATTGATGCGCATAAACAGCTCGTCATCAATTGCCCTTTGCCACAATTCGCCGTCCGGTCTTGTTAGAGCCTCTTTCACATTCCTCGGTTCATCCAGAACATTATCACCTGCTAACTTGATACTATTCAAGACATCCATGTTGGCCTCCTTCTGCTTCGAATCGGCCTCGGCCGTGTCTGCGCTCATAACCTGTCGGGAATTCAAGCCCTATGAGACCTGCAAGTTTAGTATTATCCTAGGAATGTGAAAGAGGCGCTAACAAGACCGGACGGCGAATTGTAGCAAAGGGCGATTGATGACGAGCTGTCGTCAATTGATGAGCATAAACAGCTCATCATCAATCGCCCTTTGCCACAATTCGTCCGGTCTTGTTAGAGCCTCTTTCACATTCCTAGGTTCATCCAGAACATTATCACCTGCCAGCTTAATATTATTCAAGAAATCCACATTGGCCTTCTTCCTGCTTCGAATCGGCCTCGGCACCTTTTTGGGGGGTGCCGTTTCGTTGACTGGTACATCAGTGCCATCAACTAAAACAGCATCGGAGCAAGAGGGGGAAGCAGTCGTCGGGGCACAACGGCCAAAAAAAGTTTAATGCTAGTGGGGGCAGGGAGAAACCCACACTCCTAGCCATTGGAGGCTCCAGTGGTAAGAATGACCTAGTAGTTGACAGTGGGGCATCCACACACATATTCGGGAACCGTGAGTTCTTCGATAACCTGGATCCGGTGACGGAATCCAAGGTCGGGTTGGCGGATAGGCGTGAAATCTCATGCACCCACGAGGCAACCGTATCGTTCCAGGTAAAAACGGATGTGGGAGTTCGGAAGTTGGGCTTGTCAAGGGTCAAATATTCTTCGGAACAGACGGGCAACTGTGTGTCCGTGGTACAACGGACGGAGAGGGGGTGCCGGGTCGCTTTCGATCCGAAAGGCGGACGCGTTGATGACAAGACCGGTGGAATGCTCGCGAGGATGGTAAATAGCAAACAGGGTTATATCCTAGATAGTTATATGACGCTAAAAGAACGTGTTTGCCATTATCTATTGGATGCTCATTTTCGCACTGACCACATGAAAGACCAAACGGCCGGAAGGATGTTAGATGCGGGCGCGAAACGTCTCATTTGTCTGAGGACAACGATGAAAAGAAAGCGGCGCAAGGGCAGGTTGATGCATGCGCTGGAGGTTGCAGATATAATACACAGTGATGCCTATGGGGCCTTACCGCGATCAGACGCAGGAAACTTCTCTCAATTCGTGACTTTCACTGATGAGAAATCGAGGTAGCTGAGAATCTTTCCAGTCGTGAAGAAGAGCGACGTTGAGGTTACTTTCATAGATTATTGCGAATGGTTCCAGAGGAAGACTGGTCGTCTTGCGATGGTTGTACATTGTGATAACGGTGGGGAGTTCGAGAAGTTGTAACAATTGTTGAGAAAAAAGGGGGTAGAATGGGATCCAGCGCCACCTCATTCGCCAGAAAGCAATGGTATTGCGGGACGGGTAAAATTCGACAGTACTAGAGTTAATGAGGTCAATGTTGTGCGACGCTGGAGCGTCGTTGGCAAGTTGGCCAAACATTGTCCAGCTTGTGGAGAGGATTACAAACTCACGAACCCGGAAAGCACAGAGCGCAAGTCCTGTAGAGATTCCGACCCTATAAACGGACAGTACTGCGTGAGATAAGCGTACACCTCAGCATGTGGATATAAGTCTCTAATATGCGCAGGAACAGGAAAAATTGAATAAGTTTGAGTTGAAGCATGTGGCAACGGAGAGTCAGACAGCGGAAATGTTGACGAAATCTGAGAGCAGTGTGCTATTCGAGAAACACAGAGATTCGATGGGACTGTAGAGCAGAGACTGCAAAGTGGAACTGACAGGGATCATTCGAAGGGGGGTGTTAACAGATTACATATATCCGGTTATTGTCGAATGCTCCCCTGGTGCGAATGTTTTGCACCCAGAAGCGTTTCTGGTATAGGTCCAGTTCCAGGACAACCCATGGGTGAATCCACGGCGCGAATAACCTACGATGTTTCCGATATTGACGAACCTTGCAGAGGTCGAAATGAGGTTGTAGCATTGTTGGACAGACTCTGCTACTAAAACAGAGGACTTATCAGCACTAGATGTGATTCGTAGTTTGTCAGCTACTTGAGCATAAGGATCAAGACCGGGCAGGATTAGGGTTTTTGTACGCTTGCATCTGCATGAACGTTTTCCCCAAGTCCCGAGATCTCAGAGGCTTTAGGAGTATATATATGTTTCTTCAAGAAGTCGGCAAAGTGCGTTTGGTACTGTTAGCTGGGTTTGGGAGAGATAAAAAGTGAACTCATAGGTCTTGAATTTCACAACAAAAAAACGTTGGAGCCAAAAAAAAACCGTTGGGGCCAAAAAAAAAATCCCGTTGGGAGGGAAAAGAAACCGTTGGATGTTCTTCTCGCTCTAGAGATTGTGAGAAATTTAAACGACCAGGAAGGTTGCAAACTTCTCGTTGGGAAGAAAACATCGGGTGCATGTTTTTCTTGTTACTTTCTATATGTATGGTGCTTGTCTACTGCATAGTCCCCTCTATATGGCTAAGCACTTGGCTGGGGAGTTGATATGTGCCTCAATGGTTGGAACGTGGACTATTGTCCAACAATTATGCTTAAGCTCGATATCCATATGTCCAATGGGATGTTGGTCTCCCATACGGCAAACACCTGATTCCTTCTTAACAACGAGCTCCAGCTGTCCGCGGAGCCGATATTCGTGAATCTATTTTCAGTTGTGTTTCTACTATAGCCGAAGAGCTTAAGTTTGTCCACGCCCGTTAGCTCAGATATTTGCATGACAAACTTTGGTTCTAACGGGCCCTTTTTGGAAGAGGGTGCTAATTCACATCCTTTTCGAGTCGAATTGTGCAGGGTGCACATGAATTGTGGAAACATCGATCGCCCCGGAGGCGATTTGGAAAGGGAAAACCAACTTACTGAGCGCTGGAGCTGATCGTGCGCCAAGAATGCCACGAAGACTGGAGCCATTTCCATACACATCCGGAAATGTGGATTTGGTGGGGGGAAAAGCTGTGCAAAGACTGTGCTTTCTCGGAGAAATGGAGAGGCTAGCTGACCACGATGACATGTTTCAACGCGAGTTGATCTGGTAATATAAAGGAAACACTATGCTAATAAAGCCAGTCTATAGGGTGGGGGGAGGGGGTGGGGGAGATTGAGAAGGTGGTGGACGACTTGGACGATAGAAGAGGAACGGAACTCGTCGATGAAAAAAAAAAATATGGGACCCTGCGCACTCGTTCTGTTAACTTTCGCGTTGCTTCATGCTGCTGCTCGATCTCAGAATTGTTTGGAAGACCCAAAGTCCGGAGCGTTTGAGTTCTCAGCGTTCTGTAGGCCTCTGGTCGACAGGACCGGGGTCCGTTTGGGTGAAGTGTGTGCGGACACTCTGATAAACAAGAAAGATATTCCAGGAGGGGATTTTTTGCGGAGCTGCATCAGGCTCCAGTTCAGGACTGATGAGGGATTCCAGTTGAACCTGCTCAGAGGAGGAGCGCATTTTGACGAGCCTCCCACAGCACAGGCACGATTTACCTCCCGCAGAAACATCGATGGTTGGAAGGAGAACAATGGGATTACGGACGCAGTTACCTCAGGTAGGCTTCTGGTTTGTCCCGAGGAAATGTCGGGAAAGTCAGAATGCTGTGGAGAAACCATCGGGGTTGTCGCGTACGCGGTAGTCACCCCCGTAGACAATCCTGAGGCACCACGAATTCGAGCTTTTCTGAGCCCCGAGAATGATGACTTTCTATGCACGACGCGGGACAGCGACGACACCACGTCCTGCGACGTTTCGATTTCATGTCCGTCATGCGAAGTGGATGAATGTCGACAGACAGGAGGGGCATGTGTAGCAACTGACGCTTTCCCTTGCCGTGTTGGCTCTTCAGTAAGTTCCCATAAAAGTCCTGCTAGTGTAAATCGGTTTGTATAAGCTCGTGATCACAGTCTGCGCCGTTAACCCGGGTTCTTCTGTACTGGAGATGATCCCAACGGTGGTTTTCTTCTATAGAAGGCAACGCGTGCATGGTGACTGTTTCCGGTTGCTTGTCGAACAGCGATATCGCATGTGTTGGCGACCATAGTCGTGGTCTAACAGCTGACCCTTTCTCCCCAAATGTCTTCCTCTAGGCATCGTACAAGCAGGAAGATGAATTTTGCGGGTGTTGTGGAGGCGAAGACTCGTGCTTCGAAGGGAATAAGTGCGTTCCGAATACCGGCTCTACTCTCTGTGCTTATCCGCAGGTAGGCATTGCTCGACTATTTTCATTGGTTACTCGCATTCGAGATAATTTCTGTAGAGTTTGGGACCCCGTTCAGGGCGCACTTCACCATCAAGTTCCGTGACTTGCTCGCTCCTATTTAACGCCCGTCATCGAACCAATCCGACTGTCCGAAATTAGGCTCAAATTGGCTTTCCGCCGGATTATCTGTGTAAGTGCAGCTGCGTCGATGATAACACTTGCACGGACCCAGCCACAGGCAACTGCATCCCCGTGGCGGACTTTGTTTGCATTATTGACCAATGGGTGAGGAGGGCACTTCAAGTTGTGCCGATAAAGAGCAAAACCACAGCGAAGACAAACTGTGTCAACGGCGAGTGCAGCATAGTGGAAAGCTAAATAGTTTCTGGTGACTTTGCTCTATCCGAATTCTCCACACACAGTCTCCCCTCAGAGCAGAGGACGGGACTTGCACATGTGATGGGCTTAGGTGCCCGGAAGGGGAGTGCCTTCGCCAAGAATCAGCTCCTCCAGGCTCGTGCACGACGACCGGAGTCACTTGCGATAGTGCCGTAAGGAATGAGCAGGAAATTCTCTCCCCTGGTGGTTAAGCGAGCTCTAACGAGTGTGTACCTGCTTCTAACCGTGATCTATGCTTACATAGGGAATCCTTTCTCGAGCGTTCGACGGTCAGCGGTGCATTTGCTGCAATGACTTTGATACAGAGGTGGTTTGCATTCGCAAAACGGATAACATATGCATCCTGGTTAGCGACTTTCCTTGCCCTGATGGGGTAAGTTGACAGACGTCTTCAGACCTGCAAGCTAGCACTTGGCGGCAATCACCCACGCAGGGTTTCCAACGGCATGCGCATGCCGGCAAGCGCTTTCTTTTAGCTCCTGTTGACCTGGACCTTGGTGTCTCTGCGCTCCCTTTTGTGTACAGGAGATTCCAGCGTCATTTTCCAACAAACTTTGCACTTGTGTCCCGCAGATCGCATGCCGGCAAACGCTTTCTTCTGTCGCCTGTTGACCTGGACCTTGGTGTCTCTGCGCTCACTTTTGTGTACGGGAGATTTCACACCCTGCGTAGCGCGTCACGCTCTACTAGTAAATCCAATCCATCCGAACTCTTCATACAGCAACCGAAAACCGGAGTGCCTTTCGGCGATATAGCATCTCCTCGGTCCAGCTTTTCTTGTGGATAGTTGCTCTACACTCGATAGTCGAGGTAAAAAAAGGGGGTACTTCTGATTTCCTCAGCTGCTCTTTCCCGTGACCGCGCTGAATAGTTCCCCTCCTCCGCCCACAGGATCGGGGTTAAGCCTAAATACAGAATATTTCAAGTTATACTACACGCATAACAATTGACCAGAATTCGATTTGCTATGCGAAGGCGAAGCACGTACGGATTGGCCATTGCTTTGTTAGTTTTAAATATGTTTAGGAACGATGGTTGATGCACTAGTTTTAATCGGAGGCTGCAAGAAAGGACCTCGAGAGGAAAAAGGAGAATATGCGCGGCGAAGATAGCGCGCCTCCAACATCAAAGCAGCGTTCCTACGCCACAGCAATAAACTTAAACTGGTAATCAACGAGGACAGACAGTCCGAGTGTTCGCGGAACAATTCCCGAAGACAACAAGAACCAACGGAATCCATAGAACCCAAAGCATTCAATGACCAGAGGTACCAGGCGAAGAGGAAGAGCCGAAGCACGAATGCTAGGGAAGACAAGGCCCCGGAATATTTCACCTATTGGGATTGTAGAAACAAAGTGTTTTGTATGTGAAGGTGTATGGATCCTGACTTGTCTGCCATAAATACGATCGCCTCCTATGTGGATTGGACTTTACTAGTATAGCCTGAAGCGCTACGCAAGGCGTGAAGATGAACTAATAACTAGGGAGGGAAGCATGCAACCCCAGGCGCCGATGGCGCGCCTCGGAAAGCATGTGGCTGGAATATCGCCAAAAGGAGACACTTAAACGCCTCAAGAGCGCCAAATATTCAGTAGGATGCTCAGCAAAACATTTCCGCAACCACTCTAAACCCGACTTATCCACGTGACCAAAGCTTTCCACAATGAATGGCTGGAACCGGTGAGAGCGACCCTCAGCGCAAGGCAGACTGGCCATGCTCTCAGCATACCGTCGTTCCCTAACTCTTCTAAGGGCTGAAGCCGCGGCCCCCCGGCGGCGGGCGGCTGCGGTGAGGTGGGCGCTGGCCACGGGGCAGGTAATCGCAAGGTCCACATATGTTGAGCGTCTGGCAGCAGCGTCGGAGACGAGGAGATCGGCTATACAACGGGGCGGTGCAGAGTCCGAGATTGATCTGGGCAGTTCCGACTCAACCTCAACCGTATGCCCTATCCGAGTCAAAAATTCGCTGAGGATGTACTTGAGGCGAGTGTGACGCCTCGTACGGAGACCTCTCAACAGTCCATCCGGCTCTCACATCCCTGACAGAAAGACGGCCGATTAGAGTGCCACGGAGCCTGTGGCAAACCGAGATAGATCCGTGCGGCAGAACGGAACTGGAAAGCATCGAGACGATGACTCAATGACGACGGTAGAGTGGTTAACCACAAGTGCGAGAGGTGGCCTCCCATGCCGCGGAGACGAGCGGCAGTGGTAGGCGGCGTGAGAGGAGAATTGAGCATGACTGTGTGAGCGGCACTGTGTTGGCCCCAGGTGAGGCTATGTTGAATCACATCAGTGCGGGAGCTCCACAATCGGCTCAAACCCGGGTAGTCTGCGACAGGTGACCCGGGGCTAGCCTCTCCGTCATCGGCAAGAACTCGGTCGAGGGGGGTTGATCAATCGCTTCAGCTCGTCCCCATAACAGCTCCTTCCAGGAACGAAAGCGGGATCGATTTGCGTCCGGCACGGCGTTGCACCTCCTGAACGCGTGTTGAAGACCATCATAAATTGTCAAAAGCGGGGGCGGCAGGGTCACTGGATCCTCGTTGGTCAAAGCTCGAGCCAAGAGGCAGGCACTTCGCATTCTGGAAGGTCACCAACGTTCGCAGCGCGGTAGCCCAGGAGGCAACCGCCGCTGGCGAGCATACCAGCCCACGGTCTGCGACGCCGAATCCCCCTAATCGCAACGGTAGAACGATCTGTGCACGAATCAAGTCCCTGTCGGGAGCAGCTTCAAGATCGAGGGGCTCATCCAAGAGCGTTCCCCAGTGTTGCAGGGTCATCTCGTCGGCTCTAGCCGCGATCCACGAGCCCCAAGCTGGAGGCAGGCTGCGCAACCAGTAGTTGAGTCTGGGACCGGCACAAAAGCGGGAAAGCAAGCAGACCGATTGCAGCATGCTGTCGGGTAGGTGCTCAATGGCGTCGGTGAGTTGCTTGTGCCGTGCCAAAACTCGCTCGCAGGATGCTTGGACAAAGTTGTCAGTCCGCAATCCGACGCCGTGGTGTTCGAACCCTTCACGTTCGCTGATTAGTCGCAGAGTGGGTGGCAGAGAGGCCAGCGAGACGTCCCTCGGGGGGAGAAAGCGACATTTTTCTGTTTCCACAGTCAAACCGACGCGACGTGCAATCGCTTCGATCTCGGTCAGCCCCCTAGCCAGGGTCTCAGGGGTGCCCAGCAATGTTACGTCATCGTGGTACGCGCAGATTCGAAGATCCGAGACCTCAGTCGAAAGACGTAAAAGTACGAGCTGTAGGGCACAGGCATGAAGAAGAGGTCCGCAAGGGTCGCCTTGTTGGACGCCAGTATGTGCTTGAAAAACAGTGCCCTCCGTTGTCAAGTAGGGGAGGCTCTCCCCTCCGTAAATACCCGATAGAAACGGCCACGCCTCCGGAAACACCCGTCGGAGCACCTCTAGCGCATGCGTCCGCGACACGCTGTTGAATGCGTTCCGGAAATCAACCACCAAGACTCCCCACTCCGGCCTACTGGCGCGTTCTAGCTCGATCCCATGGGTGATCAGTTCGCAACCCCCAGAAAATCCCATCCCTACTTGCAAGGGCGCCATAAAAGCTGTGACTCGCTGGCGAAGGCGCTGGCATAGCCACCTCCCGGCTAACTTCCGTAGGCTCTCCACCATCCCGATCCCCCGGAGACGCGGGTGGACCGGCTGGTGGTCAGGTTTCGTGAGCAAGCAAAGCTGTGGCCTGCCGGAGATGTTCCCATGGCGCAGACGCACCCGATACGCCCTGGAACAACTTGTTAAGGATCCTCAGAAGCGCGCTCTGGCCAGGCTGGCTCAGGGCCTGCAATAGCTCTGTTCTTAGTCCGGAGGGTCCGGGACAGCGTCCCCGACGCGAGGTACGAAGCAAATCCTCCAGGTCAGACTCACTGAGCGTCAGATCGATGCGAAACCTGGCCAACTCCGGACGGTCCAAGAATACCTCGAATTCAGGGGACAAGTCCACGTCGGACTCAGGGAACAAAGACGACACCGTCTGGACGAGACTATCATCGTAGGGGAGGACAGGCGCCTGGCCCTCCAAAACCCGCGCCGCTCGACTTAAATCGCCCACTGCTACCAATTTCTGTACTCGAGCCGGCACGGGCCACACTGTGCCATGCCAAGTCCGACGGGCGGATGGTGCTGACGACGCCAAATAGCTGCGCTGTAGTACTTCGAAGTCTCCCTTCAAGAACAGGGCCAGTCTGTCTCGTACTCGCCATCTGCGCTCCGATGTGTGAATGGGGGCCAGAATCAGGCGCGGCATGACCCCCAGAAAAACCCAAATGACTGTCTCCCGATTGCTGCGAGCCAGGCTCGTGAAGATGAAATCGAGAATGGTTCCAGCTACTAGAAGGTCTCCACGAGGGAGGACGACTGGGGGAATGCCCCACGGAGGGGAAGCGAGCCTCCTTCCAAAGAAATCCACCGCCGGAGCCAACTCCGAAAACGCGTACGCCAAATGCCCTAGTCTCCGCCCTCCTTCAGGACATAAGACTGTAGATCCATAGGCTGCGACCTCGCAGCCGTGCCTGGAGCGCTAATCGTGCTTCTCCCCCTTAGACCCGGGGGAGTCGGTCCTCGCTCTCTTACCTCCTATCCGCACCAAAGTCGTGAGCCGCCCACTCCGCGAGGCTCGCGGAACGGATCCCGCGGGCTTCAGCAAAGTAACCTGGGCGTCCTCCACCGCCATGCCCTCAGTCTGCTCCCCTGACTCACCACTCTCGCTGGAAGTGGTGCTGGAAGCAGAGCCCTCCAAATCCCCAACCACTGCAGCTCTGTCTTGTAGCGCGAAGTCAGCACAAGTCGCCTCTCCAGATCGAAGAAGCTGGACACCGCCATGCGCAGGTGACGAGGGCCCGACCGGAACCGCTCCAACAAGATCAAGGCGCTGAATCCGTAGCCAATGGATCGCTGCCGCCTTCACGCTGCTCTCATGCTCAGAGAGCCCTGCCGTTTCTCCCGGAGACAGGAAATTGCCCGAGAAACGGTCAAAATCGAAGTGCAAAACCACCTGCGGGTTGCAGCGCAGCCACCGGGCGCTCTCAGGCCACTGCTCGGTAGGCTTCGCCAGCAAGGCCTCCAGGTACTTGGCGGCGGTTGCGGAGACCAAAAACAGCACATCGCGGCCCTCATAGTTTGCGAAGAAGAAATCACCCCGGCTGCACCCTAACGATTCCGCAAAAGTGTCCCGGAAGTCTCGCATAGACGGAACCTGGCCTCGTGTAGTCTGGGGCCGGACATTTCGCACCCACAGAAATTGGAGAGTGGTCTCCACAGGTCCATCCTGAGGCTCGCGAGATGGTAGGAAACGGCGCATAGCCGCCGTACATGTGGCAGTGGTGCCCTTCCGCAAGACTGGGGCGTACGAAGCGCCCCCCTTGCGGCCACCACGTGCCCCCGCAGTAGCCGGGAGCTGGTGACCACCTGAGGGCTGGTCCAAGAGAGGGAATTCCACAGCTGCAGTATCCTCCACACCGGTTGCCGCACAGTCACCACCACCATTGCCTCGAGTCCCCGAGCGCTGAGGCGCGTTTTGGCCTTGCTGCCGCTCCCCAACGTCGTACTGTCCCGCGCAGAAGCAACCGCCCTCGCCTGTCCCGGGACAGGTTCATGTTGATTGACCTGATGTTGACTGCCTTCAGCCAACGCTGCCACTCTTGTGCAATTCAAATTCTCGTCCGAATTTGAATTTGACCTGGCCAGCAATCCCGATTCCAGCCCACCTAGCTTCTGGGTGAGCTGAGGGAGCACTACATGATCACTCGCAGCCGTGATCAGGCTGGTGACAGCGGAGATAAGTGCACGCGCCTGGGTGCCAGAAGCGCCTTACAAGTCAACCTCGGAAGAAAAGGTGCCGCAGCTGAGGCGAACACGGAGTCCCCCACCTGGCAGTGCCTCCTTGGGATGAGGCTCCGTCGAGCGCGGAGATATCCCTACCATCCTGAGGGAATGCGCAAAGGAAACGTTGCACCACCAATATGAAAACCTCCTATGTAGAAGGTGTAATTGAAAAGCTAGTAAACATGGAGAGGAGCATTGGGGTTTTGTTTCTTTTTCGGTCGCGAGCGTGTTCGTTTACGGGAAGCGCTTCCTCTGGTACGCCTTCCCCTCGATTTTCCGCGGTGCGTCGTTTGCATTTGCAACTACTTCTGTCTTCCGGGTGGGTGTGTTGCAGGGCCTTTCCTATTTGGGTTGGGTGTGGTCGATTATTCTCTCGGAGCGGTTTCATATTGGTGGTGCAACGTTTCCTTTGCGCATTCCCTCAGGATGGTAGGGATATCTCCGCGCTCGATGGAGCCTCATCCCAAGGAGGCACTGCCAGGTGGGGGACTCCGTGTTCGCCTCAGCTGCGGCACGTTTTCTTCCGAGGTTGACTTGGGAGGCGCTTCTGGCACCCAGGCGCGTGCACTTATCTCCGCTGTCACCAGCCTGATCACGGCTGCGAGTGATCGTGGAGTGTTCCCTCAGCTCACCCAGAAGCTAGGTGGGCTGGAATCGGGATTGCTGGCCAGGTCAAATTCAAATTCGGATGAGATTCAAATTCGGATGAGAATTTGAATCTGACCTGGCCAGCAATCCCGATTCCAGCCCACCTAGCTTCTGGGTGAGCTGAGGGAACACTCCACGATCACTCGCAGCCGTGATCAGGCTGGTGACAGCGGAGATAAGTGCACGCGCCTGGGTGCCCGAGAATTTGAATTGCACCAGAGTGGCAGCGTTGGCTGAAGGCAGTCAACATCAGGTCAACCAACATGAACCTGTCCCGGGACGGGCGAGGGCGGTTGCTTCTGCGAGGGACAGTACGACGTTGGGGAGCGGCAGGCAGGGCCAAAACGCGCTTCAGCTCTCGGGGACTCGAGGCAATGCAATCCGGTCGATCTAAGACACAGCTGGATACCGTCGACGAGGGCAACTTACCCAACACTGGGGGCGTTGGCCAACCGTGCAGTGTGTGTGTTAATCGGTACTCGCACGCTTCTTTAATGCTGCAGCCACAACCCTGTGGGCTCACTGCGTATTTGTCAAGGTAGTTGCGTAGTCCAAAGCCATCGATACTTTGGCAGTTCCAAAACACGCTACTACCAGTAAAACCACCACCATAACTAGCTAGGATATTTTGGCTTTGGTGTAGAGTTCGAGCGATTGGCGGTTTTACTGGTGGTTTTATTTAGCATCGCCTAAAGCGCTACGCAAGGCGTGAAAAGGAACTAAGAACTAGGTAGGGAGGCGTGTAAACCCAGGTGGCGATGTCGCGCCTCGGCGGGGATGCTGCTAGAATATCGCCACAGAGAGACACTTAAACTGCGTAAGAGTTCCAAGTATTCGGTAGGATGCTCAGCGAAACATTTCCGCAACCACTCCAAACCCGACTTCTCCACGTGACCAAAGCCTTCCACAATGAAAGGCTGGAACCGGTGGGAGCGACCCTCTGCGCAATACAGACCGGCCATACTCTCAGCATACCGTCGCTCATTCTAACATCGTCTTATGCGCCTCGCAAGACGTAAAAGTTAAAGCGGACGATCTGAATTCATATTCCTTCATAGTAAAGACCGACATCTATCATTTTTGACGATGTATGTATCAACAGCTTCTCTAGAGGACCGGCTCAACAGGGTTGTTGAGGAAATGAATTGCCACCCTGGGCCGGGGAAAATAGGCGGACAATATTTCGCATTTGCCCACGCTCGGCAGAATGCAAGTCAATAGCGTAGGCTAGTATGAGGTGTCTCTTTAACCCCAAGACCCTAAACCCCTACCGCCCAAACCGCTTCCATGGATCAGTGGAAGTAGAAATAGTCGTAAATATTGGCTTTACCACCCAGAATGAAATTGTTACACAGAAACGTCTAACCTCCATTTTATGGTTGAAAACGTAGAAAACTCTTGAAAAAATTTTATTGACTGAATCAGAGATTTTATTCACCAATATAAATATATTTCAAGCAGATTTAATAGGCGCGCCCAACCGCCACCTGGACTTACAGGTCTTCCTTCTCCCTAGTCTTGCGAAGCGCAGCATGCTATGTTAGTAAAACCTGCAATAGTATATAAATTATATTATAATTGATATCACTTGAAACGGAAACGTCGCCTCTGACACAGATTCGCAACAAAACAACTCTCCCCTCAATACTGGCTTTACTACCCTCAATACTAGCTTTGGATTTGTAACAAACCCAGCTGATGGAATCGTCCAGACAAGACCAACCTTGTAAAGGTTTTTTCATGAAAACAGTTAATGTACCCATGCGTTGTGGAGGAGTGGAGGCTGACCAGCTGGAATGAATGAACTTGACGCGGGCGCGCTTAAGAAAGCGAAAAAGGCAATTTTTGAGGGCTTTTGCGGCCTCTGTATGGATAAAAACGATTGGTTATACTCTCCAGCAGAATTGCTACCTCTGCCTTCTGGATCACCGCCATGGCTTCTTTGGAGGGTACTTGGACCAAAGGTTCTACTGTACGCAGAGTATCCCAAGGAGACTCTACGGTAATCCTGATCTCAAAATGAACTTCGATTTGTGGAGGGGGCAACCAGCGGCGTGGAAATTTACAACTCTCCATTGTCACCAATGGCTCCCACGGAACGGCGAGGTTGACAACCGGATTTACACTTCAGATATCTGAAACTAGTCCTCGACGTATCCAAGAGCTCCTTTGATAGCCTATATATCCAAGCTCGCCGTGGTCGAATGAATATGTTTCTTCACCGTAGTCGGTGTTTAGGAAGAGCTAAGTGGTGAGTCAAAACTTCTAGTTCGGAGCAGCCATGAAGGGAATAGCAGTTATTTGTGTTATCGCGTGCACTATCGGCGTAGCTGTCTCGGTGCAGCTTGGGGGTCGCGCTGAACCGGAGATTGATCCGCCGATTCCTCCAGTTGGACGTCCTTCGGAGTACAAGGACCTCTCCATCACGGTGCTGGAGGTCAACGGTGAGGAGAGCTATCTGTGGTGGCGGGTAGACAGTGGGATCAACTGGTGGCCAGATCCGTATGTCGTCATCACGGCCTACCGGAAAGACGGACCCAAGAGAACGCGACGGACGTCAGTGAAGTCGGTCAAATCCCATCGCGTCGTCTTCAACCAGAACCTGAGCTTCGGGAGAGGCATCTGGGAGTCGATCTACGTCGAAGTATGGGATTCAGACTCGTGGCCATCGAGTGATGATAACATACTCAAGTCATCGGTCATTGGCGTCGATGAATTCATCACCGGAAGGTACAGAACCGATCCAGTTCGTTATCGCGGCTTTGAGAACAGAAATCAGGGCACGAAGGTGTACCTTACCGTACGACTTCAGTGAAACCACCACCACTTCAGTAAGATAGCTCATCAATCGGCGAACTCGCCTAGAGGGGGCTCAGTTAGAGATTCAAATTTGTATCCATAGCACACTAAATGCTTCCGCTAACAAAGCTCACTCGCCGGCTTCCCGGACGAGGACGGAACCTAAGCGTATCGAGTGCGAATCGTAGGCCCGGTACCGTGTTTCCTGTGGTTCCGTTAGTTTCGGGAGTTCATACGTGACGTATCGTTCTAGATCATTAGAAAGCGCACTAAAGTTCAAATTTGATGTGACTTGACTAGTACTTTTTTGAAAGTCTATGAAGACGCTGATTGATCAGGAGCTGCAGCTTATGTGCCAAAAGAATAACTTCAAGCGGGATCTGTGAGCAGCCAGCTGCCAATTCTTCATCGATTGTTGCTTGGAATGTACTCAATGCGACTCCGTCCAAAACTACGACTCCCTCAATCGCCTTGGATCTTCAGCTGAGTCCATAGGAATAGGTGACGGTGAACAGGTCATGAATGAAGAGTTGTCAGGGACGTAAGTAGATGAATAGACGTCGTAGTCCACACAACGCCTCGCTTCTTCAGTAGTTGGCGACAGACTCTGAAACACAATTGGACTGGATCTAGCTACCTAGGAGCGCTACTCGACGCCAGCACGTCGACGAACCTCACCGAACAGCATGGCATTCGACTCCTGCTACACTCGACGGATCAACTTGGAGAACAATTAATCGAATCGAGCCTGCAATCAAAACGCAGATTGTCACGAGGAACACCGACCCCCATACTCCGCCTTACGGAATGGCGAGCGTTGGAGAGTCAAGAACAAGAAGGGTACCCGCACACACCACCCGACAGGCCCTTGGTCGGTTCAACTCAAAAACTCCTCTCCAACTGGAATCACGGACGGGCATTCGAGGAATTGGTGGGGAACGCGGAGATCAGCCAGACGATACGTGCGCGGACACGCTCCTGCAAGGGATCTGGAGGAGGTACCTGGCTGCGAGACTTGCGAACGAAACACGGACGGGGTCTGAGTAGCGTGCGTGGAACTGAACCTGAGCCTGCGACAATTGTTGGGATTGCCGCTGCCGGATGTACGAACACTTAGTACGTGTACGATCTGTTCACAACCACACCACGCTGCAGGCATTCAACGCCTCCGCCACTGCACCAGCTCTACCGGGAGCTGGGCACTTCGGCAAAACATGGTCAGGGATGCACTGGCGACAGTAATGAGACAATGGCGACTCGAAGTGACAGTAGAACCGACTGGACACTACCAAAGCAGTCGGCTTCGGCCTGACATCCAAGCTCGACATCCACGAACAGAACAGGCAAGCTCTACATGATCGATGTGAAGGTGACCTCGCCGTTGCAAAGAACACACCTACACAAAGCGTCTTGGGAGACCGGATATGCGGCACTCAAAGCGGAAAAGTTTAAAGAGTCCAAATGCCGTGACAGTATCGGAGAACACAACGACCACATCTTCATCCCCTTCTGTCTAGAAACATTTGGGTGTGGGAAAACAAGCGAGTGAATTCCTGCAGGAAACGACTGTACACCTGGATCAGCGGGCAACGCGAGTAAGTGAGGCTCGGGCGATCTTAAACCGCACCCTGTGGAAAGGCAACGCTATCCTTGCCACCCAGGCTCGTTTCGACGAAGTAGACTATGACATCGTCCCAATCTTAGAACGTACCCACACAACCCAATAGGAGTTTCGTTGCTGACCAATAGCGTCCTTATTCCCTCTTAATGGGCTCCAATAGGGAGCTCTTCAGTAAAGTGTACAAGGTTACAGATAGTGATAGACTATTAAAAAACAGTATAAAAGAACTGGGTATCTGAGCGAAAATCTTCCCACAAAAACAGGCGCGATTCCTCGATAAGGGGGTCCAATAAATGGTCCGACATTCAATCAACGTTAGTATTATTAGACAGGAGATGATTGATTCTTTTTTCAATTATTATTAATCATCTCCAGCCCAGGTATTGAATCATGATTACTTCTGAGGTAGCAAGCTCTCACTCGCATATCCGTTGGAAATCTGTCTCCGGCATTGAATAGCGATCATTTCAGGGTGTGACAGACTGTCCCTATCAATTTAATGGTTTTTCTATATACTGGATGACCACAGCGCCGTCGTTTTAGCGCATCTGGGTTTGGTATAATAGCCAAAGCCCGAGTAGTGATAGAGGGGATAGTGGAAGAGAGAAAAGAAGAGAGATGGGATAGTGGAAGAGAGAAAAGAAGAGAGATGCGCAGCCGCAAAAGTTGAAATTCTTGAGACAGGTGAGTTCTTACAGTGGATTGTGTCTATTGCGTATTGGTGTGAGCTTCATCATCGAATCGCGTAGAACGCTTTAGCCGGAAGGGGTTGCACGAAAGCGAATTGTTCGCGTCGCTTTCTCGGGCGATTTTGGAAACCGAATTTTCATCAGATATTTACAACAATATCATTATAAAATGGAGGCATCTCATAGTTAGTATTTTATGCAGAGTTTGTTTTGTCCGACACTTTTATTGAGTTTGTCTTCTACAACATTTTTATTGATTTATAGGAAGTTAGGACCCACGTGTGTGCGGAGAAAATTTGATCCTCCAAAAAAGAACACACTTCTAAACAGTTTCTCATTTTTTTCGATGAATGATGAGAAGCGGCGAAAGCTTTAGCTTCGTTCTCTTCGAATTTTGAAGCTTCAGCTTTAGCTCATCATCGAGTGCACTTGGCAGTTTATGGATCCTTTGGTTCCCGTTGACTAAGTGTCTCAGGGCCTTGTTTGTCCGATTGACGTTTCTTCTTGTGGTGCCCGTATGAACGCTCATTGATGTTGGAAAGAGGTGCAAATATGCGGTTTAGCTCATCGTCGAGTACTTGGCAATTGAGTGATGTGAGTTTATGGATTCCTTTGGTTCCCGTTGACTAACTGTACTCGGGGCTTTATAACCCCATGAACTGACCCTCAAGAATACATATATAGGACGGAAAGACCTCGAATCCAGAAGGAGAGCAGCGTTGCTTCGCGACGAATTGTCTTCGATTGAACAAATTCATTCTGTAGTTGCGTGGAGGATTGTTCTTGTTAGTTTCTGCAAAGAGCAGAAAAATACATTTGAGAGCGGAGGGTCCTGAGTTGTAGCACTGAATGAATGTACCACTAGAGCACGAACGTCGCCAGCACCACTGCTAAACTACTGTTCTCAAATAGGAAAATTTCGGAGCCGAGCAACCTTTCAATGTCAAGTGCACGGTTTTACGTTATACATGATATATGTTTGCAACTGCGGAATTATGTAGACTGTACTCTGAGAAGGTTTCTACATCATGGTGAACAAAGGTTGATCTCACACCTTGCGAGCCACGAATATCTCACAAGCTTTGCTGCCCTTCCGTCCTGAAGCGACAACCCAACCGTCGGGATCTACAACCAGGCAGGCCATGTTCAACGCTGGAGCAGCGGGCACGAGGCTTATGTAGCCCTTATTCCCAATCTCCATGAAGAATTCTGCCTTGTCAGAAGGCGGTCTATCTATATCCCTCGTGGCTGTCACCCTGCCAGTCCCAACATCAACTTCTAGCTTCTTTCCGGTAAGCCTTGACTGAAGTTCCACCTTTCCATTCCTCGAGTGCATAACTGTGAAGAGGAAGGATTTAATCTTTGATGGCAAAAGAACCTTCACCGCCCGTATCTGGGATTCTCCAGTCGTCTCCACTAGACGATTTTGAGCGCTCATTCGCAAGATGACTTTGCTTCCAGACAACGGAACTGGTCCAGAGCTAAGGGAAACTTTCATCTTCCTATCATTTGCACGTGATGTGGACGCAATTATTCTTCCCCTTTCGGATCCCTCTTCCGGTCTTAGGTAACCAAAGCCCTGTCTCGCCGATTGGACTGCTTCTTCTCCAGCGCCAACATTCCTCAGTCTAAATTTGAGCCTGGTATTCCAAGAGTTGGGGTTATACCATGTAGAAGCTTTAAGAACAACTTCAGCGCCCTCCTTGATAAGAGTCGCCACTCTTCCATTCACAGTTGACCTCAGCGAGAAAAGGGAGCCCGGCGAGGGTTCTCCAATCATCATCCACTGCGAGGCAAAGCGTGCCACCTCTGACTCGGCGTACACCTGATCGCTTGCATTGTCCTTTGACAGGAACAGACCGGCTCCGCTTGACTTGAGCGCCACGATGGAGCCGGAAGGTGTGTATGTATCGGACGGTGTGATATCCGGTACGATCTCTTGAAATCCATCTAGCGTCCTGAAAATATATCCGTAGGGAGTTCTTTCCATCGGTCCACGGTATAATTGGCTACCCATTTCCCACTTAACGTTTCCATCCGCATCCAGTTTTATAATGTTTGAACCGCCTAGCACCACCCCTCCATCCTCATCCGCGAGCATCGAGTACAGGACAGTGCTCGGGATCTCCGTAATTGTCTTCTTCCACAGGATTTGCCCACCTTTGCCTAGCTTGTGGACGCGATAGTTTTGAGGTGCGGAGGTGTCATGGTCTAGGTTCGTCGTACAACCAACAAAGTAGCTTCCATCGGCTCCGTATACTGGTGCCGCGTTCCTTTCCTGGCTACAAAAACTCCCGGTGGTGCTCAGTTTCTTTCTCCATAATAGCGTCCCGGATTTCGATATTTTGTGGACGAAGAGATCTCCACCGCTGTTCATAGAAGATATGATATTAAGGTTCTCCACCTCGACAATACCACCTCCCCGTTCTCTATAGTACTGTCCTGGTGAGAAAAATTTTCTCCAGAGACGGTTCCCGTCTGCATCCAACTTGAGAATCTCTGCTTCGGCAACAACAATTGACCCGTCTCTGAGCTCAATCACCCCGGTGGGAAAGTCATCCTCTATGAAGTCAAAAGGGTGGTCCCAACTCAAGTCACGGTTCGAGTCGAATCTCTGCACACCTGCATCCTCCCCAGAATACGACCTTGTACCGGCTATGACTATGTCACCGTTCCTCGTGCGAGCAGCAACTTGGCATTGAGAATCGTGCGGAACCAAAAGTTTTCTCTCAGATACCACATACGACCCTCTGGTAATCTCAAAGTATTCGCAACCTATTCCGTTGTAACCATTTTTACCAACAACCCCAAAGCTATCGCCTTCCAAAGGAAATACGTAAGACAAGAACGTCGGCGTCTGAGGATCATTTCTCGCGTTGTCATAGCTAAAAGTGATCGTGGAGGATATCTTCTCCGCTGTACTAAAAGTGGAGAATACAGCCCCCAAAGCAAGGACACAGAATAGAGTACTCAGTCGAATCATGTTTCAATTTTTTTTTCCAACCCGAGGTTCCTTCGGCCGTCAGGAAGTATGAGAGCTCATCTCACCAAACTCTCATCCACTCCAATTCACTCCAATCCACTCCAATCCACTCCAATCCAGTCAATCTTGGGGAGATATGCGCTTCACCGGGAGTTTTCTCATCTACCTCTAAGGACTCGGTCAACATCTCTCTGACTGCGCGCACTGAACAGCAGCATATTAATACCCTTCCGCCGTATGCGCAGAACGTGGAGGCTAACCCAATGTCGCTGAAGTGAAAAGACAAACCAAATCGGAGATTTTCATCCTTCTCATCCCTTCTTGGCCTTCCTCTTCTCAGCGGTCAAACATATCTGCTTGCGATATGACCATTCATAATTTTGAACACTCTGATCTGCAAGCATTCTAAATGGTCTCAGATCATGATATGAATATCAGTGGACAGGTTACTGGTCCACCCGGAGGGTAAAAACTTGCTTGAGAACAAAGTACACTTCAAATTTAAGTTCATATATATACATAACCCAAGATGCTGTTGCGTTACGGGCTAACTTAGATAATCCTGCAGGCAATAGGCAAAACAGATGGACTAATTTAGAACGTCATCAGCGTCTAGATCTGCGTGCAGAAGCATATTTTGTACGTGTCGTCACGTCCCTATCTAAAATATTTTATAATCAACAATAAATTGGGTAGCAAGGAATTTTCTGTTGCGAGTTTCTAGTCTCCAAGAAAGAAAAATCGTCTTATTTATAGAGTTCCATAACTTTGGATGCACTTCTAATAATGTTTAACGCTTTTTATACGTTTTTCATGCTATTTATTTTGCTTTTGGCCGCCCTAAAAATATTATTTTTACTTTGTTTTACAGTTTTTTATGCTCTATGCTCTATTATATGTCTTACCTTGTGAAAATGGATTCTCAGTTGTAAGCTATTCTCGTTGACTGGCTTCAGGCAGCCTGGTAGGCTGCTAGTCCAGATATACTGAAAAGCGGTCAAAACTGCATAAAAAGCCTAAAAAAACCAACACGTAGACCAGGCACATCTTGAGCTCGCGGTGCGAAATGATTGTGTTGCGTATGTAGGTTTTGGTTCGGGATGTTGCTCGTTTGGTACTGTATAGGGGGTTTCACATTTGTTTATTTTTATAGATTTGCTATTCATTTTTGATTGCCTCACTTCATTCGTACCCTGACCCCACGCCTCAAAATGATGAACGCCGTGTAGCCGACCTGGTGATCACCTGTGACGACAGCCGCCGTACCACATACGTTGATCTTGCTGTTCCTAACCCTCAAGCTAGTCGTTATCTCCCGGCTGCGGGGGAGCGCCGTGGATCTGCCGCCGCCAGCATGAGACGCCGCAAAGAGATCAAATACGCGGGGGCTTTGTCTTCCCCTGGTGTTCGTGCTTCGGCACTAGCACATCGCTTGGTACCCCTGATCATTGAGTGCTTTGGGTTCATGGACTCTGTTGGTTCTCGCTGGCTTCGGGAGTTGTTCCGCGAACGCCCTGACCGTCTTCAATCGTTGTTTACCCGCTTAAGTTTCCTGCTGTGGCGCATGAATGCCGCTTTGATGTTGGAGGCGCGAGTACTTCGCCGCGCTTAGTCTTTTTTTCCCCTGGGTTTTTTTTTTTTTTTTCAGCCTCCGATTAAACCATTCGTTCGTCGACCCCTCAATGAGTACTCTAGCGTTCGTAGTCCCCGACTGCGATGGGCCGTCCTCATTCACTACAGTAGAGACTCTATGACGGCAATAGTAGGGGTGTTGTGCCAAATTGGGTAGGGTTTTTGCGGGGGGGCGGGATTTTGCCGAGGGGATCGGGATTTTCGCTGTTTACCCCTCTAAAACCCACTGTTTTCACAGGTTTAACCACTTCTTGGTCATAAACATCGAAAAAACCGACCCACTTCGCACAACCCTAGTAATAGTAGGGTCTGCCAAGGCTGTCGGTTTTGCCTGTTAACTCTCTAGAACCCTCTGTTTTCGCGGGTTTAACCACTTCTGGGTCGTAAAGCGCGAAAAACCCAACCCACTTGGCACAACCCTAGTACTAGTAGGGTTGTGCAGGAAACGAATTACCCACCAGTGCCGGATGTGATGGTGACATCGCCACTTCAAAGGCATCAGTTGAGACATACGAGCTGGAGCTGGGGGTATGCTGCGAAACAAGCAGAACAAGCGAAGGCGTTGCATTATAAGGAAGTGTTGAGCGGGCAAAACCGAGATGTGGTTCTTGTGCCGTTCATTTTTGAGACTTTTTGTCGAATAGGCCATGCAAGCCTTGAATTTCTTCGAACGGCGAGCGCGCACCTGCATGATCGTGACTCCCATCTATCGTCGGTGAGGGGTTAATTAAACCGCATTTTGTGGCAGCACAATGCTGCGCTAGTTGAGCACGCGATCGAGAAAGATCGCGCAGATAGACCCATATTTCCCCTAAGTAGAATTTAGATGAGACTGTTGGACAGGGAGTCCAGGTTTGGTTAGTGCGTACGTAGTGATCGTGTGATGCGCTACATTAGGTAGCTGCCCAATAAAGGCTACGGGGAATACGAACGAATGGTTTAATCGGAGGCTGAAAAAAAAACCCCAAGGGGAAAAAAAGACTAAGCGCGGCGAAGTACTCGCGCCTCCAACATCAAAGCGGCATTCATGCTCCACAGCAGGAAACTTAAGCGGGTAAACAACGATTGAAGACGGTCAGGGCGTTCGCGGAACAACTCCCGAAGCCAGCGAGAACCAACAGAGTCCATGAACCCAAAGCACTCAATGATCAGGGGTACCAAGCGATGTGCTAGTGCCGAAGCACGAACACCAGAGGAAGACAAAGCCCCCGCGTATTTGATCTCTTGGAATACGAACGAATGGTTTAATCGGAGGCTGAAAAAAAAAAGCCCGAGGGGAAAAAAAGACTAAGCGCGGCGAAGTACTCGCGCCTCCAACATCAAAGCGGCATTCATGCGCCACAGCAGGAAACTTAAGCGGGTAAACAACGATTGAAGACGGTCAGGGCGTTCGCGGAACAACTCCCGAAGCCAGCGAGAACCAACAGAGTCCATGAACCCAAAGCACTCAATGATCAGGGGTACCAAGCGATGTGCTAGTGCCGAAGCACGAACACCAGGGGAAGACAAAGCCCCCGCGTATTTGATCTCTTTGCGGCGTCTCATGCTGGCGGCGGCAGATCCACGGCGCTCCCCCGCAGCCGGGAGATAACGACTAGCTTGAGGGTTAGGAACAGCAAGATCAACGTATGTGGTACGGCGGCTGTCGTCACAGGTGATCACCAGGTCGGCTACACGGCGTTCATCATTTTGAAAGTCCGCGACGGGTAAAGGTTTCTCACGTTCGATTTCCAGACCGGCTTGCCGGACTATAGGCCGAAGTTCCCGGTATAACAGGTTCAAGATCCGTGTGTGGCGGCGGGTTCGAGCACCTTTCACCGCCGGGCAACTAGCGAGCAGGTGGGCGCCAAAATCTGCGTTGTCTTCAGTCTGAGAGCAGAGAGGGCACGACGAACCCATCTCGTACGGCCAAGGGGGCTGATGTAAGCCGAGGTATAAGCGCAGTGAAGTACGCACTTCGAAATCCGACAGTGTGAGTGGCGGAAAGGCTGGTACGGTCATGAGCCACTGAGAGCTAAGAACCCCTCCAAGACTACGTAGGCGGGCGCGAGCGCGAGAAGATGAGACCATCTGCGCGAGGAGTCGGCCATATGCAGCACGGTGCAAGTCCCAAGAAAGGATATTTTGCAGCGCATCCGTGCGTGCTTGAGCTCGGCTCCCAGCGCGCTGGGAATCATCAGGAGGATCAACTGGAACTTCTTCTTCTGCGGCAACCACTGGGTCAATCTCCCCTAGAACAGGTTCAGGCGCAGGACGAATCCCCGGAGCGGAGCCTCGACAGCGGTCAAATACAGCTCGCCAGTCAGGAAGACGGGGTTGAACGGTTTCGGGGAGACTAGTACAGGAATTCAGGGCGGTTTGGAGCTCCAGAAACAAGTCTTGGGCGCTTTCCGGTACGCTGGGAAGCAAGACACCCCGCGAGAGGCTCGCCATCAAATTGCGGAACTTCGAGATACCCAAGCTTCTCAAAGTGGGAAGTGCGGTTCCCCAGGCCCCTACTGCGGCTGCAGGTTGGACCACAACACGATTGCAGAGGCCCAGTCCCCCCCAATCGCAATGGGAGGCCTACCTGGGCGCGCACAACATCACAGGTGGGTCGCGGCAGAGCGCTCAGCTCTTCATCGAGAAAATACCCCAGGTCACGGAAACTTTCAGCATCCGCACGAGTGGCCAACCACCGGCCCCAATGAGTTGGAAGTGAGCGAAGCCAATAGGTTAACCGCTGACTGCAACAATACCGAAACAGCAACAACGAGCACTGGAGAAAGCCCGGAGGTAGCCGTCGAAGCTCTGCAACCAGCTGTCTGTGCTTACCGAGGAGCTGCAGCAACTCGCCTTCAACGAAGAACGGCGACCCGTAGGGGATGCCTAATTGGACAAAACCATCCGGTCTCCAAATATCCTGGAACGACGCAGGTACCTGCTGCTCTTGTGCAGCTACACCTCCCCAGTAGAACGATTTGTGATGATTAACCTCCAGGTCAACCCGCGAAGCCAAGGAGCGGACACGATCATAAGCGAGTGCTAGAGTATCAGGGGGCCCCAGGAGGCACACGTCGTCGTGGTATGCAACCGTACGAACCTGCGGGAATTCGGAGCGAAGACAAAGCAAGACGAGTTGTAGTCCACAGGCATGTAGGAAAGGGGACAAGGGATCACCCTGTTGTACCCCTGTGCGCGCCGCAAACGTGTGTGAGGAAGCGCCAAGGGTGTCATAGGTAGCCCCACGACCAAGCGGAGAATAAAGTCTACTAACAAAGGGAAAGCCTACAGGGAAGACTTCGCGCACCACGCGCATGAGAGCCGGACGAGAGACGCGGTTGAACGCATTGGTAAAATCTACAGAGAGGAGCCCAGAATCTGGGGAGTACGCCATTTCAGAACGGAGTAAAACAGACAACAACTCACAGCCACCACGATAGCCCACGCCTAACTGCACGTGCCCAAAGAAACGGCGGGATTCGGGAACCAGGATTTTGACTAACCATCGCGCCGCCAATTTGCGGACCACCTCAACCAGGCCAATAGGGCGAATAGCAGGGCTCGAGGCCGTGTGGCCGGGCTTCGAAAGCAGACACAACTGAGAACGCCCGACCAAGAACCACGCACACTCACGCAGGGGATCACCATTCACAAGGAATAAAGGTAGGCATTTCGAAACAGAGCCTTTTGAATTGGTTGGCACTTCAATGATTGGCTAATACTCGCTTACGGCAATGCATTGGATAAACGGAAAAACGATTAAGTTATATACATTAGTATTTTAGAGGCTATGCTATTTTTATTCTCTAATTAGATTAATAACTACCAATGATACGTATTGGAGATTTTTAAGGGATTATGAATGGTGAAAATGAAGCGGATGCCTCCCGTATTGGTCATACAGATGGAATATTTTTTTGCTGTCGTATTTCAATATGCCTGGGGTGGCGGGAGTCGATATATTGCTGGCATTATTCTGGACTTTACTGGACTTTACTAGCATAGCCTGAAGCGCTACGCAAGGCGTGAAGATGAACTAATAACTAGGGAGGGAAGTATGCAACCCCAGGCGCCGATGGCGCGCCTCGGAAAGCATGTCGCTGGAATATCGCCAAAGGGAGACACTTAAAAGCCTCAAGAGCGCCAAATATTCAGTAGGATGCTCAGCAAAACATTTCCGCAACCACTCTAAACCCGACTTATCCACGTGACCAAAGCTTTCCACAATGAATGGCTGGAACCGGTGAGAGCGACCCTCAGCGCAAGGCAGACTGGCCATGCTCTCAGCATACCGTCGGTCAGGGCGTTCACGGAACAACTCCCGAAGCCAGCGAGAACCAACAGAGTCCATGAACCCAAAGCACTCAATGATCAGGGGTACCAAGCGATCTGCTAGTGCCGAAGCACGAACACCAGAGGAAGACAAAGCCCCCGCGTATTTGATCTCTTGGAATAAAGGTAGGCAATATTTCGAAACAGACCCTTTTGTGGGCTTTACTGGACTTTACTGGACTTTACTGGACTTTACTAGCATAGCCTGAAGCGCTACGCAAGGCGTGAAGATGAACTAATAACTAGGGAGGGAAGCATGCAACCCCAGGCGCCTATGGCGCGCCTCGGAAAGCATGTCGCTGGAATATCGCCAAAGGGAGACCCTTAAACGGCTTAGTGCCGAAGCACGAACACCAGAGGAAGACAAAGCCCCCGCGTATTTGATCTCTTGGAATAAAGGTAGGCAATATTTCGAAACAGACCCTTTTGTGGGCTTTACTGGACTTTACTGGACTTTACTAGCGTAACCCCGGACTTTACTAGCATAGCATGAAGCGCTACGTAAGGCGTGAAGATGAACTAATAACTAGGGAGGGAAGCATGCAACCCCAGGCGCCGATGGCGCGCCTCGGAAAGCATGTGGCTTTGTTCTGGCTTTATTAGCATAGCCTACAGCGCTACGCAAACCATGAAAAGGAACTAAGAACTAGGTAGGGAAGCGTGAAAACCCAGGCGCCGATGGCGCGCCTCGGCAAGCATGCTGCTCGAATATCGTCACAGAGAGACACTTAAGCGCCGCAAAAGTTCCAAGTATTCAACAGGATGCTCAGTGAAACATTTCCGTAACCACTCCAAACCCGAATTCTCCTCGTGACCAAAGCTTTCCACAATGAAAGGCTGGAACCGGTGGGAGCGACCCTCAGCGCGAGGCAGGCTGGCCATACTCTCAGCATACCGTCGTTCCTTCACGCGGCGAAGGGCCGAAGCAGCTGCTCCCCGGCGACGGGCGGCAGCCGTCAGATGGGAGCTTGCCACAGGGCATGTAATCGCGAGGTCAACATATGCTGAGCGTCTGGCGGCAGCATCGGAGACGAGGAGATCTGCGATACAGCGGGGCGGCGTGCCCTATCCGAGACCGATCTGGGTAGTTCCGATTCCACCTCAACCGTATGCCCTGCCCGAGTCAGACATTCGCTGAGAATGTACTTGAAGCGAGTGTGACGCCTCGTACGAAGACCTCTCAACAGTCCGCATGAACCTAAGAAATGGTAACCACAAGCATCGATCCGACTCTCACATCCCTGACAGAAAGACGGGCGATTAGGGTGCCACGGAGCTTGTGGCAAACCCAGGTAAATCCGTGCGGCATAGCGAAACTGGAAGGCATCCAGACGGTGACCCAGTGCTGACGGCAGGGTCGTTAACCACAAATGTGATAGATGGCCTCCCACGCTGCTCGCCTAAGGACCCTCAGGAGTGGAGCGCGGAGGGACCCCGGCCATCACGGAGGAGTGTGCTGAACAGGAGTTTCACGAAGGAACCCGACCAAAAACTCCCGGACAAACCAGCGCCTCAGACCGAAAACTCGTTCGCAAGAGTCTTGGACAAAGTTGTCACTCCCCAAACCGACGCCATGGTGCTCGAGCTCCGCATGTTCACCAAGGGCTCGGAGATTAGGTGGCAGGGAGCCCCTCCAAACTTCACGCGGGCCGAGAAAACGGCATTTTTCGGATTCCATGGTTAGACCTACTCCACGTGCGAGTTCTTCGATCTGGGTCAGTCCCCGAGCCAAGTGCTCAGCAGTGCCCAGTAACGTCACGTCGTCATGGTAGGCACAAATGCGAAGCTCCGGCACCTCAGCCGCCAGTCGCTGGAGCACGAGCTGCAAGGCACCGCGTGAAGTACCGGCCCACAAGGATCACCCTGTTGAACGCCAGTACGTGCTGCAAAAACAGAGCCCTGCGTTGTCAAGTAAGGGAGGCTTCCCCCTCCGTGAATACCGGATAGGAACGGCCACGCCTATGGGAATACGCTGCGAATCACCTCCAAAGCATGCGTCCGCGAGACGCTGTCGAACGCGTTACGGAAGCCAACTACCAAAACGCCCCAATCAGGCCTACTGGCTCGCTCGAGCTCGGTCGTATGGGTGATTAGTTCGCAACCCCTGGAAAATCCCACCCCTACCTGCCAAGGCGCCATAAAGGCGGTGACTCGCTGGCGTAGGCGCTGGCATAGCCACCTCCCGGCGAGTTTCCGTAGACTCTCAACCATACCGATCGGCCGGAGACGCGGGTGTGCCGGCTCGTGGTCGGGTTTCATTAACAAGCAAAGCTGTGCCCGTCGCAGATGGTCTCAAGGGTTAGACGCACCCCTGCGACCTGAAACAGCGTATTCAGGATCTTCACCAGGGCGCTTTGGCTAGGCTTGCTCAAGGCCTGCAGTAATTCCGTTCGTAGCTCAGAGGGTCCAGGGGCAGCGTCCACGACGGGAGGCCCAGAGCAAATCCTCCAGATCGGACTCACGGAGCGTCAGGTCGATGCGGAACCTGGCCAACTCTGGACGGTCTAAAAATACCTCGAATTCGGGGAGCAAGTCTACGTCGGACGAGGGGTTGAGCAAGCCTGGCCAGAACGCCCTGGTGAAGATCCTGAATACGCTGTTTCAGGTCGCAGGGGTGCGTCTAACCCTTGAGACCATCTGCGACGGGCACAGCTTTGCTTGTTAATGAAACCCGACCACGAGCCGGCACACCCGCGTCTCCGGCCGATCGGTATGGTTGAGAGTCTACGGAAACTCGCCGGGAGGTGGCTATGCCAGCGCCTACGCCAGCGAGTCACCGCCTTTATGGCGCCTTGGCAGGTAGGGGTGGGATTTTCCAGGGGTTGCGAACTAATCACCCATACGACCGAGCTCGAGCGAGCCAGTAGGCCTGATTGGGGCGTTTTGGTAGTTGGCTTCCGTAACGCGTTCGACAGCGTCTCGCGGACGCATGCTTTGGAGGTGATTCGCAGCGTATTCCCATAGGCGTGGCCGTTCCTATCCGGTATTCACGGAGGGGGAAGCCTCCCTTACTTGACAACGCAGGGCTCTGTTTTTGCAGCACGTACTGGCGTTCAACAGGGTGATCCTTGTGGGCCGGTACTTCACGCGGTGCCTTGCAGCTCGTGCTCCAGCGACTGGCGGCTGAGGTGCCGGAGCTTCGCATTTGTGCCTACCATGACGACGTGACGTTACTGGGCACTGCTGAGCACTTGGCTCGGGGACTGACCCAGATCGAAGAACTCGCACGTGGAGTAGGTCTAACCGTAAGCTTTACTGGGCAGCTGCCTACTGCAGCGCAACACTACGTCTAATCCTATCTAGGGAGAAACTTACTGGAACCCCGCTACCGGGGTCTCATGCTACGTTCAAAAGAAAAAACAGGCACCAGCGGATTCTCCAGCTGGTCCACGCGCAAAGCGCCTAATGCTATCTCTGCGTTACCTCGCCATAGTTGCCGGTTTATCTGGGATCTCACGTCTCTCAGCTCCTCACTCCTGTGCAGTAGGTGTTTGCAGCTGTCGCGGAGGAACTCTTGTGCCATTTGCCCCGTACGCCCAAACGTCTCTATTGCTATCGGGATGAACTTATCATCCGGTTTCTCGATCACCATCGCTTCCTTGTAGTGAGCGATTTTCCACTTCTCCGCAGCTCTCGCCGCGTATCCGCTATCATCTTGGCTCCGCCGCAAATATTTTCCCTGTAATGGTGACACCACCGTCACATCCAGCGCATACCTTTGTTTAGTCCTCGGATGCCTAGCAACGATATCAGGTCGCAGTCCGTAGTTCTCGAAGTACCCCTCAGGTTCTTGCTCTACGTCCATGAAGTTCCATCGCCGTAGCCACCGTGCCAGCTCTCTGCAGATTTCGTCATGCCTACGTTGCCACAGTCCAGTTGATGTTGGGCAGTGATGAAACCGTTGTACCCCAGTCCTTCCGTGTTTACTCCGGCAACTAGTGCACTTCTCGGTGGTCCGCAATCCCGGAATTGGCAGACCCAGCAGTTGTCGAACGTTTACCTGCATCTCAACCGCACTCAATTTTTTCGGTGTCAGCGTTGGTATTTCACGTAGCCAGACTCCCGACCCGGATCCCGCTGCAGACCGTATTCGAGCTCGGTTTTCAGGGGAGATTCGAGCTCGGTTTTCAGGGGAGATTCGTGGGTTGGTGACCAGCTTTTGGAATGCACAATGGTGTGCCTCTCGAGAGAGGGTTTGTTGTATTGAACCATTATTCCAAGCTGCAGTCTCGCCCGGGGCGCTTCGAAGAGATGTTTCTCGCGGTTGTTGCAGGGTTGTCAGTGCCAAGATCCGCGGCGGGGTTTCTGCTCCGAGCCTCCGTTGTATTGCTCGCGACGATGCACAGATCTGGTCCGCCAGCTGTGCAGTCGACCATCGTTGATCCATCGGCTCGTATGTGTCTGGTGAGCGTTCTGCCGTAACCTCCCGCTCTAGTTCAGTCAGGTATGGCCATTCATCTTCATTGTTCCGGAAGGTGTTTCTCCATGACGAGTAAAACGCGATGGGTTGGACGCGCTTTCGAGTAGCGAAACCCAAACCTCCCCAGCGGCAGGGCAGAGCGATTTGGTCCGAGATCAGCTCTGCGTACTCATCGTCCTCTACAGTTTCGAGAAACGATTTAGAAAATCTACCTGGCACGGAACATCCTTCCAATCTCCTCAATGAGGATGGCAAGGTGAAGCCGAGCGAGGCGTTAATTACCCAAGCAAAATACGAGGCTGGCTTCTTCTCGTTCTTCTGAGGCGGACGAGCTGCAGAAGGAACAGTTTTTACTTAAGGCCGCATACAAATTCCCAGTGACAAGGCTGACACCAGAACCAGAAAAACAAGCACAAGAGTGTCGCCACGTACCCATGGAATCCGAAAAATGCCGTTTTCTCGGCCCGCGTGAAGTTTCGAGGGGCTCCATGCCACCTAATCTCCGAGCCCTTGGTGAACATGCGGGGCTCGAGCACCATGGCGTCGGTTTGGGGAGTGACAACTTTGTCCAAGACTCTTGCGAACGAGTTTTTGCGCGCCATAAACAGCTCACCGACGCCATTGAGCGCCTACCGGATAGCATGCTCCAATCGGCTGGCCTGCTCTCCCGCTTTTATGCCGGCCCCCGACTGAATTACTGGCTGCGAAGTCTTCCACCGCACTGGTGCTCGTGGATGGCAGGCAAGGCGGACGAGGCGACGCTGAAGCACTGGGGAACGCTCCTGGATGAACCCCTGGACTTGGAAGCGGCTCCTGACAGGGGCCTAATTCGTGGCCAGATTGCCGTACCTTTACTATTAGGCGGATTTGGAGTGGCCGACCGTGGACTCGTATGCTCGGCAGCGGCGGTCGCCTCCTGGGCTACCGCGCATCGCACCTTGGTGAGTTTTCGGATGCGAAGTGCTTGCCTTTTGGCTAGAGCACTGACTATCGAAGAACCCGTGACCCTTCCGCCGCCGCTTTTGAGTATCTATGATGCTCTGCATCAGGCGTTCAGTAAGTGCAACGCCGTGCCGGACGAGAGCCGATCCAGATTTCGCTCCTGGAAGGAGCTGTTATGGGGACGAACTGAGGCGCTCTAGGACTCTCCAATCTACAGAGTACTCGCCGACGAGGGGGAAGCTAGCCCCGGGTCACCGGTTGCCGATTTCCCGGGTTTGAGCCGATTGTGGAGCTCGCGCACTGATGTGATTCAACATAGCCTCACCTGTGGCCAACACAGTGCCGCTCCCGCAATCTTGCTCAACTCTCCCCTCACACCGCCTACCACCGCTCGCCTCCGCGCCATGGGAGGCCATCTATCACATTTTTTTATATTTTTTGTGGTTAACGACCCTGCCGTCAGCACTGGGTCACCGTCTGGATGCCTTCCAGTTTCGCTCTGCCGCACGGACTTACCTGGGTTTGCCACACGCTCCGTGGCACTCTAATCGCCCGTCTTTCTGTCAGGGATGTGAGAGTCGGATCGATGCTTGTGGTTACCATTTCTTAGGTTCATGCGGACTGTTGAGAGGTCTTCGTACGAGGCGTCACACTCGCTTCAAGTACATTCTCAGCGAATGTTTGACTCGGGCAGGGCATACGGTTGAGGTGGAATCGGACTACCCAGATCGGTCTCGGATAGGGCACCGCCCTATGCGGCTGTATCGCAGATCTCCTCTTCTCCGATGCTGCTGCCAGACGCTCAGCATATGTTGACCTCGCGATTACATGGCCTGCGGCAAGCGCCCATCTGACGGCTGCCGCCCGTCGCCGGGGAGCAGCTGCTTCGGCCCTTCGCCGCGTGAAGGAACGACGGTATGCTGAGAGTATGGCCAGCCTGCCTCGTGCGGAGGGTCGCTCCCACCGTTTCCAGCCTTTCATTGTGGAAAGCTTTGGTCATGTGGAGAAGTCGGGTTTGGAGTGGTTACGGAAATGCTTCACTGAGCACTTTTGCGGCGCTTAAAGTTCTCTCTGTGACGATATTCGAGCAGCATGCTTGCCGAGGCGCGCCATCGGCGCCTGGGTTTGCACGCTTCCCTACCTAGTTCTTAGTTCCTTTCACGGTTTGCGTAGCGCCGTAAGCTGTGCTAATAAAACCAGTGCCAGTAACACTGGTTTTATTAGCACAGCGAGTGTGACGCCTCGTACGGAGACCTGTTGCGAGGTCTCCGTACGAGGCGTCACACTCGCCTCAAGTACATCCTCAGCGAATTTTTGACTCGGATAGGGCATACGGTTGAGGTTGAGTCGGAACTGCCCAGATCAATCTCGGACTCCGCACCGCCCCGTTGTATAGCCGATCTCCTCGTCTCTGACGCTGCTGCCAGACGCTCAACATATGTGGACCTTGTGATTACCTGCCCCGTGGCCAGCGCCCACCTCACCGCAGCCGCCCGCCGCCGGGGGGCCGCGGCTTCAGCCCTTCGAAGAGTTAAGGAACGACGGTATGCTGAGAGCATGGCCAGTCTGCCTTGCGCTGAGGGTCGCTCTCACCGGTTCCAGCCATTCATTGTGGAAAGCTTTGGTCACGTGGATAAGTCGGGTTTAGAGTGGTTGCGGAAATGTTTTGCTGAGCATCCTACTGAATATTTGGCGCTCTTGAGGCGTTTAAGTGTCTCCCTTTGGCGATATTCCAGCGACATGCTTTCCGAGGCGCGCCATCGGCGCCTGGGGTTGCATACTTCCCTCCCTAGTTATTAGTTCATCTTCACGCCTTGCGTAGCGCTTCAGGCTATGCTAGTAAAGTCCAGTAAAGCCCAGTAAAGGGAATAAAGCCTGTAGACTAGTGGAAGAGGTGGTAAGGACTTGGAGTAGAACAAGCACATTCCGCGAGGGAGGACGGCATTCGGTCGTTATCGAACCATTTCTCGGACGAAGGTTCTTACTTATTTTCTATCCAGGTTCGATATGCTTGTATTGGATGGAAGTCCGCAGTAAAGGGCACCTTTTTATAGGTTCGATAAATGTTGCTCGGACCGTTCGATATTCATCTATCGCCACTGGACTTATTGTTTTATCGGAAAGAGATAACAAACCGCTTCCAACCGGATTGTGGTGTATGAACGCTGCTTTATGTTGGAGGCGTGCGATCCGCGCATAGTCTTTCTTTCCGCTGCGGGGTTTATTCTTTCAGTCTCCGATTAGGCAAATTCATTCGTTCCACCCTGGTCATTGAGCCTTTGGGTTTATGGATTCCGTTGGTTCTCGTTGGCTTCGGGAGTTAGGTCCGCGAACGTCCTTATCGTCTCTCCTCGTTGTTTACCCGTTCAAGTTTCTTGCTGTGGCGTAGGAACGCTGCTTTCTTGTTGGAGGCGCGAGATCTTCGCCACCCGTAGTCATTTTCTTCCCCTCGGGGTTGCCTTTCTTCCAGTCCCGGATTTAACAAAGGCACGCAGTAGCCAAGGCCCAACGTACGCTGGTCGTACATTTTAAAACCTTCAGACTGTTCCCATCGCCAACGGTTTTTTAGTTTTCTGGTTACCACTTTTCGGACTCCTCAGCAAATGGGTTTATTCCGTTACTGGAAGAAAATCATGTTTTTGTCGCTTTTTATTTTTTGTATTTTTGTATTTCCCTTCAATACTTTCTATCTATATCACTTTGGGAGGGGTTCCGCCCATCCACTTAGCGCGATGCAATTTCCATGCTCACGCGCGCAGATGCCACTATAATATGTTGCAGAAATAAGCTATAGAGCAGATTTGTCGGAATGGTTTCTTCGCATCGGGCGTTCTGCAGCTAGAGTTTGCATTCTCCTGTGTCATATACACTCGCTCAGGCGCCCCACCGTTCACACTGACCACGGCAAATGCGTATAGGTCGAAGGTGGGGTATCCACAGCACGATGCGAGCTGTTGCACCTTGATCCTTCTGGGACAAATGGTTATATCGGCACTGTGAACCGTCTTTCCCTCGACCTGAGGAACACGCTTCTTCCGTGGGAATCTGTCCTTGCCAGTAGGCGTTCTCCGATCTGAAACAGGGAAGAGTCCTGCCCTGAGCTTCAGGAGACCGACCTCTTCCAATGTTGTAAATGTCCCTAAATAACAGTGTCTGTTCGCTCGGCTGACGTCCATAGACCACACTATCCTCCCGCGTAGTAGCCCGTCAGCGTCCACGAGCTCCGCGTTCGAAGCACTGGCAAAAAATTTCTTGAACCTGGGCTCATCAGAGCATGGAAGTAGTTCGGAACTGACAAGACCCAGCAGCGCCAGGCTGAACACAACAAACGTGACGGCTCTCACCATCTTACCTCTGCACTCAACCACTCCCTGCGAGTCCTACTCCTCCTTATCGACGAACACAAAAGCCACAGCTAAAAATATTTGCTGCCAAGCTCTGTCAACCTCACTACACCATCTGAGACCTAGAGCATATGTATTTATAGCCAACTGGGCCAGCTTGTCAAAGCGCACCTGAAGATATCCAGAGAGTACACGTAAGAATTTTGCACGCTTCCCTACCTAGTTCTTAGTTCCTTTTCACGGTTTGCGTAGCGCTGTAGGCTATGCTAATAAAACCAGAATAAGTAAAGCGACCACCAATACCAATGAAACCCACAAAAAAAAACAGATTGTTCCTGGGTGAAAGGAACCAAGCGTGCTAGTGGTGTGCTCGGGAGTAGGTAGCAGGCGAATAACGGCTGCCGGGCATGGTCGTGTCCGTCGCAAGCGCCAATAACCCGGCCTCCAACTATCACTTAATGGTCAGTCAAACGGATTTTCACTAAGGATACAGAGCTTTTCGTCAAAGTGAGCAATCCTTATATCTATCTAAGCGAAGTAGCACTGTAAGTTGCACACAACGGTAGGAAACACCTAGTAACCCACAGGGGACGAGCATAGGGGAAGTAAAACTATCAACTGTTTGGGAGCCGTCAGCCGGCACTTGGCGCTCACGGAACAGTCATTCATCGAAGCCAACGGGAGCTAAACGATTTTGATTAATTAACGAGATCTTCGCAAAGCTTCCATATTTCAGAAGAAAATACGCTGTGTACCGTACATACCGCGGACATGGGAGAATACTGGTGGTTTGCTGAACCAATCGGCGTGAACAAAAAAACAATGTTGGCGTCACTAAATACGGACGAGAGAAATCAGCCCTACCTCCCCCCTCCTCCCCTACCCCCCAACTTCCTCCCTCTTCAGCCGTTTTAGTGAAATATAAGCCAGTGAAATCTATGATGATTCTGAAGCATCACCGTTTTATTAGAGACAGGAAGAGGAAGGGGGAAAAGCCCAAAGTTTTTGATGCAGCAGTCGTTGTAGCGCCGAAGCATGGCATACTTAGAGTTCTCGGTGGGATGACAAGTTGTGCTATATAAGACTAAAAACATCGTTGGGAAAGAAAGACTACTGACGCCTACACGACATCCCGCCTCTCCAACGGACAAAAAAAGGAAAAAAAGAAAGAAAGACGTTGGGAAACAAGGGTTGCTGACGTCGTAATATGAATGAACGTTGTAGCCTGGCGTCGTTCTAACAGCAAATAAAGCCAGACAAACAAGAAAGACAAAAAAGACGTTGGGAAACAAGGGTTGCTGACGTCGTACATGAATGAACGTTGCAGCCTGGCGTCGTTCTAACAGCTAACAAAGCCAGACAAACAAGAAAGACAAAAAAGGACGTTGGGAAACGGTTGGACTCCTACTTCACGATGGATGCCACTTCTGTGCTTTATTTGCGAGGGGGTCCCTGCCCGGGAAAATCTGGCGTTTCCTAGGTGTCGTGGTCCGGAGGGGGGGTTTACTGTTTCCGTTGGGTGCGCCAGAGAGGTGTGGTATTCGTTTATTCTGTATTACGGGTTCTAACTTGGTTGGTTCTGCTATTCGACAAAAGTAAGCCAACTGTATCTGAAAAGTCAAGCTTTGAGTGGCTGCGTAAGTATTTTACCGAACATCCTGAAGAATTTCTGGTGCTCCTCCACCGCCCTTCAAGTATCGCTCTCTGGCGGTATTCTAGCAACATGCTCGCCGAGGGGCGCGCGCCGCCGCCTGATCTTACATGCTCTTCTCCCTAGTCCCTAGTTTCCTTTTACGTCGTGCGTAGCGCACATAACTATGTTAATAAAGATTATCAAAGCCCATTGGAGTATTCGTGAGGGTGTCCGGTGCCAGTTTTCGGTTGTTTTGCGTGGCAAGTGGGTTCTTCGGTGGGAGGCGCTTCTCTCTGCTGCCTTTCCCCCCGTTTTTTCGGGTTTTGTTGTTGGTAGTCGGGTCATTCACCTTTTCGTTGTTGGGTCGTGACGGGAATTTTGCTCCTGTGGAGTTGAGTGGTGTGTGTTTTCGGCGGGGGAATTGGTGGTTAAAGTATCGTCATTAAATTCTCTCGTAATGGTAGGGGTAAGAGTGGTGGGGAAGGGGAGGAAAATGAGGGCAAGTCAGTGGAGAACGCCCCTATTACTTTGTTGAAGCCCGAGGGAGCTATACCTTGAGCCTCGCGGAGTGGGTGGCTGACAACTCTGGTGAGGTTAGGCGGAAAACGTGCTAGGACCGACTCCCCCGGGTCTAAGGGGGAGAAACAGGATTAGCTCCCCGCGTACGGCTATGAGGTCGCAGCCGATGGTTTTGCAGTCTTATGTCATGAAGGAGGGCGGAGACTGGGGCGTTTGGAGTACGCGTTTATGAAGTTGGCTCCGGCATTGGATCTCTTTGGAAGGAGCCTTCCTTCCCCTCCGTGGCAGAATTCCGCCTGTCGTCCTACCTCGTGGCGAGCTCTTAGTGGCTGGGACCATCCTGGACTTCATCTTCACGAGGCTGGCGAGTAACCTTCGGGACACCGTCATGTGGGAATTTCTGGGGGTCATGCCGCGCCTGAGTCTGCCCCAACTCACACGCCGGAGCGCAGATGGCGTGTCCGAGATCGGCTTGCCATGTTCCTGAAAGGGGAATTCGAGGTGTTACAGGAAAGCTACTTGGCGTCGTGGGAACCATCCGTTGGTCGGACCCGGGCGGAACCGTCTCGCCCCTGACGGCTCGAGTGCAGAAATTGGTAGCGGTGGGCGACTTGAGTCGAGCGGCGCGAGTTCTGGAGGGCCAGGCGCCTGCCCTCCCCTACGAAGAAAATCTCGCCCAGACGGTGTCATCTTTGTTCCCCTCGTCCGACGCGGACTTGCTACCCGAATTCGAAGCATTCTTGGACCGTCCGGAGTTGGCCCGGTTTCAAATCGACCTGAGTCTCAACGAGTCTGATCTGGAGGATTTGCTTCGTACCTCGCGTCGTGGACGCTGTGCTGGACCCTCAGGGCTTCGAACCGAGTTATTGCAGGCCTTGGGCAAGCCTGGCCGGAGCGCGCTGCTCAAGATCCTGAACAAACTGTTCCAGGGCACATCGGGTGCGTCTGCCCCTTGGGAACAGCTCCGAAGGGCACAAGTTTGCTTGCTCACGAAGCCTGGCCATCATCCGGCCCACCCGCGTCTCCGGCTGATCGGTATGGTCGAGAGCCCACGGAAGCTAGCCGGAAGCTGGCTATGCCAGCGCCTTCGCCAGTGGTTCACGGCTTTCATGGCGCCCTTGCAAAGTGGGGGTGGGATTTTCGGGGGGTTGCGAATTGATCACCCATGGGATCGAGCTGGAGCGTGCCTGTAGACCGGACTGGGGAGTTTTGGTGGTTGATTTTCGAAACGCATTCAACAGCGTCTCGCGGACGCATGCGTTAGAGGTGATCCGACGGGTTTTTCCGGAGGCGTGGCCCTTCCTCTCTGGTCTTTACGGAAGGGGGAGCCTCCCCTACTGCACCAGGGAGGGCACTGTTTTCCAAGCACATACTGGAGTCCAACAAGGCGATCCTTGTGGGCCTCTAATGCATGCCTGTGCCTTGCACCTCGTTCTCCTGCGTCTCGCGACTGAGGTACCGGCTCTTCGTATCTACGCCTATCACGACCACGTGATCTTGCTGGGCGCCCCTGAAACCCTGGCTCGGGGTTTGACCCCAGATCGAAGCGATTGCACGTGGAGTAGGTCTGACGGTGGAACCTGAAAAGTGTCGTTTTCTCGCTCCAAGTGAAGTTTCAATGGCCTTTCTGCCATCTACTCTACGAACCATAGGCGAACGTGAAGGGTTGGAGCACCACGGTGTCGGTTTCGGGAGCAACAACTTCGTCCAAGTCTCTTGCGAACGAGTTTTGACTCGGCACAAGCAGCTCACTGACGCCATTGAGCGCCTTCCAGACAGCATGCCGCAATCGGCCTGCTTCCTTTCCCACTTTTGTGCCGGTCCCCGACTCAACTACTAGTTGCGTAGCCTACCACTCGACGGGGGTTCGTGGATCGCCGCCAAGCCGACGAGATGAGGCTGAACCACTGGGGCACGCTCTTGGATGAACCCCTCGATCTTGAAGCGGCTCCCGACAGGGACTTAATTCGTGCCAAGCTCGCTCTACCGTTGCGCTTAGGGGGATTTGGTGTCGGTCGCAGATCGGGGACTCGTGTGCTCGCCTGGGGGCGGTCGCCTCCTGGGCAATCGCGCTCCGTACCTTGGTGACTTTCCGGATACAAAGTGCCTGCCTTTTGGCTCGAGCACTGACTAGCGAGGACCCAGTGACCCTTCCGCCCCAGCTTTTGACTATCTATGATGGTCTACAACAGGCGTTCCGGAAGTGCAACGCCGTGCCGGACGAGAATCGATCCCGTTTTCGATCCTGGCGGGAACTGCTATGGGGACGAACTGAGGCGATTGAGGACTCACCCATTGACAGAGTTCTTGCCGATGAGGTAGAAGCTAGCCCCGGGTCACCTGTTGCAGATTACCCAGGTCTGAGCCGATTGTCGAGCTCCCGCACTGGTGTGATTCAACCTAGCCTCACCTGGGGCCAACACAGTGCCGCTCACGCAATCTTGCTCAACACTCCCCTCACACCGCCTACCACCGCCGCTCGCCTTCGCGGCATGGGAGGCCATCTCTCGTACCTGTGGTTATCCACTCTGCCTTCGTCGCCGGGTCACCGTCTAGATGCCTTCCAGTTCCGCTCTGCCGCACGGATCTACTTAGGTTTGCCACAAGCCCCGTGGCACTCTAATCGGCCGTCTTTCTGTCAGGGATGTGAGAGTCGGATTGACGCTAGTGGCTACCACTTCTTGGGTTCATGCCGACTGTTACGAGGTCTCCGCACGAGGCGCCACACTCGTCTCAAGTACATCCTAACCGAATGTTTAACTCGGGTAGGGCATGCGGTTGAGGTGGAATCGGAACTACCCAGATCGGTCTCGGACACGGCGCCGGCCCGCTGTATCGCAGATCTTCTTGTCTGAGACCCTGCCGCCCGACGCTCAGCATATGTTGACCTCGCGATTACATGCCCTGTGGCGAGCGCCCACCTCACGGCTGCCGCCCGAGGCCGAGGGGCAGCCGCTTCGGCTCTTCGATGAGTGAAGGAACGACGGTATGCCGAGAGCATGGCCAGTCTGCCCTACGCCGAGGGTCGCTCCCGCCGGTTCCATCCTTTCATTGTGGAAAGCTTTGGTCATTTGGATAAGTCGGGTTTAGAGTGGTTGCGTAAATGTTTCGCTGAGCATCCTACTGAGTACTTGGAGCTTTTACGGCGTTTGAGTGCCGCCCTGTGGCGATATTCTAGCAGTATGCTTGACGAGGCGCGCCATCGGCGCATGGGTTTGCACGCTTCCCTCCCTAGTTCTTAGTTCTTTTTTCACGCCTTGCGTAGGCTTCAGGCTATGTTAATAAAGCCCAGTAAAGCCCTGGAATAAAACCAATAAAGCCCAATAAAGCCCAATAAAGCCCAGTGAAGCCCAGTAAAGCGCAATAAAGCCAATAAAGCCGGTAAAGCCCAGTAAAGCCCAATAAAGCCAAAAAACCAATAAAACCAATGAAAACAAAAAAAAGCCGTTTGGAGATTGAAATGTTTTGTTGCATTTCATTCTCCCAACGTCTTTTTTTTCTTCAATCTACGAAAATACGTTTTCAAACAAATGAATTGGAAACAAAAAGGAAAAAAGCCAAAAGCCGTTGAGAGTTCCCAAAGGGTTTGTTCGCTCAGCGGCGGGGGAGGACAAACCTTTTGGAACTCGTCCGTGCACCCGGGCACGGAAGTCTTTCGCATGCCATAGAGGGTGGAGATATCATACATTCGGACATCTTCGGCCCAGTGACCACGAACGCCAAATAGTCTTCCCCAGCCTCCGAAAACAAATACATGCATTTTAAGCAAAAAAAAAAAAACATAAAGGAAAAAGCAGAGGCAGCGCACATGAGAGTTGGCCCGACCGCGAGGGGGTGGGGTGGGGGTTAGAGGGAAGGCTGTTCCTGGAAGTGGTTGTGGAGCGAACGGGAAACAAGCCGTAACCTCTAAAAATAGTCAAACTGTGCACCAATAGTCTTATAGGGGGAGGGAGGGTGAGGTGAGGGACCTCAAACCAAGTACATGAATGGTGTTTCTTGCTATCGTTCGTATCCGTGGTTTTGCAAATCCGGCCTTTGGCGCTACTCAGATCGTAAGTCATTGGACGACACACAAACCCCAGCGTCACAGTTGATCTGATGCTATGGGTAGAGGCTTCAGTAGGAAGATACACGGAAGGGTATAAATATCACCTGGGATGTTGATTTGCGGGCGGAGGGACTGGGGAGGTAGCAACTGTGCGGTGGACTGTCATCATATTTTGGGGTGTATTTGAAAGAATATTCATGAAGCACGGTTTGGTAGTGATCCTGCTTGCCGGGATTTTCGGCTTGACGGTTGGCGATGATGCCACATGCGCAACTTTTTTTAATCCGCTCGTTTCATACTACACGATTTCTCCCTCGTGCTATACACTGGAAGTTGAAGATGAAACGGTGGGAACCGTAAGCAATAGCGATGTCGTGAAGACGCAGGGACCGAACAAGGGAGAGACGTGTATCAGGTTCACTTTTGTCGTGCGCAATGGACTAGGGATTAGACGAGCCAAACTCGGGCTATGGCTTCGAGACATTCCTCTCGATCAAGCTCGGTTCACTCGTAAGAGGAAGTTTCTAGACAGTGAGCCGAACACGGTGAGAGTAGATGCATGCCTGGACGATATCCAGACAGAAGGTGACTGCTGCAGTGAAGAAAGTAGCACACCGTTGCTCGTGGTTGAGGCGAAGGTTCGCATGGAGGACGGCAAAGTGCGTACTGCTCGACTGGTTGGGAATGATGGCGCACCAGTAAGACAGCAGGTCTCGGATCCTCCACTGGCAACGTCGGACATAACCTGCCGGCCCCAAGCTCTATCTCCAAGTCTTCTGTGCGATCGCGTTAGTGACCAGGATGGGATCCCATTCTGGGCATGCAGGGTCGCACTTTCATGCCTTGTCGTCGGCAGCCCACCGGAGTTTGGCGGCATCAACCGAATCGATAAATTTGCAGGAACAGTTCAAGTGGTGATTGTACCGGCCGAAACGGAGTTTGAACCGGGAGCGATTGAGCTGACTCTTTACGAACCAATGATACCCCTGCGAACCTCGGGGAACTCTATCCGTGCAAACGCGAATACAGTGGTCCGTCGGCCTGCAGCGTCTGTGCAAGATTTTGGATCATTCTCCATTGTGACATTTGCGGTGCCAGAGCTCGCTGAATTGTTTATAGTCGCTTTTACCGTGGAGTTCGCTTTTACGCCACCCTTGAGGTATTCAGTGAGGGCCCAAGAGAAACAACGAGATCTAGTAGAATTTATCAGTTTCTTCACGGGCCAGGTTGTTGCGAATTCTGGCCCATACAAAGGACTGCAGGCAACCGATTCCTATTTTGGCGGGCCACTTGAGCCCCCTGGGCTACTTGAGGACGTGACAGTTGTGGGACGGATCGGCAGCGTTGTTTGCGGGTATTGCTTCAATTCAAATCTGCCACCGAGAGGAGAATGGGAAGTCTTGCAATCCGGCCAACCGGAGGGCCTAAATGAAGGCCAGTTCTCAGCTGAATTGGCACGCCAACCCGGCCGTTGTATCTTTGACGCCCAAATAGGGAGTTTCGGATCGGTGTGTGGCCCACCTGGAGCCCTAGGGGTAGGCGAACGTTCGGCTCGTTCTTATATCAATTGCTTCCCTTTCTAATCGAGACTCTTACAAAATCTCCCATCTTGCCTGCATAGATCCTCCAATACCAAGATATCGTCAAAGGACAGGTTGTGTGTAAATGCACCCAGCCAACACCCCCCCCGACACCGTAAAGTAGGTGGGCAGCAACGGGGAGGGAAAGCCGATCCAATCCTGCCGGATAATCTTGTAAAACTGTCTTGGGCTTGCTTTCCAATCTCGTATCAGAAATAGTGCTGATTGTGTTGCCGCTCGGTGTCTTGAGTAGGTCTGGATAAAAACTCGTACCGGCTCCCATTTCAAGTTATAAGTCATTGCGTTTTCAGCACAGGCGCGCACCGTTTGTGTTACCCCGTTTTACGACTGATCTGCACCTATCGAATGCTCCGTTGAAGCATCACGTAAACACCCCGTAAACACCCTCTGTGTTTAGAATGAATTTGTTTAATCGGAGACTGAAAGAAAAACAACACCGAGGGTCAAAAAAGAATAGGCGCCGCGCTATGACGCTGTGCGGTACTCTTCCAACACTGATTCAAACCAGGTCCCAAGGAGAGAGCCTTCTGCGTGAAAGAGCAAACGTAGCGGTGAAGAAAGATCATCGGAGCGTGGAATCACAGGTTGCCGCTGCTGGAGGATACCGGCTGTTCGCCGCAGATCACCGCCTGACACCACGTGACGCGCCCGATTCTGTCGAGAAGACCTGAAAGCTCAGGGGGCACAACGAGAATAGGAAGAGAGAGAAGCGAAATGGAGACGTTCGAGGTCCTCAAAGTTGCCGGAAAGGAACATTTGCAATTTTCGGCGAGGGCGGACCCGGCGAGGACGCGGATTGAGGGGGACGGTAGAGGAGGTGAGCACGCGCGGCGGGGAAAAAAAACAAGAGTTCCCGTCGAAGAGAGCAGTGAGGGTTCGCAGCGACCTCCTGCCAGAGAAAATCCAACACCAATCCCGGGGGCATATGAAGACGACGAGGGAGCCGGACGGCCGTGCTCTGACGACAAAGGGGAAGGGAACCGTCCGGGTAGGAGGCGACGAGGTGCAAAAATCACGAGGGACGACGCTTATGCCAGGCTGAGCGGCCACTGGTAAACAAGTGTAACCGGGACGACACGCGCTCGGAGGAGGAAGACTCTGACATCGGGCCTCCACCCAGTCGGGAAGGCAGATTGAATATCCCGAGGAGGTGCCTCGGAGGGAGGCTCAGGAGCCGCACGACACTTACGTAGGGGGCGCACAAAGGAACTAAAAGACATGAAGAAGGTAGACACAGGGTTTTCAGTAGCGGAATCTCGACTGACGGTGTTCACAGCCAGCGGGTTGGGAGAGACCGATGGTGCTTCTGCCATGTCAGTTTCACGAGCTTCGGATGGCAGGGCGAGGAGAGGAAGGGCCCTCAAGAGTCGGCGGCAGAAGGTCAACGGCAGGGTGGGCTTCCCGCAGGGCCGCCTCGGTGGAGAGGAAGGCCTCTAGCGCGGTGCGGAGGACCCGGCGAGGAGGAAAACGCGCGAAGAGGCTCGCCTGTATGGGTGAGAACCGTGCCGTATGAGTGTATAGGGCGCGACAACCGAAGCCTGTGAGGCATCCAGGTTTTTCAGGGCCCAGGGGGGAACCCAGCCGGCGTCAAAACGATCGAATTCGACAAACAAAGACACATGAGGACGAGTTAGGATCATGTTGGCTTGAGCAGGGCGCTGGAGCGCGAGGGTGGTCACAAGCGAGTGGAGGAACTGGTAAGCCGAGTGAGTAACAAGAACACCTGCGGAAGGATCATTCACAAAAAGAGTCGAGGAGCCTGGAAGGGTTTTCTTCAACACATCCCCTGAATACGCTGTTCCAGGGTGCAGGGGGTGCGTCTGCCCCTTGGGACCATCTGCGACGGGCACAGCTTTGCTTGTTAACGAAACCCGACCAAGAGCCGGCACACCCGCGTCTCCGGCCGATCGACATGGTTGAGAGTCTACGGAAACTCCCGGGGAGGTGGCTATGCCAGCGCCTACGCCAGCGAGTCACCGCCTTTATGGCGCCTTGGCAGGTAGAGGTGGGATTTTCCGGGGGTTGCGAACTAATCACCCATACGATCGAGCTCGAGCGAGCCAGTAGGCCTGATTGGGGCGTTTTGGTAGTTGACTTCCGTAACGCGTTCAACAGCGTCTCGCGGACGCATGCTTTGGAGGTGATTCGCACGATATTCCCGGAGGCGTGGCCGTTCCTATCCGGTATTTACGGAGGAGGGAGCCTCTCTTACTTGACAACGCAGGGCTCTGTTTTTGCAGCACGTAATGGCGTTCAACAGGGTGATCCTTGTTGGCCGGTACTTCACGCGTAGTCAGGTTGTGAAGGAGTTGGGTCTCAGTGCCACTGTCGTGTGCCTGGGCTAAGAGACCCATAAATTGCAGAATAAGCCCATTGTAGAGCGGGGTCTTGTGCTTGGGCGCGTCGAGATGCAACTTCAGCGCTCCGCAGCTCAGATCAATTGCCAAAGGAGTAGTTCCGTCGTTGCCAGGTGCAGATGCAGTTGCAGGCTCAGAAACAGGGACTGGGAAAGGCTCAGGTCCGTCTGCCGCCAGACTAACGGCCGGCAGGTCTTCCATTGTTGCGTCTGTGGAAAAGCCCCCCCCTCCGGAGGTACGGCCTCTAGGGTAGTCATATTACTCGAAACGCGTTCTCGAAAGAATCAAAGTGCAACTCTGCCGCCACGATAAATTCCAAAGTCCAAAAAGAAAAACCCCAGACTCCAGACTAACGTAGCCGTGTACACTTCGCAGAAGAAACCCCAGACTAACGTATTCCCGCCACCATGTATCGATTCGATAAACTCATTATCTCGCAAAACATCACCAAAAGTTGCCAAAACAAGCTCCAGACGTAGATAGCATCCCTACCGGAGCTGGACATTCTCGGCACTAGCTGGCCGACTAGATCTTCGCCACTTTCAGCTCCTTCAGCATGAACTTCACTCAATACGTCATCTCCTCTGCTGTAAAACCGCCTCGGCAAGTAGCCATTCGCCGACGAAGTCATAGAAGACGCGGACGGTCACGACTGGCATGTGTAGACTTAACCATAATCCACCCCCTAGCCTCCCCTTAGATGTCATTCTCTGCATCGGAGGGTATCAGCAGCCCCGCGAATCACGTATCGCAACAGGTAGAAGGTGTACCAGGAAGCCCTCTCGAACTTGACCGCCTTAAAGTCGATCGTATCACATCTTCTGTTCAGCTTGTCATCAGCTCTTTGCACTGGTAGAGAGGTTCTTCGATTGAGAGATTTCGTGCCCTGTTTCCCCTATCGCCGAGTCCACATCATTGATGATCTATTTTACTATGGAGCGAGACAAATGCCAAACCCTTTTTCTTCCCGTTACTCCGCAACGTTAGGGTCGCTGTTGAAAATGTTCCACCCGTCAACGGACGAAAGCACTTTGGTGTCATCGTCCTGAAAGGACCGAAGTGCGACGCAGTCAAGGCAGGTGAACACAAAACCGCCGAAGATCAAACTGGGAGGAACGCAAGTCTCAGCTCGCCGTGACGCATCGAAGATACGAGCACGCCCTTGTTGAAACAACCGGGAGGAAGTATCACAAGAGCCCTTGACTATTTTATTGACAGCTACTATCATAGATACTAACCCGACCTGAAGCGCCCAATCGAACTTTGCCGGAGAGCTGCAGTTCCTACCACATCCTCCTGTCTGTCTACCCTCACTGCTCTTGCAAACGGCTCAGGGCGTCTAGCCATGCTCTTCAGCAGCTAGCGCTCGATTCAGACAGCCTTTCCTATGTCGAACTGGCAGCTGCCAACTGCCCTCGAACAACAGCGCAGGCCCAGAACCAGTTCGACAACAACGGGTTCATTCCCTGCCCGTGGGAAGGTCGTCTCTCCTAGAAGCTTAAATAACTGTAGACTTCGACGATATTGGCTTTGTTGTCCTCGTTTTCTTCATCGACCAGTAGGTTTGGAAGTAGAACCTTGTGAACAGGATAAAGTACGAAAACAGCACTGATACCCCGACTATTGCCCCGGTATCGTTTCCATGACATTTCTCCGGCGTGAACAGGTATCGATAATAGGCATACGACGACGAGGAGACGCCTACGATGAACTGGATGATCTGCACCGTCGTGAGATGTTTCTTCCACCATACGTGAATCTTCAGTGCGGAGAGGATGTAGTAGTAGTACATGGCGACATGAACGCCGAGGTTGTAGAGTATCGGGACCCACTGGGCGGTGCTGTGCTCATTCTGCTGGGACCAGGTCAAGAGGAGAGTCGCTCCATGGTGGTACTCGTGAAGGAACATTACAGGTTTCTTTCTCAGCACCAGAAAGACAGTGTCCAGCAGCTCATAGTACTTGAGGAGGTAGTTTAGCCAGTAGATCAAGTGCAGGCTGCCGTTGTCGTGCAGTTCACTCGAGCAGATCATAAAGTCCAGCGTGTCCTTAGCCGACATTCTCCCGTGGGGGCTGTTATACCCCAGAGTAACTCCCAACCAAATGAACAGAATCGCAGATGCAATGCACAGAAAGGCGTTGTGGGCGATCAACGGTGCCTTTGTATTCATTGGTTTCCTATACTCCATCACTGACTGAAGTACATGGATGACTAAAAAGTAACCCAAAACAACTGTAGCAGCAACGGAGAGCTTAGATAGAGGCGTTTCTCCTGGAACATACCTCCAGTCCCCTCCTAGGTCACTTAAATAAGCCATACCCTTCTCCAGAACATTCATCGTGCCCACCCAGCAATCAAATCCGATACTACTCCAATAGTTCCCCTCTCAAAGAAAAATAACTGGAAAGAATCATTACTCCATTCCAAAGACTCACACAACTCTCTCTCTCTCTTTCTTTCTGTCGTTCCAACCCCTTCTCTCCTCCCATACCATCCTCCTCAGTCCACTCCCGCCACAGCCGCAGACTTAGATAGGCACTCCATTCATAGAGTCCAAGCAGGGTTGGGCAATGCCATAAAAAAAGGAACTATCTTTCTAAGCAATTCTAAACAATCCCCATCGCCTTTGAACTACTGATGTCGTCTGTATATTTAGATCCTCGGTGTCTATATTCAAAATTCATCGACATGAGCCGGGGGGGGATTGGATTGGGTAATGCGCATACGGACTACGTCGAAGTTCTTAAGATAGCAGTTCATTCTTAATTAGGTGTTATTTTATTGGGTTTTTCATTTGATACGTCTATATTTGGAATTGTATTAGAATATATTTAGGTTTATACGCTCGGAGGCGATGAGTTTTTCGGCGACATGTTCGAAATTCATAAAATAAGACATAGCTCTTAAATAGGTATATGGTGGCGGGAGCTATACATATATATTTCAGGTGATAAGTAGCCCATGCGCCGTATGGCGCGCGCTATGGAGACTTCATGAATTCACGCAAACTTGCTATGGAACAATATCCCTTATTGATTCTGAAGTAAACCAATTCATTCGATTCGTATTGTGCGAACAATAAATGACCTATATAAAGAAAAGAGATGTCATAGTAATTTTTTTCCTTTCGGGTTTTTTTCTTTCAGACCCCAATTAAACAATAATTTGTTGTCCTATATAGCTATTTTTCCGGTAATAAACGTCCCCTCCCCCTCTACTTCCAGCTACCCTTCTACAACTTGCATTTGTTGTAAGTACTGAAGCTAGTCTTCTATTGTCCTCCGTCCTATTTGTCAACAAGAAGGCACGGTGCGGCGTAAGGGGAAGAATTGGGGGTAATGAGTCCGTTCTCTTCAGCTCTTGCTGGCCGCGCAGACTCATTCTATATGACCTGTGGGCTAGTGGGCTTGAGCCAGGTTTCAACGCAAGCTCGAAGTTGACTTCTCGGTGGTAAGTCTTTGACGGTTTCCGCAAGAACTCAGGGATCTTGTTATCGGCCGAATCGGAGAAGGTTATCTGTCGACTGTCGGCATCTTGTTCAAGACCTCTGAATTTTCCTCACGCTAATTTTCTTCAGGGTTTTCTGGACTTTCCTCAGAGTAATTTTCTTCAGGGTAGTTTATCGTGGGTAGCTGGATCCCCAAGTTCAACTGCTGCTAGAGAACGGTCAAAAAACCCAACCCACTTGGCACAACCCTACTATTAAACCAATTCATTTACTGTTCCGTTTATTCCAACTATTCCCAAATTCATTCACTACTACCCTTTCGTATATATTTTATCCGATTAAACAAATTCTTTCAGAATATCGAACTTCAAAAAGCTGTCCTCTAAGCTAAGAACGGTTGCGGTGCGACATGATTTAGTAAGTATAGTTTTTCGTGATTAAGCGTTTAGTTGTACAACCAATGAATGGGAGTATATTAATTATTTGGAAAACTACGGCTGGAGTTGAACGCGGAGGTTGGGCGGAGGTACGAAGGTGATGCCACAGGAGGCTGTGAAATGGACGCCTGGTCCTGGAGGCTTGACGACGAACTTCCATCCGAATATGCCTTCGCAAGTTAGAACAAGCCTGGCGAATGTGGATGTCTTGTAGAACGACAGACCGTTGATGTGCCTGGCGAAGGTGCGGTCGTAGAACCCGGGCTTGCTGAGGATTGTCCCGAAGGGGAACGGCTGCTCGTATCCATCTTTGTAGTCGATCACGGCTTCGATTTCCACTGGCCTCGTCACGTACAGCCTTGCCAGGAAGGCTAACGCGTATGGACATTTATTTACGACGGTGTGGCCCGCGGGGAAGGCGAAGCTCCTGATCTTGACGGTGTTTCCAGTAACCCTAGTGGGGTACCTCACCCTCACGCACAACTGGTCGTTTTCCTTGTAGACTGATTTGACTTTGACGTTCTGGCGGACCCATTTCTTCGCGATGTTGGTTCCTGGGAGTTTACTGAAGTCGATTCCGAGGCTGACGGTGTGTGTGGTGAAGGTCTTGGTCAGTCGCTTCAGCACGAAAGTATTTATTGTGTCTGTGATCAGCTTCTGGAGTGCGTCTTCGCTGAACTGATGGAGCAGAACCGCCTTCAGGTCGGCCGCCATCGCCGAGTTGACCGCGTCCATCCTCGCGGGGAAGGATGGGATATTGTTCTTCATCCACTGTTGGTTGGCGATGCCACCGATCACCTCCACTTTCACAGGCTTCACCCGTAGCCCCAGGAGGTCGGGGTCAAACTGGAAGCTTATCCGGATCCTGAAGTTTTCAAGGTCCGCTCTATGCGTCTGGTGAGCGGTTGCGCACGGTTTGTTCGTGCTTGTGTCCATGCACCCAGCCTGGAGCTCCCGACCATTCTACTCCATCTTCACATCAACGATGAGGAGCACCACCCCACTTACCACCTTTGCGTACACGAGGACGCCTTGGGTCTTCATATCCTTATAGTACACTTCGTACAATTTGTTGCTTGAGTTCGGCTCCGTCGGACTTTTCTCCAACGGCGACGTCCTCGGACATTCAGAGCGTGCTTGATGCCGTCCGGGAACTTGACCCAGCTCGTACTTGCATCGAAAAACCTCGCCACAGGCCCATTCCACTTACCGTAGTAGTCCATCTGGATCCTGAACTTCTTCAGGTTGGTCTTCGCAAGGTTCACGATGGTCTCATCATCGATGCACAACATATTCAGAGAAAGTCTTCTCGAGCGGATTGCGTAGAACAATGCTACGCGATTTCCCGCTCACCAACGGCAAAATAATTACGAAAAGACAGCTCAACCTCGTCATCTTGATCAGCCACCTAGCTCTCCATGACCTCGGTCCACCCCTCACACTAGTAACCACCACTAGTACCAATATCACCCGAGCTATTTATTGTTAAGAAGCAGCCTCAATATTCCTGAGGCGGATTCAGCCAGCGGTGTACGCTCACGTAATAGCAGAGAATGTTCAAATACCCTCCCCAGCGGTTACCGGAATTAGCTAAGCACCGCCCTCTGCTCAAGCCCTCATACCTACTTTCGACTGGATCAGGCGAAGGAAATACTGAGAGGGAGAGCAGATATGTGCTTTCGCCGATCGTTTTCACCTTCAAGTTTTGCACGGATACAGCTCGAGGAGGGTAGCCAGAAACCAAACCCCGAGCAGCGAGCCACTCATCGAAGCGCCTTCACGGCAAAAGAGCTCTGCGTCCCATCAGCGTCATCGTATTCAATCTTCTTAAAAGAGTTTATAGAACGATTATAATAAAAATCCATTTTCAGTCAATATTATTATATTGACTAGTATAATAAGTGACGCTTATCGTCAGCAATGAAATGGCGATAGCGTTAAACCAATAGAGAAGTGATGAAGAGTTACTTACAATATTATTACCACTATGATTGCATACCGAACGAAATACCTTTGTATTTATTGTTTTATAAATAGGTCTTTTATCCAATTAAAAGCTCTGATTTGATGGCGAAGTGAACATAGTTTCTTCTCTTGAAAGTAATAGGTTATATCTATTCGTTAACATTAGTCAAAATAACGCTATTGACTGAATACGAAGCGTGAACGGTGGCTGGGAGTTTTTCGGAGGCCTTGGAAGAGGAAAACCGGATGTCATGATCGTTTGGAGACATTTGGAGGAGATATGAGTTCGCTTCGCTCCCTCGGACTCAAGCGTTAGCGAGCAGTTATGTTCTAAAAAAGATTTGGATATTCGCCAGCAGATCAATCGGTACACGGGCTAGTCTAGTGATAGTGAGGGAATATGCAGCTTGTGAGAACGATGAAAAGAATGATACTTGCTGAAAGTCATCTTGTACAACCCCGCTGGTCATGATGTGAAACACCTACACACTTGCTCAGGTCTCCGGAAGTCTCAGTTGCGCAAGCTAAGGGTATGTCTGACGGAGTGGAATGGTGCTTGTTAACATATAGGAAGATCTCGACACCTCGCTTTGGCACGCTTTTCACTTGCAATCGGTTAGCGTGCACATTTGTTGCAGAAGAGCTGAACCGAGGGGGCCGATCCTGGTTTGTTGCATGGGAGCAAGTCGATGGGACACCGTACGCATGAGCTCGATTCCCTGAACGCGTTATCAGCAGGCACTAAATACAGCGGGTCAACATATCAATCCGTCCAAACCGACCGTGTAAATAGCTTCACCTGGCACGAAAACCATGCGCGAACGGTGTAGAACAGCTTCGCACTCTCTCCCACCGAAGGCTAACACACCACCTGGAATCCTCACATAAAGTGTGAAGACGCTGTGTGAAACTCTGTCATCAAGGTGTATTGCAAGCCCGACACTCATAGCATCACCTCCTAGGCTCTGTTGCTCACCTCCAAATCGCGTCGGCTCTGATGACCGCTAGGACATCCTTACCAGACCTAGAGAGTATTGTCCATAAATATGAGTTATGTCGTGACTGCTGTCGAAATTCAAGGACTTTGCGACAGCTGCGTTGTGATCCTAGAGCCTAATTGAGCGCAAATTCCAAATCATGTCCAACAATTTTCTTTTTCTAGATGATTTGCGCAGAGTTGGACATCCTTCGAGACATACCATTTAGACGTTGCTGCTAAAAATAGATTTGATACCAAGGTTGAAACTCACGAAATTCAAGAAAGAGTCTAAATCAAGACTGGGTATGTCTAGAGTGGGGAGACAGTGGCTGTTGCGAAAGCCGAACAAAATCCTCCGAGCCTGAGCTGCCCAGAGTGTCTTCAAAGTCAGAACATATATTCTGAATCTGTACATTTTTATGCCCCGAGTTCATTCTTTCAGGTTCCTGATAGACTCCCAACTATAGAGAAACAAAATCTCAAAATAAGATACTAGGACTAGGACATGAATTGGTACCATCGGCCAGTCCTACTCGGAGGCCGTACTTCAGAGATCATATCCTATTTGGTGCCACACGAGTTTTATTATTCACATCTATGTCTTAATCAAGCAAAAAATGAGCATTATTTAGATCAACAGGGCTTGGTGCATCATCGACCATCAATAAGACATTAGTGGCAAGTACTCTCAAATATGCAAATAAAACATAGGACTTTGAACAGACGTCCTCGAAAGTACTCAATTCAATAAAGACATGGTTAAAAGCTAATCCATATCCTCGTCGCGACCTGTCCTACTTTTGCTAATCATGTCCAGCGCTGAACCTACTAACGTTTGTTAACAGTCTTGGTTTGATGATCATCTTCTGCCCAGAATAGATTACGTTCAGCAGCTTCCTTCTATTCTTCTCGCTTTTATACACCCATGGGGTTCGAGAAACGCTCTACCTACGCGCTTAACTCCCATTTGGCTTGAATGAGACCCTACTACTGGTCAAAGACACATAGAGCTGAAAAAGAACGCCCTGGCGAAGCCGGAGTCGGGTGACTAGCCCACCCAACACGTCGCAACCTCCCATTTCTGATGTTTTATATTTAAGGTTTGTCTCCGCTCCTGTTTTCATCCATCATACAATAAACCGAATTCTTACTGTGTGCCTCTATTTTATCGCGGATCAAGAACAGATTATGATAATATCATATTTTAGAATGTAGTTGACTCAGAAATAGAATACTATTTCTTTATTTAATTCATAAAAGACATGATATGTTCCTAATTAAAACTCTGATCCGACCAGATAGTGTATATGTAGCTTCCATGGAGCCTCTGAATATACGGATTAAATTACTGAAACAAAGCATGAACGCCGTATATTTTTGAGGAGAAGTGTTTAAATATAGTATACTATAAACTATAGTACTAAATTGAGCAATTGCTTTGGATTAACTTTATTTTTGCTGTTAAAGGCGATATGCTTCTGAACAGTGGGCAAATCAAGACTCGGGAGACACCAGTGCGGGACAGGAAGTTCACCCTGTTGATGTGTAGGCGGGGGGGAGCAAGAAGCAATTCTAAAGCCGGGCGCGGAATAAAGTCTCTATCGCTGAACAAGCTTGTCTGAAAAAAAAAATCACGCAAAACACGAGCGCGAAGAAAGGCGTTGGTTGTCAGCGGAAAATTTGATGAGTAAGTCGGGACAATGGATTTCCTCTCCTGACACCGATACTTGGTGTCAGGAGAGGAAATCCAGTATTACTTTGCTTTCCTTAGTTTTTCGATCGGTTTCTTTCGATACCGAAAAACGGAGGCTAGCGATCGTGTTGAGGTTGTGAGGACGCTGGACTTTAGGGACAGAGGAGCAGTTTTGCGGAAATACATTTTGACAGCATATTGTACTGTGCTTTGTGTGTTGATGAAATGTGTGACAAGTTTCGATACGGTTGGAATCGTCAGTGCGGAGAGGAATCAGGTTGCTCGGGATCGATATAGTGGATGTGAGCAGTGGACGTTTAAAGGCTGTGGCTATTGACTTGGGCGCTTCTGCTGAGGTGCGGTGTGGTTCTGGAGTGAAGTGGTTGGTGGTGGTGTTGGTCATGGGAGGTGCCAAGAGAATAGATAAGTAATTTGTCTTCGGGAGAGAGAGAGACTGCCATGAGGCACTGTTTGACGAGCAGCAGTGTGGCTGCTTTAGTGTATATTTTACTAACTGCTACTTACGTTTGTGCTCTTCCTGTAGAGCGAGTGGGGACTAAACCAGCTCTAAGAATCATTGACGGGGACGTGGTGACTGATGCCTCGAGGTATCCGTACATGGTTTACATCTCAGAATCCGGATTTGTAAAATGTTCTGGTGTTCTCGTGGGTCCCGACACGATCTTGACCGTCGCTCACTGTGCGGATTTTGGTTCTCTCGATGAGGTCGAAGCGTGTGCTGGGACAGTGGACAAGAACGTCAACCCCGGATTCTGTTCGCCGGTCCTCACAGTCCACGTACATCCGGGATTCAATCGCGACGAGAACGTAGCATCTGATCTGGCGGTTCTCAGACTATTCGAGCCGATCTATGACGTTCCAGCCCTGCGAATCAGTTACGATGAGCCAGAATACGGCGGCCAAACCACCTCCATAGGCTTTGGCGTCGACAACAACACTGGCTCGAAGCATCTGGAGATTGACGGGAAGCTACGCCGCTACGATTCCCAGTCAATTGTATGGGAAAACTGTCAGTTCCTGCAGGAACTTCCTCGGTTCATACCGGTTCAGGACCCATCCACACTGATCTGCTCGTCGTCGATGAACACTGAGCTGAACACCGTCACGTGTTATGGGGACAGCGGCAGTCCGCTGATCATGGAGGGAGAGACGCCCAGAGATGACCGAGCTATCGGAATCTTAAGCTTTGGAAAGTTTACCGAAGGCCTTGGTAAGTTTACACACTAAACATCGGTCGCGTAAGTCTGTGGCTTACGCCACCCGTTGTTGGCTCACCAGGATGCGATGGAAGTGGAGAAGATGTGTACGCGAACATGTACCACGAAGCCAATAAAACCTGGCTTCAGAGTTTGATTCCTGAGATACCTGATACGCTACCACCGACACCATCGCCGCCTCCACCAACGCCGTCGCCAACACCTCCGCCAACATCTCCGCCAACATCTCCGCCAACAACTCCGCCAACAACCCCGCCAACACCATCCGCGCTTCCTTCGACAGACCCCACGTCAACGGAACCTGCAGAAGAGACACCGACAAGCGTACCAGAGGAGACAGCGACGAGAGCACCAGAGGAGACGGCGACAAGCGCCCCAGACGAAACCGCGACAAGCACGCCAGAGGCGACGGCGACGTCGACGGCGACGGCGACGGCGGCTCCGGAGGGAACTCCGACACCCACTGAACCCATCTTCTTCACAGAAACACCCGAGCCGTCTCCGAGTGAGTCACCAGACGTTGTAAACCCACCCCCTATTGCAGTGGTCGCCGCATGCTTCCCAGGCGCCGCTAGTGTTGAACTTGAGGACGGTTCCAACAAGACGATGAGCGAGCTGAAGGCTGGGGACCGCGTACTGGTGTCTAACGGAGCATACAGTGATGTCTACGCCTTTGGTCATAAAGACGCCGAGATCGTGACTGAGTTTATCAAGGTGGAAGTAGACAAGGCCACGATTGAGCTATCGCCAAGTCACTACCTCATTGTAGACGGCGGAGTGAAGCCGGCGCACCTGGTTGTTGAGGGAGATCGCGTACGACTGGGTGACGGCGAGATCGTGGTGGTGAGGAAACTCACACGGGTCACTAGACAAGGGCTCTACAATCCGCATACTCTGGATGGGACAATTGTTGTAGACGACGTCCTCGCGTCCACCTTCACCGAGGCCGTCCATCCGATCCTAGGTAACTTGCTCCTGTTCATACCACGAACGCTATACAGACTCGGAATCGCGGAACCTTTAGGATCGATGCTGTACAACGATCCCCCATCTATCGTCAGGAGCGTTGCTGCTACCGCCTCAAAATGGGTACAGTGAAATAGGCTTTTTGATTGTTATTAAAGACTGACTTTGTAGTTGTGAAGTGTGAAGAGCAAAGACGGACAGCGGCTTCAGGTCACCAACTCACCCTCCTCTACCTCGGCCCCCTTTTTTGGGCGTGGAAGCCAAGAAACTGAATGCCCTGCTCAGCTGAGCTAGGAAGTTGTGACCATACGTGGATGTGCGACTTCCGCTACCGTATCCAAATGGATCCAGTGTAGTCGGGTTTTCGCTTGTTGTTAAAGACTATATCTTCAGTTTACGAACGGTGTACGCAATAGAGACGGACATCGGCTTCAGAGCCATTCGCTTGCGAATTGGCATGTGCATGAAGTAGGCTTTTCTCATTTTAGATGCATACTCTCATGGCACCCCGGAGCCTCGATTCAGATCCATTCACAGGTGAGTTTGCGAACCCTCGTTGCGTTCGAGATGTTCAGCAGCTTCTTTGAAGAAATTTTGTGCGGCTTGACCACGTCGTCCAAACCCTTCGACGGCGAAAGATACAAATTGGAAGTCATTGTGATCACCGATGGTATCACAATATTTGGCTCGCTTCCATTCTTCAGCGTTGACTGCAGCATAACCGGTTTGACCGACGGCACGAGCGACTTCATGGACTCTTAGCGGGGACTCTACGTTGACATCAAGAATGTACTGCTTACGGGTACGATGATGACGAACAGCAATGTCGGGTCGGAGACGACTACTCTAAAAAAAGTTAGGGTTACACTAACTTGAATCTCATGAAGGTGCGCCCGCCGCAGGTGACGCGCAAGATCAAGAATGCAGTTATGTCTCAAAGCCCAATTCCCAGCTGAAGTTGAACGGTGGAATAAGCCTGGAATCCTATCCGGAACATTGAGTGTCACACAGACGGTGCATTGAGGGGTAAAAGAAGGCGCACGGAGCAGCAGCCAGCGCCTGCATCAGAAGCAGACACTGGCACAAGTACAATCATTAAGAGCAGAATTATCCACGGTATGCTCAAATGCTCTACGATGACTCTCCTGAGAGTAGATTTGTTGTGGAGGACCAGCGAGCGTAGGATTAAAGGAGATTGCAGAAGCTGACGGAAGAGCTTTAGACCAGAGAGCGAGCGTTCGAATACGAGCAGGAGTGCGGGAGCTGAGTCTGGGACTCGTGCAGCGGCTAGCGAGCAAGAGCTACTGTCCCAGGTGATCCGCAGAACTTACAAGATCTTCGAGGAGAAATTCCGCAATGCGATTGGCATCAAGACACGCCGTCACCAGGCGTCACAGAGACGCACTGCCAGCGGAATTATATAAAGAGTGCGAAACCAAGCCGCGTGAAAAGCATTCGGTTCAATGCGAACACGCGTAGCAAGGCCGAGCCACCGCACTTTCCAGGCAGCCGAATTTGGGCTTTCACGATATCCAGCTGCTGTTGGAGCATAGGTGGACTTCCACCCAACTTCCAACTTGTGCAAGGTGATCACGTCCACTTCAGCATCAATAACTTCGCCAAAAGGCAGAGCGAAGCACCTGAGATGATAATCCAGTCGGGGACCAGCACAGTAGCGAAAGAGTGCAGCGCAGCTTCAACTGCAACTCGGCTTCGGGGAATTTCTATGTGATGACTTTTGCAAGTTCAGTATACGTAAATAATCAGCTAATGTAGGATTTTGATGTGACCTGTTGTCTGTAATTATGTTTTTTAGCTAGCCTTGCTTGATCATCTTTTGAGTCGGACTATCTTAAATTAGGATAGTAGAGCAAGATTAACTTTTGATTTATTTCTTTGTTATACTGAATGAATTGGTTTAATCGGAGTCTGAATGAAAAAAGAACCCAGAGGGGAAAAAAAAAGACTAAGCGCGGCGAAGATTGCGCGCCTCCAACATGATAGCGGCGTACATACGCCACAGTGTAATACTTGAGAATATTAAGAATTTACGGCCTATCTGAGAGGTGCCGTGTCAGACTGGGTCTCGGACGGGGGCGGGGGAACGCCGCGCGGGGTCGATTTCAAAGGGCAGTGTACGTGTACTCGATGTTCTGCCTAGCAGTGGAGCAGGGGAAATCCTTGGTGCAGACAGAGTACCTACGAATAGTCTGGAGCTCCGTGGGGCCTCGTGCAAGGTCGTTGAGTTCGATGACGGTTTCGCCTATGAGCTCGTCCCTTGTGTATCTGTCCGAGTCCTTAAGCGAGATGCGAATCTCGGTGTAAAAGTCATAGCCGAAATCTAATGTAGTCTTCAGATCCTTACCCTCCAACATGTTCTCAAAGACACCCGTCTTCGATTTGACGGTTTCCCCGTAGTAAGTCTTCGCCTCAACCTCGACGAAGTAGTCAGAAAAGTCCGAATCGTTGAAGACACTCCCCCATGCTGAGTCGTCCTTATCAGGAACTACACCAATAAACTCTCTAACGGAGACCCTCAGCTTCCCGTAAGGCCTCGTGCACTGTTTCAGCGACCATCCCCTCTTGCAGGAGCACTTGTATCCTGTCGAGTAGTCCCGGCATGTCGATCCATTCCTACAAAGATCCGAGCTACACATCGGCACAGGCGGCTTCGGGTCTGAACCTCCCGGTCCCGAGCCGGGGTTGAACGGTGGATCGATACTTCCTCCAAGTCGAATTGCACTGGCGGAGCTGGCGAGAACCGCCAGTACGAGCCCCACAACACAAACTTGAGTGTACTTGGCCATCTCCTGCTTCTTTCAGTTCTTCTTCTTCTATCGTCGTGTTCTCACAGTAACGATCTGTTTTGATGTATGGCACTTCAACTAGCCAGTGTCTGAGGTGGACCCCAACACTCCGCTCTTATAGTCGAAGACTCGAGGCGTTAGAACTTTAGCGTGCACGTGTCGTTCATTGAAACGTATGGAGCCTTTTGCGATACTCTGCAAGCTGGCCCTTTCATGGGCACGCAAGATGATTGATGGTGTCGCCCCTAGTGAATGTCACTATTTTCCTATCATCCTAGTTCCACACCCAGTCTCCGCGGCGTTTTTCGCGATGATCGCTAGCCCTCGCATAGGGGCGTGCCATCGAAGTGAAGCTAAATGCTGCAGAACGTAATCCGCTTGCAAGTACCTGAATCTGAGCTCTGTAATTTGCGTTCAGTGAATTCTCAAGTCCCGAGCGATTGGGAATCCCAAGGACTCGTCCCTGACTCAAAGTTTATTGAACGGACGAAAACGAATTGCCCACAGCTGTCGAGCTTGATGTCAGGATCAAGAGATGCGCTTGAATGTGCTTTCCCCATATTCACGTAGAGCGGGCTCCCTTGTGCACCTCTTTAGCTACGCATTCACACCCAAGGCACTACTGCACGCACCCCTTCCCCCGCTCGCTCCAAACTCAAACCCCTCATAATGGGACCATCAAACAACATTCAAGAGGGGCTGCACTATATAGCCGCATCGCCTGAGCACGACCTCTCTCGCGAGAAGGCTCACAATTAAGAGAACCGCCCGTCGGGAGGGCTGACACTGGAATCAATCTCCTCAAATTAACCTTGATTGAATAAGACTAAATAATAAGATTAATAATATTATTTTTATTAAATCCCTGTCCAATTCAATCCACGTGGCTCGGACGAGGGATTTTAATAACAATATTATTATTGTAAATATTTAGTACTCCGTGGTTTGTTCTATTTGTACTAGTAGTTTTTCAACCTGAAGATCTACGCAGAGTTCAAAAGGGAACTGTGACCGTTTATTCCAACTACTTAGCGTGAATCAATCTGTTCAATGGGGCGCTGAAAGGAAGAAAACGCGAGGGGAAGAAAGCGACTAAGCACGGCGAAGATCGCCCCCCTCCAACATCAAAGCAGCGTTCATACGCTACACAAGAAACTTAAACGGTTAAGCGACGAGGACAGACGGTCAGGGCGTTCGCGGAACAATTCCCGAAACTACTGAATGTAGCGCTAGGGATACGCAAGAAAAGTTCGATAGGCTAGGCTAAGGAGACCCCAGAGCGGGTAAGAAGGCTGAATTCTATGGGAAACAGTGTCCGAACACTTTCATCATTAAGCATGGCATGGCGCCAAGCGAGCCATGCCAACGTAAGAAAAGTACGATAGGCTAGGCTAAGGAGACCCCAGAGCGGGTAAGAAGACTGAATTCTATGGGAAACAGTGTCCGAACACTTTCATGATTAAGCATGGCATGGCGCCAAGCGAGCCGTACCACGCCAGAGTTCTCGATTCAGACACACGTGCACGAGAGTTTGCGCGTCCGCCTTGCGTTCGAGATGTTGAGTAGCCTCTTTTAGGAAATCTCGTGCGGCTTGACCACGTCGTCCAAACCCTTTGACGGCGAAAGGTACAAATTAAAAGTCATTGTGATCACCGATGGTATCACTATATTTGGCTCTTTTCCGTGCTTCAGCATTGACTGCATGCATAGCCGGTTTGACCAACGGCACGAGCGACTAGATGGACTCCTAGCGGGGATTCTACGTTGACATCAAGAATATACTCATTACGGGTACGATGATGACGAACAGCAATGTCGGGTCGGAGACGGCTACCCTCAAAAAGGTTGGGGTTACCGTGAACGCTTTACTAAAGGACTCTCTATTGGAGCCCGTAAGGAGGAATTAAAGAGTCTATCTATGCGTTAAAAAAACCCTCATGGGTTATGTGGCTAGGTTCTACTACAGGGATGATCTCATAGTTCCCTTCGTCAATTCGGGGCGCCTGCGGGCAAGTGGTGCATTCCCTTTCCATAAGGATCGGTCAGAATCGCGCGTGCGTTGCTGAATTGTGTCGATGGGTGTTGCAAGTTCAGGGTCACCTCTTTCAAGAATTCATCAGCTTGCTTACCCATCCTACCGAACGTCTCCACGCAGGAGGGCACGAAAATGTCGTCATTGTGAGCTCCGATCGCATCCCGGTACTTGGACTCTTTAAACTTCTCGGCCTTCTGCCCCTGTTTCCCAGGACGCATCGTGTAGGTAGGTCTTTCGCATCGGCGAGTCTTTGACGTCGATCACGTACAGCTTCCCTGTCCGAGGATGGCGTGCTAAAATATCCGGTCGAAGGTGGCTGCCTGGGTAGTGTCCGCTCGGTTCCAGCGTCACCTCCAGTCTCCATTGTCTCACTTGTGTAGCAAGAGCGTCCCGGACAATATTGTGTCGCAGGGCCCAGCTCCCTGTAGAACTGGTGCAGTGGTACCGGCTTTGAACGGCTACAGAGTCATTCAAGGCCGGTACCACTGCACACATAGTACATGTACTAAGTGTTCGTACTCGCGCAACCGGCAATCCCAGCAGTTGTCTCAGGCTTAGGTTCACTTCGTCTGTGTTCAGACGGCGCGGGTGTCTCGAGGAGAAGTCTCGCAGCCAGGCGCTCCCTCCTGATCCGGTGCAGGAACTGAAACGCGCACGCACCGTCTCACTCATCCCCGGGTTCTCCACCGATTCTTCAAACGCCGTCTGTGCCTCCAGTTCGATAGGAGTTTTTGGATGGAACCGATCATGGGCTTTTCGGCGGGATTTTGCGGATTCCCGTCTTCTTCCCCTGTGGCAAAGCGATTTCCAGTCCATATTGCAGAGGACTGGTGCCTGAGTTCTTCGTGCAAGGCTGCGTTTCGACTGCAGGCTTGCTTCAAGGATGAGTTCGCTTAGTTTTTGAGTCGAATGCGTCAGTGGTCGAGGACCACGGTCTTCGTCTAAGTTCGTTGTCGTACACGAATGGCGTAGCTCGTCTAGGTTCTAGAATCCGTCCAGTTGTGCTCGAGAGTCTGTCGCCCACTGCTGAAAAAGGCAAGGGGTTGTATCCTTCCGCGCATTGTCAGACGTACTCCACCCGAGCGGCAGGGGAGTTGGATCTGCGCTTGAACCGCGTCTTTTTCGGCTTCAGAGAGTCCTTGTCCTTCTAGAAGCGAGCTGTAAAGTTTGTTGAGCTCTATCAGTGATATGCGATCTGCTTCTAGTGCTAGAGTTGCACCGTATGGCAGTGCCAAGCTGCGGAGAAAGTAGTACCAGGTGAGCTGCCGCAATGTGCATGGCGTGTTCGCATTCACCGCTGACCGAAATGCCGAGTTGTTCCGGGAGGAGAAAGTCGCGAAGGGGCTGGGCGACTGCGCGAAGTGTCCACGGGGTCACAGCCATCCTCAGCACCTCAGGAATCCCGAGCGGGCGGAGGCGAAGTGGCTCTCCTTGTGAGGTGGCGGCAGGGGTCCTCTAGTCTTTGGCAAGCTGTCGGTTACTGCGCATGGCATCTAGAAAGACGTCCGGAAAGCTCTCTGGAGTGGTAGCGAGCTGGCGGAGAATGCGGAGGAGCACCGGTTGGGTTGTCATGGCCAGGTATCGCAGGTGCTCAGCTTTAAGGCCACTCGGTGCGGGGGCAGTGGCGTACTGTAATTGTTCGACCGTTGACAGTAGGCTCTCGTCAGAGGCCAGAGTAGGTCCCAAACGTGTCTGTCTGGGCGAGACAGTATTGCCTGTAGGGCGTCCTCGAGCTCAGACGAGAGAGTTGTGGCCTAGTACTCCGGGAAGACCGCTGTCAGAGCTCGCCAGGTGCGGAGGTTTTCGGCGCGATATCAGTGGCCAGCAGGAGTTGACTAGATTGCGAGAGGCGTTGAGCTTTGGCGAGTTGAATCGCTCGTTTGTGTCCATGGCGCGCGGGAGTCGGCGGAGATATGGTATTGTCGCCGTCGCGGGTTCCGCGGTGGTTGGTGGCGTGCTCCCACACTTTGTCGAACCTTCCGTTCATGATTTCGGTCATCTGCGCAAAAGGGGCCAGATCTTCAGTGCGTCCCAGTGCAAGGCTTGGGAGAGACGAAGATGAACAGTCTTGACAAGTCCGGAGCCGAGGGGTCGAGAGCGAGGTCCAGGTCCAGGGCGGTGGCCATGAGGCGGTTCCAACGAGTTTTTAGGTTGTCCGGAACGAACTGGCGGGTACGCCTCGGTGCTTGAGTGAGCAGCCACCAGCGGGCCCCGTTGTCAGTCATATTGGCAGTAAAGGCGTGCAGAGATGAGAGGCAAGCCGTCGAGTCAGTCTCCAGAACCGATGAAGTAGAATTGGTAGATCGTTTGCGGCGAGCACGAGCCGAGCGCAGGGAAGCAGGTGGACTCGGAGTATATTCGTCGGACGAGCTGCTCATTGTTGGATATTCAAAGAGGGGGCGGTCGGGAGGTCCTCATCAGCTGGCTTCTGGCGCTTGGTGGGTTGTGCCATATTCCTCTGGTCTTGGGCCGTCGAAATGCCCTGCATCGCTCCTCAGGGGTCACTGGTTGACCGCTAGCGATGGAGGGGTCAGGCTCAGAGGCTAGTCGACCACCGGCTGTCGCGACAGGCGTGCCAGGCGTGTTGTCCTTCCGAGCATCTGGGACTTGGGCCCCCAAGGCGTTGTCTCGGCAAGGGGTTCCGCACTCTCCCTCCCCAGGGCCCAGCTGTGGGCTTGCGTCAGGGGTAGGTCGTGGTTGTGTGAGCTCAGGGTCCTGGAAGGGGACCGGGATACAGGAACCTGGTGTGCTCTGAGCGTGCGAGTGTAGACTGGCCAGGGTGCGATCCAGCTCAGCTCGGACGTGGCTGAGGAGTTTCTCCCGGGTGTTGGGAGGGAGTCCCCTGCGGCTTTGCGCGATCCGTTGGATGCGTCGGTATCGTAGCCGGTTGTGGATCAATGTTACGCGTGGATAGTCCTCGAGTCGACGTCGAAGCTTCTCTCTCATGCGCAAGTAGTCCATAGAGGTCGCAGAGAGCTTAACCACCTGGATTCGTTAGCCAGAAGAGAGGTTGCCGCGAGTAGGTTGGAATGTTCCGGCATTCACAGAGTCCCGGACCAGTTTCAGGGTGGACCGTTGTGCGATAATGTGCACATGGTGGTCAAAACAGTCCAGCTGGAGCAAGGGGTTCTTCTGGAGTCCAGCAAGGCGTTCGATATCCCACGCGTGAGTGGCTTTGCTTCTGCTTGCGTCTCGACGTCTCGCGTTGAGGAGCACGGAGGCGATGTCGGCCTTGCTCAGGTATTCCGTTCCTTGAATACTCTCAAAAACTGAGCAATTGGCGGCAGCAGATGTTCGGTTCGAGCGGACACGTGTCGTCCAATTCATTGGTCGGTGGGGTTCTCCGTGCGTGCTCATTGGCGGTGGCTACCCGAATCTCATGCAGGAGCCACCGCGTTCATCACGACTGAGAATATGTCGCAAAGTCCAGTTCCCGGCCGAAGTTGAGGAGTGGAATAAGCGTTCAATCCCATCCGGAGCGGAGCATGAGGTTTGGCACGGACTGTCCATTCAGCGGTAGTGCGAAGACCCGGTATCGGCCAGCTCCAAAAGAAGGCGTAGCCGTAGCGAGTTTCTGAGGTGGAAAGGAGTTCTAACCCCCGGCTAGGGAGGTCACGGAGCCAGCTGCCAGCGCCAGCACCAGAACGTGGCCGACATCGACGCCTTAGTGCTCTCAACGCGAGACCTCGAGACGAAAGCAGAAGCAAAGCCACTCACGCGTGAGATATCGAACGCCTTGTCGGACTCCAAAAGAACTCCTTGCTCCAGCTGGACTATTTTGATCACCATGATCTGACACGGGCACGAGTGCAATCGGCAACAGCAGGATTATCCACGACATCCTCAAACGCTCTACGGTGACTCTCCTGAGAGAATAGTTGTTGTACGGACCAATCGAGGGGAGGGTTGAGGGAGGCCGGAACGGCAGCAGCTTACCTAAGGGCTAGCTTCCACAGCATTAAGAACAACTGTCGAATTCTCCCGAGAAGGTCCACGCAGACTCCTCTAGTATCAAGGGGGGTTTGTCAATGCCCTAGTATGGTTGGCTAAGCTACGCAGCAGTAGAAAACCCAGTAAGAGAATGGCAGCGCAGAAACTCCTCACCTGTTCCAGATATGTTGACATCCGTAACAGATAGACGGTGTCTTTGCAGGTTAACACCTGTCAAACATGCAGGGCAACCCATGCAAACTAGAATGACAGCTCAGAGACTAACGTCTGTCGGGTCATTCTCTCCCAGGGTTTTCCACTCTTGCCTTCATCTTTTCTGCTTTCATTCTAATTGAAAGTCATTCTCTTGTTCATCTATTTCGTTTCTCAAGCGTCTGGGACATTCTCATGCTATTGCCGTACGCTGCGTCTTTCCAAGCCTGCGGCAACTTACTCGTGCAATCTCCGTATAATCTCCGGGCTTCCGTCGTGGACAATGTCACGATGACCGCCAAGGTAGAGCGGAGCTGGTGGTCTTGCTCTTGCTGTTGTACACTGGGACTGAAAGCGATGAGTGCGCAGCAGGGATTAGATTGCTAGGCGGCTTGACATACTCTGAGACACATCAACCTTGTCCCATCCGTCGAGCTGTCCAGATGTGACAAAGGGGGGGAAGGGTTTGGTCTTGGTATTGGTCGGGCTTCCCTTGAAGCGGCTTTCGTGGGCCGAGGCCTTTATTTCTCGATCAGTGGCGTTCTTGGTTCGTAGGCCCCATAGGTTCATGGAAAAAGCAACAAAGTAAGAGGAGGACAAATTGGGATGGATTCTCTTTCCTGGTCTCCAGGCGAATAGACCAATCAAAGCACTTTCCCACATGGCCACCCTCGAAGATCCCCAATTCCTCCCTTCGAAGCATTCTAGTAAGACGGCTTTCAGTTCTCAAGGACAACACCTCTCTGCTCGGTGTGAAGGACCTTACCGCCTTTGTTACTAATAGTGACGCGAATTATGTAGTTCGTGTTTTCTTTGAGGTCACCGTAGGTCAACGTGAGCGTGACACTTCCCGGGCCAGGAGCGACATTCGCCTTGGCCTGACTGAGACGCCTCCTCGTGTTTCTCAGTTCAGCCTTAACCACACGGCCGTTAGAGACGTCCGATTTCGCGACATAGTAAACCTTCACGGGGAGACTCCCACTGCCTGGAATGGTCTGGTACTTGCTGAGAAGCGAAGCGTGATCGTAGAGTCGTAAAAATACGGGTTGTTCCACTGTTTGACCTCCCATTTCAGCGACTACCGTATAGGGTCCGTTCGCTCCAGTAAGCCCGCTATACTTCAGAGGGCCAATATTCAGCATATCCCCATAGCCACGACCAATGTTCACCGTCTTCTCAGCAACTACACCGCCTCCGCCGTTTTGCAGACGGACAGAGAGAGTTCCCGCTGCGGTGCTGCCCCAGCTGACCCTCGCCCAGTAGGGTCCTCTGCCAGTGATCTTCCCGCGGTTAACGTTCGGTGGGATTTGAAGAGAGTTGGAAGTTGGAGGCGTAGGCCTGTTCTCTGCCTTGGCGACATAGAGATCTGTTGCAAGAGGGTTTCCGAAGTCACCGCCAGGTTGCAGCACATCCGCTCGGACTACATAGAACTGTCCGGTCTGGAGTGGTGGATTGAAGAACGCTAGTAGCACATCACGCTGCCCGGATCCCGCCCCGACAGAGATTTTCTTGAACTTGTTGAACCCAGCCGATGACACCGGTTTGATGAAAACAATGATTTCGGTAGCTGCACTGCTCTGGTACTGCATCATCACCTTGACACCAGAAGTCTTCACCATCTGCCTCTTGTTCACGATCGTGATGGAGGCCGGTGCCTGACGAACAGAGGTATCCAAGGACACACCTCCATTCTCACCAAACACGGCGACGCTCAACAGGCAGAATGCCAAAACCCACAAGCGAACCCCCATTTTTCTCGCTCAACTAACAAGATCAAGGAACAAGGCAAAAGCCTAAAACACAAGCAACAAACAGTAAACAAACAGGACTCTTAACCCGCACCCCGTTCAACTCCCTCCCCCCCTGCCACTATCAAACACGGTTCTATATAGATATGTACATTCATGCAGATCGGCTAACTTCTTACAGTCAAAAATCGCCCACGCACATCTCCTAGATCATTTCTTGACGGAAAAACTCCCCCGGCAATAAACGTTTTTTTTTTTCTTTTGCGTCATGAACAGGAACTGCCCTACGTGTTTTTCAACCCGAATAACCAAAAAAACCAACAAAAAAACCAACCGGATCCGGTTACATTCTCAAAATACGATTAAATTTTGCTTGACCTTCGCGATGAGAGGCCTGCTGGCCCCACTCGGAATTTGGAGGTTGAGAATCCAAGCAGCCGAATTGAATTTTGATCAGATATAAAAACGGTAAATTAACTGTTAAATACGTTAATTGTAACGGATTATCTTAATTGTTTTTACCAAAACATTTAGATTTTAGATTTTCTGGGTTATCGTAGACGGTTTTTCGGTTGAAATTGGCTGGACAGGGGTTGGGTCGATTAATATTCCACCGTAGAATGGACTGCATAAACGAGTTCAAGATGCCATTAATTCACGTTTATTTATATATTATCGTTTATTCTGTTTTATTATATCGTATATAAACTTTCAAGTGTTTTCGGAGAAGAGGGGGAGATGTTGGGGTCTAAGCCAGAGGTCAGTTAAAAAATTGAATTCGAGTTGGAGGCGGGAAATATCTGTCTTGGAAATTTTCTTCCAACGGAACTGTTCTATAAATACTGAAAATTACATGATAAGTTCTAACCTGCGCTAGCAATTATTCTTTCCAACTGTTTGTTTTGGAAAGCGAGCGAACTTTTTCAATCTAAAACCGTTATAAGAAATCTGATGATCACAAATATAGAATTTCTGTTCTCTAAGATGTTTGTCCATAGATTAATAAATACCGTGCTATGGATATATATAGGCTGCCTCCTTTTTGTAAGCTTCTGGCAATTCCCGGCTGTCTCATTTGGAAAGAAAAAATTAGAAGTAGAGCAAGCCCCAGCTCAAATGCAATCAGAGAAATAGTCGTAATAACTTGATATATTTTGAAAAAACAGGACCCTTTTCCAGGGGAAAAAAATCTCCAGCTCAGGAGCTCCTTACAACATAGCAAATATACATATACGTATACATAATACGGTTATATACTTTTCAAAATATTTTTGTTTTTTGTGGGTTTATTGTAATTATAAATATACGGTGTTTCGTTTTCTAGTCGTGGCTTTTGGTTTGCTTTTTTTTCGCCTTTTGGCATCAAGGGTTCAAAAAAAAGGTTCATATTGAATATATGTATGCAATATTTATAATACGGTTTCGTATACTTTATTTTATTGATTAATTAATATATAAAAATTAATTACGGTCTGCGGGCATCGGGTGTAGTATTGTTTAGTAGTAGTTTTATTATGGAGGGGAGGAGGTTGAGACCAAGGAGTGGGATATCAACAGCTGATGGTGAACAAAGTTCACCGCCGCTTCTTCCTCTGGACTGCGACTGAACTTGTTTTTATAAGAATATTTGTTTCCGCGTACTACCCCGTTTTGTTTTTGAATGTTTCCATAGTTGCGAGCTCGCAAAGGGGAAGCTACCATCCCACAACGGACCGGGAAAGGAACGAAGAGCGTTCCCGGGGGGGAAGGAGTTCGCCGATTAAAAGCCTGCGCGCACTCCCACAAGTAGCCAAGAGCTACAAGACCTGGCTATCTTGTTTGACTGTTTCGGTAAAAATTTGGCAGTAAAGATGGTCCGAGGGGAAGCGTGTATCGCGCAACACATATGTCTATATTCATTAATTAGCAGGTTAATAGACACTAGCATAGGGATTTCTGCTACTTTTAGACACAAGGCGACCGAAAACTCCGTATGCAAACTTATCAGTGTTAGTGTCGATATATATTCAATGTTCGTAGAAGGGCGACCACCACTAGTTTTGAAATACACTTATTGGAACTGGATTTCCGCACGGTACGAATGACCCACGCCCGTGGTAAGGGCTGAATGAGCGCAAACGTACTAGCCACATAAGGTGTCGATAAATAATCCCAATTCAATAGTTATCTAGGGCGAAATCGTCGTATTCCTCCTAATTGTCTCGGTTTTTAGGGCTATAGCTCAGACCTTGGTCTAGATGAATTTGTTTGATAGGAGACTGAAGAAAAACCCCCCAGGCAAAAAAAGACTAAGCGGACGAAGATCGCCGGTGTTCGCGGAACAATTCCCGAAGCCACCCGTGGTCTAAATGAGGGTCGAGTGGTGACCAATGCTAAGGGCATAACTAAGCCCTAAATGTACCTCTCTGAATAATTTAGTAACGAAGAAAGCATACAGCCAGCAGTGGGAAGGCTGTACGCTGTGCCAGGTGACTGAGCCGTGGCAATGTTTGTCTCGCCAGGCTCTTCCTTGGGAACCAGTAGCATGGCGCGCACGAGGAGGCTGAATAGTTTGTTGGCAACTTTTCTCCTGGTTTCTGAAGCGTGTCGGTGACTAACAGTGCTGCGCCGGCTGGTGTTCTGTTTGAGACATCCCTTGCCACTGTGGTGGTGCCGAGCCAGCAACCCCCCAAGGTCCTGTGGGTGTGGATTTCTGGTATCTAGATTCACCGAGGCACCTCTGCGTTTCCATCCTGCACTAAATGCAATAGATATTTCCCGAGCGGGAATAGATTCTCTTGGGTGGGGTTTTTTGAGATGTTGGTTTTTTCTTTCCTGGACCTTTTGGACTTCTAGAGAGATCAAGACAACGTTCTTTTTTTCTTGGAGAAAATGCTTTGAATATGGCTTATAGCAGAACACCTCCACGTCGTGACGCCGACCCCTAGCGATGGCCAACCGCTCCTTCTTTGCGAGCATCCAGGGTCAGGACTACATGACCAAGGAGGACATCAGTACTTTTGTGTAACGCCCGGCCCAAGGATCCGATCCGAAGCAACGCTCAACATGCATGGGACTGGGAGTGCCTGGCAGGGCTACAGAGATACTGGCTGCCGCAGCTACACTTCTTCGATCACCACGTCTATATAATCGCCCATCACACCACGATCCAACTGCTCCGCGACTCTGCCAGCGCCGTGCACTTCAAACCTACCCGAGGCCACCTCCCCCGGGATCGATGCATCCAAGCGGTGAAGCTCTGAACCTCGCCACCCTGAAGCAGGAGAACGAACCTTGCCGAAGGAGCCGAAGAAGCCGATCCCTCACCTTGGAAACGTGGTTTTATTCAACAAACCCTCTCCAAGGAGGCACACCATGGAGCTTTCCAAAGGCTGGCTCCCACGAGCAAATTTCACATGAAGATCGGGCCAGAATTCAGTCCGCAGCTGGAGCCGGATCGAGAGTGTGGTTACGGGAAATGCCGACGCTCGCGCCGAAAAAAGCTGAGTTTAGCAGAACTGAAGTGAATAAACGACAGCTGTTGGGTTTGCAAATACCGGGAATGAATTTATTTAATCGGAGGCTGAAAGAAAAAAGCCCCGAAGGGAAAACAAGACTAAGCGCGGCGAAGATCGCGCGCCTCCAATATCAAAAAGGCGTTCATACGCCACAGTAAGAAACTTAAACCGGTAAACAACGAGGACAGACGGTCGGGCGATCGCGGAACAATTCCCGAAGCCAACGAGAACCAACGGAATCCATAAGCCCAAAGCAGTCAATGACCAGAGGTACCAGGCGATGAGCTAGAGCCAGAGCACGAATCCCTGGGGAAGACAAGACCCCCGCATATTTCTACTATTTGCGACGTCTCATATTGGCAGCGGCAAATCCACGGCGCTCTCCCGCAGCCGGCAAATAGCGACTAGTTTGAGGGTTAGGAACGGGAAGATCAATGTAGGTCGTACGGCGGCTATCGTCACAGGTGACCGCGAGGTCAGCCACGCGGCGTTCATCATTCTGGTACTGGGAAACGGCGTCGGCCAAGTGTGAATGTGATAATGGGGCACGCCCTATGAGAGGGCCGTCCCTATCTGCCCTAGGCATATTGCGGTACTAATTTCAACGGCCTTGTCCGAATTTGTGCCCTATCCTACAGCCAAATCGTCGATCATAACCGGTCCGCTCAAACTGTGATAACCTATCGCAGGCCGTGTGCAAGCCCCTATGCAAGCCCTATGGCCCTACGCCGGATGTTCTTCGGTGCGAACTCTAGGAGCCAATGAGAAGTTGTGGACTCGATGGGATGGGGTACGAGCTCGTAGATCGCTTCTGTTGGATGGTTAAGGGAGTAAGACGGATTATGGTCGAACTTAGGGGTGTTATGGCGGAGGTGTGGTTGAAGTACATAGGTCTGCGGTTTCGAGTCTGACGTTTTAGCTATTGTTTTATCATGCACCCTTGATCAAGCGAAGAGCTCTTCGTTTTAGAGAGCTGAGACGTACTATGATTGTTAAACGCGTTCCTTGTTTGCAGTCGATGGTAGCCAGGAGAGTTGTGGTCGAGTTCCTCCCCGGAGAACTGGCTGCGGTATCGTTTTCAATGGCGTGTTTATGTTTGGTTTGTGACTTACCACACCCGTTTACCACACGTTGAGTCCTTTTTTTTTGACTGCTTTCTGTTGCGGAGCATCTCTTCTCCTCCCATTGTTCGTTACTTTGAGAAGCGGATGCAAAAGTATCTCTTCGCTCTCTCCCAGCTTGGCTTTCTCCTCTAAGATCGTGTCCGAGATATCAGGATCAAGATGTGCTAAAGTATCAACCTCATCAACATTTTCTGGTACAGAATTTGTTTTCAAGCCTTCCTTTCCTGCTTCCGTTCTGGGAGCTGGTGAAGCCGTTGTTTACCCGGTTCGCATTGACTCTACCTCAAAGTTTCAATAGTGTATGAAGTTGAAATGTTCATCATCATCCGTTTATTCAGAGCCTAAGTACCCCAAGGAAAAGCGAATGTTCCGTGAATTTCTGCTCACCGCAAGACACCAACGGCTAAGCAGGGAAGCATGCCGAGCGATGCAAGCTAGCATACTACAAGGAGGGCGTGGCGACGGAGCGTCCAGATAATTCATTCCGATTGCCGTCGAAACGTTCGGCCTGGCCAGATGACCTAGGATTTTCTGCGAGAAGCCTGTGGTCACCTGCTGACCAAGCTGGACGAGCTGAGCACCACGAGGGCGCAAATCAACAGATTACCTTGGACGGAGAACGCAGAGCTTGTGATCTTTGCGGGTGGATCAGTCGGACCAGTCACTGATCGCTTATTTTTCTTTTCGTCGCAGCTAAAGACCCCGGGGTGTGGAGTTAAGTTTAATCAATTTCCCTCGATAGTAAGCGCTCCCCACAGTGAAGGAAGCGCTGGATAGTTTCACACCCTCGTACAGGTTGTCCCCTCTTCATCACCGCAATGTTTAGGTTCGCCGTCTCAAGCAAGGCCTGCTCCTCTGGCCATTTTTCAGTCTCAATTCCTGAGTGAGCGGGCATTACCACTTCCCGAATGATCGCGTGTTGTACCAAAAATAACTTATTCGTGAAGGTATGCTCTGTACGTTTCGTTCTCCTTCGACGCCAAAAGCGGGGAAAATGACCCGGCCAGAAAATTATAACAATGAGAATTGCCGCCAACCGAGGTGGAAACAAAAATCAACTTTTTCGCGGCAACCCAAATGCTATCGAAAGTCCTCTTTTTTTCCTGGACGCATAGAAACGGTATTGACGGCTGTGGCAGCAGGAGTATTCGATGACCACGACACCAAACAATGCCAAAGCACGTGGAAATATTGATTGATAGTAGACGATTGCCGCAATATTGACTGCTTTCCGTTGAAATCCTTCCATTTCCTGCAGATTCGGCAGACTCGCGTTGGCTAGTAGAGCCAGGATTCAATTACTATTTATTACAGGCGATAAACACTGCCTTTTAGATATAAATCTTCGGGAGTTGTTCCGCGAACGCCCTGACCGTCTTCAATCGTTGTTTACCCGCTTAAGTTTCCTGCTGTGGCGCATGAATGCCGCTTTGATGTTGGAGGCGCGAGTACTTCGCCGCGCTTAGTCTTTTTTTCCGCTCGGGGGTTTTTTTTTTCAGCCTCCGATTAAACCATTCGTTCGTTCGTTAGATATAAAAGAATCCTTTTCGGTGAATTTTTTTGCTTAACCACGACGATTCCAGGTCGGATGCTTGGTGTTTATTTAATGGTTTATTTTCCCAGGCAGTTGAAAATAGTTGATATTATTGGCCGCTGCGGTAGCTCTTTCTTCGGGACACGCCAAACGTTGCTATATGTGGAGGTGAAACGAGGTAAGAAAAGGGTGATACCTGAAAATCAATTGTAAAAAACAAAGTTATCGGAATCGGGAAGGTCCTATAACTTCATTGGTTAATACGAAATGTTCTTGTCCAATGAAATAGTTGTTTCTGCTGACAAAGAGCCTATCGTTTTGTTTTCGTAAGATTCATGTCGTGACTAAGTAGTGGGTCGGGTTTCTTGTATAGGAGAAATCTTTTTGTTCGGCGAAGTACAATTATCAAAGAAATTTGTTCTTCTTTTTTTTTGGTGGTGGGGGCAACACGCGTCAGGACGGCAGTCGCGTCGGGCTGTTTGACGGTGAAATACCACTTTTTATTGGCGAAGATAGACGGCGGTACGTGAAAAAGAGAAGAACTAGAAAAGCACTGGCGTGGTAGACAAATCAAAAACAGTTGATGGGTTTGTTTGTATATTGGCAATAATTGCCCTGAGATGTCGTTGGGTGTGTAGCAGGATCAGGATACTAAAGCGTCCATGGAAATGAATAGCCTGAATGAGAGAGGCTAAGCAGGAACTGGAGATGGGTAATACAATTCCCGCCATTATTGCTCCTCGTACAAATTGATTGTACGGACTCTGCTAGTCGCAAGCGGGGATGCCCCAACCGGATGTTGCTCTGAGATCTGCATTGTGGTTTAGTCGCGGCTTTATGGGCTTCGAAGAGGTGCGCTGCCAAACCAGTTACCGACTCACTACTCCGATCAAAACTCTGAAATTCTTCCCTGCCCAGGGAACTTCCTAAATGGCAGTGTAGCGGAAACGCTGAAACTGTTGGACAGCGCATGGATTCACGATCATCCCCTCGCTTCGCAATAGTACGCACATATAAGCTCAGTAGCAGAGATCAGCAGAAACCCCAGAGTACAGCGGAGACAACTCCCAGCTGAGAAGATGTTTTCCACGGAAGGCCTACGCTCGATTAACTCTCGGACGAAGGTTCACCATGCACCAACTATTACGGCAGAACCAAACGTTCCATTCTCCTGCTGCACCTCCCACACGTTCTGTCTCAACCAAACTCCCCTCCTGAAAATTGATCAGTGCTCTACATACTATCAACACACCAATCATCTACTATCACTAGACATCCGTCCCACTTCTCTAGAGAGGATGTGACGATCCAGCAGTCCAGCATTCCAAGCAATGTCCCGCTGAGCTAAATCTGCTCACCCCGTTAAATTTCTCCAGATCCTCGGCTTCTTGCGTGTATGTCCGCTTTGTCTGCATGTCCAGATCTTCTGTTTCAGGATCTTCCAGTTGTTTTTCTGTAGATTTCTCTGAGGTTTTGGGGTCCTCCGAGTTTTTGGAGAACGTCAGGTTTGACGGCGAAAACAAGAGCGGGGTTACGTTAGTACCTTGGGGGGCCGGCTAAGCACTCATCGCGGGAACTCAAAATTCACCCGAAGTTTCTTCCTTTTTTGTCCCGTCTGGTTCGTCATTTGTCATGAGGTGGGTCACCACCAATTTCTAAAAAAACGTGTCAGCACATCCTTTTCACTGAAACGACAATGTTTTCAATTTCGTTTTCTTCTCTTTTGTCTGGTGTGCAGACTAAAGCGGAGGGAGGGAGGTGGTCCCATCGTGACAAACGAAATTTCTCGTATCGATTCAGACTCGTGAGGAAGTGAGTGGATATCGAAACGAAACGAAATTTCTCGTATCGATTCAGACTCGTGAGGAAGTGAGTGGATAGCACGGACTCGTTGGTGAATAGTGAATTTGTTTAATCGGGCAAGTCCATTCACTGAGGTCCGAAATCCCTCATTTGACGCGGGACGCCCAATTTTTTCTTTTGAGGTGCAACAAAAATAGAAAAGAGGGACGAAAACAAATCCCTCTAAACTAGCTAAAATGGAAATTTATTTTTTGAACGAGTACCACTCCACGTCAGAGACAAGAAGAGCGGCTGAACCTTCACCAACCCAAAGGCCTGTAAAAAAGAAGATATGGGAAAAGAGAGCCCGCGACAAACGTGCGCTTGTTCATTTGTAGAGGCAGCTTTTGGGTGGCCGTCCCATCCCACGCTCCCGATTGAAAAAAAGAATGGCTTTTGATGTTTTCGTTGTAGTTTTATTCCAAAACCAAGAAACGCAGCAGCGCCACAAAAAGCCGCAACCTCGAGCAATCTAGTTTATTTGATATATTTCAATCTACCGTATCTTTGAATTATATGTATCTACATACCTGGGGGTCGTGGCGAACTATTTTATTGCTTTTATATACATACCTTTTGCGATGAATTATTACCTCTTTTACATTGTTCTTCATGACCGAGAATTTCTCGTTCCGCCCCCTAAGGGTCTGACTCCACTCATCGCAACAAGAACTTCAACCCGCTGCAAACACTTCTCAATTTCGCAGCAGCATGAGAAGAATAAGTGTATATTCCTGATCCGAGCTTATCAACTGTTTCGTATTTGGCAAGATAAGTCATCCCCATACATATCCTTAGACTAACGCACTCCATAAAATCACCTTCTCTAACCCCGGCCTTCTCTCCTCTGCACCAAAGCCCTCCAGACTACCAAAATAAAGACCAAAAAGCTTGCCCACGTGTGGACCATTTCATTATACGAACTCAATTTTGTTTTCACAACGAATGTTAATTACTAAAAACAAAAATGATACGTGTAAATTTAATTCCAATCTACACTTCTATCACTACAGTTTACAACTTTCAAAAACACTGATAGTTTCGTGTATTTCGACCCACACATCTATTAGAAAACCAAAATTTCGGGAAGCTGTCAGACCATCTGCACCACGTGAATTGGGAACGGTTAAATGATACCTCCGAGTTGTTACCACGTAAAACAAAAATAGATACGACGTGGTGTGTCGAATTTCTTTGCAATTAAATAAAAAAATTCTGTTGAGGAGGAATGAGACTTTTGAAGGGGGAGGAAGGGGGTGGGGGAGGAGGAGAGTATTTGTTCAACAAGTACCAAACCCGTCCCCCCCTTCGACGTGTCTAGGATGATAAACTCTCAACAGACCTAGCAAAATGTATTTCTTCATGGGAACAACGTACAAACCCTCACAGAAGGCTCTTATTGAGATATATATTCATGCTGCAAAACACAATCACCCCCCTTTGTTGCTGAATGCCAATTATCTCCAAGTTTCCATCCAAGGGGTTGGCGGGAGGAGGGGAGGGGATGGAGGCTTGGTGAAAATTGGCATCTTGCTCGGCTTTGAGAGAGTCAAGTCTTGGAGACAATTTTTGCTTTGCTTTCCTCTGGCTCTCGTTCAGATGATTGAGTTGAGGTGATGAGTTAGTGTTCACACTTGTGACTCACTCTCTCTTCTCTCTCGCAGGACACCCACCCGGGAGTGTTAATTTTCCAGCAAACCAGAGTTGAGGTGCATTGGGAAGTTGTATAGAAATGGTTCATAGGTATATTGAAAGGCTGGGGGTGGAGACGGGAGTTGGGTGAGAGGAGAGTTGGGGTGAGCGAACCAATGGTGATATTTGCGCAATGCGGTAGGTAGCTGCCTAGTACAAGGCTACTGGGCGGGGGGAAGGTTTTGGGGTAATATATTAGGCTTTTTTCAAAATGGGGAAATTTGTGTTTCTTGTTTTGGTTTTGTTGGGTTTGGTAGGATGGGGTGGGGTGGGGGGTGTGGTTGTGGAGATGGAGGATATTGTACATGAGACAGTTCTGGAGGGTGAGTTTGAGGTCCCAATAGATATTGACTGGATTCCTGGGGATCCTCCGCGGATGATCTTGTGCGACAAGAGCGGGGTGATTTACTTGCAGATCGACGGGGTGCTGCAGTCGAAGCCTTTTTTAGATATCTCGGATAAAGTCGTGAGCTTTGGCGATAGGGGGTTGGTGTCCTGTCTGATTGACAAGGAGTTTGAAAAGCGTCCGTTCCTGTACGTCTCCTACGTCGACAACAGAGTCAATAATCCCGCGGATGGTCCCTTGTCCGGTAAGGTCGCCAGGTACGCAGTGGAGAGTGATCTTAGCTCTGCTTCGGAGGAGGAGGTCGTATTGTTGGGTACGGAAACCCCGCCGCCGGAGGGATGCGGTACCACACCATCGATTGGAAAGAAGGACATCCTCTGTCTGGATACGAGACACCACAACCTCGGAGGATTGACGATGAGCCCGGGGGGAAATCTTTACGTGGGAATTGGAGATGCGGCGATGCCCGTGGTATTTGATGGGCTGCCCTTGCGGGCTCAGGATCCAGACTTTGCTGTGGGCAAGATCTACTGCATCATGCCGAACGGTTTGGCGTGTGCGGATAATCCCTTTGTGGATGACGAAGGTAACCGGACGTCGAACCGGGCAAAGCTCCACAATTATGGAACGAGGAATCCCTTCAGACTCAACTGGGACCCCGTACTTGGCGTCCCACTGGTCGGCCAGGTCGGGCACTCAACGATCGAGAGCCTGTTCCCAGGGTACCCGTTATCGAACTTTGGATGGCCGTGCATAGAAGGGAACGAGGTGAATGTAAAGACGACCGAGCAACCGGTCTGTGTGGATATGGCGGATGGGGCAATCAAGGTGGAAAGTCCATTATGGGCATACTCCCACGACTTAGGCACGTCGATAACGGGAGCCGCGCGGTTAACCTCTTCAATCTGGCCGTCCAACCTGAGAGGTTTGATCGCGGTCTGCGACTATACTAAGCAATGGATCAAGCTCATTGAGGTGGACGAGGGTGGCATCGTCGGCAGACCTAAGGACTTGCTGTCGGACTTGAAGGGACCCGTACAGTTGAAGCAGGGTCCAGATGGGTGGCTATACTACCTATCGTTGGTTGGCAGGAAGGTGGTCAGAATACGCTACGAGGAGGATGAAAGCGTGCCCGAGGTGGTGAGGGTTCACCCGCCTGCCATGGCTGAGAACGTGGAGGTCACTGAGGTGTTGAGAGTCAAATTCTCCAAGCAGATCGACGAGCGGACAATCAGCGGGCAGAATATTTGGGCGGCCAAACGAGCGACCGAGGAGCGGGTGGAAGCGACGCTGGAATGGGATCCGGCGACGAAGGAAGTGGTTATTCGGCCTGTGAGTCGACTTTATAAAATGACATACTATGTGGTGACGGTGCTGGCGGACATTGAGGATGGTCGGGGCCAGAAACTGAAGAGCAAATTTATGTCAAGCTTCATGACGGGAACTGGCCTCTCGGTCTACCTGTCGGACCTTCCTTTCCTAACGGAGCAAAACGGCATCAAGTCCGTGCCGGTGCTCCGTGACCTTCAGCAGTTTCTGGATTTGGAGCAAGTACAACCTCCCATATCCTTGCGGGGGGTGAGTTACGAAAAAGGTATTGGCGTGGTATGCCGTTCTACAGTTAAAGTTGCGCTTCCCGAGGAGTGCAAGAGGTTCCAGTCGTACGTCGGAGTGGATGATCTGAGGAAGGCGTTGGAGACCGTCGAGCTATTTTTCAAGGTGCGCAAGTTTTCTCCTGGTGCTGGTGCAGAGACGCTCTACGAGGACATATCTGCGTTGACCAGATCCAAACGGGCCAAGCTTATCGATGTGAATGTGAGAGGGGCGGAAACGGTGACGATAAGCTGCCGAAAGTCGGATGTAACGAGGTTCGGCCTGGCCATAGGATCTTGGGCCGATGCTAAGTTCAGATGCGGCGATTACGATAGAAATAGGCCCGAGGTTGTGAGGATGGAACCGGTGGGGCGCCTCAGGATATGGGAAGCCATCACCGTGGTCTTCAGCGAGCCCATGGACATAATCAGCTCACTAGAGGCCACTGAAATGCTGCTTCCTATTGCACTTGGCGGGTACGAGATTGGCTTTACCGCCAAGTTCAGTGCGGACCAAACGCAGATGATCATCCAACCCAACCAGCAGCTGCTCTACGACACCACTTACCTGGTGACGATCAAATCGTCCGCGCGGGATCTTGCTGGGAACGAACTTCGTGGCGACGTCAAGCACGAGTTTATGACGACGACCATCTACCCCCGGGGACTGAAAGTTCGACTAGCTGAGCTCACCGTGCAGGTGGTGGATCCGCCGGAAGCGTTCACCACTTCCAGCGAAGGCAGAAACGCGGTCCTCAGACTCAGATCCGATGTGAGCGTCGAGTACATGGCCCCCGGAGTATGCAGGACGCTCAAGATGAATGTCGCAGCAAATCCATCCGGCTCGGACCTAGACTTCAAGGTCACCGGCGACCGGGGACAGAGTCTCTGCCGGTCTCGTGGGATTCGTGGTTCGGATGAACCGATCCATCTGGAGTGCAGTCTCAAAGATCAGAACACGTTCAAGCTGGTCGCCACCGGCGGAACGGGCGTTGTGCGCGTCCTCGATGCGGTGCTGGAGTGTTCCAGCGAGGCCAAACAGTCGCGGTGCCTTTTCGACTCGGATATGCCAGAGTCCTTCCGCGTGCACGACAATATCAGCTTTGGCGCGAAATGCTACAACTATAAAGGCGACCTGATCCCGGCGTCCATGTACGTATTCACAGTTAAGCTGATCCACTGCCAGACGATCTGTCATGCGCACGTTGAGCTCGTGCGCGAACGGCAGGACAACGGACAGTACACAGTTCCAGACCACGGCGATTTTTTCTTTGTTGAGATCGATCTCGCGATTAGCGACAACAGAAACGTGATTGTTGCTTCGACACAGATTCGACCGCAGACCGTCACCGTCGGGGTTACAACTATGCCATCAGGTCTTAAGGTCGCAGTGGACTCCCTCTCAGGCCCATCGCCGCTCAAATCGATTGTAGTCGTCGGTGCGAACTTCACCGTGAACGTTCCGACAAAGTCTTACGGCGGAGACTTTCAGGGGTGGGATGACAACCCTAGCGTGGGCCCCACGAGATCGTTCCTGTTCAATACGCCGGGAACCAGAGACTACAACGCCTTCTATTCATGAGCGGGAAGAAGAGGAAGAGGAGGCACTGAGGAACTCTCTTAGCTCTATAGAGAAATCCATACGATGGGGCGCTTGTGATGAGCTTCGCTGGGACCAGTGCAGATCTGAATTTGGACCTCCCTATGAAGCTCCCACGTGAGCTCTGAATACGTGTTAGTCAAATTCTGTAAGTTATGTGAAGTAGATATTCGGAATAGAACTTTCCTTCAGAACGCCCAACACGACGGCGCTCATGAGTGTTCACAGCGATTGCCCAGATTCAGATCACACCCTAGGACTATAAAAAACGTGGCGTGGTGGTTTCAATCAGGGTGTAGAGGAGATTCTTCTCAACACTTCAAAAAAGCCCTAAAAATACATCCACTTCATCTGTCCCTTTCCAGCTGTTCCATCGGACTAGCCACAGACCATCAAAACCTTATTTACATGAAGCTAAATCGCATTGGATGGGATGGTTTACATTGGCTATGAGAATGGTTGGATCGCTTGCACTCAATGGACCAGTATATCTGTGCTACTATAAGCAGTCAGCCGAGTCTCAGCTGCTCTACGTGCGGTGGATGAGGCCATCCACTCCTGGGATGGACTACTAAAAAATGCAACTTCGGACACAAAGTTGCAGCGAAGATCGCGCCCCTCCAACATCAAATCACCGTTCATACGCCACAGCAAGAAACTTAAATGGGTAAACGAGGACAGACGGTCAGGGTGTTCGCGGAACACTTCTTCAAGCCAACGAGAACCAACAGAATTTGCAAACCCAAAGCACTCAATGACCACAGGTAGCAGACGATGAGCTAGAGCCGAAGCACGAATCCCTGGGGAAGATGAAGCCCCCGGATATTTCAACTCTTTGCGACGTCTCTTACTGGCACCGGAAAATCCACGGCACTCTCCCGCAGCCGGCAAATAACGACTCAGCTGAGGATTAGGAACAGCAAGGTCAATGTAAGTCGTACGGCTGTTATCGTCACAGGTGACCACGAGATCAGCCACGCGGCGTTCATCATTTTGGTAGATTATATTGAATGAATTGGTTTAATCGGAGGCTGAAACAAAAAAAAACTGAGGCTGTGGCGCGCCTCGGCGAGCATGTTGCTAGAATACGGCAGAAAGCGACATTTAGACGGCGGCGGAGCACCAGATATTCTTCAGGATGTTCGGTAAAACAGTTGCGCAGCCACTCCAAGCTTGACTTTGACAGATGTCCAAAGCTTTCCACAATGAAAGGCTGGACTTTACTAGCATAGCCTGAAGCGATGAAAGGCTGGAACCTGTGAGACCGGCCCTCTTCACGGAGAAGACTGGCCATGCTCTCAGCGTACCGTCGTTCCCTCACAAGGCGAAGTATAGAAGCTGCTGCCCCCGTGCGGGGCACCGCAGAAGGGAAATGGGTACTGCACACGGGGCAAGTAACAGCGAGGTCCAAATATACTGAGCGTCTGGCGGCGGCCTTTGATACCAGAAGATCTTTGATGCAACGAGGAGATGTGGTTGCGGAGGGTGTACTAGGCAGTGCCGATTCCACCTCGATCGTGTAGGCAACTCTTGTCAAGTGTTCGTTCAGGATGTATTTCAGGCGCGTGTGTCTCTTCGTACGATGACCCCGTAGCAGTTCACACGAGCGCAAAAACGGTTGCCCACATCCGTCGATACGGCTCGCACAACCTTGGCAGAAGGCAGGGCGATTAGAATGCCAAGGGGCCGGTGGCAAACCCAGGTAGGTGCGTGCTGCAGTCCGGAACTGGAAAGCGTTCAGCGTTGGCCCCGTGACGAGGGCAGAGTGGTTAGACATAGGTGAAAGATAGATGACCTCCCATGCCCTGTAGACGAGCCGCAGTGGTAGGTGGTGTGAGTGGAGAGTTGAGCAAGATTGTGTGAGCAGCACTGTGTTGGTCCCAAGGAAGGCTATGTTGGATCACATCAGTGCGGGAGCTTCGCGATCTGCTTATTCCCGGGTAATCGGCCTCGAGTGACTGAGGACCGACTGGCGTAATCGTTGGCATCGCCACCTCTCCGCTAACTTCCGGATGCTCTCAATCATTCCGATGGGCCGAAGACGCGGTTGCTCATGCGAATGATCGGCTTTCGCAAACAAGCAAAGCTGTGCCCGCCGTAAGTGTGCCTACGGTGTGGACGCGCGTACAGTTCCCTGCAAAAAGGCATTCAGAGTCTTCACCAATGCGCGTCGGCCCGTCTCGCTCAAAGCCTGCAATAATTCCGTGCGAAGGTCTGAAGGCCCAGGGGAACGGTCGCGGTGGGAGGTACGGAGAAGTGAGGCTATGTTGGATCACATCAGTGCGTGAGCTCCACGATCTGTTTATACCCGGTTAATCGGCCACGGGTGACTGGGGCCTGGCTCCACTATCGTCCGCCAGCACACGATTAACCGTAGATTCCACTACAGCCTCATTGCGTCCCCATAGCACTTCCTTCCAGGAAGTGAACTTAGATCGATTCTCCTCTGGCACGGCATTGCAAGGACGAAACGACTGGCGCAGGCCGTCGTAGATGCGCAGTAGCGGTCGCGGAAGGTTGACTGGGTCATCGTTCGTCAGTGCCCAAGTCAAAAGGCACGCACTGCGGAACCTAAATCCCACAAGGGAATGAAGAGCGGTGGCCCAGGAAGCCACCGTCGCCGTCGACAAGACGTCGGTCACCCACTCCAAAGCCTCCCAGGCGCGCGCAGGGTAGAGCATCCGAGCCCGTACCAGGTCCCTATCAGGTGCCGATGTCGAAGAAGTGGTTCGTCCAATAGTGTGCCCCAATATCGCCTCGTCCGACATAGCAGCAATCCACGCTCCCCGTTGGGGTGGAAGACTTCTCAGCCAATAGTTGAGGAGGGACCCGCACAAAGTTGAGGAGGGACCCGCACAAAATCGAGAAATCAGGAACACCGATAGCAGCATACCATCAGGAAGGCCCTCAATGGCATATCTCAGCTGCCTTGTGCTTGGTCAAAACTCGTTCGCAGGAGGCTTGCGCGAAGCTATCACTTTCCAGCCTAATACCATGATGCATCAGACCCTCAGGTCGGCAAAGGTGCATGAGAGCGTCGGCCAGACTACCCGTAGGGCACCCAGTGAGGCCCCTACGGGGCCTCACTGGGTGGGGGAAAACAACACTTCTCCGGCACGACTGTCAACCCCACCTCACTTGCAATAGCTTGGATCCCGCCAACCCCGATCTAGATCCGAAGGGCTACCCATCAACGTCACATTATCATGATATGCACAGATTCGTAGGTCCTCCATCTCAATCGCGAGCTGCGAGGCACAGGCGTGAAGGACCGGCCCACAAGGATCCCCTTGTTGTATCCCTGTGTATGCTTCAAAAAATTTCACCCCCAGCAGGCATGTACGGGAGCACAGTAAATCCCAACTAAAAAAGGCCAAGCCTCAGGAAACACCCTTCGAACCACCTCCACTGCGTGCGTCAGGGATATTTCCGAAAAGCTGTTGAAAGCGCGCCGGAAATCAATAGCCAGGATGCCCCAGGCCGGCTTAGTGGCCCGTTCTAGCTCGATCGCATGGGTATTCGCATCCCCCAGAAAACCCCACCGCCACTTGGAGAGGAGCCAAAAAAAATTGTAACACGCTGGCCTGGTCGCTGGCGTAGCCACCTCCCCACTAACTTCCGTATGCTCTCAATCATTCCGATGGTCCGAAGCCGAGGGTGCTCAGGCGAGTGATCGGCTTTCGCAAGCAAACAAAGCTGCGCCCGCTGTAAGTTTGCCCACGGCGTGGACGCGAGTAGAGTTCCCGGCATTCAGAATCTTCACCAATGCGCGTCGGCCCCGTCTCGCTCAGGGCCTGCAATACTCCCGTTCGAAGGCCTGAAGGCCCAGGGGACCTTCCGCGGCGGGAGGTACGGAGAAGTTCCTCCAAATCGAACTCGCGGGGCGTCGTATCTATGCGAAGGCCGGCCAACTCTGGTCGGTCGAGAAGGGCAGCGAAGTTGAGCTGGAGCTCCACATCAGACGACGGAAATAATGCTGATATCGGTTCCGCCAGCCGGTCATCATAGGGAAGGACAGGCACTTGTCCCTCCAAAACCTGTGCCGCTCGACTCAAATCACCAACCTCCACCAACTTCTGCACCCGAGCCGTCATGTGCGAGGCACCCTCGGACTTGACCGTGCGTACCGAGGCCTCGAGCGACCTCATGTAAATACTTTGCATAACCTCAAGTTCCCCACGCAGGAACATTGCGAGCCGGTCCCGGACATGCCAGCTACGCGCTAATGTACGAGCGGGGCCAGGATCGAACGCGGCACGGAGGCCTCTGACAAGCCGATGTTCTGTCGAGACGAAGTCACCTGCCAGGTGATCGGTTTCTGGGAGCTCTACGTGGAAGTTGCTCCAGAACTTAGTAATCTGACCATCACCTTGATAGATAGATGCGCCCATGTTGCCGACTGCGAACGTGTGTGGTCATCAGGGGCCCGCACACGTACAGCAATCCGGAACAGATTGCAGGCGGAGCGAATTTTCATTGATTGAAACTGTGAAGTTGGGAACCACGAAAGCGACTTGCCAGTCACGGGAGTTCATGTGGAACCCTTGTCCTGTTCGAAATACTGCTGGAATCCTCAGGTTTAGGACGGTAAACGGAGGGGGTGGTGCTAAGGCCTTGTAGAAGCTTCTATAGATGTTCCACCGCCTCCGCAGAACTGCTTCCCCATCCTGTCAACGCACCGTTTTCAATCGCCTAAGCTTCCATAACTGTTGTTCCACTACAGACTCATTGTGTGGACATAGCATCTCCTCCTAGGAACTGAACTTAGATCGATTCTTTTCCGGCACGGCATTGCACCGACGAAACGCCTGTTGCAGGCCGTTATAGATGCGCAGTAACGGCGGCGGAAGGTTGACCTGGTCATCGTTCGTCAGCGCCCGCGGAACCTAAACTTCACCGCATGAGGGAACGACGGTACGCTCAGAGCATGGCCGGTCTTCCCCGGGAAGAGGGCCGGTCTCTCAGATTCCAGCGTTTCTTTGTGGAAACCTTTGGGCATCTGGAAAAGTCAAGCTTGGAGTGGCTACATAAGAGCTTTACCGAATATCCTGAAGAATATCTGGTGCCCCTCCGCAGTTTAAGAATCGCACTCTGGCGGTATTCTAGAAACATGCTCGCCACCGTCGCCTGGGTTTACATGCTCTCCTTCCTAGTCGCTAATTTCCTTCTACGTTTTCCGTAGCGCATCAGGCTATGTTAGTAAAACCACCATCACTGTTGTGCGGCGCTCCCTTCAAAGAGCGATTCTGAAAATCAAAAAAACCCCTTACCCCTGAAAAGAGTTCCATTTTCCCGTTACCCACTAAAAACCCGCGATAGTCATTAAATGTTCATCGCCCAGCCACCAAATTCTCTACGGATGCACTGGAATCGCCTATTGCCCGCACTTACAGGCCCGCCCCGCCCTTAAACCCCCCTGTTTTCGCAGGTTTACCCACTTCTGGGTCGAAAACAGTCAAAAACCCAATGGGCCCAACCCTACTCCGAGTTGTTTTACTGTTTTGCAATAGTCTGCCCATCCGCTTGAAGAATTATCGGTACCTCCAGATAAACGTTATCCGCGGCACATGACAGCACAAGAGAACGAACGAATGGTTTAATCGGAGGCTGAAAGAAAAAACCCCGAGGGGAAAAAAAGACTATGTGCGGCGAAGAACTCGCGCCTCCAACATCAAAGCGGCATTCATGCGCCACAGCAGGAAACGTAAGCGGGTAAACAACGATTGAAGACGGTCAGGGCGTTCGCGGAACAACTCCCGAAGCCAGCGAGAACCAACAGAGTCCATGAACCCAAAGCACTCAATGATCAGGGGACAAGAGAGAGGAAAACAACTCGAAAAAGGAAGAAATTTTGTACCAGACGGTGGCCTACTTCTAAATCACTTTCTACACGTTTGTCGTACATTTTGCACTGGAACCCTTTTTTTACCCGATGGTGATTGTCAATTCCAACCAGTCCGATCAAATTTTTGATGTCCTATAGAAGGCTACCAAAATGATGAACGCCGCATGGATGACCTCTCGTGGTCACCTGTGGCGATAGCCGCCGTACGACGTACATTGATCTGTACATTGATCTAGCTGTTCCTAATCCTCAGGATAGTCACCATGTGCCGGCTGCGGGAGAGCGCCGTGGATTTGCCGCTGCCAGTATGAAACGATGCAATTAGTTGAAATATGCGGGGTCTTTGCTTCCGAACCTGGTACGCCGTCTAGGGAAGATTCTGCGTCATATCATGGGCTAGCCGCTGCTTGTCTTCGAACTGCTTCGGAATCTTCGGCATAACTAAGCCATATGCCCGTGATGGTCTCCAACGGGTTATTTCATTGTCGAAAGTCGGCTGTGAATTGGGTTTTCTGCCGTACCTGGATTTGCGATGAGTATTTGCTCGTCGCTTTTGTAACTTACCGCTCCACAACATGTACATGTTTTCCCATACTCTTCGTACACATCTCGCTCCGAACCCTTCCCCCTTCACATGGTAATCGATATGTCTTTTATAGCCTTGTGCAAACGTTCACATCCTAATCACCATCGTGCAAAAACGCAATAAATTTCTAATACTAGACAGCTCGCCCTCAACATCTTCCCAACGACAACGTTTTCGGTGGGCGCTACTTCTTCTGACTCAGATTACATTTAATCTTCTATTGTTCTGCTGAAATTTTCTTTTACAGGAACTTACGAAAGTGGCACAGTTGAGCCTTACAATCGGTTACCGCCAACTGGTAAGTCCTCCACGGGGACTCCTGCCGAGAATTGCTCGTCCGCGAAGGGGTACTTGGATTGGTAGACCGTTCCTAGCAGCTATTTTAGATAGCACCGCAACCCCCAAAGCGATGAAATTCATACAGCTGAGGCTCAATCTACAGGATACTTATCCCATGTTAGTGCTTGGGATCAGTCTGAATATCGAGAATGTTTCGGATGCGTGAACGTGTTTGAACGTCCTGGTTCAAGAAATCAAAGCTTGACGACTATAATCCCACAGGAATTCCTTATCAGCCATCGACAAGAATACATGACCTCCGCTTTTAGCAAGGATTATAAGGATCGCCTAGCGAGGCTCTCGAGAAAGTAAACCGGCTCTTTGCTTTATTTTACTTCCTCCGAAGCCGACATTGTCTGTTTACAGAATCATAGCAAGCGCTTAAGAACCGAATTCGAGCCACAGGGCACGTCCAAGTTGTGGCATATTGGGGGTGTTGAGCTCCCCTTGTCAGCCAAAAGAAGCGTATAAAAACGTCCGCCGCCGGAAAAAGAAGACACCCTCGCCCGGAACGGAATCACGTAGCGGGCACTAGCAGCAGATGTTGTAAAGTACCATCTCACCTGCTCCAGGAAAGCATATACTTGTAGTTTTGCACGCGGAGGAATATCCGGGCGGATGTTGACTAAAAAACCTAGCTGACAGGTTGTGCTTGCGGGTTTGATTTTGAATAAGTCATATTGACTGACTGAAAAAGAGATACAACAGACTGATAGTCGTGGTTCTGATTGTGTTGCGATGACCGTAACGCCGCTACATCAATATTCAGAGTCCGTTCAGTCATTTGCGGAAGCAGCAAACCTCACGGCGAGGATTCCACAAGCATATGGACTAGTTTTTTCAGCGGGCAGACTCTCTCAGTAATTCAATTAAAGCGACATCAAGGCCATTAAACTGACAAATTCATACAGAAACGTCGCAAAACTAGTTTCTTCAGCAGCTAATATCCGGTAGTATCCCTTCAGTCCTTGCGTACAACGGCTATTCCCCACCAGCACACAGACTTCCCCGCGCTGGGAATCAAAAACTAACAAAAAACGGGAAGTAGTTGGGAGAGGCTTGTAAACCCGCAGGGCGAGGGCTCCACACACGCCCACAAAGTATTTGGTTGTTTTTTTGCAGGAATTCGTACCCCAGCCCGCATGGCAAACCGCTTTAAGCGACGAATATGTTCCGTGTGATCCCCGAGCGGCTCTCCTCGCTGCTCACCCGTTTGAGTTTCCTGTTGTGGCATAATAACGCAGCTTTGATGTTGAAGGTGCATGGTCTTCGCCGTCACTAATCTTCCTCCAGCAGCCCCCCCAGCTTTTCTTGTTCATCCTCCGAACAATGATCTTCTTCTGCTTCTACTAAACGTGATCAGGATCCTTTCAGTCTTTGCTGAGACGGCAGGGATACCGCCGGGCGAGGACGAACCACCACCGGCACCACGCGCACGCGGGGGAGCGCCGGGGATTCAAAAAAGACAAAAAAACAAATATCTGGACCCCCTGGACATGGGGTGCAAGTGAGTTTAGAGCGAACGCGTAGTAGTGGTATTGCGCTGCGGTAGGTCGCTGCCGAATAAAGGCTACGGGGTCAAGGATGCGTAATCAGAGAATGATCAGGCAGCTAACTTCCTCATGGACATCACCTTGTGGACGTTTCTGCAGTGTAAATTTTCAAGCTGGTGACCTCTATCGTATGCCACGAAGTTCGGCTTAAGTAGAAAGTACCAACCCTTTCATCCCCCCTTCAAAAACACTCCATAGGGATTTTTATAATATATTTCTGCACCCCAAAGAGGTCGGCTTTAGGTGGTCCAACAGGGGTACCCAGTCACTTCGTTAGTGAAACCACCAACTGGTTTCTTTCCGCTGCCTTAAAATAAATGGCTTACCTCCCCAATCACACACCCCAACGAAGCCGCATGAATGCCGCTTTGATGTTGGAGGCGCGAGTACTTCGCCGCGCTTAGTCTTTTTTTCCCCTCGGGGTTTTTTTTTCAGCCTCCGATTAAACCATTCGTTCAACGAAGCCCAACCCGCTCCAGCATACACTGACGCTCAAACCCCGAACGACACTCAAATTACGCCCCATTCGATACAGTCAGTTGCTTTATTCTGGTCACTATCGTAAATTCATTTCATTCATCGTATTCACGATAACACAAATCATTAACAAACGAAATATTTTCCCAATGTGAAAGCCTATGCGCTTTAAAACATCTATTATACGAATATAATATATCATAAAATAGTATTTATTGAGTACACTCAAGAGTGTACACACTCTTTATTTGCAATCTATATTATCCTTATTTATTAAGCAATGGCCTGAGTCAGGTATCGCGATGCGTATTCTGAGGGGAATGTCTGTTGAATGAATTGAGGTACTGTTTAGAACGAACTGTTTAGTGTAACGAGCAGAAAGGGTTCATTGACTGAATTTGCATTTGGGTGGAGCAGTCGGAGCAGACTTGGAACTAAGAACCGAGAGATTAGCGGGATTTCATGGCATAATGAAATCTGGTGGGTAGTCTAAGAACTTCCTTGCGTAGCGCTTCAGGCTATGCTAGTAAAGTCCAGTCTAAGAGCATATATATGTATTGGAGAGAACCCTAAAAGGGGTGGATTAGGTGGGTTTGGTGTTGGTGGCTTTGCTACCGGGAGGTTGGGAAATCCAGATGCTCTGGCGAGACTTCATGGTCGGGCGTAGCTGGATTTGTGATATATGCTTCAGATCCTACGCGACCAAATGGAACCTGAAGAATCATAAACGTAAGCACAAGGATGAACGGACGTACGTCTGCAGCTGTGGGGAGCGCTTTCTATGGAAGCCGCAGCTGGACACCCACCAGCGGAGTGTAGTCTGCCAGGATATAGATGAGGTGATCGAGGAACTGTTTCTCGGCACTTCGGTAAGCGAGGACAATATTCTGGTCGAGGGACAGCGAGATATTAGCGATCGTGAAGCCAAAGAGGGAGGCAGCTCTGAGACAAGCAAACGGTGCATCAAGAAACGTCGAAAAAAATGGACTAGACGAGCACTTTCTGAGCAAGAAGATTCCAGCGACGACTAGAGATACTGTTTCCCCGGCGCGCTGGCTTTGGTTTTGGGAACTAAAATACATGTCTGGCCTCCCTCAACGACAGTTCAACCAGGCATACTAGGAGTCAACAAGCAAGCTCACGACCCAGAAAAAAGGGTTGCAACGCTTGGCGTTCACTCATTTTCGTGCTATCTCATTTGCTGCGGAGGGAGTCGAACAAAGGCTAAGGAGTGCCGTGGAGCATCCGCTGATCGTACGGGTCCTCAAAACGAAGCCACGTTGCGAAGGTGCGCGGGACCGGGGGGGGGGAGAGTCCAGCGCAGGAGATCGGGCCTCAGCACGCTCTCCTCTTAGGAAAGGTGGAAGCGTCCATTCCTGAGGATGATCCCAGAAATCCAGCCACTACCGCAGACAACGTTGGTGATAATGTTGCTCATCTGCATTGGGCCTTAGTTGGTAGCCCGGGATTACGGGTTTATTTCGCCTTTCTGGACTCTGCATGCTCACGCCGGCTTCTTGAATTTTGTCCAGGAGTGCCCAGATCAGCTCTGCTCTCCGAAAAGACTGCCGGGTTCTCTGCAGTGGCACGTGAATGTTGCTTTGATGTTGGAGATGCGATTTACTCCTTAAGTAGTGTTTCATTCCCCTCGAGGCTTTATCTGATCTCAAAATAGACAGATTGACTAATCTTAGCTTGGCTGTCAGGAAAGCAGTCAGAGTTAGGTTGCTCCGGCAAAGCAGGAGCAAAGTATAATTCCTCCACCACTGTATGTTCTAACTACAATGGATAGCCCTCCGCAGTGGATGACGTGAGGACTGGAGGGCTAGTCCGAGATCTATCGCTTTTAGGGCTCTCGTTCTCGCTGCCTTGTGAACAATTAACACCTTTTCTGCCCTCAGAAACTCAGAGAGAGGAGTACGGACGGGCTGTAAGTCAGCTTTCAGACTAGCTAGGATTCCTCACCGTGCGTCTGAGAGGATCTGGATAAGTAATTCGTATTCGAAGAGGCTTGGAACTGAATAAAAAATAGATGCTCGTTTTATAGTCGGATGACCCGAGGTTTCCTAGCATTCGATCCCCCTGAAACTTTCACGAAAAGGTCAGGTCTCGTCACCTTCGCAAACATCTCGGATCTTCCTCGGCGATCTACACGATCAAGTCATCACCCGGGCCTCGAGCAGCGTATTTTCTCCTGTTCCTCCATCGAGCAAGTCATTGCCAGTCCCTCCACGCAGCTCATCATCGCCACCGCCTCCGAACAGCCGATCGTCCATGCTGCCGCCCAAGACCAGGTCGTCCCCACCCGAACCTGAGATCTCGTCATCACCAGACCCGCCAGATAATACGTCATCTCCCGAGCCTCCTATGAGGAGATCATTGTCCCCTCCTCCGTCCAATACGTCGGCTTCTGATCCCCCCTCGATTCGATCCTCACCGTCCCCTCCCCTCAGAACATCCTCGTCGGACATCCCCAGAATCACATCATTCCCTTCCCCTCCCTCAATCTCATCCTCTCCATCCCCTCCCAACAACCTATCATCACCTTCGCCTCCGTCGATCCATCCCTTTCCGTTCAAGTTTTTTATATAATCATCCCCGCCCGCGCCGTACCCACGGTCCCATGCGCCGGAGCCGAGGTTCACTTCGTCATTTCCGCGTCCCCCGAAGACGATGTCGCTGCCTCCTCCGGCGTCTACCGTATCTGATCCATTGCCAGCCCAGATCTTGTCGTTGCCATCGAGGCCGTGTATGTTGTCGTCCCCGTCAAGTCCATAGATCCAGTCAACAAACTCAGTGCCGTACAGGGTGTCGTCCCGGTCGCTGCCTACGATGCGGTTGATGCAGTTGAGGCGGAGCGGGCATATTGGCCTGGATTCAGGGGAGACCGGACAGTCCTTAGAAGGCGTGACTGTCACCGTGGACGCTCCGCGAACGATTTTGGCCTCCAATACCATGCACAGCTCTCCATCACAGCAGTTGCTCGTTGACTCGATGGAGTCGGGACATATCGTCAGGCTGAGGTTTCTCCGAGTGTTCTCCACCTTCTTCCTTGCTCTGAACTTACGATTCCCGGCCGGTATGAGGTTGCAGTCCTGGTAGATTCCCATCTTAACCGCTCGAAAAGTTCCAGTCTGCGCACTAAACCGGACCACCACGCACTTCATGCCGGCGACCGTCCTGTTCTTTGCACAGGCGGTCGCCAAACAGCTCCCTGTCCTCGTGTTGGTGAGGTCGTAACAGATTTCTCCAAAAGAAACCAGCGACTGGGTCTCGAGCAGCTCGGACTCACAACTCGTCCTCGGCAGCAACTTCTCCCGCTCGTCAACCTCGTCGTCCCCACTGCCACCATCAACCACATCAAACCCCGTCCCGGACTCGATCCTGTCGTCCCCCAGGTCTCCATTGATGGTATCAACGTATCGATCCGCAGTACTAATCCTATCCTCGCCCGTTCCACCATCCACGCGACTCCCACCGCCCTCGTGGGAGATGTAATCCCACCCATTCCCGCCGTACACTCGTGCATACCCCCCGGAGCTGATTAACCGGTCATTTCCATCGTCCCCGAACACAGTATCCTCCCCACCGCTGCTTAGAATCACGTCCGGTCCTCCTCCACCTTTCAACACATCGTTACCACCGCCTTCGTCACGGATCCAATCGTAGTCTGCACCGCCCTTGACGTAGTCATCGCCGGATCCAGGAAGGATCCTGTTCACCCCGTCGCCTCCCACAATCCAGTCATTCTCGCTTCCACCCACCAGGTTGTCCACACCGAATCCGCCGCCGACGAGAAAGTCATCCCCCTGCTCCCCATTCGCGCGATCGAATCCGTCGCCGGTGCTGAGGTAGTCGTCGTCCTCTCCACCTTTGAGCCAGTCGTTTCCCAGCTCGCCGTAGATCCGGTCCTCACCCTCCTGTCCGTCTATGTAGTCATCTCCGAGCCCTCCGAAGATCTGATCGTCTCCTTCATTACCAGTGGCATGATCTGACCCCCGTCCTAGGAAAACCAGGTCATCACCGCCGCCTGCAAAGACGCTGTCGCTGCCGTCGCCGCCAACAAGTCGATCGTTTCCGTCAAAGCCACGAAGCATATCATCACCACCGAGGCCATAGATGAAGTCGACGTATTTCGTACCGTCAAGCCTGTCGTTGCCGTCGGTACCAAAAATGTAGTTGACGCAGTTGTAGGCTATGGGACACGTTGGTCCGTCGTACCTGCCAGGAACTAGTCGCCTTCGGCAGGGTTTGGCATCAGGTCGAAGCGTTGGGCCGCGGTTCGCCGTCTTCGCTTCGGCGATCAGGCACTGATCGCCGTCACAGCAATTAGTTTGAGTCCTGATTATGTCGTTGCAGTAGGTTAGAGACGCGGACCTGGGCTTCCAGGGCAAGTTTTTGCTTCGGTTGAACGGATCCCCCGTTTCACCCTCCAGCTTCAGGTCTTCACAGTCGTGGTACACGCCGAGGTAGATCCGGGAGAGCCTAAGCGATTCAAACGCAGTGAAGGTTGCTCTGATGCAGATTTTCCTGTCAATCTTCTCAGTCCTCGTGCAAAGCTCACCGGAGACGACGTCATCTCCTCCCATGAGCTTAAAGCACGTCTCTTCAAAGGAAACCGCTTCCTGACTACCCAACATCGTCTCCAAACAGTTGGAAAGGGCATCCACGGAATTAAAAACATATATTCCCATACCAAAAGTGACTACAAGCGTCCAGAAAACATCTCTCCTTACCTTCATCCTGCCCATCCTTCCCTCCTTCACCCCTGCAAACCTCAAGCCCCGCCCCGGCTACCAGAGGCCCCCGAAATACTCAAAAAGATCACTTCCAAACTCAATAATATGACACATACCTAAGGAGTTCAACTACCATCTAGTCCCAATACATAACACACTTTTCCCATCCCTCCCCCCCCCTCTCCGCCTCTCCTCCGAAAGCCTCCTCACCACCACCTCCTGGAAGTCCTTTGATACGAACGAATGGTTTAATCGGAGGCTGAAAAAAGAAACCCCGAGGGGAAAAAAGACTAAGCGCGGCGAAGTACTCGCGCCTCAAACATCAAAGCGGCTGATAAAGGCAAGTTCTGCTCTGATGTCGAGCAGAACTTGCAAATCTCTTTCGAGACTGTTGTGAATTCGAAAAAAGCGAAAGAATCTCAGCTTCGAAAAAGAAATTCTTGTTTGGGGACACAACGTCTCACTGTAGGACTGTGACCCGACGTAAACATATTTCATAATCTACGCACAGATTCTTGATTATAGAACCTGATGAAATGTTTCCAAATAAAAAAAAATCCCCGACAACAATCCCCAGATTAAATTGCGACTTCAATATTTAGATGAAGAATTCTCATTCATTCTGTTCACGGCATTGGACTCTCTCCAATTGTCCCCAGAACCGGTGGGGTACCCCGTCTGTATTGATCCTTACGTGCTATGTACCTACAATTCACCAAGTACTCGATCGGGTAGTCACCAGTCGGACGACGAGGACGAACGATACAGTTCAATCAAGTTACGATCGTTTACGCTACTACGTACCGGTTATCTACTAACTACCTACGATACTGCTCTATAAACCAATTGATTTCCCCTAGTACCCCGCAGGGATCCCGAATGGCCTTCCCGGCCAAACATTCAAAACCTCCAACCCAGGGATGGTAAAACCATGGTGAAAGATTTTAAGGGTGGTTTTACCCCCCGGTTTGGAGGTTTTGAATGTTCGGTCTTAGAACGCGTCTTTTTAGCGCAGTTTAGTCTTCACTACAGATTGATCGTTGAAAAATATTTAATTCAATATCTATTTACGGAAAGTTACCCCAGATATGTGTTGTTTTGCAAAGGGTACAGATACCCTGAGGGGGCAATGGCAGAGGCTCTTGGGTGTTTGTCGACGAGGCGGTTGGATGGGTTGGATGTAGCTAAGGATGCTCCTTTGCTTAGCAACGACGATATACATGCTTTTAAAGCTATGAGTTAAAGCCCTAAGCAATCCTGGAATGCAGGTGTGTTTGGATCCTCGACGAACAAAGGAAAGCGGTGCAGGGGCCGTGTTGTCGTCGACAGTTTTGCCATCTGCACGGGAATGCCGTAAGGACGTTGGAAGCGTAATGAGCGGCCAAGAAAATAATCAAGTACTGATAAAGCTCTCATGCTGGAGCTGCGAGATTGTAAGGATGAGCAGGACAAACGAGTCGGGATCCCTCTGGAGGGCGGAGGTACGCGGATAGCGCCACCCCAGATGCCTTTCTCCATTGCTCGCCAGCCAGCATTGAACCCGCAACAAAAGGCGAGTGAGTACCTTGCGCTTTGAATCATCGTACTCCGCGTTCTTCTTGACCTCCTCTCAGCGATCTAGCCGATCGATGGAGCAGTTAACCTCTCAACCACCGCTGAACATCCATAGCACTGTAGCACACAACCAGATCGTTCGCGCACATCACTAGTTCGTACGAATGCACCGCGACCCAGTTCATGGAGGTTTTCCTCATTTCATGCGCTAGTTGAGCACCTCGATATAGCAGTGAGGGTTCAGCAGACCACATGCCAGTGCAAAGTGGTCCCCCTCTGAAGAGTGTATGCTCTAAGGAACCATACGCTACAGCGTTCGGTGGCGGTTTTCCTAACATAGCCTGACCCGCCGCGCACCTCGTAATGAGAAATAGAGGCCGTTTACTTCAACCTAATATTGGGCTGGGGATGTGCAACAAAATCAAATTGAGCTCGGCGAGGGAAACCCCAGAGCGTGGTACAATACTACATTCTACGGGAAACATTTTCCGGTCATTAGCATTTGACGCATGGCATGGACCGTCAAGCGAGCCGTACCACTCCATACTTGTCGATTCAAATCCAGTCGCGCGAGGGCTTGTGGGTCGGCGTTGCGCTCTTCAAGTTCCGCAGCTTTTGTGAAGAAACATTTTGCGGCTTGCCCAAGTCTACAGAAGCCCTTCCACGGCGAAAGGTACAAATTGGAGGTCATTGGGATCGCCGATGGCATCACAAGATTTAGCTCGTCCTTTTGTTTCAGCGCTGGCAGCGGCGGCATAAGCGACTTGATGGGCCCGTAGAGGGAACTCCACCTCAGCATCAAGAAGATTCCGCTTACAGGTACGATGACGACCAACAACAACGTCTGTTTGGAGAAGGCGGTCCGAAAAGACGTTGCTTGTGAGGGCTCAGCATGAGTCTCACCGTGTTAAATGACGCAAAAGTTCAACATTAGGAATGTGATTATGTCTCGAAGTCCAATCTCCGGCCGATGTTGAGCAGTGGAAGCGTTGAAACCCATCCTGAGCATGGGGATTGGCAAGTGCCGACATACGGGTAGTATCTGTAACTAAGTACTAAGAACCAAAGAGCGCAAATCAAGGCGGTGGTGGCGAACCTCTGCTAGCATGCTGCTAGAATATCGCCATAAAGGGATACTGAACGGGCGAAGGAGTACGAGATACTCTGCAGGATGGTCAGTAGAACAACATTTGCGCAGTCATTCCAAGCTTGACTTTTCAAGATGAACAAAACTCTCCACACTGAGAGGCTGAAACCTTTGCGACCTGTCATCAGCGCAGGGTTCGCTAGCCCTTTAAACCGATGAAATATAGAGGGGACGGGTAGGAGGAAGATACGAAACCTGCAGGGAATTTCACACGACGGCGGCTTGATGTTTGTTTTACACGTTTTTATTGTCTGCAAAATTTAGGAAGAAGAAGGAAAGGGGAAGCGTATGTCTGTCTGCAACCTGCGCGGGAGAGGCTAAACTCATTAATAAACTCGTCGCCGTGAAAGTCAATCGGTACTGACTGCCCCTTGAGAACGGCGAGCATTCTTCGGCAAGGGAAGGTCTGGCCACCTACGCTAGAGGGCGCGTGCCGCACTGTATTTCAACCTTGCTGTTTTCTTCAGAATTGCTGAATACTCCCTCGAGCTTGACGTTGGCAGTGACCGCGAAACCTCCCCCGTAGTCGTCCCGGCAGAATTGTACTAGGGTGGATCCACCATCAGCGCTGTTGTGGGAGAAAGTCCCCAGATTGTAGTCGACTCCCTCAACATTCAGGTTAAGATCTTCCACAGATATTTTGGTGTTCTCCCCCGATGCTGCCTCAGCTCTAATGAACAACTCACAGATTTCGTGTTCCTTAACATCACCCGTAACAGGGTCTATCATACTATTATTACTGGTCCGCGGAAGTCTATGCATCTGCATGGAAGTACAGCCCACAGAGTTTTCAACAAACCCCTCAACCGACTTGCCCGATTCATCGTAAGAAAGGGTCAGGGACATTGTGCTCGTGATAGGCACGTTGGCGCCTTGAGCTCGATTTTCCGGCTGGTCAATGTCCCCAAAGCCGGTAAAGACGGTTTGAACCTCGGTCTCCGTCGACTTCCTCAGATTTCTTAGGCGTATGCCCGCCCCCTTCACGTCAACATAGCATGGTCTAGGGCATGTGACATCGATGCCTAGGATCTTCCCGGGCACTTTCTCACATTTTGCGGTCTCTCCCGCCTCGCACAGTACCGTCAGTCGCTCGAAGGATGCTGAAATGAACTGTGCCTTGTTCGTACTTGGAAGCCATCTTCGGCAGTCCGGCGTCTTCTCGTTCTCATACCAACCTCTGCATTTGAGGTCGCGAGTGAACTCACAGGAGTCCCCGGACGAAGTTACAGCGACCTCGCAGGTACTGCATTGTCTATTGATGCGATCGGGTCCGCACAAATCATCATCACCAATGCTGAGCACGGCACCATCCGGCAGCTTACTCTCCAGCTCAGCCTCCAAGTCTGCATTCCAGCCCTCGGGTACCGTGCAAAGTCCACATTGACGTACTCCATCAATTTCGCAGCATTGCAAGTCGTAGCTTTCTGTCGACTCGGCTTCGCCGGGGCCGTCGTAGCATTGATTGCAGCTCTCGCCAGTGCAATTTGGGAAAGTCTGGATGGAATTGCATTGTTCATCACAACACTGGGTGCAGATCTCCTCCGGGTCGGGATTCGGCAGACCAATCTGCCCCCAGTACAAATCGTCACAATCCTTGTGGAAGTTCACAATTACGGGCTCGCAAGAGTCGTCGAGGATGCAGGTGTCTACGCAATTGAACTCGTTGCACGGCTGCGCACTTGTCCAATCCCACGCACCAAGCACAAACATCGGCAACACAAAAAGCAACCCCACCCGCAACATACCGGCTATCATTTCACTACTAACTACCTGCCAGGCAAACAAAAACGCAGTCTCCTTCGTCTGTCGCCCTGCACAACGCCGTCACTCCCATAACCATTACTACCACTGCATCCGAATCCTGTCCACCCTTAAACGTTTCCCACCTCCACGAAACATATCTTTCAGACCTCATTTTCTTGACTTGCAACAAGTGCGTAAGCGGATGTTTCTACGTCCTTGACGCCTCACCTATCCCAGCCCCTTTCACGAAGACACTTTGGTGCGGAGTGACCTGTTTTCCTGTCTCCACCGAACGTTTGATCTGGAGCAACTGTCAAATTCAAGGCCCCTAGTCCTCATCGAAGGACAGAAACTGTCAGATTTCCACCCCTCAAACCCAACGATCTCCTGAAGCGGGAAAGGGGTGGGAAGGCAGGAGAGAAAATGTTTCACAATATATGTGTATGTGCTCTCGATGGACCCTCCACCCTCTTTACTTTGCAAGTACTGTAAGAGTTTTTGCCCGCGGACTTCCACTTGATCTGCAGGAGAGCTCCATCGCCCTCTCCGCGGAGTCCGCAAAAACGTTCTCGTTCGTACCCGTTTAAGCTTTCTGTTGTGACTTTGATGTTGGAGGCACGATATGAGCAACTTCCAGGAACCTTTCCCTTTTATCCCGTCGTGTTTTTTCTTTCTTTTTAGTCTCGGGTTATAAATTTCTTTGCGACTCCGCAAATTGTAGAGCCTTAGGCCAGCCCTACACCAGGATTCTTGAACAAAAACCCTTGGGGAAGTCGCGAACGGTTCGAAGGCCGCCGCAGCACAACACAAACACTTTCAGAGCACCAAAAACCAAAGTGGACGTGAGGAACGGTGCACCTGAAATTCGGATTAAACGAATACATTCAATGTGGTCAGCAATGTGGGACGAATTCTATTTTGGGCACCATTTTTCTTGATTCCACTCTCCGAAATCGCATCATATTTTACGGGGGATGTTTGAAAACAATGAAAAAACAATGAGCTACCCTATTTTTTTGTTAGAATACTGGAATGTAGGGAGTTGGCCAGTGAAGAGGGTAGGTGGTACAGGGATTTTGTGCACTGCCCGCCAGTGGTGGAAGGCGGGGGGTGAGTGGCGATAGAGGGTTTTAGGGTTTGGTAACGATCGCTGATCTTCCACTGGGATAGATGAGGGGAGCTGAGGCTCGAGCTGGAAAGAGAAAACCAAGATCTGGGTGGGCACTTGTCTCTGTTATGCCTGTTTTGTCTTTGGCATCTGGCCGGCTGAGTGCTCTCGAGGCGCGATGGGTAGACTATCCTCACCTGGGATCGCCCGTTTTAGTTCCTCGCTTCCTAGTTCATACTACGCCCGGTGCTGTACTTAAGGCTATGCTATCAATATTAGTATGTACGGGCTGTTTTTCTTGTATGAGGCGTTTTCTAATAACGCTACTAAGTTATCCGGGACTTTTCAATAACCACTGCATCCACCTCAGGTACACGAGTCAGCCTTACCATGCTCCGAACCAAAATTACGGCAAAACCTTTCAGGTTTCTGGTGTAGTGTTCTAATGCTGCTTTAGTTTTAGAGGCCCGTTTTCTGGGTTTAATCCAGCCTTCTTCCTCTCAGGATTTTTGTCTCTGAAAAAACGATGATGAGAAAACTAGAAAAAGTACTTCTGGATCATGGGTGAGGATTGGTGAATCACCTCGAACGGGTTGCTCTTGGAGCCAGCGATCTGTGGCTCAACAACCTCAGAAGCTGAGTATCAGTATTGAGCGACATGCTTACCACTCAACGTGGATCTCAGACTGGAAGAAAGCGACAGAGAACGCAATCAGCAATCATTAGCTTGATGTGACAATGATTGCGTTTATGGACAACAAGCGTTGGAGTCTCAAGGAGATAGCCGAACGTCGCGGACCGTTTGGCAGAGACTAAAATCTGCCAGTACTAAACTACCGAAAACACAACCTGACGCTCTCCGAAGCGGGTTTTTTAACCTATCAGCTCCCCTTATCATTAAGAAACCCGTATGAATCAATCACGAGCGGGAGTCGACGGTGCGCATGGCAGATTCCCGGAGTTCCTCAGTTCCTCCTAGTTCGGTACTAACGGTACAATTATACTGACAATTATACTAACGCAATCACTACGGTACTCACTGTCAGCCGGGACCAAACACTCAACCCCGGGAAGGATGTAGTCCATCAAAGTTAAAATCATTTTTAATAAATATATTTTGAATGTAATTTTCTTCTCCTAAACCCGTAGCGAGTTTTCGAAGGGGGTGGTTGTGGAGTGGATATATTTGCAATGGGAAAGCTCGACTGAGGGGGTGGGCAAAGTTCGTCACGAGCTGCCGAAATGCTTTCAACTGCGACCCCTCTTGGAGCGTTTCAGAATAGGGATTGATAGAATTACGAACAAAATTCAAACGTTTAAGATTGGAAAGAGCACGCACGCCTATCCTGAGGCAAAGCAAGATGTTCTCTTGAACAAACCGCGCAAGTTTTAATTTGGTCGTCTGAGCAAGTTTCTCCGAAACATACATGACTCACGTAATAATTGGTCCGCTTTCTGATTGCTGGGCGTCTATTATGCCTAAAAGATTGCTTGATTTAGTAGGAGAAGTTAGTAAACAACTTTTCTACGTCCTGACGATGAGGTATATATAGCTGCGTTGTGGAGAAGTCCATAGATTTTCAGACGTGTACTACGCAAACGATAGAGTACTATACGCTTGCTCTGCATGCAATGAGATCTCCTTATCGGATGCATCGTAACAAAAGAGGAGGAAAAACATGTTCGTGATCAACAGCGTACCGTCTGGAGTTTGATTTTGGGGCTTGATCGACGTCCCAAAGTCCGTGAAAAAGGTTTGAGCTGGTCAAGATCATAATATGCTTTATTCTATGTGCAATGCTATGATTCATGTGTACACTGTCTGTTCATGGGAAATATTCTGCTAAAGGAAACACGTAGAAGTCTCAAGTTCAAGTGCTTTTGTCTTACTCAAGGGGAATTGGCGTTGGTTCAGGCCTCAGGAATCCTGAGTCGTCGCTCGGCTTGCAGGGACCTCTGTTCTTCCTGTTTGCCAGGACGCAACAGGAGGAACCCTTGCATTGGTCTATCTCCACAACGACTGAGGTAGACCAACCGCCGCCGTCAGGGTAGGAGACTGAGACCTTCGCAGTTTTCCTGCTGGTAAGCTTCTCGAGGTTGTAGTAGACGAGAAAAGTTCCAAAGTAGTCACCGTCGCCGAACTCCTTGTATCCTCCGGCAACGTCGGCGCTGAAGGACTCCGGTGAGAGACGAACGTCATTGATGTACACGTCGGGTTTCTCGGCCGTTCCGAACGGTCTAGAGTGAGAGATTCGAATGGCCGCGACACCGCCGCGAGTGCTCGGGAGGTCCCGGAAAAAGTAGTGAACCTTCCTGTCCCGCAAGATACCCGCCGGGAAGTCTGCTTTCTCGTTCTCACTGTCCCTCACGGACGATGTGTAGTGTCTGGACCTCTGGACCTTCCTGAGATCGCGAGATCCCGTCTTGAACTCGACCTCGATCACGGTCATCTCGAACCTGTCCAGGGTTATGGTCTGTGGAAGCTTGATGCTCGCACCCTGCTCTGCTTTCTCGGTTGTAATCGTCCAGTTCACGTCTCCCCCTACAACGATGTTCTGGCGTTTCTCCTCCGCCGTGACCCTTTTCTTGTCAATTCGAAGTCTACGGACCTCGAAGCCTCGGAGCTGCTCCCTTCCGTAGGGAAACTCAAACTTGACTTCCGCCTCTATGTCTGCAAGGTTCTGCATGATGATGTATCCCCTCTTCTTAGTCGCCATGGCGTTGACGCTAAGGTCAATATTGTCCGAGTTCGAGTAGACGAACTTCCCATCCATACCCTTTAGAAGCTCAAAGTACCTCACAAGGTTGGAGAACTCGACGCTGCCGTCATCCTTTTCGTGGAGAAGACTCCATGGGTAGGGGTTTCCATTCTTGATGTCCCTCTGTGCCTGGGTCTCCAGGTTGATGAAGGTGATGACCTGAAGCAGGTTGTCGGGGATCTTCATCATCGTCATCAGGACTTTCATCGCCTCGCTCATAATCGAAAAATCTCTCGAAGGCAGGTGTTTAGCCGCGAAGCCCCTACCACGGTTGTACCAGGAGGCCACATATTGTCCCATCTCACTAACCAAGTAGGGCTGTGGCTTTCCGTCCTCACTGAGCATGGCGCTGTAGGTCTGAACAAGATCGAGGTTGGCCTCACCATAGGAGCCCCCAACATTGTAGACGTGCTCGGAGATGAAGCCTTGACACCCGCCCTTTGCCGCAGTATCCATGTAGACCTTCATCCGACTCCTGAACATGTCAAAGTTGTCAAAGGACGGGCGTACGAACTCGTTTGCCGGACCACCGGTCAACATCTTTGTGTGCTTGTTCACCTCCTTGCAGAGGTCGGTACAGAGCTCGGATACCCTCGTGATATACTCCCGCTGACTCTCTCCTTTATTCCTGAGTTTGGAAAACTTTCCCATGGGCTCGTTGAAACACTCGTAGTAGTCGGGAAGGAGTAACTTGTCGTCGAAGAAGTACCTGAAGAAGAAGCCAGCGTACGTGATGGCCCTCGAACGCGTCTGCTCGTTCTCATCGATCTCCGGGATCTTGTGCGGGTCGTCAGTGACGACACGCTGCTTGCTGAGGAATCGAAACTGGTACTGGTCACAGTCCTCGCATCGCTGATCTTCAAGATCATTTTCTCCGTCGATCTGTACACTGGATTGAGTTGTTCTCGCCGGGAACGTCGCCTCCTTGAACGGTCCTCTCGTTGACCGACTGAAAGATACGTGCAGTTCGGTGGTCAAGTAGTCCATCATATCCCGAGGAACAACCTTTGGACTCTTCTTAAACGAACCGTGTCCATTGACGTACTGCCTCCTCGAAAATTCTTCAACCTCCCCTGTCCGAAGGGTCGTCCCGAAGTCGACCCTTACATTGGCCTCGTAGGACCTGAGGCCCATGACACTCGAAAACAGTGCCACTAGCGCCATCAAAAGCACGCTCCAAACCTTCATTTTTGATTCTTTTGTCTCTTTCTTTGTATTCTCTGGTGTTATCTCTGTATACTCATCTGCCGTCCTCACAACCCAAACGGGATCCAGTCGCCGGTGACTGACTTCTTATAGTTGACGTTCCAGCCTCCGACCCCATTGTCGTGCGCGATGACGACAGTAAAGATTATTGATCATTGCAGAGTGTTTTGGACTGTAAGGTTCTCCCCACATAATGCATTGATGAAAGAAAGCTAGTTTTGGAGTTGGGCAATTCAACCCTCGACGAGGGCTCTAAACAACTGGGGCAAGTCTACCTGACTCTCAGCTGAAAAGGAAAGACAGAATATTCGTCCCGTTGATGGGACTTAGCACAGCCACAGAGTCCCAGTGGCGCTTTTTTTTACAGCGGTTGCCATCAACCCGGTAGGATGTTTTAAATCCCTACGTGGGTGTCAGCTGCAGGAGGGTGAGAGCAGCAGGATCAAAGCTTTGATCAACTCATCGCGTTTTTCGACGAGGAAAAAACGCAACGAACCCTCGACTATCTCGCCTAGCACGGGACGTCGTAAAATTATTGCTTTTGGTGTAGCGCGACTATCGACCCCAGAGGTCGATAGTCACGATCCGCAGCTCTCCCACCCCTCACTAGTGCTGTCAGCATCATGGGGAAAAGTCTGTTCTACCCACACCCACTGCCCTCCCCCCGCATGTCTAAATCTCGCCCCTCAATGTAAGTACTCAAACCCACAACAGCCTCATTCACCCCCTTCTTATCCTCATCCCCAATGGTATGCGAAAAGCATGGAGAGAGAAACTTTGCGGACATGGATCCATCATCAAACCCTCCCTAGCTTTGAACCATTTTCTAACAACTCCTACATAACCACGTGTCCTTATATTCTAATCACTGAGTAATCATTGGTTATTGACTAGACCAGGAGGGAACGCGGAATTCAGAGAGCTAGTTTTAGGACAGCCCTCTCCGCGTTTCGCGTTTGTCCATTCATATATAAGCACGTGTTTTACATTATATTTCCATTTTTCATAAGTTGAAATACAAGAATGGTTAGAATCAATACATTATGAGAAGCAAGTGTAGTTACCGTCGAACACTGCGCCGTGCCCGAAAACAGACGAAAAAAAATAATATTTCATTTTTTTGGCCTATGGTCTCCATTTTCTGCGACGCCGACCGTCGGCAAGGAGAAGTGGGGCAAGAAACTTCCTTTTTATGTTTATAAACTTTTTAAAAAGGAGAGAAGAGATCGCGAAGCTGAAAAACACAAATGTTTTATCTACGTCCACGAATTAAGATGAAAAGTTTAAGAATAATAAGTCAATACTACCAATCGCAGATAATTACGTTGGGAGGGATACGATATGGTAAATATATAGTATTATTCAAGATGCTAATTTTCGGAATGCAAAGACCGCGCGGAGGAGAACAGTTAGTTTCGATTTTAGCGGGAAAAATCCGTTGAAAAGGGTACTAAAGAAATCGGGCCATTTGAGTTTCTTTTCTCTAAACGATGGTCTTCTCCTCCTTTAGGCTAAGAAGATCAAGTGCGGTGGTTTCACTAGATCAAATGTAGTGTAACTGTTCTTGGGGCTATTAAGCGTAACAACTTGACGCTATCTAAACTTTAGATCCTGTTGTACAAAACTTTTTCCTGGAAGTGGTTTTATGCTTGGTTAGTGGCTTGCCCCTGCCTCGTTTACCGCGCATCGCTCAGATTTAGCACTGCTTTCTGTTGCGGAGCGCACTTTGTTTTACGCCCCAACGCCCTGACCATCTACTTCTCGTTTGTCTACCCGTCTATGCTTCCTGAGGTGGCAGATGAACGCTGCTTTGATGTCGGGAATTGTTCCGCGGACGCCCTGACCGTCCGTCCTCGTTGTTTACCCGTTTTAAGTTTCTTGCTGCGGCGTATGAACGCTGAGTTGATGTTGGAGGCGGGCGTAGTCTATTTCTCCACTCGCCTTTTTTTTTTTTTTTCCGGTCTCCGATGAAACAAATTCATTCAACTGATGGGATACAACCTCGCAATTTCATAGGCTGGACGGGACGGGCCGGGACAGTGTAGTATCGGGAGGGCATTATTTCCATTTCCTCTTGAATTTTGAGGAATTTATTGGGACAAAAAAGAGCGGAGTTCGGTGAGGAATTTGTGATAAGCGCGAGGCCTGCTGTTCCCTCGGGAGATAGGGAAGGGAATGGGAGGAAATTAGACCGAGCGGGCAAAAGGCTGTGCTCGATCTGATAGTTTCCGGTGTAAGTTTTGGAGATTACGGTTGTATATCTGGCGTATGGGGCGAGTGGCAGGCTTAGCAATGCATGGGATCGGCTGTTTGAGTGGTCTAGGATTGCGAAGTCGCAAAGCGCTCGCCACCAAGACTGCTTAAGTAAGGTGCCAGCGTTTGATGACTCAGCAATGTACGTGAACATGAAATTTGTTGACGGTCGGCCGTCAATGCTCTGTCCATGTGAGACAGAAGTCGGGTAGGCTTGTTTCGAGTCCTACTCTCCTTGAGCAGAGTATCCTAGTAAAACTGACTGTGCTCATGCAGTACCTCGAGATTACTGAATCGTCGGAGTCAGGTTGAACTGGAAAATCGCGAATGAATTCGGATAGCGGAGGGAGGGGCGAGAACCCTCGACCTCGAGGGCTCTAGCCTCTACCTCTCGTCAGTAGGCGCACGTCCAAGATTTTCACTCTTACTGGGATTTTCGTGCATTACCGCTCCAGGCACAAATTGGACAGTCCCTGGGATGAGAAGGAGAAGGTTCAGAGGGGCATAGAGTTCCGGCTACTATTCGAGCTGGCTTGGCTTCATGCGAATCGAAGGATGCAGAGGTTAGACTCTTGCAACGTCATATTGGAGGATGAGAGAGTGGATGCGTCGGTTGGCGCTTCTTCTTGCGTTCGTGTTAACATATTTCAGGCTTTGGTAAAGGAACAAGGGCCCATTTACCTCGGCAAAGAGTGAGATGGTACGGAGTCACTCGAATCCTTTGTAAGTCGATAACATAGAAAATCTCCGAGGCGGTCAAGAGGCGAGCTGTTTACATGGTCAAGACCACATTTCTGCTTTAAATTAGAAGCCAAAAGGAACTGTTGGCTATGGTTCATATGGGCACCGCATGTTTCATGTGAGGTACTCAGTATCCAAAATTCACACTTCTGCCTGACGTAGCACGTGTACTTAGCTACTGGGGATTGGAGTGGGTTCAGGTCTCAGCTTTCCAAAGTCACGGCTCCGCACGCAATCAGATGCGTTCGTCCTGTTTGCTAGGACGCAACAAGAGGAACCCTCGCATTCGTCTATCTCGAGGACAACTGTTGTTGACCAACCGCCGCTGTCAGGGTACGAGACTGTGACCTTGGGTGTTTTCCTGGCGGTGAGCTTCTCGAGGTTGTAGTAGACGATAAAGGTTCCGAAAAAGTTGCCGTCGCTGAACTTTTTGTAACCCCCAGCAACGTCTGCGCTGAAGGAGTTGGGTGAGATCCGAACGTCATTGACGTAGACGTCGGGTTTTTCTTCTCTTCCGACGGGCCGGGAGTGGGAGATCCGAATCGCTGCGACGCCTCCTTTAGTACTCGGCAGCTCACGGAAGTAGTAGTGCACTTTCTGATTCTTCTTAATCGGCGCCGGGAAATCCACCTTTTCGTTCTTGTGGTCCCTGACGAACGCTGAATAGTTCTTGGTCCTCCTGATCCTCCTGAGATCGCGAGATGCCGTCTTAAACTTGACCTCGATCACAGTCATCTCGAACTTGTCCAAGCTGATGCTTTGTGGGAGCCTTAGGCTCTTCCCATTCGTCGCTACCTCGCTCGTAACCTTCCAGTTAATGCTGCCACCCACGACAATGTTCTGACGGCGCTCCTCCGAGGTGCGGCTCTTCCTGTTAATTCGAAGTCGTCGGCGCTCCCATTTCTTGAGCTCATCCCTTCCATGCGGAAACTCAAAGTTTAGCTCTGCCTCCTTGTCGTCAAGGTTCTGCATTATGATGTAGCCCCTATTCTTAGTCGCCAAGGCGTGGACAGTGAGCTGAACGTTGTCCGAACTTGAGTAGACAAACTTCCCGTCCATGCCCTTGAGCAGCTCAAAGTACCGCACAAGGTTGGAGAACTCGACACTGCCGTCATCCGTCTCTTGGATAAGGCTCCACGGGTAAGGGTTTCCGTTCTTGATGTTTCTGTGGTTCTGGTTCTCCAGGTTGAGGAAGGTGATAACCTGAAGCAGGTTGTTGGGGATCCTCATCATCGTCATCAGAACTTTCATCGCCTCGCCCATGATAGAGAAGTCCCTCGAAGGCAGCGGTGGCGCGGCGTAGCCCCTATTGCGGTTGTACCAGGAGGCCACGTATTGTCCCATCTCGCTGACCAAGTAGGGCTGTGGCTTCCCATCATCGCTGATCATTGAACTGTAAGTTTCGACGAGGTCGAGGTTGGCCTCACCATAGGAGCCCCCAACATTGTAGACGTGCTCGGAGATGAAGCCTTGACACCCGCCTTTTGCTGCAGTATCCATATAGACCTTCATCCGCCTCCTGAACATGTCAAAATTTTCGAAGGACGGGCGTACGAACTCGTTTACCGGACCACCGGTCAACATCTTTGTGTGCTTGTTCACCTCCTTGCAGAGGTCGGTACAGAGCTCGGATACCCTCGTGATATACTCCCGCTGACTCTCTCCTTTATTCCTGAGTTTGGAAAACTTTCCCATGGGCTCGTTGAAACACTCGTAGTAGTTGGGAAGGAGTAGTGTGTCGTCGAAGTAGTACTTGAAGAAATAGCCAGCGTACGTGATGGCCCTCGAACGCGTCTGTGCGGTCTCCGTGATCTCTGGGATCTTATACGGATCATCAGTGACCACCCTTTGCCCGCTGAGGAATCGAAACTGGTAAGTATTGCAATCCTCGCATTGCTGGTCGTTAAGATCAATCTCTCCGTTCGTCTGCACTGCGGACTGTGTCGTGTCTTCCGGGAACGTCGCCTCCTTGAACGGTCCTTTCGTTGAACGGCTGAAGGACACATGAAGCGTAGTAGTCAAGTAGTCCATCATATCTTGAGGCACCACCTTTGGATCCCTCCTAAACGAGCCGTGCCCATTAACATACGTCCTCCTCGAGAAATTCTCAACGTTCCCTGTCCGAAGTGTCGTTCCAAAATCAACCCTTACATTGGCCTCGTACGATTTGGCCCCTATGACACTCGCAAGCAGTGCCGATACCGCAACCAGAAACAGTCCAAACAGCTTCATCTTTCGTATCTTCTATTTTGTCCTCGATGCACGGTTCTCCGCTTTGTTCACAACTCGAGCAAGTTTCCACTCCCAAATGCCTTGTAATATGGAGCTATTTATACCGCACTAATCGTCCCATTCTCGTCCAGGTGGATGTTGGAACGGACAGTGCTCCTTGTACCCGGTTTTGCGAAGAATTCACAGCACGGTGAAGGAACTTTTCACAATTGATTTGAGCAATTTACTTCACGGGGCTGTGAAGATTAGGCAAAGGTCAATGGATTCTAAATTGAGAGTGAACAACAGACGATTCTTCTACTCCCCGGTGGTAGCTTGCTACCATCGACAGAAATTCGGTGGTATGGATGTATTCTAGGGTTGTCCATGGAGGTACTTGTTTCTCAAGCTGCAATCACCTACCTCTTCCTCATGGGGCCTGGTACAGGAGAACCGACTGGCTGAGTGTCGGACGGCCCCCGTTGGCTCTCTCTGGATAAAATTTTTCCAGTACACACACGTCATCCTCAGCCTTGCGGGGCGGAAACGACCGCACCCTATAGATCAACTCCTCGGTCATCTACAAGTCCGTTTTACGCCGTCAGCATTTATTTTGGAAAACGTCTTCCTCATCCTTCGCCTGCAGGACAGACCATCCACGCTCCGCCTCCGCCCTTCTGGCGTCCGTACCGCCCTCAAACCCGATGCCGCCCTGAAACAGAAGAAAACCATTCCAAAGTTCGCCCCCAAACTCCGTCATTGGTCGTCTAATACCACAGTCTGTCATCCCTGTACTGAAGATATCTATTTTTAGGTCTCCTAAAACGCCTTATTTTTTGTCCAGTAATTTCAATCCACGTGTCCATTCCGCAAAATCAATTGTGCTGGAAAATATTCTAATATTTCATGACGTGATCTGTACAACGGTGAAAAACAAACGAACTATTAAACGTGGATTGACGAAAGCTCCATTTCTCTTTGACGGGTGAAATACATAGAAAATTAGTGTTTTTTTGCATCAGTTTAGTCGCAGATACTTTCCAATCAGAATTATTATTAAAACTACTGTTAGTGTGGAGGTTGTCTTGTCGATTTTCCGAGCTAATTTCTCTAGGAAAGGAAAACAAGAGCGGGCAAATGCATCTTTTTCTTCCAAAAATGGGTTGGCAAACGGCAGAAAAAGCGAGGTATATATTAAACATATTCATTCATTTGTATGAGAAAGATAGAAGTTTATTTCCAGTTTGGAAGAAAGCCCACAAAACTGGAATTAAACTATAAAAGTAGATCCATTCATACATTAATACGTGTCCTTTTAGTTTCTCGGGGGGGGGGTAGAACTTGGATATTTATATCCATCTATTTTTGTCCAGAACGGTTGTGCTAAATTTAGGTTTTGTAGGTAATTAAATTGAAGCGTCTGAAACTGTTCTAAAAGTTTGACTTTTTCTATCCTTTGAAGTGAGGGAGAGGAAATTGGAGAATTGTGCTAACAGGCGTACTGGGGAAAAGGTACATTATCGAATGCTCTCCTGATGGTCCTCCCAAGCAAGTTAGACTCAAAGCAGGGTTTGTATACGTGTGGGAGGAAAACTCGTTGGTGAACTTTTATAGGACGAACCCAATCAACGTGGTTGCTGAGTGACTGGACTTAGGCTTTCGGCCTTGGGTGAGTTTTTGGTTCGCTACGGTAGGTAGCTGCTGAATATAGGCTACTGGGGTATTGACAATGTACTAAACGTGTCTCGCGAGTACTAAAACATGAAGAATACAATCAGGATAGACACTCGCAGTTCGCCGGGGCAAAACGGCAATACTATTCAGGCCCGGGTAGGGTTAGGTTTTTGGACGCATGAGTCGGCCTGAACGGTTTCCTAGAAGTCCTAAAACCTCAGAGCAATGGATAGGAGGATATTTGACATACCTCCCATGACGTGGAGGAGGTAATAGAAGTAAGAGTGGAAGCAACGAATGACGGTTGGAAATGCAAAGAATAAATGTACAGTCACCTTAATTTGGCAACAAAAATTGGACCTACTTCCCACTTGTTCTCGTTTTGCTCGGTTGTAGCTCCTGCTTTGAATGGTGAGGAGACATCTGCAGAAGAGACACGCATTCTACTTGGAGCTTTCACTGCCTTGTCTTCTCTGTGCTCGGTTTTCTTAGCGCCACCGTCCGTGGACGATGGACACGCTCTAGAATTCGAGCTTGTCGTTCTCAGTGATTTCTTGGGTGTGGTGAATGTGGAACAGATCAGTTTAATCTGAGGTCAAGGTCGACGAATGAGGTAAGGCGGAGAGGTTGCAGAGAGCCCATCTGCAGAGCTAGGGCAGTGTTACAGTACATATAATTGCTTTTAACAGATTGATTCCAGTATAAACCTGTCGCGTGCTCCCCTGAAGATCCAAGTAAACGTTTTCGGCATCGAGAGAGGTTATGGTATAAGCAAGGTGGTAACAGGGCCATAGGGCGATAGATCCAGCCCTATGTAGGTTTCGATAGGGCACCGCCATAGTGAAAAGAATTCATGGGGTACCCTTCGACTCTGAACAATTTTCATAGGCATCGGGCAATTTTTAATGCTATATCATTGCCCAATGCGGTGTATATATTTCTAATTCATGCCTTTATGGTAAATGATGAACGCCGTGTAGCCGACCTGGTGATCACCTGTGACGACAGCCGCCGTACCACATACGTTGACCTTGCTGTTCCTAATCCTCAAGCTAGTCGTTATCTCCCGGCTGCGGGGGAGCGCCGTGGATCTGCCGCCGCCAGTATGAGACGCCGCAAAGAGATCAAATACGCGGGGGCTTTGTCTTCCCCTGGTGTTCGTGCTTCGGCACTAGCACATCGCTTGGTACCCCTGATCATTGAGTGCTTTGGGTTCATGGACTCTGTTGGTTCTCGCTGGCTTCGGGAGTTGTTCCGCGAACGCCCTGACCGTCTTCAATCGTTGTTTACCCGCTTAAGTTTCCTGCTGTGGCGCATGAATGCCGCTTTGATGTTGGAGGCGCGAGTTCTTCGCCGCACTTAGTCTTTTTTTCCCCTCGGGGTTTTTTCTTTCAGCCTCCGATTAAACCATTCGTTCGTTCGTATGGTTGTATTGTTTTTGTTGGTAGAATAGGCTATTTGAAGTGCATTCGTATTATGAAGAAAAAGCAGTGCCCTATCTACATGTGGTTTGTGATAGTTTATGGTGTTGGGTTGGGTGGGTTTTTGGTTATCATAGTGTTTGTTCGTGGGAGGCGCTGTCTTCCGTCGTCTTTCCCCGACTTTTTTTTTGTGTGTGGCTTGTCGGCGGGCTTTCTCTCCTTCTCTTGGGTTGTGGTGGAGGTTTCGGGGTGCTTTGTATTGGGTAATAGCCAGTTTTTGTGGGGCTTTTGTGGTGAAATTTCTTCTCGCCACACTCTTTTGTGATAGCTGGGGTCTCCCCACCTCTTCCGGTGGCCGGTGCTGCCGTATCTCCGCTCGTGGAGCTGCGCGTGAGCGCATTCAGCACCCAGGCCACTGTCAGCAACTGCGACGAAGCGTCGTCGCACGTACTCGTCTCAAAACTGACCAGTCTTCTTCTCGTTGCTTCGCAGGGGAACACCCCGCTGACGGCGTACCTGGAGAACTTTCCTGCTAACGCGGGTGCCTCTGTCCTCCCCCCCATCGCTCCTGCTGGGGGGAGCTCTGCACCCCGCCCTGTGGCCGGTGCTGCCGTATCTCCGCTCGTGGAGCTGCGCGTGAGCGCATTCAGCACCCAGGCCACTGTCAGCAACTGCGACGAAGCGTCGTCGCACGTACTCGTCTCAAAACTGACCAGTCTTCTTCTCGTTGCTTCGCAGGGGAACACCCCCGCTGACGGCGTACCTGGAGAACCTTTCTGCTAACGCGGGTGCCTCTGTCCTCCCCCCCATCGCTCCTGCTGGGGGGAGCTCTGCACCCCGCCCTGCCTTCAGTCGTCCGGCGCTATCCGGCCTGGCCATCTCTCCTAATTCTGCTGTACCGAACCAAATATCTGGCCAAAACCCCCCTGGTCTTTCCTTGGGACTGAATCCTGCCTCTGCGAGTGTCTCTTGGCCCTCCTATTCCCAACTCCTTCGTCGTGGCTCCTCGGAAGAACGCACGACGGCCATGGTGCGTATGATTCCTTACCCCGTGGCCACTCCTGCATTCTCTCGCCCGCTCTCTCCGTATCATCTCGTCTGGATGACGAACATGCACCCCCAGACCCCTTCTCGTGGTCGGGGTCGAGCGCCGGTTCACTACCGTGATTTCCCCGGTACGATGGTCCCCTCGCTTGGTGTCCCTCCATCTGAGTTCCTCTATGTGCATTTCACTGGACATCATGCCTGTTTCCCGTCACAGAGTCGGCTTATCAATTCCTTACCTCGCTTGTCGCCACTCCCCCTGAGCCTCAGCGCTCTGCCCTTGCCAACATGATACTGAGTCGTGCCCACGTCTCATTGTATGTTGAGTTTGACCGCTTCGACGCAGGCTGGGTTCCCCCGTCGGCGCTGCGCGGCCACCCTGCCACGCAAGCTCCTGCTATCGCGCCAAACTCATTCGGCGCGACTTTCACGCATCCAGTCGAGCCTCTTTGCCCGTTTCCCCCCCCGGTGGTGTTCTCCGCTCGGCGTTGGAGGACTTCCTCTCAGCTGAGGCCGCCCTGATGGAAGTTCATCCGGCCTTTGAGCTCTCCAAAGCGACTCCTGACCGCCACTCCTCGCCTCCTCCGGCAGCTGCAGTTCCTGATGCCAACATGTCGGCGGCCACATCGTGCTCTCCGAATCCGCTGGCTTTGGACACCCTCAGCGAGGACTCCGTTCCTGAAAATTCTGTATCTGCATTCTTTTGGTCCTTTAGTTCCTTCGCTCGTCCACCCGTAAGCGCCGCGCCGCCGCTGAGTCACCCTCAGAGGGCCTCCCACCGGATACCCGGTAACGCCTCCCCGACTGAATGTAGGCCTGATATCTGTGTCCTCTTCCCCCGCCCGTGTGTCACCCGTGTCTGTCCTGTTCGCCGATGCCTCCTCCACCTGGCGCGAGCGTCTTTTCTCGTGGTTCTCTGACCTTGTCGCCTCCTTACCGGGTGGTGCCATTCCCTTGTGCCGTCAGAGCCCAGCTGTACGACTCCCTCGTCGTCTGCACACGCCTCTCGCGTTGGTGTTGGATTTTTATAACAGGAAGTTTCCGATCACCCTCAATGCTCTCTTCGCTGGGATCTCCTTTCTTTTTTCCTCGCCTCGTGCTCACTTTCTGGGATCTCCTTTCTTTTTTCCTCGCCTCGTGCTCACTTTCTCTACTGTCTCGAGCCTTTCGCCTTCCCGCCGTATCCACCCTCGGCGCAAGATGCATTTGTTCCTCTCCGGTGACTTTGCAGAGCTCGAACGTCTCTACTTCGCTTCCCTCTCTTCATGTCCCCCTTCAGACTTCAGGTCTAGTCGCCAACAACGGGCGCGTCACGCTGTGGCATGCGGTGATCTCCGGAGGGCTGCCGGTATCCTCCAGCAACGGCAACCTGTGGTCGAGTATTCTGACAATCTTGTTTCTCCGCTACGCTCGCTTTTTCCCGCAGCAGGCTCTGGGTGGGACCCGTCTTTTGACGCGGTGCTGGAAGCGTTCCAAGTAACGTCCAATGAAGATGAGCGGCTGGTGGTCACCTCGGAGGCTGTGCGTGAGCTGATCCAGTCTGCTCCAATGCGTCGTTCTCCTGGGCCCTCAGGTTTGTCGCTGGAATACCTCCGTTTTTTGGGTGAGGACGGTATGAAAGTGTTTTCGTCCGTGTTGGAGGGAATCGTCAATGGCGATCCTTTTTGTGATCGCGCATGGTTTGGCCAGGACGGGCGCAGCTATTTTGGCTCTCCAAGTCGGGTCACACTGCTTGGACTCCAGCACTTCGCCCTATTGGCATGGTGGAAGTGGTCCGTAAACTGCCAGCTCCGTGGTTGGTCCAGATTTTGGTCCTCGAATCCCCTCGCTTTTTTGGACAAGCGCAGTTAGGCGTGGGCTATCGTGGCGGCTGTGAATTTGCTATCCATACTTCTTCGCTCGGACCTGGCCTCCTCGCCGGATTACCGGTTATCATCTGTAGACCTTGTAATGCTTTAATCGAGTCTCTCGACTAGCCATTATGCATGTGGTGCGCGAGGTCTTCCGGGTAGCTTTTCCCTTTTTTAGCAGTCTTTACTCTTTGATGGGTCAAGAGCCAACTTATGACACCCCCCCTCGGCCCTTCCTCGCACTCCTTCGAGGCGCGGACCGGGGTTCAACAGGGTGACCCGTTGGCGCCTTTTTTGCACGCCTGTAGGCTTCAAGTCGTTTGCTTGGCCTGCGTTCAGAGGTCCCAGAGGTCCGCGCAGTGGGTTGCCACGATGACTCTGCCTCATTGGACCTCCAGGTACCCTCGCGGAGGCGTACGATCGTCTCCGCACACTGGCATCCCTCGTCGATCTCGAAATCAATCATGCGAAGTTGTTCTACTCGGGAGGAGCGGATATTCAAGAGCATCAGGTCCCTGCGCGTTTCCAGTATATTTGGCGTAGGGGAGGTTTTGTTCATCTGGGCATCCCATATGGGTCCGCGTCTCTTGTGGAGGTTGAGTTGTCGCAGATTCTGAGTAAGCACCGGCAGTTGGTCTCGGAGCTCCGCCGGCTGCCTCGCGGCTTCTTGAAAGCCGCGGGGCAGCTCGTTGTGCTCGTTGTTGCTAATAGTTCCGCTCGCTCCCGACTCGCTGGGGCAACCCTTGCCAACAACGAAAGCTTTCGTGAGCTGGGATTCTTCTTAGATGAGGAGTTGGGTCATCTTCCGCGCCCCACCCGTGATATGGTTCGTGCCCTGTGACGATAGCCGCCGTACTACGTACGTTGATCTTGCTGTTCCTAATCCTCAGGCTGGTCGCTGTTTGCCGGCTGCGGGAGAGCGCCGTGGATTTGCTGCTGCCAATATTAGACATCGCAAAGAGTTGAAATATTCCGGGTCCTTATCTTCCCCAAGCATTCGTGCTTCGGCTCCAGCTCATCGCCTGGTACCTCTGGTCATTGAGTGCTTTTGTTTTATGGATTCCGTTGATTCTGGTTGGCTTCGGGAATTGTTCCGCGAACGCCCTGGCCGTCCGTCCTCGTTGTTTAGCCGTTTAAGTTTCTTGCTGTGGCGTATGAACGCTGCTTTGATGTTGGAGGCGCGCGGCCTTCGCCGCGCTTAGTCTTTTTTTTCCCCTCGGTTTTTTTTTTTCTGTTTTTTTTTTCTGTTTTTTTTCTTTTCAGCCTCCGATTGAACCAGTTCATTCATTCATTCAGTAAAAGCATCGTAGACAGTGTCTCTGGAAACTGACAACGTTGACTGAATACGCAATCGTTATTCTTTATTTGATTGATCAAAAGAAAAGCCAGCTCGGTCAGAGAGAGAGCAGCTGAGCGAGGCGCTGAGTTGAGGGGGTGTTTGTCCTAAGCATTAGAGCTGATTTCAGCTTAACGGGTATCTGATTGTGCTAGAATAACAATCAGTATGCAACCCTTGGAATCTGCATCCACCCCGAAGACAGGGATGGTAGACGGGTCCCATCGCCACCGCGATGATGGTGATGCATCAGTCCCAAGGGGTGCTCGCATGTGGAGGGGTACCACATACAAAAATACGAGCAGAAAAAAGCGTAAAAGTGTAAAAAAGAGTAAAAAAGTGTGAAAAAGTGTGAAAAAGTGTGAAAAAGTGTGAAAAAGTGTGGAAAAGTGTAGAAAGTGTTAAAAGCGTAAAAGTGGAAAAAGTGTAAAAAAAGTGGAAAAAGTGGAAAAAGGAGAAAGTGGTAAAAAGTTGTAAAAAGTTGTAAAAAGTGGTAAAAAGTGGAAAAAGTGGAAAAAGTGGAAAAAGTGTAAAAAGTGTGAAAAGTGTAAAAAGTGTAAAAAGTGTAAAAAGTGTAAAAAGTGTGAAAAGTGTGAAAAGTGTGAAAAGTGTGAAAAGCGGGTAAAAGTGTAAAAAGTGTTTCACGTCCACACAAAATTTGAGTCCCCGGGGGGGGACTCAAATTTTGTGCGGCCATTGATCAGCCCAATCCAGCGTGTCGAAAATGGGTCCTCCTCTATATGTCTCTCCACGAAAGGAGGAGGAGTAGGTACAAAGCTGAAGTATGGCCAAGTTCATGGCACCGGAGGGTGTAATTTTTTTGACCAGGTTACGTTTTTACTGTAAACAAGCCTATTTTAGGGGGTATAACGCACAACATGCTCTCACGCGAAGTAGCGTATAGGGACTCTAGTATAACTGTTGAGCGTACTAGCATAACCACCATTGGATACGCGATCCACGCTGTACCCACTCCCGCCACAGGTACTCCCGTGAGGAAGGAGATCTGCGGTCTGCCCTACCAGTGTGGTGGCCCGTGGCGCTCGTTGGAGCACTTTAGAGGCGCAGAGCACTTGTAGTAGAAGTCCCACTTCGGGCAGACGTCGCCGGATGGGTATCCCCAGTATTCGGTGGTGTCGTAGTAGCACTTGTAGTACTTGTAGTACTTCCCATGGTAGTTGTAACTGGGGTAGTGCTTGCCGTGGCCGCCATACTTCCTGCTTGCGAGCTTGCCGGAGTACTTGTGGTACTTGTGGTGCTTATAATAGTAGTACTTCTTGCCGTACTTGTCGTAGTAGTACCTGTCGTAGCCGTAGTAGCCGTACTTGTCATGCTTGTACTTCTTGTAGTAATCATAGTACTTGTAGTACTTGTCGTAGACGCCATATTTGTCGTGGTAGTCGTAGTAGTACTTGCAGACGTATTTCTTCACGTCTACCTTGAAATAGAGACAGATATCCGAGTTGCAGCACCCGGTATCGCCATATGCGTAGAAGGTATCCAGACAGACGTAGAGTGTGTGCCCGTAGTAACCCTTGACGGTGTACGGTTTCTCGACCGGTTTCGAGCAATCCGAGCTGGCGCCAGCGTACAATCCCGTGAATTTGTACTTGTCGGCAGCGTAGAACTTGAAGGCAATACAAGTCTTGTGCTTGTACCACACAATAGAGACGCACACGTAGCCAACCTTGGTCGTGCCGTCAATGTAGAGCTCGTAGCACTTCTTATTCTTGTAATCATACAGGAATACGTATTTGTACATGTCTGCATAGTAGCTGCAGAGATGCTTCTTCGGAGGAGGGGGACCACCCGCCCTCAATGATACGTTCTCAGTCAAACTTGCGTCCTGGGCAAAAGCCATGCCCAGGACTGCCAGAACCGCAACAATCGCCACTGCCTTCATTGTGCCTTGCGTACCATCCACTTGGTTTTCACCCGCACTGACCAAGTCTCCTATCGAACTCCACTAGCTCTGCCGCTGTTCGCGTCGTTTATATAGCGTTCGTCTAGGCCTCCCGCGGCTCAATGGCTAGTCGCGTCTATAGACTTGTATCCTTGCTGCTGATATTTTTGCCGCTTCACAACCTGTTTTCGACGCTGCAGTTCCTCGAAAAAGGCCTCATCTCCGATCGCCAAGGGTATGAATTTTTCCGGAGTAAGTCCTCCTGCATCCAGCTCGGTGAGGAAGTTTGTCACCTCGCGCTAGGGAAGAGAAGGGGGGTAGGAGGGCCCTGGGGTTTGAGGTTGACGGATCGTTTGATATCTCAATCGGCTGAAGAGGATTGGCCAGTTAGACTTGTCCTATCGTGAACCTCCGAGCTGCACGCTATCAACTTGGCCCTGTCTATGGTTTACTTGAAAGGATATGACCATACTCAATAGACTTGGAAATTTGGCTTTGGAGGTTCCCTGCTCATGTGTTGTGGTGGGAATTCCGGACGGGCTGGAGAAGTGGAGGACCACGTAGGCGCGTGAACAAAGAAGAGAACGAAAGCATTTTAATCAAATTTGCAGGATTTTGTTTCGATTTTCATGTGCATAGATCCCGTCTCTTTATGGCAGTCCTTAACGTGTTGCTGGGCGTGAACAGGAATAAGAGCCCCTTTTTTGACGTCGTCCAGCTCAAAAAAGTTTCCTCAATAAGAGCCCCTTTTTTTGACGTCGTCCAGCTCGAAAAAGTTTCCTCTAGAAATTGATGGCGAAACAGCCCCGAGTTTGTCCCCGTCTTGCCGTACGCACTCGTGGCGTGGATAGGTCAACTCCGTGTGTCGACAGATGCCGGTGTCTATTCATGGCAGACGTTTCACTTCTAGAGCATCCTGTTCAGTGCATTTTTTTGTTTCGTTTTTGTTTTCGCCGGAGGATGCGGCAGAATATGCTTCACAAAGTCAGTACGTAAGTGAACATGAACAGCTCCAACACAAGGACATGGACTTGTCAGACAGCATATTTCTACGCTCTGTCAGAGGAGCCCCAAAACGGCAGTTGTTATTGGGAGGCCTCAACCCTCAGCTTCAGTGGTTTGAAGAAACTGACAAGGAAAAAGCGAATGCACAGTCGATCTTCAATGAGATGAGGTGAGGGGTTGTGGGAAGTGAATGAGGTGGATATAGGAGTGTGCTATTGTGGCAATAGCGGTAGGTCATTCTCCCCATTTAGCGCTCCAAAAAGCGTGGATAGAGGAGGACCGATTGGGGCTTCTTTGTCCAGCGTCCTGACCGACCGCTGTCGAGCATGTAGACGTTAAACCCATTAGATTGCTTTTGGTAGGGACAAGTGGCCTCCTGAGACTTTCAAAGCGTCATACCAAAGCTCACATGATGCTCGAAAGCTCGCAGAAACCGGCTCTGGGTTTCAGCCGACAAAGTCGTAGGGCAACCGCAGGAGACATCCCAAAATCAATTTTTAGCCGCATGAGAGCACGAGCGTCAACAATTAGCGCTCTTTTTATCAAGTATCCCTCGCAGTGGAGTGTTAAGGAAGTCCATCCCTTGCGATCCCTGTAGCCAACCGTTTGATTCGTCGAACAATTCCGGATAATCTATAGAGATATCTTACCACATGCGAGCATGGAAGTCCATCCGAGGCGATCCATGTAGCCAACCGTTTAATTCGTCGAACAATTCCGGATCTAGAGAGATAGCTTACCACATTTACGAAGGGCTCTGCACACCTCGCCTTTCATTTGCAGTGGTTTCCGGAAGGTTTTCCACGAGCCAAAATATCGATGCTCAACAAGTAAGATACAAGCTACCCCATGTCGGACTTTCATGATTTTCAACGGTCCTGGAGTGTTAAATCCGAAGGAGCCCCGATGACGCGGTTGTTTTGTGTTAGATTCGTTCTTTATAACCGTAGAGAAGAGCCCAGACTGAACTGTTCAAGAAAGGGGCGAGAACCCTCAACCCTGTCGTGACGAGAAAACCTCCAAACCGAAAGTTATAGTGGCTAGGGAACGAAAAAGGGTGTCAACCTGCTACGTCCGTTCCACAACCAGAACATGCTTGACACGTAATTCAGTTAATAGATTTTCAGTGGAGCTTGAGTGTAAGTCAAAATAGGGAGAGTCCCATTTCGAGGGGATAGACCTTGATCATGCTGAAGCGCTCCAGATATTCAAAAAAACTCTGTCCTTGTCTTTTTACCCCGACGACACTGGAGGGCGAGCTTTGATGAATCCACGAGAAAAACGTGAATGATTTCAACAACTCTCAAATTGAAAATGGATTCGTTCAAGTCCCTGGAGAGGGAGTTGCGTCCACTCCCTGCTCTTATCCTCATTAGTTGCGGTCGCTGAGGAGAAAATTATTCGAGACAGTAGTGGTCGCAAATGAATTCCTCAACCTTTTGGGTAGGGGTTTTCTGCAATGCTTTGTGTTCGTAAAGCCGGCTAACGTTGAGGGAAAAACTAGATGATGATAATCATTGATAAGGCACCGAGCCAAAAACTCCGTCCACCTTGCTCCTTGACAATTGGCCGCCCCAGGGACACACAGGAACAGGGAAGCGGTGCCGGTTCCCTGGAATGAATTGGAACAGCTTTAGGAGAAGAAATTAATTGGATCTTCCGCTTCCAACAAGGACTTTGTCGAGATACGTTCATCGCCGAATAAAAGCCTTTCACTGTAACATCCTTTTGAGATTTTTCAATGCTTTTCATGAATATACTCAGGCTATGCTATTAAAGCCCAGCCTTTTCATCAATGAGAGAGAGTTCAACATGTTGTCTGATGAGTCGCTGCCACGCCAATTGGATGGAAAGAGGTACGGAGAGCCTAGAGAGCTACTTTGCGCAACTCAATTGGATGGAAAATGGATAACAGGAGTTTGAGGTCATGGACCAGTCGGCAAGGGACTGCCGTGTGAATCTTAGTTTTATGCTGACATAATCTCGTCCTGGACACACTGCTTCTCGTCCAATGGACCCAAAACCAACCAGGGGAGTCGATAGAGGTGTATCTGAATCGAGAGGTGGCCCAGAAGCAGCGTGGGCAGCGTTGAATAACAGCTGGAAACAACTTGAAGTTTTCTTTTGGTTTTCATGGAAGGAATTTTGTCGTCGATCACCGGCTAAAGAATCCCGGATCATCATCATCATCAGCTGGAAGGGATATCTGAGAAAGAAACTGCAAGGGTTAATCTTATTGAGGGCGTGGAGAGGCCTCAAGGTCTCAATACTATGCGAATTTGATTGGGCGTACAATGACTAGTTTCACAACTTGAGAGAACGAGCTTCGACCGTTACTTTTCCTATCAAGAAGGGAACGAGCCCATGCTTAATCCTTATCTCAAACTCTATGAGTATCCTCAAAGCAACCTGAAAAACAACCAGGAAAAGAATGTACTCGTATATTTGGCGAGCAAGACAAAGCCTTTCCTTGTCGCCAAGGAGAACAGAGGGGAGAGTCCCACCTTGGTCTTGGATTCGATTTCCATTATTGAATCCTGTTCCGTTTGTTGATTGTTGAATTCATCATGTCCGGACAACTCGAGCGTCGATTGGTAAGATTCAGATCAAGAAGCAACCCTTATTTTCGAACTGTGAAAACAACAGTCTATTACATAACTTGGTCGTCCACCACGACTAATCTCCTCCAAAAAATTACATTTCCAGCCCCAATGACTATCCGCCAAACTCCCTTTTCTCAACCTGCATGCTCGCTTGACGCCACGCGCAAGTGTTGCCAAATGATGATAACCAAAAGAGGATTCCAAACACTGCCAACATCATTCCGTTCAGTCCACTCCGAACTCATCCTACCATTTCTATTGGATACGATGGCAATTTCATATCGAATATTATCCAATGTACATACGCAGTTGCTACTAGTCTAGTCAACAACTCAACTCTTCCAGTCAATTTGTGTCAGCTCTGTTCATCTCCGATTAAAAAAAAAAATGACTGATATTTTGATTGGGACGGAGATGCGGGAGCGTGGACTTCATAGGAACCTCCAAGCTGATGGCAGTATCTGAAGATGCTGATTCGAAGAAGATATGCCATCCAATGGTCCTGTTCGAACCAGCTTCCGCATAACCTACTTGTTCAATCGGATACGATGATAAAGTCCAGTGCTAAGATTCTAAAAGCATTTTGGAGCGGGAGCTTTGGTTGTTGACCAGGGTACCCAACGATCCTTTATGTAACTTGGGTCCCTTGGGGAGCTGAAGAGAACCAACGGATTCGTTGCGACTCCCTATATTGCGAGTACTTCAAGAATACCACTGTCGGAGTATTCCGACGAGCAGACGCCGCACACTGGATGCCTTCACTCGGCCTGGACAAGCACCTCGTCAACCCACCAACAATCTTTCCAAAACCCTTGAATTTATCCTCGTCAAATAGATATCCAGCTCATCTATCGCTTCTCCCCTCACCCTCTACTAGCCTTCTACTACAAGGCCTTCTACTACCCCAACTCGAACTCCGCATAACATTTCTGCGGAGTTCGAGTTGGGCTACACATTACGATGAGAGATTTTCATCGTCATCACCACCCAAAAATTATTCGACAGCTGTCCATCTCAAGAAACTCCTAAAATACAAATCTAATTTTCAAAATCATTTTAGAAATATGTTGTGTACAATTGGACATGATTTTGACTGATGTTCTAAATTGCCCAATGTTCGTACGAGAACTGTGGAATCTCCAATCAATACACAGAATTCTCAATCAATTGCAATCAGTTCAGCCAGTGAGCAGCTCGAACAATGAAGATTGATATTTTGGTTCGAACAGATGGGGTCTCACGTGGGGTCCCACGTGGACTTTGCCGGGAAGCCGACCAGTCAATTTCAACCTGATTCAGTCAGTTCGCGTCAGATACGTCGAGCAATTTTTTCTCAAGGCGATAGTGACTGATATCTTGATTGGTATAGCGTTGGGGAAGGTGAGGGGGGCGGGCTGAATGCAAGCGTCCTCTTAAGAAAGTAGATAGAGAAATCCTGTGCACCGTGCATGCCGATGTGTTGATCTTTGCAGAATTCGATGTCCCGTTCTGTAGTCCACTCCACGGTTGGTTATGAACCGACAACGGGGTGAGGGCCACGGTGAAGAGCTGAAAGCGTTGTTCAAGAACGCGGGGCCTGACGCGATGTTCGGCTTGTATCTGCGTCTGATCCGGTGGCTGGAGCCCTGAGAAAGAGTTGCTGCTTTGGAATTGGCTAGGTAATCTCAGGTCTCCAACGGGAAAACTTTGCAATTAACACGCAAACTGGAAGAAAACGAGCGGACTTTCAGGAACAGCGCCGCGCTGCTCGACCAGAGCAAACAGCTGCGTTGTGACTCTGAACTTGTAAAACTACGGTCCTACGGAAGGAATCAACAGTCCCCGTAACCAATTAGTGAAGCACCACTTGCTTCACTAATTGTTCGTGAAGCCAAGACACTCAATGACCAGAGAACCGAAGATGTGCTCCAAGAAACAGGCAAGCACGGTCAGAGTTCCTGGGACTCATCATAAACGAGCTGTTTGTGGCTATGCCATTAGTCGCAGCAGTTGTGCCCTTAGGCGCTCGGGTATCTCGTTGAAGGGTACTGGGTCCAACTATACCATACCTTCTCACCCATATCTTGGCCCAGGTTTCACGGAACGGCCAACTACGGCAAGTAGCTAAACGGAAACGCAGGCAAAGCAAATTCGTTTATCGAGATCCCATAGTCTTTATTCGACAGGTACCTACTGCAGCGCATCACTGCACTTGAGTACGCACTACACTTCCCCAGACCCCCTGCCCAGGGGTCTCCTCTCCAACAGTTCTAGAAGCTAGGTAACGGAAGCCACGGCCGATCAGCACGATCCTTCTCAATTGCATGTTGGACCGACCGTGCGTTGCGTTGCCATAGAGTGCTGACCTCTCGCAGGGATGGGTGTGTGTATCGCCGTCATAGAAGAGTGCGCTGGTCGCCCGGAGGAGCTCCAAGCATGTTTGTTCCTAGTCGACCGTACGTCTCGAGAATAAACGAGACCAATCTCATATCGCGTCGCTCCATGGCAGTCACATCCCATAATGCAGGTCTTCTTCCTTGTCTGCTTCACCTCCACAGCATAACTGTTGCGCAAACTGCTCCTTTAAAGCGGTAAGGTATTGTCACTTTAACCTTTGCATGTCTGGGTTAGAATCAACTGATCTGACCATTCTCCAGGCCAGGCTTCTGTACAAATCCATAAAGGTATAAGAACCTGTAAAACTACCACCTGGTCCAGTTGAAGAATATATTATCCGCTCTTTGTAGCACATGAATTTGAAGTGGGCATGCCGAATCTTGTAGGTGGATGGAGCAGGCTCAAACCGCCTATATATGTGAACTGATTTAGTCCACCTTCTCACTTACTGGACCAGTTCATTCAGAAACAAGCTGCTTTGAGGAGCGTGCGAGAATAAAAAACGAAACCGAGGACACGGAACCAGGAGAGCCCAAGCTTCAACAAGCAATGCGGCCGAAGGCGAACAACTGAGTTGTGACAACGGACGGCGAAGACCACGAGTCTCGGGAAGGACGTAATCAGTGGAACCGATTGGCACCCTCAATATCCATCCGACCCAGACATTTCATGACAAGGAGTACAGTACCCGTTCCAGAGCAGACACAACGCGGCCAGCGATGCCCAGAGTATCATCATCCAACCTTCCGCTGCCCCCAGAAAGCAATGGCCATCGTCCGAACTCTATGCTCCACGCAGTCGTCGATCGGACAAAGGTCATAGACGAAAGTGGTTACCATTCAGCTCTCGAAGCTTTGAATAAGAGGAAGGGATGCGGTGGTTTTTCAAACCCAGTAGGAATTGTAATGAAGCAAAAACTGCTAAACGCTAACTCGCAAGCCTTTTAGTATTCAAAAACTCCGGCCATTTCAAACAGGGAAGGTAGCCGACAAAAGCAATAAGAATCCGGTTGGTGCCAAACATTGTTTTTTCCCTGAACATAACCAACCGAGTGTAATGTGTGGTCCCTCCTCACTGTCTATGTGGAACCGAAAAATCTATAAGTGTATGTAAAGTCCTCAGTATCGAAGACGAGCGTTGCAGTAGCGTTGCTCACTGGCTCCCTCGGGCTGAAACGAACGATCAGTTCGACGGGATCTTTGCCCCTGCGGTTCATGGTGCCGCTGTCTGGTGCGACGGAAAAGGCATGGTGCGAGTCGCTCGTGAAGGCGCAGCGGTACGGTGCGAAGGTCATGTACTCATTGTCCACTCTGATTTCGGTGACCGCCGTCGAGTCAATGTTGGTCTTCAGCTCATATGTCCCGGAAGGTTCCTTCGATGGGTCAACTTTCAGGTCACCCCAATCCTGACCATCGCGTCGCTGCCCAGCTGGCTGTTTCACATTTCGCTTAATTATTGTCGGCTCCCACGGCTTTTCCCCAAACATTTCACCAGTCTGGCGCCCCTCCCTAGTTTGGTGCATTGCACGCTGGTTGTGCCAATTTTCTATCTGCTGTGCTCGAACCTCGTCCATTCTATGTGTCCTTCTCTGTTCGTCGGTGATGTTCTCTATCAACTTTTCGGCGTAACCCGTAGTACGACCAAAGTAGTTCGCTCCTGCCGAGGCCACACGCGAATCCATTGCTGACTTAACCTGCCCGATTTGCTCAGTCGGGATGTCCTCAAGGTTTTTCGACTCCAAGAAACCTCCCCGCAACATTTCCGTGGAGTTATGCTGATCCTCAAGATCCATATTTCCATCCCCAACAACACCACCACCAGAGTCACCCCCGTCAAACTCCATATCACCACCTCCTTCCAGGAAGCTATTCATGCCCTCCTCAGCCTGCTTCATCGTGCCCCCATGGTACTTTCCGGTCTCCCGCGACCGGATATAATCCTCATATGAGGTTGGGGTCCCTTCAGCTGCCACTGTGACGAATCGACGCGACACTCGAGTCGCAGACCGAGAAGGCCGTCCATCCACAGGCGAGACAGTTGATTTGAAAAGTGTCGCCGGGGTTTGAATAAAGAGTACCCGCTCCATAGTATATGCACAGTCAACTATTTTCAACTCAGACACAAAAATCAAAGGTGATGTTTTCGCGAACCGCCCGTCCAAAAACCCTTAGCCCTGCCTTTACTCTTTCCAAAACAAAGGTCCACAAAACCCGTCCTCCTCCTCCTCCTCTTCCTCTTCCTTCTCGTCCTCCTCCCCAGCAAAGCAGACCCTTATTTCCTTTTATATACTCTTCCTCATCCCAAGGCTCCCAACCCCCCAAAACAACTCGTCCAAGATAAAATTTGGTTCAAGTCAAACGCGAGTAACAATTCCTAACGAAATATATATCTGAGGTCCAAATTTTCATCAAAAAGCAAGCCCTCTTCTCCCTGCATACCACCCCCCCTCCCTCCCTCCTCTCCTCGTCCCAGCCAGAAGATACGGGCTTGCAGGAGAGCGGATCCAATCTGCTCCTTCCACAAGGAAACACCACGGCCATAATCTGGAGAGATATCATCTCCAGTAGTCATCATTGGGCACTGAAAAGCGATATTCAAAAGCGGCTGTTTTATTTTCAACAAGACGAAAACATATCGCTCAAAATATTCCAAAAATATTTTGCCACGTGTTTTATAAAAATACATTAGCCAATAAAAAAGCTAAAAAACGCGTCGTTCAGTCATTAACCGCGCATCAATCATTTGTGAAGTGAATGAAGACCCCACATTTCTTTATATGCACAAAAAATAGTAAAACACGATGTAAAATTCTGTTTGGTGTCTTTTTATGCGAAAATCTAAGAAAAACAAAAAAATTCGGAGGCGGTGAGAAAAAGGGGGGGTGGGGGGTATGTGTGTGTGTTGCAGTCGTATCTGAAAAGAGGAGCCTGAAAAGTACGTGACCGGGTACAAATTTGGCTGAACGTCAACTGTTGTGTAGTGTGCCGGCAAAATTTGAGTATTTATGAATCCACATTTGGATCTATTTTTCATAATTTCTTTCTTTTTTTGTCGCTTAGCTTCGGTTTTATGCTCGTGTTGCGTTTTCCCGCACGTTTAAGCCTCTGAGGGATACGTAATAAGGAAACGATGAGAAAAGAAAGCAATATATTAAAGAGCGCGTATGTTTTAGGTTTATCTTAGTATTTTTAACTGAGCTAGATCAACAACCTTTGCTCTAAGTCTACTTCGTATAGTCCACCTGAGCATAACAATGCGGCAAAAACCGCAAATTCCAAACTCAGATTTCTAAAACCACACCGCACGTCTTTAATATATCCCCTCATCCTCGTATCCGTTCGTACTAATGACCAGTTTTACCATAAACCCTGCGCAGTGCTGTGGCTATTGTTTGTTGAATTTGGGATGAAAAACTTTGGATTATGAGCGTACGAGGGAACAAATTTGGCAGACTTTTAAAGATTCGCGAGGTATATAGTCAAAATCTGTGCACTGCTATCCCAATCTTCTTGGGCCGTTTGCGGCCCTTGGACTGATTTTTGCTTTAACACCGTCTTTTAGACCGTATTTTATACCGTCCAATGCCTCTTTATGAAAGCTGATCTTTCCTGCCCATGCGCTCGCAAACAAGCGACCAAGGAAGAGTTTTCTGGTTAGTATGCCAGCTTTTTATTGGTGCCGGTGGTAACTTGAGAAAACCTCTCCGGCGCCTCCGAGTGCCAGATTTCGGAATTCTTCAGTTTGATTGGCGCGAGATCTACCGGTTCGATTGGGCCTGTTTTGACGATCTGCTGGATATACCTCAATTCGACATGTTTGCGATGTCATGGTTTCCAGTTGACTATCTGAATATCTTGCTTTTTAGGGTTTTCATGCATTTAGGAATATCGAAATTCTATAGTATTTTGCTGTTCTTTTGGGGATCCTCGCTCGGAAGTTTGATGGGAGATTCGGCATTTCGTGCCTGGTTGGCCTCGAAATAATATAATAATAGTTGTTTTTTCGTTTGTTGGCCAGAAAAAGAACCGGAAATCCAAATTATGGTAGAATGTCAATGACTTGTGTTTCTTTTAAGGGTTTCGGAATGAGATTTGTCCCGTATCTGCTGGGACATCCTAACCCCGCTCATGTGGCTTGCGTGCGTCAAATTGGATGTTTCATGTGACCATCATCATCATTTATTTAGAGGAAGAAGGCTTTGCTAGACCGAGAGAACTGACTTCCAACACGAGTGACCGGATCAGCTTAATCGAAGGGGCTAAGGCCCCCAATCGAGGTACGCTAGGAAGAGTGCAGAGAGCCCACCTCCAAAATCGCGACAGCGTTGCCTGGTGATCTTGAAGCGTCAAGCTTGGAGTTCCACTGACGATCCTCCCGAGTACCTTGTACTCATACAACGGTTCATTTTCGCTTTATGGCGAATTTTCTACCAGCATGCTAGCCGAGCCTCGCCATCGACGCCTTGGCGTCCACGCCTAGATCCCGTTGCGGTATGAAATGAGATAGCCGCAGTACGACGTACTTTGATCTTGCTGTTCCTCATCCTCAGGCCAGTGGTTCTTTGCCGGCTGTGGGAGAGCGCCGAGGATTTGCCTCTGCCAGTATGAGACGTTGCAAGGAGTTCAAATACGCGGGGGCTTTGCCTTCCCCAGGCATTCGTGCTTGGGCTCTAGCTCATCGCCTGGTACCTCTGGTCAATGAATGCTTTGGGTTTATGGATTCCGTTGGTTCTCGTTGGCTTCCGCGAACGCCCTGACCGTCTGTCCTCGTTGTTTACCCGTTTAAGTTTCTTGCTGTGGCGTATGAATACTACTTTGATGTTGGAGGAGCGCGATCTTCGCCGCGCATTGTCTTTCTTCGAGCTTCGAGGTTTCTTTCCGTATCTCTCCGATTAAACCAATTCATCCATTACGACGACTGACGAATGGTTTAATCGGAGGCTGAAAGAAAAAACTCCGAGGGGTAAAAAGACTAAGTGCGGCGAAGAACTCGCGCCTCCAACGCTTGAAATACGTATCTTGACTGAAGCACTTACTAATTTTCCATTATATGATATTGGTATTAGCTGTATTTCTAAAATGGATTGATTGACTTTAATTGAGTTGACCAACGCTAGAAGTTCTCGCCTCCATCACCTGTGAGCAGCTCGTCAAGAGCGTAAGGGGCGAGTCCATGGAGTGATGACTCGAGCGGTGATGCTTACGACGACAACTTCGTCGTGTAAACCCATAAGATTGATAAAATTATCCCATTCCGCTCTTGTTTTACGCCCGTTTTTCCGTAATCCAACAGTCTCCTATCGCCCAACCGCATCGGAACTGGCAGCTCACTTCAAGGGATCCCCAGAAGCTTTTTCTTTATCAGAGCTAAAAAACTTCAACCCCTCAACGAGGTATCTGCAATAACATCAGGGCATGCACGGAATCCACAGTGATCCTAAACCGGGATAAGCATCAGCTCACACCTACTAGTCTTCTTTCTTGATCCTTCTGCTTCAACCTGCCCCTTCGCCGAAACCATTAGACAGCCGGCGTTTCCCTTCGTGTTTACGGGAGTTAGTATGGTATAGCCGTTTGTCGTGATAGTCACCTCAAAATGGGTCGCTTGCCAGGGCGTTGCAATGGCAAATATCCTGTTGGTTTCGAGGCTTGTGCCAGAAGCCACAAGGTACATTCCAGCTTTTGCTTTGAGGATAACGAGTCCCTTATCTATTATTGGGCCGCCCTCAAAGGACGTTCCCTCCTCTGGCAAAACTTGGAAGACAAACCGATCCCTGAAGCCTTGCAATGGAAACGTCTCCCTCTCTGCTACGATTTCTGAGTATTTCGGCGTAGTCTCCCACAGTTTGTTCTGAAAGCTATCACGAATCACGACTTCGCTCCCCATTGAAGGGTAACCCGAACGAATCCTCGAGACTTTCATCTTACTAGCTGCCGATTTGCGTATCTTAGCCTCGATTCTCTCCTGCCATGCTAATCTGAGGTACCCATACTTTTCGACTCTAGATTGAAAAGCAAGCGACGTCCACCCGAAATCCTTAATCTGAAACCAGAATCTCTCCGGAAGACTTGAAACATAGAATAAGAACCGATAGTTATCTACAGCTTTCAGTAACACCCTCGACGCAGGGTCGGGGAACCCAATTGAGGCGACCAAGCCGGTTTTCGCGCTGGCAGTACAATCGAGCCCTCGCTCCCAGATGACGCAGCTTGTTCGGGAATAGCTGACACAACCATCCACTGTGCGGAGATGTCGGTGGTATTAGAGTCTGCTTTGACTCCGTTGGCTACCGCTATATAAAATTTGTTCTTCACAACTTGGATTGCGATAGTGTCACCAGGATTAACATCTTGTCCGGTTTCGATATCCTTTGGTTCCCGGAAATCAGCAGTTACGAGCTCGTGGATAGATGTTCCAAGATATGTATGGGTCAGGTACCCACGACTGCTCCTCCTCGCGCAGTCACCGTATGGTGATACGAAATCCCATTCGACCAGGCCATTTTCGCTCACCTTGACAAACCATGACCCCGTTCCCTCCGCCATCTTGTCGCCTCCTTTTGGTGAATCAGAGCTTCCTACTAGAAGAAGGCCACCATCCTCTTCAGCAACAATCGACTGGAGAGTCTCATCTCCACTGGTCTGAACCGTCCTTTCCAATAAATGTACCCCTTCAGGAGACAATGTGTATATCCTATAAGCACCTGCTTTCACTTTGCCACCACCAGGAGAGATTTCGCTGTACCCTGTAGTGCATCCAATATAGTAGTTACCGGCCGTCGATAACGCGGGCCTTAAGTTTCGTGCTGCCCTACAGCCCCTGCTCAAGTAGCGGAGCCACACTTTCTCGCCTCTTATGTTATACTTGGCGACCGCCACACGATTTTCAGAGTCATTGACTGCAATGATTACGCTCTCGTTCTCAACTTCAAGAATTCCACCGCCACGGGGAACATCGTAGTTCCTGGGAATCACAGCGGGCATTTCAAACAAAGGCTTCCCGTCGGCGCTATACTTTACGGGAAGGTAGTCGTCTGACACCACGGATCCATCCCTTAGCACAACGACATCACCAACAGAGTCATCTTGATGATGTACGAATGGTGCATACCAGAGACTGCTCCCAGTTGAGCTATATCTCGTGATCAAGCCTCCAGCGAAATCTTTGAATTCATCTTTCTGCTGGGGAAAAGCTTTTGCGTATTCCTCAATTGGATCTAAACCGCCGCTTTCATATCCCTTCGCTACAAAGCCACCCTCTTCACTCGTCGCAACCCTTTCACATCCATTCCATCGTATCCTATTCTTGACAAGAGCTCGAAGAGTATCCCTCCCTTGCACAAAGTACGTGCAACGCGACTTTGGTGGTCTAGAGCCAGCAATCCCCCGAGAAACGCCAGCAAAGTTTCCATCGGGTAAGGTCCAAACATCTACTAAATGAGGGAGAATCTTCCCTTCATCTGAGAAGGTCAGAAGAAAGTCCTTCACCTCCCCATCCACAACAACAGCAGCAACCGCCACAATAACCGCCCAAAAGAATCCATACCCCCTCATTTTAAGATTCTCCAGCGCCCTCCCCCTGGTAACCATATGATCAACCACAAACCTCCCCACGACAAATCTGTTTCAACTCATAGAACTCACCCTCTCTCCTCCCTTCCCAACCCTTCTCAACCCCCTCAACCCTTAGAATAAATACTCTCAAATCGGACACCTAACAATACCGGATCTTACCGTTCCCAAACTAAGCTAGTGCGCCATGAGAAAAAATACTAAGGAGCCCTTTGACCGAAGTTAAAAGCTTTACCCTAAAAGCATTAAAACAAATTCATTCAAGACTATGTCACCAAAGCAAAGCATATCTCGTCCCCGAAGGTATAACCCCCCCCGCGCGCATGCGCACTCTCCGAGCTATTGGTCCGAGGGCATGTCCACTGAGGATACACACATAGACAAAACCCAAGAATTGGCTGTTCTTCAAAGAATTAGCAGTCAAGAAATTCTACAGAAAACATAAAATAGTTTCTTAAATTTATTACTGTTAATTGAGAAACTAGATACCACGTGAAATATATATGAATTCATAGTTTGTGTATATTAATTTCCAAAATAATATCTTGTATGGTCTGAATATTTCTTTTATACAGTTCGCCGCTGCTAATGGATTGGGAAGTGTGTTGACTATTGATTTTTTTGTTTAGTTTCCGCGATGGATTGGAAGTGGTGTATTGATGATTGACTTTTTTGTTCAGTTCCACTAAACAAATCTCCCGATTGAAGAAAAGCACCTCTAGGGAAGAGAAACCGACTACGCCCGGCTGGCGAGAAGGGGTATCGCGCGCTTTTCGAGTATCAAGTCAGCGTTGAAACAGCATAGCAGGAAACTTTGACGGGTAAACAAGCGAGGAGAGGTTGTCAGGGCGCTCGCGGAACAACTCCCGAAAGCCAACGAGATTCAACGGAATCCGTAAAACAAAACACTAAATGACCCGAGGTACCGGGTGATGAGCAAAAGCCGAAGCGCGAATGACCGGGGGCAAGACAAAGCCCCGGCCATATTTGCCAGCCTGAATTAATGGATTTGTGAAAGATTGTCAAGTTGCTTTCTCAAAGGGGTAAATATTCATGAAACCTCCTGGGTTGAATGAATTTTGAATTAATATTCAAGGCTCCCACTTTTTTGAGAAGGGGGTGTAAAGACCCAACCAACAAGTTGGGTCTTTACACCCCCTGACGTACGTAGAAAAGAGTTGGGCCAACCTTTGAGGAGGTGGGAAACACCATCAAAATTTTATTTCATTACACTGATTTGATCACTCATGTCCCAATATTCACCTGGTCCCCCTCCCGCCCCCCTTTACTTCCCCTTTCCCTTGCCACACAGACCATTCTTTCCTGTCAGTTTACCCTCTGGTCACCTTGTGCGGAACGTCCAAGGCAGCCATGTTTCATCGAGGAGAGGCGGTCAGAGGGCCGTGCTCAGAATTTAGATTGCTTACTTCTGCGGAGCACCTCTTTTACGCCTCCACAAAGAAGTTAAATACGCGCTGGCTTTGCCTTCCCCTGGAATTCGAGCTTCGGCTTTTGCTCATCGTCTAGTACCCTTGGTAGTTGGGTGTCCCCGATTGCTTCGCGGGGGACTGTTCCGCGAGCGCCGCGACCGGCTTTCCACGTTGTTAACCCGTTTGAATTTTCTGTTGTGGCGTATGAGCGCTGCCTTGGTGTTCGAGGCGCGTGATCTTCACCTTTCCTAGAATTGTTTTCCCCTCGACTTTTTTTTTCAGTCTCCAAATAAACAGATTCATCTCCACTGAAAGACATCAAGCCAGGGTTTTAGTCCCCCTAAGGCTCCCTTCACAAGACAAACGAAAATGCTTACTAAATTTTTTGTTAGCTTTTTACGCACTGTAGCGAAATTTTGGTGTGCATTTTTTTCTGGAATGAATGGTTTAATGGCGCATTCGTTGAGCATCCGGTAAATTCTGGATTTAGATTGGTGAAAATATATCACAAAATGGATGTTGGGATTTGTTGGGCTTTACTAGGATTTGTTTGCATCGATCGAAGTGAAAATGGGAGACAGAGTATATCTACCACACGCCGGCTAATCTAGTGGAAGAGCTATGTATGAAGGGCAAACCGGTCTTGAAGTTGAATGTGAGAAGTCCTTGCCTGTGGTGGACTAGTAGAGTGAAGGGATCCGTGTTCCCGACCTCGTTGTCACCTGTGAAGATAGCCAACGAACTACGTACGTTGACCTCGCTGTTCTCAATCCCCAGGCTATCCGTTATCTGCTGGTTGCGATGGAGCGCTGTGGATCTGCAGATGCAACTATGCGACGGCACAAGGAAGGGAAATACGCCGGGACTTTGTCTTCCCTGGAATTCGAGCTTCAGCCTTAGGTCATCGCCTGGTAATCTTGTTAGTTGAGTGTTTCGGATTTATGGACTCCGTTGGTTCCAGCTGGATTCGCGAATTGTTCCACGAGCGCCGCGACCGGCTTTCCTTGTTGTTAACCCGTTTGAGTTTCCGGGGTTGTGGCCGTATGAACGCTGCTTTAATGGTGGAGGCGCGTGATCTTCGCCTTCAGCAGTCTTTTTTTCCAGGCTCCGAATAAGCACATTGATTCAAACCACCCCCCCACGCCTCATCTACAAACACAAACAATGCCCTCAGTGCAAACGCTTCAGGGTACCTAGCAAATCCATCGAATTCATTCAGTCTAGCGAAGTTTTGGGTGGAACGGCGTATTGTTTGACCATCCCGCAAAATCTGGATTTAGTTCGTCGATTCAGATCTCAAAATGGATGCCGAGAGTCATTTTTCTCAGCAAGCGTTTACAATCGAATCGATTTCAAGCCGTATAAAGGCTATGCTAGTAAAGTCCAGTATAAAGGCTTGTTAGAGTTGCTGATGGATTTGACGTCCCTGTACATGTCCCAGAATCGTGTTGACGGGAACAATGAACGTGCAGACCCTGGATGAAAACGTGTTGAAGCGATAATTATACGCATAGACTCTGAGGTGACTGAGGAGAGCTGGAGGAAACGATGTGATACCTGCATGTAAGCCAAACTCGTTGGCGTGCTAGTGAGGGATACTCCAAGACAAGGAACAAGACAGAACAAGCAAAAGGGCAAATACCTGAATTTTGTTAACAGGTTATGAGCATAGCCTGCGATTAAAAACAAATTCGAAGCAAGGCACTAGGAGGGTGGACTAGGTCACATGCTTTTTGAGATATGCCAAACTGACGGGACCCGAGAGACGACATTTACTGCAGAGCACTACTGTTAGACTAAAGCTGACAGGCCTGCACCAGCAGTCTGTTGGGAGGACAATAACGAAGGAAAAAGGGTTCAACCCGTGTCCCTCCTCAACCTAAACCTAGCAGCAGAAGCTATGCTAGTTACCGGACAGACTATAGATGCTAAAGACCTGATGAACAAACTGGAAAAGAAACACGTTGCAAAAAAGATAGCAGCACAAATTGAGAGGTAAGTGAAGATGCTGACGAGAGAGCTGAAACCAGACGAGACAACGCTCGGGCTCCTGACGTGCTTGAAGAATATTACTCCGAAATACTCAAGCTCGACACTACAGAGTATAAGCCCATGGAGAGATTGGGTCGCATATGACTGATCCTGAAGGACGAAGGAAATTTGCCGAGATCATTGAAGGGTTGAAGAATATCTCCAAGGATCAGCTATGCCCGGAACCATCTATTTCAGCTTTCTCTTCAGTAGTTTCACTTACCTCTCGATCTGTGTGCTATCGTTTTGTAACATATTTATTTTCCAGTTTGTTCATCAGTTTTTTAGCATCTGTAGTCTGTTCAGCAAACAGCGTAGCTTCCGCCTCTAAGATTAGTTTGATAAGCGACGCCGCTTGAACTCCTTTCTCTTCGTTCTCTTCCTTCCCAAAGCCTGCTTCGTGAAGGTCCGCCAGTTTTTGTCTTTCAGTAATGCTGGCTCTCCGGTACTTGTAGTCGTCGGGTCCCGTCAGCTTGAACCATCTCAGGAAACATGTGACCTAATCCATACTCTTTGCTTTGTTTTCATCATCAGCAAATTCTGGATTTAGATTTTGTTTTATATCACAAAATGTATATTGGGAGTCTTTTCATACATCGACATGAAAACAGGGTACAGAGCCTGTCTACCATATGAAGAGAATCTAGTGCAAGCGCTTCACGCCTTACGTAGCGCTTCAGGCTATGCTAGTAAAGTCCAGTGCAAGCGCTACGTAGGGCGTAAAAAGGAACTAGGAACTAGGGAAAAGCGTGCAACCCCGGGCGGCGCGGTGGCGCGAACTCAGTGAGTATGCTGCTAGAATATCGCCAGCGAGCGAAGCTTTAACTGCCTAGGAGTCTGAGACATTCAACAAGATGGTCAGTAAAAACGTTTCCGCACTCAGCTGGGTCAAGCACCTATGACTGCTATATTGTGGTGCGTTCATTGAAAGAGCGAAAGAGAGAAAGAGAGAGTGGGGCTGGATAAATGCTTAGCCTCTGCATTAGCCGATCTGAAGACGTTCGAAAATTTCGAAGGACATGTCGTCTTACGCTTGGTTTAGCCAACTGTAATGCACATAGTTTAATGCCCTGCTTCTCACCGCCTGAAAGTTGAATGCCGAAATGCTCGATGTAGAGGGCGATGCTTTCAAACAGCGGTGCTGAGCTGGCAATCAATGTTGCCCCAGCGCGGCTAGTGTACCACGTCACCCATCGCTGATTGAAATCTTGTGCTGCGGTGCTGTACATGCTCGACAGATTTCAGCAGTATGTGATATTGCGATTTGCTAAGCAAACTGTACTGTCCTCCCCTTCTATCGAACCATACTCACAACGAGCTGGTAGTGGTGGTGGTTTTTTACTTGCATAGAGTTCAGCGCTACGCAGGGCGTAGTTTAAACTAGGAACGAGGAACGAGGAACGAGGAACGAAATTGTGCAAGCAAAGGCGACGGTACAGAGCCTCGGCTAACGTCTAGAATATCGCCATAGGCGACTCTGAACCGGCGATAAGGACAAAATACTGGGCGGGAAGGTCAGTGAAACATTTACGAAGCCATTCTAACCTTGGATTTTCAAGGTGACCACAGCTTTCCACGATGAAACGCTAAAACCTTTGGGCCCTGCCCTCAGGAGGAAACTGGCCATCCTTTCCCAGCGTATCGACGCTCCTTCTGTCGGCGGGGCATAGCAGCTGCTGCAACCTGGCATAGCGCAGCAGACCGGAGATTGATATTTTGCACTGGGCAAGTGACGGCGAGGTCATCATATTCACAGTGTGGGTCGCACTATCCAAAAATATTAGTCCAACGGATTTATTCGGAAAGTGTACTAATAGCTAGTTATCTATAATCCCAACAATGTCACCATATAGTCCCAATATTAGGGCCGTCAGTCCAAACATGATTATTACCACGCTAAGTACAGTGAAAAGATGCTCCTTTCCCTTTCTCTCTCTGGCAAACGTATAAATATCAATACCCGCAGGCCAAAGCATCATGGTCTGAGAGGCAATCAGAGAAGAAATAAGAGCTAGATAGATCTGAAAAGATGGAATTACAGTATTCACAAGGGTTTCTAGTACAATCACAATGAGGGCCCATAAGAACCACCACAACAACGCCGCAGGTTTCAAACTCGTCAGTTTTGCAACTTCGTATGGACCGTTGTCTTTGCCAAAAACAATCCGTTTAACAAACGGTTCAGCAGCCCTCTGGACCCCATAGATCAGCACTTGACCCGTCACAATTACCGCAATCGCTGCGTGTATAACAACACAGACATCGGCTACGATCGCAGCTGCTCCTAGCTGAAGCGAGTTCGTGAATGGAGACACCAGCCATGTCGCATCTCCCGCAAGCCCGTACACTACAGAACCAGTAGTCGCGTAGAACAGGTATGCAAAGGTCTGAGAAAAGACCAACGAGTATGGAAAATTCTTAACAAACTTCATCGCGCTCATAATCTCGAGGAATACGACCGCGCCGGCAAAAGCGTACAGCATATCCATTGCGGCGATTACGCAATCCGATGTTCCGTAATACGAAAACAGTACTCGTTGCCCGACCGGATACGCCACTGGATCCTTCACCATGTTCGCAATCACGAAGAAGGAAATTACAACTGGAACAATAATACTCACAATGGCGATGATAGAAGTGAACGCCATTGCTTTGAAGCTCCTGAGCTGCAGTACTACAAGTGAGACGAATCCAGCGATGACCATCCACTCCGTGAGAGATACTGCGGATCCGCTGAAAAGTGCACTCCATGCTTTAGCTTGCGTGTAGCTGAACGCGGCGGAGTACAAGAATAGGAGTGGGTATGTGTTGAATCGGGCGAAAACCAACCCCTTCTTCCCAAAGGCACCGTTGAACAATTCCGGGTACGAATGCACTCCTTCGTACTTCTGGTATCGCAAGCGCCAAAGAAGGAAACCCGCACACATCGAGAGCCCCCAGCACAGCAAAAGAGTAAGATGTCCTGGTATCCATCCTAGCGTCGCGAAAGCGTTTGGAATGCTCAGCACTCCCGTACCAACCATGTCCACGATCAGCAAAAGCATTGCAAGCGCAACGCTCAGATTCTCGCAGGTGTCATCTACGGCGTCCCCACTCTCTATGTCTTTCCTGAGTTCCGCTGCTTCCTTCAAGTCATTAAGCGAGTCATCGGTGACATTGCCCACGTCCACAACAACGGCGCTCTTCAAGGTACACTCCTCACCAAGCTTTGAATCAATTGATGCCATTTTTCTGCACTATTTTCATTCACAATATGTCTCAGCCACTGATGCCGTCCTAGACAGCAGGTCACTCTTCAACGCTGATGAAGAGTGACTATAAATCCTCTTCGTGAGAAGTTCGCATAGCGTGCTCGTTCCGGGGCTCGCTGTTGTGTCCGAGGGTAATAGCTGATCTAATCTACTGGAAACCTGCAAAATCCCAAAATAGCACCCAAGTACACTCATAGCGCTCCGGGAAAGAGCCCGAAGTGATCAGCCCATTGCGTATGCTTACCGCCGTGAGCTAAGAGCATATTGGTTTAACTTGCTAGTCGCAATTGGCGGGTTCACATGTTTGTCAATCGATGGAGTTTCTTGACAACATGAGTGGACACATGTTTATCAATCGATGGAGTTTCTTGATAAGATGAGTGGACTGCTGACTATCTCAGCTGACAGCAGTCCGTTTCTAACTATCCCGTTTTCCTAGCGCTATATGGGTTGAACTTCAAAACTCGAGAAAGTCTTCCAAACACGCACAAGTCTCATCTTGTGCTGACTTGTTTCTACGAATATTCCGCAGATCATGTGGTCCGAAATACAACTTGTTACTCCTAAATTCCATCTGATTGTCACGTAATAATGCTATTCTGGACTGTACACAAATAATATTTCTTAAATAATTAACAGATATCAATATCAGAATACTCAAAATAAAGTGGCGACACTTAAAAAATTGAAAGCATCCTCACCCCAAGAAAGGAATTACACCTTTCTGTCCCTAATCAGTCTGTCAGCAAAGAAGCAGTTTTTGGTTTCGTGAGGGTGTATGGTGCTGGCTTTTGGTGGTTTTGAGTCGCAATTGTGTTCTTCGGTGGGAGGCGCTTCTTTCTGCAGCCTTTCCCCCGCATCTTCTAGTGGTGTGGTGCGTGCTGGGGGTTGCTAGCGCCCCTTGGAGGTCGTGGTGGTTTTTCTTTGGTTGCAAACGTTGGGAACAAGTTCTCTTTTTGGGGGTTTCGTGGGGGAATCGGTTTTTCACACCTTCCAATCGTTATGGTTGGGGTTTCCCCACCCATTCCGGCGGACGGAGCCGTTCTCTCAGCGCGCGTGGAGCTCAGCGTGGGCGGGTTTAGTACCGCGGGCACCCTCACGGACTGCGCTGACGAGTTAGCCCATGGGATCTGCTCGAAACTGACGAGTCTTCTTGTGACTGCTTCCCAGGAACACCGCCTGCCCCTGCTGATCGCCTATTTGGAGCGCTTCTCCGCCTCCGCGCCTGCCCCATACCCCCCGGTGCCCGTCCCCGCGGATCCGCACGGTACAGCGGGGCCTGCCTCCACCCGACCCGAGCGCTCCGCTCCGGTCATTCCTGATTCCGACTGGCCTACCCCTATTCAAGGACAGACGCCTCCTGGGCCCGCGTCGGGCCCGAATCCTGCTCCCTCCAGTGCCCCACGTGCGACCTATTCGCAGGTCCTACGCAGGGGCTCTTCTGAACAACGCACGACGGCAATGGTGCGTATGATGCCACAACACATCCCTATTGACTCTTCTCGCCAACTATCTCCGTTCCACTTTGTTTGGATGACGAACGTGCGTCCCCAGACCCCCTCTCGTGGTCGGGGCCGCGCGCCCGTCCACTACCGCGATTTTCGCGACACCATGGCTTCCTCCCTTGGGGTCGCCCCGTCTGAATTCCTATATGTGGACTTCACGGGCCCTCATGCCTGTTTTCTTGTTACTGACTCGGCTTACCAGTTCCTTCAATCCCTTGTAACCACCCCCGCGCCCCAGCGCTCTGCTCTGGCCAACATGATACTGACTCGTTCTCATGTCTCTTTGTTTGTCGAGTTCGATCGTTTTGACGCCGGCTGGGTTCCACCGTCGGCCTTGCAAAACCTGGATGCCTCGCAGGTTTCGGTTGTCGCGCTACACACTCATGCGGCGCGGCTCTCGCGCATACAGGCGAGCCTCTTCGCGCGTTTTCCTCCTCGCGGGGTCCTCCGCACCGCGCTAGAGGCCTTCCTCTCCACTGAGGCCACCCTGCTGGAAGCCCACCCTGCGTTTGACCTTCTGCCGCCGACTCCTGAGCACCCTTCCTCCCCTCGCCCTGTCTCCGAGGCTCGTGACACCGACATGGCAGAAGCACCATCGGCCTCTCCCAATCCGCTGGCTCTGGACACCCTCAGTCAAGACTCCGCTGCTGAAAACCCTGTGTCTACTTTCTTCAGGTCTTTTAGTTCCTTCGTGCGCCCTCCACGTAAGCGTCGTGCGGCTCCTGAGCCTCCCTCCGAGGCACCTCCTCCGGATATTCGATCTGCCTTCCCGACTGAGGGGAGGCCCGATGTCTGAGTCTTCCTCCTCCGCGTGCGTGTCGTCCCGGTTACCCCTGTTTACCAGTGACCGCTCAGCCTGGCATGAGCGTGTTCTCTCGTGGTTTTCGCACCTTATCGCCTCCTACCCGGACGGTTCCCTTCCCCTTTGTCGTCAGAGCACGGCCGTACGGCTCCCTCGTCGACTTCATAAGCCCCTAGGATTGGTGTTGGATTTTCTCTGGCAGCAGGTCGCCGCGAACCCTCACTGCTCTCTTCGCTGGGAACTCTTGTTCTTTTTCCCCGCTTCGTGCTCACATCCTCTACCGTCCCCCTCAACCCACATCCTCGCCGGGTCCACCCTCGCCGAAAACTGCAAATGTTCCTTTCCGGCGACTTTGAGGACCTCGAACGTCTTTATTTCGCTTCTCTCTCTTCCTTTTCTCCTAGTGCTTCCTCAGCTTTTAGGTCTTCGCGACAGAATCGGGCGCGTCACGCGGTGGCAGGCGGTGATCTGCGGCGGGCAGCCGGGATCCTCCAGCAGCGGCAACCTGTGGTTCCATACTCCGATGATCTTTCTTCACCGCTCCGTTTGCTCTTTCCCTCGGAAGGCTCCCCTTGGGACTCCTCGTTTGAATCAGTGTTGGAAGAGTACCGCGCCGCGCCACATCCCAGTGCGCGGTTAGTGGTCAATCTGGAGGCGGTGCGTGAGTTGGTTCATGATGCTCCGAAGGGCCGTTCCCCAGGGCCCTCGGGGCTGCGGGTGGAATATCTCCGTTTCTTAAGTGATGAAGGTTTGAAGGCGTTGGCGTGGGTGGTCGAAGCGCTTGTGAATGGTGATCCCCTGTGTGAGTGTGCGTGGTTCTTGGTCGGGCGTTCGCAGTTGTGTCTGCTTTCGAAGCCCAGCCAGACGGCCTCGAGCCCTGCTATTCGCCCTATTGGCCTGGTTGAGGTGGTCCGCAAATTGGCGGCGCGATGGTTAGTGAAAATCCTGGTTCCCGAATCCCGCCGTTTCTTTGGGCACGTGCAGTTAGGCGTGGGCTATCGTGGTGGCTGTGAGTTGTTGTCTGTTTTACTCCGTTCGGAAATGGCGTACTCCCCAGATTCTGGGCTCCTCTCTGTAGATTTTACCAATGCGTTCAACCGCATCTCTCGTCCGGCTCTCATGCACGTGGTGCGCGAAGTCTTCCCTGTAGGCTTTCCCTTTGTTAGTAGACTTTATTCTCCGCTTGGTCGTGGGGCTACCTATGACACCCTTGGCGCTTCCTCACACACGTTTGCGGCGCGCACAGGGGTACAACAGGGTGATCCCTTGTCCCCTTTCCTACATGCCTGTGGACTACAACTCGTCTTGCTTTGTCTTCGCTCCGAATTCCCGCAGGTTCGTACGGTTGCATACCACGACGACGTGTGCCTGCTGGGGCCCCCTGATACTCTAGCGCTCGCTTATGATCGTCTCCGCTCCTTGGCTTCGCGGGTTGACCTGGAGGTTAATCATCACAAATCGTTCTACTGGGGAGGTGTAGCTGCACAAGAGCAGCAGGTACCTGCGTCGTTCCAGGATATTTGGAGACCGGATGGTTTTGTCCACTTAGGCATCCCCTACGGGTCGCCGTCCTTCGTTGAAGGCGAGTTGCTGCAGCTCCTCGGTAAGCACAGACAGCTGGTTGCAGAGCTTCGACGGCTACCTCCGGGCTTTCTCCAGTGCTCGTTGTTGCTGTTTCGGTATTGTTGCAGTCAGCGGTTAACCTATTGGCTTCGCTCACTTCCAACTCATTGGGGCCGGTGGTTGGCCACTCGTGCGGATGCTGAAAGTTTCCGTGACCTGGGGTATTTTCTCGATGAAGAGCTGAGCGCTCTGCCGCGACCCACCTGTGATGTTGTGCGCGCCCAGGTAGGCCTCCCATTGCGATTGGGGGGACTGGGCCTCTGCAATCGTGTTGTGGTCCAACCTGCAGCCGCAGTAGGGGCCTGGGGAACCGCACTTCCCACTTTGAGCAGCTTGGGTATCTCGAAGTTCCGCAATTTGATGGCGAGCCTCTCGCGGGGTGTCTTGCTTCCCAGCGTACCGGAAAGCGCCCAAGACTTGTTTCTGGAGCTCCAAACCGCCCTGAACTCCTGTACTAGTCTCCCCGAAACCGTTCAACCCCGTCTTCCTGACTGGCGAGCTGTATTTGACCGCTCTCGAGGCTCCGCCCCGGGGATTCGTCCTGCGCCTGAACCTGTTCTAGGGGAGATTGACCCAGTGGTTGCCGCAGAAGAAGAAGTTCCAGTTGATCCTCCTGATGATTCCCAGCGCGCTGGGAGCCGAGCTCAAGCACGCACGGATGCGCTGCAAAATATCCTTTCTTGGGACTTGCACCGTGCTGCATATGGCCGACTCCTCGCGCAGATGGTCTCATCTTCTCGCGCTCGCGCCCGCCTACGTAGTCTTGGAGGGGTTCTTAGCTCTCAGTGGCTCATGACCGTACCAGCCTTTCCGCCACTCACACTGTCGGATTTCGAAGTGCGTACTTCACTGCGCTTATACCTCGGCTTACAGCAGCCCCCTTGGCCGTACGAGATGGGTTCGTCGTGCCCTCTCTGCTCTCAGACTGAAGACAACGCAGATTTTGGCGCCCACCTGCTCGCTAGTTGCCCGGCGGTGAAAGGTGCTCGAACCCGCCGCCACACACGGATCTTGAACCTGTTATACCGGGAACTTCGGCCTATAGTCCAGCAAGCCGGTCTGGAAATCGAACGTGAGAAACCTTTACCCGTCGCGGGCTTTCAAAATGATGAACGCCGCGTAGCCGACCTGGTGATAACCTGTGACGACAGCCGCCGTACCACATACGTTGATCTTGCTGTTCCCAACCCTCAAGCTAGTCGTTATCTCCCGGCTGCGGGGGAGCGCCGTGGATCTGCCGCCGCCAGCATGAGACGCCGCAAAGAGATCAAATACGCGGGGGCTTTGTCTTCCCCTGGTGTTCGTGCTTCGGCACTAGCACATCGCTTGGTACCCCTGATCATTGAGTGCTTTGGGTTCATGGACTCTGTTGGTTCTCGCTGGCTTCGGGAGTTGTTCCGCGAACGCCCTGACCGTCTTCAATCGTTGTTTACCCGCTTAAGTTTCCTGCTGTGGCGCATGAATGCCGCTTTGATGTTGGAGGCGCGAGTACTTCGCCGCGCTTAGTCTTTTTTTCCCCTCGGGTTTTTTTTTTTTTTCAGCCTCCGATTAAACCATTCATTCAATCAGTCTGAGATCAGCATCCACATCTTCCAAAACAACACGGTCTACGATGCTACCCTTAAGCGGACAATTGTACCATTCGTTCGGTACGAACGAATGGTTTAATCGGAGGCTGAAAAAAAGCCTCCGTTCGGTAAGCGGACAATTGTTCTAGGTTTTAAACAATTTTCACCTTTTCAATCATATATATGTAACCTCGGGGGGGTGATGGGCGTTCTTGACATGCGGGAAAAACTGAATCTGGACGGCAAAAAGTTCTTTATATGGTTTTATTGTGGTACTATTTGGTGATGTATGTTTTTGGGTTAAATTGTAAAAGCCGTTATTTGTGGAATGAAGCGAGCATTTTGTGAAACTCCTGATTGGCTTAAGTAATATTGAAAATATATTGTTTTATGACAAGTTTAGGGCTGGGCCCCTTTTTGAACGAATTTTGGTTTGAGTGTCTTCTGAATGAATGGTTTAATCGGAGGCTGACAAAAAACCCCGAGGGGAAAAAAAGACTAAGCGCGGCGAAGTACTCGCGCCTCCAACATCAAAGCGGCATTCATGCGCCACAGCAGGAAACTTAAGCGGGTAAACAACGATTGAAGACGGTCAGGGCGTTCGCGGAACAACTCCCGAAGCCAGCGAGAACCAACAGAGTCCATGAACCCAAAGCACTCAATGATCAGGGGTACCAAGCGATGTGCTAGTGCCGAAGCACGAACACCAGGGGAAGACAAAGCCCCCGCGTATTTGATCTCTTTGCGGCGTCTCATGCTGGCGGCGGCAGATCCACGGCGCTCCCCCGCAGCCGGAGTGTCTTCTAGGGTTCTTCTACGGCGCGGGGGGGTGGGAGTCGGGCGTGTCCGGTGAGGACGTGCGTTTTTTTATTGATAATGCGCTGTGTGAAGGAGTAGCTTGGTAGGAATACTTTAGTATTTCGTTTGGTATTTTTTAGAACGTTTGAGGAGGGTCCTCGGTGTTGTTCCCGGGGTTTTGCTCGCCGGGGGAGGTTTTCGATATGGGTAGCACCGGGAACGCCCTGGAGAAGTTGGTACGTTGTCTTTGAGGACGGGCTTGAGTCGATTAAATTCTCTTATCTGACTCCTTGATCTCTTTTGTGGGGCGGCTTTTGCTTTGCTTTGCTGGGCTTTTGTCGCAAAACCGCTAGCCCTTGCTTGATTGCAAGTATGAGAGCCGGGCGGAATCAAAAGCCAATAGACGCAGAGCGGTGACGGGTATCGCTCTTATGTGTGCCGCGTCTGTGAGCTTCGCGGCGATGGCTACCACAGTGCGATGGGGGTCGGCAAGTTTGTCCAGCCCGTACTTGGCGTTTACGAGAGCCCTCATGCAAGGGCTATTTGCGCTCCTGTATTGTGCGAAGTTCAGAATCAATCCCTTTGGGCCGAAGGAAGCACGTGCTGTCCTGGCGCTGCGAGGCGTTACTGGGTTTATGAATGCCACGAGCTACTACTTCACGCTTAGGTTTCTTCCGATTGGAGACGCCAACGGTAAGCACCCAGCCAGCAACACCCACACCTGCCCTGAGAAACAGCAGCTTTCTTCCATTTTTTTTGGATAGCATTGACCTGTACTGGTCCAATTATTACAATGGTCATGGCGTCTATATTCCTTGGCGAGAGCTTTCGTTATTTCCATGTCTTCGGCGCAGCAGCGGCCTCGATTGGGGTACTTCTTGTTCCTGGCCCCAATGAAATTATTAAGAATCTTAGCAGCTCAGCAGGAGGGATGACGAGGCTCATTGGAACATGCTGCGCGCTCAGTCAAGCAGTATCCGGTAGTATGTCTTATCTTGCGATTAGGACGGTCGGCAACAAGGCGAGCTTTGCTTGTAGCGTCTTTGCGTTCAGTCTGTACGTAGCCTCTCTGATGGCAGTGGAAGGCTACATCTTGGGAACGCCCGTTTTTATGCTGCCCAGGAGCTCGAGGGAGTGGCTTGTTATCCTACTAGGCGGTTCGTTTGCACTGTTGGCTAACAGTTTGCTCTCGATGTCTCTGCAGATGGTGGAAGCGAGTAAGTCACCATTTTCCGCGTTAATACCTCTAGATATAGATTTACTTCATTGCTCATGCCAACTTAAAAGGAATAGGGAAACTCTCGCCCATGAGTAACCGGTCGTTAGTGGACCGAACCCGTTTCTTCCGAAGGCTTGACTTTTTTAGTATATATCCGGCTAACCGTTGTGTTGCTTCGCAGGCAAATCTGGACCCGCGAGGAATCTCCAGCTGCTCTTCGCGTTCGTTTTCGGATGGCTATTCTTGGGAGAAACGCCAAAGATCGAGTCGATTATCGGATCATGTATTATTCTATCAGCAATATTGTGCATTGGGTACAAAACCCTCGAAGAGGAGAGAAACGAATATCCAGACTCTCCATCCCCGTTTCCACCTGAGACCCCAACCCAGACATGTAGCGATGTGTGTAGTAGCTACCGTGTGGCTAGCTGGAGGCGATCCAGAACATTATTCACAGAGAAATGTCCTTAGCAAATTTCTTCATTTGATACTAGTAAATGCCAACTGCAACCAACAGGTTTTTTCGGGCAACAGTATGGTATGCAGACTCACCGGCCCACTCGACTAAAAAAACAACAAACCGTAAATCTCCATCCATTCAGGTCCATCCCGAATTCATTCACCCTGTTACGGACCTGGCCTATCCGGGAAATGGAATCAACTTGCGCGACATAACCCGACCTTCATCCCACAACATCGACTCTCCCCCCCACCCCCCTTCCCCTCCCGGACGGATCCATCTCACGCTGACACAACACGTCAGTCCAATCCAATAAGAATCCTAGTACCCAGTACGCACACACAACTTGTCAAATATATTCTTTTGATATTAAACAATTTATTCCTTTAAGGGACGTCCAAATCTTCAACAAATAGGAAAATCGATTCAAAATAATTTGTAATTCATCACATTTGAGATAGAACCCTTGACCAATCCCATGTGGAGCCTTCCGACGAACCGGCGATGAAACGACGCGGACAGTCTGTCCTGTCCGGACGACGAAGATTTTTTTATTATTGAATAGTTTATTAAAAAATTAGCTCACCGGTTGGGAATAATTAAAAAAACGAAAAGGATGATGTGGAGACTTGTCAGATAATTGTTTTTCAAAATGAGAACAAATTCTTCTTGTATTTTGGGAAAAGGAACGTGAAATTCTGCGATTTTTTTGACATTTCTGTTTTTTTTTCTGGGATTTTGGATGTTACAGGCTGTCATGAAACTACCATTGGCCATTCGGGATCGGGGATTTCGTGGATTGACGGAAGAAAGTAGGATTTTTTTTTTTTTGGCCGGGCGGGCGGAGGAGGAGGTTGAAGACGATGGAACCATTTGGAGACTCTGTCATGCTTTCTGCAGTTCAGTGAAGCGCTATGGTACTGTTTTTTGTTGACCTCTGCCATGAGTAAAGCCTCCACTGACGAAGCTTATAAAAAGGAAGAAAAACGCAACCCGATAGGGGGACATCGAGACCTCTAGCCCCCTGGACAACAGGGGGCTAGAGCTGTCCAATTGCCAAGCGCTCGGCAAGGTCAGTGTTTATTGTACGAGCTGCTTGTCAGATCAGGTCGTGGACTGGATAAGCACCATACTCACTGCCGAGATCGTTTAGCCGCGTGTGCAGCCAGCCATAATGCCTAGCAAAGGAGTGGAAATTGCTGAGAGACAGTTGTGAAACTCAGACTGAACCTGGAGCTCTTACCTGCTCTCGTCGTCTGCTACTTGTAAAAGTTCATCATAAAAGTCTTCCGGCATTTCCACGTTGCTGAACCGAACCATCGCGTCCCAGCACAGATTTATCGCGTTCAGCTCGACGTGAGCTAGCGAATGCAAATATAATAATATTGCGGAGCCTTCGGCTTCCTTTGGTTTCGGCATTTCGGGTGGGTCCAGTACAGCTGGCCGCTCGATTCTAGCCCACGATTCAGGTGCTTCAGCTGGGGCCAATCCACGAACACGCAGATTCCCGCCCATAAACAGCTTTCTAGCCTCATGAGTCAATACTTTCTTCTGCCAGGGCTCTTTCTCTGTCAAAACAGCCCTGCCATACTCAAGCAAGGACTCCAAGTATACACGGCTCGTACTCAACGCTTTTCTCCCTCCGTTCCTACTTAAACAAATACGAGCACAAAAAGCAAGCCCCATACCCGCTGAAAACGCCTCAAGCTTGAACTGACTACTGCTCAGCTCCAAACGGTTGTTATCCCAATCGAACGATCACACCGCGCTTTTCTACCTGAGAATCTTCGGTGCTACTAATCTTGCACTCGACTAAGCGCCACTGCCACTAGTAAAGTCCAGTAGACACCAGTCCAGTAAAGCCATTCAGCACCTACCCGACAGCATGCTGCAATCGGCCTGCTTGCTTTCCGGCTTTTGTGCCGGTCCCAGACTCAACTACTGGTTGCGCAGCCTGCCTCCAGCTTGGGGCTCGTGGATCGCGGCTAAAGCCGACGAGATGACCCTGCAAAACTGGGGAACGCTCTTGGATGAGCTCCTCGATCTTGAAGCTGCTCCCGACAGGGACTTGATTCGTGCACAGATCGCTCTACCGTTGCGATTAGGGGGATTCGGCGTCGCAGACCGTGGGCTGGTATGCTCGCGAGCGGCGGTTGCCTCCTGGGCTACCGCGCTGCGAACGTTGGTGACCTTCCAGATGCGAAGTGCCTGCCTCTTGGCTCGAGCTTTGACCAACGAGGATCCAGTGACCCTGCCGCCCCCGCTTTTGACAATTTATGATGGTCTTCAACACGCGTTCAGGAGGTGCTACGCCGTGCCGGACGCAAATCGGTCCCGCTTTCGTTCCTGGAGGGAGCTGATATGGGGACGAGCTGAAGCGTTTGAGGATTCTCCCCTCGACCGAGTTCTTGCCGATGACGGAGAGGCTAGCCCCGGGTCACCTGTTGCAGACTACCCGGGTTTGAGCCGATTGTGGAGCTCCTGCACTGATGTGATTCAACATAGCCTCACCTGTGGCCAACACAGTGCCGCTCACACAGTCATGCTCAATTCTCCTTTCACGCCGCCTACCACTGCCGCTCGTCTCCGCGGCATGGCAGGCCACCTCTCTCACTTGTGGTTAACCACTCTACCGTCGTCATTGAGTCATCGTCTCGATGCTTTCCAGTTCCGTTCTGCCGCACGGATCTATCTCGGTTTGCCACAGGCTCCGTGGCACTCTAATCGGCCGTCTTTCTGTCAGGGATGTGAGAGCCGGATTGACGCTTGTGGCTACCACTTCCTGGGTTCCTGCGGACTGTTGAAAGGTCTCCGTACGAGGCGTCACACTCGCCTCAAGTACATCCTCAGCGAATTTTTGACTCGGATAGGGCATACGGTTGAGGTTGAGTCGGAACTGCCCAGATCAATCTCGGACTCTGCACCGCCCCGTTGTATAGCCGATCTCCTCGTCTCCGACGCTGCTGCCAGACGCTCAACATATGTGGACCTTGCGATTACCTGCCCCGTGGCCAGCGCCCACCTCACCGCAGCCGCCCGCCGCCGGGGGGCCGCGGCTTCAGCCCTTCGAAGAGTTAAGGAACGACGGTATGCTGAGAGCATGGCCAGTCTGCCTTGCGCTGAGGGTCGCTCTCACCGGTTCCAGCCATTCATTGTGGAAAGCTTTGGTCACGTCGATATGTCGGGTTTAGAGTGGTTGCGGAAATGTTTTGCTGAGCATCCTACGGAATATTTGGCGCTCTTGAGGCGTTTAAGTGTCTCCCTTTGGCGATATTCCAGCGACATGCTTTCCGAGGCGCGCCATCGGCGCCTGGGGTTGTATGCTTCCCTGCCTAGTTATTAGTTCATCTTCACGCCTTGCGTAGCGCTTCAGGCTATGCTAGTAAAGTCCAGTAAAGTCCAGTAAAGTCCACTGAATGAGCACATTTTGTTAGCTTTTTACTCACTGTAGCGAAATTTTGGTGTGCATTTTTTGCTGGAATGGCGCATTCGTTGAGCATCCGGTAAATTCTGGATTTAGATTGGTGAAAATATACACAAAATGGACGTTGGGATTTGTTGGGCTTTACTGGACTTTACTGGATTTTACTAGCATAGCCTGAAGCGCTACGCAAGGCGTGAAGATGAACTAATAACTAGGGAGGGAAGCATACAACCCCAGGCGCCGATGGCGCGCCTCGGAAAGCATGTCGCTGGAATATCGCCAAAGGGAGACACTTAAACGCCTCAAGAGCGCCAAATATTCCGTAGGATGCTCAGCAAAACATTTCCGCAACCACTCTAAACCCGACATATCGACGTGACCAAAGCTTTCCACAATGAATGGCTGGAACCGGTGAGAGCGACCCTCAGCGCAAGGCAGACTGGCCATGCTCTCAGCATACCGTCGTTCCTTAACTCTTCGAAGGGCTGAAGCCGCGGCCCCCCGGCGGCGGGCGGCTGCGGTGAGGTGGGCGCTGGCCACGGGGCAGGTAATCGCAAGGTCCACATATGTGCTAGGATTTGTTTGCATCGATCGAAGTGAAATTTGGAGACAGATTCTATGCCCCTAAGATTAGTTTGATAAGCGACGCCGCTTGAGCTCCTTTCTCTTCGTTCTCTTCCTTCCCAAAGCCTGCTTCGTGAAGGTCCGCCAGTTTTTGTCTTTCAGTAATGCTGGCTCTCCGGTACTTGTAGTCGTCGGGCCCCGTCAGCTTGAACCATCTCAGGAAACATGTGACAGAATCCATACTCTTTGCTTTGTTTTCATCATCAGGCAAATTCTGGATTTAGATTTTGTTTTATATCACAAAATGCATATTGGGAGTCTTTTCATACATCGAAGTGAAAACAGGGTACAGAGCCTGTATACTATATGAAGAGAATCTAGTGCAAGCGCTACGTAGGGTGTAAAAAGGAACTAGGAACTAGGGAAAAGCGTGCAACCCCGGGCGGCGCGGTGGCGCGAACTCAGTGAGCATGCTGCTAGAATATCGCCAAGGAGCGAAGCTTTATCTGCGTAGGAGTCTGAGACCTTCAACAAGGGTCAGTAAAAACATTTCCGCACTCACTCCAATCTTGACTGTTCCAGATGCCCAAAGCCTTCCACAATGCAAATCTGGAACCTTTGGGAACGGCCCTCTGCCCAGAGGGGACAGTCCATGCTCTCTGCACACTGTCGTTCCTTCGCCCTGCGTAGCATTTCAGGCCACGTACATAAGATAAAGCAACTCCTGTGCAGGTATGGTCAGGCAATTTTGTCATTTCCCATCACCCGATTCAAAAAAATTTGGTGCAAGTTATTTATTCAAGTATGCTCATAACTAGTTCCGTATAATCCCAGCAATGTCACCATATAGTCCCAATATTAGGGCCGTCAGTCCAAACATGATTATTACCACGCTAAGTGCGGTGAAAAGATGCTCCTTTCCCTTTCTCTCTCTAGCAAACGCATAAATATCAATACCCGCAGGCCAAAGCATCATGGTCTGAGAGGCAATCAGAGAAGAAATAAGAGCTAGATAGATCTTAAAAGATGGAATTACAGTATTCACAAGGGTTTCTAGCACAACCACGATGAGGGCCCATAAAAACCACCACAGCAATGCCGCAGGTTTCAAACTCGTCAGTTTTGCAACCTTGTATGGACCGTTGTCTTTGCCAAAAACAATTCGTTTAACAAACGGTTCAGCAGCCCTCTGGACCCCAGAAATCAGCACTTGACCCGTCACAATTATCGCAATCGCTGCGTGTATAACAACACAAACATCGGCTACGATCGCAGCTGCTCCTGGCTGAAGCGAGTTCGTGAATGGAGATACCAGCCACGTCGCATCTCCCGCAAGCCCGTACACTACAGAGCCAGTAGTCGCGTAGAACAGGTACGCAAAGGTCTGAGAAAAGACCAACGAGTATGGAAAATTCTTAATAAACTTCATCGCGCTCATAATCTCGAGGAATACGACCGCACCGGCAAACGCGTACAGAATATCCATTGCAGCGATTACGCAATCTGATGTTCCATAATACGAAAACAGTACTCGTTGCCCGACCGGATACGCTACTGGATCCTTCACCATGCTCGCAATCACGAAGAAGGAAATTACAACTGGAATAATGATAGTCGCAATGGCGATGACAGAAGTGAACGCCATTGCCTTGAAGCTCCTGAGCTGCAATACAACAAGAGAGACGAATCCAGCGATGACCATCCACTCTGTGAGAGATACGGTGGATCCGCTGAAAAGTGCACTCCATGCTTGAGCCTGTGTGTAGCTGAACGCGGCGGAGTACAAGAATAGGAGTGGATATGTGTTGAATCGAGCAAAAACCAACCCCTTCTTCCCAAAGGCACCGTTGAACAATTCCGGGTACGAATGCACTCCTTCGTACTTCTGGTATCGCAAGCGCCAAAGAAGGAAACCCGCACACATCGAGAGCACCCAGCACAGCAAAAGAGTAAGATGTCCTGGTATCCATCCTAGAGTCGCGAAAGCGTTTGGAATGCTCAACACTCCCGTACCAACCATATCCACGACCAGCAAAAACATTGCAAGTGCAACACTCAGATTCTCGCAGGTATCATCTACGGCGTCTCCGCTCTCGATGTCTTTCCTATGTTCCACTGCTTCCTTCAAGTCATTAAGCGAGTCATCGGTGACACTGGCCACGTCCACAACGACGGCGCTCTTGAAGGTACACTCCTCACCAAGCCTAGAATCAACTGATGCCATTTTTCTGCACTATTTTCATTCACAATATTTCTCAGTTACTGATGACGTCCTAAACAGGAGGCCAGACTTCAACGCTGATGAGGTGTGACTATAAATCCTCTTCGTGAGAAGTTCGCATAGCATGTTCCTTGCCGAGTTCACCGTTGTGTCCATGTAGAGAATAGCTGATTGGATCTATCGCAAGCCTACGAAATCCCGAAATAGCACAAAAGTACTCATAGCTCTCCGGGAAGGAGCGCAAAGCGATCAGCTCATTGCGAGCGCTCACTGCCGCGAGCTAAGCGCATATTGATTGAACATGTGTGTCTTGTCCACTGGACTGGACTTTACTTTCTTGTCCACCGAGTCCATATCTTTATAAATCGATGGGGTTTCTCGAGAAGGTGAGTGGACTGCTAACTATTTCAGCAGACAATAGTCCATACCTAGCCATTTCCTCTGCTCTGTATGTTTTGAACTTGGGAACTCGAGAAACTCCTTCAAACCCCGCCTTCAATGCTGCACAAGTCCAGTTCTTCTTCTCCTAACTTGTTTCTACTATTATGGAGCAGATCATTTAGTCTGACATACAACTTCTTGCTGGAGTTATCAGGCATGCAGGATCTAGCACCACGTTGTGTATCCAGGGGGGTACTTCAATTGTTGTGCCCGAACCCCTTCGTTTCGGAGGTTGTTTGTGAAGTATCCACAGCTAGTAACCCAAGACAAGGGCAGTCGAAGTGCAGCAAAAAAAACGATCATAATATTACTGTAAACGATACGCCCAATCAGAATAGTATTGTCAACTGCATTCCCATTCAAAACCAAACCTTCTCGCAGTCCACGCCAGTCCAAAAATATATACTAGACAAAATGCTCGTTTTCTCCGAGGAATGGTTTCTATTCGTAGAAAGGACCCGGGGAGAAATCAACAATGCCCCGAAGGCGATATCCTAGGCAACATCATAGCTGAAGTAGACTACCACCGCCTTTGTTTGCAGGTTTTACTGCCTCATATCTAGATCAGATTACTCCCACGCGGTCCGATTAAGTCTGAGTTACTACAACCACTACCACCTCCCGAGGGAGAAAAAAAAAATCGCGTCCCCTCAAACGTTGAAAAAGCGTTTATACGCCGCATGAGAATTCGGTTAAACGGCGAGGAGAGCGAGTCGAGGCTCTCACGGAACATTTCGCAGTGCATATCTCTTGGTGTTAAAGCGCACGAAGAGTACCAGTGATGCACTGCGGTACGCAACTAACTGCTGAATAAAGTTTTCCTGCTAGAGCGCACAAATAGTGCTCGTTGTTCGCTGCCCTGGGTAGCTGCTGAATAAAGGGTTGAACAGATCTGACTAGTTAATGGATATAACACGAGCTGTCAGCCTCTCCAAAAGAGAGCAAAGAGGTATCAGCCCCTCCTAAACAAGTCAAAGAGCTGTCAACGAGCAGCTAGGCAAACCCACCACCAACCGAGAAAAGTCCTGAATTTTTCTCCGTTCACGCTCGGAGAATTACTCGAAATACGATACGACGACAATGTCCCTTTTCACGCGAATATTGTTTTGCGCAACTTTTAAAGCAGTAGCTTAAAATAGTATGACGGGCCCAAGGGGAAAGGAACAACTGGAGAAAAACTTCAATACCGCGGCATCTATAAAAGTACTCTGAAACGGCAAAATATGCGATTAAGACCCTTTCTTTTTCACGAGCATTGTTTTTTAACAAAATTTGCTGTGGGAGCTTAAAATAGCTTTTTTCTAATTGATCCAGGAGAATGGGGCAATGAGGCATGCCCCATTAAAGGGGCCAGCCGCATTACTACGGAAAAGCTGTCGATGGGTCACCCTCTCTTTTTAAGTTTACTTAATACATGTGGAAAGGCTGTCCCAGTTCTATACGCCCCCATACTACAAAATACAATATATTGAGCTTATTCTTACAAGGAAAAAAAGCTTTGATTGCAGGTTGCCAATTGAACTATTAAACTGAAACGTATTAGACTGGCAATAGGTAACTAAACCAATTCGTTTCATCCGGTATGGCGGTACTTATTTTAACGGGTTCGAGGGAACTTGTGCCTTATCGGATGGGATATGCGGGGCCTTTGTCTCCCCCAGGCATTCGTGCTTCGGCTCTAGCTCCTCGCCCGGTACCTCTGGTCATTGAGTGCTTTGGGTTTCTGGATTCGGTTGGTTCTCGCTGGCTTCGGGAAGTATTCCGCGAACGCCCTGACCGTTCTGTCCTCGTTGTTTACTCGTTTAAGTTTCTTGCTGTGGCGTATGAACGCTTTGATTCTGGAGGGCGCGATCTTCGCCGCGTTTAGTCTTTTTTTCCCCTCGGGGTTTTTTCTTCCGTCTCCGATTACACAGATTCATTCATCGGATGGGCAAAACGGTTCAAATCAGTATCTCAACGAGCATAGAGCGTGCCCTATTACCGTTCCAATACATTTCAGCCGAATAATTTATTTGATAATAGGGCACGCCCTATGCGGATGGCGGTAACTGATTTCAAAGGTCCCGCCTAAAGTTGTGCCCTATGATATGGACCAATGGTCGATTTCGACAGGCTTAAGCTTTGATACCTTATACGTGCCTTGATACCTTACACGTGCCTTGATACCTTATACGTGCCCTATGGAGCACTATCGCCCATGGCAAGCTGTCTTCGTTGTGAAACACATAGAGCAGCTGAGGGGCTGTTGCATGGATTGCATAGGTCTCGAGCTGTTAAGACTGCTTCTGTTGGATTTTTTAAGGGCGTAAGAACAAAGAACACTGAATATGGTCTAGCAAGAGTGATTTGGCGGAGGCGTATCCGTTTAGCGGTTTTGAATCAGACGTTTATCTTCTTGTCAACTACTCGTTGATCAAGCGAAGAGCTCTTCGTGTTTGGAGAGCTGAGATGTACTGTGCTTGTTGGGCGCGTTACTTCTTGCAGTCGGTGTGAACCAGGAGACTTGCGGCTGAGGGCTTTCCTGGATAAGCCGCTTTTGGGGGGGTTATGTGTGGCTGTGGCTTGCCCCATTAACCATGTGGAGCATCTTTCGCGCTGCTTTCTGTTGCGGAGCATCTCTTCTAATGCGCTGTTTGTCTTCGTTTTCATGATCTCGGGCCTTTTGTCTTTGAGTACACGATGATGATGTTATAATACTACAGCATGCTTTTTTTTGAACATTGACTTCTCCAGTCTGGTCCTTTGATTCCTCGAATTCTTTCAAGATCTGTTCTTTCTCAGTCTCAGATTAATCAAATTCATTCAATCACGGATTTGCGAGGCTTACAATTAGAATTTATTTCATTGTAGTAAAGTGTCACCCTATTATAATCGGAAAATCTCAGAATTTTGACTACCATATATTATTATTTGGAATTTTAAAGCGTATTCAATCTTTATAAGTGCGCATATTGAGGAGACGTATAAATTGAGTTATGGATCATATAGATTGGTTTGGGGGTATATTTTTTAATTCGTTGTTTATCTAGAAGGTAAGCTGTCCAAAACATGCTCGCTTTTAGTCGATCAAGAACCCTCTTTCACTCCCTCTCCGATTAAACCATTCGTTCTTTCCGGGAAGGGTCCTTACTGGAGCAGGGCAAATTCCGCGCATGGCGAACGCTTTGTGATGCGCACTTGAGCCCGTTGAAAAGCTGGTTCTACCCTGAACTCATGATGTTGTTAATGCCTATGATTCTGTACAAGGTGTTAATGGAAAACAGGGCTGGGTCAAGCACCTACAACTGCTAGATTGTGGTGCGTTCGTTGAAGAGCGAAAGAGAGAAAGAGAGAGTGGGGCTGGATAAGTCCCTAGCCTCTGCATTAGCCGATTTGAAGACGTTTGAAAATTTCGAAGGACATTTTGTCTTACGCTTGGTTTGGCCAACTGTAATGCACATAGTTTAATGCTCTGCTTCTCACCGCCTGAAAGGTGAATGCTTAAATGCTCGATGTAGAGGGCGATGCTTTCAAACAGCGGTACTGAGCTGGCAATCAATGTTGCCCCAGCGCGGCTCCAGTCTACCACGTCACGCATCGATGACTGAAATCTTGTGCTGCGGTGCTGTACATGCTCGATAGATTTCAGCAGTATGTGATATTGCGATTAGCTAAGCAAACTGTACTGTCCTCCCCTTCTATCGAACCATACTCACAACGAGCTGGTAGTGGTGGTGGTTTTACTTGCATAGAGTTCAGCGCTACGCAGGGCGTGGTTTAAACTAGGAACGAGGAACGAGGAACGAGGAACGAAATTGTGCAAGCAAAGGCGACGGTACAGAGCCTCGGCTAACGTCTAGAATATCGCCATAGGCGACTCTGAACCGGCGATAAGGACAAAATACTGGGCGGGAAGGTCAGTGAAACATTTACGAAGCCATTCTAAACTTGGATTTTCAAGGTGACCAAAGCTTTCCACGATGAAACGCTAAAACCTTTGGGCCCTGCCCTCAGGGGGAAATTGGCCTTCCTTTCCCAGCGTATCGACACTCCTTATCTCGGCGGGCATAGCAGCTGCTGCAACCTGGCATAGCGCAGCAGACCGGAGATTGATATTTTGCACTGGGCAAGTGACGGCGAGGTCATCATATTCACAGTGTGGGTCGCACTATCCAAAAATATTAGTCCAACGGATTTATTCGGAAAGTGTACTAATAGCTAGTTATCTATAATCCCAACAATGCCACCATATAGTCCCAATATTAGGGCCGTCAGTCCAAACATGATTAGTACCACGCTAAGTACAGTGAAAAGATGCTCCTTTCCCTTTCTCTCTCTGGCAAACGCGTAAATATCAATACCCGCAGGCCAAAGCATCATGGTCTGAGAGGCAATCAGAGAAGAAATAAGAGCTAGATAGATCTGAAAAGATGGAATTACAGTATTCACAAGGGTTTCTAGTACAATCACAATGAGGGCCCATAAGAACCACCACAGCAACGCCGCAGGTTTCAAACTCGTCAGTTTTGCAACTTCGTATGGACCGTTGTCTTTGCCAAAAACAATCCGTTTAACGAACGGTTCAACGGCCCTCTGGACTCCATAGATCAGCACTTGACCCGTCACAATTACTGCAATCGCTGCGTGTATAACAACACAGACATCGGCTACGATCGCAGCTGCTCCTGGCTGAAGCGAGTTCGTGAATGGAGACACCAGCCATGTCGCATCTCCCGCAAGCCCGTACACTACAGAACCAGTAGTCGCGTAGAACAGGTATGCAGAGGTCTGAGAAAAGACCAACGAGTATGGAAAATTCTTAATAAACTTCATCGCGCTCATAATCTCGAGGAATACGACCGCGCCGGCAAAAGCGTACAGCATATCCATTGCGGCGATTACGCAATCCGATGTTCCGTAATACGAAAACAGTACTCGTTGCCCAACCGGATACGCCACTGGATCCTTCACCATGCTCGCAATCACGAAGAAGGAAATTACAACTGGAACAATAATACTCACAATGGCGATGATAGAAGTGAACGCCATCGCTTTGAAGCTCCTCAGCTGCAGTACAACAAGTGAGATGAATCCAGCGATGACCATCCACTCCGTGAGAGATACTGCGGATCCGCTGAAAAGTGCACTCCATGCTTTAGCTTGCGTGTAGCTGAACGCGGCGGAGTACAAGAATAGGAGTGGGTATGTGTTGAATCGGGCGAAAACCAACCCCTTCTTCCCAAAGGCACCGTTGAACAATTCCGGGTACGAATGCACTCCTTCGTACTTCTGGTATCGCAAGCGCCAAAGAAGGAAACCCGCACACATCGAGAGCCCCCAGCACAGCAAAAGAGTAAGATGTCCTGGTATCCATCCTAGCGTCGCGAAAGCGTTTGGAATGCTCAACACTCCCGTACCAACCATGTCCACGACCAGCAAAAACATTGCAAGTGCAACGCTCAGATTCTCGCAGGTATCATCTACGGCGTCTCCGCTCTCGATGTCTTTCCTATGCTCCACTGCTTCCTTCAAGTCATTAAGCGAGTCATCGGTGACACTGGCCACGTCCACAACGACGGCGCTCTTCAAAGTACACTCCTCACCAAGCTTAGAATCAATTGATGCCATTTTTCTGCACTATTTTCATTCACAATATTTCTCAGCCACTGATGCCGTCCTAGACAGCAGGTCAGTCTTAAACGCTGATGAAGAGTGACTATAAATCCTCTTCGTGAGAAGTTCGCATAGCATGCTCGTTCCGGAGCTCGCTATTGTGCTCTGCGGGGAATAGCTGATCTCATCTACAGGAAACCTGCAAAATCCCGAAATAGCACCCAAGTATTCATAGCGCTCCGGGAAAGAGCCCGAAGTGATCAGCCCATTGCGTATGCTTACCGCCGTGAGCTAAGAGCATATTGGTTTAACTTGCTAGTCGCAATTGGCGGGTTCACATGTTTGTCAATCAATGGAGTTTATTGACAACATGAGTGGACACATGTTTATCAATCGATGGAGTTTCTTGATAAGATTCGTGGACTGCTAACTATCTCAGCCGACAGCAGTCCATTTCTACCTATCACGTTTTCCTAGCGCTATATGGGTTGAACTTCAAAACTCGAGAAAGTCCTTCCGAGCACGCGCAAGTCTCATCTTGTGCTGACTTGTTTCTACGATTATTCCGCAGGTCATGTGGTCCGAAATACAACTTGTTGCTAGGGTTACTAGGTGCGTAGGATCAAGCACCACGTTGTGTCAAGGGGGTTACTTCAGTTGCTGTGCTCCAAACCTTTCGTTGCGAGGGTTCTTCGTGGAATATCCACAGCGAGCAAAGCCGAAATTCGAAGTGCAGCAAGAACCCAATCATAATAGAACTGTAAACGGTACGCCCAATCAGAATACCACTGTAACTCTGCGTCCAATCAAAAGCCAACCTCTCAGCAGGCCGTGTCAAGGCCCAAAAATATATATAATAGACAAAATGTTCGTTTTCTCGGAGGAACGTTTCTATTCGGAGAAAGAACCGAGGGAGAAAACAAAAATGGTACTGAAGGCGATCTGCTAGCAGCATATTAACTGAGGTTGGTTTACCGGCGTCTTGGTTTGTATGTTTTACTGCCTTATGTCTAGTTTGCATTACTCCGTACCGCTTACGACTGTGGCAGTAAACTACCACCACCACAACTAAAGGAGAAAATCGCGCGGTCTCCAAAACTGAAGCAGCGTTAATACGCCACGTGTGATTTCATTCATTCCTTCCATTAATACGGCACAACAGGAAACTTAAACGGATAAACTGCGAGGAGAGCCGGTCGCGTCGGCGGAACACCTCTCGCAATGCATTTCCTTTGGGGTGGCAAAGCCCGTGAGTGATAGCTTGTATGTTTTCATTCGAGTGCTAGTGGTGCGGTGCGTTGTGCGTTTTATTCAATAGACCTTCGGCTTTAGGTCATCGTCTGGTAGCTTTCTCAATTTAGTGTTTTGGCTTTATGGACTCCGTTGGTTGCCATTGGCTTCGCGAATTGTTCCTCTGAGCATCCCACACATGCTTTCCTCGTTTTCAACCCGTTTAGTCTTTCTTCAGTAATCTTTCTTCAGTCTCCAAATAGACACGTTCATTCGTGCTATGTAACGGCCGAATAAAAGTTTGCTGCTAGAGCAGACATAGTGCTACCAGTGCCCTGCGCGAGGTAACTGCTGAATAAAAGCTACAGGGTTGCTCAGATCTGACGAGCTTATTGGTTAAAACACGAGCCGTTTAGCCGTTAGCCTCTCCGAAACAAAGCAAAGGTTTCAGTCCCTCCAAAACAAGCTAAAGAGCTGTCAGAGGGAAGCATTGCAATAGAAAAATTTCCACTTCTCCAGCTGGCGAAAATTGTTCTCTAAAATAGGATATGTACTCAATGAAAATGCTTTTTTACGTAATTTGCTGTAGGAGCTTAAAATAGAAACACGTGCCCTTTCGGAATGGAGAACTAAGAGAGAAAAATGCTGAAGGTCGGCATTTTTGGAAAAAGTACTCTAAAATGAGATATGGGGCGAGGCCCGTTTTTCAAACAATCGTTGTTTTTAACCAATAATTTTTGGAAGAGCTTAAAATAGAATAACGGGCCCCCGGGGGCAATGGGGCAGCGAAGCATGCCTCATTAAAGGGGGCAGCCATACGGTAGTGTAAACTTTCGATGGGTCATAGTTGATTTTCTGGGCACAATGAATGAATGAATTTACTTTATCGGAGGCTGAAAAAAACAAACCCGAGGAGCAAAAAAGGACTAAGCACGGCGAAGATCGCACGCCTCCAACATCAAAGCAGCGTTCATACGCCACAGCCAGAAACTTAACCGGGTAAACAACGAGGACAGACGGTTAGTGCACTGGGGCAGGCCCGAAGATGAATGTATTCAATACATACATGAAAAAGTTGTACCATTGATATATGCTTTACTACAACGAAAACAATATATCGATGTGAGAATAAATTGATTGCCCCATTGACAAATGAACTATTGAACTGAAATCCAATACAAAGATGGACCTGCTACTTGAAAGGCCGGCAGTCTTTCATGAACGGGTGTGATGCGTACGCAAAACGTAAAAGGAACTAAGCGCTAGGAAGAAGAGCATGTAAGCCCCAAGCGACGGCGGCGCGCCTCGGCGAGCATGTTGCTAGAATACCGCTGAGTGCGATACTTAAACGGCGGAGGAGCACCAGATATTCTCCGGGATGTTCGGTAAAACGCTTACGAGCCTGAAGGCCCAGGGGAACGTCTCCGGCGGGAGGTACGGAGAATTTCCTCCAAATCGGACTCGCGAAGCGTCATATCTATGCGAAGTGGGCCAACTCTGGTCGGTCGAGAAGGGCAGCAAAATTGGGCTGGACCTCCACATCGGACCACGGAAATAAGGCGGATACCAGTTCCGCCAGGTCATCATAGGGGAGGACAGGCGCCGGTCCCTCCAAAACCGGTACCCCTCGACTCAAATCGCCAACCTCCCCAACTTTTTGCACCCGAGCCGTCACTTGCGAGGCACCCGTGGACTGGGCCGTGCGCGCCGAGGCCTCGAGCGACGTCATACACAAACTTTTGCAAAACCTCAAATTCCCCTCGCAGGACCATTGCGGCCGGTCCCGGACATGCCAGCTACGCGCTGATGTGCGAGCAGGGGCCAGGATCAAACGCGGCATTATCCCCAAGAATTCCCATATAACCACATCCCGCAGATTGCGGGCCAAACCCGCAAATATGAAGTCCAAAATACACCCAGCCTGTAAGAGCTCCTTGCAAGGCAGTACTACCGGTGGAATCCGGCCCCTCGGAGGAAGTGCGCCCCCAAACGAAGAAACCCACCTCCGAAGCCAACTCCGAAACTGCGTCCTCCAAACACCCCGGTTCCCTCCCACCTGCTCAACGTTACCCTTTAGGTCCAGGGGCTGCGACAACGCAGCCGTACCAGAGGAGCTAACGATCGTTCTCCCCCTTAGACCCTGGGGAGTCGGTCCTTACTCGCTTGCCTCGTAGTCGCACTAAGGTATTGGCTCTTCCACTGCGCGAGGCGCGCGTGCATATGCCCGGGGCGTCCACGAGGCTCGTTGGAGTATCCTCCACCGATATTCCATCCAGCTCCCGTTCATTGTCCCCCTCCACGGAGGTAGTGGTGGCGCTTGAACCCTCAAGCACGTCCATGCGCTGTAAATCCCCCTTGTAGCGCGACTGCAATACCAACGGCCGCTCTCGATCAAAGAGAATCGACACCGCCTCACGAAGATGGCGCGGACCGGACCGAAATCGCACCAACAGGAGCCTCTCAAGGAGGTGAATACGGAACCAACGGATGGCCGCCGCCTTCACACTGCACTCCCTCTCAGAAGTCCGGCAATCTGTCCCGGTGCCAGGAAATGCCCCGAGAAACGGTCAAAGGCAAAATGGAGCAACACCTGGGGGTTCTCGCGTAACCAGCGGGCACTTACTGGCCACAGGTCTGTTGGCTTAGGAAGCAGCGCCTGAAGATACGCGTCTGCAGTCGATGTCACAACGAACAGAACACCGCGTCCCTCGTAGTTTGCGAAAAAGAAATCCTCGCGCTTGCAGTCCATTGATTCCGAAAAGGTATGTCTAAAATCCGGCGTTGACGGGACCTGTCCCCGTGTGGGCTCCGGACGCACATTGCGCACCCAAAGAAATTCCAAAACTGTTGCCGAGTTTCCCTCAGTCTCCTCACGCGGTGGTAAAAACCGGACCATTGCAGCTGTTCGCGCTGAAACGTTAGCGCCGTGCCTCGACACCGAACAGTACGAGGGAGCCCCCCTCGGGACACCTCCTTAACCTGGGTGGAGGGGACCTAACTGCTGAATGTCCTGCCAACGTAGGGTAAAAATCTTCACATACGTCTAAAACGGCGCCCGTAGGTGGACCATCTCGGTCAGCACCAGTCCCCGAACACGGGTACTTGTTGGGAACCCCCTTTCCATAAGCAAAATCCACACTGTCCCGAGCGGATTCAACAGCCCTCGCCTGTCCCGGGACAAGTGCATATTGACTGATCCCTGATTTTGACTGCTTCATGCCTTGCGGCCAGCGTGGCCACGTGGTCCGCCGTCAGCCCCGATTCCAGCGCACAGAGACGCAGAGTGAGCTGCGGTAGGACGCCCTTATCCCCGGCGGCGGTGACCAAACTGGTCACTGCCGACAAAAGGACACGCATTTGTGTGCCAGACGCACCCTGCAGATCCACCACCGTCGAGAACGTGCCTGAGCTCAGGTAAACTCGAATTCCGCTGCTGTCAACACCTCCTTGCTGTGAAGCTCCGTGCCCAAGGGAGCGGGGCCCGGGGAGACCCCAACCATCACGAGAGAGTGTGGTGAGGAAACTTTCCACAAAAGAACCCCGGCCAAAAACCAACCCAACCCAACCCGAAAAGAAAAAGACCGCACAACGCACCCCCAATAAGAGAGAAAGCCGAAGGCGCAAACCACACAACGCGAAACAACGGAAGAAGAGAGAAAGCCCCAGGCGAAATCCACACAACGCGAAACAGCGGGGGGAAAGGCAACAAAAGGAAGCGCCTCCCATGGAAGAACACAATCGTGACCGAAAACGACTCAATTCCCGAACCTCGAGAACTCAAAAACCAAAACCCGTCGTCTACAGAGTTTTAGGTACTTCATTGAATGAATTTGTTTTATTGGATAAAGGCCACAGAAGACCAGCTTCTCAGCTTCTTCTGCAGCGAACCACACCCCCCAAATCAAGTATTGAATGAATCAAGTATTGTGGCATCAGAATCTGAACGAAGAGGTTGGAATCGTCGACATGGCTTCCCAATGAGGCCATTGTTCTTTTGAGGAATTGCGTCTATTTATTCAAATTTGTTTATTTCTTAATGTCCGTACGAAGGTATTTATATCGGCGAAACATAGACTTCACTAGAGAGTCCTTTAGTGAAGTGTTCACGGTCAAATTGTTGCGACATATCACGCAGGTTGGACCCCTGGAGACCCTGAAAGCAACACTACTCTGGAGCCAGATTCTCTACCGACCATCGGAGCACAACTGCAACCTTGGGAAGTGCTCACTCTTCGGCTGTCACCCTGCCCCCAGACTGCTCACCCGAGATACCTGTAGGCGTGACCGTTTCACGAGCGGGCGTGACCATCCACTCCATCCGGATTGGGACAAGGCAATATGGAAGAAGCCCAACGACAACTGCAAAATACACATGCCAAACCTTTCGAGGAGATTGCACATACCTTCGTCCGCAAGAACTGACCACCTCTGTTGCGCTTTTAATCAGAGACTAGACCTGACTACACATTGCGGACACTGGCGTTTCAATTTGGGCGCACATTGGCACGCGAAGCGGACTCCCTGTCGAGGTTACATCTCGAATAGGTTACTTGGATGCTGTAAACTTCGGCTGAATAAGACCCGGATGGTACACACCCTGTCTGGAAGCAAGTGGAGTCTCTGCAGATGAGGTGGCCTGGGCTTTGTCACACGACGACGAACCCAACCTATTGCATTCTGTACTGGATGGTTTAATACTTCCAAGTTAATCAAGGGCACTGGCCCTGCCTAGAACTGGTCAAACAACGGACCCTCGAAGCTTCCCTACCAGCCGACAGCAAAACCCCCCTCGCCTACATGGACTTTACTGGACTTTACTAGCATAGCCTGAAGCGCTACGCAAGGCGTGAAGATGAACTAATAACTAGGGAGGGAAGTATGCAACCCCAGGCGCCGATGGCGCGCCTCGGAAAGCATGTCGCTGGAATATCGCCAAAGGGAGACACTTAAACGCCTCAAGAGCGCCAAATATTCAGTAGGATGCTCAGCAAAACATTTCCGCAACCACTCTAAACCCGACTTATCGACGTGACCAAAGCTTTCCACAATGAATGGCTGGAACCGGTGAGAGCGACCCTCAGCGCAAGGCAGACTGGCCATGCTCTCAGCATACCGTCGTTCCTTAACTCTTCGAAGGGCTGAAGCCGCGGCCCCCCGGCGGCGGGCGGCTGCGGTGAGGTGGGCGCTGGCCACGGGGCAGGTAATCGCAAGGTCCACATATGTTGAGCGTCTGACAGCAGCGTCAGAGACGAGGAGATCGGCTATACAACGGGGCGGTGCAGAGTCCGAGATTGATCTGGGCAGTTCCGACTCAACCTCAACCGTATGCCCTATCCGAGTCAAAAATTCGCTGAGGATGTACTTGAGGCGAGTGTGACGCCTCGTACGGAGACTTTACTAGCATAGCCTGAAGCGCTACGCAAGGCGTGAAGATGAACTAATAACTAGGGAGGGAAGCATGCAACCCCAGGCGCCGATGGCGCGCCTCGGAAAGCATGTCGCTGGAATATCGCCAAAGGGAGACACTTAAACGCCTCAAGAGCGCCAAATATTCAGTAGGATGCTCGGCAAAACATTTCCGCAACCACTCTAAACCCGACTTATCGACGTGACCAAAGCTTTCCACAATGAACGGCTGGAACCGGTGAGAGAAACCCTCAGCGCAAGGCAGACTGGCCATGCTCTCAGCATACCGTCGTTCCTTAACTCTTCGAAGGGCTGAAGCCGCGGCCCCCCGGCGGCGGGCTGCTGCGGTGAGGTGGGCGCTGGCCACGGGGCAGGTAATCGCAAGGTCCACATATGTTGAGCGTCTGGCAGCAGCGTCGGAGACGAGGAGATCGGCTATACAACGGGGCGGTGCAGAGTCCGAGATTGATCTGGGCAGTTCCGACTCAACCTCAACCGCATGTCCTATCCGAGTCAAAAATTCGCTGAGGATGTACTTGAGGCGAGTGTGACGCCTCGTACGGAGACCTTTCAACAGTCCGCAGGAACCCAGGAAGTGGTAGCCACAAGCGTCAATCCGGCTCTCACATCCCTGACAGAAAGACGGCCGATTAGAGTGCCACGGAGCCTGTGGCAAACCGAGATAGATCCGTGCGGCAGAACGGAACTGGAAAGCATCGAGACGATGACTCAATGACGACGGTAGAGTGGTTAACCACAAGTGCGAGAGACGGCCTCCCATGCCGAGGAGACGAGCGGCAGTGGTAGGCGGCGTGAGAGGAGAATTGAGCATGACTGTGTGAGCGGCACTGTGTTGGCCCCAGGTGAGGCTATGTTGAATCACATCAGTGCGGGAGCTATGACGGAACAACTCCGTACGCAAATCCTCTGCGCAAGCGCAGGGAAACGGAGAAGGCTCGGGGAGGAAACTCTTCCGAGCAGCCTGCTGGTTGAGGGTTAATAGAGCCTCCTAGGATTGCAATTTGTTCTTCCTTGTATATGGAATCATGTTTTTACTTTGAAACGGGACTGGGCAGATTCTTCGAAAAGTTGAGCTCTCAAGCCATACCTGCTTTGCAAGCCTCTAGATCAGCTTCAAGCGTTAGGACGAGGAGCTTTTTTGCATCTCTTTGCTCTTCTATGTCGGCGACCACTGACTCCCGTGCTTCAAAGCGGCTCCTATACAGATCGGCTTGGGCTTGCGCCTTTTCAATCTTACCGATTCTGAAATCGATCGTAGCCTGCCTGCGGTCAATTTTCGCCTGGAACTCAGCTATTCGAACGATGTTACGGGCGATCCTTTCTTCCTTGTCGTCCGAGGATATCTCCCCTGCCAATAGTTTCCTGTTTATCTCCTCAAATCTTGCCAGCCATCCTTCCGAGATAGATCTCTGCTCAATTAGCCGACCAAGGTATACTTCGTTTTGTCTGGCCTTGTCCTCCCAACTACGTATTCTGCGACCGACACGGCGTTGTATTTGCCGCAATTCTACTAGCTCATTCGCAAGACCTCCGAGGGAGGTTTTGCTCCTACCAAGCTCCTTCATAAGCTCGTCACATTCTCCGAGCGCTATTCCAACCGACAGGAATATCAACACGCAGGCGATTTGCGGCTTCATCTCAGTTGTGTGGATTCGTGAAATGACCCCAAAAACGCGCAGACAATTTTCATGGTTAACCTATTCTGACCACCAGTCTCCTCGTCTCTGCTTCTCCCCCTCACCTCAGTCCCACTTATTCTACGAAACGTACCCAGTGCGACTTGAGGACCTAATCACATACAACTTCCATAAGCCGACTCTTATATAGAGCAAGCTACCCAGAATTCCATTGACTTCAATCGCAATATACAAGCCACTATACGAGCCGCACTGTTTAGATTAAGATTTAGCCAAGCTCTCTCGAGTTCTAGTCCTCACACAATGCATCAGTCCCAAACCAGCTGTGAGAAAGAAAAACTCAAAACACCCCGCTACGCGAATTGTTACGAGTTTAGCCGCATCCAGAATTACACACACCTCCATCTAGGAGTGCGCACAACTCCGTCCAGAGGAGTACACGTAAAGCCAGTCGCTCCCAGAAGCATATCTGTAAACAGCACGCTATACATTAATTTGAATGAATCTGTTTCATCGGAAATTAGTTTGGGGTCAGTAGTCCACCCACTCATCCAGTTTGGGGTTAGGACTTTGGAATATTGACGCTGTAATGCTGAAGTTGGATTCTTTAAAAGCGGTTGATTTGCATATATGACATTACGAGAGGCTTTGCCTGCAGATGGATGGGGCTCGGAAACTGAACCCGAAGATCACCCCCTTCGAGCACCAACGCTGTTTCCATACAAGAACAAAATTAGCAGGAGTTCATATTCTGGTAAGCTTTTTCTTCCAAATTCAAACCACTGGGGGAGGCGAGTGTCCTAAGGGGCGACTCTCCCCAATTGAGAGCTTGGGTGAGGACAATTACTTGCACAAACTTCACGGTCCAATGGGGGGCTCCCTACATAAAATTCTCAAGAGCGACCTACGTAAAAACTGGAATCCCCCCTTGGACCACCCAGGAAAGGGTTAGATTCCTCATCTGTAGCATCTTGTTTTACAATATTGTATATTGTGGTCTTTCATAGTGTGTAGCAGTCTATCTTCTTTTAAGATAATTTCGTCGTGTGTGTTGCGATAATTGGAGCGCTGGCTCCGGTTTGAGAAGATTTGAGATTGGATGTTTTGACTTTCCTAGGGTGTCTGGATACTTTACCATAATTCGATGACTGGCGCTCAAGGCGAATACTGTGCGGCAACAGCACTTTCCAGCTGGTAATTCTGGTATTTTCTCTGGGTGAGAACAACGTAGAGCTTACAGTTCGATTCTGAAAGGGATGTTCGAGAAGAGCCCCTTTTTTGAAGATAATCAAGATTGCTTGTGGGAGTGGCGCCCGTCAGGTACGTATCAATTAGAAAGATTGCTGCCAAAAAACACACTGATGATTCGGGAGTTGTTCCGCCAACGCCCTGACCGCCTGTCCTCGTGGTTTACCCATTTAAGTTTCTTGCTGGGGCGTATGGCGCTGCTTTGATGCTGGAGGTGCGCGATCTTCGCCGCGCATAATTTGTTCTTCCCCCTCCGGGGTTTTTCTTTCACTATCCGATTAAACAAATTCATTCAGATAGATCTACTGTCCATCGGTTTTCGGAAACCGCATCACACAAAAAAGTCAAACCCGAATCAACCCAGAACTGTTGGTTGATAAAAAAAAGACCATCCATCTAAAAACAGCAAGGGGCTCGTCTAGGTTGGATGCTGAAGAAATTCGTAAGACGATCGGTTGACCAGTCTGTATCATTCAGTCAATATCAGCTGTCGGAAGTGGCGTTTTGTTTTTCGTTTGGGGTATACTTTCGTGAAGCTTCCTGGAAGGACCGTTGCGAGTTTGCCCTCGGCTACCTGAGGGCAGAGTATCCGAGAACGAATTGAGCAACTGAACTCAACTCTTTGCATCCAAGCCTCTCTGCATTTCGGCAATACGCGAATGGGTTTGTTTCGCCAGCGTACTCATCGGATGGATAGATGGGTGGATGGCACGCCTATCTCGCCATTCCCATCGATAGTCCCCGAACTGCAGCGAATATAGTCTTCTTGGCTCGGAGTAACTTCAATCTTGACGTGATCCTCATAGAATCGACGGTGTCCCGATTTGCACTAGGAGCAGGGTAAGTCAGCCTTGACGAGCTCCTCGTAGAATCGCGGAATCCCGAATTGCACTAGGAGCAGGGTAATTTCAGCCTTGCGTGCTCCTCATAGAATCGAGGAATCCCGAATTGTACTAGGAGCAAGGTTTTCTTGGTCAGTCATTTCCCCGTCCAACCCCCGGGGATCCAGACACCATGCGAATAGTGGATTTCAGCCACGATATCGTTGACCTTCCGCTTGAGGAGCGCTACTACGTCCGATCGCCGTTCGTGATTCGCAATGAACCAGACTCAACGAAGTTGAATAGCCGGGCCCACGGGAGTGCTACATAGCCTGGATGAATCGTTCTCGTCTCCGCCAAAGCTTAGACCAGAGTCAGTGATTGGCCCATCCAGTACATGGTGTCCATAGTCCTCCATAACAGCTCATCCAAGAGAATTGTCTGAAGCTTCTCCATGGACTTCATCTTTCGGAATTTCTGCTACAGGACGGAGCATTTGATCCATTCCTCGATCTTGAGCAGCTGCCCGAATACAACCAATAGCGAGTACCACCTGGTGACTGTTGTGCAGCCACACTGCAATAGCTTGCTTCCCCGTGCTTGTGGCAATGTCCTTCCGGAGAGCGCTGCTTCTTCGGATCATCTTCGCCACGTGAAATGAACTGTCCGAAATCTCTCCGAACTTTCCTACTTTGACCATGACTGCTCGGACAAGAAGGTTGGTCTGATGAGCCAAACAAGTACCTACGCGAACACAAATCCAAATTCAATACCTCAAATCTGTAATCCAAAGTGTTCGTAACGAACATACGTCTCGAAGAGAGGGCGAACTAGTCATCAAGTAATAAGCCAGCACCATAAGAACGAGGTTTACCATCGACAAGTACGTAGCTGGAAACAGTACTTTCTAAACATAATTTAATCGGCTACTAAACAAGCGTCAAAGAACGATCGAAAGAGTTATCCTATCCGTGCGCTGCGAAATTGCTTATTTGCGATTAACCCTCTCCCGTAGGACTCCACGACCAGTCGCCTCGCCTTGTCGGTCGTAAGGCCGACAATAGTCCCTCTACCTGCCTGATTGTCTCGAGAATATCCTTCGACAGCTTCTCTGCTGTTGCAGTAACAGGAGAGGAATGCAAGTCCGGCAGACAGAGTTGCCCATCTTCCCTCACACTGGCCACGCTAAGCGTGCTCACCAGCGACCGTTGTCCAACCATCCACCACGATTGTGCATTTCTTGGGACTGTTCAGGAAGCCTGCCAACTCCTTTTCGCCATTTCCAACAAGCTGTCCAGTGTACTACCCGCGAGTGTATGCCTATCCGGTATCGCCGCGTCGAACTGAAAACCCGTTGCCTAGTCCCGAAAGTAAGGGAAGTTTGCAACACTACACCCAGAAACGGACGCAAGTGGGTCAGCCTCCAGAACGCAACAATTAGTTCCCGCGCTATCCCTCTCTGTATGGGAATTGCCGAGTGTGAGCCAAGGATTTGTAGGGATTGGAGCAAGTTTAGTTAAACGAAACAATCCCCATAGTCAGGGTCAGCAGGAGCTCTCATTCTGCTTCATTCTTTCGGGAGGGGACATCCTCCTGCAGTTAAAATTCTCTACGCCGGATTCCGAACGCATCCGTGCACGCGGAGACGCGACTCCCAGAGCCCAGTCCACCATCAGGAGGATCACGAGGGACCTCTTTTTCCTCAGCAATCACAGGATCAAGCGCGGCAGGCACAGGACCAGCAGCTGTTTTTTCGCGGGGCCGCGAGCCCGGGAAAAATCGGCTTGCCAGCCGCCAGCCGCCAGCCGCCAGCCGCCAGCCGTGGGTGCGGTCGGCAGGGAGACTGGTACAAGATGACATCGCCGATTGGAGCTCGAGAAACAAACCGCGGGCACTTTCAGAGACGCTAGAGTAGTAAAACCACACCAGAGTGTAGATCATCGCTGGAAAGACTGAACAATATCGGAAACTAGACACCCAACGCGCTCAACGTCGGGAGGGAGGTGCCCCAAGACCCAACCACGGCCGCTGGTTGGGTAAAAGCTCGGTTAAAGAGGCCTAGACCGCCTAGTCGTAGGGGTAGGCCCACTTGGGCACGAACGATATCACGGGTGGGGCACTGAAAATGACCCAACTCCTCATCTAAGAAATATACCAGCTCTCCAAAGCTCTCGTCGTCGGCACGGGTTGCTAGCCACCGGCCCAAGGGAGTCGGGAGCGAGCGGAACCAATAGGTGAGCCGCTGACCGCAACAATATCAGTACAGCAACAACGAAAATAGCAAGAAGCCGCGAGGCAGCCGACCGAGCTCCGAGACCAGTTGCCGGTGTTTTCTCAGAATTTGCGGCAACACACCCTCCACAAACGACGCGGACCCACAGAGGGTGCCCAGGTGGACAAACCCTGCCCGGCGCAAATATCCCGGAAACGCGCGGGGTCCTGCTGCTCTTGAATATCCACTCCTCCCCAGTAGAACGACTTCGCATGATTGACTTCGAGATCGACGAGGGATGCCAGTGTGTGGAGACGATCGTCAGCCACCGCGAGGGTATCTGGAGGCTCAATGAGGCAGACATCATCGTGGCAACCCACTGTGCGGACCTCCGGGAACTCTGAACGCAGGCTAAGCAAAACGACCTGAAGCCCACACGCGGGCAAAAAAGACGCCAACGGGTCACCCTGTTGAACCCCGGTCCGCGACTCGAGGGAGTGCGAGGAAGGGCCGAGGGGTGCCATAAGTTGTCCCTTGACCCATCAAAAGAGAAAAGGCTACTGGACTGGACTTTACTAGACTTGGACTTTACTGGACTTTACTAGCATAGCCTGAAGCGCTACGGGGGAAAAGTCGCTTGCGCGACGAAAAAAATTCTTGATGCGCGAGTGTTGGTAGCTAAGCCCGGTCTCCTTTAGTAAAAAGCGAAAAGAGAGTTCGTACAAGACAGAGCTACCTCGCGGACTTTACTAGCATAGCTGAAAGGCTACTAACAAAGGGAAAAGCTGCCGGGAAGACCTGGCGCACCACATGCTTAATGGCCGGTCGAGAGACACGATTAAAACCAATACTAAAGTCGACAGATAATAACCCGTAATCCGGTGAGTAGGCCAGATCCCGAAGAGGCATGGATAGCAATTCACCGCCGCCACGATAGCCCACGCCCAACTGCGCGTGTCCAAAAAAGCGACGGGATTCGGGGACCAAAATCTGGACCAACTATTGACATTGGATCAGGTCCTATTCCGGCGAAGCGACCTGAAAATCAGCTAAGATGATTTTGTTCGAGGAAGGAATGAAACAACAAAGCGGAATTGAGAGTTACCATTACACTCGGGCGCGTAAAACTATGTTCGTACATCGATTATCACGTAGTTGAAATTAACCCCCGGAGCTAGTAAAGATGTATTGAGGGTCTTGGATAATTCACGTGGAGACTGACTACCTTCTTGTCAACGGATACTTGCGTATTCTCTTCGCCTTCCAATCCTCGGCCTGACGAGCTACGCTTATCTTGGTTCGTGCCAGATGGTTTTTTTTGTTGACGCTTCACAACGCGTGGCTGAACCAGCAGGTTGGTATTGCCCATTGAAACAGCGGAGATCATCTTCGTAGCTTCCTGTACCCCAAACCTGTACCCATCTTCGAAGGCTAGTCTACAGTCGCGCTCTACAAACTCTGCGAGCTTTCGAAGGATCCTGTTCCAGCCATTCATTGTGGAAAGCTTTGGTCACGTCGATAAGTCGGGTTTAGAGTGGTTGCGGAAATGTTTTGCTGAGCATCCTACTGAATATTTGGCGCTCTTGAGGCGTTTAAGTGTCTCCCTTTGGCGATATTCCAGCGACATGCTTTCCGAGGCGCGCCATCGGCGCCTGGGGTTGCATACTTCCCTCCCTAGTTATTAGTTCATCTTCACGCCTTGCGTAGCGCTTCAGGCTATGCTAGTAAAGTCCAGTAAAGTCCAGTTTAAGTTAGTTAAAAAGACTCCAGATCGGTGTAAGATGCTACATGCCAGTGGAAACAGTGTCCGGACATGGATTGCGTTTTAGCGAACCGTACCACGGCATAGTCGTCGTTTCAAATCCACTTGCACTAGTGCTTATGCGTCCGCTTTGCGCTCTAGACGTTCCGTGCTACTGGGAGGAAAGCTTTGTTGCGACTTGATCAAGTCAGCCAAACCCTTCAACGGAGAAAGGCACAATTGGAAGTCATTCTGTTCTCCGATGGCGATCACGATATCTAGCTGGCTTCTCTGCTTCAACTGTGTACTAATTTTCTTCCAGGTGACCCAATTATTTCCCATCCTTTCTTTAGAGTTTCAAAATACTCCCGTATATCCCCACCAGCTCAAAGGACTACTTTCTGCTTCGTTTTCTTCTTTCTTCTTGCAGTCTCACAAACTTCCCTATTGATACGCTAACCATTCATTCATTCATTGATACGCGCCACCCTGCTCCTGAACCCTCGAAAACGGGTTCACCGTCCTGTTCCCCAATAAAAATGTGGCAAGGCCATTAAAATTTACACCCGAACCCATCCAAATGCTAAACGGACGAAGTGGAATCGTCTATTCCTGTATCCCCGACTAATTCGGCTCTGGCTCATCGCCTGGTACCACTGGTCATTGAGTGCTTTGGGTTTATGGACTCCCTTGGTTCTCGTTGGCTTTCGGGAGTTGTTCCGCGAACGCCGTGACCGTCGCTAATCGCTGTTTACCCGTCTAAGTTTCTTGCTGCGATTACATGCCCTGTGGCAAGCGCCCATCTGACGGCTGCCGCCCGCCGCCGGGGAGCAGCTGCTTCGGCCCTTCGCCGCGTGAAGGAACGACGGTATACTGAGAGTATGGCCAGCCCGCCTTGAGCTGAGGGTCGCTCCCACCGGTTCCAGCCTTTCATTGTGGGAAGCTTTGGTCAGGTGGAGAAGTCGGGTTTGGAGTGGTTGCGGAAATGTTTCACTGAGCATCCTGTTGAATACTTAGAACTTTTGCGGCGCTTAAGTGTCTCTCTGTGGCGATATTCGAGCAGCATGCTTGCCGAGCCGCGCCATCGGCGCCTGGGTTTGCACGCTTCCCTACCTAGTTCTTAGCTCCTTTTCACGGTTTGCGTAGCGCTGTAGGCTATGCTAATAAAGCCAGTTTCTTGCTGTGGTGTATGAACGCTGCATTGATGTCGCGATCTTCGCCGAGCTTAGTCCTTTTTTCCCCTCGGGGTTTTTTCCGTTAGTCTCCGCTTGAACAAATTCGTTCGATTCCCCAACCAAGTCGGTGGGGATAACGACCCTCTTTTTGCACATTTCCCCACCTAGGGGTAAGCAGTATCGAAAAACTCTTCCCATTTGATCCAGCCCTACTGACCGTCCTTTTCATTCACTGACCGTCTGTCCAAACGTTTTTTTCCCGCTTAAGTTTCTCGCTGCGGCGTATGAACGCTGCTTTGATGTTGGAGGGGCGCGATCTTCGCCGCGCTTAGTCCCTTTTCTTTCCCTCCGGGCTTTTTCTTCAGTCTCCGATTAAACCAATTCATTCACTCACAGTGTGAGTGGACTATCCAAAAGTTTTGGTGCAACCTATTGTTCCGTCTGCGTAGCTGTTCAGGCTATGCTAGTAAATCCATCCATTTATTCGACTTGCAAACCACCACCATTTATTCGGAAACGTACACAACTAGGTTTGTATAATCCCAACAATTCCACCATACAGTCCCAATATAAGGGCTGTAAGTCCTAACATGAATATTACCCCGCTAAGTACAGTGAAAAGGTGCTTCTTTCCCTTTCTCTCTTTGCCAAACGCATAAATATCAATACCCGCAGGCCAAAGCATCATGGTCTGAGAGGCAATCAGAGAAGAAATAAGAGCCAGATAGATTTCGAAAGATGGAATAGCAATATTCAAAAGGGTTTCTAACACAACAACAATGAGGGCCCATAAGAACCACCACAGGAACGCTGCAGGTTTCAAGCTCGTCAGTTTTGCAACCTTATATGGAGCATTGTCGTTCCCCAGAAAAAGCCGTTTAACAAACGGTTCAGCAGCCCTCTGGATCCCATATATCAGTATTTGACCCTTAATTACAATCGCAATCGATACATGTATGACAACGCAAACATTGGCTACGATCGCAGCAGCCCCTGGCTGAAGCGAGTTCGTGTATGGAGACACCAGCCACGTCGCATCTCCCGCAAGCCCGTACACTGCAGAACCAGTAGTCGCGTAGAACAGATACGCAAAGGTCTGAGAAATGACTAACGAGTATGGAAAATTCTTAACCAACTTCATCGCACTCATTATCTCGAGGAATACGACCGCACCGGCAAAAGCGTATAGAATGTCCATTGCGGCGATTACGCAATCCGACGTTCCGTAGTACGAAAACAAGACTCGCTGCCCGACCGGATACGCCACTGGATCCTTCACCATGCTCGCAATCACGAAGAACGAAATTCCAATTGGAAGAATGATAGTCACAATGGCAATGATGGAAGTGAACGCCATTGCCTTGAAGCTCCTGAGCTGCAGAACAACGAGAGAGACAAATCCAGCGATGATCATCCACTGCGTGAGTGATACAGCGGATCCGCTGAAAAGTGCACTCCATGCTTGAGCCTGCGTGTAGCTGAACGCGGCGGTGTACAAGAATAGGAGCGGGTACGTGTTGAATCGGGCAAATACCAACCCCTTCTTTCCAAAGGCACTGAAAAACAATTGCGGGTACGAATGCCCTGATTTGTACTTCTGGTGTCGCAAGCGCCAAAGAAGGAGACCGGCACACAGCGAGAGCCCCCAGCACAGCAAAAGCGTAAGATGTCCTGGTATCCATCCAAGCGTCGCGAACGTGTTTGGAATGGTCAGCACTCCCGTACCAACCACATCTACGACAAGCAGAAACATTGCAAGGGCAACGCTTAGATTTTCGCAGGTCTCATCTACGGTGCCTCCACTCTCGATGTCTTTGGTGTGCTCCACCGCTTCTTTCAACTCATCGAGCGACTCATCGGGAACGCCGGCCTCGTCCACAAGGAAGGTGCTCTGCACAGCACACTCATCCGCGAGCTTAGATTCAACTGATGACATTGCACTATTTTCATTCACAATCCTCCTCAGCTACTGACGCCATCTTAGATAGCAGGCCAGGCTTCAACGCTAATCGGGAGTGCCTATAAATCCCCTCTGCGAGAACTTCGCTTAGCATGTTTCTTGCCTAATTTGCTGCGGCGCCTCTTCGAATAACCCGTTCTCGTTTGTTGATCCCAGTTACCGCAAGTCAGGCCTGAAAATTCTCGAAATAGAACCAAAATACTCACCGCGCACTTGGAAAAGACCCGAGAAGAAAGATCAGCCCCATCGCTTGTACTCGCCTCCTCGCGCTAAAGACGTTGATGCCCAGCGAAGCTATAGTTGAATGAATGGTTATAGTTAGGGTTGTCATAAAACCGTCCGATTAAAGGCTCCCGGATGCGTCCTATTAAAACAAAGAAAACATAACCTGGAATGAATTAGGGCAGTCATAAAACGTCCGATAAATTTTATCAGACAACTACGGGAAGTTCATCTATATGTAATAAACAAAAACATTTCGTGCGTAATTCATAAAACTATTTCAAAAAATGTCTGGTATTGTCTTTTATATAACAGTTCTCCCGTGATTTGCCCTAGAGGGCACCTGAATTCTGTTAGTTCGAGTTCCATGTTAAATCTACTAACAGCCGTACTAGGTGTCTTATTGGACGTCACGAGCCTAGCAAGACGCAACCAATCGATAGAGTCTGAAGGAGGCTTAGCAGGCAGTTGCTGCGGAGCTCTGACAGGGGTCCAACAAGTGTTTTTTTTTTCTTCAATTTCTTCACCAAGCAGTAAAGCTAGTGCAGGAACCTCTGCAATCTTGAACTTCAAAACTCGAATACTCATCTAAAACACACCCCCATCTTGGGTTGAACCGCTTAAACTACAGAGTAAATAATGGTGGAAGTTCCGGTTCCATTTAGGAATTCCAACAGATCATATCCACCGACATGTGCAACTCGATGTTGGGGTCACCACGTGAGCAGGATTTAGCAGGACTGTACACGTCTCGTGCTGTGCGAAAGCCCTAAAATCTGATTGAGAGTTCGCTATGGGATATCACTGATATCCCATGAACGTAGCTGATAATATCAGCTACATTGAGCGCACAGTCCGTGGTTGACACTAAGTTTGAAGATCTACTGATTCTGTTTACAGAAAAAGCCTGGATTTGCAAAGAGTCCAATCGAAATACTTCGGCAAGCCATACATCCAATCATAATCTAAGATTTACGTTTCTCACGAACATCTAGGTATATATATATACTAAACATTACCCAATCTATATCTCTGACGTGTTTTATTGGATCACAAACTGTCAGCTTCTTCAAAAAACAAATTAGCAAGCTCTGAGGTCAAGCAAAATAGAAAATTACCCTGAAATGGTATTTTCGAGCAGTATGCTCAATAGGAGCGTCCATTTCGTTTTTCACAAGTTTTGGTCACGGAGCTTAAAATATAACTTGGCAAACAAGAGCATGCAAATTGGACATTTTGCCTTGCTGGATTTAGCTGCGGTCGCGGATGGGCTGCGGCAGCTCAAGTTGATAAATCAATAAGCCGAAAATTGGGAATAAATTTGACGACAACTGAAATATACTGTGACAATCAATCATCTCTGAAGTGGTTCGTTGGTAGTGGAACGTCCTTCCCCGAACACGCGGAGAGAGCATGCAGATATGTCCGAGGCACGAGGAACTGGGAAATGGTACATCTACGTCCATGTCGTTGGACTAACAATGTTTTTGAGGTTTTCAAAAAAGCGATATCGAGACCAGCACTGCAACGACATTGAAAAGGCTTGGGAGTTGCACAACGAGGCCTATAGATGATGGGATGCGGTGTGTGTCAGCACAGGGTACGGTCTTGTCTGATGCAAGTATCGGATACTGTCTGACACGTAGTCAATATAGGAGATAGTACACGATAAGACTGTCATATCAGTTGATACCCCAGCGCAAGATGCGACGCGTGTGGATACCATGACTGATAGCAGTACGTATGCACACTATGAATGAGTCAACGTGTTCATTCGGAGACTGGAAACAAAAAATGAGAGGGGAAAAAGACTATTGAAGGCGAATGTCACGCGCCACCAATATCAAAGCAGTTTCCATACACCACAAAGGCAACTCAAAGGTGCAAACAGCGAGGAGATGCCGGTCGGGCTCGCACACTGAGCGCTTCATGAATATGAGAGTGGAATAAGAAGTCTATAAATACCAAGCCAGGTGGTCTATTTTGGGGGGAGCCTCCAAGAAAACTAAGTCCTAATGTATGTACGTGGCTTTATTGTTTGCTCACGCACTGTCAGCGTCTTCTAAAATCCAAAGAGGAAATCCTAACTGTACGCATCACCGAATTGGTTTTTCTTTTTACTCTGGACTTTACTAGCATAGCCTGAAGCGCTACTCTGCAACGGGATTCGCTTCAAGATCGCATTAAAGACGCCTTCTCATACGAATAAAAAAAAAAAGAAGCAAAATCTTGATGTTTCGAACGACGATATACATGGACGAACATTCATGGACAAAGAGCACTGTAACGAGTAGATAAGGAGCGCCTTTCTTGAAGATGTAGGAAGTTAGTAAAACCAACACCGGGGGGGGGCAGACTAGCCGCTAATTTCTCGGCAAAGGTATCCTAACTATAACAGCCAGTAGTTGATCCTTTATGTCCATGAGTGATCCAAACCCTTCACGAAGATATGGATAGTGCGAGAAGTAAGCTCAGGACAAGAACACTGCGGGGCAAAAGAGCGGCGACTGCGTGTTATTGTTCGGGATCTTGAGCATTCCATAAAGAATTCTCAATTTTACCGCTGTCACGGGCTATCACAACCTGGATTAAGGATACCACCACGTCTGGTTTGTCGGAGGCGGGAATACCTATGCCCAAGTCCGAACTTGGCCCAGCGGTAAAGTAGCGCGGCCTTAGCTGGTTTTTGCTAGCATAGCCTGAAGCGCAAGGCGTGGACTGTAACTAAGAAGTCGGGAGAGAAACATGCAAACCCAAGCGCGGATGGCGCGCCTCGGCAAGCGTGCTTCTAGAATATCGCGACAGGGCGACACTGAAATTCCATAAGATGCTCAGCAAAACATTTCCGCAACCACTCCAAATCCGACTTATCCACGTGGCCAAAGGTTTCCACAGCGAAAGGCTGAAACCTGTGAGAACGACCATCAGCGCAAGGCAGACTGGCCATACTCTCAGCATACCGTCGTTCTTTCACTCGGCGAAGGGCCGAAGCGGCTGCTCCTCGGCGAAGGGCCGAAGCGGCTGCTCCTCGGCGACGGGCGGCCGAGCTGAGATGAGGGCTGCACAGGCATGTGGTCGCGAGGTCCACATATGCTGAGCGTCTGGCGGCAGTATCGGAGACGAGGAGATCTGCGATGCAGCGAGGCGGTGCCGTGTCCGAGACCGATCTGGGCAGTTCCGATCCCACCTCAACCGTATGCCCTACCCGAGTCAAAGATTCCCTGAGAATGTACTTGAGGCGAGTGTGAGGCGTCGTACGAGGACCTCTCAACAGTCCGCATGAACCTAAGAAGTGGTAGCCACACGCGTCAATCCGACTCTCACATCCGTGACCGAAAAACGGCCGATTAGAGTGCCACGGAGCTTGTGGCAAACCCAGGTAGATCTTTGCGGTGGTGCGGAGCTGGAAGGCGTCGAGACGGTGTCCCAGTGACGAAGGCAAAGTGGTTAACTACATCTGCGATAGATGGCCTCCCAGGCCGCGGAGGCGAGCGGCAGTGGTAGGCGGTGTGAAGGGAGAGTTGAGCAAGATTGCGTGAGCTGCACTGTGTTGGCCTCTTCTATGGCCTTAGCTCGCACGCTTTTAGTTCCCGTTCCTAGTTTACGAGCTCGTACCGAAGCCTTTTCATCACAGGCATAAAACAACAGATGTGCATGGTCGATGCCAGGAATCCGATCGGGAATTCCATAAAGCAACTCGATCGCCGTTTCCCGGTACTGGCAGTTAGTTCTTAATACGCATGCTGCATTCGCCTGAGGTATAGACTGGTCCCATCTCCGAACCATTCCCTGCTATAAGTCACAGCAGTATCTCGTGAAATCTGCAATTCCCCCTAAGATTAGGCATGGGTTCCAATACTGAAGTTTATTCTGGACCGTATCTTTCGTACCGTATTCCCTATTTCCGTTGGTTCTCGTTGGCTTCGGCAACGACGAGAGATGGCCCTGACCATCTGTCGTCATTGTTTACCCGTTTAAGTGATTTGCTGTGGCGTATGAACGCTGCTTTGATGTTGGAGACGCGCGATCTTCGCCGCGCTTAGTCTAGTTTTTACCCCTCGGGGTTTTGGTGCATATGGCCGACTCCTCGCGCAGATGGTCTCATCTTCCCGCGCTCGCGCCCGCCTACGTAGTCTTGGAGGGGTTATTAGCTCTCAGTGGCTCATGACCGTACCAGCCTTTCCGCCACTCACACTGTCGGATTTCGAAGTGCGTACTTCCCTGCGCTTATACCTCGGCTTACATCAGCCCCCTTGGCCGTACGAGATGGGTTCGTCGTGCCCTCTCTGCTCTCAGACTGAAGACAACGCAGATTTTGGCGCCCACCTGCTCGCTAGTTGCCCGGCGGTGAAACGTGCTCGAACCCGCCGCCATACACGGATCTTGAACCTGTTATACCGGGAACTTCGGCCTATAGTCCGGCAAGCCGGTCTGGAAATCGAACGTGAGAAACCTTTACCCGTCGCGGACTTTCAAAATGATGAACGCCGTGTAGCCGACCTGGTGATCACCTGTGACGACAGCCGCCGTACCACATACGTTGATCTTGCTGTTCCTAACCCTCAAGCTAGTCGTTATCTCCCGGCTGCGGGGGAGCGCCGTGGATCTGCCGCCGCCAGCATGAGACGCCGCAAAGAGATCAAATACGCGGGGGCTTTGTCTTCCCCTGGTGTCCGTGCTTCGGCACTAGCACATCGCTTGGTACCCCTGATCATTGAGTGCTTTGGGTTCATGGACTCTGTTGGTTCTCGCTGGCTTCGGGAGTTGTTCCGCGAACGCCCTGACCGTCTTCAATCGTTGTTTACCCGCTTAAGTTTCCTGCTGTGGCGCATGAATGCCGCTTTGATGTTGGAGGCGCGAGTACTTCGCCGCGCTTAGTCTTTTTTTCCCCTCGGGGTTTTTTTTTTAGCCTCCGATTAAACCATTCGTTCGAGGTATGGAAAACAAAACAAACCAAGAGTGGGATTCGAACCCACATCCTTAGAGGTTGGATGCCTCAGCCCTCGCCGCCTTTGCCCAGTACTCCAGATACCGAGGATCAAAAGCGACGAGATTTCCCTCAAAACTGATTTTTCCCTTAGATATATGAGGATCAGGGACAGATTTGTGTAAATATTCTAAAATAGTGTACGAAACTTCAATCCAATCAACAATTTTGGAAGAACTATGATACAAACACTAAATTATAGATTTCTACGACAAAGCAATGAAATCCAAAACTGCATTGTGCTGATGGATTTAGCGCAGCGAAATTTATGAGGGGTTCTAAATACTAGTTCCATTCTCGAAATATCCTTTACAAAACTTATTTATTTGACGAAATGACAATTAACGGAAGAGGAGCAAAGGGTAATGGTCTGCATCGGTTCAGTGGTCTTGATGTGGATCTAACCAGAATCCTGCGGATTGAGATTAGGAGCGATGCCAATCTTTAACGACTGAAGGCAAGCGGGCTATAGGTGGAGTATTAGGGGGCCCGGGAAGGGCGAAGGTGTGTCACGTACGGAGGCAGTGAAAGAGCTGAGGGCGTCCGGGGGTTGTGTGAAGTGAGAAGAGGGCAGGACCGGAGAAGGTGTGTCATTTATTCCGAGGCTGTAAACGCGGCTTTTGATCTTAGGAAACAGTTTAGTGTGATTTCAGGTACCTCGGTGATTGTACAAGGATGGCGTTTGTGGTCGGATACGGGCAGGGGCCTGCTGGCAGGAATGCTACTGCTGCCCGATGCCGGAGATCCTTAGTAATCGTTATGAGCTCCGGGGGTGAGTGAGAACCTCTAATTGATTGCCTTTGCTGTAGCCGATTCATGGAATCTCTGGTCAGTTATATCCAAGAGTAGTATTGCTGAGTCGCTTTTGCTTTTTAATTGTAAGAGAGCAAGGATTACAAATACCTTATATTGGGAGGCGGGAACGCAGCCGGATATGCTGCCCGTGCGCTAGTTGCCAAGGGAGTGGGAAAATCAGAAGCCGCCATTGTTTCCAGGGAGGAAGTTGCACCCTACGAACGCCCTGCGCTGTCCAAGGCTTTCCTGTTCGCAGACCCTCCAGCAAGGTTACCAGGCTTCCACACTTGCGTCGGCGGTGGGGGTGATCGTCAGGAGCCGGAATGGTACGGATGGGAAAACGAGTGGGGGTGGTGGTGAAATTTTGGGCTTCTCTTCTCGAATACTCTCTGATATGTCTGATTTTGGCATGCTTCTAGGTACGAGGACAATGGAGTAGATCTGATCTTGAACGAAGAGATCGTATCAGCGGATCTCGGAGACAAGAAACTCACAAGCAAAGCCGGCACTGAATTCGGCTTTGATAAGCTAGTTATCGCAACAGGTTGCTCTCCGATTGTCCTCAGTAAGCTGGAAGGCGCGGATCTGAAGGTATTGTGGACATACCTGAAACCTGTCAGACAATATTGAATAGTTCTAATTTTCGTTTCGCCCAACCCCAGGGAATCCATTATCTGCGTGAGAACGCTGATGCGCTTCAGCTCTATGATTCGCTGCACGCCCGCAAAGGTAAACCCTCGTCAATGTCTGTCACAAGAGACCTGAATGCCGCCATGACGAACTCGAATCCATGCACCCCCAACAGGTGAAGATGTCCTGGTGATTGGAGGCGGGTACATAGGAATGGAAGTGGCTGCAGCTGCGTCGATTGTCGGCTGCAAACCGAAGCTGATCTTTCCAGATTCACATATGATGTCGAGGCTCTTCTCTCCCTCGATGGCGGACAAGTATGAATCATTTTACAAGGAAAAAGGGATCGAGTTTTATAAGAACGTAAGGAACAGAACTGCAGGACTCGAGCGATAGCGGGGAAACTAATTTGCGCTAGCTGCGCGTGACTTCCCCGCGGCAGGGATATCGTTGTGAAGGGTTTGTGGGCGATGAAGACGGAAACCTGTCCGGAGTCAAGGTTTCGTTGGACGGGAAGGAAGAGGTGATTCCTGGCAAGGCATGTATTGTCGGAGTGGGAGCGCGTCCCAATTCTCGGCTGTTTACTGATCAGGTATGGGAATGAATCGCACCAACTTTTTTTTGTTGTCACGTAATACTAATACGCCAACCATCTCGGAATTTTGCCAATGTCAAAGCTTGAGATGGAGTTAGGTGGGATCAAGGTTGATGGACAGTTTCAGTCCAGTGTTAAGGACGTCTATGCAGTTGGAGATATCGCAGCATTTCCGCTGAAAATTTACGATCGCACGACCCGGATGGAGCACGTTGCTCATGCGCGGCAGTCTGCTGCTCACGCCGTGGACGTACGAACTTCATCAGAGCTAGTACAAAGCCCGTTGTTCTATTAGCTTACCCCCGAAATCGTGGGGATCCTGATCTCCCCTAGGCTATGTTCGATGATTCAACCCCAGACTACGACTACTTGCCGTACTTTTACTCCAGAGTTTTCAATCTTTCCTGGCAGTTCTTTGGCGATAGTGTTGGCGAACCCGTTGTTGTGGGAGACATCCAACCGAAGATGAGCGTTTTCTGGATCAAGGATGGGCAGGTATGGAACCGGGTCCCGGAATAGATTACCGCTATACAGCCGATCTCACCAGAGGGAGTGGGCATGTTCCAGGTGAACGGAGTATTCACAGAGTCTCCGAGCGCGGAAGATACGGAAGTCATGGCTGTGATCGCCAGAGAACGACCATCGGTTGACGTAGCTAAGCTCTCGGCCCTGACGGACCCGGACGAAGCGCTGAAATTGGTCGCCTCAACCTGAGGATATACCTTCCAAACGCGTGAATTTCCCTTTCAAAGAACTCTTCGATGAGAGGATGTTTTGTTTCGTGAATTCAGCTACCACTAGCTAAACGTGGAATTGGAAGACATGCTCAGAAGCACCCTCCTGTAGTTGCTGAATGAATGTCTTCATTCGGAGAAAAAAGCCGAGGGGAAAACAAATGACCACTCATTTGCGTAAGTCAGGCGCCTTCAGCATCAAGGCAGCGTTTATACGCCACAACAGGAAAAAAAAAAAGTGGTTTTTTGTCGCCAACCGCTTTCAATGAGGACAAGCCTCGTATTCTGCGCTCGTTTGGCCACGATTCCGAGGAGAACGCAATTTCACTATATCATTCCATTTCCAGCATGGCGTTCTACTCACAATGCTTTACAGCCGATTCCCATTTTACTATTGCACGAAAGTCACGCCCCCGTTAGAATCTGGTCAGGTTACCCTTTTTAGCCTCGTGGTATATTTTCGAATGCTACCCCTCGAGATGGAACGGCCCCCCCGCGCTGGCTCGAAACTACCTGCTCAGTGGTACTTGGTTACTAGGTTAGCCCACCAGAATGCCCGTTATTCCCTCCACGCCCGATAAAATCGATTCCAGTGGCGTTGCTGAACTACCGCCGTTCTGAGAACAATGTACGTTTGCCACCACTTTGTGTTACGCCTAGTTGAGGCGGTAGTACCCAAGGTCCAGTGTAGCGCCCATTCAGCGACGGGCGGTTGGCAGGTTCGGAAGTTGATTTATGCAGAATTTGTGCTGCATATGAGTAACGAACTTGAATTCGGAACATTGTTCAGATTTGCCGGGGCCTGGCCACAGTCTTGCACAATCTTAACCTTGTATTGGTCGACGCTGGGTGAATTAGGTTTCTGGATGGTGAGCGCACCCTCCAAAGTAAAATTCTGCGATTGCACATCTTATGTTTGAACAGGGGACAACAGGCCCAGTCATTCCACTGCCCCGGTACTGCTCATCGGTGAAGCGACGGTTCAGTATTGGGGAAGCTTCGAACGACGCTTCCACAGTCTCGTTACTCTCGTTCTCAAATTCAAGATCGGACCTAAACAACCAAATCCCTTTGTCTGCTCCGCCTCTTATCAGCAAGCGCGACTTTGGAAATCTGGACCTCGGATGTCCGCCACAGTATCGAAGCGTGATTTGTCGTCGCGGTGCGAGCTCCAGAGCTCGGGCATCTCCCGGATCGTGAGGGGGAAGCAAGTCCCGAGTAATCTCGTCCCCCGTCACCGCTTTTTGTATGCAGGTCTTTTGCAACGGCGAGGTTACCTTGACATCAATTATGTAGAGCTTCCTGGTCCGGGGTGTCAAGCTAGGATGTCGGGGTGGAGGTGGCCCGCTGGGTAGTGCCCGGTCGGATCGAGGGTCACGTCTAGGCGCCATTGTCTGAGCTGCGTGGCCAATTCATCCAGTACCATATTGTGTCGGAGTTCCGAGCTCCCTGTAGAATTAGTGCAGTGGTGAAGGCGTTGGAAACCTGAACGCCATCGGGGTGTGAACATTATAGTACCAGTACTAAGTATTCGTACATCTGGCAGTGGCAATTCAAGCAGTTCTCTCCGGCTTCGGCTTAGTTCGTCTGCGCTCAGACCTCGCGAGTGTCTCGTCGGTTAGTTCCGCAGGCAGGGAACGCCTCCGGATCCATTGGATGACCAAAGAGGCGCTTGTACGGTCTCAGTCATCAGCGGGTTGTTCCGCTGTCCACGCCATGCGTGAAAATGATAATATTCGGGCACTGTTTTCCATAGAATGTAGTCTTCTCGCCCGCTCTGGGGTCTCCTTAGCCTGGCCTATGTTGCTTTTCTTGCGCATCCCTAGCACTACATTCGGTAGTTGGAAGAAGCGGTACAAGTTCCTCGAGCGACGGTCGTGTGGCCTCCCGTTGGAAAGGAGTTTTTGTGTTGAACCGATCATGGATCTGTCGGATGGTGACCGCGGGTTCCCATCTTGTTGTTTACAAGCAAGCACTTTTAGCGTTCTGGGGATCCATCGTTTGAATCGGAGGCTAAAGTCCCCGAACGAGGACTGTAGGAAGGGCGTAAAGAGCGCGCCTCGAAAACTAGGGCAGCATTACAGCGCCAAAGAGTCAGACTCAAAGTAACGTACAGGCGGGCCGGAACAGGCGGGCGGGAGCATCAGGGCGGTCGCGGTAACACTCCCGCCATCGAGAATCCGCTATGTGCGAATCCAAAGACCTCTACCATAAGTGGAACGAACCGACAAGCAAGCGCAGACTGCAAAGTCTCAGTGTTGGCTAGGGTCTCCGTGTACACTGACTCCTTATGCTTCTGCATAGTATTTGCAGCGGCAGCCCGAGTCCTAACACCCTTTCACCGCCCCACAGCTCGCCAGCAGGTGCTCCATCACAGCGTGTACGGTGGAGATGGTGAGGATGATTCGGTGGATCTTCTCCTGGCGGCTCCTCCTAGACCCTACTCGCCCCAGTACAAGAACGGATGTGCTCCAAAGAACCCTCCCATGGGATCGCCTATTCGACGTTGCTGTTGTCTTGCAGAGGATCAGCGCACCCCCACAGTGCCCGTTCAAATCGCCAGTGAGAAGTATTGACACCTAGAAGAGAGGTTTCCTGACCATGGACGCTGGCTCACACCCAAAACAGAACTGAAGGCTCGTCCACGGCTCAAAGTCGGTGAGCGTGGTGTAGGGCATCAATGGTTGAGCGGGCCAGTTTGAATCAAGACGGGAATAGAGCAACAGGAAACAAAACCGTTGAAATCAGCACCGCTATGCACGTAAGTACCAGGGGCGGGGGGGGGGGGGGTTTACGGGGGTCGGAGGGCGGTCACACTAGAATTTGATGAGGTCGAATCGAGTCTATCGCATCCACGATTTCATGGTACCTCCGAGACTTTTATGCGTTTTTTTATGAGCTACCTGTCAAGGGCGAACTGCTGCGCACGTTGCTTTGGAGCCCTCCCGTCAAATATCTCCGTTGTAAAAACAAACTCACCAAACTCACGCTCTGGAGAAACCTCCTCCCTGGTTACTCCCTGACAAGGCGAGGCAGGATGTAGCACGCTGAGGCAAATGTAGTGCAAAACGGTGGAGATCCATATGAGAACGGAGCTTGCCCAATCGTCGATTCCAATCAGCCCGTACTCCATCTGATGATCTACGTGCCTTATCGTTCTATCCTGGATACGTCCTATCCTCCGTTTCCACGCCAGTGGGCTCCCAAAACCCCTTTCGGAGGATTCCAGAAGCTTTGCTGGTGAGGTTAACAAAGATTATCTAGGCCAAATGGGGGTAGGAAAATCCTTTATTAAACATCGATCCTAGTTCAGATTTCATCTTAAATATAAACAAAAAAATCAGCAACCAATCTTCAATAGGAAAGTAATTCAACCGGAGGGTTGGAGAGAAATTGTGACAAACTCCTATCCTCCTCTTAGGTTTAATCCCTCCTATATCTGAACTGCACAATAGCATATGAATTTTTTAAAATAAAATCAAACATATATTGAATAGGAAAATAATTTAAAAGGAATCCTAAAGATCAACAAAATACACATGACTTATTTTTTGGATATTTTCAACGAATCCATAACTATTCGCGATAGTACAAAGGGGTGGAAGATGGGTCTAGTAGTATATCTTAAATTCCTTGGAAAGAAGATCCGCATTGGCATATCTCCACCGACAATCAATGATTGGTGATTCGTGTTCATTGGATTTGAGGACAATTGAAGAGTGGCTTAGAAATCCGATTTTCTCTTTTCGTTTTGATATTATCTCAGTAAGCCCTTTTATGAAAATCTAAAATCCAACAGAAATGGCTTTTTTGAATAGCGAAGTAATTTTGAGTAGGGTGAGGAGGGGATAGGAATGATTGAAATAGCTCAACGAATCATCGCCGTTTGAGACAGAGTTTTTCAAGTTATTCAACACTCAAGCATGTAACTGTAGCGAATTTTCCGAAAGTGAAAACTGAACCTCTGTTAATCAAATTTTATAAGTTATTCAGATACAGAAACGTGCACCTCAATCGACGCAGCGTAGTAATCTATTTCCTCTCGTCGTCCGCAGAATTACCATTTCCTTAATTTTTTTAGAATGTAATAAACTTTATTTGTATCGAGTGTAGCGAATTCCTGGTTTCCCGGCCTTTTTGTTAGGTGGGGAAGTCTACTTTCAACTCCAGATTCCCTCCCAATAATAATCTTAAATTGACTGACACTGGAAAAATGCAGGTTTTATTGTTGGGACACGCGTCATCAGAGTCCTATTTCGCTTTCAAAAATGGTAGTTCGGGTCTGAATAAACCAATGGTTTCAAAAAAAAAACGGAAAGGAAGACCTCAATCGGGAGTCGTGATTTTCATAACCGAAAACTTCATATTTCTCAACTGTTGGAGATATTTCCAAAGCGAGAACGGGGTGTGAACACGGGATTTTCTTCTATTGGTCTCAAGGATCATGTTTTGTTCAAATATTCCTGAATATATTTGCTTTCTTCAAGGCAAAAAGAACTCTTACGTACTTGACACACGCGAAATCGGGGACTCCGTCCTCTTTGGACATAGTAAGGTAGAGATCAATTGCACCAAAAAAAAAGCTCAAAGGCATAGGCTTGGTGTGTCTGCCTTGGACGAAGCTAAATCTGCATCTTCTTCACCCTTTCAATTGGAAACGAAACTCTTTTTTGGTTGAGCTAATCAGTTTGGAGTTGCTTCGAGCATGTTCAGAGTATTTCGTTTCGCTGTGCCAGGGGCGGAGGGAAGGAAGGGGGGGAGGTATGGGTTAGTCATCGGAGTGGTCCTGTACGGCCCTTATAGTTGTGCCTGCTCGTCACATCGTGTGCATCATTTCGTAAGGCGGTTACGAACTAACTCACAGAATTTCGGTGAAAAACCAGGTACGAGCTACTTAAAACTTTCGGAATAGAACCGTATGTTCCCTACTTTTGTCTGGAGCATCCACCCAGGGCCGTAGCCATCAAGTAACCTAACATCCTAAAAGACCTTCAAAACACCTAGTCGCCTGTCTCTTGAACCATCAAGTTGTATGTGCTGTGAACCGATTATCGTCCCGCTCCTCCACCGCAAGACGACGGCTAGCAGTTTCTCAGTTAACTGATTGAGTGACTAAGTGAATAGCTGCGTAAGGCATGCTCTGTACTTTTTGTGCGCCTTGCCAACGGCAGCTTTCACTGACCGGCGTCTGAAAAAAAAGAGAAATTGGTACTTACATCATTCCAGAAAAATCGTTCATCATGAAACCCACGGAGATGCAGCCACGTTCTGCGCCGTGCAATTTTTGTGAATCTTTTCAGCTGTCGTTCAATGCCCGAGCATCATCACGTAGCGCACCCAGAGCAGTGGCAGGGCATCCAAGACGTTGAGAGAGACATTGGGGATTTTCTTTCGTAGAATTAGATCTATCAAACTACTTGAGAGACATTGGGGATTTTCTTTCGTAGAATTAGATCTATCAAACTACTTTCTTTGTTTGCACTTTCAAGGTTCATAGAACACATTCATGTCGAGGTACAAAAAGGGAGGGGGGAGGGAAGGGAGGGGAGATACCACGGCCGAATTATAAGACGATAATTAGTCAAGCATGCAAGCTGCAACAGTGAAAGAAGCATCACGTGGACTTCAAACGTTTCCGAGCGACATTGGGTTTTGAGGAAAACCAAGCGGAATCCAGAAAGGGCTTATGGAAGCGTGCTAGCCCTTAGCTGGCGCTAGCCATAGTACTAAACTAACTCCAGCGGATTGCGCTTGTTTTCAACTCAGTAAGATTAGTTCATCTCAAAATCCAAGACAAGGCCTTTCGATACTGATATCTCCATCCTGGTCGTTTTCGGTTCCAATCGAAGTCCTTCTCGGGAGGTTTCCCTACCCCACCCAGTCCTCATCCAGGGAGGGGGGGAGAGAAGTCATTTAATCCGCTATTGAAACCCAAAAATCTTGTAGACTTTTTCACGCCTACGCCCTGATTTGACTTAAAACTGATCGTATAGAGTTGTGAAATAATATTAATAATAGCCAAAATTTGGGACCAAATCTCTGTCAACTCTTGGCAAGAACAACACCAATTTCAAGCGCCCAATTCCGAAACGAGTCCTCTCATGAAACAATTTCAGGACCCTTCAATAAACTTCTAATAAAAATGAATGTTAACTTGGTGTTGGGTGGAATATATCACCTTCAACCCCATGGTACAGTATACACTTCTTGCAAATACGAGCCTCTCCAATCGGGAAGGTGGGGATTGATTCCTCGTCCAGACCCCTCCCCATCAAGGGCATGTCGTTTACTTTTTGCTCCTCGTTCAGCCGTAGCAGCAACAGCACCACCACCTAACTGTTAGACGAAAAAAGCAAACGCAGTTTCAGTTTCGGGTGCACTTCCGGACAAGGGTTCCAATCAATCTTGGAGAGGGAGAGAGAGAAAAAAATATATATGTCTGAGTTTTTTCAAGAAACTTTTTTGTGTGCTGGGAAGAGGAGACCTCTGGCTCTGCTTTGTGCGTGGTTTTTTTTAAGTCAAAAGACCCTATCGGGTTGACCAAGCCTAGACAAGTTGGGTAGGAGTTAGTTCGCGATGACAAATGCGTTTGTTCGTGAAAATCCAGAGAAAATCGTCAGAAGGTCGCGCTTGACAGATGATGTGGGAAATTCGTCACACAGGCGGCTGTGTGGCCTGTGCTCCGGCGTGGTTATAGGTCAAGCAGCTTGAAAACGCAGCACTATGGCAGCACAATTCGGTAATTTTTTCCAAAGTGCTTGTGGTCGGGGAAATCTACTTTTATGAACGTCTGCGTTTCTTTTGTATAAGTTGGTCATAACGCACCCGGTGGTGTGGGAGAAGACCCCGACGGATGGGTAGAGTGGTGGCACATATGGTTTTCATACGATGATGATTAGATGGAAGCAGCAGCCTCAGCCGATTGAAACTAGCCTTGCCGGGGCTTAAGCGGCCCTGGTGGTCCTGGGGCGGTAAAGGAATCCCGCAAAGACACGGAAACCAACGAAGTTTATAACCTGAAACCAGAATGGGGATCACTTTGGATATTAACCCCACGACGGTGAACGTGATCACGGACTTGGTGCTGATAATCATGCAATTGGTGTGGCTGAGGGCCATGCAAGTGCTATCCATTGCCGACATCAAGCGCCAAGTAAGGTTTGGGAGGAGAATATTCTCTTATGAGACGATGGGTAGCTTGGTCTACCTAAACTTTGGTTTGGCAAAATATCGGAAGCTCAAGCGGGATGAGATAATGAGCGCCCGGGAACATCGTGGCTTTGTCTTGCGTCTTCTGTTTGCGACGCTAGCAATACTCATGAATCTATCGCTTGTCCTCCTGCACGTGCTTATTGACTATGGTTTGGATTTCACGGTGACGATGCCCCTGTCAGAACAGGTCGCTTCATACGATATGAACGGTTTGTATCCGGATACATCAATTCTGGAAGCGCTGGAAACGTACGAGAGGATGTCGAACAACCTGCGCGCAGAGATTGAACCACTCTGTAAAAAGGCAGGGCTCGAGGATGATGAATGGGCATGCGATATTGAGGGGCGCGAGGCGCTCAACTACTACGGAGACAAAATTCGCGAGAGCGTTAGGTTTGCGTCCTCAGTGTTTGACACAGGTTCTATTGAGCAACTCAACGCAGTGCAGAGCTTGGAAATAGACTACAGGCCTAGTTCTGACTCTGGGAGGGAAGCTCATACCTGTAGGGTCAAAGAGTTTGACAGCGCTGAGACTTTTTCTGGGGAGTTCGAGTTCGAGCGTCCGGACTGTGGCTTTGGTAAAAACCTAATTCGTGAGATCAGGTTCCAGATGGCGACGAAAATAAGTTTTCAGGAGATCGAGCTGCGCGTCGAGCCAGAGTTCTTGGGTGCAAACGCGAAGCCCAACCAGATGCGTCATCACTTGAACGCCAAGGATAAGCGACAGGTGCCCTCCACAGTTTCTCTCAAGCGCTTTGGGAACCAGACACTTGCTGGGGGGGACTTCGGTCCTGTTCAGGTGCAGTTAGCTCGGCTCAGCGTAGATACGAAGTTCGTTTTTGGGCCTGGTCAATCACAAACATTGGTGCTGAGGGACTTGACAAGGTTCAGAGCGGGGGTGTCTGACGAGCATGGTCTAAACATGAAGATGAACAGCACTACAGTACCCGTTCAAGTCACTACCGGACAGGCTGATAAAGGCTGCTACACGACGTTCAAGGACCAAGTGGTTTTTCGAATGAAACTGAGAGTGCACGGGCTGGAATGTGGAACCTACGAGTTTGTGCGGACCGCGGAAGAGTGCAACACTAGGCGAGTGCACATTGATGAGGACGGGAGGAAGAGCTTCCTGGTCGGTTTCCAGGCAACACGAGGCGCTGTAATGCTCTACGATAGTCTGGACGATTCGGAACGGGATGAGTGCTTGGCTCATATTCGAGAAATGTACGCAGAGTATCTCGATGAGAGCATCCCAAAGTCGAATAGGGCTATCGGTGTTGCGGTCCAAGCGGGGCTTATTTGCGCGACACCGCTCGACCCGAATGCGGCAAAGGCAGTTTGTCCGCCCGGTGAAGACCATGAGCAGGGCTGTAGATTTTGCCAGATAGGCGGCAAAGTTGTGAAGCTCCATGAGGACCATTGGGAGAGGCTTGAGCATCTCGAGAAAGTGGGCGATGTGGGATCTGATCCAAGAGTTTTCAAACTGGACGTTCGCCTTATTGCGCATTCCGTGCAAGTGGAAGGCGGGGACCCGGTCGTTATCAGGCAGGCTTTGGAGAACTTGGGTCCACTTGTGAAGGACCACTTTGCGACACTGCTGATACAGTTCTTGTCCTCCTCGACTTCTCGCAACAACCTCCTTGGTTTGAAAACGCAGTGGCTCATGCACGTGCTGATCTCGATGCTGTCGACGCAGATGAGACCTGAAGCTCGAATGGTGAATCTGTACGAGTCGAAACAGGTAGCCGTTCTGGAGGAAGCTTACTTAGGAGGTCTTCTCGCGGTTTTGATCATCACGGCTTTAACCGTCCTAGTGACTGCGGTTAAGTACATGTACGAATTCGGAGTCTACTACAAGCTGAACTCGAGGATCCGGATACCCATGACCGTTACCGAGTGGATCGTCCTGGGCTTAAAGCAGATCAGTGCTCTTAAGGGTAATAGTTCAACTTATTATAACTACGATTTTACGGTCCTACCAATGGAAAACCTGGACTTTGGGCCTATGAATGAGGATGAGAAGATGCGCTTCGGGGTGGATCGGAGATACAAAGAACTTGGTACAATATGCTTCTCTGATGAGCTGACGCCGGTGAGCCGAGGCGTTGATTATAAAAGCAGTCTGTAAAGTGTGGCTTGGTTGAGGAAGAAGGTTGTCGATGCGCATCCTTGGACGCAACGGCGGGCTCCTTCGGGTTTAAAGATTCAGGAGCACTGCGGTTGATTCGTCCCAGCTCGGAAACGGGTGATCGCGTGATCGACACGAGAGCAGAACTGAAACTTTATCTCGCTGCTTGTGGGGCCACGGTGTTCTTCTCAGAGATACTGGATGTGATCAATCTTGCTGCGTGCCACCGCGACCTGCAGAAAAGGTGTACTACGTAGTTCGTGTCGGGAACTCGACTTTCATAGTTACCGCAACTATATATATAGATCTTTCTTTCATTGAGAATGATCAACGACGACTGGTTAACTATTTTTGATGATATGGTGCTATAGCTTCGCGACTTTATTCTTCTAGATCGGAAGCTTCTGCACTTCTGCAGCAGCATCCCCGGAGAAGCTCAACAACGCAGGGAAACATCTCTGACCCTAAAAAAAAAGAGTCAGTTGTTGGCATTCAAGAGCTACACCTCCCTCGCATGAGGCGTGCATTCATAAATTAAATCAACGATTTTGCGGAAGGAGCTCCTCACGCAAAGCATCAGAAGCTGATTTAGATGGACTTGCGATGAAGTCCAATTAACCCAGCTTCTCATTTCAATGCTTACAGTTAAGGTCACTCGAGTGAGCGTGAATCAGTTACCGATCAGGTGCACCAAGTAGCTCCAATCACTTGCCTTAAGACCCAGTACTCGTGCTCCTGTGGTAGGCTTCTCCAGCTGTTTTTCCACCACACACATACGTCATCGTTTCAATTCGTCCTCGATGATTTGCTTTCCTCATGCCATTCAATAGACCCCCTTCAGCCCAACAGAGACGATCAAAGAGCCAAATGAGACGAAATTGTCTGCCAGATGTGACGCGCCATTTTTTGTCCGCCAATATCACTTGGCTCTACCCGCTGAACGTAATCTTCCGTGTCTTTTGGATCCAGAGCTTCATACAATGCTACGGGAACAATTTTCGTACCAGCTATCGTGATCTCGCTTGTCGCAGTGAGGTACAACTGCCTGAGCACGGCTTGCATCTTTGCAGGTTGGGCATCGTAACCAAGAACTCTCAAAGGAAGGTCTGCCCAAGAGCCCGTCTGATTTTCATCGGGAAAGTACAGCATACACACTAGAACCAGTCGCGGCTTTCGCAAGGAAACCAATTTCTCAATGTACAGCCGCGTCTTCTCGCCGAACAATCTCACCATGTGCTTTCGTCCCCAGGCCTTGTCGAATTCATTCTCCAAGGTCTGGAGTCTGTTCAAACGTATAAGAGATAGAGCGCTTATGGCAGTGCGCAGGGTGGGTGAGTGAGCTACGTCATTGCCTCCAAGTGAAACAACTACGACATCACCCTCCATCAAGTTGTCGCGGACGATATTGTCGTGCGCGAGAAGCGACCCGCCCAACCTCTGCGCGAGCGTGGATTCCTCTACCCCGCAGTTTACGACCAATGCTCTGTCGCGTGCAGCTACGCCGAGGTGATAGGCAACGTCTGGACGTGCCAATGGAGGTCTAAGTATCGATGCGTACTCTGATTCAAGATCGCGAAGAGAGCATCCCTGCACCCAATACTTGTTATCCAGAGTTGAGTCACCACAAAGCCATACAAGCGGCCGATTTCCTGCCTCCTCGCGGAGAAATTTCGCATACCGTGCTAGGTCATGAATAGGGTGACCGTGGAACCTAGTTTTTATCAGACAACATTCAGAGCCTCAAGGTCAGAGCACGAGTGCAAGAGAAGAAGAAAAGGTGGGAACTGAACTGCTCAGCCCCAGGTTCCGCTGCTTTTTGTTCTCGGCCTTTCTTACTCTGCATAGAAACTCGAGCTTGAGATTTCATTCTTCATCCTCGAAGATCTCCCCGTACGCGATTTGCGGGACTGGTTGACCTCGCCCGAGCCGGTCTTCTCTGATGAACTCATTAATCGCTGCTTGGCGGTTCCAGAAATGTCAGCCTGGAAGGCAAATGCCATTTTAATTCTCAAGCTACTTCATCCAACTGGAACCCAAAACCGTTTGCATGTACGTCCCGAGCATATTCTGCTTCATGCGCCAAGCACGGTTCGTTTCGTTCGGATCTCGACCAGTGAAGGTCCGGGTGAAGAAGACGATTGTATGTCATGAACGTGGTCCAGCTGAATGACCATCAACTGTGTGCTGTCTTCAAGAGGCAAGGGCTCTGCTAGACGACATGCGAGATTACGAATCTGGCAGCCTGTTTCATGAGAGGAACTGTTTTGAACGACAAAACTATGACGACGGGTGGGTTCCTTGGACCCTGGTGTGGGTACTGCTCTAAACGAGGTCCCCAGGGATGACCGTGCAAATGTTGAACGGCACCGTCAGATTGGTGGACAAATCTGGAGGTGCTTATGCAAATAATCGGAAAGGAGGGCAGGAATCCAAGTAGCGGACTGAGAGATGCGTGTAACGGGAACTAAACGACAGGTGGTTCCTTGGATCCTGGTGTGGGCACTGTTCTCCGCAGGTCCCAAGGGATGAGCGTCAAATATTGGGCAGCATCGTCAGATTTGGTGGACAGATCTGGAGCTGTTTATGCAACTCTTGGGAAAGGAGGGCAGTAATCCAAGTCTGAGCGATGCGCGATGTAACGGGAACTAAAATTAAGAACCACAAAACTCAAACACTTAATGTCCCTCTGTATAATGAAAGATTTATTTCTATAAAAAATGTGAGTTATTTTGGTTAACCATTAGTGCTGGTGAAAAACTTATTAGTTCCGTGTCGTCTTGCGACTCTATGTGCTCAAAACAGATTAAATATCCTTCTTTTCATCCGAGCTAGTATGGCGTCCGAGAAGATTGCACCACTTAGTAGTAGTACGTGGTCTTGACTTCGCGATAACTGTCCATATGCGGAGAAGGTTCCATCGCGAGCTCCCGCCCTGAATTGTTCATGACTGGAACCTCCGCATCTGCGACCGATTGGAGGACTTGGGGTACAACGTGAACGGAATTTCGCATGCTCAAGAGGGTTTGCGCAATGTCTTCCTCAACGCTGTCCAACTGCATCGATAGTTTTGCAGGAGTGGTTTTCGAAATTACCGGTACGGCGGATCGAATGGTCGGTGTTCCGCTCTTCTTCATTCGCTCCATTCGAAGGAAGTACTTCTGCGCATGAGATCTGATCTGGACGGCTGTCTTTGTGGCCACTTTCTGTTCGATAAGTTTCCATTCTCTTCCATGCATGGCAAGCGCCTTCACGAACCTAGAGTGCTCTTCTTCGGTCCAGTATTCCCGCCTCTTCGTGAGGACGTACTTCTTTCTCTTCCTAGATATCTCCGTAGCTTGTGGTACGCTGCGCAATCCTTCGGACCCGGAGCTAACACTGCTGGCCTCTTCCTCCATTATATGATTCCTCGTTATTGGTTACCACCAACACACCCGCGAGTTCAAGCCAATCAACAAACAACAAGGTTTTCAGGTCTTGCAGTGAGCAACAACGACCATAGAAGATAGGCAAAAAGTCCTTACTATTGGTTTCCTTTGTCCCTATGGCACGCAAATTTCCTCCGACCCAGCTCCGTAATGGAGTGCTGGGTTGGGTTAAATAATGTCGACGTTTCCGCCGAGCCGATTCGAAGCCAAACCCCAATCGTTCCAAGCGAAGCGATGCCCGCCGCAGAGAATTTCTTGAAACTTTTTTTCATCTAGTTCTGTCGCTTCGGATACAGATTTGCAGAAATAAAACGGAGGATTTTACGCGAAGCGAACGCGAATCTCGCGGTTAAGATTATACGCAAACGCTTTTCATTGGAAGAAGTACGACTTTTCCAAGACGTAGAGGCGCTTGTATATTAAATATTAATCTATTCATCATATACGAAACGAGACAATTTATTATTGGTCAACAGATACCCAATAAATGTCTTCTTCGTTTTCAAAAGACGGACTTGGTCGAATCATAATGTGTAAAGTGTGCTCCTTCGAAAATTGATAGAGCACAAGAACACCAAGGAAACCACACGAAAATCTGACCATCAAACAAAGGCCTGATAAAACCATACCTCGAAACGTCAGGCCTTATAAAACTTCAAAAACATCAATTTATCAAAGTTCGATTTGCACTATGGCTTTCCACCATCCCCCCCCTTTCTCCATACTTCAAATACCTTGTCCGGATAATCCGGATTGACCTTTCGCGAATATCAAACAACGTCTCGAGTCCGCAGATTCAGGGCGTGGGAGCTCGCCATGGGGAAAATGTGTCCACAAGAGTCACCACATCTATTTCATCTTAAAACAAAACATATCAGAATATCTAACCATCGGGTAGGCCAGGGAATGACCAATCGTAATCAAATGCGTTCCTTCCCTTCGACCCAAACAAAAAACAAATCTACCAAATTTAAAACAAAACAAAACTATCTTGGACCCCATTGACTTGAGTGAAGATAACTAAAAACAAATTCGGCGTCATATGATTGGTCATCTATCAATTTTTCATGAGTGGTTCTTGTTAACCATCACAGCGAGATTCATTTCGGGAGCGGGGAAGGAGAGGGGGCGGGGGAGGGAAAAAAAGTAGTCAAACAAATTTATCCCCAAATTCTATAAGAAAAATATTATAAATTTTATATCTGGGATAAAATGAGATCCACTTTCACTTCTACCAGTATCTCAATGGGAACCATCTATTGTGGGGGGGGGTGGGATTTTGTATCCTGAACGATATATCTTGAAAAAGGTGAAAGCAAAACGAAGCCAAAAACTTGGTTTCGTATCTACCCCCTCCCCCTCCTCCCCTCCCCCTTTTTCCAACGTTTCCACCTGCACACCATCGTGTGATGGTGTGAAGGTGGAAACGTTGGAAAAAGGTTTCCACCAGGGGGTGTCCCCTTCAGTTTTTCCTACTAATGATGAAATGTCTAATACTAACCCCCTGTTGGCCATAATCTTCCTATTCCTATGTATTCTCTCTCTCTATCTCTCTCGGGGATGGGAAGAGATTGCAACTTTATTAGGGTATTGGTTGGTCCCCTTGGATCCCCTTCCCGTTCCCGCGATCTTGCGTCGGAAAGGGTTACTTGGGAAACATTTCGTGGTCGATTGTGTGTGTGTGTGATGATCGACCTGTTTTTTCTTGGCTGAAAAGACAAAAAGACTGCCAGTGAGGAAAGGGAAAATGTGATTTGGATTTGGAATTTTCAAGAAGAGTCGAAGTGCGTTGAGTTCAGCAGCAGACACATGGGAGGTCTTGTCCCGTGTCCCGCTTTTCCTGTGTCCCAAGAACGTGTGGCGGCTTGAGACCGACTCTTCGGAGGGTATCAATGCAATCTGGAACCGCGGTGGGACGGGGGTAGTCTAATGCCACTTAGCCAGTCCTCACGGACCAATATGTTTTGGGAATGAGCCATACTTTCTATCCACTCTGGGACAGATTGAGCTGAGGGATTTGTACGGACTTGGATATCTCGGCTCGTCAAAATGGAAGTGGCACTAAGCTGGCTTCCAGCGTTGGTTTTCAGCTTTCACTTACAAGCCCCAACCAATCACAGTAGCCACTTTCACCAAACCACGGTTGCTGGAGTTGGTGGAGACTCACAAAGTCTTGTGACGATTGCTTCATAAAGGGTAGGCCCCTCCTGATCCTGTCATCGCACGGAGATCGAATTGTCCCGCAGTCACTTCGTAATAGTACAAAGCTTGCGATCTTGCTTCACGATTAGTAGTTGAGAATCATTTCTCGTCTGCAATACGAGTCGAACGGGGTTTGCATTGTCAGGAGTATGTTTGCAGGAGTTCCTGTTAATGGTCAGTTAGCGAGTTGGTTGCAGTGTCGGAACTCTGGGCTCATGGTACACCCTCATCGAGCTAGTTTCATCTCCACGTCTTACTACATCCCGAAACCTGGGTATCCGACACTAGGGCTCCTTGGAAATGCTCCAAAATCCTGGGAACGGTCAGGCTCAGAGCATTTTGAGCAAATAGTCTCCTCGGTAGCGTCACTTTCTCAACGTTTCTAGTCCCTTATGAAATCACAATCAGTGACACATAGCGGAAACGAGAGTTCGGTTAGCTTTCGGAACCTTGGGGGTTCACCCAGGCCCCATTCTATATACACTGACCACTCTCTGAGGTTTTATCGAATCTGCTCTTTATTCTCAACCCGGACGCAACTCATCATGGCAAACCTGGCCGGATCGAGCGGGCAGAACTGCCTGGTGGAATTGTACACGAATGTAGCTCTGAGTCCCAGATGAGCATGGAAATTGATTTTGATATGCTGGCGGCAGGCAGATTCGCAAAATTTTCTTGTGCAGTCTCAAACTGCTACGCCAGTACAGAGCATGGGCGCCCTCATAGACAAAGCACTCACCCCGAATCCGGCAGTTGTTACAAGAAAGCTGCGTTGCCCGCTGCAAAATGTCCAGACATGGGCTTCACATTCCCATCCTTGAACGACCCCGGTCAGCCTGAATATGCCGAGTTAAATAGAGCCACGGAGTGGATTCTTTCAGAAACCAATCTGAATAGGATTGAGTATTAAGCCTAGTCTTACCCGCAGATTCGGCAAGCACATCAAACGCTGGGACCTTTGCCTTGTCTTCGTCAACAACAAAAATTCGTCCCTCCGGTACCTTAAAGTCGTCCCGAAGGAACGCAGCCATCGTGGCCATGCGATCTCCTTGAATCTCTAGAGTGTCACGTTGGTCGGGAGCCTGTAAAAGATGTGATTGTAAGAGCTCGGCAAGTTTCCTCATCTGGAAAGCAACAGCCTGAAAGTAGCCGCCGCTGAAGGGAAGTAACAACACACTCACCTTCACGGCGGAAGCTCCACAGGAGAACTTTTTCTTGCAGACTTTTGCCACTTCCGGAATCTTCATGCCGAAGAGATCAAGGCCGTATACGATCTGGGTAACCGATAGAGAACCAACAGAAACTCATAAGTTCGCGGCACAACTCTTGAACGGATCTTTCGGCTCTAAAAGACTGTGCGCATTTCACTATCGTCGCTTTCTCGATGAGCTCGGACGTACAGTAACCTGCTTCCTTCCCTTTCGAGCGCTTTTCTGAATGACAATTTCAGGTTCAATGGCAACTCGTTTCTTCTTCTTCGACTCCTGAAAGGCGGATAACAGCATGTGGTCAGTTGCTTTTTTTCATTGCCAGAGAGCTCGGCTAGCAGTCCTGGATTGTGTTTTATGGTTTCTCACTTTTCCATCTTTCGCTGAACTCTTGGAAATTTTCGCACCGGCCAAGCTGGAGATATTCGAGAGACGAGAAATCAGGTTAGGGAATTTCACAGCCGATCATCATCTCTCTATGACGAAACCAGCTCACTTCTCGGCGAGGGAACCGTCAACTTCCTCGAGTTTGAGATCGGGATACATTTCAGGAACGGTTACCGCCAGCCATGGTTTACATCTTAACCAAATCCCGAGAGAGCCAAGAAAAGAGTTCATTATGTGATACCGTAACACATTCTATATACGAAATCCATCAAAAATAAAAAACGCAATCGAAACCAAGCATCATTCTTCATAGACAAAGGACCAGTTGTATCCCTCTCGTACCTATCAAAGTCCTGTGGAGTGTTGTACTCACACAGCTCAGGGGGCATCCCGCAGACACCACAATACAAGACCTGCATCGGATATCTAGGATCCTTCTCCTGAACCGTAACCACCTCCTCTCCATCCATTGTCAGAAGATCTGTTCCTTCGGCGACTAAAGTAATTACACGAGTTGCTGTCTTAGCTATTCGCTTGCTCTCACCAGTTCCACTTTCTAGCAGTCGCCAACGACCTCCCCGCTACCCGTTCCCTGTGCAAAAAAAAAGCAGTACAATCGCTTCGGGAAGCGAGGGGAAGTTTATGGCGGTGTTCGCGTAGGTGAAGTTGGTGTCGTATGGCTTTTTTCCACTGCCCGTTGAGAATCGGATTCGAATCGTCTTTGGAGAGGCGCTTCCGTTCGACGTAAAAGTGCAGTCCTATCGAACGAAATTGCCTGCTTTTCTCCTCACTTACGCGTTTTAAGACTGACTTCCTGGCAAACTGTTGGGAATTGAAGGACGCCGGGCACCGATCGGATTTCGTCACGGATTTCTGACTGTGAACGGAGTGGATATCAGTCACTTGCATCTTCTACATTTCTACGCAACATTTTCATACCACGGTGAAATCCAGGAGTGATCCGGGTCGTCGCTTCCACAACGTAGGCAATCCAACAACCCGTACTCCCTTGGCTGGATTTTCTCTAGGGCCGCTCTTAGGTCGCATCAAGTCAAGGCATATCACAGCAGACATAGGTCGTAGCGAGCCTTTCCATGAGGATAAGTGGACCCAAATAGCCTGCCCGATAGCAATCTCAACTGTCTCTAGAGGTCTTTTGGTGGGTGTGTATCCTCTGCTCTTTTCCCAATGTTTCTGCAAGTTGCGGCGGGGACTCTTGCTCAGCTTTTTCCTTCGGACGCATCGGCGTTGCAACCATTTGACAACTTCGAGCACCTGTCCCATTCTGATATTCCTCAAAAACAAAGAAATCCGTGCGGGGCGAATCAGGAATAAAGTACTAAACGTTGGCTCTCTCTCATGAATTTCGATCTTCCTCCGTCACGCGGTGTCAGCACCGGTCCGAATAGCAAGATCTTTCCACTCACTATATGAGACGTTCTGTCTCAAAGTGTTTGGTTTTCGTGGGTTCATCCTTGGACGCTGTCAACCTTTCCGATGACATTGCCATCGTCTGATCTGATAAAACCAGAGATAGATGATCTCACCCTGCAACTCCGAGCGGAAGCACAGACGCAAATGCACTCTTGTATTAATGTGAAGAATGGTTTCAATGGCAGTTGGAATGGTGAAGGAGGGGGTAAGCTTGTTTTTTTGGGGTCTGGCGAATACGTTGCGAGTGCAGTACTTCGAGTGATATCGTACAGGAAGCTAGCAGTAGAACGTAACGGAGTAAAAGGCGAGGGTGAATATCTTCGTAAAAAGAGATGAGCTATGGAAGTCGGCAAAGTTGAGCGCGATCCGTTTTTGTGGGGTTTGGACTAGCCGCGTGAGTGAGGTTTTGCTGTCCTGAATTTATTGGCTTGGGGAAGGTCACATTCCGAGTTTCGGAACGATGGAGGAAGATGACATTGATGAGATGCTTCTGTCCGTCACACAGAAGAAAAAAGAGACTGCAGTGGAGAGTGATGATTCTTCGGCTAGGGTTTACGAAGGAGATGAAGCGTCCGACGAAGATGGCGAGAATCTTGATGAGCTTGAAATGGTTGCTCATGATGGTGATTCGGATTTTGAAAGTGGATCCGCAAGGAGAAAGCCCAAGAAGAGCGCCGGAAAGGCCAGGGCGAAAGGATCTGGCAGGAAACGCGCCAATGACGAGGACATGGACTGGAAAGGAGATGGAGGCAATGACACCGAGTCCTCCGAATACGCAGATCAGTATGACGAGAATCTCTATGGCGACGACGAGGACCGGGAGCGACTTACCAACATGAGCGTTAAGGACCGTGAAATGGTGCTTGCAGATAGGTAATATATCTCGGACAATACCAACTACTCCATGGCTTCGCCATTTACTAGCCGGGAACGTCGAACAGAATTTGTGATACATGGATTTCACGTACGTTCGTAACCTAGGCCTTGAACGGGCCCTGAACAAGATTGATTCCTGCGTCTCAGGTTTGAAACACGGCAGCGTAAGAAGAGTGAATGGGACCTCCGAAGGAGGCTGAGGCGACAGCAGGGGAAACCGAAGAAAGAACGGAGACCACAACGCTCGGAGGAGAGGTCAAGAGGAAACCGCGATTCCCAAAAGTCCGCTTTGGATAGGCTTGCCGCGGACAAGGCTCGTCGAGAAAGCAGGAGGTACCGGTCATACCCTGAGAATCAAGGTATAGGAACGTTTGCTAAGGAGAACATGATTGCCCAACTCGTCTAGGTCTGGTGATGACCGCGGTTGGAAAGCGAGCTCTAAGGGCCCGCCCGTAACGTACGCAGACCTAGTCTCAGTGGAGACGAGGACAACTACTCCCGCGTTTGTTCGAAGAGACGTCCTTGCCAAGTGGATAGAGGAAGCGTACTTCGACAGATTGGTAAAGGGCTTATTTGTCAAGCTATCCGTTGGCGAGGTAGGAAGCTACTAGATCTTGTGTGCCAAGGAGCACTGGTGGTTCAAGTGCCGACTTCCGGATTTGCATATGGTCTAACCCATGGTCTTGCGTTTTCTCTCCGCAATTTGGCATGACTTTCTGATGCTCATCCTGGATGTGTTAGAATCCAGGGGCGCCAGGTGTCCAAGTCTATCGCGTCTGCAGAATAGAATCCGTCATTGAGGTTCCTATTTCGAGTCGAGTGGTACGAGCATTTGAAATTTTTGTCAGTTTGTATGCTGCGTCGACTGAAGAACAGGTGGCGTTTGAATCTCCCCTTCATGTATAGCAATTTGGAAGTCATTTTACCAACAAGCGGTTAAAGCTCTCCTTTGGGACGCTGAAGAAGCCCTTCGACATGACGATGCTTTCCAATCGATCCCCAACGGAGCAGGAATTCGACAGATGGGTAAAGCAAATGGAAGGCGATGGGGAACCACTTCCTTCCAAAACTGAGATAGAGCAAAAAGTAGAGGTACTACGCAACCCATACAGCTGCATCACGCTTGGCTTGACAAAAGAGCCGCACGCTGAATACCTACGCTTGCTTCTGAATTGTTTAACATAGCAAGTGCGAAGCACGCTCAAGGGCGAAGACCGACCGAGTGAGGAAGAAATTCGAAAGCACCAGGAGAATTACGAGAAGGTCAATCCAGAAAGTATCAATCGCGTCGCCAAAAAGAAGGAATTATCGATGAGGATTGAGACCGCGAAGTCGAAGAATGATGATGCTACTGTGGCTGAGCTGTCTTCTCGACTGCGTTTGATTGAGGTAAGAGTTTGGGACTACCTTCCGTGTGGGAGCCCACCCCGACCAGGAGAGATGCCATCATCGCGGTGAATTGCGAACAAATCTCCGTTGCGGAGCGCCGATGAGCCCTTGCCGACATGGAGACGTTCTTTGAATTTTTGTTTTGCAGGAAGTGGACGAAAAGATCCGAACGAAAAGCGAGCAGCGAAAAGCTGAATTGACTGTCACAAACACAAGCGCCCTGCTTCGATTAAAGGCGACAAAGAACAAGGCTGAGAATGACCGGAAAGATCAAGTAAGCCTACAGGATACAATGCAGGCACTCTTTCAACACCCTGCCCCCCACCTTCCCTCCGAAGCCAAACAGATCAGGGGCGGCTGCGGAGACGGGGTCGAGTACAGCTTGTTTTCAATCTTCAAAACGATTGCTGTCGCTGATGGCGTGCGCTTTCTTCCAATAGATTGCTGCAATCAGGAGAACAAAAGGTGGTGATCAGTCGCAGAACGTCTTCGAACGACTTGAGACCGCAGGTCAATCATACTTTAGCATTAGGAAAACCAAATCACCTGCGCGGACATTGAAAGAACAGGAAAAAGAGTTGAACGGGAATGGGCTTGACCTCTCATTGGATCAGGTAAGGCTTTCATCGCCTTTGTCAACCACAGTACCTTATAGTTGGCTCGTCCAGGATGTACTGCCCTTCTATAGTCTGTCATCTGATCAACTGTGCTGATGTGTTTATCCGCGACGAAGGACTCCGCTGCGATTGCGACGGGGGATGGAAGTAAGCGGCCTCCAATTTCGAAGCGATTTGATCTCAGCAAAATTGACACCACCATATTTGACGAGTTGCTCCCCATCGAGATTCAGCCAAGCAGAAAATACGTTCCAGTGCCATTGGACCAAAAAGTTATCTTGCGACGAGAAAACCAAGAACCGAGGAACTCTGTGTCGCTGGAAGAGTTTCTCAAGAAGCCCCTCTGATTGTATTTTATCACTCAAAAACTACGGTGAAGACCTGTACTCCGCAAAGCAAATGTGCAACCTAGAAGCCAAAATCGCTCGATCGCCGTGAACCCAACGAATCAACGGAGAACTGAAGTCGGGATCCTAGGCCTCCTCTTCCAGGTTTATGGACTGTGGGAGACAAGATCAGGCAGTGAAAGGTAGAGGGTCAGCAACAGCGGGGGGGGGGGCGAACCCGCTCCCAATCTCCTGAGGCGGTAATGTAGGCAGTGAGGCCTGACGATGACCAGAGTAACTTACGTTTCCGAACTTGGCGTAGAGTTCAGTTTTCAGTTGCGTCATAGATTCCACCTTGTTGTCGTACTTCTTCTGCGAATCTTCCATCGTGCGCACAATCTCCGTTTTGCACTGCTCAACAGTTTCTTCGGCTTCGTCTTTTGCTGTGAATATGAATGCCTATTAAATCATAGAAAAGGAACACACACGAGATCGGTCCAATTACTTAGCTTTGGAAGCCCACGACACCCAGATAAATAGCCTGGATTCAATACTGGGACAAACTACTCACGTCACCGACAGCAAACTGCACTTTTTCGTTGTCCGCAGCGAGCATCAGCTCATCGGAAGCATCATCGTACAGTTGGTGAAGGTCTTTCCTGACCTGTAAGATAGATCACTTCAAAATTATTTATTAGCGGTCCAACATAATCGGTCCTCAATGCCGGGACAGCCAGCCCTTTCAACGGATGGGTGGGCTCCTTTGGTCAATAACGTACGCTTAGAAAGGCCTGCAGTTCCAACTTCTCGTTCAGCAGTCTCGAGAACTGGTTTATCTTTTGCTGATCCTCCAAGGTCACATTTTTCTCGCTTTCGTCCTCCTTCTTCAACATACCCGACATTCTCCGCGGATCTTACCCGCGCTGTGCACGTCGGCGAAGAAGAAACACCAATTCCAAAGCAGTACGATCCCGGGAAAGACTGATCAGCACCAGATTCAATGAACGCACAAACAAGAAACGGTCTCTCAGAAATCGAACCAAGCGATGGTCTCTAGCTCCTGCTCTACTCATCCAACCTCTCGACATTTGCCCACCGAGTTTGTATCGGCGTAAAGTACTGCCTTTCATCAGTGAGTGGAGGAAATTCCAGATTCGGGAGGGAGGGGGAGACAAATGAAAGTACCTGAACAAGATTAAATGTTAGAATGCCGGTGACGACTCCATCTCTGGAAGCGATTCGTTTGTATCGTGATATTCTACGCACATGTCGAGCTTTTACGTGGACAAACGAAGCGGTGCGTGTGTCAGGATACCTTTTCTTACTACTTGGCTTGCGCTAACCCAAAAAACACCCCAAAAAACACAACCCAACTCTAATGTGCTCTCTGTAGGGTGAACGCTGGGGCGTGGTGCTCGCCAAAAGCGCGAGAAAGGAGTTCGAGATGAACAAATTTCTCTCGAGCCCCGAGCAAGTTGCCAGAAGCCTTCTTGTTGGCAGAAGTGCCCTGGACCAAACTCAGGAGAGGGTACTTAGTTCATTGAATTCCCACTTGTATGATCCGAGAAAATACTCAGTACACTTCTCACCCCCTTCGCTTCGGACTGGTGTTCCCCATCACCAACAGGTTGCTCAAAAACAGCAAGATATTTCGGCCGGAAACACTCCCCCAATCCGCAAATAGGCATATTGGAAGGTGCATCATGTCTTCACTAGACGACTTTGAGCTGGTGTTAAGACGGACAGCATGCTACATCTGCCGAAATAGTCGCGATCGAACGTGCAACGCTGCAAACTGTTCAGCAACCCCGATGAAGAATGTCAACCCGGACCACCGGTACAACCCAGTCGAACGGGTCTTGTCCTGGGAGTGTGACAGCGATACAAGCAAGTGTTTGGAGGAACCATTCCTATTATCTACAACTGTTTATTATTGATCTAGCCCAAAAAAACAAATGTCGACGGGGGTGGAGAATGTGATTATAGATGATACTGCTCGTTCAGTCTCTGGCGAAGCGGATCGGGGAACGTTGAGTAATACGCTGGCCAGGAAGCCCCCATAACGTTTTTGTACCCAATCAGAATCATCTCAAAGTCTGCCTTCAGTTCTGCTTTGGGTAGTGACCTTAGGGCAGATGAGGAAACGGGACAAACAAAGATCCTCAGCGATACGAAACGTCGTTTGTGGTCTTCCGAGCTGTGAATACTAAAACTACAAGACCGGAAAATATTCTTCTTCTTTGGATCCATGAATAAAAAACTCACCAGGAAGCGACGCAGTCAGTAAAATACAGGAACGAAGGCCCGACCGCTTCCGGATTCAGTTTCACCATAGCGCACATGCCCCGACAAGCGTCCTCTTTCTCCTGCCCATCCCTAATATTTCTGAGGATGAGACACATCGGTTGTATGATACTTCCTAGCGCAGGTGCTAGAGACTGCGTATGGATCAAAGCTACTCGACCCAGCGTGATCGCAGTGTTCTCGAGCAGGCTCCGGTTAAGCATCGGTGATTGAAGCGTAGTTATTAGTCGCGAGAGACTGGCTTCCAAATGAGGTCCAAAAGGTGATGACACATCTGCGCCGTAGTAGGAGCAGGATAGTCTCGCGTCAGAAAAAGGGATCCACTCCCATAAAGACTATAGATCCGAAAGAGCGATACCAGGTATCTTATTCGCAGCTCTTACTTTTCCTATAATACATGGCACTTAGTTCTCCAAGCGCCCAGGTGGCGTTGCTGCACACATTTACAAAACGAACGTCGAGTCCTCGAAAGGTCTCCGCCAGAATGACTTCCATCACTTCCGGCTCATTCAGACCACTAACCTCGGCTCTGGCGAGGTCGCCGAGAAGGGCGAAAGCCGACTGCCGTACATCCGGTCGAGTTTCCTTCATGGAATGGGTAACCAGCTCCGGGAGCTCCTTTGTTTCAGTTACGAGCTCCAGAGAGGATCCGAGAGCCTCGGCAATACCCGCGATCAAGTCCAAAGAGCATATGACAAATTCAAACTCGAGCGCATGCGCATCTATTGTCAAAAGCATTCGAGACCACGGCCGAGAGAAAGTAGCGATCCATCAACCAGTCAGCGGCGGAAAGCAGGAAAGTATAAAACCAGAAAAGAAGAAAAAAAAAGGCCCAACCAAGCTTCCGGATTTGTATCAACTCACAGTCCGCTGATCGGGAGGCAGCCGCAAAGGCACTCTTTGTTATTGACACGCATCTCGATAATATCGGGTTTGCGAAATTCGAAGCTTCCTTCCCCAAATGTTTCAGTACCACTGTGAGGCACTCGAAAAGTGGTAACAGGCCGACGTCTCCATCCACAAGCTGGTTCCACTTGTCAATCAGCGGCGGCATCAGAGTCTATAGCAGGGATTGATAGAGTTGAAAGAGACGTGTAAGCACCTCAAGACCAGTTCATGAAGCTACTTTCGATGCATGGTTCATTGCTTAGCGAGCGCACGTTAATGTACATGGGCACCGCCAACGCAGATTCAACGCATTCGGCCATTGTTCCGATGGCGTCATAGAGTATGAGTTGGTTTTTCCGCTGGTAGCATTTGAACGCCTCAGCAAATGCCTTCGTGACCAATCCCAGCCCACCTACTAGATCTGATCCGAGCTCCTCCTCGAAGCACGCCAGCGCCGAACACGCAGAGGCCTGAACGCGTTTGTTTCGATCCAGAAGCACTACCAGCAGAGCCTCAAACACGTTCTGCGAAAGGGGGTTATCTCTCTGGTTGACGATCCATCGCGAGTAGCGGCTCAAAGCCCAACAAGACATCGATCGCACCAAGTGATGATCGTCGCTTAAAAACCGCAGCAATTGCTGGACGAGATCCGGCAGATACGGGACCATTCCATTCGAGCAACCCTCCGAACAAGCTCCCAGCGCTAGAACCGCACTTTCTCTCATCTGCCATCGCTCGCTGTCGCGAAGCCTCAGGCTCAAGATCGGAAGCAGATGATCCAGAAGGGAATCTCCAAACACTGACGCAAGCCCATCAAATGCAGCTGCTGATGATTTCCTGACGGACCAGTCCGAGAGCTCATCCTCATCGGCACCGTTCGCCGGCTCTGCTCCGTTCGGTTCAGAATCTCCAGCTTCACCGGCGGAGACACTTCGCGCGGTATGGAACTGCGGTCTAATTTCCTCAGGCCGATCAGGAACCGAACAGTCCTCTTCGGAATCTATAAGACCAGGGTCCGTATCCGAGTAATTCATATTATGCATCAACACGTTGACAATATCGCCCACATACGGAAGCAGAGTTTCACGCGCTACTGGTTTCTCTGCGTACACGAGCCAAAATTCACAGGCCTCCAGTGCTAATTCTTCATTCGAGCTTTGCGATGTCTGGATCATGTAGGGAACGATTTTCTTCATGTGTTCCTCCAGAATCTCCGGGACAGCCTCCTCTAGCCTGCATATTGCTACGCAGAACTCCTTTCGAACCTCGTCGCTGCTATCGTTGGCCGCATGGAACAGAGCCTCAAGTGTTTCCTTCATACTTCTCTGCAGACCAAGCGGCATGGAAGCCAGCATGTGGTTCACCGCATGTATCACCTTTATTCGTACGTCCTCGTTGTCATACAACAAGAACTTGAGCATCTCCGGGATGACTCGAAGAAGCGGCTGCTCGGGATCTTCGTCTAGCTTCTCGAGGGCATCCTCACAAAGCTTGCACAGGGTAGAAATTGAACCGTGCGTATAAGCTTCGTCGCCCGACTTGAGATAGCCTTCGAGCGCTGGCAATAGTTCGCACCAATCTGAAAGAAAATACGGGAACACGGAACGCTCTGAGTTCGATGAGCATACGGAGTAGACAACTACGGACTGCTCTATCTAAGCAAGGATAAGGATCAGGAGATCAAACCCGTTTCTCGCAGTTTTTTTTTTCTCTGCATCTGGGTGCATACCTTTCAGACCCGATTCCGCCACAACTGAGGCTGCAGCGAGCGATGCAACCTGACGAATCTGTGGAATTGTGTCTCCAATAGCTCTGAGCAGCTCCGTCTGAATAAATTCGCGCGATTGCGAGGAGAGCATTCTGTAGGACCTCCTGAGATTGTTTTTCAGCAGCAAGCCTGCACTCTGACGGACGATAGTTTGCTGTTCGTCCGACAAGTTTGGCCATGGGGCTCCTGCATTCAGGACGTACGCCAAGTACAAATCGAGCTCTGGATGCTCTGCCAATTCCCTCAGAGTCTTATAAGCTGCATTCTGTGCCTCATTTGACCCGGAGGAGCCATCCAACAGCATCGACGCCACCCGCGTAACCCCTCCCGGATCTGGTACCCAGCTTCCCATCCCTCCTCAGTCAACCTATCATTCTGAAAACTTACAGTGGGATGCGCGATTCCCCTGCTCGCCCGCCCCCCAAACCACACCCTGCCCGATCTGCAGTCTACTGCCGATGGAGCAGGGAAACCCTAAGAATCCTATCCTCTGACAATATTCCCATCAACCTTCTCTCAGGATGCGCAGAACGAGAAAAATCGCTCCGCTAATGCTGGAAAGAACACCAACAGCTAAAGTTTGAAGAAACGCCACACAACCCTAAATCCCCACTCACACCCACACACACACACACACAACCCCCTCCCGTCCCTTCTCCTCTCCTCCCACCCCCCTTCCAGGCACATTTCCGCAACCGCATGGCAAACCCAAACTCGAAATTTTCGGTCTTAACCAAAAAAAATTTGGTAAGATATTTTTTTGACAGCCATTCTCCAGTGATCACTACTACCCACCCCTCCAATCGCCACCAAGGATTCCTCTGAGAAAGTGGTCGAAACGAAAATTACAACGCAATAGACCCCAATAGATATTTCTATTGAGGTTGAATATTCATACAAATTAGCCCGCGTGTCGGTTGCCCGACTATCATTCTCTGATCCAAAGAGCTGTTTTCATTCTAGATTTATTTTGAAGGGTTCCCAGCGTTCAATCAAAATGGGTCTCAACTCATCCACTCACAGCCGCACAAATGTGTCGAGCGTGCGGCTCTGCGTCATTCGAATCGGCGTTTTTTCTATGGGGGGATTTTGGTGGTTGGGGTGGTGGGTGGAGCGGATCCGAGGTGTTGTTTTTTTGGGGGGGGCAATCAGTCTCAGATGAAAAGGGATATGTACGGATGGTGAAGAAGCTCCGGCCTGTCATCGTTTCTTTTTTCCTTTTTTTCGTTTTGCTTTCGGGGGGCGTTCCTTAGAAGGGGAGCTCTCTGCTAGTCGATCGGATCCGAGGAAGTTCAGATGAACTTGAGGTTTATGAGGTTCATCTGCTAGTCGATCGGATCCGAGGAAGTTCAGATGAACTTGAGGTTTATGAGGTTCACGGAAGTACTGGCGTAGCTTTACGGAGCTTGGATGGAGTATAATCCCTCCGGACTTGACCTGACTACGAATTTCAGCTGGATCCCTGAATGTGGAAACTGCCACCTACGCCTAGATTCAGTGAAATAATACGTGAAGTGAAAGAGGAGGTGTTTCGTTGCGGGATTGTATCAAACCCGCTTTGAAGCAAGGCCCAGGCTAATCGCGAACGATACTCGGCCATCTTCTTACGAGGAAAGCCACAGCTTCTACTTTCCAACCCGTGAAAGGCTTGATTGAAGCGACTCTTGTTCGACGGCTCTCGAACCCTGTTTACATGTCCTGTAGCAGACCTCTGCTTTTCCGCCCTACCCTGGGATTTATGCTAGGCTATATCCCAATCCGGACTTTAGGCCCATTGCTCTAGTTCCCGAAAAAACACCTTTTCCCAGTTCCTTTCAAGGTCTCCCGCGCACTAACCGGATGCCGTTTCTTGCCCAGTCAATCCGTCATGGCACAGACCTCCGCCGACCATGGGATCCAATGATAATGAATCGAAGTACTTTTTCAAGCTTTTGCCTAGGAGGGCCAGCGGGATCGATCCTGTAGGTTTATACCTTCGTCGCGGGCGCGGCGCGCAATTTGCTGCAGGTGTAAAGGTGGGAGACTTCACTAGGCTAGTATTGTGATTCACTCGGACGTCCATGTTGTCTTAAGGGGAAAGATGTAGGTATGAAGCCAAAAGGGGGAGCGTTGGTTGGTTTTGCACTCGGGCGAGTGAGTGGAATGGCAATGCTCCGCCCTGCTTCCTGAGTACAATCAACTTATCGAGAAGCGCGGGCGCTATGGAGCTCGTCAAGGGCGGTACAGTAGTTCGGCTTGAGAGTTGAGCTAACAATAATGGGAGTGGGAACGGAGTGTTTTCTGTTCATCGAACGTAGCTCTGCGAAGGACTCTCCTCATGGTGGAGCAGGAATAACGGATGTTGTGGTGGACGTCGAAAAGGGTGCGGAGGAGAAGTGAGGATATCAGCGCTTAATGAATGATCCATGCCCGCCGGTTTGCCTAGCACACTAGTTTGGGCTAACCCAGATTTGAGGTGAGGGCCAACTCAATTGTCGTACTCGAAGGATAGTTGGCATCTTCCCCGTCCCTGCTTGAGGTAAAAAGTCCTTGCGGCACGGGCCCGTTTTTTTGAAGATGCAAGAATAAGTTCTAATGCCTGAGCCCTCTGCCTAAAATTGCATCATCGGCGGTCTACTTGCTAGCGATGCCGATGTGCGCCGCAGCGGGGGCACATCAATGCCAGTTTGTTTTTGTCCAACTGCTCAACTTGGTTGCCTGGGCTTCAATTTCTATCGCCATCATTTGCTTGCGGTCGAATTCCTTCTCTAACTCAAGTCAAACCCTACTTTGTAGGTGCTCTGAATATTGCAACCTGCCATGTAGACTTGGACCCAAATCCCAACCACCTCAAGGTCGAGCTTCTCGACCTCGACTTGAGGCCCCGCACAGTTGCACTAGTGCAGATCTGCTCGTGCGAACAAGAGCCTAACCTTGCACATGCGCGTTCCCCGTTTTCCCTAGAACACGCGCAGCGTCCGTCTACTAAGTGGCTCTTATAACAGATGATTGACCCATCTCCAACTTTACACAGAAATATCAACTCAGGTCCTGATCAGTTGCCTTAGTTTCCCAAATTGGGAACTAGCTGCACAATAAGTACACACAGCATATCTGTCCAACGAAAGTCAGCATCGCCCAACCCACCGGGGCTGGAACCATATAGGTATGCAATTGGGGAACATCTACCTCCCTCACCCCTCCAAAACCCCCGCCATCTTCTCCAACACCATCTCCCACCCACCCCATAAAAAAATATCCCAGCAAAACAAAGTGGGAATCAATTGATCCTCTTTTTCCCCATCTCCCCCCCCCCCCCTTTCAAAGCTAGCTCCCTCCCTTCCGTTTTCAGCCAATCAACATCAGATGGAAACCCGTGACTATAATTTTCTACTTTCCTGTACGATTCCTGTATTGACCGGACTTTTCCCCTCTCCGATAAAGAACAAAAAAATAAATAAATCTAGGATATCATCAGGTAGGCACAAAAAAAAACCCAAAAAACTTATATTCATGAAAATATGTTGCAGAGATTGCTAAAAAAAAAAAGCCGATCAGTTTCAGAAGCCCAGCTGATCAGCACTTCTATCTACTACCCCCCTTCGCATTGTCTTAAACAATATCTTCAATGGGCATTTAACTCCCCTTATAATTTGCACAAATTCAAAATATCCCCATTATTTATATCAATAATAACATAAAACTATTTCTTAGTAAGGGGTGAATATATCAGTAGAAGTCCTACCTCCTGATGGTCATATCATATGGAACCCCCTTCCCAAAAATATTACCTTCACGGAATATTGAATTAGCCCCTGTTGGGTTTTGCTTTCGTTTTTTCCTTCATTTTGAGGGGGTGGGTCACGTACGGTAGCCGATGGTGTTTCGTTTTCAGTGACGATGCATATGCTTTTTATTGGTAATGTTTTGAGGGGTATACCATCTCAAAGCTATATCCACAGAAAAATCAATAAACAGAGAACTATTTTTTTTTGTTCATGGATGAAATCGAGATTTGTAAGGATCAATGCAGAGTGAGGCCAGGGGAGGGGGGGTTATATGTTGTTGTAAAATATTCTTCTAGATTCGTTTTGTGTATTATCTTTCATTTTGAAATATTTCAAAAAGAGAGAGAGGAGAAACGGATAGGGGTTGTAACAACTTTGGAAAGAACAGGGATTCGCTAAGGTGGGTGGAGGGGGGAAATGAGTGGGTGTATGCATTGGCGCAACAAGGAGGGGAAACAGAGTCTTCGGTACCCACTTGGAAGGGGGGAAGATGAGATGCTATGGGGCTTATCGGTGAATGGAGATCTTGGGGAATGGTTCGTGTGGAGTATTGCTTTGACTTTGGAATGAGTATAGGGGAGGAGGGACGATGGGTGTTTGCAGGGAGGGAAGGAGGAAGGCATCGAGTTTCGAGTGAAGGAGGTGAAGTTGCGGATGCTTGGTTTGGGAAGGGTTTTGGTAGGGGGCGAGGGCGAGACAAGGCAGGGTGAACTTTTGCCCGGCTGAGTGGATCGGAAAAGGGGCTCGTGGATGGAGGGATTTCCACGAGCTGCGGTTGTCGGTGTTTTTTTGGATATTTAGTTTGAGTAAGTCACGAGTCTTGTATTAAAGCGGTTTGGCGGAGCTGGAAGTTGTCGAGGTATAGTAGACGGGTACTTGGCGCTTAGCGTCGGCTTTGAGCATCCACTTGTTGTTGCGAGAGAAGGTGCTTGCCTGGCTGCGATATGAGTGAAGAGTTTGGTCCGGGCCAGCTGTCTACTTCAGCTCCGGTCCGGTATGCTCACCCACCCTTTGCGATGTTCCTCTACGGCGGGGTGGTCCAAGAGGATGAACACGTAACGGTTTGGGAGCCAAAGTCTGGAAAAACGGTTGCCGGGAACGCTGCCCCGTACCGGAAAAATCTTCGGGGATGGTTGCTGCAGCATCCGGGCTGGGAAGAAAAAGCAGACGAGCTCAAAACATCCAAGAGAAGATCTGCGGCTAGGAAGCAAAAGGCTGTTGCCTCCGCGTTCGCTGCAATGTGCGCTCATGCTAGTGATATCGTGCATGCCGTTTCCAACGAGGTTGCGGGTTGGCTTGCGGCCACGGGAGCATCTCGCGCTACCGATAGCGATGGCGAATGGTCACAGGATGATGAAATACGCCTAAAGGAGGCTCTTGTACAGAGAGGAGAACAGCTATATTTTTCTGGAGGCAAACTTACAAACGACTCAGAACTGCAATGGAAGGGGATATGTGCGGCTTTTGTTCCTCGGCGATCCGGAGTGGACGTTCTCCGCAAGTCTAGGGACCTGCTCGAGCAGGGCTTGCTCTCCTACTCGAATGACGGAAGGATGTATCGCTCAACGTCGGGCTACGGCTCTCCGGTCGATGCCACTGGGCACCCAACGGCGTCACCGCTTTCGTCTTCTCTCTCTTTCCTGGAACGCCAACTGCTTCCTCCTCGGGAGCCCCGTATAACCGTATGGGACCCTGCTACTGGTGCGTACTCACTGAGTAGTATCCTGTTCCTGCGCGTTTTGTGTCCACGCTCATTAGCTGATTTCAACCCTGGACCCAAGAGCGTACAACCTGCTTTATCGGCATATGCAATCAACTCTTTCATTCGGTTTCCGCTCTGACCCAAGTGCTCCCAATCTTCTTTGCGCATGATAGGACGGACTGTATCGGGGAATGCTGCGCCCTGCAGAAGAAATCTGGATACGTGGATCCGAGCTCACCCGGGATGGGAGCCAAAGACTGAAGACCAGCTGTCAAGTAGTAGGAGAGTAAAGAGCAAGAGAGATGGCTCCGTCGGGTTCAGCGCCATGTCGACGTCCACTCCGCAACTCAGCGACGCGCTTGACGCGCTCATGTTGCTGGGTCAGAGCCCTACGGTTGGCTCAGGTAGGGTCTCCCGCTTAAGCAATACGTTTCTGTGGATCGGCATACCAGGGTACTCACTTCTAGTTCTACGTTTTTCGTCGTTGACAGCTCCACCTATTGCAGTAGACCGCAAGGTTGAGACGGCTTCAACATCAAGTGACATGGACATTGACAATGGCGACTTTGACGAAATCGACGATGAGCTGGAGGAACAGAATACTCATCGCCCAATGATCAGAAGTTCAGCGCCCATGTCAATTCCGGATTGATTAGAGTGACCATAGATTCCCAGAGTTTTCGCAAGCCTTTTCAAACAGGAGTCCGCTTCCGAAGGTTCCGAGTGCAGATAGCCAAACAGGTCGTTGGAGCCCAGCTTCAGTAATTGAAACGTACTTATTTCTAAGCTAAACATAGGAGGATTTTGTTCCATGGAAGAATGATTAGCTCGCTTTGGAGGCTTCAGAGGCCCTGTGGTCGGTTTTTCGAGATTCCGTTACCTCTCGGAGAGCTGGTCACGTACTGTAGTTCATGCCTTTCTTTAACGGCTCTGCTGCAGGTTTTGCCAGCCCGTTGCCGAGGTATTGCAACGTGCCAAGCGCAATCGGCGGGTCACAAGGAGCCCGTGAACTTCGGTGAAGACCAAAAGGTAGGAGCCCCCGTGTATCGAACACGTACTCCGAACATGGGTGAGAGACATCTGTCGGTACCGTGCACGACGTTTTCTACCCTGAGCCCTTGCTAGGCCGGCCCGAATAAGCCACCTCGAAATGGTCAACGGACAGGAGGACAGCCGGCGCTCCTTGTTGGTGTGAAGAACATTCGCCTTGGCGAGGTGTGCAGAGAATCCGAGAACCTTGTTAATTGCATTTGAAGTTTGTTATGTGAAAAGCGAATCTCATCAAAAAAAAACAAAAAACGCAGTCAGTCAGTCCATGCGGTAACGAGTTCGCTTAGAAAACCTCAGGACCACCCATCCTTTTCTCTTTCCCTGCCAAACCGACTACCCTCTACAATCGATCCAGGGAGCCCGCGAGATTGAGAGACAATCTTCGTTCAAACTTGCATATCATAGTATGGTAACATGCTCTCAGTCGGAGCTATCCGAACTTTTCTTCCAAAGAACCTTCACGTCCGGCCTGCGCTTTGGAAGACCTCTCCCAAAATTGTCTCTGCATGTTGACATTCAGACCTTCAATCGGATATCTTTATTTGTTTTTTCTTCTTTAAAACGTCTTCGGATGGGAATTTTGGGACATTGGGAAAAAGGCGGATCGACGACGAGGGTAAAAAATTGGTGTCTCTGAAGAGTAGATTTGAGGATGGGGAGAGGAGGGGTTGGGGGGGAAGGAGTGAGAGGGAAGCAATCGGGTAAAGGATCGTATAAGCTGAGTCTTAGAGGGTTTGTAGTGGTAGTCTGTTTTAAGGATATGATGGATGGTCCTGCGAGCGTAGCGAGGGGAAACGGGATGAGCAAGGAAAGCGATGGGTTTCTATCGAGAGTATCTGAACGGGCCAAGTCTACGAGATTGGGGAATATAACAGCCGCGAGAAGCGTTGCTGATGCCGTGAGGACATCATTAGGTCCAAGGGGAATGGATAAGATGGTTCAGACGGAAACCGGCGACGTTTTGGTAACCAATGATGGGGCGACGATCCTAGAGAAAATGAACGTGCAGCATCCTGCCGCGAAAACACTTGTGCAGCTTTCAAAGGCTCAGGATATTGAGGCCGGTGATGGTACGACATCCGTAGTAGTTATCTGTGGTGCTTTGCTGGAGGCCAGCCTGGAGCTCCTCGAAATCGGAATTCATCCGACGATCATCTCAGAATGCTTTCAGGTAACTGTGGCGTTCACCGTGGACTTTGCAATGTTCACAAAGCCGTTGCCTGGAAAACTGACTCATGATCTGAAATCTTGTGGTGGTCTGGATGCAGATCGGCTTGGATAAGTCCCTGGGTGTGTTGGAGTCCATGTCCACTCCCGTGGACCTAGAAAATCGTGAAGAGCTGGTGCGAGCGGCGTCCACTTCTCTGAATTCCAAGGTCGTTGCACAGCATGCTTCCCTGCTTGCACCGCTCTCCGTGGACGCCGTGTTGTCTATAGCTGGTGATGAGCGTCAGGGAGCAGATCTGAGGAACATCCGCGTTGTAAAAAAGTTGGCGGGCACCGTTGATGAAACAGAGCTCATCCCCGGTCTTTTGTTGAACCAAACTGCGGAAAGTGGCGCAAGCGGTCCGACGAGGATTGAAAAGGCTAAAATTGCGTTGATCCAGTTCCAGTTGTCCCCGCCCAAGACCGACATGGAGAACAGCGTTGTTGTCCAGGACTACGCAGCGATGGACCGTATTCTGAAAGAGGAGCGGACTTACATTCTCCAGCTTGTGAAGAAGATCAAGGTTTGTACAAAACAGAAAGCTTTTCTGACCTTTTGCTGCATTTTGCTTTGGAAATGAGTTTGCATGGGGCTGGCAGTGCGCCGATCTGTTGTGGCAATAGACTGCTGTGGTCGATCTCTTAGATTTCACCGCGCAAGACCCCGAGTCTGATTCTGAAACTTCCTTTGTTCGTCTGTTGATCCTCTGCTTTTACCCAGGCCACGGGTGCGAATGTCCTGTTGATTCAAAAGTCCATTCTTAGGGACGCTGTCACAGATCTATCGTTGCACTTCCTCGCGAAGGTGAAGATCATGGCTGTCACTGATATCGAAAGGGACGAGATAGAATTTATTTCAAAGACTCTCGACTGTGTTCCTATTGCGTCTCCCGAGGCGCTCTCAGCGGACAAGTTGGGAAAAGCTGAGCTCGTGGAAGAAGGTAGGGCTTTTTTGCATCAATTCTCGCTTGTGCCAATATCGTAGAAAAAAATGTTCTTGCTCATGATCGTGGACTTTGATCTTCCGTTCCATCAAATTCTACAGTGTCCTTTGGATCCGAAAAGGTCGTCAAGGTCACTGGAATTTCGACAACTCCGGACAAGCCGAAAACCGTGTCGGTCTTGCTGCGTGGATCCAGCCAAATGGTCTTGGACGAAGCGGAGAGGTCGATCCATGATGCGATGTGCGTCGTGAGGTGTCTTGTGAAGAAGCGGGCTATGATCCCCGGTGGCGCTGCGCCAGAAATGGAAGTCAGCGTTCAGCTGGCGAAGCTTGCAAAGCAGCTTCCTGGTCACCAAGGTGAGTGGATTCGGCCTATTTAAGGAGCCCCGGCCAGGCATGCTCGCCCCGACGAATTCAGTCCTCACGCAGCTGGGGTTCGCGTCTTGTAGGTTTTTGTGTCGGGAAGTATGCTAAAGCCCTGGAGGTCATTCCTTACACGCTGGCGGAAAACGCCGGGCTCAACCCTATCGAAATCGTAACGGAGCTTAGGAAACTCCACGCAGAGGGCTTGCAAACTTACGGAATCAATGTAAAGAAGGGAACAGTGACGGACATCGGTGAGGAGCAGGTTGTCATGCCCTTGCTTGTGTTTACGAGCGCGTTGTCGCTGGCAACAGAAGCCGTGAGGATGATTCTTAAGATTGACGATATCGTCATGACCAGATGAAAAACACCCTTTCTCTAGATGAAGGAGCGGCAAGGACGTGAAACAGCGCCTTGGCACTTGCGTGTTTTGTTTTTTTTTTGCGCTGATGCCCAGCTGCTGCTAGAGTTGCCTGTTTCACTAAAGCGAAGAACGTTTGCATCAGTGTGACGACGGCAGTCTGGTCGAGCGGGACTTACCGGAGCTCTGGGGAGTGCTTACTGTCTACACTACAAAGGGGCAAAGTTTCATTCTCCACTAGAGACGAGATTCTGCTGAGTAAGATCGGCATACACACCATGTGAGGGTTACTAACTACCACACGTAAATGGACGAATTATCTCTAGTCAAATTCATTTACATTAGGTTCTGTGGGTCACAAAGCCAACGCTGGTCGACAAAAGGAACGGACTCTCGGGCTCCTCACTCAGCTCGCGCCCCAAACCCAGTGATTATAATATTTCTGGCCCCTTCATGTGGTCCGTATGGAATCTCGTTCTTATCGACTGCTGCGATCGATCCCTGCACGGACGATGGATCAATTGATGTACCCCAGGAGGCCCACATTAGACACTTGAGCTAAGACTAGGGGGCCCGCACTTCTCCCACTTGCGTAACCGGTACGCAGCGTCAACGTTCAGAAACAGGAGGCCAGTCCAAAAGAAAGCATTGAACGCCGTGATTACCTGCCAGAAGACCTATATCGCGAATGGTCCCGCAACAGATAGACACAAACAACGAAATCAGAGTCGGTCAATGTTTCAAATCAAAGCGCAACCAGAGCTCACGCTTCGCAGGACTTACCAAAAGCGGATCTCTCACAGTAAGATATCTCAACCATCCGTTGAAACTTCCCCAACCCAGTAGAAGGTTGAGGAATATGTTGAGGATGAGGAACGCGTGGAGGTACGTGGCGGTTTTCATAGCTTTGAAATCAGTTTGCCACAACCCAAAGAACACCCGTTCGACTGTAATGGAAGCCGTAAGAAAATACAACAGACCAAGAAATATTGAAAGGAGGAGCCAGATCCACGCCCAGTCGTTGTTCGCAATCGTCAGAACCAGCCAAATGATGAAGTTGAAGACCGATGCCACATTGATCAACCAGAAGAGTCTCACAGTCCTCACCAAAACGTCCTTTTGGAGAATCGGGGTAGAGAGCGTAAGTCACTTGAGCCCGTATCTCTAACCTTTGAGAGTCTGGAAGGAGCAGAAGCGAACTGCCTACCTGTGCACTCTCGGACAGATGAGAGTTCTCCACGTACCACATCTTCAGCAGCGGAGGAAAGTTCTTCTCATAAATTCTCGTATTAGTCTGTCCTCCGGCAGAAGAAATCACATCGCTCATCGAAATTCTGCCAATTGACGAACCTCCATTCGTCCCAGACTCCTGCCCGCCCCCAATCGAAGACGTAACCTGGTTCGTAACGGCAAACTTCGACACGGCGTCCATTCTCTTCCAACCTCAAGTATTCACACCCCTCACGAAAAAACTACTACCAAAACCCCAACAGAAAAAAAAAAAAACCGCGGAGAACCCACCCACCATCCAACCACCCTCATACATAACCACTAATGCACCCCTACAAATACGAGTACAATTCCCATCCTCACCATCTCATACCAATGCCCATCCATCTTCCAGCACTATGTCATCGGCCAGTTCAATCCCATCCCCCAATCCCCCTTACCAGTGATTTCCCTTCCATCGTCAAACACAGCGGCCCACACCCGCAGCAAATAAAACCAAAATTAAAATATGGAAGACATCCCCCTGGGCCTCTCTCCGTATACAAAAAAAAAGAAAAAAAAAAGAAGATCAAAGTAGGGTTGTCATATCTGCCTGACAAGAAACCGCCTGATTATGTTCGATATACACGTATATATCAGACAGTCTGGTATACATATATTTTAGCTGAAGTTTCTACTACCAAATGGGAACTTTTTCTGCCATGAGTGCGATATAAGTTTATAATACCTGAAAATAGAAATTATTAAGCAGCTAAGTCTGATATTGGTCAGATAATGACTGATTGATGTCCAATATCCCTCAATCAACGACGAATATTGATTGACGAGCAATCTTGCAACGTTCTCAAGTCTGAGCATCATGAAAAACCATAACATTATGTTCGACGGTCTGTATATCAAGAAGTAGCCGTGATTCAAATATAATTGCGTGACAGCCTGTCACGCTTAAAACGAGAATTTAAACGTCCTCTGATGACGTTTGTCCCAAGTTTTTCAATTTCTTCGAAAATCGGCTTTTCCGTTTTTCTCAGATTTAACTTCCCTTTCCTAACTCTTCCTAACTCCCTTCTGCACCTCTCTCTTCCTACGGCTAGCCGTGAGAGGATGTCATACTAACCGTATATATAGGCTAAGGTTAAAACATGCCAAATCTTGAGACGATTCTCCACTTTAGCCCTCAGGCTATCCTATGTTTAGCCATTATCTGTGCTAGATGGTACTAGATTTAGCACTCTGTCTTTGTACTGAACCTGTCTCTTCAGGACTTGACAAGCATGATTCAATATCTAAGCCATAGATGATTGATTATTGGATATGCATTGATTGAATATCCGACGTTTTGTCGGACCCATAATCAGACAGGTGTTTTAGAAGAAATCGAATCAGACACCCCTTAATTATCTACTTTTATTCAATAGTACATGGACGTGAAGTTTATCGGACTCGTCTGATAACATTTATCGGACGGATTATGACTACCATAAGGACATGCACTTGGCACTTGGTAGGTGCTACTGAGGCATCAAATATTATTTAGATATCTGGGTGAATACGCTTTTAAAGAAATATAAATTTCGATTATTGAGACAGGCTGTTTGGCGGAGGAGCTGTAAGTGTCATGTTCTTAACAAAACAGCGCTTGTTGGTATGTCGACAACCTCTGCCATACAGCTGGTGATGGTGGTGGTAATGGTGGTGGTAATGGTGGTGGTAATGGTGGTGGTAATGGGGGTGATAACGGTGGTGGTGATGATGATGGTGTCAGGCTTGGGGTGGTTTTGTCAGGGAATTGGGATTTGACTGGTGATAGACTAGATTCACCTGGGTAACAAAGCTCATCTCCCATCAAAAGAACGGTTCAGTTGCGAGTGTGGCGCGCACCTTCGATCCATTTGAGGGTGGGTGGAACACGACGACCCCAATCGGTGATCAAAGACTGTCTACTTGGGGAAGTCATCCCCCCAATTAAGCTAGCCGTTGGTGGGAATTTTCTAGCGGGAGTACAGGGGAGCGATCCTCTAACTTGACCTCTGCGATGGCGGACGATAGCTTTCGAGTTGAAATTGACGGCGTGGTGAGATATCTGCCGAAGATGAGGGTCAACCAGAACACGTCCATTGCAGTTTTCAATAACCTCGGAGATACGGAACTAACTGAGGCGTGTGCAAACGAGCTATCCAAGCGACTTAGCAGCGTGAGCTTTGACTTTATCATAACCCCGGAGGCGAAAAGTATCCCGCTCGCGCACGCCGTTTCAGTGCGCATGGGTATGCGTCCCTACGTCGTGCTCAGAAAAAGGTACAAGACGTACATGGGCGATGCAACTCAGGTTGAGACGAACTCAATTACAACAGGCAGGATACAAACTCTGTTTCTAGATCAGAAAGACAGAGAGCTGATCAAGGGCAAGTCCGTACGTTCGCAGCCCAACACAGAATTCTTACATCTCAGTTGCCTTTCTCTCAACAAGACGTTTTCCGTCGTTTGTGCGGCCGCACAGGTGGTACTCCTAGATGATGTGATAAGCACAGGTTCAACCTACGACGCCATGCGCACAGTAGCCAGGAAGGCTGGAGCGGAGGTGAAATTGGCTTGCTGCGTTTTCACCGAGGGCGGTGCAGACGGACTCCCTGACATAGCATCCCTGGGCCACTTACCAATTTGGACGGATTGAGAACACCGGGGACGGGGGGAATCCCTCGCTGTCGAACCGTCAATAGGCTGGCGAGAGTGATGTAGTCTTGAAATAGAAGGACCACCGTTCCGAATTGGTCACATGACTGACGCCGACCACCAGCCCTTCGGCTCTACGATTATGGAGCTTATAGTATTATTTACAAACGACACGTGCAAGTTTGCTACGACGAAAAATAGACGGACCCTCCTATCCCATTCCTGCGAACACAGTACGTCAAATCCCTAGACCTCCAGAATCATCCGCGGCTCCAAATTGTGGTTGCAGAGGGGACACCTAGGACGCTTCTTCAACCATGACGTTATACATCTGAACGGAGCCGAAGAGGGGGGAACACGGGAAGTCTCTCGTCAGATCCAAGGTCAATCTAGAAAGGCGAGCGGAAAAGTACGAGCTTGCTTACGTCGAGTGGAACTCATGCGCACACGGCAACAACCGGATAAGATCGCCGTCCACAATCTCGTCGAGGCATACTACGCAGGCGTTCTCTCCTCCGTGAATAGCTCTTGGTGAGCAGCACTCTTCATAGGCCCCTTCCTCGTCCATTGCCAGGTAGACCATCTCCGGAGCTAAAAAATCTAGTTCAACTTTGTTCATATTGGTCCCATTCGTCGAAAGAATGCTTTCACTATTTTCGGATAGACCTCCTTCGAGCCCTCTTCGTCGACGGCTTCCGCGATCCCTTCGTCGTATTCTCTTCTGCCTCCCCATCCATCCAAATAAACACCCGTAAAAGACAATTCCCAGCAAAACCAAAGCTATCACAGCGAACGCAATAAACACAATCCCAGTCACAGACATTTTCTGCGTTCCTATCCAGTTCCAGTGAACTGCTGCAGCAGCACTATAACCTCTCCCCTATTCTCCAGTTCCTCCCTTCTATAAAAATTCCCATACTCCAAACCCTCCTCTTAAATGCCCTCCCCCTCCCCACCCGAAAAACTCTATTCACCAACCCCCATTCACCAGTCCAACCCACCACACACACACACACACACACACACACACCCATCCAGTCGCAGCCCAATATTATGCAGCCCTATCCTTACCTCTCCTCCCACCCCAATCCTTCAAAACCTCGCTGCACTCAATACCCACAGAAGATTAAAAAAAAAAACAACCACAAAAAATAAATCATCCGAACCGCTTTCGTCATATTTGCCAATGTCCTCCTCACGCACTCCCCCGCCACCAGTTTTTTCCGGTACCTCTACCAACATTATCCATTTTAGAAGAGGCAGCCCAGGTCCCGTACCAATCATTAAAAAACACAGTACTCACAAGCCCGCACCCCCCCGCTCTCATTTCTGCGGCACAAAACCCTACCATCCTAATAATTCCCAATTTTCAACCCTTGAGTTTAGTCTCACTAAAATTAATAAGGGCCCCTAACACCTTTCAAATTTACTTAGTTTTACCCCCCCCCCTCCGGCCCCTTCGAAAATTATCACCAGAAGGGGGGGAAAGGGTGTAATTTTCTTACTAAAACTAATCAGGATAGGCTCTCCACAAACATTTGTGAGAAAGATGTACACTTGGAAAATAAAAATAAAACACATTCAATCTGTTTAAATGTTTGATCCAATGAAAGAAAAGGAACTTGATCTTTTCGTGTATGTTCGTGAATAGGGTTAAAAATATTGGTGTAAGCATAGTATTGAAAAATGAAGAAATTAAATCAGTTGCGGTTTTGGGGGGGGATTCAATAGGTGCAGTTTTTTAGGGACAATTTGATTTCGTGGTCTATCCCGAGGAGCTTCTTTTTCGAGCCGGTTTGCCAGCTCTTGAGCACTAAACTTTCACCGTGAAATAGGTTTCTTGTTTACGAATAAGATACAAGTGCAAAATTTTTGGGTTCGACGAGGGTGGTTGCGTGGATGGGCTTTGGAAGGTTGAAGAAAAATAAATAAATAGTAATGGTCGATTATGGCGATCGATCTAAACTGAGGCGCCGCTTGGCTCCCCGTCTTTCCCCGGCCCTTCTTCCCAACTAATCGGCTTCTGAGGAAAAACGAATCAAATTCTTGACTAGAGACGGCGTGACCCATCATGCTCGTGGTCAATAAAACGCAGGATCTACCAAATTTAGAATGGATGGTCATGTTTTAGAGAATATCGCAATACGCCGGGGAGCCTCTCTCCTCGAATGGCCTACCAGTGGTGTTTCGTGGTCCATCTCCCAGTTGTTGTCGCCGTGACTAGAAAACTAAGTATCGCTTCCTATGAAAATTATTTGAAGATCCTGGTGGTTGCCCTTGAACAGATCGTTTCACAGTACTTCTTTTATCAATATGTTTACGCTTGAACTTGATTAGCGGGTATTCATTGGTTAATCGTAATCCGATGCACTGTAATCACCGTAAGCAAGTACGATTCTGAAATCAAAATGTGAAAAAAATTTGATTTCTAGTGTCAGCATTCATTGAATTTCCGTTAAAATACTCGTCCATGTACCGACAACGGAAATGGAAGCTCCCCGTGGATTTTTTCCAAGGCATATGCATTGTAAAATATATGTTTTTTTAGGTTTCTCCGGTTAATAAAGGATTTCATCAGGGTGAATAAGGTTTTTGCGTTGGGATGCTGGGAGAGAAGGTACGGATGGGCTCTTGCCAAAACGGCAAGCCCTGAGTAAGATTTTTACTGGATGGAAGATAACCAATGGGGCCCAAAAGTGATGCGCCTTTGAAATAATGCTCTGGGGACGACGGAACGGGAAACAAGGCCGTCTCCACTCCACTCCCCTCCGCTCCTCCTTCTCCCCTTCCACGAAAATGGCGGTATTCCATGTAGCTTTCCTGTTCAGAACCGGCGACGAGATTTTGGAGGGGAGTCTCGTGGGATTCGCGAGTGTGTCCCAGGTTCTCCTTTTTGTTTCGGTTGACATTCGATCTTCTGCGGATGTGGAACGGACGAGGGAGGGATTGCCGGAGAAGTACGCCCAAGATTTGATCCAACGACGTTGCCCACGAAGAGCGCTATGCTACCAGCGCTTGTCCTCGTGGATATCTTCCCTATCGTCCTTGTCTACTCCACCACTTGAACCAGAGCCTCTGAGAGGAGACCACTGCAAGATTAATCATGATACAGAAATATCTCCCTCATGCAAGGAATCAACAGCAAACAGCAGATTTATATCGATTCGATTCCAGAGCTTTAGAAGTTGTAGCGGGCTGTGCTCACTCATTACAACGTTGTTGGCACAGAACTGGCGGAACTTGAATTATGCGGTTGGGCTGGAAAGTACTCTTTTGCACCCATGGACAACCATACGATTGAAAAACTCAGCTTCGGGGTGCTGACTAATAGGAATCTTTGGTTGCGTTGAACAGTAAAGGTTCGGTTATTCTTAGCTTCCACACCAGCTAGGACCCGTGTAATGACAACATTACAAAGCAGTTGCGCCTGCTTCCAAAGTCTTGGAGCGAAGAATGGATCCTATAGTGAGAGGTCCTCGCTTCCTATCGGGCACACCAGCTTTGCTAAGGATGAGTGGAAGTCCTCAAGCAAGGAAAAACAGCTATAGGAGCAAGGGAACGGTGGTAAACCCCCCCCCAAAAAAGCTCCCCCGGCCGGGCCAACATGAAACACACCTGGAGCGGCGGGTAATCGGGCATTGCATTATTCTATCTGCTTTTGCATATATGCCTCGGGTACGCTTTCGCATCCGTAAAGCTCTACCGGTAACCTCAGACTAAAAGAGGTACGAAAAACTCATCAACAACCATCCAGCCAAAACCCGACACTTGATCCTCTATCCGTGTAAAACCGGCTGACGGTCCTCACACAAGGGATATAAGCGCGAGCGCAGATGCACGCCATATCCTGTCTGTCTATCCATGAATCAACCGGAGCCAATCTTGACGCAGGATCCGCCACTGGGAAGCTTAAACTGCAGTCTGTACATCGACCTCGCAGTTCCACTTACTCTTCATTCCTCATCCACCAGTCTTCGATTTCTCAGGGCCGAAAGTGTCGGCTTCTGGCCGTGCGAGCAAGTAAAAGCACGGTCCCAGGAAAGGTATTGTCATGATGAGCGCTACTGTCAAGTAGTCCTGTGGATCACCAGTGAACATTCGCCTTCTTCGCATGTCCTCCACCAAAGGATCGATGAACGCAAGCCACAGTACGACAAAATCAATGCTCGAGAGGTGAACCAAAGGATCAATGCGGAATTGGTTCGCATAGTCCATCCTGTGAGCCAATCCAAAGAGCGGGGGGCACCTCGGGCTTTCAGATGGCCAGAAACAACTGCAAACCAGCTCTTCTTAAGGGGTAACTCCGTAGTTGAGGAAGTACTCACCATCTAGCGATGAAAATGAAGTCTACCATTTCCATCCTCCCATCAAAGAGCCCGAACGCATTGGCGTAGAGCCCAACGCCGGCTGCGGTCAACGATGCAGCGATCCAGCGATTTTCCATGAACGATTCTTTTCCCTAAACCATGCGAAATTCTTGAGTTGCTTAGTCCAACGCTGTTCAGTCGTTTTCAGGTAGCGAAGAGTGATCTTCAACCTTGGTAAAGTCGGGGTCAGGTTGAGTCGCGTAGTTACGGAGGCCCAAGTACGGGAGCAAAGCGCCCGGTCCAATCGCAGTCGCCAGAGCAAGGAACACGCTGGTGGGCCACTTTTGAATTCTCCACGCTGGAAGGAGCGTCGCAGCGTAGAGGAGTACGTAGCTGGGTATGAAAAGAAAGATCGCAAAGTAGATCGGGTTCAGGTCCGGTAGCAGTGGATTCCTAAGAGAAACCAGATCGAAAGCAGAACGTTAGAGCAAGGTCTTCGGGGGACCCGCATGGACGGCCATGCCATCACATCAAGTTGGATGCATGTGTGCGGTCCTACTTGAGAAGTTCTTCAACCACTGGCGAGGTGTCCTGCAAACTGGACGGTTTGAAGAACGCAGCGTACGAGACAAGCGAGCCCCAGGTACCAAGAGCGATCACCTTTCGAGCGATTCCAGGGGACCTGGAATCGTCATCGGCCTGGGCCTTACAAATGATCCTCTTCCGATGGCCAAGGCCTCGATCACCCGGAGCCAGACGAACAAGGCTGTTCAAGTTTGCACCAGAGCAGAATCCTAAGTACATTCTTCTTCCAGCTAACTGTTACACCAATTACCTCGTAGAGCAGCGGTTCGACAGAAGAAAAGAAAGCCTTACCAGCTACCTTCCCCAACCGCTCGTTTCTGCCGTCGACGGCAAATCGGTCTGCTTTTCAACCACGACCCGCGGGGATCGGCTCGTCCGCAGAAAAAAGTTTCAGTGGGGACAGGGACAGAAAGCGGAAGCCACGATGCTCGCATTACCAGCGCAGATAGTGGTCAAGGACGGAGGAGGGAGAGGCCTCGCTTTTCGGGGATACTATGCCCTGCACTCCTGAAGATCGAATGGAATTTGGGTATGCATTCCGTGAATACGGTGATGGTTTGCATTCCGGTCCGCAAGCCCGCACGGGGAACAAGGCTTTCATGTGGTGAATAAACTGATTTCATTTGACTTAGTACCTAGTTACGCGCGTCCCTAAGCTAAAAAGACGATTAGCAAACAATCGGGAACAAAATGAAACACGACGACAATCATGCGAGTCTGTTGACTCGCCCCTGGCTCCCTCGGCGCCGAGATGGGAACGGAGCCAAACGGAGCAGCACGGAGCCGGTCAGGACGAAGAAATGGGCCCGACGTACGTTCCTCCAGTTGAGCAGTAACAGGTTGCTTCTCATCGTCTTCGATTGAAGCTACAGTTTGGTCCCATCCCATTTCTCGTTTTCTCCTCCTGCTCGTTCGCCTCACCCCGGTCCGGGTTACGGGAAGAACCGATTCGACGGGCCTACGAAGGCTATCCGACAGTGCCACCTCAACCTCCCTTGGTATGCTCGACGGTAGTTTGTGCATGGACTTGACGATGGCCATTTACGTGCTCCCTCTTTCCGTCTCGCCTGCTTTTCCTATTGTCGTCTCGACGTTCTCCAGCTGAATCGTACTTGCCTCTCCCGGAGGATGAACGTCCTCGACCTGACGGTGGGCATCATGATCAAGGAACAGACTCTCGTTCAACGAGACATCAGCGCGATAGCGATTGCGGAAGCGTCCAGGACGACTGCCCTACCTGATGCCCTGCTGGCATTCGCCGCGTTCGCAGAATTCTCTGTGCTCCGCGTCGCTGCTCCCTTCGGCGGTGGACGTCGGACTTGGACTCTGACCTTCTTCAAAATCTCGCTACAGCCAGCGGGAGCTGCGTCTTTCCACGACTCCAGTGCCTTCATCACAGAGGTTTCCGAGTCAAAGTCTACGAAAGCGTATCCTCTGGATAGCCTGAGATCGACGTTCTCCACGTGTCCGTATTGGCTGAACTCATCACGCAGAATCGCAGAAAGCTCGGCTGCCTTCACTGTGCGAGAATTTGGCATCTGGCTCACGTAAATCCCGGGTAGCGCAGGACTCTCCGGTTCACCTTGTTTTCGTTCAGTCGAATCGCACAAACAGAACAACCAAAACAGCTTGCTGAGCGATACTACCGCGTCGGTGAACATTTCGGAGCACCGCGTGTCTGAGAGGCTGCTTACCTTGAGCTTTCTGGCCCGATGAAGCTCTCGAAGCTTTCTTTACGGAATCGAGTGAATCGCGAGGCTGCTCAACGGGGACGCTTGGTACACCGTTTGCTGGCTTTGAATGGTTGATGCTGGAGACGATAGACGCGTAGGATATCTTCTCCGGAGATATCAAATCCTTCAGAGGCGTGCTTTCCGCAGCCTGGTCCTCTACGTGCGCTACTGTTGGATCACCTACTTCAGTACACGCAGACAGGTCCTCCTGAGGAAGAGGAAATCATTGACTTCGTGTGTCAGAGAATATGTAACTCCCTTGTCCCAGGAGGGGTCGAAACGTTGCAATCTTCTTTGCGTTCACTGTAGGAGGGAGCGGGCTGGGGGGACTTCTCACCGTTACGCGCTCAGTGGAGTCTTGCTCTTGCACCGCTTGGGCATCTCTCTGCTCAATAGCCTCTGCGCTGACCGCAACCTGACCCATGACCGGGGCATGCTGTTCGCTAGCGGCCGCCGGAGGTTCAGCGTTTGAAATCTCCGCGGGAACTTGCCCAGCGACATCAGTGCGATCCGAAACTTGTCCTGAGACGTGTTCGGCAGGGATTCCCGTAGCAGTTTCCTGTACTTGTGTCGCAGGGCCAGAAACTTCACTCCCATCAACAGGAGCTGCATCTGGCTTTTCATCGGTAAACCGGAAGACATCATTTCTAACAAACCAGCTGTTGTTGAGGGAGAGAGATTTGCATGCCTGGTGAGCGTGACGAGGGTATCTATGCAACTGCTGACAGAGCTTCTCATGCGAATAGTTTTTTGTGGTGGCTTACCCATTTGCCTGAGGGTACAGTAAAAAGGAGTTCACGAAGTTTCGTCCTAGTGACGGGGAAGACTTCTTAAACGCTTTCCCATAGACCTGCAGCACGAGCGACTCCCCAAGTGACCACTGACTATCAATGGCGGAAAATTCAAAGTTGCACGCCTGCAACTCTCGCTTCGGCTGCTTCTGAATTTCGACTTCCCCTGCAACAAGAACCCGATTGAAACCATCGGTTAGCGGATCTGAATAGCAAATCAGCCAGCATTTCACAAGAATACATGAATACGACTTCAACCGTCCCATCGGTACAGGATCAAGCGACACTTACCCTGCAACACGATAGACTCATCTTCCGGTCCATCGGCGAAGGAGCTGACGCTTTCCGATTTGTAAAACCGGTACAAGTCATTGGGCCGATTAGAGAGGATCTTATAGTACAAAATCACGAACTGCTTCGCGACATATTCTGCTTCGTACTTTCGATCTCCAGTAGGACTGTCGTCATCCACCATATTGACGAGCAAAGCTTTGTCGAGAAAACGAACTATTCAAAACCCGTCTCACACAAACCCCGAAAAAACTCCAAAGCCCCACCAAGCTTGTGACTTAATTTTACAAACTGGCCAAGCCCAGTCTGAAGACATCAGCCGCGCGTCAACTAAGAGTCGTACGCGTAATCAACTAGAGTCTACGAAACTTCCCCATAGTCATTCAGATTATTCCCTCATATACCCACTCTCCCTCCACCTCTCTTCTTCCCAAGCAGAGCTTCTCAAATATCCTGACGACGCATAGTAAGCTCGGAGTGTCCGTAGCCTAACTTTTGTCCCATCGTGCGTGGGGATCCATGGTAGTCGTCGATAAGCAGTGGCAGATCACATCGGTTTGATTAATATATAAGTCTAACCGGCTTTCAAGTATATTTCAATAGGGAACGGAGCCCTCCCGAAGGCAACTAGGTTTTCGGCGAGAGGCCTAGGCCATAAACCCCACAGAAGCGGTGGGACAACCGTGCGATGGTCCCTCGAGCTCAAGTAGGAACCACACGAGCATCGTGAAAAAAGGCATGAACATTGATTGTTGATTTGAAATCCAAAATAGAAGGCCTTCCTTTGCACAACCGTCCAGAGTAAGATTGCTGCTCTTGTCACAGGCGCTGCCGTCCCCTAACTCTAGCCCTGTCCCACAATCGCTAGTCCCATTAGGCCGACCGACCACCGTTCCACCTCGTTCCTTCAACATTCCGCAACTTGAAAAATAATAGATTTATCGACCAAGATATTTTCCCCGTTTTCTCGAAAGTTTAAGACAGTCTGTCCCAACAATTTTTCCATTGCTAGGGAGATCTAACCCTTTGAGGAAAAATCCTGATAGTACCTTCTTATGAGTTTTTTACTTGATATTAAAGTTTATTTCCGATTCTGTAGAGAAACTGGAAAGGGGGTAGGTGTAGAGACGATGGAAAACGTGAGGTCATAAATGACGTGAAGAAGTACTTTTTTGCTGGAAGCGAATTGGAGCGTGAAATTTAACGGGTTGGTCTGTGGACGAATTTCTTAGGAAGAACGAGGGTTGACAGTCCGTAGGAGGTTGTTGCCCTTTGTGCGCGGTGTTCGGATACCACGAGCGTGAAGAAGGAGGATCTTAGGCTAGCTTTTTGTCGTTGTATTCGATGCAGAGCAGAGCGCGTATTAAATGGATTCTGTATTTTGAAAGGAGACAAGTGAGGTTTGCTATGCTGCCCGGTCAACTCAAAAAAGTGGACACGTGTGTGGCAAGTCCCCAACCTTGGCACCGAGGTCCTGTTCAGACTTGTCAGTATCGTACGACTTGGATATTCTTATGCGGTTTGATTCAAAAGCCAGCCATTCTCTACCCCGTGTCTGAACGCGTAGGAGCCGGTTTCATTAGTCCCGAAAGGAGATCGTTGGTGGAAACCCGCAAATTTACTGGAATCCCTTGAGCGATCTCCTTTTTGTATTCGGGGGAGTTTGCTCTTCCCCCCGCAGCCATTAGATATAGGAGGTCAGATCGTGTTCTGTCTAGAATACCGAGCATGAAACTACCACGTTAGCATGATCAATTCCAACACAGTGACTGACTGGCTCGATGGGGTCAGACTGGCGCATTGCGCACTGCTGCGTCAGGCACTGTCAGAAACCGTTTCTGACTGGCACATCAAATCGATACCATTTGGTCGGATCGATTGGAACTGAAAGAGTACAGGCAACTTGAGGTCGACAAAGAATTGGGTTGCTGCCTTTTGTAACGATAGTCTTCGAGCCAAGATGATCGCTTTTACTTCGGGGTTAGCGAGTTTGCCGAGGACGGTGCTAAGGACAGCTGTTCGCCACCGCAGTAGGCACTTCGGGGTGCGCATGAATTCATCACAGGAGAATGATCCTGTGCAATGGGGTGCGATTGCTGCGTCTGCTGTTGCCACTCCGGTGACTGTCTGGAGTGAGTATACTCTGGCCACGACTGGAAGGGGACTTCCAGATCAGTATGGGCTCATTGAGGGGTTGTCTTACCTCGTCATCGTGGGGCTCGTGGGCTGGTCGATCTTTACCAAGGTGAGAACACGCAAGTACATTGTCGTGAAGCGGGATCATCTTGGAGCGGAGGTACTTTCCTATGACGGACAATGGATTGATCTCGTCAAGGATAAACGAGTTACCGTTCGGGCAGTCTTTAAGCCGAAATCAGTGCAGTTAACAGAAAAGGTCGGAATCTTCCGAGGGGACACTTTGACGGAGTACTTTTACGGAGATCGATGGTACAATGTGTTCAGGATAGAATCTACGCCCGATCGAATACTTCGTGGATGGTACTGCAACATCACCCGCCCGGCAATCATATCCGACGACAGAGTGGAATCCGATGACCTCGCTTTGGACTTGGTTGTCGCTCCGGACGGAGAGTGTACTGTCTTGGACAAGAAGGAGTTTGAAAGGCTGCCCCTCCCGGGTGATGAAGTATCCTCCGCTCTAAGTGCTCTCGCTGAGCTCGAATCGCTTGTCGATTGTCGAACTGAATTCTTCAGGGACATTCCACCCAGATAATGCTAACCACACGACTCTCTCGAAATTCTCCTTCCCAAATCCAAAAAAAACACCAATCGACTGAAAATTCTGCTGCAGGTCAAGACGGGCTCCGGACTTCCGCAGGGTCCGTTCGCGCTCCTAGGAGCTTGCGAAGGCATCTCGTACCTGCTCATTGTGTCCGGCATAGGAGCGTACATATACCAAGCCGCGGCAAACTAGGAAGGTAGTCAAAGCTGAATCACTCGGACCTGGAGATCGCTGCTGTCGAAAACAGCATCAAATCAATTGACTGCTTCCATGAAATCTAAGAATTGTGCCATCTCCGACCTTGCCGCGAGGGGACCCATTCCTCTCTTGCCACTAAACGCAGACGCAATGGTTCAGCCCTGCAGGAGACTCGGAAATCTATATAGATATAAAACGTGTCATTTGAGGAATGAAGTTGATACCTTATTTTCATTTCTATCCACGCTCGTGCAAACGAGCTATCGGATATCTCCGCTCCCGGTCAGTGTTTCTTGCTAGGTTGGGGTAGGATTTTGGAATTGTCCCACTTCAGATGTGCCCGGCTGAAGTAGGTACTTGCTACGATGAAAACCTTTCGCGGTTAGATAGATCCATCTGGATAGTACCCATGGCCAGGGCTGCAACAGCCTCTGGGCAATGGCGTCAATGCTGCGGAGATCTTTTCAGCAGCGAGGTTTCCTGGAGATATTTCGTTTTTCTTTACACTAGACCAGCTGTCTCCTGAGAATTAGGCTACAGTACAATTGTCGCTCGTTGTGCGATCCTTCCGCAAGCAGCAGGAAGGTGGAACTGCCGAAACTGAAGTACAAGCCATGGATTATTGTGGGGCGGACATCACCATCTCCTCGATCTCAGGTAAATATTGAAGCAAGCTTTTGAAGTTGTCCTTGGTCAGCCATATACCTTCATATTCACGAGAAGGAAGAAAGAATTGGAAATGGCATCGTATACGGATCAGCACAGAATAGGGAACTGTGCACATGCTCATCTATGGACACTGAGAGACCGATTCCAGTCTAAACATCTTACCTTTCTTTCCTGGCAGCATTTTTCCACCCTTGTCGTAGTACTCCCTTATGTCCACTCCTACGCGGCCTTGGAAGGCTCGTACTGTGACCCTCTTCCCACGTCCAAGCTAATTGATTTGGCAAGTTATCACAATACGCTCAGAGTTAGCAAAAAGGGAGCGAGTAGACACCAGCTCGAATCCTTTGACTAGATCTACTAGATCGTCACTAGATCTTTAGGGTTATACCTACATCCCCGTACATTTCCGAGCTCTCGTTCATCTGCATCAAAGATTTTTTCTGCTTCTTCGCAGCAGGCTTGTCCTGATCACGCCCATCCTCATCATCCTGGCGGTCGGGATGCACACAAAGATCAAGACAGGTCTCAGAAACGCAGCCAATACTACAGAAAACGAAATCAATACCCCTCCCAAGCCAGAAGCAAAAAAAAACACAAATCAAAAACAAAAGTTCCCACCTCTCCGTCTTCCTCAACAACTTCGACCACTTCCTCTTCCTCGTAATCAACGTACTTGGAAGCTGACATCGTCTCCACCAAAACCCCCCCCCCAAAAAAAAATATGCAAACGAAAAAACCAAAAAATTATAAATACACACTCCCACAACTCCCACCGCTCAATCCACAAAACGTACCCACCCACCCCCACCCACCCCCACCCACACAAAACCCTCCACTACCAGAAACTATACCAACAAAGATCACCAAAGATGGCTCGCTCCTCCGCACAACTAAATCTCCTTCTCCATCCAAAAACCAAAACCAACATTTTATGGAGTCGATCATCATTAGATAATAGTTTGGTCTATGGGGAGATCCAAAAAAAAGACTCCTGAAAATCTCCTGAGGAAGGAGAAGAAAAAAACGTATGTTCTCCCTCTTCGTCCGAATGTGTTAAACTTTGGAGTATCGCCGAAGGCGATGGTTGATGCTCATGGACAATTGCTTTTGAGCTCATTGGTGTTAAGAGAAAACCGGATCCCTTCCGATCAGATCGATCTCATGATGCTGTACTACTGGCTGGCCTCCGAATTCAATGACAGACTCGACTTAGGGTTTGGATTCAAAAGCTGGTATGGTGGTTGAATTCCGTTGTCCCGACTATGGTGAAAGCGTTGAGCGGCAACCTGTTGATCGTAGAAAACTAGTTTGCACTAGATCGTGGAGTCCAGATTGTAAAGATCGTGTCCAACTCGTCGATCCCAATGACATATCGGACTCTAGACGGATCTCTTCGCAGAGTTGGAAGAGGTGTCGTTGACATTGATCCTAGATTTCCCGGATCGATCTGATGAGTCGCTCATGCAAGGGGACAGTTGCACTGCTGGCATGTTGAGGCTCGTAGCCGCGTTATGAGTTTTGGGTTCCCTCAACGCTTCCTTCCTGGCGATGAAGTTGAATCGCGAAATTCGAAGCTGGAATAGGGTTTCTGATATCCCACAAATAGCTTCGGACCAGCAATCTACATCGCACAGGCACTGATCCGAAGGAACGGATTCAATCGCATTTGATCTGTAACGTGTGGAGCCGAATATGACGTCCGCTTTGGATCTCCGCGGGACGTAGTAGGCCCTGGAAACTAGAGAACGCGTTTCCAGTGAAATTTGAAGTATTGCGAAGCGCACCGCAAGTACAATTCGTCGAACTGAGCGGAATCGTGGAAACAGTCGGGTTTAAAACAGGGTGAGCCTGCCTTTGCTCGTTTCCATAGAGCGCGGATCTTTATGAATCCAACTACCTCGCCACGCCACATACGAGCGTGCCTGTGTATGCTGTGGGCGAGAATAGCAACAGACGGTGGAGACTGTCCCTACCAATCTTCGTCGTGCGACCGCCGTAAATGTTCAGCAGAGCAACAAAGACGATAGGCATCGGGGACAGCGCCAACCTTAGGAAGTATTGCGTACCCCCAGTAGTCTACAAGGCCCTCGCACCCCTCCAAGGCCATAGAAGTAAACAGAAAAAACACCAGGTCCTCGAGAGGTTACTTCGCTCGAGGAGAGCCAAGTTCCCCTCCAGGCTCCATTGCCTCCTTAAAACCCCAGAACTGTTCAGAATGTCGGTATCTACAGCGAGCTTCCTCAACTTTACAAAACAGGAAAAAATGCGCGCCCAAATACACACTAGAACTACGCTTCGACAGCCGTTCGCGCATTGGGTTGTATGTGCAACTCACACATGGCCAAGGTACTTCTTCGCACTGAGCTCATTAACTTCCACCGGAAAGCATCCTATAGAAAGATTTGATCTTCGTCGTCCTCCGATTCTTCTGATCTACTTTTTCTGGGGACACCGTCCGGGCCAGCTTCTCCCTCCTTCTGTGACTCCACAACGGATTTTAATTTCCTCGGATTTCCGTTCCCTTCCGTTCCATTGCCGAGGGCTACGGAGCCTCCTGAGGCCTGTCATTCGAAGGAGCCGTTAGTCTAGGATCGTGGGTGCCCGCTTCACCCAGAAGCAAACTCGAGGAGGTTAAGAGGGCGAAAGCTCGACTGCTTACCTCTGTTGTTGCTTTTTCCTTCGGGGTGGGTATCGGTTCCGGTTCGGGTTCCGGTTCGGGTTCCTCCTCTTCCTTCTTCTCTTCTTCATCGTGGAGGTAACCATATCCTTGTTCCCTTCTTTGTTCGTCAATAATCAGTGCCACTTCTTCTGGGGGCGTGTCGTAGGCGAGGAGAACTGCTCGTCCAAGAAGAAGGCTAGTTTCGAAGAGTTCTGGTATAATAGCAGTAGCCCCAGCCATTTGGAGCAACATTTGCTGTTTTGCGTCGGCGGCACGGACGAATATTTGCAGATTGGGATAGTCCCTCGACAGTGATTGAACAGCACGAAGCGTTGAGGGTGGATCGTCCAGTGTAACCACGACCGCCTTACACTTCTCGACCCCAGCGGAACGAAGCACTTCAGCTCGGCAAGCGTCACCGAAAAATACAGGCAGCCCACGGCGACGAGCCTCAATTACCCTCTGGGGGCTGAGATCGAAAGCTTTGTATCTAATCAGCTGAGAGTCGAGCAGCTCACAAACAGATTGCCCGACTCTCCCAAATCCGGCGACAATAACAAAGTTCGTCGCATCTGCAGTGTCAAGATCCGACTGTCTCGCACCAATCAGGCCCCGGCCACTTTCCATTTTCGTGGCAAGAATACGACCAAGGGCAGCCAACACCGGCGTCATCGCCATCGATAAACCTACCACAAGCACAAGCAGCTGCCTGAGATCCGGAGCCAGCAGACCAACCTGCAGAAAGAAACGAATAGAAACGTGCGGTGCTTCAGATGCATGTTCCTCATCGATTCAAAATGCCAGCTCGTCAGTAGACCCCGGCTTAGCTTACACTCTGAGCAAGAGCGAATATAACAAAAGCAAACTCCCCTCCCTGGGCTAGGATGAGTCCAGTTCTAAAAGAACTAGCAAAACTCCTCCCGAACAGAACCCCGACTGCTGTGATCACGCCAGTCTGGTGTAAAAAGAGAAGTGCAAATGGTTCAGGGCTTTTCACTCCGGAAAGCGATTGCGTCATATGAACAGTTACCTTCAGAGCAAGCAACCCGCCGATGAGGCTTAATACTGGTCCAATGTTGGCTAATGCAAGTCTGAGGTCGATAGTGAACCCCACGGTGATGAAGAAAAGTCCAAGCAGAAGACCTCGAAACGGTTGGATGTCGGCCTCCACTTGATGCCTATATTTCGTCTCCGCAAGCATGACACCGGCAAGAAAGGCGCCGAGCGTGTCCGAGAGGCCGAGACCCTCCGTCAAGGTTGACGTCGCGATCACGGTGAAGAGAATCGTCGCGACGAAAGCCTCAGACGAGCGCGACTAATAGTCGGAAAGTGTGAAATGGGTGATAGTTAGGATCAGCCTCTAGCTTCGCTCCTCGCGAGCATCGACCTGTCGGAATCTCACCTTTGCCACAAACTTAAACGTAGGCTCCAGTAAGAGCTTTCCAGAGGCGACAATAACGGCAAGAGCCAGTACACCTTTTCCAGCGGCAACTGAAATTGCTCGGATCAGCATTGTCGATCCGCCGCCTCCGCTCGCCGCCAGGAGTGGTGTCAGGACCATCATCGGCACAATGGCCAGATCCTGAAACAAGAGAATTCCAAACGCAGCTCGGCCGAACCTCGTTCCGAGCTCTCCTCGTTCGGACAGGAGCTGAAGCACAAACGCCGACGAAGAAAGCGCCAGACTCCCGCCTATTTTTGGAAACCAGTTCGTCGACGAGTCAGTGAAGTCCGCACGGCACTCGCCTAAATCCAAAATTTCTGCCTCAATGCAGCATGTGTCTGTCCCGGGAGAAATACGCGCGTACCTATTACCAGTCCCGTCTCTATCGGAAGCCCGGCGAGAATAGTCACGACGGTGATAAGGAAGCCTGTGATAAGGAACTGTCCAGATCCGAGTCCGAATACGTCCGACTTGAGTTGTCTAAGCTTGCTTGTGCTCAGCTCGAGTCCCATTTCGAAGAGGAAAAACACTACTCCAAACTCTGCCAGTAGCTGGCTGCCATGAACGTCGCCGATGATTCTAGGAATTGAAATTGTGAGCCAGATAAGTGATTTAGTCTAGAACGCTTGCTTTCCCTGGAAGCCAGCTAGAAAGACCTGGGGCAGGGGGCGAAGGCTCAGAATGCGTACCCAAGTCCCTTTGGCCCAAGCACGATTCCAGCCATAAGGAAGCCCAGAATGGGCGATGTCTTGAGACGGTCAAAAAGCGGCACGATGATCATTGTCGATAGCAGGATAATCAGCGTATCCCAGACTGGCACATGTACGTGGCTTAAGAAATCCTCCTTGAGGAAATGCACTCTATCCTGAAACTTTCCAAGGGCAGGGGCCTCAGGTGCTTCAACCATAGCCATTTGAGTAGACGCACGGTTTCGTTCCGCCTTGGAATCATCACCCTATGTGTGGATATTAAAAAGCCGTGTCAGAGTCATGATCAGAAATGTCGTGTTACCCGCACACTTTCCATGAAAATGGATCTACGTTTGCGCTACCTTGGTCGTCGCTGTATGCGAAGATTTTGAGCGCAGGTGGCCTGCATGGATCCGAGTATTCGTCGACGAAGTCTCGACAATTCGCTCAACGCCGGGCCCCTGTGAGCCAACTACTCGGAAAGGAGCCATCCGCTCACTGATATTTCGAACACTCAACAACATGGCGAGGGAAAGTCCCAGGGACTTAACATTTTCTACAACTGACGCACGGACCTGAGTTCGACGAGCATCCCTGTGATTCGACCGCAGCCGAGCAGGTCGGGGTGCAGCCGCTATAAAACCTGGAGCGTGGGACCCCATCTTCCCATCCAAACTCTCGGCAAATCTTAAAACCTTGACCTAGATACCAAGGGAAACACCCTCACGCCTCATGCACACACCTTAACCAAACAACCACGCTACACCTAGTCTACCAGAACGCACAACGCCACCTACAACCCCCTCCTCCCCCGTTGGACAGTAAACAAGCGATCCTCAGCAGAAGATCCTCCACATCCAAAGAATCCAGTCCGATCTATACTCATTCACTACAACTAGCCACCTGCCAATTTTCGATCCTCGTTGGAACTCCCCTTCAAAAACCAAGCTCTCTTTTCAAGTCTTTTACGCCGACACTAATCACTCATCTAAGACACAGCCCTCCCACTCCTTCCCCAAGCATCCAACAGCCTCCGCCTTCCCCCCCCCCCCATGCACGGCTAAAGAAATCTCAAGCACGAGTTCATTCCCTTTCTCAGACTAAGGAAACCTCTCCAGTTTTGAGACAACACTTCCACTTTCCCCAGTTTTCCACAGTTTTTTTTTTGAAGGTCTCTACCACCTTCTCCTAAGCTCCCTCAGTAGCTCTACATTAAAGTAAATCTGCGTAAATCTGCGTGAATTTGTCTCAAGGGTCCCCAAGGTTCCCTAGTTTCCCCAAATTTCTCAAGTCTCCGCAGTTTTCCCGAGAACCAGGCAGCACCCGTTAAAAACCCGATCCGCTCGATGTCGCCATCTGGGATGGGAAATACGCGCCTCCCTCTCTCGCTCCGTCTCTATTCCGACTCCCTTAATTTTTTTTTACGGTTTTTGCGCCTCTTCCTTTCCGACTCCGTTAGTTTTTACAGTTTTGGTACGTGCAAGGAAAACGTTCAACTATTAAAGAAAAAACAAACAGAACATCCATGGGGGCGTAATTTGATTGACTCAATCTGTTGCACAGCTAGTACACGGACGAAAACCACTCCAAGAACATGCTCGTAGACCCGAATACCCGTCTCATAGAAAAAATTCTTCTTTCAATCAAAATAGAAACCAGTTTCAATCAGAATTGAGGCTCTTTTTGACTGTCGGCTAAACTATGCCCCTCTTCAGACGTGATTAGGAGAATATAGTCAGAATTGGACAATATTTAGAAGAGTTTTCGATGATAGTCTCTTCGATGAGTGTAGTTTTTTCTATATTATGTAAAATACTGTCCTAGATCGTAGCTTCAACGGTCCCGAAGTTGCAAGCTCTTTGCGTTGGGTTCTATGGGAGGCACGCGCAAGCTCTCTGCATGATCACGATCCTGCGAATAGCAGTATCTAGACGTGCTCCAAAGCAGGACAGGCGGAGCATTTAGGCTTCCATGTGCTGGTGAGCAATCAGAGGCGACTGGTCCACCGAGCATGTGACGACAGAGCGTAGAACAGCGGATTGCAGGGTTGGTTTTTGGCTGAGGAGGACAATTAGGTGAGAGGATATGTGATAACAGCATACTGAGAGGGCTCATGATTGCCTTTGGATCTCCTTTACCAAAGCCTCCTCGAAAGGAGCGCCGGTGGAAGCGGATGTGTGCGGTTACGAGGACTTATGCACCGGCAGAGGAACTCTTTCGAATCGTTAGAACTAGGACGGCTAATGACAAGTATGTAGTCGCCCTCAACGAAGGAAATGGAAGGTAAATGGATCAACCACACTGAACTCAACTCGTTTGTGAAGCAGTGCTCTGGTTCATCGCGCAAGACGATAGATTCTGAAGACGGGCTCGAAATCGCGCTTTTCGCATACGCAGGTCTGTGTATATTCTAAAACGGGCCGATGTTGTGGCGAACGCCAAGAGGAAAAACTTTCTCGGCAGGATTCTGAAATGCGCGATACCGCCGCTGATCTTCACGCAAATGGAGGAAATCGTCAGGGAGAACTCTCCGTAGATCCTCCCGACACGGAGACGTTACGGCGGACCCGTCATGTACCCAACAAGCAAAATCGAGGGACATGAAACCTTGATATGACGAAAATAAACTGAAGAACTCTAAAACTGACCTCCCAAACACACCCACACCATTCAAAAAAACTACCCACAAACGAAACAATCTCGGCCAAGCTCCGATCCACAGCTCAACGCTGCCCGCATTCAGTGCAGGCGATAGGCAGTTCGTTCCAGTTCAGTGTATGTACCTGTACGTACGAGGTTATCATGACGATCAATCGGCTTGACAGCATCGATCTCTTCAGTCAACTACCCCGCGCGTGCGAAGGAGGCTATTGGTATATCCAGTCAGAGCGACAAAGCTGATGTAAGAGATACATTTCGCTTTGGAGGCCAGGGCGGGAGCTTGCAGACGATCGTTTTTGAAGGGTTAGGCTGGACTGAAGAGGGCAATGCGAGTATTTTTATAACCTGGGGGACAGGGTTCTATTAGGTGTGGACAATAATGGCGTTCTGTTTCGAGTGCTGCCTGGCGCCGATCCGATCGAGCGCGAGGCCGGCGATCAGGCGCTCACTGTCTACTATGCGAATGTCGGCGGAGGGCACGAAGAAGCTGGTATTCCTAGGCTCTCCGACATTTGCAGCTGATTCCCTGAAGAAGCTGAACAGTGCGTCCAAGGCTATGGGATATGAATTGTCATTGGTTGTGACCCAGCCCCCGCAGCCAGCGGGGAGGAAGAGAACAATGACACCTACACCAGTTCATGCGGTGGCTGAAGAGCTCGATATCGACGTTCAAACTCCCGCAAAGGCCTCAGATCCGGACTTCATTGAATTTCTAGAGAAGCTAGAGCCCGATCTGTGTGTTACCGCAGCGTACGGAAACTTTCTGCCTTCCAAGTTTCTTCGTATCCCACGACATGGGACAATCAACATTCATCCCTCGCTTCTTCCTCTATTCAGAGGAGCAGCACCGGTTCCCAGAGCACTGGAGGCAGGTGTTGAGACGACTGGGGTAACTTGATAGTCAACTCGATCGAGAACATTTCGCTCGAGACTGCTGTTTCATACCTCAACCGGCTGAAACCTAGTTGCTCCCCTCAGGTCACGATTGTGTTTACGGTTTTGGAAATGGATGCGGGACCGATCATTTCGCAGCGAGAAGTCACATTGAAGGGTGATGAGAAGAGCCATGAGCTCTTGGACAGCCTCTTCGATATCGGGACCGATGAAGTCCTCAACGTAATCCCGTCAATCTTCGACGCCACAGTGGAACCTGTCGAGCAGGATCACTCCAAGGCGACCCACGCGGACAAGATGCGGAAGGAGGAGGGTGTTACCGCGTTTACTGAGAATGCTGTTAGGATACACAACAAGGTAATTTCTGGGGTCGGAACATACCTGCGGCTAGTTTGTTCCAAGCCTATTCGTGCTAGTGAGCCAAAGTCATACATTGTCACTTTCACCGCGAACAGATCAGGGCCTTTGCTGGTTGGCCTGGAGTCTGGGCAGAGTTCATTTCAGAGACGGCGAAAGGAGTACGGGAGGAATTGAGAATCAAGCTCATCACTTCCCGCGTGCATGAGGCAGAGGGAGGTCCAGCCCTAGGAGTACATGAAATCAATCTGGGAGCATGCAAAGACGCGCTTCGAGTGGTTTGTGACGATGGGTCTGTGCTTGACATTCTTGAGCTGCAGCCTCAGGGCAAGAAGGTGAGTGGTTTGCGCTGAGGCAGGCTCATATGGTATTGGTTGTTCCGCTCTGGAGGCAAAAATGCTCAAGTGAAGGACGCGCGCATGTTTTTTTCCAGCCGATGCCAGCAAAGCAGTTCAAAGGCAGTTTGCAAGGAAAAACATTTTCAAGAAAGCGCGTTCCGCATTGATATCCATTCGAACCAGTTTGCCATGGCAAAACTTGCGCCTCCAGATTGCGTATGGAAGAATTTGGACTGCACGGTGAGTCATAAAGGTGCGGGATACGGTCAACGCGTAGGGTGCTCTTACGCCGGGCTCTCACCGAGAGGGGAATCGTTCGAGCCGAGCGTCCAAGACGCTTGGGCGGTGCGGGCGCAGGTAGCTGCTCAGCAACAGGCTGAGTATGCTATACTCGGCTTTCGATTTTTGGTTCGCCTGTTTGTTTGTGCTCAGGTTTACACATATTGGTGGAATAAAACGGTCTAAAAAATTGTTTATTCCACAACGATTCACGTACGAACCCAACACCATCCGTTCCATCACCCGCGAAAAGAAACGTTCGTAAAGATCGAGCACATTAGCAGCACAAACAATGGCTGTACGCCATGGGGACAGGAGCTACGATTCGACTTTCAACCAGCCGCGGGATGAGCAAAAAAAAATAGACATCATGATCAAAATACAACTACAAAGGGAGAGGAGGGACGCTGTCTGAACTGGATATATAGCCCGTTTCGCTTCCCAGACAGCAGTAATGGTCGTTTCACTGCTGGGAATTCAGAACTGGCGCACGCTCACAGTCACCCGTGGCCCTTCGGAGTTTCTAGATATAATTCAGCGGTCCCGGTGGCGTCGTACAAGTTATCTGTTTCAGGACATCCTTCGTAATAAAGTTAGCAGCATGAGCTGCGCGATTCCTGCGCTACGTCATCTTGCAAGAACACTGCAGCATTCTCTCCCCCGATTTTCACCCCATGTTGCTCAGTATTTAGATCCAAGCTACCAGCCTTGACTTTTTCGTAGATCGTCGCGGCCGTCGTCAAAAATGCTTCCTCAACGTTTGTGTTGATCTTTGCTGATGTTTCCAAGAACAGTAGCCCGTGCTCTTTTGCGAAAGCCTCTCCCTGCTCTTTCGGAACTTCCCTTCGATGCTCCAAATCTGCCTTGTTTCCAACCAAAATAATCGTCATATTCGAATTGGAATGCTGCTTCGCATCCTCCAGCCACGATCCAAGGTGCTCAAAAGTTTCCTTTCGAGTGATATCATACACAAGCAGAGCTCCTGCAGCTCCACGGTAGTACGACCGGGTGATACTCCTGAAAGACTCCTGGCCCGCAGTGTCCCAAATTTGTAACTTCAACTGCTTGTCTTCAACCGTCACAATTCTCGCTCCAAATTCGACTCCAATTGTCAGATCGTGAATCGGAGTAAATCTCTTATCCGTAAACTGCAGCAAAAGACATGACTTGCCTACGCCAGTATCGCCAATGATGATATACTTAAACAAATATGCGTAAGACATGACTGCCTCCAAAAATTCGCTAAACACTTGAAATACACAAGAAGGCAACCAACTTGCTTCCCAAAACACACAGCTTCCAGGCACGAGACAAATTTTCCTCCTCAAACCCACATCCTTGTCAAAAACGCTCCCATACAATCAAGAATACCGCACCCCCTTAAAACAATCCACGATTAGAAAAAAAATATAGTTATGCCTCCTTTCCGCTGCTAAATCCCCCTTCTCGATCCCTTCTCACTCCTCTCAGCCTTCTCGATCTTCCCGATCCTATCGCTTATTTACTACAGATTCCCTCCCACCCTAAAACTCCACACTATACAAAGCACAGCTTTGTCCTACCCTTCCCCCCCCCCCCCCCAACAGTCCCCAATCCGTTCCTATCAGCTACACCCCCGCCCAGAGACTTGCTACCCCCGCCCCCTCATCAACCGGTCCTGTCCCTCTCACCACCACCACCACCATCCACCTTTTTTTTCTTCAAAAACGGCCTACTCTTTTTAGGCTTCAATACCTCTTCCCCCCCATTCTTGATCGAGAGCACAACCAAAATGCTATCTCACAAGGGGGTACTGGAAGAAATTTAGGATTTCTCATAATTTTCAATAATTCAAATATATTGAAGAATGTTTCATTTTAGAAAATCTTTTAGATATGGTTCTAGGGGTGAGAAAGAACAGAAGTTTTTCTTTTGGAGGAAGATAGGTAAGGGGGGGTGCATGTAAGAGGCACAAAGATGACAAACTTGGATGAGCGGTTTGACTCATGTTTTTTAATTTTTTTTGCAAGGAGTATGACTTCTCCTCCTGTTGGTATCTATGGTGGTGCGACATTCAAAGACGTGCCGTGCTCGGTTGGACTCAGCAAGAAGGATTCCGCTCGGCCTCCGAAATGGTCTACCTGGTTGGGAGGGGGGGAGAGGGGAAGGAGGAATTGGAGGAAAGTACCACGTGTGGTATGAGCAGCAGAGACGATACCTGCGAGCGCTTTGCGTCTGTGGAACGGCAATCACAGGTGATTACGTTCTGATCTCGGACGAGTGTTAGGTAGTTTCCGATTCACAGCGCTCTCGAGATCTGGGTTCGTTTCCTGGAAAGCCGAGGATTTACTCTGCCTAGATATTTTGCGGAGGATTAATTCTCTTTTCCTCCCGATCCACGCAAGCCACGGTGACATGTTGCAGGCAACTAGAACATGCACGCTAATTCATCAAGCGATATCTGCGGTGGAAAATGTATGTCCTGTTCGCCAGCAGGGTCCTTGCACATCCCGTATCTGCGCGTTGAGAACTGGTCGGCCCCAGTCCCGGAACCAATGGATCCCCTTTCCCAACCAGTCGTCACCGTAAGTCCCCTCAAGTTGAATCCCTCTTCAACATTGCACAGCAACCCAGACGTAACTCGAATTCAGTCCAGATTCACAAAGGAGCCTTCTCATACAGTAATTTCAAATTATGATTATATTTACCCAGATCCCAAACAACCTGCTCAAAAAAACCCGGCGTTTTTCGAGCTCACATAATGACTGAAAAACCTGACACATTAGATTGAATAGATTTAGGAATTATTTGGTCAAAGAAAATACTCGATTTCATTTGTGCCAGCATAGGTAAGCCCGGTCTATGATTGGTTGGATAGTCTGCTGCTGTCAGTTGAGATCTTATTCTTCAGAAATCAAAGATTTCTCTCCTTCTTTTTGCAGAAGTTTTCTCCTTCAAACGCCCGGAATTCAAAAGTAATTTTGTTTTTGTTTTTGAATGGAAAGCGCCGCTTCATAAGTTTTGGTAGTTTTTAGACTGCTTGGAAAATGCTTGTTTTTTTTTTCTTAGCTGAAAGGGATGGATTTAGATATATAAGGATTGTGGGCGGTGTTACCGGTCTCGGAGGGGAAAGGGGTTCAGGTCGGTTACAGGACGGGACTGGGAAGGTAGGAATCTTGGAATACTAGAGGAGAGAAGCATTTTAGGGGGATTCATTGTGAGAAGGGGTGGAGAAGTGTGAAATGAGCGACAACGGAAGTGGGAAAGACCCTGGGCCTTACTATCGTCGAAATTCGAGTGCGCCTGTCTCGTATGACCCGTATCCGACTACCGGGTCGGGCATCAATCCAAATGCGTATCCTGAGGCTGGGGCGATGGCACCCGATGGAATTGAATGGAAATCTGCGCCGGCGAGTGCTTCTTACACGAGGTATCCAACACCAACAACGGGGGTAGCGGAGAGCGGAGGACCACACCCCGCGTCAGTTCAGTATCCACCACCCCCTGGGGCGTCGGAGTACAGAACGCCAACCGGGAAAGCTCCTTGCCCTCCGTATCAGGGTTACCCGCCGCCAAATTATCCTCACGCGAACTACCCACCCTCGCCATATCCACCGGCACAATACCCTCCGCCACAGTACTCGCAGGTTGGCTACCCGTCAACCAGCTCGTACGGCAAAGAAGGAGTGGTAAATGATCGTTCAAAAGCTTATGGTGCTAATCCCGGTTATCCAAGCGGTGGAGCTGTCTATCAGAGCGGAGAGTTCGCTGGATACGCGTCAACAGAGAGACGGGTACAGTCCAATGGGACGGTAACGCCGGAGCCTGCACTGCAACCTCAGTCAAGCGCACTGGTGACAACTGCATCACGGAGAGCAACGCCACCGATGGCCCACGCGGCTTCGGAGCCAATCCCGCAGAGCACCTACTCCAAGCCCGTACCGGCAAGTTCTAGTGGCACTTACTATCAATCAAAAGACTACGTCAACAGCCAGTACCGGGAGGAGCCAAAGAAGAAGAACGTTTTTGCGTCGAACAAGAAGGCCATAGGGTATGGTGTTGCCGGGGCCGTGTTATTTGGTGACGTTGGGGGAGTCGCCGGTGCCTGGTACGGCCATCACAAGGACAAGAAGAAGAAGAAGAGGGACAGGCAGCGCGAGGGATACTATTATTAAGCGAAGTTCTGGAGTGATCGACTCCTAGTTTTTGAGAGGTTTATATCGCGTGCTCATACTTCTTTTGAAATCGAAAGTTAAAGTCTAATACTATGTATTGCATCGAAGAGATTGACGCCACGAACGATATTCCCAGCTCACAGTAAGCGCGTCCCCTAAGGATTGAGCGGTAAACGATCGTTCATACGCTTACGGTGCTAATCCTGGTTATCCCAGCGGTAGAGCCGGCTATCGGAGTGGAGAGTTGGCTGGATACGCGTCAGCAGAGGGCGGGGTAGCGTTCAATAGGATGGTACTGCCGCAGCCTGCACTGCAACCTCAGTCGAGTACACTGATGAAAACTGCATCACCGCGAGACCTCGGAGGCAACCCCGAAGAGCAACTAGTCCAAGCCCCTACAGCAAGTTCTGCTGGCACTTACTATCAGTCAAGCGACTACGTCAACAGGCTAAGGTTGTACCAAGTGGGTCGGGTTTTCGCTGTTTACCCCTCTGAACCCCCCTGTTTTCTCGGGTTTAACCACTTCTGGGTCATAACAGCGAAAAACCCGACCCTCTTGCACAGCCCTAAACAGACAGTGTACCGTCGAGGAGTCCAGGAAGAAGAACTTTTTTTCGTCGAACAAAGGCCATTGGGTATATGGTGTTGCCAGGGCAATGTTGTTTGGTGACGCTGGGGAAGCCGTACCAAGCGCCTGGTGCTTGGTACGGCCATCACAAGGACAACAACAAGAAGAAGAAGAGCAGGGAGCGCGAGAGACACCATTAAAAAGCGTTCTGGAGTGAATGACTCGTAATTTTTCAAAGGTTTACATTTTATGCCCATACTGATTTGAAGTCGAAAATTATTGAAGTCTAATACTATGTATTGCAGCGAAGAGATTAATGCCGGAACGCCATTCCCACCCTCAATAATCGTCCGAACCCACAACGCGACTACGTGAATCTTCTGATTGGCTGGACACTGGCACTGTTCAGGTATTCGTAGTCTATATAAATGAAGCGTAACATTGAAGGTGACAAGAGTGCTTTTCGCTGAAGCTGTACTGTTACCCAAACTATTTCATTGCCGCAGGGTACACCCAGTCTTTCATGAAGCAATGAAGTTGAGGCATCTTCAGGTGTCATCCTTATCGCCCGAGCTTGTGATGGCTTTCGAGAGTAGCATGCCTTCAAACTCGTTGACGAGGGCCATGTCGCTGCTCCCAAGTGCAAGTTACGCACAGCGCTCGCTGTACGTACATGCAACTTTGGTTCAAACACTGAAGCGCAAGACCGAAGTCCACCTTCCTTTCCCATGGTAGCCAAGATATCGGCTCTCCCTCCTATCCTCTTTTCGCAAGGAAATCCAGCAATGGGTCTCCAGCCTGGTCCTGCTTCAGATCTGTTGTTTTCCCCTTATCAGATATGGTGACCACGGAAGCTTCTTCCTTTGCGATCGTTAGCGCCAGAGAAGTCTGACTTGTATGGTCTCGAATTGACCACGGATGGGACGCAAAGGTGGGCTGCAGAATTGTTTCGCCAGGGCTCATGACTGCGTAGTTCACCTAAATCGATGGGATCAATGGAAAGCCTCTCAGCTATCAGCAACGCACAAAGATTTTTGAGGATGGGCTCCCATGCCCTGCACCGCTCCGACCGATAAGAGCACGCGTACCTCTCTACCACTGTAGCTAATCCAATTGATATCGACTGGCAGGTTGGATGTGTTGTGGAACAAAATGACGGTTCCGTACTGAGAGTTTTCGCTCCTATACCCTTCCCAGACGACACGAAATTTCACGTCTTCGGAATCGTCACTATCAACAGCAGCGAAATGGCTTGGTGGTTCCTGCAGTACTGCATGCGCCTGACATTGTACAAAAGCGTATGAGTTAGAAGTGGTCCTTCACTGCTGATCGGGCAGGGAAGCAAAATTCACCTGTCCGCTGAACAAAATCGACGTGGACACCATCCCTGCGGCAATTCCACCCATCAAGGCTGTTCTCCAAATCCTCCGCTCATCTCCGCCGCTGCGTGCATTCATACTAGTGGCAGTTCTCCTCATACATCCATACGGCCCGGGCAGGGCAAAACCAAGCACGGACATGTCGACACCCAAGCAGCAACAAACCAGATACAAACTCGAGTTCAAGATACCAGCCACCTCCAGCTCCAAAGTCTAAAACAACGCTCAAACAACCGCGCTCGGCCCCTCCAACCGTTTCACACCAACCCAAACAAGCCGTGAATTGCCGACAAAACCCTCAACCAAATAGCCCCACCTTCTGCTCTTCCTTCACAGCAAGCGCGGCACTCCCACCAAAAAAAAAAGAACACCACAAAAACAAATCCTCAAAACCTAGCCAACACCCGGCACACAAACAAATTACCAATAAGCAAACCACATTCCAGCCTCGTCCTTCCCCCCACCATCCTCACTATCATTCCCCCCCCAATTGCACATCAACAAGTACACACAGTCCTTCTTCACATCCACAGGCTTCCCCTCTCCTCCTTTCCCCCTATCCCCATTCTACACTCTCACAAAAAAAAAACCTCAACAAACATATGGGAACGCCTCAATCCAAACAATTTACTCAATATCTTTCCCCCCCCTCTTCCACGCCCCCTTTTCTTCGCTTCGCTAAGCAAAAAAAGTTCTTAGGAAATTGATGGAGCGCCTGAATGACAACTTCTTCTAATGGTCTCTTTTCAATTCAACCTTCAATACTAAGTCAATATAGAATTTTGGTTTAAAAAACGAAAATCCATCCTCTATTGGATGAATTCAACCAATAAAAACAGTTTATGGTTCACTGTCTGGTTTGGCGTTGAACAAAAAATAATAATTTTCATTGCCCTCATCTTTTTGTTTTCTGCAAATGAGCTTTGGAAAAATTGTTTTATTTTTAAAAAAGGGCTTCTCCGTGTAAATATAAGTTTAATTGGATAGGACTACAGTAGTGGTTGTTTATTATTGGTTAGAATTGCGATCTAAAATTTTGGTCGTGGGCTATTTCGTCTCGATGTGTATTTTTAATCATCGATATCTTTTGATGGGTTTACATCATTCCACCGGATCTTTAGAGGATGGTGAGTTCCATTGAACCATTTCTGGCAACCAAAGAAAAAGATTGGATAGTACTATTCAGTTTTCTGCAAATGAGAATATAGAATGAGGATATTTTTGATACTTTTTTGTGAGTTCTTTTTTCAATTTGCTTATCACGAAGGGCAGGGGTTGTCATGTCTTGGAACACGAGGGAGGGACGGGGGGGTTTTAGGGGTTAAGCTCCTCATGAGGAGCCCAACGATTCCTTAAGGCATGGCCACAAAATGAAGCAGACAAGTGAGACAGGGTTTCCTTCGCTATATTCACAAGCGGCAAGCCAGGTTTAGCTTTGAAATAGGTTCTTTTTATGGTCTCCAGGCTGTGTATAGGCTATATCCCCTTTTCTTCTTGGGCGGGAAACAACCTGTACTATGCATTCTGGAGCTGCTGGTCGGCTGCCCGTCTTCGCACGCTTTCAGCAGCAAGAACGCATCAGCGTGAGAAAATATTGTATTATCAGAATCCGCAACATTCTCTCGCCAGTAGTGTAGGTGCAATAGCTGCAAAAGGTGTCATTTGCCCTTACTGGGTTTCGCATCCCCTCGGGGTAAAGCGAGGCCATACTACTCATCGGCAATGACCACCCCAAACACCAGCAGGACTGGTTCCAGCACCCGATGATGGAGGACCAGCCCCCTGTCGTTATACGTGCTTCAGGGTGCTCATGACAGACCAACATTCCATTGCGAGATCCGCACCGCGGGGTTTATGCAGCTAATGGGTGGGTAGCTTTTCAAGCCAAAAGCAGCCCGGTTCATCGGATTACAATACCCTTCTCCTTCGCCTGGGCCTGGAACTTCTCGGCCAAGTCATACTTCTTGAGACGCCTTAAGCCACTGACAAGCGCAGTATATGATACCTCGTTAAGTATTATTCCGTCCTTCTCCGACTGCGCGGCACAGCGCAGCGCAGATTCGTCGGATCCACATCGAATCCACGCTGTTATAAGCCCATTCGACATCTTCAGGTCCATTAGGGAACTCTCCGTCGTAAGCACTTCCGCCTTTGCTAGCATTTCGGGATTTGATTCAGCTCCGCAGCCCATTATCAACAACTGCAGAGCTCTCCTCCGAATTCCCATGTTTGCACCGCGCATGCTATCGTACAACGCCAGCGCTTGGTCAAGACTGCCCCGCGCTGTGTACAACTTCATCAGGGAAAGACGGACCAGATTGTTCTCCTGGATTTCAGGTGGGGCTGTGCTGTATGTATGCTCTGCCAATTCTAACTCGTCCTCTTCAGTGTAGAACTTGACCAGAAAACTGACTGTCCGAGCATTTACCTCCAGACCGTTCGCATGCATGGTGTTCAGGGTGTTCTGCACACCGTTTTTGTCTCTGCGTTCAGCGTACATCTTCATCAGATTATTAAATAAGGCCACATCTGGCTCGGATCCATTCCGCTTAAGCTCTTCCACGACCTCAGATGCTGCGGACAGATCACCTGTGGTACCGAGCATGGTCATCTTGAGCGTATACGACACAATGTTTGGTCTTGTTTTGGTGCTCTTAAAATAGCCATAATATCTATTAAAGCGATCTGAATCCGCAGCAGCAATGCAGGATCGAAGAATGGCGTTAACTGTTGCGACAGGGGGCTTAATTCCCAACCGCAACATTTCGTCCCATCCCGCTTCAGCCAGGGCCATCCAGCGGCCAGCCTCCGCGCAGGCATTGAACAAGATACTGAAGTCTCGGGCCTCTGGTTTAATTCCTCGTACTTTCATCGTCCTGAAGCATTTTCGAACTCCTTTTATATCACCAACAGACGCGTACACGCTCATCAGCGACCTCATCATTCCATGCGTGGGAACGAACACGGACCTGCACAGTTCCTCAAACAACCGCTCAGCTTCCTTTACATCGCCTTTCGCCTCGACCACCTCCATTAGAATAGAGGCAACGGCATCGTTCACGGGAAGCCGGTACTTTTCAAGCAGTTCGTAGTAGTCCCGAACCTGGAAAGAAGCCGGGGACAGTTCACGACGTTCGATTAGTCACCAGTCCGTAAGCGCGGCCGGGCTTTTGTATGCCCGGTCGCGTTCTCGCATTTCCTCCAGCTGCTGAACACTTACCCTCAGGTAATCTTGAGCCTTCAAATACATGCTCATCATGGTGGCGATCACAACCACGTCCGGCTGGATCTGTTTGGCCAGCATACGTTTTAGGACGTCCTCTGCTTTTTCCACTTGCCCAGCCCTCCCAAGCGCGTGAAGTAGTACCGTATATGCGACACGATCGGGAACTGGTCCTTTGTCTTCCATTTCGGAGAAAATTCTAGAGACGGTTTTACCATCACCTCGCTTGGCAAAAGCTCGCATGACAGAAGTCATTGTGACAACGTTCGGCTGGATTGATCTCTGCTTCATTTCCTCCAACACCCTGTCCACCTGATCATCGTTTCCAACAGACGCGTATGCGTTAAGAAGTATGGTGTACGAATACTCATTGGGCTCTAGTGCCGCGTTGGAGAATCCTTCCTTAAACAGTCTCTCGACCATTCTGACATCCCTCTTCTTCGCATAGCTGCTCATCACCGTGTTGAATGATATAGCGTTTGGATCGCAGTTCTTGTCCATAGTCTTCAAGATTTTTCGAGCCTTCTCAGGCGATTGGAGATTGCCAAAGAGGTGCAACACTCGGTTGTACGTAGCGACATCCGAAATTAGCAAGCTGCTGTACATTTCTTCATACTTCCTGTTCGCCTGACGGAAGTTCTTAAAGCGCAAGTTCTCCTCTATTTCTGAGAGGAACTGGTCCCTCGCACCTCGGTAATCCTCCCTAAAGTCCCAGTCCTCAGTAGCTTTGACACGTGCATTGTACCGACATGTCCTTCTCAGGTCAGCGAAATTTGTCCCGCTAGCACCTCGGCCACCAAAAACAAATGACAGCAGCATGAAAATCCTGTACCAAACTTGCTACTATACAAAAAAGATTAATTCTCAATCATCAGAGACCAGGATTCTATCCACCCTCTCCCAGCCTCCTCACCCCGTGCCTGCCACACATTCACCAACACCACATTCGAGCCATTCTGGTGACACCAGATTCGAGCGAGCGCGAAGAAGAAGCGAAATCTCGTGCTTCCCTATTTATGTCCATATACTTCTTTTCTAGAAATACGGTCTAGATTATTAAGAATAATAGAAGATTTTAAGTTTACATGTCTGAGATAAAAGGGACAGTTCCAAATTTGGATGATCTGGAGTTCCACCTTGCTTTTTGCAATTTTCCCCCAGACCGACAAATGGCTCAGTATTGACCAGTGTCGGTCACAGATTCTAGTTTACTGAAGCTCGTGGTTGTGAGATTGTGATTGCGATACTCTTGATGTAAGCATAGAAGCAACTACTTTAGGATTGCATAGGAAAGACATCTGAAGATGTTTCTCGCCGTTGTGCACGTATGTATGATCAGAAGCGCACCTCTCTCGCACTTTGTCGCGCAAGCGCTTGTCTGGGTTTCGGTCTAGTACGAGGTTTAACTTTAACTGTAACGCTGAGTTACTCACGGGTTAGTCCAGGTATAAGAGAGTCACGACTTTTCCAAGAGACTTTGCTTCTCTGGCCGCTTCAAGTCTGCCAAAAGACAGAAACAAGAGAGAACGGACGGCGAAAATCTCATGTTAGTAAATCTATTCCACACTATATTCAAAACCGATCAAGCGGAGAGGCACGAGACCACCAAGGGCTATACGTACATCACATCACTGTCGTGAAACGCGAAAGCAATAAAATGCGTGCAGTACGTCAGTATCTTCGAATTACAAAGTCTGGACGCAACGTCCAACGGGAGGTCGTCATTCTGGTTCATTTCTATGAGATTCTTAACCTTCATCAACTGCCAAGATTAAATCAGAAAGCACAGAAAGACTCAGTTAGGAACCGGGCCGGGCTTCTGAGCGTGGGTTCCTCCGACTTCCACGTTTCACAGCAATGGTACTGCTGAGGAACCAGATACGTGAGAGTTTCACCAATAGACAACAGAGCTTCGGCAAGGAAGGCTAAACCTTGAATCCTCACCTGATCCATTTGATCGTTGGCTTGCTTGCTGATGCTCTGGGGTAACACAACCGTTAAAAGGTCCGGTTTTTCGGCTCTAAACGCTCCGCGAACAACCGCGGCATTTGTACCGCCCGCTCCTGACGTGTATATTTCGTTGCCAATCAGGACATTGGCGTAAGTGAGGAGCTCGATGATTTGTTGGTGTAGATATGAGCAGTATCTTGTTCCAAGAATGGCCACTTTTCTCGGTCCGTCATCCTGAATTGCGGACAATTCTTGCAGAATCGTATCAAAATTCACCTCTTCCTTTTCTCCCGAGGCAACCCTAGGCGTCTTCAAAGTCTTATACTTTGTCATGAGCGGATCTTTCACCATTAACAAACGGCATCGTCCTTGATTGACCCCAAGCCTATCCCTCGTTCTCGTCTGTGCAGAGCCTATCCTAACACCAGACACAACGAACTGTCCAACGAAGCAAAGCCCCATCGTTTCCAACTCACCCACCCTCCCAAAAGGCTACAGGCGTGCACTCCTTCCGCAAAACCCCCGATGCGCGTCCCTACAAGATAAAAATCTCAACTGCTCTCGATTCAATACATTTCTTGAAGCAGAAACCTCTTCCCTATAAAATCAACAACCTATAAAACAAAACGAAAGCAAAAGCTCAGAGAACACTGTGCACGCATACCAACACACCCAACATCACCCGAAACCATTGAAATGACTGCGTAACCCCAAATGTTTCATGAACAATCCCAACAACCTCCAGATGAGCATCGAATCTAAACATTCAGCGCCAATCTCCCCACTACGACCTAAACCCTGATCAATACCCAGATAAAGAATTTTTGCTCATAAGTAAGTAACCCATGCACAGAGCTGGGAACTAAAATACCAATTCTTTCGTCAATACAATATTCCGTGCTCTTTAATTTAGAATTTTCTAGAAAACCTCGTCGTGGACGCATGCGCATTTTTGATACGATTCTGGATGCTCTTTTTGGGGGGTTTAAGTGTCCAAGGGTATGTGTAAGCCCGAGGCTGGTTGTGGTGTCGATCGAGGTGCTCGTTTGTGATTACATACCAAACTAGACCTGAGCCATGATTTTAGGCTGTAAACGTTGCTCTATCAAAGGTTTTGCATGTGGACTATGCTGTCTTTGAGTTCTTCCTGATCCGTTTGGATTCTTGATTGTGGCTTGGAACCGTGCCGACAGACATTCGGCTGGGCTTTACAGAATAAAATCGGGGACCTTGAAATGGAAGTCGCAGATCGAATCCACCAGAGTGCACTCTGTTCGAAGCTTGAAAATCGGAGGGGGCGACTTCCCTGACGTGCTTGACCAACCACTGCCGTTGGGAAAAAACAGAGAATCTCACTTATAACCTCACGGCTTGCCAGGAATGAACCTGAACCGTGGGCCTTCTCGCTTAAGATATCCTGGGGGATGTTTCGACGCTTTGCGTGCTGAGACAGACTGGCGAAACTCTCAGGGGAACCCGGCTTTCCGGTACCTCTGGATTGCTACTAGCTCTGAGCAGGGTATGAACCTCTGGATGGTGCCTTGAGCCCGTTCTGACGTGGCAATATTCTGACTTATTTGGGGCGTTCGCAAATCCATCATTGGCCTTTCGTACAACAACGCCCCCAAAAAAGCAGGTTCGGGCCCTCAATCGATCGGAAACAAAACGCATGCTTCTAGACAGTGTCTGACAAAAGACATCTATCCACTGGAATCCACTTCAACGCAGGCAGATGGATGAGCTAATAGCCGTTTCACCCTCCTTACCGACTGAGATCCTCACAGAAAGTTTCAGGTTTGTCGTGTTTAGGAAAGCTCATCCAAGGCGGAATCCCATTCTACCCCTCCTCCACCGAGCCAGAATCGCGGTTGTACTTTCGTACTACTGTACTAGATTACTGCAAAGTTTCTAAATTCTTCAGTGAAATGAGGCTAGCACTTTGCAACTGTTCCAAGCAAATCCCGCCTAAAACGTGTTCCCCCCCTATCCATCGCTTGGGCCTTCTCAGGCGTGCACCATTTAATGGACATATTCCTCTTTTTATTTCTAAAATACTCAGTTGTCGAGCAAAGAGGAGGTCCTGGATACGGGGTAATCCAAATAATCCATTTCGATCAGGGACAACTTTGGACCCCCCTCCTGGTTAGTTTTTTAGAAGTTCGAAAGATTGGTCTCATTCGTCTCAAAACGAGGCACAATAGAATATATACGATAGGCCGCGCGATAGTCCTCGTCAAGAACTTATTCCACACTTGCTAGCCTCCAGCAGAAGTTCCATTCCGGGAAGTTCATGTTTATAATAATATATTGCATTTATCTTGGTCATAGAGGAAATTGAGAAGGGGTTGGATTTCCAATTATCAGATAAGCTGGCGGTTTGTATCGTTTAATACGGGATTTCACGGAAAAGACATTAAGTTTGTTTTTTGACCGGTTCTTTAGCTAAGCGTTTGGATGGGGGAGTAGCGAGTACTAGGGGCGAAGGAGCTTTGACTATTCTTTCCAACTTGGAGCTTGGAGCCATCCGGCTTTTGAGAAAGTGGAATCGACGTTAAAGAAGATAATGCTAATGAGGTATCGAGCGGTTTGTGTATGTTTGTTAATGCACTAGGATGGGTTGACAGGGGAGCATGAACAGCCATCTGTTCGTGCTGTCTTGATGCTTCTCTCCTGGCCGGAGCGAAGATACCATGGAACCGTTCCTAGGAGAACTCGATGAGGAGAAATTTGAGTCGTTCAGGGTCACCCCGCAGAATGGTTTCCCATACGCTCAAGGTGATCAAAGCCAGTCAGGGGGGATAGGCCGCGGCCGAAGCGTTGCACAGGTGCGGGATTCATTTACCTGCTCCTTTTTTTTGTGGTCACACTTACCACGCGGATGGGTTTTACACTTGCCGCTGGGCAGGTATTGACACTGTTAGCAAAATGCAAGGCAAATTTCTGAAAGCCGCTTTTTTCCGTGAAAAACGAAACTAGGCAGAGACAAACCCCACGCCTAATGCTGGAGCCGCAGGTGAACTGGTTGAACAATGGGCTGCTAGAGATAGGCCCGCGGGTATAGAACGAGAGGCTCTTTTAGTTCCTCAAGGTTAGCTTTTTGCTTAGTTGGAGAAGGAGAATTTCTCTAAGAATTACTCAATCAGAAAAGGCGTGCGGCAATGGAACGCGACGCAACTGTAAAAATGAGACTCATATTGTTGCGTGTATTTTTTATGTTTTTTTTTCTTCTAGTTCATGTACAAACTGTTCAGCGTTCTCTGGGAATAATCGAAAATCCGTCTAGCACTGCAGGCAGTGGGTCCCTGCTCTATGCTGACGGAACAGCTGCAAGCAACTTGAGAGCAAAGAACGAGCTTGATGCTGTCCTTGGAGACGCTGCCTCGAGTCCAGGTGGTTCACTTGTGAAAACGGATCCAAAGCGTTCTAGCCTGACGAGGAGAAGATCTAGGAAGAGTCCAAAGTCAGGTGAGATTCATCCGCTAATTCGAGAGGAGACTGTCCCCACTCTAATGCCAGCGCGGTTTTAGGTACTGCAAACAACACTGGAGCGGAGGAGCTTCTTGGTGTCTTGAATCAGTCTGGCCTTGCCTTGGGTCGTAACGCTGAGAATACAGGCCTTTCAGTTGGAAACGATCTAGAGGCATCCATGGACTTGCTTAACTGTCGAACACCGAAACCGTCTCTGGAGGGGGCTATGCAGCAAACACCGATGCGAGGCCAAAGCCCGTCCGCTAAGAATCGACGCGTGGATCCAGGACAATGGCAAAGACCCGATCAAGTTCTGAATCAGCTTCTTGATCAGGCTCCTCCAGTTAACCGAGCAGGCACTGGCCAACAAGGGAATGGGAAAAGTATTGGGTGGCCTCCTCGGTTGGAACCGCCGAACCAGCCAATTGAAGCCGTAAAGATGAGGGCACAACCGGATGATACCAGCCAGTTGGACATGGAAAGCATGGAGAGCCTTTTAGAGGTAATGGCTGTGGAACGTTCTCCTTTCCTGCCCCTTGCGACTTGACTCATTGTGAAACCCGTTATGTCGAACCAGGAAACCGCTAGGATGCAGGAACTTGGAACCCGAGAAGCCGGGAAAGGGGGTTTGAACAGAAGCCCAGAGAGGAAACAATCAGGTATGAATATCCAGTCCCCTCCGCCTCGTGGGCTCGACGCCGGTCATTGGCCCTGGTTGCGATGAATTTCAATCTTGCTGATGCAGAGCTGCCTCAAACAGTTTCGTCAGGAGAGCCGGATCCTGCAATGGAAATTCTGGAAAGCATACTTGGTAACCGTGACCAACAGAAGCCTACCTCATTGGAGCCGAGACTGCAGGGGAAAGGCAGAGGTTCAAACGAGCAGCAATTGGAGCAACTTCTCAGGCAGACTGCTGTCGATCCGCACGGAATGAACGGAGAACTGACTGCGGACTCGGGGACACTGGGCACAAACCTACAGCCCACCCCGAATGTACCATTTAAAGACGAAGGGAAGCTCGTCATGGGATCGAAGATTGTGCCCCAAGAACTACGCAGCAACGAAGACATACTTAAGCAGTTGCTAGGGACCAATGCACCCTCAAACTCTCCGAAAACAGAGGAGGTGAATCCGGTAGGTCGTTTATTTCCCCTCTGCTGTCCAATCTTAGCGGATACCTGTCTTGGTTCAAGCCGTTCTGAGATCTAATGTACCCTTTCGCACTCTCGAAATCCTTGAAGTCGGCCCAGTCAGCCAATAGGAGCGAACTGGAAAGGAGTCTGATCAGTTCCCTCGAGTCGTACGCATCGAAGCATCGAGTTCTGGGTGGCAGGAATTCAGGTACAAACCCGGAGCTCGGAAGCAATCAAGCTTATTCCGGTGCGGGGATGTCAATGGAAACTGGATTGAAAAATTCTGGAAACCACGGAAAGCAGACTATCGATCATCGCAGAGTGGGAGAGTTATCACAACTGTACGGACAGTCCAGTGTCGAGGTCCTCCATGGTGAAGACGATGGTGTATGGGAGACTGTTCGGCGGGAGACGAAGTTTGTTACCGAGAGAGTGCCCTGGTTCTCCCAGCGAATAATTCATATTCTTTCAGGGGTTTCTCAGTCAGTCATATCGAACTGGATCAGAAAGCAGGGGCCGGCCCATAGCGAAAAAATGAGAACTGTGTGTCAGGTCATGAAAAGGATTTTGCCTTTCCTGTCATCCGCCAGCAACTATGAGAGCATGGAAGATTTCGAGAAAGGTGAAAACGTAGACCTGGGGGCAATTGTTCGAGGGGAAGGGTTCGAATCGGGAAGGGACCTCCAGAGTAGACCTTTTCCGAAACACAATCGGCCCAGCCCTAGGCCGGAGGCGGCAGAATTCGGCATGGCTGCAAAGGTGTTCCCAGCGGATTCTAAAAGCAACTCTGTGAACGCCAGTTTGTCGCTAGGTGACGTTCGCAGAGGCCCAGCGGGATTTCAGTCAAGTGTTCGGAGTCATGGTTAGCTGACAAGCGGTCTTGATATAGACTAGCTAGTGCAACTGACAATATTTTGTTCGAATTGTTACAGGTTCTGGAGAGCCAAGTATGAACTCCGCTAAGAAAGGAGTGACAGACCTCAAGGGTAGTCGGACGAGCCCTGTTCCACCTGTGCTCGCAGTAGAACGAGCGTTTGTGGATTTTGTGCAGCCACTCTGGGGGAGTTCTGCATCGTACAGTGAACCTCTCTACTGTCCAATGGAGCTCGAGTTTCCGGATGAAAGTGGCCAAATCTTATGCCGCAGTGTCGTTTTGAACCTCTTACAACTCAACGACCCCGTTGAGATCGCTCAACAAATCAAGAACCAGATGAACTTGCCGAAGGAAGCGGTCGCACTCATTCAGAATCAAATACGGGGCAAGCTTGCCTCACTGGGAGTGTCGTACCTAGAGCGCATTCAGAGCGGAGAGAATGGAGTTAAAAACAAGTTCTCAGATAATATCTGCCGGGTCCGAATCAAAGTTGAGGTATGTTTGTACTGCCTTTTCGCGTTTGTGAACTAGTTACATCGAGACTGAACCCTCCCTGGACAATGTCCCCTTAGGTCGACGATTCTCGTGGTGGGAAGTCGATCCTAAGCGATCGGTTTGACTGGGATATTTCAAACCCGATGAATAGACCAGAGGATTTTGCACAGCATATGTGTGCAGACTTGTCTCTTAGCTACAGTAATGTTCCCCGAATAGCGAATGCAATTCGGAAGGAGCTCATTCGCCTGGAGCTTTCTTCGGAGAGACTCGACCCAAGGCAAAGCGGAGTTCGGAAGCTTAGCAATCGAGACAAGTCTGAGATTCTTCAAGACGTCACAGACTTCGCGAAAGAGTTGCTGAATGGTGTTCTTGACCATGCCAACGAACGCTACTTATTCGAGCTCAGTATGAAAACTCAGGAGCACGCGCGTGCGTTACCGTCAGAAGAACTCGACTTATTGAAGCGGTGGCAGACGCAACGAACTAGAGGTACGCTCGAGCTTCTTTTGCGATCGAAGGTCCCCTCTGCACTCGATAAGTTTGTCGAGCGCTGATGCTCGGAATTGTGTGCAAATTTTGTAGGCAAACGGCGGCTCCTTGGGAAGGGGAGAAAGCCTTCCAAGTTTGTACCAAAATTCACTCCGAGAAAAGCCCTGATTGCTGCGGGTAAGAACGCTCATTGGCACAAAGTTACTTGACCGCTTGAGCTGAGCTTTCTACTGACTATGTGGGCTTACAAATTCAACGGTCCTAGATCCCAAGAAGTCTTCAGAGAGTGGTAAGAAGTCCGCTAGCGCCGCAAACGTTGGAGCGGGCAAAGGTAAGGGTTTCGTAGTCACTTTGATGGGATAGAATTTGCTGCTTCGCATGCAATCTCCCCAATCCCGTTGCAGTTTCACCCGAAGTGAACGAGCTTACGGCTGATGATGGACCTGCTTCTAATGCTTTGTTTTCTTCACAAGCAGCTTCTGTTGGAGTCGCAAGCGCTGCCCCCGGGGCACCACCTGTCAAGAAGCGAAAGAGGGGTCGGCCTCGCAAGCACCCACTACCGGAACAAGCGCTGGGAGCAGTTCAGGGACTGAATAGCAACGTTCCAACCGGCCACCTGCCATTGTTTCCCACACCGACAGCTGCAGTTGCCTCTGCAGATGGTGGTAAAAGAAAAACAATGCCTGATCCAAAAGCGCCCGCCGTTAATTCGGCCGGCGGAGTAGGAGCCTCGAGGGATATCTCTGACATCAGCGGCTTGCAACCAAAGCCATTGAACACCGATCAGGAAGCAGGTGAAAGAAACGAGTCGGCTAGACCAGAGCTGACAGAAATCGGAAGTAGTTCTCTCGTTGAGGACGGATCTGAGAAAACCATAGGCAGTCCTCTCGATTCCGGTGGGCTTCGGGAAGCAAATGGCACGACATCAGCCAGACCAGATGTGGATTTAGGATTTACGAACGAAACTGCTGAACCTGCAGATTTGATGCCCGTCATCGAACCCGGAGAATCCAAATTGCAAGATGAGCGAGAGTACAACGTGGCGATGGAAGCGTCTGCTGAAGACAACTAACCTGCTAAACCTCGGAGAAACTGTTTTTGTACAGATACCTTATTTGATTTTTGGCGAAACTTATGCAAATAGTTGCTTTTACGTCTTCAAGTAATAATATGAACATCGTTTTCGCCCGTCGCCACGACCTCACGCTCCTTGATCTCTGCAGGAAACTACTGCTTCCACTTCTCCGAACCTTCGCCGTGGCTTGTTAAGTGACCGCCACCCTTGGAGGAAGACGGCTAGGCAATGGAGTGGCGAACTCCCGCTTTGCCAGGTATCCCACGAAAAGTAGTAAAAAAGCGTAAAAAGTATAACGGACGGTGCAACGAAGATTAGGTCGCCCACTCCAAGGCGGCACTCGCACATGGAGAAGGGTACCACATAAAAAGATACCGATACCGGCGCAAAAAAGTGAGGAAAAGTGTGAAAAAATGTAGAAAGAATGTAAAAAGTGTGAAAAGTGAAAAAAGAGTGAAAAGTGCAAAGAGTGCGAAAAAGTGCGAAAAAAATGTAAAACGGTTACAAAGTGTAGAAAGTGTAAATAGTGGAGCAAATTGCTTTAAGAAAAGCGCGAGTACTTCGCCGCGCTTAGTCTTTTTTTCCCCTCGGGGTTTTTTTTTTCAGCCTCCGATTAAACCATTCGTTCGTTCGAAGAAAAGCTCAGAAACCACTGTATGTAAGGGTGTCAGGGCTAGAGCCTCAGGACGATGACCTACACAAACTACAAGAAGTTCCCGCGCTTTTGAGGGACCCTGAATGTCTTATCTATTCTGAACAGGCTTTTGGAGTGTTTTTGGATAACGTCTATACATAAAGGGATGATTCTAGGGTCAGTCGGCGTTAGATGCAGTGATAATTTACCTGGCTGATCCACTGTCCGCGTTGTTCCCAAACGCGCGACGTGAGTTGGGACCTCTGAGTTTCACCATGTCTTAGCCCTTTTGTAGACTCTTCAAATGGCATGGATCGGTTGCTTGTCCGACCTGATGAGCTTCTAGCTCATATTGGGTCCGCTCCGAAGGGTCGTGCACATGGTCCCTCAGGGCTTCGGGTTGCGCTTTTCCATTGGCTTGGTGCGGAGGGCCTGGATGCCCTCTCTCGGGTGCTGGAGGGTCTCGTGAATGGGGACGATTTGTGTGCAGATGCGTGGGCTTTCTTGTCCCGCTCCGAGCTCGTTCTCTTGCCCAAGCCCGGCCATTCATGCCAGACTCCTTCGTTGCGCCCAATCGAAATGTGCGAAGCGCTCCGGAAGCTGGCGAGTCGTTTCGTCCCGCGTCGTGTCGTGTCACTAAAGGAGCCAGGGGCTTTTTTGGTTGACTGGTGACTAGCATCCTGCAGCTGGATGGTCTCAGTGCGTAGCCCTTTGGTACGCCTTCAGTCGATTTCGCGAACGCTTTCAACAGTGTGTCGCGTACTCACGCGCTTGAGGCGGTTCGTCAGCTCTTTCCAACTGGCTTCCGTTTCTTGCGCCGCGTCTATGGTGGGGCCTCAATTCCCCTCACCTTGTCACCTTGGGTGCAGAGAGCCACAGTTTTGTGGCACATACGGGTGTTCAGCAGGGAGGCCTCTTAGGGCCTTTCCTGCACGCCTGCGGCTTGCAATTGGCGTTGTTGCGAGTGAAGAATCAGTTCCCGCGGGTCCGAGTCGTCGCGTTTCATGACGATGTGACGCTCCTCGGCACTCCTCATGATGTTGTGCCGGCGTATTCTTTTCTTGGCGAGGTGGAGCACTTCTAGGCTTGCGGATAAACCATACCAAGTGTGACTTTTGGGAAGGCCCGCTGTGCGCTGCGGCCCAGGTTCCCCCTTGGTTTCGGGGCATTTTGCATCCCGAGGGCTTTATTCTATTTGGTGTCCCTGTGGGCACTGCGAGTTTTGTAGAGCGTACCCTTTGTGTGCTCCCGAGTCGCCATGATGAGCTGCTGAATGAGCTGTGCCGCCTCCCCAAGGGGTACCTCCAGATAGCTTTGCTCATTTTCCGATTCAGCGCGTCCCAGCGCCTGAACTATTTTCTGCGGCAGCTACCTTCCGCGTGGGGTTCTTGGCTAGCCCTTCGGCTGATCAGCGTGCGAGGGATGTTTTGAGCACATTGTTGGACGCGGAGCTCTCTACATTAGGAGGGGAAGAACAGGCTGTCCTTCACTGTCAGCTGGCCCTGCCCGTGCGATTGGCGGGACTGGTCGTGGGGACTGACGCGGCGATCCAACCAGTGACCGCGGTGAGCTCTTGGGCCAATGCACTGACTACATGCGTGTCATTGCATTGGCCCAAGAGCTCACCGCGGTCACGCAGACCTCTCTATTCTAGGGGAAAACGAACAGACTGTCCTTCACCGCCAGCTGGCCTTGCCTGTGCGCATGGACGGACTAGCCGTGGGGACTCATGCAATAATCCAACCGGCGGCCGTGGTGAGCTCTTAGGCAAATGCTTTAACTACTTGGTCTAAGGAGAGCAATCCCGCCGTGCGTGGTTTGTTACGAGGCCTCCGTGAGGGGCATTTGGACGTGACTCTCAGCTCGAGGCTCGGAGGCGTTTTTGACGAGCTGGAGGGTGCGTCTCAGAAATGTATTGCCCTGCCAAGCGGTACACCTCCCCGCTACGGGTCGTGGCGGGCAGTTCTTGACTCTTTTGGCGGATCTCGTTCGGGAAGCTCTGCGGCCGAACCGCGTCTTGACAGTGGAGCCCGGATGGAGGCTGGCGTTTGCGCTGGAGACGATGCTGACATGGATGGTGTCGATGCTGAAACGGACGCTGTTGCCGTGCCGTCGAGGCCGCCTGAGGAGCCTGTTACCCGGTCGGGCCCGGCCCCTTCGAGAACTGATGTAGTACAAAAAGCCCTTTCCTGGGACATACATCGGGACTCGTACGCCACCCTTCTAGGTTCAGCTTCCTCTCCGCCTTCGACCTTGGCTCGCCTTCGTGCTTTGGGGGGTAGCCTCAGCTCTCACTTCTTTACGGTCATTCCTGCCTACCCGAGGCTAGTGATGACAGACTTCGAGATGCGCACGAGCTTACGTTTGTACCTTGGCTTGCCCCAACCGCCGCGGCTGGGGCCTCGAGTTGTAACCTGTGCGGTAGCCACGTGCGGTGCGGTGAATTCGGTGGACACCTGTTGGCATCCTGTCCGCAGGTCCAGGGGGCTGCTGTTTCGCTATCTTCGTTCCCAAATGCTGGGCACGGACCGGGAGGTGGAGTATGAGGTCCCTCTGCCCGTGGCCACAGCAATTACTGATACGGCTGACGCACTAGGGGTGCAGCGGGTGGCGGATCTAGTGGTGACTGATCTCAGCGCCCGTCGGAGTGAGTACGTTGACCTTTCTATTCCTTGTCCTCATGCGACCAGATATCTACCCGCATCTGCACGCTGCCGTGGCGCTGCGGCTCGGTCAATGCGGCAACTGAAGGATTCCCAGTACGCTGCAGCTATGTTGGACTCTACCTCCGCGATTCGGCCTTGTCCTATCGGTTTGTTCCACCCATCATCGAGTGCTTTTGGTTTAGTTGATTGTGTCGGCTCTCGCTGGCTTCGGGGGCTCGTCACAGCCTAAGTCGAGTTGATAGCCTCCTCACCGAGCTGTCCTTGACCTTATGGCGTTCCAACGCGGCTTTACTGTTCGACGCGCGTCATCAGCGTCTTCTTTCTCGCATCTCAGGGTAGTTAGGCTCTGATAAACTGATGATGAGCTGTCCTTGACCTTATGGCGTTCCAACGCGGCTTTACTGTTCGACGCGCGTCTTCAGCGTCTTGTTTCTCGCTTCTCTGGTTAACTACCTAACTGGCTCTGATAAACTGATGATGATGATGATGATGATGAGCTTTCTTTGACGCTGTGGCGCCCCAATTCTGCTTGTTTTTGGACGCGCGTCATCAGCGTCCTGTCTCCCGCTTCTCAGGGTAGTTAGCCTCTGAATAAACGGATCCTCATCATTGGACGCAGAAAAAAATTCGTCCTTCACCGGCAGATTGCGTTGCCCGTCCGGGTGGACGGGCTGGCCGTGGGATCTTACGTAGCAAACCAGTTGGCGGCTGGAGTGAGTTCGTGGGCCAATGCGCTTAATACATGGTCTACGAAGCGTGATCCGCATGTGAGTGGTTTGTTGGGAGGGCTTCGGGTTGGGAGGCTGGATGCGACTCTCGCCCCACGGCTCGGGGTGGTTTTTGCGGAACCGAAGGCCGCTTTCGGAAACGCCGGGAAAGGCGAGGAACAGCCGCAGAAAGATGGCAGTCCACACAAAGATCGCGAACAAACTCAATCGCGCCCAACCCAGACAACAAAACCCGATCTCGTCGCATCCATCAAACCTCTCCCGCACCCTATTTTTTGCTCCAGCTACCCTCCGAGTGGGGGTCTTGGCTGGCGCGCCGCGCAGACCGACGAGGGAGGGACGTGCTAGGCACGCTGATGGATGCTGAGCTATCTGTTTTGGGGGTTGCAGAAAAGGACGTCCTTCACCGGCAGATCGCGTTGCCCGTACGGTTGGGCGGGCTGGCTGTGGGATCTTACGCGGCGATCCAGCCGGCTGCTGTGGTGAGTTCGTGGGCCAATGCGCTTAATACATGGTCTACGGAGTGTGATCCGCATGTGAGTGGTCTGTTGAGTGGACTGCGGGTTGGGCGGCTGGACGGGACTCTCGCCCCACGGCTCGCTTTGGTTTTTGCGGAACTGGAGGCCGCTTTTCAACAATGTACCGTCCTGCCGAGTGGTACCCAGGCTCGTTGCGATTCCTGGGCGGCAGTTCTTGAATCATTAGGTGGCCAGCGTTCGGGAGTCTCTGCTGCAGCACCGTGTGTTGGAAATGGTGTAGAAACTCCCTAGGATGCTGACGCCGTCGCTGTGCCGTGGAGACCGCCAGAGGAGGGCGTTTCCCGGTCGGGTCCACCCCCTTCGAGGACCAATGTAATCCAAAAAACCCTTTCGTGGGACATACATCGGGACTCGTATGCCACCCTTCTGAGTTTATCTTGATGATCCGTTTATTCAGAGGCTAACTACCCTGAGAAGCGAGAGACAAGACGCTGATGACGCGCGTCCACAAACAAAGCAGAATTGGAGCGCCACAGCTCCAATTCTGCTTTGTTACAGGGTCAAAGAAAGCTCCGTGAGCAGACTATCTAAACGCCCTGGGTCGTTGCGAAACACAGCTCGCAGCCAGCGAGAACCTACACTATCTATCAAGCCAAAGCACTCAATAATGAGGGGGACGAACCGGTATGTCACCGCCGAATCGCGAAAGGTAGGGTTTGACATCGCTGCCGCGTACTGCGAATCTTTCACTTGCCGCATGGACCGAGTTGCAGCTCCTCGACGCCGAGCCGACGCAGGCAGGTACCTGGTCGCCTGAGGACAAGGGATGGAGAGGTCAATGTACTCACTGCGACGCGCATTGAGGTCAGTCACAAGGAGATCCGCCACCCGCTGTACCGCTGGGGCGTCACTCTCATCAGCAATTTCCGATGCCATCGCCAGAGGGACCTCATACTTCACTTCTCGGCCCGTACCGAGGGATTGAGAACGAAGGTAGCGGAACAGCAAGCGGTTGAGCCGCGTATGGCGTCTGGTCCGGGCCCCTTGAACCTCCGCACAAAACGCCAACAGATGCGCATCATAATCACCCCACGGCACATTGGTCCTGCACAATGCGCATCTAGAATCCCGCTCAACAGGCCAAGGGGGTTGCGGCAAGCCCAGGTAAAGTTCGAGATCGGTAAGCGCCAACCGCGGATACGCAGGTATGACCGTCAAAAAACGGGAGCTGAGACTCCCCCCCAAACCGCGCAGGCGAGCCAAAGTCGACGCCGAGCACGAAAGTAAACTCAGAAGGGTGGCATACGAGTCCCGATGTATGTCCCACAAAAAAAAGGTTTTTTGGATTACATCGGTCCTCGAAGGGGCCGGACTCGACCGGGAAACACCCTCCTCTGGCGGTCTCAACGGCCACGGCGGCAATTTCCTCGGCAGTTTCTACACCATTTCCAGCACACGGTGCTGCAGCAGAGACTCCCCGAACGCTGGCCACCGAGGGAGTCAAGAACTGCCGCCCAGGAATCGCAACGAGCCTGAGTACCACTCGGCAGGGCGGTACATTGTTGAAAAGCGGCCACCAGTTCCGCAAAAACCCTCCCGAGCCGTGGAGCGAGAGTCCCGTCCAGCCGCCCAACCCGCAGTCCACTCAACAAACCACTCACATGCGGATCACACTCCGTAGACCATGTATTAAGCGCATTGGCCCACGAACTCACCACAGCCGCCGGCTGGATCGCCGCGTAAGATCCCACAGCCAGCCCGCCCAGCCGCACGGGCAACGCGATCTGCCGGTGAAGGACGTCCTTTTCTGCATCCCCCAAAACAGATAGCTCAGCATCCACCAGCGTGCCTAGCACGTCCCTCGCTCGTCGGTCTGCGCGGAGCGCGAGCCAAGACCCCCACTCGGAGGGTAGCTGCCGCAAAAAATGGGTCAACATCTGGCACGCGCTAAACCGGAAGATGAGCAGAGCGGTCTGGAGGTACCCTTCTGGGAGACTACACAGCTCAGTCAGGAGCTCATCATGATGACCCAGGAGCGCGGAGAGGCTGCGTTCAACAAATATCGGAGTGCCTACGGGGACACCGAAGAGAAGGAAGCCCTCAGCTCGCCAAATATCTAGGAACCTGGATGGAACCGCGTCCGTGGTGCAGTGAGACCTCCCCCAGAAGTCGCACTTGGCGTGGTTGATACCTGCGTATGCCCCCACCAAGGAAGCCACCTCGCCGAGAAAATCGTAGGCCGGCACTAGATCGTCGGGAGTGCCAAGAAGCGTCACATCGTCATGGAAGGCGACCGCACGGACCCGCGGGAACTGATGTTTCAGCCGCAACAGCACCAGTTGCAATCCACAGGCGTGCAGGAACGGCCCTAAGGGATCGCCCTGCTGCACACCCGTATGAGCCGCAAAGGTGTGGCTCTCGGCACCCAAGGTGACAAATCGGGGCCCGTTCGGCGCTTCACCATATACGCGGCGTAAGAACGGGAAGCCAGAGGGGAAAAGCTGACGAACTACCTCAAGCGCGTGTGCTCGAGACACACTGTTAAACGCGTTGGCGAAATCCACAGAAAGCGTACCTAAGGGCTCATCGCGGGGACCGTCCAGTTGCAGGATACGTACGCGTCACCAGTTCACAGCCACCTGAATAGCCGACACCGACCTGGGTCAACCCAAAAAAACCGCTGGCCTCCTTAGTGAGCTGACGCGATAGAAAGGGGGTCGCCAGATTCCGCAATGCTTCGCACATCCCGATTGGCCGAAGGGAAGGTGTCTGGTCTGAATTTCCAGGCTTGGGCAAGAGGACCAGTTGGGAGCGCGAAAATAGTGCCCAGGCCTCTGCGCAAAAATCGTCCCCATTGACAAGACCCTCCAGTACCCGCGCAAGGGCGTCCAGCCCTTCTTCACCCAACCAGTGAAAAAGTTCGACCCGGAGTCCTGAGGGACCAGGTGCACGACCTTTCGGGGCGGACCTAAGCAGAGCCAGAACCTCATCCGGCCGAACAAGCAACCGACCCCTACCGCGTGAGGAATCGACAAAAGGATCTAAGACACGCTGGAACTCAGAGTTCCAACTCACGTCGCGCGCAGGGAACAACGCGGCGACTGGATCAGCCAGGTCAGTCCGATACGGCTCGACTGAAGCGCCTTGCTGGAGGATGGCCGCCCCACGCCGAATATTCCCCAGTGCCACTGCTGCCTTTGCCCGTACCCGCCTACGGGAACGAGAAGAAGGTGAAGTCCCGCACGAAGAGAAAGAGGAGACACTAGCGAGGTATAAAGATTCTGAGAAAGCAAAGTCCCCCGCCAGAAAGGACTGAACTTTGCATCTAATTGGACATGCATCGCGCCCCTGGGAGACCGTGAGCACTAGCCGAGGAAAAACAACAAAAGCTTCCAAGCAAGTGCTGCTTGAGGATGGTCGGCCACCTCCATAAGCAGGAATTCCAAAAGAAAAGAAACCCTTCTGCGCAAGCGATGAGGGAGAGAGACTGGGGGCGAACGAGGGCAAAGAGGGATATCCCCAGAAGCAAAACGCCCAACAAAACCTTCGAACCAAGAAACAAGGCGAGAACGCCAGTCCTCAAAGCTACCTGGGCTCGGAAAGAAAGCAGGAAGCTCGCAATGTTCCTTTAAAAGACTCAGACATCCTGCTCCCTCACCACGGAGGAAGCGTCTACGGGATGCGAATCCGCAACGGAATCAGAAGAATTTCCCCCAACTAGCGCCAAGAAGGGGCGCTTGAGCGGAGGGGCACGCAAAGCGGAGAAGGATGCATAGATAGCCCTAAGGAGCCGGAGACCCTCCCCGGACGCCAATGGGCGAAGGGACCTCGCAGGCGAGCCAACGTCGACGCCGAGCACGAAGGTAAACTCAGAAGGGTGGCATACGAGTCGCGATGTATGTCCCACGAAAGATGAAAGCCCCTTCGAGGACCGATCCAAAAAGCCCTTTCGTGGAACAAAAGGGCTTCATACATCGGGACTCGTATGCCACCTTGATGATCCGTTTATTCAGAGACTAACTACCCTGAGAAGCGAGAGACAAGACGCTGGCGACGCGTGTCCACAAACAAAGCAGAATTGGAGCGCCACAGCTCCAATTCTGCTTTGTTACAGGGTCAAAGAAAGCTCCGTGAGCAGACTATCTAAACGCCCTGGGTCGTTGCGAAACACAGCTCGCAGCCAGCGAGAACCTACCCTATCTATCAAGCCAAAGCACTCAATAATGAGGGGGACGAACCGGTATGTCACCGCCGAATCGCGAAAGGTAGGGTTTGACATCGCTGCCGCGTACTGCGAATCTTTCACTTGCCGCATGGACCGAGCTGCAGCTCCTCGACGCCGAGCCGACGCAGGCAGGTACCTGGTCGCCTGAGGACAAGGGATGGAGAGGTCAATGTACTCACTGCGACGCGCATTGAGGTCAGTCACAAGGAGATCCGCCACCCGCTGTACCGCTGCTGGGGCGTCACTCTCATCAGCAATTTCCGATGCCATCGCCAGAGGGACCTCATACTCCACTTCTCGGTCCGTACCGAGGGATTGAGAACGAAGGTAGCTCAGAAGCAAGCGGTTGAGCCGCGTATGGCGCCTGGTCCGGGCCCCTTGAACCTCCGCACAAGAAGCCAACAAATGCGCACCATAATCACCCCATGGCACATTGCCCCCGCACAATGCGCATCTAGAATCCCGCTCAACAGGCCAAGGGGGTTGCGGCAAGCCCAGGTAAAGTCGTAACCTTACACGAAGTTCGAGATCGGTTAGCGCCAACCGCCGATACGCAGGTATGACCGTGAAGAAACGGGAGCTGAGACTCCCCCCCAAACCGTGCAGGCGAGCCAAAGTCGACGCCGAGTACGAAGGTAGACAGGTACGGCAAAGGCAGCAGTGGCACTGGGGGATATTCGGCGTGGGGCGGCCATCCTCCAGCAAGGCGCTTCAGTCGAGCCGTATCGGACTGACCTGGCTGATCCAGTCGCCGCGTTGTTCCCTGCGCGCAACGTGAGTTGGAACTCTGAGTTCCAGCGTGTCTTAGATCCTTTTGTTGATTCCTCACGCGGTAGGGCGACCCCCGTCGGTTGCTTGTTCGGCCGGATGAGGTTCTGGCTCTGCTTAGGTCCGCCAAGGTCGTGCGCCTGGTCCCTCAGGACTCCGGGTCGAACTTTTTCACTGGTCGGGTGAAGAAGGGCTGGATGCCCTTGCGCGGGTACTGGAGGGTCTTGTCAATGGGGACGATTTTTGCGCAGAGGCCTGAGCACTATTTTCGCGCTCCCACTGCTCCTCTTGCCCAGGCCTGGACATTCAGACCAGACCCCTTCCCTTCGGCCAATCGGGGTGCGCGAAGCATTGCGGAATCTGGCGACCCGCTTTCTATCGCGTCAGCTCACTAAGGAGGCCAGCGGTTATTTTGGGTTGACCCAGGTCGGTGTCGGCCATTCAGGTGGCTGTGAACTGTGACGTGTATCCTGCAGCTGAACGGTCTCCGCGATGAGCCCTTAGGCACGCTTTCTGTGGATTTCGCCAACGCGTTGAACAGTGTGTCTCGAGCACACGCGCTTGAGGTAGTTCATCAGCTTTTCCCCTTTGGCTTTCCGTTCTTACGCCGCATATATGGTGAAGCGCCGAACGGGCGCCGATTTGTCACCTTGGGTGCCGAGAGCCACACCTTTGCGGCTCATACGAGTGTGCAGCAGGGCGATCCCTTAGGGCCGTTCCTGCACGCCTGTGGATTGCAACTGGTGCTGTTGCGGCTGAAACATCAGTTCCCGCGGGTCCGTGCGGTCGCCTTCCATGACGATGTGACGCTTCTTGGCACTCCCGACGATCTGGTGCCGGCCTACGATTTTCTCGGCGAGGTGGCTTCCTTGGTGGGGCTGCGTATCAAGCACGCCAAGTGCGACTTCTGGGGGAGGTCTCACTGTACCGCGGACGCGGTTCCATCCAGGTTCCTAGATATTTGGCGAGCTGAGAGCTTCCTTCTGTTCGGTGTCACCGTAGGCACTCCGATATTTGTTGAACGCAGCCTGTCCGCGCTCCTGAGTCATCATGATGAGCTCCTGACTGAGCTGTGTAGTCTCCCAGAAGGGTACCACCAGACCGCCTGCTCATCTTCCGGTTCAGCGCGTGCCAGATGTTGACCCATTTTTTGCGGCAGCTACCCTCCGAGTAGGGGCCTTGGCTGGCGCGCCGCGCAGACCGACGAGCGAGGGACGTGCTAGGCACGCTGGTGGATGCTGAGCTATCTGTTTTGCGGGATGTAGAAAAGGACGTCCTTCACCAACAGATCGCGTTGCCCGTGCGGTTGGGCGGGTTGGCTGTGGGATCTTACGCGGCGATCCAGCCGGCGGCTGTGGTGAGTTCGTGGGCCAATGCGCTTAATACATGGTCTACGGAGTGTGGTCCGCATGTGAGTGGTTTGTTGAGTGGACTTCGTGTTGGGCGGCTGGACGGGACTCTCGCTCCACGGCTCGGGAGGGTTTTTGCGGAACTGGTGGCCGCTTTTCAACAATGTACCGCCCTGCCGAGTGGTACCCACGCTCGTTGCGATTCCTGGGCGGCAGTTCTTGACTCCCTCGGTGGCCAGCGTTCGGGGAGTCTCTGCTGCAGCAACGTGTGTTGGAAATGGTGTAAAAGAAACTGCCGAGGATATTGACGCCGTGGCTGTGCCGTTGAAACCGCCAGAGGAGAGCGTTTCCCGGTCGGGTCCGTCCCCTTCGAGGACCGATGTAATCCAAAAACCCTTTTTGTGAGACATACATCGGGACTCGTATGCCACCCTTCTGAGTTTACCTTCGTGCTCGGCGTCGACTTTGGCTCGCCTGCACGGTTTGGGGGGAGTCTCAGCTCCCGTTTCTTCACGGTCATACCTGCGTATCGGCGGTTGGCGCTAACCGATCTCGAACTTCGTGTAAGGTTACGACTTTACCTGGGCTTGCCGCAACCCCCCTTGGCCTGTTGAGCGGGATTCTAGATGCGCATTATGCGGGACCAATGTGCCGTGGGGTGATTATGATGCGCGTCTGTTGGCGTCTTGTGCGGAGGTTCAAGGGGCCCGGACCAGACGCCATACGCGGCTCAACCGCTTGCTTTTGCGCTACCTTCGTTCTCAATCCCTCGGTACGGACCGAGAAGTGGAGTATGAGGTCCCTCTGGCGATGGCATCGGAAATTGCTGATGAGAGTGACGCCCCAGCGGTACAGCGGGTGGCGGATCTCCTTGTGACTGACCTCAATGCGCGTCGCAGTGAGTACATTGACCTCTCCATCCCTTGTCCTCAGGCGACCAGGTACCTGCCTGCGTCGGCTCGGCGTCGAGGAGCTGCAGCTCGGTCCATGCGGCAAGTGAAAGATTCGCAGTACGCGGCAGCGATGTCAAACCCTACCTTTCGCGATTCGGCGGTGACATATCGGTTCGTCACCCTCATTATTGAGTGCTTTGGCTTGATAGATAGGGTAGGTTCTCGCTGGCTGCGAGCTGTGTTTCGCAAAGACCCAGGGCGTTTAGATAGTCTGCTCACGGAGCTTTCTTTGACACTGAGGCGCTCCAATTCTGCTTTGTTTGTGGACGCGCGTCATCAGCGTCTTTTCTCTCGCTTCTCAGGGTATTTAGCCTCTGAATAAACGGATCATCCACTGACCACAGCCGCCGGCTGGATCGCCGCGTAAGATCCCACAGCCAGCCCGCCCAACCGTACGGGCAACGCGATCTGCCGGTGAAGGACGTCCTTTTCTGCATCCCCCCAAGCAGATAGCTCAGCGTCCATCAGCGCGCCTAGCACGTCCCTCGCTCGTCGGTCTGCGCGGAGCGCCAGCCAAGACCCCCACTCGGAGGGTAGCTGCCGCAAAATATAGGTCAGCCTCTGGCACGCGCTGAACCGAAAGATGAGCAGAGCGGTCTGGAGGTACCCTTCTGGGAGACTGCACTGCTCAGTCAGGAGCTCATTATGATGACCCAGGATCGCGGAGAGGCTGCGTTCAGCAAATATCGGAGTGCCTTCGTGGACACCGAAGAGAAGGAAGCCCTCAGCTCGCCAAATACTTCGGAACCTGGATGGAACCAAGTCCGCGGTGCAGAGAGACCCCCCCCAGAAGTCCCACTTGGCATGGTTGATACGCAGCCCCATCAAGGAAGCCACCTCGCCGAGAAAATCGTAGGCCGGCACCAGATCGTCGGGAGTGCCAAGAAGCGTCACATCGTCATGGAAGGCGACCGCACGGACCCGCGGGAACTGATGTTTCAGCCGCAACAGCACCAGTTGCAATCCACAGGCGTGCAGGAACGGCCCTAAGGGATCGCCCTGCTGCACACCCGTATGAGCCGCAAAGGTGTGGCTCTCGGCACCCAAGGTGACAAATCGGGGCCCGTTCGGCGCTTCACCATATACGCGGCGTAAGAACGGGAAGCCAGAGGGGAAAAGCTGACGAACTACCTCAAGCGCGTGTGCTCGAGACACACTGTTAAACGCGTTAGCGAAATCCACAGAAAGCGTACCTAAGGGCTCATCGCGGAGACCGTCCAGTTGCAGGATACGCGTCACCAGTTCAAAGCCACCTGAACAGCCGACACCGACCTGGGTCAACCCAAAATAACCGCTGGCCTCCTTAGTGAGCTGACGCGATAGAAAGCGGGTCGCCAGCTTCCGCAATGCTTCGCACATCCCGATTGGCCGAAGGGAAGTTGTCTGGTCTGAATGTCCAGGCTTTGGCAAGAGGACCAGTTGGGAGCGCGAAAATAGTGCCCAGGCCTCTGCGCAAAAATCGTCCCCATTGACAAGACCCTCCAGTACCCGCGCAAGGGCGTCCAGCCCTTCTTCACCCAACCAGTGAAAAAGTTCGACCCGGAGTCCTGAGGGACCAGGTGCACGACCTTTCGGGGCGGACCTAAGCAGAGCCAGAACCTCATCCGGCCGAACAAGCAACCGACCCCTACCGCGCGAGGAATCAACAAAAGGATCTAAGACACGCTGGAACTCAGAGTTCCAACTCACGTCGCGCGCAGGGAACAACGCGGCGACTGGATCAGCCAGGTCAGTCCGATACGGCTCGACTGAAGCGCCTTGCTGGAGGATGGCCGCCCCACGCCGAATATTCCCCAGTGCCACTGCTGCCTTTGCCCGTACCTGCCTACGGGAACGAGAAGAAGGTGAAGTCCCGCACGAAGAGGAAGAAGAGACACTAGCGAGGTATAAAGATTCTAAGAAAGCAAAGTCCCCCGCCAGAAAAGACTGAACTTTGCGTCTAATTGGACATGCATCGCGCCCCTGGGAGACCGTGAGCACTAGCCGAGGAAAAACAAACAAAAGCTTCCAAGCAAGTGCTGCTTGAGGATGGTCGGCCACCTCCATAAGCAGGAATTCCAAAAGAAAAGAAACCCTGCTGCGCAAGCGATGAGGGAGAGAGACTGGGGGCGAACGAGGGCAAAGAGGGATATCCCCAGAAGCAAAACGCCCAACAAAACCTTCGAACCAAGATACAAGGCGAGAACGCCAGTCCTCAAAGCTACCTGGGCTCGGAAAGAAAGCAGCAAGCTCGCAACGTTCCCTAAAAGACTCAGACATCCTGCTCCCTCACCACGGAGGAAGCGTCTACGGGATGCGAATCCGCAACGGAATCAGAAGAATTTCCGCCCGCAACTAGCGCCAAGAAGGGGCGCTTGAGCGGAGGGGCACGCAAAGAGGAGAGGGATGCATAGATAGCCCCTAAGGAGCCGGAGACCCTCCCCGGACGTCAAAGGGCGAAGAGGTGCTCGGCTCAATCGCGAGCGGGTCCACCTCTGGATCGACATTTACATCCATAGAGGGTATTTCCCCGACGTCGTCACAAGGCTCCGCACGGACAGAAAGACGCCCAGCGGGAAACACCTGCAAAGTCAGGATGATTCTCCAAAACGAGGCAAGGAAATCTTGGACCGCGGCAAGGGAGGAAACCCCTATTTGGGAGCCGATCTAGCAGGTTCTTCTGAACCCTTGAAAGCCGTTCAAAATGGGCCGAAACGGCCAAGGTCAGAATGTCCTCTGCGCGAGCGCCAAGGAGATCCGAAGGGACGAGGATTTCCGCAGAGAAACGATCAAAATCAAGCATTAAAGTAACACGGGCGCGTGTCAAAACCTTATTCGCTAAAACAGGTCTCTGCGCAGGAGGCGTTTTCAACAAAGTAGATAGGATTTGGTGCGCAGTATCTGTCACAAAGAAGCAACCATGGGTGGGGTCCCGAGAAATCAACGTAGAGAAAATCGCGGGGCGACGCGCCGAGACACGAGGCCATCGTGTCACGAAAATCGCGAACAGGAATGCGGGCCCCGTAGCGCGAGGAGCGCTGGGGCCGCACGTTGGCCATCAAGACCCAGCGGAGAGGAGATATGGTCCGTTGAACAGAGTCAACGGCAGGCTCAGCAGGGAATGTACGTACCAGGGCCTCCGCGCGGGCCTCGACGGACCCACGACGGAGCACTTGGGAGTAGGAAGGCCGCACCGGGCGGGTAGCGGCGGCAGGGGGCACAGGACCGGACACAGAAGAGTCGGCCAGAAGAGGTCGGTTTGGGAGGACAGCTGTCGCAACCGCGTTTGTCCCAGATGGGACACGCTCAATTGGGAGATCGGCGGCCGCCGTCGTGGCGTCGGTGCACTGGGCGTTGGCAAAAGCAGTCAGGGTGGAAGCCAGCTCCGCGAGGCGGTTGGCTTCAGCAGCGGCAGCAACAGCGCGAGCAATTTGGACAACTAAGGCTTCCGCAGTAGCCTTGGTGCAACCTGGCAGCTCGGCGAGTGTGCCGAATCTCCCGAGTCGTAGCTCCACTGACTGCGGAGAGGCAGTTGACGCAACCATCTGAAGCGGAAATTCAGAGGGACGCTGGGGGAAGAGTGGCGCAGGTGAACCCCACAAGCACCGCCGATGACCGAAATATCGCCGAACAAAACAGCAACGCCAAGATGAGACCAAACCCCTACCGGAACCACCTTCCCAGACCAAAACAACCCAAAAAACCCTTCGCGGACGACCCGGAAACGCCGGGAAAGGCGAGGAACAGCCGCAGAAAGATGGCAGCCCACACAAAGATCGCGAACAAACTCAATCGCGCCCAACCCAGCTAACCTTGATAGACAGTGCAGCTTCTCGGCGGCTGCGAGGTCTCTTTCGCAACCACCCAGGGCGTCTAGATAGTCTGCTCACGGAGCTTTCTTTGACCCTGTGGCGCTCAAATGCTGCTTTATTTGGAGACGCGCGTGATCAGCGTCTTGTCTCGCACTAGATAGTCTGCTCACGGAGCTTCCCTTGAGCCTGTGCCGCTTAAATGCTGCTTTATTTGTAGAAGCGCGTGATCAGCGTCTCTCACTAGATAGTCTACTAGATAGTCTGCTCACGGAGCTTTCTTTGACCCTGTCGCGCTCAAATGCTGCTTTATTTGTAGACGCGCGTGATCAGCGTCTTGTCTTTCGCCTCTCGCTTCTCAGGGTAGTTAGGCTCTGAACAAACGGATCATCTGGAATCCGGCTCAACAGGTCAAGGGGGTTGTGGCAACCCCAGGTACAGTCGCAAGCTTACACGAAGCTCGAGATCGGTAATCGCCAACCGCAGATATGCAGGATTGGACGCAGCAGGGCGATCCCTTAGGCCCGTTCCTGCACGCCTGTGGATTGCAACTGGTGCTGTTGCGGCTGAAACATCAGTTCCCGCGGGTCCGTGCAGTCGCCTTCCATGACGATGTGACGCTTCTTGGCACTCCCGACGATCTGGTGCCGGCCTACGATTTTCTCGCGAGGTGGCTTCCTTGATGGGGCTGCTGCGTATCAACCATGCCAAGTGCGATTTCTGGGGGGGTCTCACTGCACCGCGGACGCGGTTCCATCGGACATACCGGTTCGTCCCCCTCATTATTGAGTGCTTTGGCTTTACAGATGATGATCCGTTTATTCAGGGGCTAACTACCCTGAGAAGCGAGAGAAAAGACGCTGATGCCGCGCGTCCACAAACAAAGCAGAATTGGAGCGCCACAGGGTCAAAGAAAGCTCCGTGAGCAGACTATCTAAACGCCCTGGGTCGTTGCGAAACACAGCTCGCAGCCAGCGAGAACCTACACTATCTATCAAGCTAAAGCACTCAATAATGAGGGGGACGAACCGGTATGTCACCGCCGAATCGCGAAAGGTAGGGTTTGACATCGCTGCCGCGTACTGCGAATCTTTCACTTGCCGCATGGACCGAGTTGCAGCTCCTCGACGCCGAGCCGACGCAGGCAGGTACCTGGTCGCCTGAGGACAAGGGATGGAGAGGTCAATGTACTCACTGCGACGCGCATTGAGGTCAGTCACAAGGAGATCCGCCACCCGCTGTACAGCTGGGGCGTCACTCTCATCAGCAATTTCCGATGCCACAGCCAGAGGGACCTCATACTCCACTTCTCGGCCCGTACCGAGGGATTGAGAATGAAGGTAGCTCAGAAGCAAGCGGTTGAGCCGCGTATGGCGTCTGGTCCGGGCCCCTTGAACCTCCGCACAAGACGCCAACAGATGCGCACCATAATCACCCCACGGCACATTGGCCCCGCACAATGCGCCTCAGGGTAGTTAGCCTCTGAATAAACGGATCACCTAGAATCCCGCTCAACAGGCCAAGGGGGTTGCGGCAAGCCCAGGTAAAGTCGTAACCTTACACGAAGTTCGAGATCGGTAAGCGCCAACCGCCGATACGCAGGTATGACCGTGAAGAAACGGGAGCTGAGACTCCCCCCCAAACCGCGCAGGCGAGCCAAAGTCGACGCCGAGCACGAAGGTAAACTCAGAAAGGTGGCATACGAGTCCCGATGTACGTCCCACGAAAGGGTTTTTTGGATTACATCGGTCCTCGAAGGGGCCGGACCCGACCGGGAAACGCCCTCCTTTGGCGGTCTCGACGGCACAGCCACGGCGTCAACATCCTCGGCAGTTTCTACACCATTTCCAACACACGGTGCTGCAGCAGAGACTCCCGAACGCTGGCCACCGAGGGAGTCAAGAACTGCCGCCCAGGAATCGCACCGAGCCTGGGTACCACTCGGCAGGGCGGTACATTGTTGAAAGCGGCCTCCAGTTCCGCAAAAACCCCCCAAAGCCGTGGGGCGAGAGTCCCGTCCAGCCGCCCAACCCGAAGTCCACTCAACAAACCACTCACATGCGGATCACACTCCGTAGACCATGTATTAAGCGCATTGGCCCACGAACTCACCGCAGCCGCCGGCTGGATCGCCGGATAAGATCCCACAGCCAGCCAGCCCAACCGCACGGGCAACGCCATCTGCCGGTAAGGACATCCTTTTCTGCATCCCCAAAAACAGATAGCTCACTCTCGTGCCTAGCACGTCCCTCGCTCGTCGGTCTGCACGGAGCGCCAGCCAAGACCCCCACTCGGAGGGTAGCTGCTTGATAGATAGTGTAGGTTCTCACCTGGCTGCGAGCTCTGTTTCGCAACGACCCAGGGCGTTTAGATAGTGTGCTCACGGAGCTTTCTTTGACCCTGTGACGCTCCAATTCTGCTTTGTTTGTGGACGCGCGTCATCAGCGTCTTGTCTCTCGCTTCTCAGGGTAGTTAGCCTCTGACTAAACGGATCGATGGATGCTGAGCTACGCGTTTTGGGGGATGCAGAAAAGGACGTCCTTCACCGGCAGATCGCGTTGCCCGTGCTGTTGGGCGGGTTGGCTGTGGGATCTGACGCGGCGATCCAGCCGGCGGCTGTGGTGAGTTCGTGGGCCAATGCGCTTAATACATGGTCGACGGAGTGTGATCCGCATGTAACGACCCATGGCGTTTAGATAGTCTGCTCACGGAGCTCTGAATAAACGGATCATCATCATCATCATCGAGCTTTCTTTGACCCCGTGGCGCTCCAACTCGGCTTTGTTTGTGGGCGCGCACAAGATAAGACGCGTCATCAGCGTCTTGTCTTTCGCTTCTCAGGGTATTATTCAGAGGCTAACGCCTCTGAATAACGGATCTTCTGTGAGTGGTTTGTTGAGTGGACTTGGGGTTGGGCGGCTGGACGGGACTCTCGCCCCACGGCTCGGGGGGGTTTTTGCGGAACTGGAGGCCGCTTTTCAACAATGTACCGTCCTGCCGAGTGGTAGCCAGGCTCGTTGCGATTCCTGGGCAGCAATTCTTGACTCACTCGATGGCCAGCGTTCGGGAGTCTCAGCTGCAGCACCGTGTGTTGGAAACGGTGTAGAAACTGCCGAGGATATTGACGCCGTGGCTGTGCCGTCGAGACCATCCGCATTTGAGTGGTTTGTTGAGTGGACTTCGGGTTGGGCGGCTGGACGGGACTCTCGCCCCAGGGCTCGCGGGGGTTTTTGCAGAACTGGAGGCCGCTTTTCAACAATGTACCGCCCTGCCGAGTGGTACCCAGGCTCGGTGCGATTCCTGGGCGGCAGTTCTTGACTCCCTCGGTGGCCAGCGTTCGAGAGTCTCTGCTGCAGCACCATGTGTTGGAAATGGTGTAGCAACTGCCGAGGATATTGACGCCGTGGCCATAGTCGACGCCGAGCACGAAGGTAAACTCAGAAGGGTGGCATACGAGTCCCGATGTATGTCCCACGAAAGGGTTTTTTGGATTACATCGGTCCTCGAAGGGGCGGGACCCAACCGGCAAACGCCCTCCTCTGGCGGTCTCGACGGCACAGCCACGGCGTCAATATCCTAGGCAGTTTCTACACCATTTCCAACACACGCTGCTGCAGCAGAAACTCCCGAACGCTGGCCACCGAGGGAGTCAAGAGCTGCCGCCCGGGATTCGCACCGAGCCTGGGTACCACTCGGCAGGACTGTACATTGTTGAAAAGCGGCCTACAGTTCCGAAGAAAATACCGAAGCCGTGGGGCGAGAGTCCCGTCCAGCCGCCCAACCCGAAGTCCACCCAACAAACCACTCACATGCGGATCACCCAACAAACCACTCACATGCGGATCACCCAACAAACCACTCACATGCGGATCACACTCCGTAGACCATGTATTAAGCGCATTGGCCCACGCACTCACCACAGCCGCCGGCTGGATCGCCGCGTATAATCCCACAGCCAGCCCGCCCAACCGCACAGGCAACGCGATCTGCCGGTGAAGGACATCCTTTTCTGCATCCCCAAAAACAGCTAGCTCAGCATCCATCAGCGTGCCTAGCACGTCCCTCGCTCGTCGGTCTGCGCGGAGCGCCAGCCAAGACCCCCACTCGGAGAGTAGCTGCCACAAAAAATAGGTCAGCCTCTGGCACGCGCTGAACCGGAAGATGAGCAGAGCGGTCTGGAGCTGCCCTTCTGGGAGACTGCACCGCGTGTGCTCGAGACACACTGTTAAACGCGTGCAGATGCGCGTAGGTATCTGGTCGCCTTAGGACAAGGAATAGAAAGGTCAACGTACTCACTCCGACGGGCGCTGAGATCAGTCACCACTAGATCCGTCACCCGCTGCACCCCTGGTGCGTCAGCCCTATCAGTAATTGCCGTGGCCACGGGCAGAGATTCGCAGTACGCGGCAGCGATGTCAAACCCTACCTTTCGCGATTCGGCGGTGACATACCGGTTCGTCCCCCTCATTATTGAGTGCTTTGGCTTGATAGATAGTGTAGGTTCTCGCTGGCTGCGAGCTCTGTTTCGCAACGACCCAGGGCGTTTAGATAGTCTGCTCACGGAGCTTTCTTTGACCCTGTGGCGCTCCAATTCTGCTTTGTTTGTGGACGCGCGTCATCACCGTCTTGTCTCTCGCTTCTCAGGGTAGTTAGCCTCTGAATAAACGGATCTTCATCGAGTGCTTTGGTTTAGTTGATTGTGTCGGCTCTCGCTGGCTTCGTGGGCTCTTTCGTCACGGCCCAAGTCGTCTTGATAGCCTCCTCACGGAGCTATCCTTGACCTTATGGCGTTCCAACGCGGCTTTATTGTTCGACGCGCGTCATCAGCGTCTTGTTTCTCGCTTCTCAGGGTAGTTAGGCTCTGATAAACTGATGATGATGATGATGACCAGCCAAGGAATTTCCCCTGGGTGCGCGACAGCATTTCCCGGGCGCCGATGAAGTCTTCTGCGCGCGGTGTAACCGATGATGATCGTTTATTCAGAGCCTAACTACCCTGAGAAGCGAGGTACAAGACGCTGATCACGCGTGTTCGACAATAAAGAAGCATTGGAACGCGCCACTGCAGCTCCCGTACAAGACCTCCAACCGAGAGTCTTCCATGGCTCAACCTCACGCCCTATTCCTCTACAACTCCAGGTCAGCGATGAGACCATATAAAGGAAACTCATGAATTCTTGCCCTACCCTGGCCGAACGACTCGAAAAGGCAAGGCCCTCTGAACAAAACCTGTCAAGCCTAGTGTCACTTGTGCAAAGGCTCTTCGTTCGTTTGTTCTTCTTCTACCCCAAGTGCGGCCTAGATCCTTCTAGTATAGTCGACTGCTCGATTCTGATCTAATAACGGCTAATCCTAGTTACACCGAAATCCAATTCATAATAAAAACAACTGATCATCATCAGTCTGGGTCGCCACCGACGCAGCGTACCGGCCAGTCTGTCTGATTCTAGCCATGGCTATTCCATGGAAAACCTCAAGACCCGAACACTACGACCCAAAAAACAGCGAAAATAAATACAGATCCATAAACATAGATACCCGCGTCATCATCCTCCATTTATTCAGAGCCTAACTACCCTGAGAAAAGCTAGAAACAAGACGCTCATGACGCGCGTCCAACAATAAAGTAGCATTGGAACGCCAGGGGGTCAAGGCAGCGTCGCGTCATCCGCGTCATCACCCGTTCATTTAGAGCGTCACTGCCTTGAGGAGGAGAAGCGAGACGCTGATGACGTTCGTCCAACATTGAAGAAGCGTTTAAACCCAGAGCGTCGAATGATTCTCTCGTACGACACCCACACGGGGTTGTTAGTTTTTCAGGAAACCAGGGAGTCGAAGAGAGCTCCGGTGAGGAGGCTTTCAAGACGCCCTGTGTCATGCAAAAGAGCGCACGAAGCCAATGAAGTAAAGGCTAAAGCACTCGATGATGAATTGAACGAGCCGATATGACATTGCAGAGTCGCGAAGCGAAGAGGGCAGCATCGGATTCCTTCAAATGCCACGTTGCCTAGCAGTAGCTCCACGGCGCCGAGCGGACAAAGGAAGGTATCTGGTCTGCTGGTGAGACGGCAAGGAAAGGTCGATAACGATGCTTCGACTAGCAGTCAGACCGACTGGTCTTTCACCTCCTTGAACCTCAGAATTGTACTGAGTATAAAATAGAAACCAACCCTGAACATACGGATGGACGGTTTTCCGCGTCCTGCTTATCAACATGGACTATGAGGTAGGTCAGGAGCACAACTGAATCACGTGCCTGTACTGCAGGAAATCATCAGAAGCCGATGTAAACTCCAATCCTCAGTCTGTGTATTCCTCTTAACTCGTCAATCTTGATTTTATTTAAAGTCAGATCGTCAAGCTTAACGCAAATCCCTGTGTACATATAGTAAATGAGAGAAGCTTGTAGAAACGTTCAGATCCTACCATCCGCGAGCAAGACCACAACTACTAATAATAGACAGCCTTATGTCGTTGAATGTCAATCCGATGACTACAAAAAGCAGAAGACCCGCTCAGGCCTTCTGCATATTGTGCTAGGACGTGACAGAGCAACGCAAGCAACACGGGCGGGACACTCGGAGGACCTGGGACCGTTTTATCTCCATGCACAAATAGCGAACCATTCAGATCGCCGTAACTATCTTAAAGCTCACGTAACCCCAGCAGGCAGGGATACACCCTCAAAAAGCGACTGGAGTGCCCCCGGGGGCAGGCAGTGCACTAGCCCAGCTTCTCTAAGAAATGAAATGTAGGCGCCCAAGAATGCAACTAGCTTGAACGCGGAACTGGTTGGCGCAGGCAGGCTCGCTAAGAAAAGAACAAAAACAAATCTAACCAATCTAGGGTTTGTGATCCCCACGGCGTTATTCCAGAACCTTTGACCGAGTTGCACTCGGTAAGAAGTACTGCCGATCGTTTTGTAGCTGGCGAAAAGGTGTCGAATAGAGATGCTCCGGAGCTTCAGCATCATCCGCAATCAGGGATTGGGAACTGAGAGTAGGTGAAGCCGGTTGATCGTGCTGCCAGCGGTGGTTGAAGGAGGAGGAAGGGACCGAGTCGAAAACTTCCAGCGAGTAATGATGAAGACTCGAGGTTTGTATGTAAAGAACGCAGTACTATGAAGTAGGAGTAGCACGAGCTAGTTGGTTTTGCCGAATTGGTTTTCGTTTGGGAAAGTGGTGTTGCTGGGAGTAGAAGGGATCGGGGAATGATCGATGCATGTATTGGGCGGCGATTTGGGGGCTGCAGCATGAGAGACTACATGTCTAAAGGTTGACTGTAGGAGCGGTGAGGGGCCCTTGCTTTGAGTTGTGTGTGTGTGGGCAGGTGTTGATCTAGAAGGGCGTTGTGGTTGGATTGAGGGATACATGGAACCAAACGGTAGTATGTCTCGGTCAGAACGACCGTCTTTCGGTGGTGTCTTCGGAGGAAAAGAACTTGGGCGTAAGATCAAGCAGCTGGAGTATGATATCGAGCAGGTCGATGGTGAAACGGTGGACAGCGGTCGCCGCTGGCAGAACTTTCAGTCCATTACAGAAGTCCTGCAGGATCCAGACTCGGGCAACCCGCCAGTGTCGGATATTTCGCTGGCTGGAGGCCCTAAAACACCGAATTTTGGGCCCGAAATCTCTATGCAGGTTTGTTTCAGTTAGAGGAGCTTCACTCCTTGTCCCTAGGAACGGTGCGAGATCAACCTGAGCTGAACCCACTAGCCCTCTGCCTGTTTTCTTGCTTATTCAACCTTGGCAACCTACAGTCATTTGAGCCCTATTTAATGCTATTCACGCCACGATATGAAGAGTACAAATCTCTCGAAGCGTACGCGACTGTAAAAGGCCGTGATTTGAAAAACCCTCTGCCTCAATCAACACCTCAACCGCTTCAGGAAGATATCTCATCGATCCCAAGATCATATTTTGAGGAAAAGTATTCTCTGTCGATGTCGCAGGAACTGTTCGAGGCGCAAGATCGAGATCATAAATTCTCAAGGTACTGCTCCTCTATGTGCCTACGTATCACCTTGAGAGCGATCACTTTGAATAACCAAGCGCGACTGAATTCCCAACCCTCAACCACCACTTCCACTCGCTTCAATTGTGATTCATCATCGCAGTCCCGAAGCGGTTCGACTGACCAGGGAGAAGATCGATGGATATCTATCCGTTGTGGAAAGGCAGCTATATGAGCGTGTTTTAGAGCGGAAGAAGGTACTAGAAGATGCCATGGCAAAAGTTGATTCACTACGAGAACTCATTGAGCAAGGTTGCCAAGCGGCTGTAAGTGGATTTTAATTGAAAAACAACCAGATTTTCATTGCGTTGAAACTTCAGAAGCACGGTAGACGCGGTCGGCATCATGCTCCGCAAGCGGTCACTAAGCATTAGATTTGTCGTGCTCTTCTCTGGACCGTCGTCTCATGATCTACCCCTGGTGCTGCTCGTGTACATGGCTGCGTGATGTTCTCAACTCGTGAATCTAGTCGTTGCTGAGATCACGTGTGGGCTCGGTCGTGAGCTCGTGGGAGGAGGGAGCGCTTCAGTTGTCTAGTTTATACAAACGACGGGCGAATATGCAGAAGCTGTTGGACGCTTTGAGTCGAGGGAGTGACGGTCGCGCTTCTCCCCAGCTGGTTGAGCTCTTGTTGAGAGGCTCAGACTATGCATCGGCAATGGATGCTTGCAATGCAGCACAACTTGCCCTCGTCTCTGAACACCTTCGTGAGGCGAAGGCCTTCCAACCGGCAAGGGAGCGAATTGCAGAGGCGGCCAAGCGAGTAGATGAGGGCCTCTTAGCAGACTTTGAGACGGTGGTGAAGGAAATTGAGACATTCGAGGGAGAGGACTTTGAGGACACGATATGCCCAATTGTGTCATCCGTGGTCAAGCTGAAGAGGTTACCACGACTGCTCAACTGGGTCAAGGAAAACCGCGAGGCAAAGTTTAAACAGATCGTTGAGGACACTTCTGATCCAGTTGAGGCAATGCAGTTGATGAAAAATGCGATCAAGACGGCATCCAAGGTGTTTGAAACCCTGCCCAAGGAACAGGTCGTCGTTCAGTACGCGGAGACCATCTGCGGAGATGCTCAAGCCCGCGCCGCTGAGCTCGTCCGGTCGTCCCTGTACGGCGTTCGATCGCTTATAAATGATGATGCCAAAGGACTCGAAAAGGCCGCCAGCATCCTCACAGCGGGGCTCAACTTCAACAGCGAGTCCGAGTCCCTCCTTGGGGTAAGGAGGGGTAGGTTCAGCTACTTGAGGGCGGCGGCTTCGGAGCGAGTGGCCGCCTACACATCGACTCTGTACAGAGTCCATTTCGAGCGATTAACGAAGCAGCTGAAAGCGGAACGATGGGTGGAGGTGAAAGTGCCAAAAGAGATTCAGCTCATGATCTTGGATCTCCGCGAATCAGCCACTAGTTCCTCAGCGTCTGCTTTATCGGCGGCGAAGAGGAAGGACTCCAAGAAGCCAAAGCGGGAGTACGACTTTGTGTCGCTCGATGACGACGATGAATACGACGTTGAGGAGGAGCTTGGACGTGGTGAGCTGGCCAGGATGGGAAGCAATGAAAAGCAGCGGAGTGACATGGAAAAGCTTCGAATGCTGGCCGCCACTGCTCTGGATGACTCGGAGACTGCTGAGCACCTCTACGTGGGCTCGGAGAAGTTTAAGGTGGTTGAGTCTGCGATGGAGATGGTCCGCAGCTCGGTGATGTTCGCTTCAGTCACTCGGGTGCTGCCGTTTGGGGAGGAGCTAGGACGGAGAGTGGTGGAGCTGGTAAGAACCTTTCACGAGCTCACGAGCAAGCAGGTTCTGGGGGCGCAGGCGCTCAATACAGCGGGTCTTCGCGGTATCTCTGCGCGTCACCTTGCGTTAGCGTCTCAGAGCATTGCCATGGCACATGCGCTGCTCCCGCTACTCTCAAAGTCGATCAAGGATCACTTGCAACCAGCTGTGCGGCCAATATTTGAGCAAGGCGTGGCGTCCCTCAGCGCCGACCTCTTGAAGCATCAGCATCAAATGCTGGATAAGATTTATATGGTCATGATGGAACGCTTTGAGTTCCAGAAAGCAGTTCTGCTACGCCTCCCGTGGCAATCGGAAGCAAAGCTTCGAGAGGAACCAAACCCGAGTGGATACATGGAATCTCTGATGAAAGAGACGAACGTGCTCCATCGCATTCTCCTCAACATTTTGTCCAGAAAACAGCTTTTTGATGTGTATACGAGACTGGGTAGCGCGTTCGGATCCAAACTCATTGATACTTACGCCACACTGGACACTTCCAACGACTGGGTGCGACGACGCATCGCCTCAGATGTCTCCTACCTGAGGTAATGAGATCTCCACCACAAGCCACAACTGTGAAGCAACCGTGAAGTCTCGATGGCCTGCTTGTGCTGCATGCTCAAACTTCTCCCTTGTGCAGGTTGAAACTGCTTGCAATGGAGGCGGTCATTTCTACCTCAGATGTACATACGATGGAGTCAGTTGAGGAGCTTTACGCGCAGCACTGTCCAGACAGAGCACAAGCTAGTAAGCAAAGCACAGGTATGAAACTGGAGCTTGATCTTTTCAAAGTTTTGCGGACGGGACATTGCCAAAAAGTGACCTAACCGCCATGAGGAAGATTCTTTTCTTGTATCTCTAGTCTCCGCAGTCGCCAAGAAAACGGAAAAGGGGATCCGCGCGGAGGAAACCATCGAGCACTTCACCACTGATCCCGTAGTAGAAGAAACAGAGGAGTTGAGTACGACTGAGGAGAACGTCGGCCTTAAGGTCCAGGAGACACCCCCTGACGAACCTCAGCCAACGCCAGGTTCGACCAGTTTGGATGAGGACGTTCCAGAGGAAACTGAGGATGTACCAAACGAGACGGGTCCATCTTGGAGCCAAGCCACGAATAGCGAGGGCAAGGACTCCAGCGGTCCGATGGAGGCCCTTCAGGGAAATCCGCCTCGCTCCGAATCGAAACCAGGAGAACGTTTTCTTGAAGACGAGCTGAACGCTGGGGAACCGGAGCCTCGGAACCCTGAAAAATCAACTTGAACTTGAGGTTGGCTGCGGCCTGTTCTCTAGAAACGGGTTACAAGAAGAGTACTCTTAACGGACCGGGCCAGAGAAGTGTTTATGACCATCTGGATAACTTAGGGTTGCCGATTGCGCTCAATACTGAGGTCGCCGCCCAATTGTGAATAAAGGAATTCTTAACTGAACTGGCTAGGGAAAAGCCCGAAATGGCATTCGTAGAGTTCATGAGGTCGAGAATGCTCCGACTCCGCTCAGGCTTGGGCCGCCTAGGTGTCACTCAGCTTGGGGACTGGTACCTACGAGAGGCACCGAATAGGATTGTTCATGCGAATCGCTGCCTAGCAAGGCGGCCGTAGACCCGAACAGAAGCATCACCCCTATGTTCAACAAGCGTTTTCCATTTTTTCTCTCCACTGGATAGTTTCATTAACATATGTGCAATTCGAACGAGAGAGCCGCCTAGGTGTCACTCAGCTTGGGGACTGGTACCTACGAGAGGCACCGAATAGGATTGTTCATGCGAATCGCTGCCTCGCAAGGCGGCCGTAGACCCGAACAGAAGCATCACCCCTATGTTCAACAAGCGTTTTCCATTTTTTCTCTCCACTGGATAGTTTCATTAACATATGTGCAATTCGAACGAGAGAATTAACGAATTCGTTACAAAGTCCATTCGATCAACAAAGGCCCGCAGTGCATTCCACACCTCAGTCCTGAGCTGGTAGTAGCTCTTGGGCAGCGACGGGTCTCTCGCCTCGGGGGCTGAAATAGGCGAGTCAAAGGCACAGCTTAAAATCGGTATGGATCTCAACATAGCAGTTGCCCACTTTCCAAACCTCTGCCTCCTTGGCCAGGGTTCGCCCCGGACCTTGAAGCGCCTGAAACGTGCTGCCAACGCACAACTGGCGAGCAGCGCTCACAACCGCTCCAACTGATACCAGAACGTCGTCGTAGGCTGGATCCTTCCCACATCCTCTACCAAACATTGGATGAACGGACCTTCTTCACAACTTGAAATACTACTAAAAGCACTCTTTGGTGTCCTCTCCCGCACTAGCTATTTTCAAATGGAAGTCTTCCTATTCACAGATACTTCAATCATCAGTAGTTTCCACATCTCACGTAGGAAGCTCTTCTCGGACCCAGACGAGATTTGATTCCCTGTTCACGTCAACAGTCTCAGCTCGGGGGGAACATTCTCAAGTCTCTCATCAAGGAAGACTTCTCGATTCCCGTCGGCGAACCCTTCCTCCTGACTCTCTTCCTCCTTTGGTACTGATGGGACAACTTCCACTTTGCAAACTGGGCAGGTCTTATTCTCTCGCAACCAACTGTCCACGCACCGGACATGGAATACATGGTCACACCTGTATCAAATGACAGCGCCACCAAAACGAATTGAAGGCATTCAGTGACCGGCTGTCCCAACTGCGCCCATTTGTCTGAAAGCGGTAAGAAAAAAATATCCCTACCTCAACCTGCGAACCACCTCATCTTCCAGAAGATCCTCCAGACAAATTGAACATGCCTTTTCTTCATCCAATCGCTCCTGGTCATGTGTACAAACATTTTCGGTCGGAATCGAGTCTAGCTCTTCCTCAGTAAGACCTTTGATAACCTTTCCCATGTGCTCTTCAAGGGCAAGCATCTCTTCATACGTTAAATCATCTATGAACTCCAGAACTCTTATCTGCTGAGCTGCAGTTGGGTGCGGGCCTGAGCCAAAAAGTGACCTAGATAGTGTCCAAGGAATCACGGATGACAGAAATATGGAACATTCAGCGTCTCAACTCTATGTGGTTTCCGGAACTAAATAGGGGGAAAGGCTCTTCCCCCGCTTACCGATTTCGTCTCCGCACGTTCCATCCTCGCGATAACGACCACCTCTGCCTCCCGTACATCGTTCTTCTAAATCCACCTCTTCGTAAATGGCGTCGATCGTGCTGACGAGTCTCGATATCCTCAAACGTCTCAAACGAAGAGCGCCATAGTTCATAAAATAAGGAAGACTCAACAATTCCTACCAGGGACTCTCCCCGTTCATATGAATCTGTCGGTTTCCAAACAGTTCAACAAGCATAAGGGTTTTCAGTTCCACAACAGCAAAAAAAATAACCGTCAAACACGTCGAGGATTCCATGTCGAGAACAAGCTCCTTAGGCTTGCGTCCATAAAGCTCAACACCCAAAACGGGACATGACCAGAGCATGAGATTGCTTACCCCGACCAGAACGCGCAGAAAGAATTGAACCATCCACTGGGAAAACCGGAGTATCAACACTTTCGTTCTCTTGCGACGCATCATCATATCCCGAATTCCCATTGAATACCTCACCAGGCGAATTATCGGCATCTGTACTTAAGTCTCGACTAGGCCCCGCGGCTGCTTTTTTCCTTCTAAACACAGACCTAGTCTTCGACAGCACGTTCGAAAAAGACATTCTTCTCTGCCCGCGTCCCCTCTCATCCAATCTCTTGCTATCCATTAAAACCTCCCACGAAGCAACTCGCAACCTTCGCAATCCGCGCCAACGCTCGTTCTAAACCACAAACCCACACCTTTTCCCACTAAAGCAAACTCACAATTTCCTCCCTTTCAAAGCACACCTAAACACAGTTTCTCGCGGAGAAAAATGCATAACAACGCCCATCAAGCTTCCCCCCACTTCCCAATTAAATGAAATCCATTTACCCCCTACCTCTTACTGCCTTCCTCTCCTCTCCTCTCCTCCCTTCTCCCCCCTCGCCACCCGTTTCCAACCCTCCCTCATCGTAAATCTCACGACATTACTCACTTTCACGCTTTCCTCTGCCTCCAAAAACAAACTCCAATAGCCTCATATCCGAAGTTTCGAACTTCTAAATCATCTCTAAATCCCCAAAATATCCTAAATCTCTAAATTCCGTCCTAAACAGGCGAAAAGGGGAGTGCTTACACACAAACTTCCACCTATCTGGTCCTTTTCCTGTAAGGTATTCAATCAATGAACGTGAATGATGATTAGATTTCAGTCTTTATCGTGGGAACGGAAGGCTGTCTGCAAATTGAGAATTCTGAACAACAGAATTGGGGCATACGGGGAGCAAAAGCGTTCCGCAACTTAGTATAAGAAAGCAGACAGAAAAGAGTGGAGGGCACAGGAGAAGAACACTCAACGGAAAGGCAAAGCTCATAGTGACCACCGCAAAGCCCTCTGATCTTTCTCCAGTTGCTTCGATCGGCGTTCAGGAGGTCGCAGTGGAAATGGCTTGGGAATTTTTGCCAAAAGGGCATCAATCTACTTTTCTTTAGATTCTCTGTAGGATTGACACCCCAAAAGTCCGCAAATATGCACGGAGGCTCTCAGCGGCTGCCGCCTGCACTGAAGGATGGAAGATCGATTCCAATCTTCCGCTTACAGCAACAGGCTGAGCAAACTGGGACCTAAGCTAAACAGCACGATCTGGCAAGAATACGCAGAGATTGCGATAGGAGCTCTGCGTACGGATCGGCTGGACAATGGTGGTGGTTTTGGTGACAATCCTCTGGTCTTTACACGCACGAGGCCCCGTTAAGCAGGGTTAGTCTGCCCTTTACCCTTTGATAGTGTTCAGCAGGCAGCGCATATTTCACCCAGACCATAGCCTCTTTTGTTACCCTTCGCCCTCGGGGGGGATCCAAATACATGCGATGAAATTGAGATTCCCTCAGTGCCCATGACGGTTTTTGTGTATGTTCTCCACATACTTCGGGAACTGGGATGATGATCAGCAGTTCTTCCCCCTCCCCCTTTTTGGCAGTTGACTTTATGAAGGGTTCTGCTTATAGGGTAAACCCCAAATGGCAGTGAAATTACTCTTGAATAAATTATTATTTATGAAGGGTTTTTTCTTTTGCTAGAACAGTTTTAGGGAGGGTAGGCTTCTGTCAGGAAAAAGTTGGGGTGCGTTGAAGAGGGGGGGGGGGGTAGGGGATGCGTTTTGAGTATTTTCTTGGATGATTGGTTGGCGCTGGCATCTTTTTCCCTCACAGGATTCCCAAACGGATTTTTTTTCGTACTGTTTTATTGTATCGCCTGTCATGCCAGGTCCCCATTCGAGAAAGAAACCCAGCGCCTTGACAAAAAGTGCGCATGTGAAGTCCAGTTTGACAATAATCAGGAATACTGTTATTAATACGAATAAACAAATTAGGCTTACGTGGAAAACGTCAACACAACGTAAAAGGGGGAGAGGGGGGTAGATTCGTTTCACTGTCTTGTTGCCCACCCACTAAAACGTTAAGCTGTTCTTCTTGCTGAACCCTGCTTAACGTTTTATACGATATAGAAGAAGGAGGAATTAATTTATAAAATTTCAAGCTCGAAAGAAGGCCATATTTTTGTGTTACATGAATGCTTGATAGAAACCCTACTTCCTGAGTTCGCCGAGCATGCTTCAAAATTTTAATTTTGTTTCTGTAAAAAAAGAAGAGACACATTCAGCCAACAGAAACTTGTACTAATGGAAACACTCGGAGACACTTTGAATTCTGTTAAATACAATTACAATATGGATGGAGAGTCATTATGCATCTGCTGGCGTGGGGTCCTGGGTCGCGATCGAGTTGCTGTTGTTGTGGGTCTGCCGTAGTGAGAGCGATGAAGGAGGCCACGAAGGCAAACGTGGCGAAATCCACCTTCGCAAAGAAATCGTCCGCAGTTACGGAGCGCTGACGCAGGTTCTATATATTTGTTAATGAACTATAATCGTGATTTCGTCAGGAAGAGCGGGTACCTTGTATAAGCAAAGCGTCGAGCACTGTTAGTTTCAGCGATGAAAGTAGGGCGATTGTTGAGAGATCTCAATTCTCGGGATGCGACGCTGATTGACCGGCCCGTCCAGAGCAGAAAAATGAACGTATGCATTATATGGTAGTGCTGCTGCGGATCCGGGACGACCACCCTCATGCCGTTTCCATGGTATTCCTTCGTTGATTAATAGGACCAAAACGGTACGGCACATGTACTAACTGCGTTCTGATATCCAACGAGATGAACTTCTGATTTGGGTGGGGTAAATCATCGTGCTGCAGCGACGGTGGCAAATTGCGTCCTGTTAAGCAGCAGACATGGAGCGATCCAGAAACGCCCTTTTTGCCAAAAAGTAGAAGCTATTTATACACTGTACATACAATCCTAGAATTCCCATTCCATGGGCAGCTTTGCCCATTGATCGAGCGTCTAAACCAACTTTGAATACGAGGATGGGGCAAATCTGCGCTGCAAGCACTTTCCGAGGTAAATTGGCACACAAGAAACTAGCGTGACGATCAGTACCCTGAGCAGGAAGTTCCATGAGAAAACTACCGACCGGTCGAACACAGTTGGCAGTACTAGGACGCAAATCAGATAGCAGACCATGCCTGCATACAAAGAACACATGAACAATTGTAAGCAAGAAAACCAAATACCTACCAGTGTCAGTTGAAACCCTTGGGCAGAACGTACTGAAAGCTTCCGCCAAGATCATCAGGTAATGCCACTTGTGAATCTCCGCAGCGATCATGATCAGCTCCGTGAAGACAAGTGCAGAAAACGAGATTGCTGATAGATGCATCGTCGTGAAGTAGTGGTCGTCCCACAGAACAAATATGGATATAACCTGTTGGATTCATTCAAGCCTAGTTCGTGAGCAACTTTCACCGCAACACAGCACTCGCTGCACAGCTCGCAGTGCTTCTGGGGTCATACCATAATAACGGTCCCCTGATACACGGACTTGAAAACCCACGTAAGGAACGACTTTGTGTTCAGGCTGCGACCCTTGCGCAGTTCGCGATACAGCTCCGGGTATGTATCAGCAACCCACTGCACAAGGCCATGGGGAACAAAAAAGTACGAGGTTTAGAAGTGAGAAATGCGCGCTGGCTATGATGCAGGCGAGAGTCGGGAACCGCGATAGGTCATGGGCTTACCTCGCTTATATCCTCGTCAAGGACAAGACTAAAAACTGGGAGCATGGTAAAGAGCGTGGCGTACCCAACTTGAATCCAACTATTGTACACCGCAACAGCCGCATAATAGTACATAGCACAATGAACCTGCGCACAGGAATTTGGATAACGAAACTCAAATACTTTAGCTTGTCCAGGGTGGGGATCCGCGTGAAGCAAGGACCAACTTACGATTTGAATTGTAGCAATGATGAGTCCACGATGCACAATGAACTGGGACAATCTCGCCGCCCGCTTGTACGAATTTCTCCCATGCCAAAGGAGGAGACGGTTGAGGTGCGAAAAAGTAAGGATTGAAAAGTCCGCTGCGAGAGATGCTTGCTGCCCTTCCTTTCCCGGAATGCCAATCCCAACATTTGCCCTTTGAATCATGGAGACGTCGTTGCCCCCGTCCCCAATAGCCGCGACACGTTTGTTCATTTGGTTCTGGACCAGCCTGGCGATTGCTGCTTTTTGAGTGGGCGAACATCGGCAAGCAACTGCGGAAGACGCGCGACACATTAGCTCCATGAACTCGTGGGGGTAGTTGTCAAGCATAATCTGAAGCGAGCTGCCGTCAACCACCACGACATCTTCCCCATTCCTCCTTCGCAGGGCGTTCAACCTCTTCGACGCGTCCGCAACGGACGCGAGTCCGGTGATTGTGAAGAACTGTTGGCTTCTCTCCGCTAGTCTCGAGCTCACCGCAATGCATACCGCCGTCTCGACCTGGTATTGAAAACATGTGACACGGATTAGCAACATATTTTCCCGCCATTCGAACTTGCAGCGGAGCTCATCGACGCTAGCAATCTAGAGCGAGCTCCTTGTTGACACTTTTTCCTCTACCCGGTCGAGCCTCATACCTTGTCACCGGTCAACATCCAGATTCGAATACCCGCGTGCCTGAGCTTCTCCAAACTTTCCCGCACGTTGTCTTGCAGCTTGTCTTCTACACCAGTCAATCCGACGAGTTCCAACGCACGCTCTATGCTACTCTGCGCAGCAGCCATTGCCTCCTTTCGATTATGCCTCTGCGTTCGAGCCTCAGTCCACATATCCTCAAAGGTACGGAAGGTTTCCTCGTCGAGTGTTCTCTTCCCGTAGACAAGTGTCCTCAGTCCCTATTTCAAAGCGAAGAATGTCATTGAGGATTCACGAGCGATTGAGACACAGATGCTGGCATGCATGGACGTCCATTTCAGACACTTACGTCTCTGGCAAGGTTTCCGCACTCCTCATCGAGCCAGTCGTTGTACTTGACGATCTTAGCCATAATCGAATCCGCACCCTTCACGTAGAACTGTATTTGCCGTGAGTGGCTTTCCCGGACGATGATGCCCATGCGCTTTGCCTCTGACGTGAACGGAAACTCGTACAAGATCTCGTAAATGACTTCATTCCCCGTCGGAGTACGCAATCGAATGGTATTCTGCGTTCGCTCCAGGAGAACGATGCCAACAGACTCCACAAACCTGACGAGCGCTATCTCATCCGGGGACTAAGTTGGGTTTTCCAAATACGAAGCGCAAGCGGACAGGTTTCAGAGACTCTTGCAAATTCCCGTGAAGCGTAAAATCAAGGAGGCCCCGAACTACTCACAGACGCCTGCATCGTTCTCTGGCCGTGCTCCTCTGCGGGTGTTACATTGTGCGCAATAGCAATAGCCAACAGTACGTCTCTGACTGCATTCTGTATCCTTCGCTGAGGATTTGCACGTCTACCAGCCGCCTCTTCGCTGAGATAAGGCGTAACGTCCACCGAAGAAGGCTCAATGCGCCTACTAGGAGCTCCACCGTCACCTCCAAAGGCGGCTTGTGCGATGGAAGCGAGTTCACCTTCGTTCTCCCTTCCGAACAAAGCCAGGCCGATATGGAGTTTCTTCATCTCCATATCGTTCTGGGTCAGAGTTCCCGTCTTATCCGATAGGAGATAATCTACGCGACCAAGCTCCTCCGGCAGATTGGACGACCTAGATTCGGTAGTCAACATGATCCACACATGGGTCTTCTAAGAAGCGGTTCTGGTCTTGTCCTGAAGAGGTAGCAGTGGTGGGCAACAATCACCTGACTAGACAACCGGGCATCTTTGCCTCGTCGTGTTGCATAAAATACGAGTAGACGACCCTGGCCAAGTCCAGATTCACCCTCATCGCGAGAGGAATCATATAGGCGAGTAGGAGGAAGTAGCGCAGGAAGTAAATGCCAAAGTTGGGGTAGAATCCCCGAAGACAGGCTAACGTGAACGAAAAGCCGATAAGCAGCATGAACAGAAGTTTAGACATGAAATTGACCTCCAGATCCAGTGTGCCGACTTTCGATCCCGGTTGAGACGTGTTCAGCACTGCTCGCGTCTCTGGTCCGGTATAGACAACCATGCAGATCACCGTGCCAGATGCGACGACGGTATTCATCCACAGAGTGTTCTCCAAAGTCAACGGCTCTACGTCGCTGTTCGCCTACGACAAGATAAAACAGGAGCCTTGAGATGAACGTACGATAACACTTGTACTCCTATGCCGCCCTAGTGGACGTTAGTGGCGGCGTCCTTACCGCATAAAAGTTGCCTGTGAAGTCATAGATCTCCTTGTGTGGTTTCTCCACATACACTGAACCACCACAATAGACAACGTCGACATCGTGATCCAACTTTCGAGTAGCGTTTACAGCGCGGCGGACCTTCCAATCCGTTTCACCGTCCAACTGGTCGGTCCTAATAAAGACTGACTCACTCACATCTTCAGATTGCCCACAAACCCTTAACAAAACACAATCCGCTGGCACTCTCTCATCACAATCTTCGTCAACAGAAGAAAAAGAAAACCATGCGCATTCAGTGGTATTCAATTGGACCCAACATTTGGAAGAAATCTGGCCACAGACGGGGCCCAGGATACGGAGATTCGATCGAGACTTGATCCAATCTCCCTCCTCTGAAACGATGCTTACCCAGTTGAAGAACATCTCCGACGCAAATATCTCGACTTCTAACTTTCACTTTCTTTACAAATCCATCGCTGATAGATGAAATGTGCTCTTCGGTTCTCTCATACACAGCATCTTCCGACTTAACCAACAGTGTATACTCGTAGCTGTTCACCTGGACGAGAGACAGGCGAGTCGAATCCAGATCCATCAGTCAGAATGCGTCGGGAGGATAGGGTTGGTCGAGTACTCCTGATACCTGACGATCACGCTTGATACGAAGCAGTTCATCACTTGCTTCTTTGGCCATTGAAGCGAGTACAACAAAGGATAGTGGGCCCATGTATGTCCATACAAATCCAACGCGGAGGAGTGGGATGAACTGGGAGATGGCTATCATGAGGTAAAACATGTTGTAGAACATTGAAAACTGTTGAATCAAGACCTTGGGAAGGAAGCTCAGAAGCTGCGTGATTACGAAACACAAGACCGGGCTCAGTTCTGGTTCACTTCCTTCGCCTTGAGATAGTCAGGTAGTCACTTACTGAATACTTTTGGTTGCATATCGCGTTACTTCCACGTCGACGATATGTATTCCACTGTCCTCTTCTCCTCATCCATCTCCTCCGGCCCTCAAGTGGACGACCGGCGTCGTCGAGAACATTTTCCGTCCCCAGCTGAACGAAAAATTTGCACAGATAAACAGGTATGAACGAACTCATGAGCATTCGTCTTCCGAGTCAAAAAAAGCGACGATGAAACCGAGAAGTGGATACGTACGTGGATCGTTCTAGCCTTCAGATTCTTCTTTATCTTAAACAGCGCCTTCAACCTGGTCGACCATTTCACGCCTGCCCGTGGCTGCCAGTAACGAAAGCAAGTAATTTTCAGAATAATCTGCACTAATAATGCTAACACTCATACAGCACATCCTACCATTCTACTACTTTCCTGCATCTCATCCTCCCATCGGAGCTCCTCCTCAAGATGCTCCCTTTCGACTGATGAAGCAGACGCCGTGCTGGGACTTCTTGGGTGTCCATATCTTCTCAAACCCATAGAGCAAAACAGCGAACAGAAACGAAGCAAAACCCACTCTTCTTTCAACAACCAGCCAGTCAAAAAAAAACACAAAAACAAAGGAGACCGGAAAACACAGCAAAAAGCAACTCCTACCTCGCGCGAAGATCCCGCATTCCGGCGGAGGATCAAAAGCATTAACTAGAACGAAATTAATCTCTACCCCTTCCTTTCCAACCATCAAGACTAAACAAAAAAAATGTTGTTCGGCCTTCCAAATCCATAGACCTCAACCACACTAGCATAAATAGCTTTGTCAACAACCAGCAGTCCCTGAATCTCATGACCATAAACAGCACTAGCACTGACCCATCAACACTGTCGCTTATCAGACCAATCCATAAATCCAGAAAGGCACAAGATCCATTAATTATCCATACAAACCAAGGTTTTCTTAAGACACTCATGGTCTAAGGGTATGATTCGAGCCTTCCAAGCTCGCGACCCGGGTTCGAGTCCCGGTGGGTGTACGGGTTATTTTGGGTCGTTTTGGAGCTTTTTCTCTGTATATTGATATTGAAAAGGATATTCAAGAAATTCCATGAAATTACTATATATAATAATGAAGTGTCATAACACGATGAAGACACTCATGGTCTAAGGGTATGATTCGAGCCTTCCAAGCTCGCGACCCGGGTTCGAGTCCCGGTGGGTGTACGGATTGTTTTGTTGCATGTTTTGTTGATCCGGGTGCTGTTGGATGAGGAAATGGGAGCATCTTATTGTCACATGTGCGTTTCTTTTATCTGTTTTTATTACGCTCTGGATGATACATTGGATGACAATTCATACGCTTATCATTGGAAAAGCGATGCCTTCGCCCTGACGCATCAACTACCCAGATTCTTCGGGATGCTCCTTAGCATCCCGAAGAATCTGGTTAGTAGCACCCTCACCCACAGTCTCTATACCACAAATCGAGCTCAGGCAAAAAGGAGGCTCCTTCGTGCAGGTGAGCCCCAGTACTGCTCTTTCAGCAAGATTCGCACTCCCGCTGGGGAGCTTCAAAAGTTCTTGGCAAAGGAGCAAACTTGTCATTCGCTTGTCCAGAAGTTTTCTTTTAACTATTTCTCTCTTTCTCTTCAGTTAGGCAACTCTACCCATTCATGGACAACCTCTTGCTCTACGGTTTGTGTCATCGGAGGTGGTAAACTCTTTTAAATCAGTCTTAGTACGCAATGTGCAATAGATCGGTCATCTCAAATCGCTTCCATCTGAAATCTTCAGAAACCCATCTTCATGCTTTGGACGTTATGCTCAACTCGTTTTGCGAAGGTTGAAGCAATCACGGCAAGGATTTTTAGGGTATTACTCCTCTGCTAGCTGTGTCTCCGGCCTTGAGTCAGATGGCGGCAGCGGCTCCTAGAACAGGTCAACAGGTCAACAGGTTAACAAGTCAACAGGATATCACAATGGCAAGTTGGAAGATTGCGGCCACTGGCTTAGAAACCAAAAAAAAACTGTTCTGGCGGTTGGACTACGACTTACCACGTTCTCGAGTACATTGCCGATCGTGTTCACCTGATACTGCAGACAGAAAAGAAACAGCATTTACAAATGTCAAAACTCGGGGCGATCAATCCGCGGCGACGTTCATGAAGCCTGGGTTAAATCTAGATCTCCTCGCCTACCTTGTAACGAAGCCCACCATACACACTGCAGACAAACAGCCCGAGCACTCCTAGAAAGACGAAATTATTTCGTCTTCTTTTCGAGAGTATTCGTTTGCTGTTTAATTCCCGCTCCCTCAATTCCGCCTGGTTTTCTCTCATTCTAGCAAGGAGAACACCATAATCGGTAGATGCCCTTCCGTGAGGCCCTTTCTTCCGAACAGACATTATGAATCAAGAGACCAAAGGTACTCCTCTCAACAACCTACTCGTTCAATTCTAAACTCTTGCAATCATCCACATCCGAAAATCCACCTCAACCTGTCCGCCCACATCCCTGAAGTAAACTGGAACAATTCTGGAATCCTTACTCCACCTTCACAGAATGTAATCTGCAAGAGACGAGACGGCCGTTGCATCGGGTTAACCATCAACGCGTGGTGGTGGGCTGCGACCTCATGTGAAGGTTTCCATTCGATGGGTCTGCTCCATCTCATTGTTTTCATTTCAGATGGAAACAGAGTCATATCTACTACTGGAATTCCTAGATTGTTAGGCGCGACGACAGTTAGGCCGTTTCTGTTTGACAAGATGAACGGGGAAAGCCTTTGGATGTGGTCTATCTTATCTCGTTTTGTGCCTCCCGTGTTCGAGTAGATAGGCGACGGTGGAAACCTTGACATTCACAGCAAGAGTCTGTCCGTCCGCCTCAACTGTGATTATTGCAAGCTATGTCATACGTGAAGAGGCCAAGGTGGAAGGGTACTTCTGCCTTTGTTCCAGGATTTTTGAGTTTGGTCCACCACAAAGGAAACTGCATCCGCGTTTCTTCCAACTAGCTCTCAGAGGCGTGGTTGCTAAGCTTCAAGGCTTGCCCAGTTCTCACAGAACAAGGCAAAGTCGCGAGCTTGTTTCCGCCTCGAAACCTAGTGAAGGACCGCTCCTGCCGGAAAACATACTTCAACGGTTGCCGTTGTTTTTTGGAGGCCAACTCTCTTTAGTTTGGGAGTTGCCTCAACATGCCTCAACATGCCTCAACAAACCTCAACAAACCTCAGTGAATGCTGCTCCAAACTGGTTCGGCTGCTGGACGACTAAGGAAAGGTGACAGCTAGATTAGGCTTTGCTTCTTCGTCGTAGGTCAAACTGTGACCGCTCTGTCCTCGTGGTAGAGCTCGTTGGTGGCGGTTGGTCGGACACAGTGAACTCTGGCACAGCTTAGTGAAGAATTCAAGGTGGGTTTTTAATGAACAAGACGTACGCGATTTTAGAAACGGCGTTAGCAACAAACAAAAATAGGAAAAAACAAAAAAAAAGCAAAGCATGTGACGCCGCGCCATAGACAGGTTATATTCGAGGGCAATACACTGTGCAAGATGTGTTTCAAGTGGGTCTTCCTCTTTTGGCATATTCTGCATCCATCCATGACGATAAAAAACAAGGTTGAAACAGAGGCCTTCCAAAATTATGGCAAGGCCAAGAACGAATTTCATAGAATTTAATTTCTCTTTCAGCTCTCGTATCCTGATTGTGAACGCGACATATCAGCTCGACCATACGACCATGTGAGCTTACGCTCCGTGTCCCGTCTTGGAGTTTACTGGAGTCGGCCGGTGGTGCGCCGACGCCTGTGAAAGGGACCCGGTAGCACCGTTATGTGAATCATTGCGAGGCTTAGGGGCGGAGTCAATTCGAGTGCCCGCCGGACTCTGCTTCGACGCATAGTTTGTGCCAACATTATTCTGGCGGTTGACGCTAGTCTGCACAGGCTTCGCGCCGTCGATCTTCTTGAAGATTCCAACAAACTTCTCCTGGTCCTTGGACTGTGCACCGGTTGATCCTCGTGATCCCGACCCGGACGAAGGCTGAGGCGCGTAACCACCAGTCGAAGCTTGAACGAAGGTCTGCTGATTGCTGCCTCCCTGCCCACCTGCTCCGCCACGGATGTCGTATTTAACAGTCGAGATCGGTCCTCCCGGAGGAACCTTCGATCCAGGCATAACCGACAAATTGCCAGTTCCACCTCCCCTGTCCTTGCCCATTTGGATTCCTTGATCGACCGAAATCGAATTCTTGGACCACGGATACGGGATATTCCCGGCAGTTACTCCAGCTTGCATGGAAGAAGCGACACCACCGTTCCTAGCACCCCGCACGAGCTGAGCTTCCGACTTTGTGATCTCGCCAGGCACAGAGATTACATTCTTTATCTCCGTCTCGTAATCCTGAACACCCTGGGTCCAAGTCATGTCCAGGTTCATGCCAGCCTTCTGCATCCTCTTGAACTTCTCCGTCCCGTAGTCTCCAACGGCAGTCCTTATTCCCCTGATAATGCCGCCAACGCCCTGCTCGAGCTTTGCAGCACCGAGAGGCTGTCCAGGGTATTCCTCAGTAGGGATCGGGTCAAGGAGATATCCGGTAACACCATCTACGACGGAATCCCTAAGTCCACCCGTGTCTGTCACTATTGGAACACATCCGTAGCGCATGGCATGCAACTGAACCAAACCACATGGCTCAAACCTTGACGGCATCGCCATGAAGTCCGCGGCAGCGACGAGCTTGTGCTCCATGGCTTCGCTGAACTTGGTCACTCCAGCAATGCGTGTCGGGTCCATGGCCTCGATCTCCTTCACTCTGCGCATCATGTGCGCCTGGCCCGTTCCCAGAAGGACGAACTGAACGTCAGGCAGGGAATCAATCAGTTCAGGAATGGCCTCCATCAACAGGTCGATACCCTTCTGCGGGTCGAGGCGTCCAACAAATCCTATCAACGGAGCATCCGGATCCACCTTGAGTCCCAGCTCAGCCTGAAGCTTGGCCTTGAGCTTGCGCTTCATAATCCAGGCAGTGGCCGCGTCATAGCCATTCACCAGGAACTTGTCGTCCATTGGGTTCCACTTCACCATGTCCATGCCGTTGACGATTCCAATAATGCCCTTCGCACGAATAATATCATCCAATTCAACTCCAAGCTTCTTGCCGCTCATCACCTCCTCAGCGAACGACGGGGAGACGGTCAGTAGTCGGTCTGAATGAATGAATCCGGCCTTAAGAATGTTAATCATTCTCATGGGAGCTTCAGTGATGACGGGCTGATCGGTTTCCCCGTCGAGCGGCGGAGAGCAGAAACACGACTCAAACGCGAGGTCTTCAAAGAACTCTTTCGGCAGATTCAGATCGTCAAAGTACTCCACAGGGTAGCGCCCCTGGAAGACGATGTTGTGAAGAATAAACATCGTCTTTGCATTGTTGAAGAGGCCCCTCGGACGGTAATACGCCTTCATGTACAACGGCAGCAGGGCTGCATGCCAGTCATTCGGGACAAAGAGAACATCTGACCCGTATGGATATCCACCGAGGTGCAACTTAAGGCACGCCTCCATTGCTGCTTGGCACAGAATCGAGAAGCGCATCGGACCATCGGGAAAGTCAACTCCTGCCTTTGGTCCGTAGATCTTTGATCCAGAGTAACCCCAAATCTTCTCCAAGAAGCTGGGATGGTCCACGAAGACACGATCAACTCCATTGTGATAGCAATGGAAAAACGAAACCCTCTCCTTCCTGTTCTTTCCGACAGTGATGTTAATATTGACTGAAGTATCCCATCCCTCGGCATACTGATCATACCTCGGGGTGATGCTCATTACTCGATGACCCCTGGCTGCGAGCTCCATTGGAAGATCTCTCATGACATCTCCCAGACCTCCAGTCTTCGCCCATGGTGATACTTCTGCTCCAACAAACACAATACTCAGCTTCTGCTCACCAAGAGGATACTTATCAGCCTCTCCAGGGGCCGGTAACCCGTTCCTCCTCGTCATCTCTTCTGATCTCTTCTAGAAAACTAGGGCAGCTTTCAACGACTTATCCACTACCCTCCTCAAACGACCACTCGATCACCTCACTCGCACGCACCCAACCTTTCTCTTCCGCCGAATCAAAGGAATAAAAGCCCTTCCTCCTCTACCCTTTACCCCACCAGCGCTACTCCCGTACCCGTGCCCTCCCCCCGTCCCCTATCCATCGCCTCCTTGCCTCACATTAACAGACAGAAAATCAACCCTCGATACCCGAGAACCCCAGTGCGAATTTTTTTTCTGCTTTCCGGACAAAATTTTCCAACATTTCGTAACATTTGCCAAATGGAGTTCTCACCCCAATGGCCTGGAAAACGGAAACATTAAGACCCGATCTGAAAAGAAGTCCTTAAATGGAAGGCTGCCTATTTGATTTCCTCCTTCAAGTATTCCCCATGGGGGGTCGAATATACCTGGGACGGGGGAAAACAGTTAATTAATTTCATAAATACAATTATTTTGGAAACCCTGATATACGCTATATCCCCCTCAAGTCCTCAGTCGATTTGCACTCAAAGAAACTGGAAAAGTTAATATACTTGTGGAATCCAATGAGTGGTTATAACGAGTTAGGAATTTTTAGGAATTCAACTAGCGCAACGGCTATCTAAATACCTTGATTGTCTTGTTGACTGAGGAAAAGGGAGTGCTTACAAAGTACCGAGGGGTGGTAATATTGAAATTTACTTAAAGAAAAAACTAAAATATGAAATTGTTTAAACCTGCGCGGCTAGAAGTCAGGGGTTAAGCCCTTCTCCACCAGCGTAGGTATCAGTCATTTTTCTGGTTTAGGAAATCTTTCTTGGGTTGATGACCACCGCAAACCCCTGGTTCCGATTCGGATATTTCCAATGATCTTTCTCTACAGACCAACGGATGACGTCGATGGGAGGATGGAACTGTAAATCCACTATTTATTAAATTATTTGATAGTCAATATCCAATCATTGGGATATTTCAATTCCTTTGAAACCAATGGTGTTCGAAAAGCCGGCTTGGATGGACGGGTTACCATGAGAGACGCTGTGAACGGTAGTCTTGGAATCCAGTGAGCTTCGTTGAAAGTGGGTTTGGTGAACTGGAATCATAACGGAGGTGGGGGAAATTCCGTGTTGTAATTTCTGAGTGGTCGAAAGTGGCCAATCCATGGAGAGCTATTGTGGGGAACACGAATTAGAATTGACTTTAAAGTCGATCACAATCAATTTCGGAATCCAGATACAACATCTCGCTTGGGTCTTTAGTGCAATTTATTACCCTAGGCCGTTCCGTTCTAGAATTTGGCAAGTTCAGCCGAATCTAGGCAGCTCTCTAGGGAGAAGCGAGGCTAACATGACTTATTCCTGCTTGGGGAGGGTGAACGCAAATTGCTTTTTGTCGAGAGGAGGTGTAGGTCAGCTGAGTCTTTTGATATCGTGACGGGGGAAACCACCCCTATAAGTCTTCATAAGGCCCTGTAAGATTGCACAAAAAGATGCCCGTCCCCTGTCATTCTTGGCATTGAGAGCTATTCGGTGTACTACTGTGATAAATTGGAATTCGACTATAAGTCCAACCGCGGTACACAAACACAAAATTTAGACCTGTCCCCTGTTGCAGGCAGAGAGATATGAACACCAGGTCGCCCGGGTAGAGAGTGCATGACCAAACCAGCTTTTTCATTGGAAACGGAGGAAGACGTTCATGTGCTGGCCGTATTTATCGTCCACTAGGGTTCCTTGGATTGTCAAGTACATTCACATTTACATTCACATATATATTCACATTTCTAGTCACACTTGTATTCACATTTATGTCAGACGGTTTATCACATAGTGGGATGTACTTAAATACAATTGCTGTCGTTGACGGCATGGCTTTTATGGTTTTCTATGATTAAGGTTTATCCTCTATGTGCGTTCTCCTCTGTTGTGTCCTATCCACCAAAGCTGAAGCTGAAGGCTTGGGAGTTTCGCTCTTTTTGCAATCCGACTTGTGGAATGCGCCTTCCGAGATTTTCACGAGGTCTCAATTTTGGGAATCTCTTGAGACGGAACCTTAACAAAACCCTACTAGAGTGCAATGGAATTGTAGAGCCTAATCATTTCTGTACATTTTGATTTATGGCTTAAACGCCGCCAGCATGCCATGCCTCTACGGGAGATCCTCTTGATGGTAACAGAAGTAAAAATTGACGAATCACCATCCGCCACTGAGAAACTTATAGGCCGTGGAGAAAGTGGACTTGTAAAATTTCCAAAAGCCTTCCAGCCTTCACACCAATCAACTGCTGAAAGCTGACTGGATTTTCGCCTGTTGTTCCTTGGTCAATCCTTGGAAGGCAGACTCCAAAGCGCCCGCCGGCAACTGCTGCTGCATGCTCCGAAGGACTGCAACTATTCGAACGGAGTAGTCCTGCGAGAGAAGTTTTGTATTCATGACTTCCGCGAAGAATCGCATGACAAGACCCAGGTTGGAAAAGCCCTCTCCGAGTATGGTCATGTTACCGCCCTCCACAAGCCTAACAAGTCTCTCGTGCACACTAAAGAAAACCGAAATTAGAAACGGCGTTTTGGTGTTTAGAGTGCTGAGGCATGCTATGTGCAGTTTTATGCCAGACGCAATCGTTCTACTCTCATGTTTTGTGTTTGCTGTCTTACTTTTTCGCTTCCACAAGGTCGGCCTTCAGCGGAACATACGTTAAAAGCGCCTGCACAAAACTAGGAAGATTCCCGAGAGCGGTGGGTCGGAACTCGACGATCTTTGCAACCGCAGAGATCGCGTTGTCGGTAGCGACCTCATTCGCTTCACTTCTTGCATCCGGTGGACTGAGCACTTTCTCCAAAGCTGATGAAACCCCGCTTCCTCCGTACCTGTCGATAAACCAGAAACGAGCGACGGATAAGACGACGCTGATGCTCGTGGCTGCATCCAAAGGATCGAACCATACAACCATCAACGTAGACAGATTGTGCCTTACCTCTCCAAAAGTTCTCCGCCTTTCTCGGCCGTTACGCCAATGCCATATGTTGCAGCCTGCTTTATCTCTGCATTCGCATCCACGGCGTACACGAGCATAAACGGCAATAGCTTCTCCACATAGTTCAGCCCGGCTACTCCTCCAAATTCGATAATATCGTCAAATACACAGAGGGCCACCCTCTTCTCTACAGCGGATCCATTAGGGTGCAAAAACGATCCAAAAACATCGGCCAAGCTAGCATTCTGACCGTCCGCCTCCTCGAACACTACATTCATCGGCGACTTAACACAATGAGCTGACGCGGATATGCACAAACGTGCAAGAGCTCGAGGGCAAAGTCCGATTTCTTACCAGAAAGGAAGGTTTCACCTCCGCTCTTACATAAGGAGTCTATCGTGTCCGCGACTCGGTCCAGTAGTTCATTATCAGGGCCCTCCTCACCAAGAATCTCCTCCAGTTCCTCCGCGTCGTACCTGATTTTTAACCACGGTTTGGCAAGCTTGTAAGAACCGGAAAAGGCATTGTCCGTTCCCACGATTGTTCGCACAAGCAACGTTCGCTTACCCTTCTTCTTGGACAATTTGTCTTCTTTGATCAATTCGCCCCGCACGATCCTTCAAAGCTTCCAGTAGGCAATCTGCGCACTGCTTAAGGAGAGCCCGATCTTGGATTCTTTGCGCACCCATGATCTCTCCAAGGGACTCCACTTTGGTGACCATAACCTCAACATCAGCTTCTTTCGGAATACATTTGATCAGTTCGGACACAATATACTGGAACAGCTCCTGGTACTATTGTGCATACAAGACACCCAAGGTTAGTAGCAAGTCCTGGTCAGGCAAAGAATCAAAGAATCGCCCTCTGTATATTGGGGGTTCGAGAGCACCTGCTGAGCAAAGGCATCTCCTTGTTCCGCAACGCAGAGCAGCAGATCGGGGAGGCTCTGTGCTGCAGAATTTCGACAATCGTCATGGTAGTAAAAATTGAGCAACGGTACAAATAGCTGGATCACAGGCTGCACGTATTCAATGAAACCTCCTTTCAGCTCGTTTACGAAGCAAGCCAGCAAGTTACAAGCAGTTGCCTTGTCCTCCAATGCCGACGTCCTGATTCCAATTCTCTTGTCCCCAACGATGTATGTGTCGACACCATCATCTTGCTCTTCGTCCGCCAGCGCAGACATCACCTATGGAATAAAATGATTCGCAAACGCACACAATACCACCGTTACTGGCGCGCGATGACAGCAACGGCCAAATTGAGCTGGAACGCACCTCTATCTCGGGTTTAATAGAGGCAGCCTCAAGAAGTGGAGGCATCACTACCCGCAAGTACGGGATGAAGTCCTTCTTCATGCACCTGCAGATTCTCGCATACGCCTGCATCAGGTAGTATGATTGCGGGTCATCCGGATCCAGTTGCGTCATTTGAGTTTTTACCAATAGGTCCATAATCTCCGCACTATCTGGACTGAACATTTCATTTCCAACAACCAGTCCAATTATCGACACGCACTCCATAACCTTCCCTCTCAACTTGGAAAGCTTCTTGTCATCTGTCGATAGTAGCAAGACCTTCTTTAGATCGGGCATGAACGACTGATAAAACGGCCTGAAGTTAACTCCCGCAGAATCTGCGACTGACGCGACTGCTGTAACCGCTTGCTCTTGAATGAGCTTTCTCGGTGAAGGTAGGAGGTTCATAAGCCGGCTGAGCAACCCTTCCATGTAAAGCTGGATTACTTCCGGGGAAGCTTCCTCGCAAAAGTTAATGAGCGCGGCGGCCCCGTGCGACTGAACGCGCGGCTGATTCACATCGTCCATAATCTTAATCAGTGACGGAACAATTTGCGCATGGAAGATCTTCTGCATCGCAGGTGCAAAATCGGTACACATTTGTCCAATACAATGTACAGCAGCCCATCGCACGCGTGGGTGGGAGTCTTCGAAGTGGCTAAGCGCCATCATCGTCACTTTGTCAAGCTGCTCAGATATTTGCTGCTCGCACCCTTCGCCAATCTGAGAGATAGCAAGAAGCGCCGCGTGACGGTGTTGCCAGGACTCGTGGTTGGCGAGATACTGGGTAATAATCGTAAATGCAACCGGGAGAATTGCGTTTCCGCCGAGCTTAATTGCCAGTCTGTCTAAGGCCTCCTGACCGAGAGCGTAGTTGCTGTATTCGTCGTCGTCATCGTCATCATCACGAGTATACCAGTCCTGGTCGTCATCTATCTCAAGCATCATCTGCAACGCGATTGGCAGTACTCTCTCAACATAGTTTCCCATCTTCCTACAAGTGGTGGGCAAATTCTCCGCCGCGGCCACCAAAAACTCCATTCCGAGCTGCCTCGTCCCTTCCTCCAATTCAGCGGAAGCTGCAATGCTTAGCATCAGTTCTGAAACCTTCGCCAGGTACTTGCGCCAGCATTTCGCTTCATTCTCCAGAGATTCTATGAGGCTGTCCAGGCAAAGCCGAGCCGCGGCTTCGTCTTGCGCATTCAACGTCGCCGAGACAGGTCCCATGAACAGTGGAATGAGCTCCGCCAGCTGCTGGCATGCTTGAGATTCAAAAGTATTAAAAACAGCGCAAGTCGCTCGAAGCGCTTCCACTTGTACGTTGATGTCCGGATCCACTAATCCCCGCTTGAAAATCTCATAAAAGGCCGCCAGGTGCGGCTGCAGCTTCTCGCTCAGTAAATCCGTCAATTGGGCAAATATATACAACGCGCTTTCCCGATCATGTGCATTCGGACTCTTGGAAAGCTCAAACAGCAAGGGCAGCAAATCATTCACATCACTGTTACTGCTAGAATCGCTACCGGTGCATGCGATCGCGCTGAGGGTATCGCAGAGCTTTCTTCTAGGATCCTGACTTGGTTCCGCTCGTATTCCCTGAAAGAGCTGGTCCTTAACAATCGCCTTTGACGTTGCGTCGGTGCTACCCCAAAGCTCTGGCGCGGTACGTCGTAGGAGCACCGCGCCCATGTCCTTCACTCCCCTGTCCTCTGATTTCGTCGCCAACGTCGACAACGCCAAAATACAAGGCCCAGGCTGATTCTTCGCGTTGTTGAAAGCGCTCTCTGCAGCATTTCTCACCGCATTATCTGGAGATTGCAGTTGCCTCAGGATCATCTCCATTGCGGCCAACGCTTCAGAGCTACCAGCCGCCATCCTGAGCCCCTAAACACAAAATCTAAAAAAAATTAATCCTTTCCAATTAGTGCACCCGACCCCACCTCCCCGCTGATCCTAACCCAGTTAACAAATCGCCCTCCCGGTTCACAGAGCACTACTGCTAAACACTTCCACCAGAGCCAACCCTCCCTACTCACTCAAAACCCCAACAGAAAAAGCAAGAAAAAAAAATACACACAACAAACCCAACTAAAACTCGCTTGAGCAAGTAACCCGCCTTTCCAACGACGCCCATGGGTTCAGTTCAACAACCGTCAAAAGAAAACACCATTTCCCACCTTTTCTTTATAACCCCCGTCCCAATCTATGACCAGTTGAGACACCCCCACCAAGCGACAAAAGAATAGTGCCTTTCCGAAGATTTCTTCAGTAGTCTTTCATAATTTTCCGATTTTTTGAGAATATATCATCTCTCCCTCACCCCACCCCCACCGCTACACCAACCGCTTCCCCCTCCTCCTTCCCCTCCATTTTGTTAGGTGCAAATATATCAGATGTTTTTCGAACCTTCTCGGTAAGTCTTAAGAAAAAAAACAACAAGAGAAGGTGCACGTTCCTCATCCTTGGCGGTGAGTGGACCCATTTTTGACCCCTTTGCTTACTCCGTTCCCGTGGTGATTATTGAAAATTAAAAATAAATTGGCCATACGCGACCGCTAGCGTTCGATCATTTCTGCCCCTCCTGACACGGCTTAAGAATACTTCAAAAAAAAGTATCTAAAACAAACAGTAGTGAGGAATGTTACCTGCAAGCAAGTCCAAAACGGGCACCCCTCCCTGGACCAGTAAAACACAAATTAATGTCTCTAATATTTCTTAAATTCACATTTTTAAGCTCGAACCGATCTAGTCCTCCCCCCTTTCCATTTCTTGCTCTTCCATCGTTTCTACTGTCATCTTTTCGTAAAAACCTGCAAAGGTTGTATATGGAGATGTAGGAATGTTAAAAATTTCCAGGGCGAAATTTGCACGGACAGGCTGATTGGATTTCTGTTGTTCTATCGTAAATATCTGTGTCTAGCTGTCCCGAGGGGAAGGAAAAGTTCTTTCAAAACATATATATCCTTATCGTATAAAGTATATACTGTACATGCATCGTTCGAAAGATCCGCCTTCGTTGTTCTCAGGTCGTCATCATGACGTAGTACCGGAGTCCCACTCAAATACAGACCCACGAGCTGTGTACAAACCTCTTCATTGGTAACGACCGTTGCCCACGCTGGACATCTGGGCTTGAAGTGGAGCAACTATTTGTCTCTTTGCTCACGTTGTTGAAGGGGAAGCGAGTACAGAGAGTAAAAATCGCCTGTGGTGCGCTGTGACATCAACCCGACTCTGCGAACATCGGTACGCACGAGCTGACTTGATAGAATAGGATCGTAGGAGGTAGTGGCTTGTATGCCTTGTAGGAATTCTCAACAGGAGATACGCAAAACTTTCAACGCGGTCGAAACCCTTTGTGAATCCCTCTTGGGTGAGCGCACATGGACATTTAGTTCCACGAGTATACGCCCGGATGGAACTTCCACGCACTGCAGTCAAAGCATGGGCCCCCCTGTGAAATGCAATTTTCTATCCAACTCAACCAGATCCTAACAGCAGCACACTGTCCAAGGACTTTTGCGTCATGAAGGATACACGGCACGAGGGATCCCCAATTTTTAACACGAATGCTCGGAGAGCATGCTCGCAAATTGCCGAAGCCCACAAGCAGAGATCGCTTTCAGCCAAAACCACATGTAGTCGTAAAACTTGAAGACAAACTCACTCAGCACAGGACCACGAATATCGGTTCTGCAGATATTTTGGATCGGAAACAATTCCGTTACGCTGAGCGAAAATTGCGATTAAAACGACTGTCCACTCAGTTCCCGGTGATTGACAATGCTCCCAATCCACCACCAGCCAAGCTCCCGTGGATTGATTGTTGTTGTTCTCAAATCTCAAGTATTTGATATTATTTTTCGTTCGTTGATATCGGTTGCCATAGTTCACCCCCCGGAGAAAAACTCGAACGGGCCGGCAGGGGGGAGGCGGGGGTGGGTAACGGGGGGGTGGTGAAGATCTGATATCGAGAATTAATAGACAGATGTAGGAAAAGATGCAAACTGCGTAACGAGACTACCCCCTATAGAAACGCGTGAAACTTGCGATGTGGTTACTTCTTCACATCCCCCCAAATTTATTTTGTGATACCAAGAAAACTAGCAGATTTTTCACACTTCTCATAACCTGTTGAATTTAGAGACAATCGCAAGGGGTGGTTGAGAGTTTTTCGCTGCATTCCTGACAGTCTAGCATACCCCCACCCAAACCCCCCCTTTTCTAATCGCCTTCGCTCATTGGGACTAAAAGGGGCGGGACGACAACCGCCGCCAAAATAGGAACCATCGTTTTTATTCCACAACTTATACATCAGGCCTGCCTGCATATCCCGAACACCCCCCCCCCCCCCCCCCCCCATTCTGCGCTACTGTCGGTCATCGATACTTCGAAGCAGAAGCATAGTTTTAGGCTCAGCGTCATGATAAGTAACCAGATTACCAAAAACAGTTCCGAAAAACTGCCACTTTCAACCAGGCATGCCCGCGTTCAGAGTACCACAGTCGCGCAACACTTCTTGTCAGAAGCAGAGAGATCCCCTTTAATATTTACAATTAAAAAGATAAAATAGATCTGCAAGTGTACAAGCGGGGGGTTAAAAGTCGGAATTCTGTTTCCAGTTACTTCGAGTATTGAAATTCAGAAAGGGGTTAGTTCCACTTTTTTTAATTTCGAGTTTGAAAATGAGCATCGAACTGGAACTCTGGAATTCCAGCGGCCTTTTCTTGGCTGAGTGGTTTATTAGATCTGAGAAGGTACCCGCGCTTTCCCTCTAAAAATAAAAAAGCACTTCCTGCGATGCGCCCAGCAAGCTATTGATTTCCGGGTTTTTGAGGGTGCAGACGTTTGGAGAAGCAGAGGGGGGCGTTGAGGAGATCAATTGCGCAAGGGTCAAGAATAACTTAACTTACCAACGAACGAATTATGTCAAGGAACTAAAGGGGGAAAAGAAGAACTGACTGATGAACTTTCATAGTCTTTAATCCATTTTTAAGCGTATTAGAGAGAAGCAATAGTGAGCAGAGGGGTAGGATACTAGAATTCAGACCTCGGAAAAGGAAACAAGGGCTAGGGGGGTTGATGAGGGATGAGAAAAAGCGTTGGAACAAGTAGCGTCTTCCGGAGTTTTGGGTTTTGGGGTTTGCGTAGCTTTGTTGATGTTTGTTCTTTTTTAGGATTGGAGAGAAGGTTTGTATGCGTGAAGGATGAGACGCTAGTAGCGCTTTTAATTTGAATCCTTGAAGGAGGACGTGTAGAAGGCGGAAGGGGGGGAGGTTGCACAAGAATTTCGGGTGGGTGGTAATTTTTTTTTTGCCTTTAGTTTGTTGTTTGGGTTGGGGAAGTGGATTACTGTTGGGGAAACCTCTGAGCGTTTTGGGGGGGAAGGTTGTCGTGTTTTGTGTTTCAATCTTCCTTGGTGTTTTGCGCTCTCGTACGGTTCGGGATTGTGTTGGACGCGGAGGAGGGAGAGCGGACACAACGGAGTTGCGGGAAGAAAGGGTTTAGGGAGTGAAGTTCGTCGGCAAGGTAAATTTTGCTTTTCCTTTGAGGAGTTGGGAACGAGCGGAGGACGAATCGAAGTTTTGTGGGCAGAATCTTAGGGTAAGTTGAGTTTGGAAAAGGAAATTTTCGGTGGTTTCCTTCGTGTGGTTTTCATGTCTTGTGCCCGATCATGGGAAAGATCTGGGTGGAGATCGGTTTATGCTTGCCTTGACTCAGGTAGTTATTATCCGAGTTGGAGTGGATGCGTTTTCGCTTGTTTTGCTTTGGGCTTGACGCTACTCAATTTGTGGCGTTGCTAGATTAGCTGTTTTTGAGGGCCTTCGGTTGGATCGCTTTTAGTCGATGTTTGATCTTGCCCTGTAAACGGAGATCGCACTGGACGGAGGTTTCTCTATGTAGACTTTTGTCTTATCGTGAGCTGTGCTGATCGGATTGATTCGTTTGTGTTCTTTTGGAATTGTTTTGTATATAGTGTATGGAAATGGACGAGCAAACACGCGAGAAGGCGGTCTACTTGGCCAAGCTTGCAGAACAAGCAGAACGTTATGACGGTAAGATGATCGAATCCTTCCCTTTATCCATCGATGATCAACCTCCGCGAGTAGCGGTGTGGAAAGGGTCCTTTGCTGTTGGAAGGGATTTTCTGCTCGAAAACGGAAACCCGACATGGTACAGCTGTTGATCAATCGGGGGTGAAGTGCCTATTGCTGACGTAAGGATTCGATACCTTGTCATTTTCTTAGAAATGGTTTCCGAGATGCGGAAAGTAGCCGCTCAAACCAATGAGTCCACAAAGGAATTGTCAATCGAGGAGAGAAACCTCCTTTCCGTGGCCTACAAGAATGTAATCGGGGCTCGACGGGCTTCATGGAGAATAATCAGCTCCATTGAGAGTCGTGAGGAGACCAAGGGAAACACCAGTCACGTGCAAATTGCGAAGGAGTACAGGACGAAGATTGAGGAGGAGCTTGCAAAGATCTGCGAGGACATTCTGGATATTTTGGAGAAGAACTTGATTGCTTCTGCGAAGAGCGGCGAATCGAAGGTATGCGTAGATCTGGATTCTTTCCATTCCCGAGTGCCATAGATGTTCGTAGTCGCTGAACTTGGCTGAGTTTGGTCTTTTTCAGGTCTTCTACTACAAGATGAAGGGCGATTATCACCGCTACCTGGCTGAGTTCTCCAGGGACGACAAGCGAAAGACAGCGTCGCAGTTGTCACTCGAGGCGTACCAAGGAGCTACAGACGTAGCGGTTACGGATTTGCAGCCCACCCATCCCATCCGACTCGGCTTGGCTCTCAACTTCTCAGTGTTCTACTACGAAATTCTCAACTCACCTGATCGCGCCTGCTCCTTGGCGAAACAAGCATTCGATGACGCGATCGCGGAGCTTGACCATTTGCCAGAAGATTCCTATAAGGTAACGCGGAGGCTTTTCCTTAGGACTGAATTGGCGAAGTCGGACTCAGAACTAACGGATCATTCGTATAATGTTTGACAATATAGGACTCTACGCTTATCATGCAACTCCTGAGGGACAACCTTACCTTGTGGACATCCGATATGGGAGACGATGACGAAGAAGCAAAGGACAAAAACGGAGATTAAAGCAGTGATACGAAAGAAAAAACCAAAAGCCGGAGAGAAAAGGTCGATGCTTGAAGAGGATGTTAGATTTTTTTTTGCGCCTCAGACTTTCAAGGAGGAGACTACAGCCCCTTGCGAGATCCTCTGAAGACAGCCTGAAGATAAATCAAATTAGCACGTACGAAAAGTGACAAAGAAAATTAAGAAGCGCTCTCCCTTAAGTCCTAGAATATCGATAGGTTGGCCCATGAAAACAACGCTCTCCTGAATACTCGGAACTCGGAATCCGCAGAATCCTCTCCGATCCTCGACAAGGATGTATCTATGGGTACGTAGCCAGCCGGGCATCTGTAGACAAACAAAGACGGATGACGCAAGATATCTACGTTGAGTAGTCCTGACGAAGTTGCTCGGAATCGACAACCTCTCTTGGATATACTCCATTGCCCCCAAACCGAGTCTCCACCGATGTGTACTACTAGTACGAACACATGTGGACATTTATCCGTGGACAAAATAGGTGACGTAACCAGATCTATCCTTAGGAAGCTAGTCGGAATCACGAGCAGTTCGTCTTCACCAGTTTATCCACGGAAACTCAACTTTTCACCGACCGTTGGGATCCACCGCTATTCGTTTTGCCACCGAAAAGGACGACTCGACGTCCACGCACATATAGATGAATTCTTGATCAACGGGAACGCGAGCGCTGTGCATTAGCAGTCTTGTAGTTGGTCTGGAAAGTCACTTCGTTCGTGTGTTGGTTTTGAAGTTGTGTCGGACGGAGGAACTTTGGGGAAGGCTTGAGAAGATTTCTAGGTATGGTTAACATTCGTCTCGCAAATGTAAGTAAAACAACGCCACACTTGTAGGAGATGATTTTGTACGGGCAACGATCGGATGTAGCTGATGGAGTTCGCTTGTTTTGTATGGCTTTTTCTGCGTGTTAGGCCGATGACCTTCTGGCGATGCAGACGGTGAATCTGTCCTGCCTGCCCGAAAATTACCAGATGAAATACTATTTCTATCACGTACTATCATGGCCGCAGTTGATCCACGTCGCGGAGGACCACAACGGGCAAATCGTGGGCTACGTGTTAGCAAAAATGGAGGACGAAGCCGACGCGGTTCACGGACATATCACGTCGCTCGCGGTTCTAAGATCCTACCGACGAATGGGAATCGCGCGAAAACTGATGGAAGCTGCTCATCGAGCAATGCAAGAAACGTTCCAGGCAAAATATGCTTCTCTTCACGTTCGGAAAAGTAACGCGGCTGCAAAGCACCTTTATGTTGATACACTCGGCTACAAGGTTTGCATCAAGTCCCAAGAGCATCTCTCATTGCATATCGATTAGTCCGAATACTCATGATCTAACCGCTCTTGAACGCTGACAAACAAAAACCAGGTTTTCGACGTAGAAGCAAAGTACTACGCAGACGCCGAGGACGCTTTTGACATGAGATGCACCTTCGGACAAGAGAAGACTGCCGCAAAGTAGGATTTCTTAACAATAGAGGAGCAAAACAATTTTGAAGGCCGTCAGAGCCCAGAGCTCATTCTTCTCGGGAGAGGTTTGCAACTAGACGAGAGGGGGTGCAACCGGCCCACGGTTCAGTTCTTGAGGAGGGTAGCTGGGCCAGCTTTCTAGCGGATTGCGAATCTTTGCGAGGGTGAAGAGCTTCATAGACCTACACAGGATGTTGAGTTCATTTGAAGCGCCTCTTTGCTACGTGACAGTGGCACGTGGCTAGACTTGCAAGGTCGTGATAAGACGCTTCTTTCCCCGTCAATAGTCGTCTTCTCGTATTTGAGTAAAGCATTGAAGCACTCCCAGTGCAGCGAGACGTTGCTGGTGTGCAAGCATGTATAGCGCATCCTTTTTTGATGAAGGTGCTTTGTAGAATTGCGAGCTAGAATTCAATTCAAGAACGCTATATGAGATATGGGGTGCGGCTGCTCGGAAGCCAGATTGGAGCACGACAGAGCGAGGCCTTCAGGCATCTTCGTGATCGCTTTAGTAAGCTGGTTGCCAGAGGCATTGCACGAGCTGTGGGCCAAAGACGAGTTGGTCTTAATGCCCAAGCATTTGGGAACTTAGCGCCTATCATCTCACATAGCACAAGGGGTGCTGCTCCTTGGTGAACGGTGGTGAAGTAACCCGTGCTACTGGTTTTGCCCTACACTCAGCCCCTGTTCTGCTTGGTGTTGTGAGAATGACGAGGTGTGAAAGAGCATTTCAAGAATTCGCCCTCAAACAAGGCGGTTCTCAGATCCTTGTCCGAAGCGGTTTTTGGTCACCTCATCGGGTTAGATCGAGTCGCTCGGAGGGCTCACGATGAACTCCAATTTTCGGACGGTGACAATAGCTTTTCTCATATCCGGTGGTGTCCATGGAAAATCGACGGATCAACTAGCTTTCGCACGAAACAGACACACACACATTGTTGATCTCAGCGATCTTCGCGTCGTGCATGAGCTCATACAGCTCTTTCGGTTGAAAATTGTCTACGTCTAAAATCCAGTCATGGTCAGGAAAATTATCCTTCAACCCTTCTATCTGAAAACCAACATCGTTTGATCGGAGGCCAAAAAAGGGGCGTGTACCCGAATGTTTGGTACGCCGAGGGAAGGCGCTCAGGTCAGAGCGTGCTACAAAACCTAATTCAGCGTTACAGCCCCAGAAAATCAGAATTATCATCTTTAGCATCTACGCCTTTCATCGAAAGAACAACGCCAAATGCATACATTCCTCGTTCACGTACCGTCTCCTTCCCCCTCCTGTACAAACAACGACGCCCTTCGTCTACCTATTTAATCAATATATGCAGTATAATGACTGAAATCCGTTAATCGTTGATCTGTGAGTAAATTTGAATATCTCTTAATAATATCTTTTCGGTGATTAATTGTTACTCCTGACCATGCTCACCTTTTCTTTTTTTTTCATTTTGGTTTATGAAAGGATTCTCAATTTTGTTTGCATCAGGGATTGTTTTTCCTCATCGTATTGCCTCTGTGTCTCTGACACTCTGTCGGGGGTTCTATGATGCGGGCTTTGTTGGTAGGTCGTGAATCGTCATGCCTCTCTTTTACGCGCCTCCTCAGGGTAGTATAGGCTCTGAAGTAAACGATTGTGTTGGCAAATTCGATCCGTCAAGATGAACCACCCACCCCCCTCGGAAAGACTTTTATACCCGGGATGATGGGATGGTAGGCCTGGGAAGGTTTTTGGCTTTTAAAAACTTCGGTTTTCATCTGTACAGACTACGAGTATCTGATGTCTAGAGGGAGGGGAGGGGGGGGAGGGGGGGGAAGGGTAAGTTGTAAATTCTGTATTTGGAGCTGGAATTGGGAAAACAGCGTCCCTGATTGTCCCAGAAGGCATTCGCGGTGAGGGGTCTCTCCTATGCTTGGCAAAGCCAATTAGAACCGATTCTACGCCTTGGCAATCGTGTTGATGTTCCGGTGCAAGGGGGGGCAACCGCCAATATTTCATCCACACTCTCTTCAGCATGGTTTGGCACTATAGGAATAGAACAGATCTGTTCGTGTGATAATTGAACGTGATTGCATTTATTGCGATGTAGTCGGAGTGAAGCCTGTGAGGGGAGAAGGACGTGGACGGGTTGGGTGTTTGATTGAATTTTGTGTTTTGACTAGGAGGAGAGCTTTTAGGTATTGGAGAGCGGAGGCAAGATGACGAAAACTAAGGAGTGGTCGACGGATCAGATTGAGGACCAATCTGGAAAAGTGGTAGTTGTGACCGGTGGAAATGCTGGCATGGGTTTTCAGATGGTGAAAGCCCTTGCTTTGAAAAATGCTCACGTCATAATCGCGTCGAGATCTGAAGAGAAGGGCCTCGCTGCGGTGGCAGAAATTCTAAAGCTGATGCCGGACGCGAAAGTGGATTTCATGAAGGTGGACCTTTCCAGTTCCAAGTCAATCAAGGAGTTTGTGTCCGCATATCAAGCGAAGAAGCTACCGCTGCACCTGCTCATCAACAATGCCGGGGTAGCCGACACTCCACACTCTAAAACTGTGGATGGATACGAAATTACGATTGGCGTCAATCACTTTGGACCTTTTCTCCTGACTGTACTGCTGTTGGACACCTTGAAGAAGTCCGCGCCAGCTCGAGTCGTCACGTTGTCCTCTATCTCCGCAGGGGACGTTAAAGACCTGCACCTCGACGACTTTACCGCTTTTGCAAAGTCTGACATTACGAATTACGACACTTACGGAGTTTCCAAAATGTATAATCTTCTGTTCTCGGTGCACTTGGACAAGGTACTGGAGGGTACTGGAGTGCACTCGTTTTCCGTACATCCCGGGTTCGTGAAGACAGACATGATGGGTAAGATGGAGACGAGCATGAGCTCGATAATGAAAAGGATATTGGTCAAGTTTGTTGGCCAAAGCCCGGAAAAGGGTGCCACATCCGCATTGTATTGCGGTACTACTGCTGAAGTTATTGAGAAGGGCGCAAACTATCTATACGGATCGAACAAGTATCTTCAGGGAAACACCACCCCAAACGAACTATCCGGCATTTCCCCGCTCATTACTCCTGAAAACATGGAGAAGCTTTGGGACAAGACCAAGGAAGAAGTTGGTGTGTAATCCTCGTGAAACTACAGCCTGGCAGTTTTTCATTGTGTATCGCATTAGTACCATCGATATGGCTCCTTCTCGAATGTCTGAGGGTACCCCCCTCTTGCCGCTTCGCTCGGTAGTAGTCAGTAAAGGTCAGGTAGCGTTCGAAATGCTCAGAGGCATAGTTTTCAGATTGCTCCAGGGAGTACCCATTGCTTTTGCCGGGCGGACTCGACTCGACGCGTTGACGTTGACCCCGGCTGGTTATCGACGCCCAAACGCCCAAACGCCCAAACTGCGTCTCAGGGGCAGTGATTTCTAGCCAGACAGTAGTATACAAGCTCGATCGGAGCGCTTTAGGACACATTTCAACTTTCGGGGACTCTCTCTATCCACAATCAGATTCCTTTAAATCGCTTCCGAGTACAACCGTAGTCAAAGTGTACTCAGGCTAGAACGTCCGAGTATGAGGTCTGAAACAGTCCCACGGGGGGCCCTCCCGCTCCGACTCGGGTTAGCACAACACGTGGTGATATATTTCACTTAGAGATTGACCTTAACCCAAAATAAAAGTTTGATAAAGTTACATAGTGAACAGCTGCCAAACCTAGCGGTACAGCGGCTCCGTGTTCGACAGGTGCTGACACCACCTAGTCCAAATTTGATTCAATCGATTTCTCGCTGTTTTTTTGTATGTCGATTTTTCTTTTTTAATTCAGCTATGTATTTCTTATTTTGGCTGGTCCTCAAAGCACCTATGAATCTATTGTTGGTGGGTTCATTCTTACTCTAGAATCACATGAGACAAGATTTAGGTACAGATACCTTAATATCTTAATTATGTAGTTTTTTGTTTGTTTTTGCTCGCGTTTGTCCCAACTATTTATGGGACGGGACATTTTATATTGCTTTTCTATATGAACTTAGATGATCGGACGGAACTCCTTGCAGAATACATTTTCTAATATTTCCAAATTCAGGTCCGATTTCATCAAACGCAGTGGGCGATTTTTTTATCGGACGGAGATGATGACACCCGTAAAATAATCCATGATTTATAACAGACAACATAAAGAAGCACAGATTTGGATGCTTAATATCTGATTAACTTGTTTAAATATTTATTTATGGAATATTTTGTAATCTGTGATTACGGCAATGAGATCTTAATTATGTAGTTTTTGCTCACTTTTTGTCATGGACACCTAACTTTAGCTATTTGGTGTTCCATCGCTTTACATCTTATTGCGGAGGTTCTAAAATTGGTGCACCGGACAAGCAGAGCTTCGTCAGGTAGGGTGCGGAGCAGGCTCCCTGATGGCTCCTTTGAGGCGAGCTATCGCTCCTTTGGGGTCAGTCGGACGAGCCACTGGTCCCTTTTATTTTCTTTTTTATCGTGGCTAGAGACCCCGGGGTAGCGGGATCAAAACGCAAACCCTTTCCCTAGATAGTGAAAGAATTGGTGTTTTGTGCTGGAGTAGGCAGATGCTCAATAAATTTACAGTTACGCACGGACGCAAAGGCGAGCTATCGCTCCTTTGAGGTTCCGTTGAGCTATGGCTCCTTTGAGGCGAGCTAGTGGCCCGTTGAGTAGCTTTGGTCGCACATCGCATTGTAGAGTTTGGAAACCGCATAGCTGTTGTAGTCTGTAGTGTCCGACTAGAGGTTAGGATTGGTTGGGGGGGGGCGGGGGGGGTGGGAGGGGGTGGGAGGATTTGCTTGTTGGTTTAACCGTCACTATGAAATCAGAATATCTTTTCGCGTAGGACTAAGTGGCCGATGGAAAGGCCAGACTCGGAATTCGTTCTTCAGCGCAGCTCGTATATTGTTGAGACAAGAGGTTTGCCGAGTGTGTAGTAAAGCTGCTAGCTGTATATCTCTTTCGTGAGAGTAGTTGTGAGTAGTTTAAGGAAGGAGGACATTGGTGGTTTTGCAAGTATGGCAGGAAAACAATGGACAATAGAGAGTATGGAGGACCAATCTGGACGAGTTGCGATTGTAACAGGTGGGAATTGCGGGGTTGGTTTCGAGATGGTGAAAGTACTGGCGTTGAAGAACGCTCATGTCATTATTGCGTCAAGATCGGAGGAGAAGGGCCTTGCGTCGGCGAAGAACATAAAACAGGTCAAGGTGGATGCGAACGTGGAGTTCATGGAACTGGACCTCGCGAGCTCCGTATCCATCCGGCAGTTTGTGTTGGCGTTCAAGGCGAAGAATTTGCCACTGCATCTGCTGATCAACAACGCCGGGGTGTATGTGACCTCTCCCTCGAAGACTGAAGATGGATACGAAGTGACACTGGGTGTCAATCACTTCGGAACCTACCTGTTGACTGTGCTGCTGCTGGACACCCTAAAGGCGTCCGCGCCAGCCCGAATTGTCACTCAGTCCTCAGTGTCCATGAAGGATGCACTAGACCTACACCTTGAGGACTTTGATGCTTTCTCAAAGTCGGACACTACAGACTACAACAGCTATGCGGTTTCCAAACTCTACAATGCGATGTTTGCCCTGCACTTGGACAAGCTGTTGGAGGGCACTGGAGTCCGGTCATTTGCTGTCCATCCCGGAAGTTTCATCAAGACTGAAATTTTTAACAAGATGAAGCTATCGCTTTTCAAGCTTTTTATTACGTGGTTCGTGCTCCCATTCAAGGGAATGTGCGTAGAGGACTCTGGCATTTCCGGTCTTTACTGCGCCACGTCTCCTGAGGTCCTGGGGTTGGACTCAGGCTACTTCTTCGGACCGGACGAGAAGAACAATGGCTTTACTGACAAGAGGCAAGTTGGAACTTGGAACGACGGCGTTACTGATAAGAACAGCCAAATTCTCTGGAACAAGACCAAGGAACTTGTAGGCGATTGATTTCCACAGATTCGAGTGCACATAGAAATAAAATGCAATGATACCGTTTTAGCGTTGTTTTTGCGAACGTCCTTCTCTTCGAGGGATCCACAATCGCTCTCGTCCTGCTCTGTCCACATGTGTGTCAGAGCCGGAGAAAAACACCAATGGCCGCCTTTCGGAATCCTGCGAAATAGTTGCTTCCGCGTTAGAAGGTAGATCAGATCAACCTTGGATTCGGGGCGATGTCCACCCCCTTCTGTCCCAATTTCCCATTTTCATCTCCCTTTTTTTGACCGTTTTGAAGGAATCAAAAAGAAAAACCATTTCCTGATGACACAGCTTCAGGGTTGCTCTCCCACACCTTAACCAAAAAAAAAACCGCGAAAAATTCCCACCATTTTGGAGGAACTGAAGTTCTCGACCGTCATTTTTCGTGGATGCAAAAACGCGTTCGTTTTCTGCGCACGAAAAATGACAATTCGTAAAGTAAACGGCCCCTCTTTCCCCCTCCCCGTTTTTTAAAGCTTCAGGGTGAGAGGGGATTTTTTTCTTGATGACCATTTTTGGAGGAAGAGGTCCTTTTCTTTTCCTCCTGGGGAAGAGTGAGTTTCGAAGGGGATATAAGGTGGGAAGGAGATCCAGAGGTGGTTTGGTGAGGGGGGAAAGGAAGGTGCGCTGGATTGGATGGAGAGGATGAGACCTCTCCTTCTTCTGTTTTTTTTGGGGGTTTCCTAAGAACAGGAATAGTTTCAAATTTAAAGGTTTGGTTTTAAAGGGGAGTTACGATGAGGAAACCCAAAAAAAATTGGGGGGTAGTTAGAGGAGGTTTTGGTAGAAGTTGAAGGAGGGTTTGACAAATGGAGGATGTATCGATGAGAAGAGGTTAGGATTGGTTGGGGGGGGTGGGGGGATTTGCTTGTTGTTTATAGGATTAGAATAGTATGGCATTTCTTGTTCATGGGATAGCCAGGTTGAATCAGATAATCCGTGGAGGTGGTGGTGGTCGTGGTGAGTTGGAGAATGGGGATGTGTCTTCTGAGTCAGGTAGATCTGTAGATTCAATTCGTCTGGAGGAGGAGAAAGCTGTTAGGAATTCAGAGCAGAAGGAACTTGATGGGAAACTTAACTCGCTTCTGGAGAAGCCTGGGTCGATCAAGAGCCTCGTACAGACTCTGTCCAGGCTCAACTTTCAGATTCCTCCAGAACAATCTCTTTCGCTCTTCAAGACGCTTTCAAATTGTCTGCTCCAGACGGTTAGTTCCTTGTTTACCCAACAGCTTTACATAGAGATGTCCGTCCATACTCTTGCTGATCCTGTTCAACTACTCTAATTGCGTAGGATATCCTAGAGTTGATCATGTCGGAGGAGGAAGACAATACCATGCAGGACATGAGATCGAGGAAGAGCTTATCGTATGTTTCTTCGGTTCTGATATGCTTTGGGCCGATAAATCTCTGCCAAGCCATTGCATCTAGCGACAAAGCGCTTGGATTGCTTCTCGATATTTTCCATTCTGAAGAGTACGTTGATCAACGGGTGATTCTCAACGTTTGCAGCGTTCTCCACGCAGTTCTTCTGACCAGCCCGTTGGAGGTTCTTCGCGCGATAGCCTCGAGAGGCTCGGACATCGCAGCGATGGTGTATTACCTCGACATCGACGCCGTTGCTGAGCTCTTGGTAAACATCTTGGAATCGACCTGCAGTTCAACCGTACATCCAAAAGCTTTCCAGAGCGCTCTACCGATTCTCAGCAACGAGAGGATCTTTCACCTCCTAGCGACCAGACTCGAGGAATGTGCCGAAGAAGCCGAGAACGATTTCGACTGCAGGAATACGCTCGATAACTTGGGTAAGAACGATACCACAGTCACAGATAACGAGCCTCCGACGTCCACCGAGCTTAACGTTCAATATTCTCTCCCTTTATGCGTTTAAGAGTTCACTTTCCGATCTCTGGTGAGCAACCTGAACAGTAAATATGTAAAGTACCAAACGAATGTTGCGATGAAAATGCTGGATATATATCGCGAGGTTGAACCTGTCTGTAGAATGCTTAATGCCGGACTGCACGCTGCAGAGGTACGCTCTAAACCCGGGTCAGGCCCACCCCTATGCTCGCGAAGATGGATGAAATCCTGTGGTCTAAGGTCCGACCGTGAACTTTTTCTGTTGACAGAGTGACAGCGACGCGCATGCGCTCAGAGTCAGCGTTAAGATCCTCTCTGGTCTGCTGGAGTCTTTCAACGAGACTAGAACAGATGAGACAATGAATAGGCTGGAGCCGATTGAGCAAGTCCTATTCTCGAAAGCGTTCGGATTGATCTCGGTTGTTGATGAAGTTCTTGTCGCGGGCTCGATCCAGCCGTCTCCTCTGCTCGGACTGAACAGGCTCGAGATTGTCGATCTGTTTGCTACGGCCTTTGAAGTCTGTACAATGGTGAGCAAGCCCGTCTCAGCATGACCCTCCCTGGGAACTATACTAATCTTCCGATACCTCGTGGTTGAAGCAGAAAACTTGTGAAGCGCTGATTACCATGGGCGTTTTGGGCTCATTCCTTGAGCTTCTGTATCAGTTCAAACAGAACAGCCTTCTCCACGTCCGAGTCGCAAGAGGAATTGATGCTTTGCTTGCAAGAAGCGACACGATGATGAGAAAACTCATATTCTTCAGGTTCTCACTCGTCCCGCGCGTTATGGACCTGTGGGACTTGAATACTAACCCCGTAAGATCACGAGATCCATCCTACAAAGCCCTCCACCACTGCTTAAGCATCTTCCTTTTTTCGTCTCTATGTAATCAGGTCCGTGGGCAGGATTATGCAGAGTATCGAAGCGTCTTATCCCTCATTTCCTACTCCATCTGGAACTGCCTCAACTCTAGTCGGACAGATTGTCCATCAGATGACCTTGAATCTCTCATCTCTACGTCAGCGCTTGCCGAATTTGACCGGTTCACAAAGCAAATTGGAGGCGACCGCCTAAACGAAGACCGTAGTGGATGGCCTTTCGGAGCTCCGGGGGGTCACCTGTGTACAGCAGCGAGCTCGGAGCTCGCACGGATGAACAATTCCCACTTGTAATGAATAGCCTTGGTTCTTTCAGTCAGCTCCCTTTTTTGAGACAAGTATTTAAACAACTATCAAAATCGGCTCCTCTCTCACTGAAGTTTGAGAGATTCTCTCCTTCGTGAGTGTTTGAAAGCGCGCTCCAGAGCACCTTGAGATGACCATTTCTCGGTTGTCCGATGAGTGTGGCGCGCCTTCACGCTGAGGGTCTCATAATCTCGCCGTCCTGAATTCGGCTGTTAGCGCCTTGGAGTTTTCTCCTTGGCACCGCAATGTTCGATATCGACAATCTGTCAGTCTCTCCCAGTGATTTCTCTTGAGGGGTCTAGTTGGGTTAGTCTTGTGGTTTACTGTGCCTTTCCTTTGCTACTTTGCCTTGACGCTTTCCTTATACTAGGACCCCTCATCGCTCCCTTCGAAGCACGAAGAGGCTCTCAGTCTTATCTCTTGGGAATCGCTTCGTCCACAACACACGTACGTCCTCGTCTGTGTAACCCATTCTCCAGAAGCCGCCAGATCCCTCCGAAAATGGAGATTTCTGGACGGAAATGCCGAAGAGTGATATCTCCTTCGTCAGGAAGAGAACGTTGAAGTTGTTATCATCAAGGACTTTCCAAGTGGCTTCAAGATTGAACTTGAGCGGCCCTAGCAAGCACATGTTTTCAAACCGCTGGTTCTCAAGATCAATTTTCTGGAGCACTCGACCAACAAACGGACCGAGCTTGCCGGAACTAGGATTAACCGTACTTGTATATTGCAAGTACCTGCGTTTCAAGAGCGATAAGCGTCAGTTTCGGTTAAGGTGACAGAAAAATGAATATCTAACTCTCGGAACTGATTCCTCCTACCAGCTTCCGTCTATCATCCCAACCCCGTCAGTAGCAGGATTAACCTCCTGAACTCTCCAAGCTTCATCCAGCTCCGCCGCCATCTTTGCGATGGAGTTCTTCGTCTCCTCTGTCTCTACAGTCCCATTCTGCCTAGTCCGCTCACAAACGTTCAACAACTCCTTTTTCAAACTCGCCGCAGCATCAACCATCTCAGTCCCGCCCGAGTTCGTCGCAACCCCAACACAGATATCCCGAGTCCTCTTCACCCTTCCTACCACACTAACCCCGCCAACAAACGCCATCTCTCTCTCAGGCTATCTACCTACCGCCCTCCCAACCCCCAGAAAACCAATACCAACAAATCAAGACAATTAACCTCTATACCAGATCATCCACAAACAAAAATAACAAAACAACAAGACCGTCCTCCTCCCTCCTCCCACCCTCCCCGTCGCTACAAGATGCAAAAGGGATCTGCCTTGTCCCAAAAATCAATGCACCTTTACCCAAAGCTACCCAAAGCAACCCAAAGCATCTCCTCCTCCGCAGCTGCCATCCAATATCAAAAATTTCCCGATGTCTCCTCCGTTCGTACTGATGATGATGAGTTACGAACGAGCAGGGTAAGGGGCATATTACCCCAGGCCCCCATTGCAGTTTGACTGCCCACGGGCAGTGATAATAATAAAAATTAGAAAGTATCACCTTTGATTTCGGGGCAATAAGGCTTTTTGGTATGCCTATTAAACAAATTTTGTTTTATATTCATGAAAAAGGTGCCCCTAAGGTTTGAATTTATTATTACTTAGATACAATATATCATGTTTTATTAGTGTGATGAAGAAAAATTGAATGCCCCCGTAAAATGAATTATTGATATGAAATTCATTATAGAGATCGATCTAAAAGTGTGCTTGTAAAGCTGAACCCCCCTTATCGCCAATCTTTCTCGATAAACCTCGAACTAAAGATGGTAAGAGGCCTGAATCTCCGATGAGGTCTAGGAGTCAGCAGTAGGACTGTTGGGGCATAGGGGCAAGCAGGGAGGCATTAGAATCCTGAACGGCCAGTTGGAATCTCCAATATATGACTTTCCGCGGGGAGAACCGGCAGTCGGGGCATCAAAAACTGCTGAAATCTGCAAGCTTTCTGGAAAATGGGGCAATGGGGCATGCCTCCAGGAGAATTGGGGCATGCTTAAGACCCACTTTAGCGTTCCGGGTGTCTTTTTACTATCAGTGGAGAAAAGAGGAGTCGTCTTCTACGCAGAGAGAGTGTGAAGATCCTACACCGAGCGATTGGCCACGCGTCGGCCCTAAAGAATTGGACGTGTTCTGAATAGAGCGAATCCAGGAGTCTCCGTACATAAAACGATGAGAAAGTCGGAACTGGAGGAGATTTAGCAGAGATAGCAAGCCTGCTAGAAACTAGGGACGAAACAGATACCCCCGCCCTCTCCCGGACGGTGGCGACTCCAGTGGACCCGCAGTTCAGCAAAGTCCCTGTTGAAGTTTTGGACCTGGATGGACGAGCAGTTCCGAGGCATGATGTGCAAGGGGGCGTCCAAAAGTTGTTGGCTAGTCGAACAGTGGAGAGCGTATGGTGTGGGTTCTATGGGGCTGGAATATTGGTGTATTCAGGGGCACCAGCCGTAGTTCAGCATAGCCCAGGAAAGGAATTGGTCAGCCGAGTAATCCAATCCAAAACATCTCAAGAATGGAATTGATGTGGAAGTCGAACCCGCGGGATTGCATGACAGCCTCGCGAAGGTCGAACGGTATCATCACCTGTTGAGCAAGATCGTCGAGAAACTACGACATGAGGCAAGCGTGTCAGCGTATCACGCCCTATTGTCCGCAGTTGCGTCGTGTTTATATGTCTCTTCTGGTCCGGAAAGTCATGCACCAGCATTTGCTAGCGTGCGGAACTCTACCCGGGGTTCGACGTGGAATCTTCAAGGGCTCCTTGATATGGAGGCCTCTAGAACAGAGTACGGCAGGATCGATGCTGAGTGAAAATCAAGATGGCTCAGAAGCTCCGGAACCCTGCACCCCAAGGCAATTCGAAGCAGGACAGTGTTCTACAAGCTTGATTTTTTTTCACTCAGCCATTAATAGGTTCCTCACATGACGTATACCCCCTTTCCTCCTTCGAGCTGTTCTACAGATGAAGGAATGCTAGGCGACCCGACATGTCTCTTCCTGTAAATATACTTTCGCCTTTATCAGGTAGGGCTTGCTTGTGTGAGAACTTCCGCGGATACTAGATTGCAACAAAAAGTATTTAATGCAGTACGAAGACGCACCAATACGCGTGCAAGGATCAACGAAGAGACACGATTACAAATGACATATTACACCAAACGCACTCATCAATACGGAGCATCGTAGTCTCATAATGATGGACCATTTAGATGTCACCAGAAATGATGAGCAATTGTCTCACCTTACCATCAATCACGGATCGAGATGTGCACGGCGCAAACTTGTGGCATCGAAGACATTCTTATCGATAGTGGCGCTACATACCACGTTTTCGGAAACAATGTCTTCGATGCCACGATTTTACGCCTGTATTGCTAGCCTCGTTACCGGCTCTGATCGTCTGGTTTTCCGTCCGTGTTTTAGAATTCGCGCGGACCGATATCTAGGCTTATACCCGTTTCTTCTGTGGTTATCTCTTTGTATCATTTTTCAGTCTTTGCAATTGATTTCATATGTTCGTAGCGTCCGCAGTTGTAGCAACGTATCTTTGACGGGCATCTTTTTGCTTCATGTCCTTGCTTCCCGTACGTGTTCATCATCTTCTTCTGTGCGTCGGCATTTAAACTAGCAATGTTTGCCGTTGTCAGCACTCCGCCCGGACCCTCCTCCGGGATCGTTGAAGCCTCCTGATCAATACGAGTCTTTACGGCCGTCTCCACAGCACTCTGTATCGACTTCCAAGTCAAAAGAGGTGTCTTCTGTCTGTCTGGAAGTAAAGGTTGTTGATCGTTTGGTGCTTGAGCGTGAACACCATCAGTGCGAGAGGCACTTTATAGGGCGAAGGAAACGAAGCTGCCCACCAAAGTTCGGCAAAAGGCCTTCCCTGCGAGTGGGATAGGTCACATAAGACCACCAATTGATTACCCAGTTTGGTTGCTAATCAACCTTCTAGTCGAAGAGAGAACGGGTGAGATTTCACAGTTATTGAGTTATGGCAAATGATGTCAACGAAGAGCGGGAACGCGTGTGAGTCTCCCGGCGATCGCGAAAGCAGTCCGGGAGGCATGCCGCCCGTGCACTCTCAACTGGGACAGCACGGGGACGAAGCGCGGGAACATTACTAAACCGATTCGATGTAGCTTCGGGGTTGCCAGGGCTGTGAAGTCGGGCACTGGAGAGGACTAAAGATGGCGATATACAAGTAGATAGTCCCAGATACATGCGCTTGTCTTAGTACTGGCGGATGGCAGATTCTATGAGATAGTGACGAACGACTTGAAGGGGAAAGTGTAACTCGCAGCATCGATAACTGGATCGCTTACATCGCGTCCGTCCTTTGAAATTTCGATCGACAACAAGATCAAGAACCCACAAAAATGAGAAGCGGACCCTTACTCACCGCCTCCCCCGCATGGAACTACCGGTCAAAAACTATCATTTTCTAATTGTTCGATGAGCATACTTCTGCCGCCCCTCGGCGCGCCGGGAGTGAGTTGCGTAAACACCACTTTCAGCAAGGTTTGCGGAAACGACGCGACACGCTTCCAGATGGCGCCTCAGCGACAAACTGTAGAACGGAGTGGAGCTTCAGATCAACGCAAAAAGGGATTCCCAGAAACTTGTTCCGATCCAAGGCGTTGCAAACATTTCCCAGTTTGCAATGAACATGTTCCAGCCTTTCCTTCCCTCGAAGTCTTCTCCTATGCAGGATGAGTGAACAGTGGGTGAGTCACAAGGTCAGAGTAGGCACTCACAAAAGAACTGAATCATCGTCGCGTGTTCGAAAAGAGGAATAGCACAAAAAAAACAGGAAGATGTTCAAATCGACACTATTCAGGAACTATGACGTGCAACTAAAGACAGCGAAACAATCATTTCAACACAGTTCCCCCCCCCCCCACACCCCGAGTTTTGAAATTTTCACCCCTCCAAGCTCGACGCAAGTTTCTATTGTATTCCCTATTTTGCGATCCACTTCGACAATGATCTATCTTACGTGTGTTGAATAATAGCTAATTCGTACAGCAAACAGCTCTTACACCTCGATTTTTCATGCTGCTTAATTTCTTCTTTTTTTCATTTCAGCCCGGGGGTGGGGGGGAGAAGGGCGTTCGGGTTACCGTGTACTAGGTATCATACCTAAAGAGAATCATTATATTTACTTTATGCAAAACAGATCCGGAAAAGGCCAATTATTTAAACTACATAAATATTTCTTCTTAAATTCGAATATATTTTCATGCTCTCCGGTGAAAACTGTTAATGTTTGTTTTTACTTTTTGAACTGTCAAGACAATTTTCCTACACCCATCCCCTTTTTCAGGACAGTTTTTCTTCTTCCATGATCGACGCCAGAATCAAAGTTTCTGCATTTGCTGAGCAGTTTGGCTTTTTGCTGTTTTGCATGAAAGGTGAAGTCGTATGGTTGTATTGGCATTCAGGATACTAAACTATCTGCTTAGGCTTAGCGAGAGTCTTTAACACAATCTCCGCAAATATTAATATAATTGAAATTTGCTCGTAGTCTCATATTCTGCCCAAATAGATTAAAAAATCATGGCCAAGCTTCCTAGCTGCCGAAGGTCCTAACGTGGGCATAAAAAACAACTTTTTAATACAAAATACGGTTGTTTTTCAAAGATTTGCAGACCAATAATCCCGAAAAACAAAAATTCCTACTCTCGTCAATCAAATCCTGAACCAGTGTTTTGGGAGTTTTTGGTTCGCCTCTCCCCACTCTCGCGTCGTCAGTTTTTCACTATAGCTAAGATATGCTTTTGAAACGACCTCAATTTTCAAGCTGTGCGAGAAACGCTATAAAATTCTACACCCAATCAACAGTATATCCTGGGGCACCTAACTGTTCAAATGTTGCCAATAATATATAAATTATAGGTTCATTTCTTCCTTTTTCCTGCTCTTGCCACGCTTTTTAATTCATATTCTCATTCAAAATAGCAAAGCCGTGGGGCGAAAAGCGCTTCATGAGTTTAGCGAGCATGTAAGGTATTTTATTTTCTTTTAGAAAATATATCCTTTTCCATTTGTTTGATTGAATTCCATATGTTAAGGCGACGAATGCAAATTGTCTTTTCCAGCCCCTTCCCCCCCCTTCCCACCGTATGGGCACATTACAAAATTCCCATTCGTTTCAATATTCAAGTCGTTTTGAGAACACACTAGTTACCGAAGATCTACATGAAAACGAGAAACAGGAAAATTGAAGCTAATTGATCAAAGAAGATCACCAAAATGCATTCCACCGTTTTTGATTACGTGAAGACAATGCTGCCTAACTCTCACAAATACAGTAATTGCCCCGATTTCACAGCTGTGGCAGCGTTTTGGAGACGATTTCGAGCCACATCGAGGCCTGTGCAGGCAGCGGGCAAACGGCAAACACTCCAGCATAGTCCACAATAGTTCTAATTTCTGAAGGGAAAATACTGGAGAAATCGGACATCTTTTGACTTAAAAAGTATCGTCAAAAATGACGTCGCTTCAGATCCTAAACGGCCCTCTGAGTGGTACTCTATTTTTGCGACACCGACGCACTGGGATAAGTCTGATCCGATGCGCTGGCGGTAATGGTTGGAAATATAGCACTGTTTCGTTCATGTAGATACGACAAGCTTTTTCTAAAATGATCGCGGCTTCGCTCAAGCTTCGCCGATTCTCTTTCTCCCCCAAACCACCATATCTTATTGCACCGAAAACGAAGACCAATGAAGGGACTAACCGACTAGGTTGAGGCTGCATGCGGATTAGATGACTGTACTGAACGAATGGTGCCTTTGTCTTGAATCTTGTCCTATACGCTAAAACATAAAGATCAAGTTCGGACTGAAAATCCGAAAATTCATTGCAGCGGACAATGCCTTATGCAAATTCACGATGACGAATGGCCAATCCCAAACAATCCTGCGAGCATCGTGGACAAAAGGCCCGCACCCTGATCAAACCTTGGCGAGAGGAGGGAAATTTATAGGGACGTTTGAATTAAATGTCTTTGCATGCAAAAGCAGAAAAGATATATGGAGGGTTTTTTTCAGTGCAAAAGAACAATCAGCTCCGTAGATCCTTAAAAGAAAACCATTTTCTGCCCCGTGTTCGTCTCTGAAGAAATTTCTTCAATCTGTAGAATCTGCGTCCTTTTTCTTTTTTTTGCCCTTCTGATGTGCATTCGCTCCAAACTCGCATGCCATTTAGACCAGAACAAATTCAATGAAATTTGAATGTTCGCGATAAGAACCCTAAGAAAAAGGTGTTTCTGAACGCGTCACTGAAAACGACCAAAAACAGTACTTTTTTGACCACCTTCAGATATCCAAAATTGTGAAGTTGTTTTCTTTTTTTTGAGGAGTTCGGATCTTCCAGCGTCGGGAGTTTTTATTATGAAGCTTTTTGGTTGGTCACAGGAAGACTAACTGCTAAGCCAATCATATCTTGTTATGGGTTTATTTTTCTTAAATTATTGATGAGATTGGTTTCCCTGATCGGCCTGTGTTTTTTTTTCCTTGCATGGGTCAGTCCTCGCTATTGTCCAAAAAGAAGAACCCACCCCAAACACTGGGTTTTCTCCTTTTCACGATCAAACTTAAGTTTTCGACCGCTAGATTTTTGAGCGCCTCGTGGTGTTGTTCTGATGTCACACGTTCTCCAATTCAGTAATCTTCTTGGGTTTCAAGGACGTTGCCCGCTCATGATCACCGTTGCCATTCTGTGCACAGAAGCAAGGGCTTGGGTTTGCATGCATGTGAAGTGACTTCACATTCGACAAGCAATTCGAAAGGTGCGGGAGCACTAAATTAGGATTCCTCCTGCTCCCAGTCTGAGTTTTGTCGTTTCTCCCAAGCGCATCTAGTCACGAGTCCCAGCGCAATTCGGGCAACATGCACTCGCGCTTCGGCAACAGATTCATTCCATTGTCTTCCCGGACTCTTCTGGATCGCTTCAATCACGCGCGTTCCCCCTTCTTCGTCGAGTTTTTATGCGCTGTCGTTCTGGCGTTTCCACACCGACCCTTAGGTTTTGAGACCGGGTTTTCTCCCCCGAGGGCGTAAGCTTTCCTCGCCTCCCCCCTTAGTAGTTGCCACGAGTCGACGACGATGATGAAACGTTTCCAAATCTGCACACCCATGAAGGAAAATGAGCCCACTATTGGTGAATACACGTTTCTCAATCAGTCGAGGTGACCTTTTTGCCCTTGGAGAGCCCATAGCTGCATATGTGCTAGCCCATTCAAACCCATTTAGGGGAATATTTTCGACATCGTGGCCAGCATCCAGAAGCGTATTTGATCAATCGTGTGGAGATTGATAGTTGCAATTTGTCTTTTAAGTGAAATGTACATGTAATGAATAGTTTTTATCCGTCCACATGAGACGTGATCCCATACTGCTAGCTTTGCTCTTCCCGACCCTGAATAGAGGGTCAAGATTGAGGTCCGTTCGAGTTCCAGAAAAATCGTTTAATAAAGGCGATCCACAGTAAAATAAAAAACAAATTGACGCCCCAGGGAATCATGGGAAAAATACTGACTGAGAAAAATCATTGAGCAGGCATTGATCAAGAAATATGCGATGAGTATGCCAGTTTTTTTCCAGCTCAGATTCTAGAAAAGTCCCTTCCATCACCACCCCTCCAAATTTTCTTCAATGTAAACAGAATTTCTGAGTCCAAAACAGTATCGTATTTGCTTTTCTCGTACAATATTCTACCCCTTCTTAAAATTTACCAAAACAGTATCACTCCGTCTATTTACACAGCTTCTCCCCTTGTATTTTAGCCACGAGGACTCGAAGAAGAGGGAAAAATCCTTGTTAGATATTGATCTCATTCTTGAGAGGGGGGGGGGAATCGGCAGCGGGTTGCACGCACGTGGCGTGCTTGAAAATTCTCTTGCGAACAGCCCATTTTTCTTCTATTTCAAAAACAAATTTCAAAGAAAACCCGAAACTACTTGATGCTCTCCCGATTTTCCGGGCAGCACTTCTCATTGTTGGGTTTGCCACGATTAGTGATTCTTCTTTTTTTTCTTTTTTGTATGCACTCACAATTAGGACAGGTTTTGATATTTTGGACAGAATTTTGACTCATTTCTATCGTACATTGCCTTGCAAAAGGAAAAGAAAAGAAAAGTGGAGCATGAAGCATGTATGGTTTTGAAATACCAAATCGGCTGCGATGGAAGGCAGATTTCGGGTCCGAACTGCACGCTCAGCAGCTCAGCTGGTGGGTTCATCGAGGCGAGGATAGAAGCAGCAAAATATTACAAAACTACGAAATCAGCAACGTCTCGTGCTGAACAAAGAATCACGTTTTTAGTCAGAGCTTACCTACCCTCAAACAATAGTGAAAACCATCGAGAAATGTAAAGATCGATTGAATAGGGGTTGAATTTCCGAACAGTCAAATGTTTCGTTTCGGAGTACGCAAACAAAAGCGCAAATGGCATTTCAAACTTTGCATTCCAGGGCTGGTGCTTTTTTTCCCTTTTTGCCGCAAAAAGGCAGTCCTCGGGATCTCCACCATACTAAAGAACAAAGTATTGTACATTTAATTCACATAAATCAAACCAAAACACAAATGTGCAATTTTTTTGGCACATGGTAGTGTTTAACGGACGAAATTGCTGGTATTTGGCAATCCTCTCCTCCACCATCGGTCTCTGTTCACGATAGCCGTACTATCCGGCATTAGGTACTAGCAACTATACACTTCAGCAAGATCCCAGGACTTCATCTAACTGAGCTCTCCGTGCAGAAGATTGTGGTGCCGCCTCCGGCAAGCCAGCGTCGCAAAACGTCGATTGCAAAGCGGGCACACGTATTGTCTTTCATGGAAGTGAACAAGTCTGATGTGCCTATTCATTGTTCCCTTCGTCCCGAAACTACGATTGCACTTGTCACAAGTATAAGGACGAAGCCCCTGGTGCACTGTTTGTGTATGCACCACCAAGTTCGACCTCGTCGTGAACGAAGAGGAGCACTGATCGCATCTGTGCGTCTTGGCGTGTACTGCTTTCAACTTCTTTGCGGGAAACTCGTTCTTCACTCGCACCGGCCAATTCGACGCAATTGGACTTTGTTGTCCAATCACTCTCGATCTGATCTGCCCATACTCCGGTAGGAAACCAGAGTCAAACTGGGTGCTCTCCGTGGTTAACAACTTGGAAATTTCCATCTTCGGCTGCCTTAACCAAACTCCTTCAGCACTTCAACACTAAGAAGTCTCCCAGTGCTCAGAAATGGAGATCCCTTACCCACGCGCTCCAACTTCTTCCCCTCGCGCTCCAACTTCTTCCCCTACGCGCACCACTTGCACCTCGCTTATGTACCTCGATTATGTTGGCGCCCTATATATATTGAATCCACCTCCAGCCGATAGGAACGTCCTAATTAATCACACGCACGGTGGAGTCACAGAGTGACTATCTTTTCTAGGTTCCATACAAGAGTCGAAGAGGCCCACTGTATGAACACAAAAAAAAAACAAAAGACCATGATTGAGAAACAGTCAAAAACATCGAAATAAGAGAAGAACGCATGAATCGAATTTCGCAAAAACTGTGGATTTCTTCAAAGAGAGCAGCCAAGCTTAGGGAAGGGGGGGGGAGGGGTTGGGGCTCACCACCCCTCTCAAGGACCAAACGAAAAATGAAAATATAACCGCGCACGAATGAAAAAAAACACAACAAGATGCATGAGCTGTTTGCTTCCGAACACAAATTACTCAATTTTCAAGACACCTTTTTCATGTCAAATTCATCGAAACTATATATTAAAAGGGAAATCCGTTTCATTTTCTGAAAGAAATTACAGTCCGGAAATTTTTCTTGCTGTGACGTGTTGGAGCGTGAATGGGCATTATTTTTTCAACCGCGAGGCGCAAACTTTCCTTCGAGGAAATTCAAACTCGTCATTGAGAATAAACAAAAAATCATTTTCAGGAAAATGAAGCTGGCCCCTACCTACCCCCTGGCCCTCTCCATCGTGCATTCGATATGATTCAAATATATTTTTTAGGCCTAGTGAAACACTTCTTTCGGGGAGGTTCTTTAATGGTGCGCCGAGGCCCCTATTTTCTCCACGTCAACATGCCAATCGAGCAAGTAAAATTGGTTTTAACGTAAACATTAACATATCATAAATATGCGAAATACTTGTCTTTTTAATATGCAGAATATTGTGATGCATGTCAACCTCTCCCCCCCTTTCCCCAGGCTCCCCTTCCCCCCCATAAGTCATTTATCCCAAAGACGTTTTCTACAATTGAAACCTTCTAAATATTTGCTTATATATGGAAAGGAACCCCAATATACTATGTTTAAGCTGATATTGACTAGAGTGTGCAACCTATATGGGGCTCTGAAATACATATGATTTTGTAGTGGCCACCGGTTTCCTTTTCGCTTTGGCACGCTTGTTCTTGTTCATATTTTTCGGCAAAACTCCACCGGTCGCCGTGCACAAAATACCGTGGTAGCTTTGCACTACACCAGGAGAGACATAAAATGTACGTATGAGTTTTCTAAATTTCGACATGCTTCCGTCAAAATACTCGTGAACGAAGCACGTTCGAAAGAGGCTCGCATTTTAGATCTAATTTATTCCAGAGTACGTACTAGAATATGTTCGCCTTGCCTGCACTAGGAGGGTTCACACGCCCAGGAGGGAAAAAAGGACGTTCCCCGGTGCGCCCTTTGGCCCCAGGATTGAGAATATTTTTTTGTTTTATCAGAATTTCTCGCGCCACAGATTTTTGGACTGAATCCCCGATCTACCAAAGGGTTGAGGAGCATTACAGCAGCTTTTTTGTTGCTGCCCAGGTAGTTGACCACGCTTCATACACCATAAGCTACCTAAAAAGAAAAGCTGATACGAAGGTGTGGGTGGCTTGAACACGTTAGTAGGTGGAAAAACCTGAAAAAAACGTTGAACCTTTCAAGTTTTCAATTGCATTTTAAGCAAATGGGGAAAAGGTGCAGTTCTTCGCTCTTTCCCATTTTTCAAAACCCGCGTCTGGACGAGAGTGCGAGTTTTGGTAGGATTTTTAGGCATTGTCCTCTATCTATAGAGCTTCATGACCCGTCTTTTTCTTTTTTCTTCGGAATCCATCCACCGTCGCGAGGCGGGGGATGGGGAATCAAGCCCCGGTTTGCATGAGTTTGGAGCTCATGTTCCTTTTTCATCCATAGTTATTATCAAATACATAAATTGTCGCTCCGATGGGGTGTAGGAGAAGATTTTCGGAAGGTGGAGCTCATTAGCAGCTCCATATACAATGACCACGTACACACAAGGGCGTGATTCAACTGGAGCATTTTCATGGTGGTTCTTCTTTCCGCGTCCGAGCTCCCCTTCTTGTTGTTTTTCCCTTTTTTCTGTGGTCTGATCTATCTATCTTGATTGCTGGACCTTGCCTTCGAAACCCTCGTCCATGTTTTTTTTGTGCGTTTGATAGGTTTTTGCCTTTTTTTTCGGTTGGGGAGCAAGAGCTTATTATTGATCGTTAATACCCGACTTACGTCTTTCCCTCCCTTCGTCCCTCGCGTCTTCGCTTGACCGCGCTCTTTCTCGCCTTTACGAAACTGAAGCGCCCTACCACGACAACGACGATTAGACAAACAGTCCGCGCTCTTTATCGGGCAAAGAGAAAAGACTGGGGGTGGGCGGGGGGGGTGGGGGGGTAGGGGGTTTCGTTTCGACTCACACTTAGCGGTGAGGTGACGTCTTTTTGGCCATGACAGCGTGTGCATCCGTCGCATATCCTGGACAGAAGAGGATATATGTGCAGAACACGTTTGAATTGGAGCACGTCCTTTCGGTGAAGAAATTAACTTTTGTCGCTACAAAAGCGAATGGCTTTGATGCCTTGGCAGAGGATTCCTGCACGTTACCATCAGCCCAAAAGAAAGCAAAAAGGTAAAACCTGATCGATGCAACGCGGCTAGGGACTCTCCGAGGCACCCACTTCATCATTTTCAAAAAGAGAACAATGAGCCGATTTACCGCAGAGCAAGCTTTTCGGGACAATCCCAAGGATAACAAAAAAAAAAGCCTGAGAAAAATCTTTCTTTGGGCACCGATGACAGTGGGTCTGACAACCTTCCGGATCATCGAGAAATAAAGAAAAAGGAAAAAATATCCCTCAAGTATTTCCTCTTCTTACTCTGAGCCAGTACAAAAAGTTCTCTCCCCCTTCCCACACCACACGCCCACCTCCCATTTTCTCTAAACCGTGTTTATCAAAATAGACAACCCGTTCACCAAGCACATGGTTCGGTTCGCACAACTTGCTCACGACCAAAAAAATTAAAATTTAAGGATGTCGTAGTGGATCGCGACTCCGGGGAGACCTTCGCCTTCAGCCAAAGAGGAGTTTGTGCGCAATTCTATTAAATTGAACTGGCCTTTTTCGTCAGGGTGTTTTTTGGTTTGTTTTTTTGGTACTGACAGAAGTACAAAAAAAAAGTTAAGTCCTCCTCATTGGCTTAGAGATTTAATAATGCAGAATTTTAACCAATCACAATCCGTTAAGTTTCAGTTGAATCGAAAATATATCAATATCAATCGACCAACCATTTTGTTTTTGGAATATAAAGTGGTTGGCTCGTGAGTGTAGAAATAACCAATAAAAAGCAATTTCTGTACTGTTGGGCTTAAGACCAGCTCCAATCCACTCGCGAGAGTCTCTACGTAGATGTAAGCCGCTGTCCAATGAAGGCAAAGGAGGGTGGCGGTAGTGGTAGTAGTGAAACTGAGCTTTAGGCGCGCCGCGATGTGCTGATGGCCTTTTGGGCTTATTGTATCACTTCGTTGATCGCTGCTATATTCGATGTGAATCTTATTGTACTAAAAATGAATGGGAGTCCAAAGGTTGTTGATAAGCATGAGAACACGTTTCCGTGCGTAACGGACCCGACCTGATGATGGCGGATGGAGAACAGGACACAATGGAAGGTCAGCACATATGGAAAGATCGTCTTGCTGCCACGGTTTCTCAGCAGAATCTATCACACGCTTCCCCGAGGGCTATGGAGGTCTGGCGTGATTTAAGCTGCGGGGACCTATCATCAATCATCTGCTTTCAGAGTCGCTTGTGGACTCTTAGCGGTTATCCTACTAAACCTGTCGCTGTGCCCAACAAGCCTGTGCGTGTCACACGCATGGGGGAAAATCACAGAACAGACTCACTGAACATATGTTTCTGCTTGCTGAACACGTAAACGCCATTGCGAGTCTTATGGAAACTTCCAGCCATGTTCACGTGATCTCGACACAGGCGCTTATTGCTAGTGCTTCATCCTTGGGGGATGTCTGCGATATCTGTCTGAGAAGCTCACGCCGAATCAGAATGCTAAAGAAGACCGCGAATGCATGCGGCTGCGATCTTCGCCTTCAGATCTCCACGTTGCGTTGAGAATTGTGGTCTTCTTGCTATGGAGCCTGGGTAGCTTTTTTTCGCATGGATTTGGAAGGTCCCCGCTTCCATTGGTAGAAGTTGTGAGCATCATTCTACCACATGCAAAATGCAGCCTGCTGCTCACTTCAGCACTGATCCCGATGGAATATCAACCTTCCCTCTCCCCCCCCCCCTCTTTTTCCTACTCCTAGCCAACAGCGGAAAAACTCGCTTTGAGATTTCCACGTTGCAGTCAAAACTGTGATCTTCTTTCTATGGAGAGTCAACGGCTTCGTTCATATCGATTGGAGGGTCACTCTTCCCACTCCCGACAGTAAGTTTGTGGGCCTTGGTAACATCTGAATAGCTTCGATGCATAAAAAATAAATTTCTTTTTTCAAGCAAAAATAGAGGTCCATAGTGCTCTCGACGGAGCAAAATACAACTTACTTGCTAACTTCAGCAGCGACCCCGTAGGAAGATCAATTCCCTTTGACTCGCTCCCCCCTCTCCCTCCCGCTCCCCGTCACCGCTTCCAACTTCTAAACTCCCAAATCAGTAGTGAAGTGCATAAGCCTCAATTTTTCAAAAGGATTTCTCCCACTGAAGACCAACCCTCGCGGACGCCACTCGTTTCACTAAACTTCGGATAGCAAGCGGAAACTCGCAAAAGCCCATCAACAACCATGCAAAACTTAATTGCATTACATAAATATATCCCTCGCAGATTGGTTTGTCCAAATCATATTTGAAATATTGATTCAGGCATCAAAACACAGATGGAGGAAGGAAAAAAAAAGAAAAAAAGGACGATCAACAATTTGGCCATGCGAACTCACAGTACCAGTCAATATGGAAGAAGTCAGTCATTTTAAGAAGGTATCACACCAGAGGAATTTCGAGCAATATCACACTTTTTTTTTAGCCTGGAATTTGCTAATTTGGTTGATTTTCAAGGGCACGAAAGCAAAAAAACAATTCAAAAATCCTTGAAGTCTAAAACTAGCATTACTATTAGCCAATCAATAAACGCTCTTCCGATTTTCTAGTAACCGATTGGTGAAATCAGGACATATGGATTGTACTTCCTAGATTTTTTTGTTTTCTACAGATCCGATTCCCTGGTCTTCTTCTGGATTCGCATCTAAAAAAGTACTCAAAAATTTATATTTCCTTGGGAATTTTGACAACTAGATTCAATCAGGAAACAGATCGGTGTTGTTTTTTTTGTGCTTTTTGCTCCTTTTTTAGTTTTTTTTTGTCTGCACTTTTGAACTTGATGATTATTTTGCCATCCTAATTGGAAATTTCACCTGAAAACATGTTTTATTCTCTTTAGGTAAAAAAAAAGACGTCATTGCTGAGCTAGTTTTTTTTCTCGATTGTTCTGTGGACACGTGTCCATGAGATTTCATTGTTGGAAAGTGACGTCAAGAACGCAGCGCAAAGTGTTTTTTTGAAGTCTGTATATTAGTTTTTTTGGTCTTCGAGACACTTAACTCTTGGATTCACATATAGAGAGTTGTGCTTGGGACGTTCCCTTTGTGCCCTCTTGGAAGGTGAAATAGAACTGATTGATTCTGTTGGACACTACGGGTACCCGTACAGCTACAAAAAAAAGCTTTGGCATTTCAGTGTCGAGACATATTGGCTAGCTTTTCTTGAGTACAGCGGCTAAAGCTTCGGCGGAAAATTATGCTCTCCGTGGTACAAGACCTTAAAAGAATTGGGCATGGGCACTGAGAAAAATTGGTCATAGCCACGATCACCGTCATGACCGTCGTCTGTTGGAATTCTTTGGACGGGGAAGCCGGGGCGGTGTCGTTCTGTCTAGCGATTGGCTTGTTTAGGACCCCAGAGGGCTTACCTTTTCAGATCAACCAACCATGGTAGCCCAGCTCGGATACCGCAGTCTCCGTTTAAGCTACTCAACATAATCCTTTAGTCAGAGACACAACCCTGAGAGGAGGAAGGCTAGGCTACTAACGAGATTAAGGAAATACTGCCCCGATACACACAACAGACTGAACGATTGAAAGCAGAAACTAGGTCAAAAATATTGCCTACGGGTGACCGGCCGGAGCTACTCCACGTCAGAATTCACAGCCACCAAAACTCCTTAAGACAATGAGCGAAGCACTGAAAATACTAGATTCACGTTCCAGAGAACGCAGCTGAAGATCCTGAGGAGTCTCGCCTATACCCCGATACGCACAGGCTGAACCATTGAAAGAAGAAACCAAGTTTAAAATATTGCAGGCGGGTGACCCGTACAACACCTGCCGATGCTATTCCACGTCTGAATTCACTGCCACCAAAACTCCTTAGTACAATGATCGAAGCACTGTGTTGGATGCTGGCCATGGTCTCATCACACCCAGATTCAAATTTCTCAACACAAGCGTTCCTGCTTGCTCCCGTTAGCTGTGCAGCGGACCTATGGTACTTTTTAAGAGCTGTGTTTCCGCACCAGACGCTAACTTCCCCTTGGATGCGTGGATTCGTGCATGAACGAAGGAAGCGGGAAGAGTGGCTCTATGGTATTGGGATGCCAAGGTATGCATGCCCTGACATTCTTTCTTAGAGCAGTGATCCCCAAAGCACCTGACACAGTGATATGGACGCAAACACCTCTTTACCACTCTGGACCGGTACGTCTGCCTTCATTCCACCTGGACAAGTGACCAAAAAAGTTCAGACTTCGTCCCTGGCAAAGCAACGTTCCCAGAAAACGTAACGTGTACGCTTAAAAGCAGAGTAATGGACAATAGAAACGCCATACATACATACAACCTACTCTTCGAGGGCTAACACCCCAAGACGGGAGAACAACACTGGACACGAGGAACGAGCCTCAAGGATGAGGACGGCTGAACTCCGCTGCCCTTATGCACAGGGCTAGACTAAGCAGAGTTTGGAAACCCGTCCAGCGATCAAGTTGATCCCCAAAGCACTCACGCAACCAGAGAACTCCTGAACTGTCCATGGACCCAGAGACTTCAACAAGAAGCGGGACAAAGCCACGCTCAAGGGCCGATTAAAGTACTCGAGCGTCTGTAAAAGTGCAGTGTCGATATTCGGCTTATGGGGGCGCATGGTGAGGGCAGCTGAACCACGGCGTCGTGACGAGGCCGGTAGGTAACGATGCCATCCTTCCACTTAGACAAGTGAGCAAGGTTCAGACTTGGTCCCGGCTAAGCAGCATTCACAGCAAACGGAAGGTGGACGGAAAGTTCAAACTTAGAAGCTGAGCAGTGGGCATTAGAAATGGCGCTGTGGCGCACTCTGTTCATATTCTCGATCTAGTTGTCAGCATCTAGAGACACCTAGTTGCTCGCATTTCACATCTTTTCTACTTGTTGGCAACAGGCATGAACAATATTCTTGCACAGCTATAGTAGAGTAATGACCCAACCTGGGAGATGAACGCCTGAGAAACTTTATAGATGCATCCATCCACTGAGGTGAATCGTGGGATCCATTTTTAAATCCCAGCAGCAACGAACATGCAACTTGGCAAAGCAGAAAAAGAGGAGCTACCTCGTTGACGAGGCTATTTTGGAGTTTCTTCCACTCGCTCGTCTGGAAGCAACATAAATGCAACCACCCTCATCTGTTCGTAGCAAGCACGCGTTTGAATTCCAACGACCGGCGAAATGGTATTCAGGACATCCGAGGTGCTGGTGCAGCTCAAGCGAAGTAAATTCGGAAGCACTAGTCTTTTTTTCCCCTCGGGGTTTTTTTTTCAGCCTCCGATTAAACCATTCGTTCGTTCGTTCGATCGGGTCAGAAATCCGATCCACGATCAGAAAAATAAAACGTTCACCGATGATCTAGACTACGCAGCGGGCCACTAGCGCTGGTTTAAAGGGAATCTCGTCCTTAAGTATCCCGCGCAAAAAACAGCGTTTAGCTTTTCTTGGATTGCCCTCACCCAAATGATCCTGGACGCCGCTATGGAGAAGAGAGCTGTAAACGCCTAGTTGCGCCTTTCCGATTTTGTCTTTTTGCCCCCTTCTGCTTCCCCTTAGCAGCGAAAGTAAGGTGTCTATAGAGCAACTACAGAGGGCTTTGCGTTCAGCACCCCCCCCCCCCAAATTCCGAGAAAACCCAATCTGTCCATATTGAAACGGCAACAAGAAAACAAAAACCACAGAACGTCATCTTTTCTCATTTGTTCATTTCATCAAAACCCGATCAATAAAACAAGAAAACAATCAACAGATAAATTAAATGATTGATTTATTGATTGAGGTAGACCCTCTTTTTATCGCCTCTGCTGATAACTTCTGCAAACAAAAGTCAGCAAGGATCCATTTGTAAGAAAAAAAAGAGGTAATATTCTGAATGAAGGTTCTAATTCTATTGAATCTCGGTCACAATGTCCGTCCCCCTTTTGTAATAAGATGTAAATTTCATACAAACATTTTTCTGAATGTATTATTGGATAAAATTTAAAATATCGAAATATTATTGGACAATATGAAAATGAAATAGAATAACTTTGGATAGCTTTTTGACTTCCGCTCCACTGGAAAATTCTTTGTCAGAAGTTTCTGTTCTCGATTTCACGTTAAAAAACAGAAGAGAAGCACAGAAACCCACTGAAACAACAAGACATCTCTTCCCCCCCACCCCCTCTCCCTCCTCATTTTCCTCCTGTCTAGATCTAGAATATATAGAGTTCTATACTTCATAAATTCGGCTTGGTATTTACAATAATTTATGTAATTCATGATATCATCGATTCTCTTGAAAAATGGGGATCCATGACTTCCCTTAAATATAGGGTTTTTTAATCCAATCTTGGATATCGAATTCGACCACGCAGCGCCATGACCTTTCGAAGATGGATCAGTTTGCAGCATCGTTTGGTGTACCAACCCACCCCATTCTTTCTGAGACTAGAATACGCAAATTCAATATTTATCAAAAAGTAAGCAGGGTTATGAGATGCTATGGAGCCAGAAGGTTGGGGGGGGGGGGAGGAAGTTGCTTAGCATGGTTTGGGTTAGCATTAACTGCTCAACAATACTTTGGCCAACAGTTTTCTTGGGATTTTCAAAGTGGGGGGTTTTACGAGCTTTTTAAGTCAAGAAGTTGGACGCTCTGTTGAGAGGTGTAGGTTGGAGAGGTTTTGGAAAGGTCGAAGAGGGTGTTGGACGGAAATATAAGGGTGTCTGGGTCTGGTTCTGGTCAGGATCCCTGGAAGAGCTATGAGGAGTTAAAAAGCATTGGGAAGGCGGGGTGAGGGGGTGGGGCGAGATCTCCGTGTACAGGGGAGTGAAGAAGTTTGCTCTGACAGAACTCTGCGCGATGAGGGGTATGAACGTGATCTTGATCGTCGCGGCGGTGGTCGTTGTGGCTTCTTGTAAACCTTCGTTTCCGCTTTTCATCAATTTTGGTCCAAAAAATGCTCCAGAGTGCGGATCTGAGGGGTCGTTCATCGAGGATACTGGTGAACCTTTCCGCTTCCATCATGACAACTTGATGAAGTACGGATGGAGAAGTGCAGTGACGCCCTTTGAGCCTACTCGAGCGAAAACAGCGCTCAGGAAAACGGACGCGAAAGTTGGATGTCCTCGGAAGAGCTTCGCATACATGCAGTTCGGAGACGCCAAGAAGGATCCAAATGAACCTGATGTACTGTGGCAATTGAGCGACGTCCCGAATGGGTACTACACCGTTGACTTGATTGTCGGTGACGTTGCCCGAACTGGGGATGTACATTCTGTTTTCGTGAATGGACAAAAATTGATCCAGAAACTCCAAAAAACTGAGACAGAATTCCTGAGGACCACGACTGTTGTGCTTGTCTCGAATGGGAGGATGAGGTTCTTTCCGATGGGGGGAAGGAACACAAAGCTCAACAGGATAATAATTCACGAGGGTGGAACTCCGAAAACCGGCGGGAGCCTGAAGCAAGTTGAAGTCAATTTCCTTCCGAAAGGAGAAACAAATTGCGGCCAAAAGTTCCTAAAGGACGTGGGTGAGGCGTACGGATTGAAGAAAGAGGGATACAGCTATGGATGGTTCACAGCGGGTACTGAGGATGAGCTGAATGACGGCAATCGGTACGACATCAGCGACCGGATGGTCAAGAGGAAAGGAGAAGACAATTGCCTCTTCTCCTCGTTCGCATCAATGCAGAAAGCCGGAGAACCTGACGCGGAGTGGAAGATCGACAATTTAACTAACGGAAACTACAAAGTGCAAGTAGTTGCCGGTGATCCGCAAGCGAAAGGGTTTGGCTCAACTCACTACATAGAAGCCAACGGAGTGCGTGTCCTCCGAGCTACCGTACCGGACAAGCCTGAAGATCGTGTCACTGGCTCTGCAACCGTCAAGGTATCCGACGGTACAATGAGAATATCTGCTCAGAAACGGGGCAAAAACACAAAGCTATCTGCGGTTTCGCTGAGGAGAACTGGGCCCTTCCCGGTGCCCAAACCAGAGCCTACTCCAAAACCTCGATCCCCGCCCGATGAATGTATTCCAAATCCGTCGGAGTTCGATGGAGCGCTCATCTCCAATCTTAGGTGCGAGGACGTAGCGCAGTTACCAGTTTACAGGCAGATCGGATTTAACGGAAAGAAAGCGGGACTGGTTGGTTCAGATGGGGTTTCTGTTGAATGGACAATGTTCCTGCCAACATCCAATCGTAACCTTGCCTATGATCACAAATACTTGCTGGCAAAATCCGGCGAAGGCCTGCAGATGCGCACCAGCTTTGGATCTATGAAGGGAACTGCAAACAACCAACTGAACGCCTTAGGAATCGGTCTGGATCTTCCGTCGAGGTCACTTTCACTGAGAATGACGTGGAAGCTCCCTGCAACCCTGAAGGGGAAGGGCGAGAGAGCATGCATGTGGTTCGGGAATAGCCCTCAAAAGTTTGTCTGGCTTTGTGTCGTGGCGCAGGGGAACAAATTCTTCATTGAGCTCATGGTGGAGAAGGATGACAAACAGCTGAGCAGAAAGCGGGTTCAAGTGAATGTGGACGAGAATCAGAGACTTGTAGTTCTTCAGCTTCAGCTTCTTTCGCAGTCAAGCGAAGTAGTTGCCAGATATCGAACTACTGGAAAGCTGAAGGATTTCGCGTCTGCTGAAGTCCCTCGAGAGTATTTCAGCTTTGATGCTGCAAATTCGGACTTCAGGATGCTCTCAAGGTCCTATGCCGGACCGTATGTCAACCAGGGAACAGACAAATCCGATACTAGCCACAGATTCCTCATGACGGACTTCGAGATGAGAGAGATCCAATTTTCTGACGTAAGGATGCCTCCACACCATCGCAGAGGAGAGTAGTCTAAACTCACAATGCTAACGACCCGTGTGTGTATTCCTCCTGATCTAGGACGTTAAAAATACCCCCGGAATTGACTTCAAGACGACGTTCTTGAAGAATTTGAATTTCGTCACAGCAATGGCATTCGGACCCAACGGAAAGCTCTACACAACGAACGCAGTGTGCGACGTAAACGTTATATCTTTCAAAGCGGACGGGATCACAGAAGCCAAGAGAGTGACATATAAACCACTCGGAGAGCGCCTGTGCCTTGGACTAGAAATCGATCCGGATTCCACCCCGAGCAATGTGATACTCTGGTTCAGTCACTCGGACAGCTCACAGGACGATGGACAAGCAAATTCTGGAAGGATTTCCAGAGTCAAGGGGGTCAAGTTGGATAAGGTCCAACACGTCATCACGGGCCTGCCAAGGGCGATTGGAAATCACGGTCCGAATTCCCTTCATTTCGGGCCCGATGGACATCTGTACTTCACGATTGGGAGCAACACTGCTGGGGGCGCGTCGAATCCGAGGTCACCTACTTTTGGTTTGCGACCTGAGCAATGCTTGGCTGCAGCTCTTTTGAGGGCAAATGTGAAGAACAAGGGCTTCAATGGAAATTGCCTAGAGCCGGCAGATCCAGTTGAAATGGACAAGACCGGAATTGCGAGTGAAAAGTGCAACAACCTCTGCGACGTTGAAGTGTACGCTTCAGGTCTGCGTAACTCCTACGACTTTACCTGGCGAAACGGTGACTTGTTCGCAACGGAGAATGGACTAGGAGGAACGGGAACTGCTCCAATGATCAGCGACGATTATAAAGAGGGAGACTCGTGCAATAAGCCGGTGCCTGACGGAAAGATTGATCTGCAAGATCCAGAATCCACAGAGGACCTACTGCACAAGATTACGAGGGGTGCCTACTATGGGCACCCCTGCCCGCCCAGAAAGGAGTGCATTTATATGGGGGGCTTCCCAAAAGCAGCAGACGAGATTAAGGTACCACGACTTCCGCTTGAGGAAAACAAGGGTGGTCAGTACACGCTCACAACCGACATCTACAAGAAAAGACGCAACCCACATTCAAAGTTGTTGCCGCCTATGCTCAGCTTTGGACTGAGTAGATCCCCGAACGGTATCATAGCCTACAAGGGCAATCAGTTTTGTGGAAAGATGAAGAATGACCTGCTAGTCACTTGGTATTCGCAGTTCGATCAAGTTCGATGGTTGCACATGAACAGCAAAGGGGGCGTAGAAAGAGACGAAACCCTCCGAAGGACATCGCTGCAAGCTGGTGGCTTGGATCCATTGAGAAACCCGCTTACGTTGACGCAGAACAAGCGCGGGGACCTGTTCATTTCTGAGTTCTTCGGTATGCAAGTCCGAGTGTTGAGGCCGAAGGGAACAGGATGCAATAGGCAGACTGCGTCAAGGGCGACAATCCACAGACACGTAGACATTTCTGGAGCCTCTTTGGGTCATCACATATACGTATTCGGCGGACAGAATTCGGACCTCGATGCTGCGCAGACTTCGGATGTCCATTCGTTTGACATTGTGGAAGACAAGTGGACTACTCTAGAAGCGAAATTGCCCGTGGCGGCAAGATCTCTTGCCGCTGTGAACTGGAAAGACGAGTCGGTCTTTCTAATAGGCGGTTTCAATGATGATATGGGAGTGAGCACTTGTGCAAGATTGTCTTTGGAAGGTCAAGTCCACGAGCATGCATCAATGCCTGTTCCCAGAGGAGGATTGAGCGCTATTGCGCTCGGATCGGAGCGGATTTTGGTTGTGGGAGGGTCAGAACATGCGTCGTTGTGTCCCAGCCGTGAGACGTATATGTATAATCCACACGCAGAGGTGTGGTCCCGGGGGCCGGACATGCACGACGAGAGAATGTTCGCAGCATCTGCTTACGTGAACGGAAACGCAATTGTGTGCGGTGGAGTTGGAAAGGCCCTCACGGAGATCCAAACTTGTGAGAGCTTCGATGGTAGTTCGTGGAAGAGAATTGCAAGTCTTCCTGCCCCCCTCAGCAGAGCAGGAGCAGTATCAACGGGCGATTCCCTGGTGCTGAAGGGCGGAGAGACGAACGGCAAAGTTTCTCGGGAAATCCTGGAGTACAACCCACAAGAAGATGCGTGGGACACGATTGGAACTATGGCTGTCGGGAGATCCGCTGGAATCGTCACCAAGGTTCCTGGGGCCGGGATATACGCAATGGGAGGAAGAACAGATGTTGGGGAAGCTCCTCACGCGGATATTTTCGAATACAAGTAGGTGGAGGACTGCTGCTTTATGCAACGTCCTTTTGTTCCGCAAGGGGAGCTTGTGGTTCGCTTGTCAACCGAGGGATAATCAAATTGCACATATCCAAACCCGTTGCTTGACAAGGAGTCCGTCGTCTGTCACACACACAGCTGAAGAAGCTACTGGTCATGACTATCTAGTTGCTATCAACGAACACCATACATGCCTTGCAATGTCGCGCATAGCTACTACTAAAAAATGCCGACTTTTAATAAAACTCATGACAGATACATGAACATAACAAACGTAATTCGCGGAATTGACAGCTCGCGACAGGGTGGCAGTCGTCCACTTCTCCCTCGTCAGCTTCAAAATTCAAGGACAGTCTCTTCATGGCGAGTATACACCCACTCGATAGGAGCAAGAACAACTACTTTCCTACCATACTCCAGCTCTCTTCTGCTGCACGACAACAGGAATCATGCCTGCGATCCACGGAGTGACAAAAACTAGGACTGTAGGCGAGGGCGAGAATTAGCCTAAAAGACGTAATCACATAAAGTAACATACAGCGACCTGCGTTTGAATGATTTACTTACAAGCCCATTTGAAAGCTTTGGCCCTGTTCACCCCGCCCGTGTAGGCCATATAGAACATGTGCTTGTCATGCTGCCAATCGTACTGGTGGATCATCCGATCGAAACAACGAGGAACACTTCATATTAGCAAAAATCAAAGCCAATTGAAAAAGAAAACACGCTCTACTCATGGGAGCCGCTATAGGGCACGCATGACAGGGAATCTGTCTAGCTCCTCACCTCCTCACGAGTCGGAATCTTCTCCTGTGGCTCCTCTTTAGGAATTGTTTTCTCTTTGAGGGCCCCTGCTTGCGAGGCCTTTTGCATGTTTCTCGTGGAATGGAAACCACGCTGGTATTTTCCAGGCGCAACACCCCCTGACTGACTCAAGCCTCGCATAAGGCCTCCCGAACGACTAAGAACAGTGAAGGCTCTCGACTACAATAAACAAAGAAAACGAAGGCGTAGAAAACACGCAACAGACAATGAGCAACCAAGGCTATAACCAAACCAACTCCAGCTAATTGGAGAGGAACAAGGAGTTCCCTGCTGTTCCACTAACACAGAAATATAGCGCAGAAAATCCACCCACTAACAGCTCGAAGGCATAGAAAAGATCCCATTCAAATCCACGAAAATCTAGAAGCACGGACAGAACTCAAGGATTCGCTCCACTTACCGACGACATTGTTGATCAAATAAGCCTTCTCAAACACTCGATATGTTGTATCCTCTTCGAATCTTCTCCAAACAAAAAAAAGCAAACGTGTAGACGAAGCCTGCCTCAAGTCTATGCCGTCCCACAACCTCCCTTCCTCCTGACCGCTCCGACCCTCTGCCTAGAACCTCTATATAGAACCCCCTTTTCTATTGTATACAACCCACCTAACCGTCACCCACGATTTCAATACCGTTTGCCGGCCAGAATCAAATGGCCAATGCTCCTCAGCCCCGACCTTCTATTTTCAATAAAAACTTCATTCAAAGATACCACCCCAGGGGTAAAATCCAAAAAAAAAATTACTCTGAAACTCTATTTCCGCTTAAATAAAATCAAAAAAGCACACTTCCGCCAAAATGTTCAGCTTTGGTAACCCTCCCGAAAAAAACGATAGCGAGGTCTCAAACCAATCAATATTAGATGAAAGTCAGTCGATTTAATAATGATTGAGTATATCAGTCAACATGAGATTGTCGCACGTCAGGCAGCTGCGGCCCAGGCATCGCGGTCGTTCCTAGTACTTCCTCCAGAGCGCCTTTCCGGGCCTTTCGAGGGATTAGATGAGTGACAATGCCAAGAAATGTACACAGATTGTCCTCCCCAGTACGCGCTGAGAATAATCTAAGTGTTGCATCTATTTATCCCGGCGCGCCGCCGGCGGAAGTACAAATCTCGGTTATTTTGAAGTAGTTGCAGCGTGGGTTTTTGTTTCTTCATCCCCTGCCCACAGGAGGCGTCGCACCTCTCGTAGACACTGCGATACTGGTTGTTTTCCCTGATGATGTACTCAGTTCGCCAGACTCTCTATTATGCTCGCCCGCATCTCCCCGAGAATATTGGAGGGTTGAGAGCTTCCAAGTTTGAGGACAGACTGTATGACTTCGAGTTCCATACCAGTCGTATCCAGCCCACAGAATGCAGACCAATCGTTCGCCACGACTCCAGTTCCTACCAATCCGCTTCCCCGATTCACAGTTCCAGCTACCAACGGAACCTGTTGACGCGGCAAAACACTCTTAGCACAATCTTGAGAAAGCTTCGTGTAGAGCTTATCGTCGAGTACGAACGCATACCTGGAGAAGAGACGACAGCTCATCTTGGTCCTCAATTGAACATTCAGGATGGACAATTCCTCCCTGGTTGGTAAACACCGAGTAGGTCCCAACCAGAGGTTCTCCCGCAATGGAATGTCTTATAGTTTCCACTCCCAACACGTCAGCAACGACCTCCTCGCTCTCCTTCGAGATATCAGGATGGATAAGAGCCACATAATCGTTGCAGGCAATACAGTTTCCCAAGGCAGTCAACCTGTCACTACAACGTACTATTCGTACAGTATCGGGAAGAGAATTCGCCATATGTTGCATCTCCTGGTCTGTCACTGAATCAGGAAGCACCAGTCCGTTCTTATTCCCAGCAACCATCCTACCAACTATCCTCGTCCCGCTCACTGATACGCGAACCACGGGAATGTGATCCGCAAGCTCGGCCTAATCAGCCAAAAATTTCCACAACAATCAGAACAAAATTTGAGCTCCAAACAAAGAAGGGAAGAAATCCAAGGTGGAACTTAGTTTACCTCAAACACCGAATAAAAGTTCTCAGAACCACCTGAAGCAACCAAACAGTAGGTGTTCGTTAGACAAGAGAACACTCCTATCTCACTGCTCCCCTCAAACTGACAAGTTACCGCCGACCTCTCCTGCATGTTTGGCAATCGATCAACAACGCTTACGATAACAAAAACAAACAAAAGCACTGGAACTACCAAAACCAAGCTCTTGTATTCAATCCTTCCCTCTTCTTCACGTATACTAATATCAACGCTTGCTCAAAACTACCCAAGGCAATCCCCCCCTCCCGCATTCCTACGAGCACGTCCCGCTCTCCTCGCTAAATAGCCCCCGATCGTTGAAAAAAAAAACTTGAGCACAAATTCCGTCAGGATATGTCGACGACGTTCGCAAAAAGCCTTAAAAGAGTACCATTTTGAGGGGTTCTTGGTCTTCGCGGTAATGAGTACTATTCTGTCCGCTTTGTGGCGGCGTAGTGAAGTTCTTGAAAAAAGGAACCGAAGCTCGAGCCATCGTTTTGTCGCATCACCCCTCCCCCGTCTCCATTCTGTCCTTCGCGGTAATGAGTACTATTCTGTCCGCTTTGTGGCGGCGTAGTGAAGTTCTTGAAAAAAGGAACCGAAGCTCGAGCCATCGTTTTGTCGCATCACCCCTCCCCCGTCTCCATTCTGTCTGCTGCTGCCAAAGGTCTTTGTGGAGTATTTAGCGTGTTCGTGAACTGGTCGTTGTGATTCAGCAGAGGGTAACGCCGCCCATCGTTCTGTTGGATCACGGCTTGGTGACTTTCGCCCTTTCCCTCCACGCGCTTCTGACGTGTGAACTCTGTTCGGGAACTTGCCAGGTCCGTTGTGGCAGCGTAGAGCCAGCTATAGAACTATTTGAAGATATAGCTAGCGTCTCCGAATGTGATAAGCATAGCTCACCCCTTCATTGGAATGATTCTGACCAAGAAACGACATCACGTATTTTCAAGTTTCCATCTGCAAGTACGTCTACAAACCACCACAAACCTCCTCAAGTAAGCAAATCAGAAAACCTCGCGTTAACGAACTTCAGATAAGTAACACCCCATCTCTGTGCGACAAGTCAAGGTGACTACCCAAAGAAGGACTATTCGGAAGACTAACGAAAATGGGAAAAACGGCTCTGCCGTAGGACACCGATGAACATTGTGCGTAAATACACATAAATTCCCTTAAGACCACGATGAACATTGTATATAAATGCACATAAATTCCCCGACGAGGGTAACTGCGCTCGTGGCCAAATTGGATAAGGCGCCCGCCTACGGAGCGGGAGATTGCAGGTTCGAGTCCTGCCGTGCGTGCGGTATACTTTTTCCTTAGAAAATTAGTATCCTTGGAAGAGGTTGATGAATTCATGTTCTTCATGTTTCAGCATCGTTTTACGCCCATTTCCCTAACTTAGCGTGGGAAGGGGGAGCAGCGGGGTATTCAGTTATATAGGTAGATGCTGGCCAGGGTATTCAGTTGTATGGGTAGATGCTGGCCGGCAACGGCAATTTTTCCGGGTTTGTCTGAACTTGGTATGCTTGACGATGCCTCGCCTTTCGACTGGCTTGAAGAGGCGGTACTGTCTGGTACCAAGCACACTACGCTTGCCTCTCTGCGTCAGCGATTGCACATACGGGAAAGCTCAGCGGAGGTAAGTAGTTGAAACTGCAATAGCACTAGTACGGAAGAGGATCGTGTGATGGCGAGTGGGGGTTCGCGGGATGTTTGCTGTTTTTTTCACTTCCCACTGCAGTGCCAGCGTACGAGCAGGTCCTGTCGACTATGAGCACATGCTCCGAAGCTTGACAACTTATGGATCCACGGCCTCAATCCCTAAGATACTTTCTCAGTGAAACGTTCGCATTGCTCGTTGTCTAAGACATGAATCTGAATGTTTTGTCTGAACAAAATTGAAACTGAATTCATTTTTCAAAATTGGGGTCCCTTGACTAACGCCATGAACTTTGTCGTCTTTCTCTAGCTGCAGAGATACCGGTCCCGTATCCGGTTGACTCGTGCACATTCAACTAACAAGCCGAATTTAAACCACTCTTGGAGCTTTTCAAGAGCTATTCCAATGGCTATCCACGGCCCCACTACAACTCATTTGAAAAAACGCTGCGTTTTTACTCAACGAGGAGTGCTCGTAGATAAATTAAAAAAAAAATTGCATGTGGGAGAGAGAGTGCACCGAGAATTCACTCCTTTCAGCAACTGCAATTGAACCAAGAAACTGGACATGACGGATAACGGCTTACGTTCGTAGCGTAACGGAAGTCGATCGCAAGATAAGATTCAACAATAACAACTTTAAGCGACTCGACAGTCTTCCCACTGTGGCGAACCCCTTCACCAACTGTTGCATGAATATCATAACCGGCGATTAGTGGGCTCCCGGTAATTTTCAGAAGCTCGTGTCACTCGCGTCACTCACGTCGGGCTCCTGGTAATTTTCAGAAGCTCGTGTCACTCGCGTCACTCGCGTCACCGCTCACTGCAGGCAGCAGAAACGGACTAGTGGTCTTGGGAACACGCGGATGTATTCGAAGAAACTACGTAAATATCTATGGATGGAATAGATCCGTTAAAACTCCCTCATTCACATGCATTGAAGGTCGTCTTCCAGCTCCTACTCGTTGAAACGAGCCCAAACCAAGCTTTAGCGTACTATCAAACCCCAGATCTCAACGGCGGGCGAGCCTGTCGATTGTCCAAACAAAATCGGTCCAAGCCACTACCTTACGAAAATAGCTCAGCAAGTGAATTCGGGTCACCGTCCCCGTGTATCCGCAAGAGCGGCTACTGATGCGCATCGGTTCGCTACAACAATTATGGGAGATAATCGCCATTCCGTGCTCTAGCATCAACTGAACGTGGCCCTAAAATCCTCAACAGCGCCGTTCACTTCACACTTCCCTAACCCCTACTAAAAAAAACCCAACGGAAATAAATATTCGAGCAAGCCACATCCTCCATCCTTACTACTGGCCGAAAACCCAAAAGTCCGTTTAAAACCAAAAAAAAAGTCATAGCGGATGTGTACCCATTTCAATCCCATCGATGGTCAAGGAAAACCAGTTCTTACAGAACCTCAAAAACACTAAAACATACCACGAAAATATCTGAACCTGAACACTCTCTGATTTTTGGCAATAAAAACACCCAGCCTATCAAAATCACCTCCATCCATTTTTATCCCAAAAATTTTCCCACGACGTTGAAAATAGTCTTGAATTTTAATACAAAGACGAAAGCTCTCACACTAAACCCCCCTCCCCCTCTCTCTCGAACTTTTACTTACTTTCGCTAAGCGTTGCACCATCTTCCTTTTTGTTTCCTTTTTTCTTTTCTTTTCGGGGGAGATTTTGGAAGAGTTCTAAAATCATTTCATTCGAAACATAATCATAAAATAAAACAAAATTGATCATATAAAAAAAGGAAGCGAGCTCATCGTGGTTGGCCCAATGAAGAGGATCTGTGAAACTGATTGCAATAATGAAATCTATACAATAAATCCCTTCTCAGCCAATAACCATCACTTTGAATCAAGCAATGGAAAAGGAGTCTAGAAATATTGTAGGGGCTCGACTTATAATTTACGTTTACGTTGTAATATAATGTATAAACGATATAATAATTTTATATTTTATATATTAGTGGATAACATATCGTGTCTATATACCGTTTTCCAATTCGCTAGTGCGTGGATCTTCTCCTTAATTCACTGTTTCTTCTAGCTGAAAACTATGCTAACTGTCTACGGCCTCGTATAAATATTGAAATATGCTACACTTTTGCATGATGATCGATGAGTCTATGTTTGTTTGTTTTTGAGAAGTATTCGTACAATTCTTCCTTTTCACCGGAAACCGGAGTGGAGGTTCTAAACAGCCTTTGGGTCGAAAAACAAGCGAAAGCGATAGTCCACGGCTTTCGGCGACACTGAAAAATTATCAACAAGCCTACTTGCCTGGACTAACTGGGATGCTTCGATTTCAGCAGGGATTGGACCTAAACCTAGTAGCAGCCTATGTTTTCGAAGATGGGAAGAGGGGTTGTTAATAAGTGCACTAGACGACGAAAACGGCGAAAACAGGAAACGAAAGGGTGGGAGTCGATTAGAGATCGCTGGAAGACTAGGCCACAGTGTCCATTGCTGGCCTCACCCCCAAGCAGCGAGATTTTGGGCTTCCTGGCTTGTCAATAGATAGTTTTTCTTGTACCCTTTAGCCCCTCTGATGTGCATAGCTTTATGGAGGATTGGTTCTCCCTGTGGTACATGATCTCTTCTGAGTTTTGTGAAAGTAAGTCCACCCTGTACTAAGAGTAAATTTTAAAGTAATTCCACTACTAGTAAGCTTACAAAAATATTGAATTAATAAAATAATGCAATTATCCGGTCCTATGACCAATGGAAACAGGCATGAAGAACGGGGATCGTTGGTGATTGGCGAATTTTCGATTCGAGAGGGCGAATGAAGCACTTTCAAGGTTTGTCATCAAGAAGCGAGATAGTTCAATTTTCGTCCGAATGAATGGTCGGGGTTGTGAAGTGGACAAATAATTACGATGAAGCGAATACTTGACTTTTTTTCCTCTTCAGAGAGACCACCAGCGCAGGTGCTGAAGTCCAACGCCCGCAAGCCCTCCTCTGCAAAAAACTAATAGAATACCTTTCATTGATTGGTACTCATTGGCGGACCGTGTATATGCTGAAGTTTGGAAGAAAGTACGGTACCCACTTACACCGTGTACTCATTCATTGCTCGGATGCTAAACAAAATGGTGCGCGAAATACTTTAAGGGGGGTCAGTATCCGCTTGTTCGCCTGTCTGCTAAGAAACACTTGAATTACGGAATAGATTCCAGCACTTGTGTTTTGCGCGAGCAACAACCCCGGTTTGAATCCACGACTTCAATCGGATGCTTTGAATCGATCGCCTAACAGTTGTATTTTCTCCAGGAAAACGAGATAAAGCGGACCTCCTAAAAGTTTTCCTTAATTCTATAATCGGCGTATTGACTACTTACAAAGCCACAAGAACTTCTAAAAATTAAGACCGACATGAACTTACAATACCGACGTTCTCCATTTGTATTAAATTTTGTTGGTACTGCTCCTACTGCGCTGGAAAATGAAGTCGAATTTAACATAATTCAATAGGGGTCTTTTTCCGAAGAAACTCCAATTTTTTGTGAAATCGCATTTTAAAGTTTATATATAAAATATCTTCAATCTGGGATAGGTTATCTGTTTCATTGGTTTTATCCACTTTCTCGACAACTAAGACTTAAAACGGCGGTCCGGAAAACCCTACCAAACGAGTGGGTCGCGCGCTCTCGTCTTCTCGAAATCTTATAAAATTTGAACTGCACAAACGCTCTATATGGACCTTTCGAATAAAAAAAAAGAAAAAAAGATGAAGCAAAAAACGAGGGGTGGGAACAAGGGGGGTAAAAAGAATTCGCGCATGACTCCTTACAAGTTCCGAAATCAGCTCGATTATCTCCCAATCTCTGGATTCAGAGAATTTTATTCACCGGATGAAGAGGGGGGGATACAAACTAGGTTCGAGTCCAATCCGTTCTTCGTTGTAATACAGTAAAAACATATCCTTAAGCTGAATTTATTTGAATATACAATATATTAGCGTGATATGGTTGGCTGGAAAACCGATAAAGGACAGAAGAAAAAGAGTCGATGGATGGAACGCTGCAGCCGTTGAAGGTTCTCAAAAACAACATAAAAAGTGGAAAGTGAACCCCGAAAAAAAAAGGCCCTCCCCCCCCCTCCCGCCCACCCACTCCTGGAAATAGATATAACCTTTAAGGAAAAAAAAGGAAGATTTCTTGAAATCTTGTTGGCTGTCCTCGATTATGCTTGATTTATTTTTTTTTCTAGTCAAGCCCACCAAATAAAAATTGCTAGCTTTTTTGCATCCGTGTGAAAATGAAGGGGTTCCCGGGGGGAGGCAGGAGGAGGAGAAGGAGAGGGGGGATGAGACCAGCTTAAGAAAAGATGGAATAAGGTAATATGGGAATGAAATCGTCTCTGTTTCATTTTTTATTATTATTAAGGACAGATCTTGGGCCCGAAAATCAAAATAAAAAAAATTCGACGGGGAGTTCATCGGATTAAACGACGAACAGAGGAGGGGTGGGAAAGGAGCGTCTATTTCTACTAAAACACGATAAAAAGATTTCCAAAATAAGGTGGGCCCCCTACGAAAGAAAAGAAAGTACAAATGATTTGGAAGAGATAATCAGTCGGCAAAAGAAGAAATTTGTGTGTTTTGAAAAAAAAACAAGGAGTAGTAGTGGTGGGCGGTTGGAAGGGAGATTTTAGGCTTCCAACATATATATGGAGGGAGTAAGATCCTAGGAGGTGGGAGGGGGGAGGCAGGGATGAGGAGAGAGAGGAAAGGGAGTGTCTAGAGCGTAGTGCGTGGGGTGAACAAGTCTAACTGCTGGGACGATGGATCCGATCTTAGTGAAGAAGGGTGTGTATAGGTGTCCAGTGAAGGGATGCAGCAAGGTCTCGCAGAGGAAGCACAATGTACAGATGCACTTGAGAAGGCATACGAAGGAGAAGCCGTTTAAATGTAGTTATGAGGGATGCACGATGGCGTATGGATGGAAGTCCAGTTTGAATCAACATGAAAAGCTTCACGTGAGGGATGGAGACAAGAAGGTCGATTGCGGAATGACTTTACTCGCCCATGTGGCGGAGGAGGAGAACCTCAAGTTGCCATACAACTCGAGCACTCTGTTCAAGCTTCTTTCTAATGAGAAGGAGTCGATGAATCTTTCAGAGGTCTCTAATGAGTCGCTGGAAAAACCTGAAGATGAGGTTGAGCCGGAGTTTTACTGCGAAGTGAAGGTCTTCGGGGATGCAAAGCCCGCGAAGTTAATTAGCTGTCCCCATGATGCCTGTTGCAAACTGTTCAGCTATGAACACGACATGAAGATTCACTGCAAAGAGCATATTCAAGCCTGATTTGGCTAAAAGGAACTGCACATATATTTAAGAAATGACGACTGGCTCGGTCTGGACAGGAATACGGGCTCTGTTTTAAGTGTGGAGGTAAACCAAACCACATTTGGCAAGTAACTGATGAATTAAATGAAAACTATTTTTTGGTCAAGCGACCCAGAGCCATGTCAAGTTAACAAACCTCAGCTGAGACCGCAACGGAACTAGCCACGTACTCTCTGTTGGGAACCGCTACCATGGAATTCCTTCATGGCAGACGATAGATTGCCGCACTACGTTCACAACGAACTGCGCTCTAGCTCAGCGTTAAGATTCGCAAAAGGACCCAGCCACCCACCCTCCGTCCAACCACGACCATATTGAAAGAAACATAGCTTGCTGGATTGTGTTAAAGACTGAAACCCGCTCCACTAGATCAGCGCTGGTCTAGTGGAACTTGAGCTGGAACGCAAAGGACGTTGAGTGCTAGCACTCTCTGTCAGCAACCACGACCATGTGGCAAGATGCATGCCAGACCTGGCTTGAAGCACCGCGCTAAGACTGAAAGACGATGACCTAGGGATCAGCGCTATAGTAGTCTGGTGGATGACTTCTGTCAGGATATACTTTCTTATTTGTAGTACAAGATAATTTCTTTACAAGCTTAACAAATGCAATATTCCGCGAAACTATGTGCGTAACAGCAAATGACCGTCTGAGCCGCGATGGCTATTTGACCACTCAAAAAGACATCGACAAAACCCAGATAACCATCAGCATTTCACGGATTTGGGAACGAACACGCTAATTCTCGCATTTCGGTATTCGGCGACGTAAATATTCCCATCATCGTCTTGAGCAATGCTGAGGGGGTTGTTCATTTCCTCTCCTCCAGTTGACTTCGTGCTCCTCCTGAGCGTCTCGTCAAAGACCACCTTGGTTCCCGCATTGTTCAGCTTGAAACGTTTGATTTGATCTCCAACGGAGTAGTAGGCCACCAGAAGATCGCCCTTCATCGCTCCGCAGAACGCGTTGCCACGGTAGGCTATGATACCGTTCGCGGATTTGCTAAGTCCAAGGGGTAGAAGGGGTTCCTTGTACGGAAACAGTCCTTTCTCATTCCCCTGTGCTTGAGTCCCGACCGGGTAGCTCGTGATCTCAAAAGCGTACGACCTCCGCTCGCTAGGGGGTCCGGCGAGTCGGGCGTCCACACCACGCGTAGGGTTCCCAGCATCTCTGATACACTCGTTACGTGAAGGATTGGAATGTCCATAGTACCTGCCCTTCCGCAGCTCCAACAGGACATCCGGTCGGTCCACAACAATGTACTTGCTCAGGTCATCGCTTCGTGTTATTGGCTCATTGCAGTCATCGCCAGGCTTCCAGCCTTTCGGGAGCTTGGGGTGGGTGGCTCGGCCACTCCCAACGGCGTTGTCCGTAGCATAAATTCTCCCGTTCGGATGGAAGTCGAAGTCCCAGATGTTGCGCAGTCCTGAGGCGAATACTTCGACGTCACAATTCGGCTTCGCCTTACTGGCCTTCCTTGTTTCATCAAGGTTACGCTCGGACTGGTTTGGTGTACAGTTGCCCTTGAATCCTGCTCTCTGTACCGGTGCAATTAAGACCGCTGCCGAAAGCGGTTGCTCAGGATAGTAAAAGGCTCCGTACTGGAAGGCGGTCCCTCCTGCCCCAGTGTTCCCACCCTGGGCAATGAGCAGGCTACCGTTCTCCATGAACTTGATTTGGTTCGTTGCGTGGGCGGAGTCCGAAGTTGGTAATCCCCAAATTACGGTCTTCGCATTTTGGAAGTTGTTACCACAGAACCTTGAGATTGATCCCGAGTTGGCTTTTCTGTCGGCATTGTACGCCTTCGAATGCGAAACCCAGATACACTTCTGCCCCTTCGCCCAGTCTGGGTCTACTGTTATGCCGAGCGATAATCTGTCCTGCAAGGGTAGATTGTACTTCTTTCTCGATATAATTCTCTTTCTCTCTGCGTTAATTTTGAACTCCAGTACTGTGGACTGGGAAGTCAATACAAGCATCGTCTCGTCCGGTGTCCATACAAGTGAAACTGGCAGCGTCACGGGCAGATGGAATAGGTCGAAGTCGATTTCGGGTTCTCCTGGCGGCTTCGTCGGAGCCGGAGTTTCTTTCACCTCCATTCGTACCACCTCAAAGTCGTCGACGACCCATTTCGCATTCTCATTGGATTTACCGGCCGATGTTACAAAGCCGCACAATGAACGTGTCTTCGTGTCTGGATCAATGGTTGCCTGGTCCTTACTCACGATGAGTCCTTTCACGTTGGTAGTAACCACTTTCCTAAATCCACCATTTCCGAGAGCGTAGGAAGCCACCACCGTGTTCTTCTCGAAGGCGCTGATCATGAGTTGCAGTCTCATCTTCCTGTTTCCAGGGAGGCTACCGCTCAATTTGGACTGCTCTGACATAACAATCTTCCCATTCTCTTCTTTCTCGACCAAATATCGTAGACCATTGGGCTTCGATATCAAGCAAATTTGAACGTAGTCGTCGATTGTTGCGCCCAAGAACAAGCAAAGTCTTTCGTTATCGCCGCCCAGCCCCTTTGGAACTGCAAAGTCGATCCTCACTCTTAGCTTCCTGTTCGGTAGCGGCAATCCCACAGACAAGGGATTCGCCATCATATTGACCGACTTCCCTCCCCATGTCCCTGCTCTACTTGTCACAACCAACGCCCCGTTCCTGACAGTCAAATGTCGCCTCTGGTAAGAATCGCCCTTGTCGGCGGGTACATACGCAGTAAACCCAGTTCCTACTCCCGTACTATCCTTTAACCCTCCAGACTTCCCGTTGAAGTTCAAGTTGAAAGGGAGATCGACCATAATATTCTTACAGTTTAGAGTCGAAATGCTTTTGCCCGGAAACTCTGAGGGCTTCGGAGTGCACCCGCCGCTGCCACCGCCGCTTGTGGCCGAGACATCGAACACTTTCTTTACCCTGGAGATGGCATCAGACGTACTCCCGTTCGTTGGCCATAACTCCAACTGGACCTCCACTTGGTTTAGGTTTGCTATTTCAGTGGAAAGGGTAACTCTGAAGTTCACGCCTTTGTTTGTACCAGCAGGGACAGTTAGGAACCTAAAACCCCCAATGAGGTTTCCATTGTTCGTCCTCTTGAACTTCAACACCAGCTGCCTCTGCCTGGTCGCTGTGTACACACAAGCAAAAGTCGCCTGTCGGCTATCCTTGTCGATTGTATCCCCTTGGGATTGTGCAAAACTGGCTCGCTCATTCTGCGCACTACCAAAGGAGATCAAGAACGTGCAAACCAGCACAACTCCCAGCCCCAATTTCACACCCGCCATCATCCTCAAGATCTCTCCAATCTCCCCACCCACTCTCACAGGGAGGAATTCTATTCCCACACTAATCCAAAGTAGATATCTCCAACAACCCTAGCGGATACCCTACTCCGTGAGCAAACTTTCCCAGGCATAAAGCCCTTTATATACCTGGCAATCCCACCATATTTGGCAGCTTGCGCTCTCTCCCTTTCCCCCCCCCCCTCCCTCTCTCTCTCTCTCTAGCTGTTAAGCGTTTCACGTCTATCAATCCATGATGGCTTCTGCCTATTTGACAACGAACTTTCACAACAAAACACCGAAAAGAATTTTTTTAAAATCACAATTCCCACTCCCCCCCCCCCCTCCCCTTCTGCCTTCCCGAAGAAGACGGCATTTGGGAAGCAAAAAAAAGAGTCGAACGTCAGTGATTCCAAAAAAGAATGGGCCCTCCTTTTTCAAAAAAAACAGGAGAGAATAAAAGAAATTTAAAATAAAGCTCGCGACAAGATTGATCCTTCTCAGCCATAAAATCAACAAGCTCTCCATTCTCTCTGACCGCCATCCTCCCCCCCCTCAAGCATATTTCCCTAATTCTGTGGAACTGGGGTATCTATATTAAGCCTTAGATTCCCAGAGTTTGAGGTGTGTCGGACGCTAATTTGTTACAAATTTTTGTATTATTAAATATAAAAGCGTAAAACAGTTCTATATTTAGTTTCTATTCCGAAATCGGTGTTGATCGAGAATAAACATGCTAATCCTCTCCCCCACTTCCCCTCCCCCTCTTTTGCTTTTCGGTGATGGTCCGGTCGTGAACAATTTCTTCAGGTGTTCATTGCACAAAACCGCTGTTTGACTTTAAAAAAAATGAAGACAATATTAAGGGACAGCTGTCGACTGGCGTTTGATGGGACAAATTTTTTTTGAGCGGAAGTTGGCTTTGTAGCCAATCATTATACACGCTTTTCAAGCAAATTCTGGTAGCGATAGGAAATCGGACAGAAATACACTTGGATACCACATCTTGCAGTATTTCGTCGTAGGCCGTTGCCGAGGAGTGGACGTTGTTTGTATTATCTAAGTAAATCTGTGCGAAGGCTCTTAGGGTGGATATTGAATGATAAAATAGAAACATCAATTGGTTTAGTTTTTGACATATTCACAGATCATGACTCCCTCCACGCAGAAAGTCCTTCTTCGTGATTGCGGTATAGATAAATTTGTAAGAAAGATCTCAGGGCTACCTTTTTTATGTATCTTTCAGCTTTTGAATACATCCCGTTTCCGCCTTGTGAAACCCCCCCTATCCGTAATCGCTTTGGGTTACTGCACGTCCAGAAACAGTCCTTTTGGTACAGTCTTATCATATCTTGTTGAACATCCCTTCATATCAAATCCCCCCCCTCCGTCAAACTTCAAGAAGTTACTCGGCAATGACCTTCAATAAAAGATCCAAAAAAACGGATTATTCTTTTAATTATTAAATAAAAGTCGAGATATATGAAATCCTTATAAACTTCGAAATCTCAACCGATGATAGAAAAACTACAAAAATCCAATTGTTTCTAACAGAAGCCGTATTCCTCCCTTATCCTCAATAATTTATCAACTTTTCTTTCTCAACGAGATTTTGTTCCCAAAGTGAACAGACCCCAACTAAGAAGCGAGTGGAAAGAGGAGGGGCACAGCCGCGAGCACAAATGTTTGTAATGAGGGTTTTATTTTCTAAAAACATTAACAGCTCCAGAAAAATGTCAATCTACCCCCTATTTTTTCAACGTGAATTGTTTTCTGATAATTTTTTTATAAAATAAGCAGATAATCCAATCAAAGTTTGGATATTTAGGATTTATTTTTATAGTGAAATAGAATTGCATTGTTTTTGTTTTTTGAACTTTTTAGATAGATGAGGAGATTTCTTTTCTAAATGTGTCTTTTTCGGGTTGGGATGACTTGTGAATTTGTTAATTGTTTGTCAAAGAAGGGGACACGGAGGGAGGAGTGGAAGTGCGGGAACAAGGCGATGAGGGAAGGATCTGTGTGACGGGCAGGGAGAGTTGAGAGTGAAACTTGATGATCTAAAGCATTACTGTTAGTGGTGGATGTTAAAAGATGTAATTCGCTGTGTTCGATATGAGAGAGACTGTGTGTCTGTGTGTAATTTTGAATTTTTTCGGTTTTGTTCCGAGTTTGAGTAAGAAAAAATAGTCAGCTTCCGACCGTGTTTGTTTGTTAGAAGGAACGTAGGGCTGTAGAGGAAAGTTTTGACATCCACTGCACACATCTGGAACGGATAAGTGCACTTTGCTTGCTTTTCATGGTGATACGAATAGGTTTCACAATTCATGTTTGAATGGCGTGTGGCTCCTCCTTTTTTTGAAGAGGGTTTGATCGCTGAGTTGGTTGTGTTGGATAATTTAGGTCGCTTTGATACTATCTATTGGGTGAGGTGTAGACTATAACGGGAGCTCCTTTAGGACTTCGTGCTCGGAAACAATTGCCACATCCGGTGCTTTAGGGCTGCATAATTTGTCCTCATGAAGGGGACATTTGCGCTACGCAATTGCCTCTCAGGGTCTCCGCGTTAAATTAGAGGCATATGTTTAACGGCTTTTTGGTCAGTTTTATCAACGAGGCTATCTGTCAGGAGTTCCTCCATTTCAAGCAGTTTCACAAGTGAGACTCAATTTTCGGAAGAGGAGAGGGGCCTTGCGGTTACTTGCTTAATTCGCGAGAGTGATTCCTTATTCACGTGAATTCAACCTTCGTCAACAGGTCGCTTCTTCGACCACGCTAAGAGACTAAAACGATGAAGTGGCAGCAGCCATCCGTTGTCGCCTGGCCGCCACGGAGCTCGAAACGGAAACCGCAATGAATCGTCATAGGCAGCGACTTACTTCACGAAGAAAGGTTTTTGAATCTGATGGCTTTGGACTGTCAGTTACTGCTTTGGCTGCGGCAAGACCAAAGTAGAACCCGAGAAGAAACCGTCCATGAACTTCCCGCCCGCTGAGCTGAACCAGCTCTTGCCCAACTTGAGCTTTGTCAAAGACGACCAGGAACTCAGTCTGCGCGCAAGAATCTTGACACGGAAGGGACAGGGCAAACTTCAAAGTAGGTCCTCAATCCTTCGCGTTGAGTCGAAATCTTATAGGACCCCTTGCATCCTGATCAGTAGACAAAATGTTTCCTCTCTGGGTGATCAAGATCTCGCCCTCTTCAGCAAGACGCCTACCCGCGCTTCTCACAAGTTCCATCATACCCCGCCACTCATTGCCTTTCGCCAACGCCCGAGCTACCTCAGAGGGACAGAGTGTCTTCTCAGGTCCTCGTTGCTGAACCATGAATAGAATCATCTCCCGCACATCTTCTTCTGCGTTCGAGGAATGATCAGCCTTCTCCATTACCGGCCTCGCTATCGACGTAAACCCAAAACGCCTTTAGCAAGCCAGGCTGGTGAGCACGCAATGGCAACACGTGCGCGAAGAGCAAGATCAACAACGAACAAAAAGAAAAGAACTACCAAGCCACAACAAGTAAGAGTTGCTTCGCTAAAAAGAATTCTTCCCCATGGAAGAGGAAACTACTTGTTGAGTCTGAAGGAAGGGAAGCCACTCTTGGAAAAGGAAGCCAACGAGATCACTGCAGCCGTGGTTGAGTGACAAGCAAGAAGAAGCAACTAGGAACGCTTTCTGTGAATGAAATGGTTGTACCAGGATACCAATGGATAATCAAGGAGGAGACAGCCTCCTTTGGGGTCTTGACGACCTTTTCTATTGTCACGTGAAGCTACTGGCTGAGGACGTTCATTCCCTTTTAATGCCCTGTGAAGTCCAGTCAGTCGCACTCCTTCCCCCCGAGAACCGCCCTGTCCAGTTCGTGAAGTGCACTGGTAGAGTGGTATCGATCTTTAGGTTGGGCAAGGTAAGGCGCTTGTAAACTCCAAGAATAAAACAGACTTCGAGGGCTTCAAAGCTGAACCAGGAAATACCCTTTCCAACATCTTTCCATAGAGATTTATCATTCGTATTGACGACACTACTGGCGTTATCGAATGTGACGTTTGGGAACAAGACGAAAGCAAGGTAAGGATTACCAAAGACAACGACGATAGGTCAGGACTAGGTCAAAAATGACCGTTAAGCGCGAGTCTCCGTCTCCTTCATAAGGTCATAGGGCGTCAACGTTTAGTCCTTGGCTGTCTTGTGGTAATCTTCGGGAGGGTAAGGTGGTACAAGTCGCAGCTTCACATCCGGTTGACTAGCTTGGAAGTTTGCAATGACCCGAACGCGGAAGTGCTTTGGTGGATTGAGACTCGTGAGCTGAGGAACAGCGTTTACTCCAGTCCAGCTGATCTTCTTCAACATGGGCATGGTGCGGACAAGCGCAGTGGCGAATCGCAGCAGGCGGAGGTTATCTCAAGCCTTGATAAAACGGCTTTGCAGCTACTCAAGTACATACGAAGGATGGCCAGAACGGATCCGAAGGGAGCGAACTGGAACCAGATTATAGGCGATAAGGAGCTGGCTTTTGGCTGCGGTCGGTTTACAGCCGGCAGCAGCGAATTCGTCTTGAGAATGCAGGCCGCGCTTGCTCTACTTAGAATGGAAGGACTGGTGTTCTGCATGGACCAAGAGCCTCTTGTGAACGAGAACTTCTCAGCAATCTTTGATTCAGATCTGCACAGTGCAATCGTTCGCGTAATTCGCCAAAACTCACCGACGATCAACGAGAAAGACGAGGGTGAAAATGGACAGACAAAGGATGAGAACAGAATCGATGCAGACCGCAGCCTAGAGTTCAGAACCGCTCTGGAGTACTCAAGAAACCTCGTCGACGAGGAAGGAAATGCCAACCAGTATGGCGATACGAGCCAGAGTTTGATCATCGAGAAGCTCAGGGAAATGTTCAAAGGATCCAAGCTCAATATGGGACGAGTTCAGAATGCTTTGGAGTACCTACTTGAAGCTGGTGTAATATACGAGGTTAGACGTGGGTCGTATCGGTTGGTGGACAAGCGCTAAAGTTGAAAACTGTCCCTCGTTCGAAGAACGCGCGAAAACCGGAGGGGTGGACGCAACTGGCGAATTCTGGACTGAACCTGGGTAGACGGTGATTCCCTAGGCCCGAGTGGATGCCCAATTGCTGTCTACAATGTCCTGCATTTCGTTCCCCTTGTGGAGGAGGAGTTTTGTAAACTTTTTCGCCTTTGTACATTCTGATTTGGGTCATAAATGTTGAAGAACCAAGGAACCAGACCAGGTACCCTCATTCGTCGCTGTCATCGTCGTCATATATATCGTACGCTTCATATTCCTCCACGTCTGCGCCTAGATGCTTGTCCAAGGAGGAGGACGCAGCAGCCGGACTCGTGCTGCTCGGTTCCTCAGGTGTTTCATCTGGCTTGGAGACAGGTTCCTTCGCTTGCTCGGAGGAATCCGGGCGACCTCGACCTACTGGATCTTCTGCGCTGAACTTGACCATAGGATCCTCCGTACTTCCAGCTAGCTCCTCCGCAAGTCGAGCTCTCAATCGCATCTTATCCATCATCGGCCTCCTCCTTCTCACCTTGGGAGCTTCCTCATACCCAACGGCTTTATACAATTCCTGCTTTATAGACCCGTAGACCTTCTCAAAACTCTCTCGTTCGAAGAATCCCCACTGACAAAACAACAGCAGGGAAAGAAAGACAGTCGACATTGTAAGAACTCTCTCCTGTAGCTCAAGATCACAGCTTGGCAGATCTCGGAGCTCATTAACCACGTACTCGATCACTTGATAATCTGGACCTAACATCAGCCTCTTCAACCGCTTTCTTCACAGAGGGTATGTCAACATCACAGATCTGGAAACTTATCCTTCCTCTTCTTGCGACCGCTTCTTCTCCTAACAAGTTGAAGGTTTCGTCTCATTGAACACGACAAAACGATGAGAGAAGGAGAACTCTCTAAACTGTAGGATACTTACCAACAGCGACAAGCCGATGAGGTTTAAGAAACTTCTCACCCCATGAAGCAGCTACTTCACTCAGGGGGTGAAACCTAAGCTCAATGGATTGATAGATCCTCGTTTCCGATGACTCTCTTGGATCATATCCGAGTCTTATCCAGACGTATCTGAAAGGTCCAGATCCCACGAATCGATAAGCTACTGTTCTTAAAGCGGGAATCAGATCCTTATTCTCTATCGCCCCGATCTCGTGAGTTAGTCTCGATCTTGTCCACATGGGACGTTGTCCGAACAACTCCTTTAGCCTTGTCATGCTTGATTCTGGTACGCCATCTCTATGGAAACCAGTTGTGGGGACATGTTCATCATCATAACGAGCGAAAGCGAATCCTTTTCGAACTGGATCGTCCTGAGGAGGCTTTAAGATTCCTCTAAGCGCGGTTTCCATTCTCGGCTTTTCGTATCGAGAAAGTTTTGCTGGTCTCACGGCGACTAGATCCTCTTCGACGGGATCCAGAATTCGATTAGACAAGTCGATCTCGTTCCGAGCACCTCTATCGACGTATGTGAAGTCGCTTAGGTTGGAAAACTTGAGCGACTGGTTCACCGTCGCGAGGACCTCGCCGTTGTCGTCGGATAAAAGGTTGGAGACGACCTGAACATGGTTGGAAATAATCTCGCCGCTATGCCCATCGCGTAGACGCAGCTTGAGGGTGCCAGAGCGTTCACTCATGATGTTTCTGAGTGCGTTCCAACCTCCCAGCGCCTTCACTGCGCCGCCGACAGCCCCATCCTTCAGTTCGCCGGGGAATTCAACACAGAAAAGCTCGGGAAGCTTCTCCAAGCTCCGCTCAGGTGCTGCTTCCTCTTCGGTTGTTATCCGCTCATCCATTTTTCTTCCGTGTTGGACATACCTCAATCGGCACTGACCCTTCAGCAGGAATCAGTCCGTCACCTCTCTTTCCGTCTGGCCATAGCATCATCGGCTCGGTTCATCAGCCCATATCTCCTTCAGGAGACAACTCCTACCAATCCACACCGGGACAGTCGCAGGTACGTCATGGGCTGGTTGTAACCATTTTTCTTCGGACGTTTTATGCTCCTTAAGCAAACAGTGTATTAATGAGCCCTCAGGGCGTTTTACCGGCGGTTGTTCCCCCCCCTTGCGCTCTCGTTCGATGTTGGGATGATCCTTCGGCATGGCGCCTGTACGGGACAGCCGGGGGTGAAGTTCAGGGCCTGGTCCTATCCACTCTTTGTCAACGTTTTAAAGAGCTTCGTAGCTAGGAAGTAGAAACATGATATCTGAAGCGTTCTGAGCTATGATCTACTCTCTTTGTGCTCTGGTTCGACATTAGGCTTCGGCTCTGGCAACACCACCATAGGACACTGGGAGGTACCGTTGACGAGTCAGAGGCTTTGTCCTTGCACTGTACACGGCAGTTGCCTCCGGTAGGGGTTACGGATACGTCTATCCAGTTTCCTTCCGTTCTAGAGAAAGCCTGTGAGCTAAGCATTGGATCACTGAAAACTGAGGGCCCTGTCGTCGGTAGTCTTCGAGCGCTGTTCTATCCCACGCAAGCTCTGCTGCTCCTTATGAACAAGTTTCTCGACAGAATTTTTCGGGGCAGAGATGCTTCATTGCTGAACGACACCAACGGCGAAAGCTAGAAACTTTAAGGTGACGCAGCCGGCGATTCCGCGCAGCTTTATTTCGTGAAGTTTTATCCGGTTGCTTTTCCAAAATTGAGAGGGTCCTCTACCGGGCTTGGTCCTCACGCCAGCTGATTCTGTAAACGAACTCCCTGATTCGTTTATGCGTAAGCGAGAGCTCCATCGTCGGCCGAAGATGGCTGCGACATTTTCAAAGGTGCCCAACAGAAGTACCCGGTGTCAAGCTAGCATGCTGAGTGAGTGTTAAAGTTTTCTGACAGCGCGTCTCGCACAGCTACAGAGTCATATTATTCCCCATCCGCTGAATGTCAAGATACCCGAAAAGGGACCTGGGTGTTGTGCGGGGATGCTTGCAGGTTGATGAGAACGCGAGTTCTAAAAAGAACATAAATACGGTCATATTTTCATAACCTAGAAAATAGGACAAAAATTGGCTAAATTGAACTTTGAAACAAATGCTTGTTTAATTTTTTTAAAATAAATAAGTGAATGCTTCGTAAAAATAGTATGCTCAAAGTTGTTCAGCAATAACAAATTGTGTGGATAAGGGGGGGGTGAGTTTGGAGTGCTTCAGGTCGAACTCAAAACCTGACATCTCCTCTTGTGGGATTCGTCATGGTAAGGCGTCATCCACAAAAATTTTCTTTCGGGCGATGAACTCCGGGAGCATATGCCCGTTGCGCTGGTCTCTCTGTCGTAGTCAAATGGGCCGTTTCAGTACAAAAAGCCTCGCTTATACATCGCGCAGGTGACATGCATTGAGGAGTGTGCCGTTGTTGGCAGAAAGGTTTAGCTATCCGATAGAATTGACAAGGCCGGTGGAATCGTGCTCTTGGATTCCCAGATCATGGCTTGTATCCAGCAGACGGGAAGGGAGCACTAGTGAATGCAATCCTCAGGACCTCAGAATGGTGTATATTCCCGCGGAAGAGATGATAGACACGCCAGAGTGCCGAGTTCCTATCAGGGGGCCAACTGGAATTTCAAAGTTCGAACAAAAACCGGGCCTGCTGCATGAACAGGTTGAAACCCCCAAGAGCAGCAGGCCCAAAACAAGCATAGACTTTTCGCGGGCAGATTTAATCTCCAACAGAGGAAACCTGAAACCAAGGGCGACCCTTACACACGCCAAGGCCAGAAAACGTATTGAAGTGGAAGGTGTACAGGTCCTTGCGATCCACTAGTCTCTTAGTAGAGGCTCCACGTTTTTGCATCGGGGAAGCCTCCCTCGGTATTTCGCCGTGTCTGGAGATAGCAAACTCTTTCGTACGACTGTTGATTGGGACGCTGATTTTGGTTGTGAAGGTCATCAGTATCGACTGGCTTGTGCCTATCGTCTTTACGCGCGTCGTTACTCCGTTCACCGAGATCCTTCAGCCAGTTAGCCCGAGATGCTCGACTGCAATCGACTTGCACGATTTTCTATCAGAAAGGTTTCAGCGAAGCGTCCATCCCCCGCAATCGGCAGATCGATGGCTTCTAGACGCTCCTAATCAACGCCAGCAATGAGTCCTCAGGTTGATTTTGACCTCTTTGATCGAAAAAAGGAGGAGTTAGTATCCTAGGTAACACAGATCAGACACACTTCATATCTGTCTTCTCCCCCCCAAGCCCGCCCCCAAGCGAACTTTCTCCTTCAAAAACGGAAACTCCCCAAACTTTCAGAGAAGTTTCCTTGCAAACTCAATAGACACCATCTCCCCCCGTTTATCTAATACGATTAAAAAACATTAATAGTTCTACAAAACAGACATCAAGCAAAAGCTCTATCTAAATTTTTCAAAAACTCCACATATTTGCCAGTCAGAGAATCATTGCCTCCACGCCCTTTTTTTTCAAAATCAGCCCCTTCAAATTGGGAACCCCTATATCTCCATACATTTACCGTATATTCATATATATGATCTATATATTCAGTATAGTCCTATTCTAGTTTTCAAATTTTTGATCTATGGACGTATGTATCTTCAATCAGATCGTAATTTTCGTTGTATGATCAATTCCTACCCCCCCCCCTTTTCCGCGCCCAAATCTTTAAATCGGATTTGTTTTGTCCGTTTTGAGGTTTCTGGGGGTAGAAGCTGAATATGGTCAGAACTCCCGAGCTGACGGATTTTGAATAAATATACAAAAAACAAAAATCCTTTGCATATATTATTGTACAATTTGAAATGCATATTTCATGTCCATTTATATTTTATTAAATTATTTGATTACTTACACCAATCGGAGAATGCTAAAAATGGTTATCAAAGATTAATTTAGAAAACAGAGATTTTTCACACCGGCAGGGGGTGAAGAATCCCTGGGTGACAGTGGGGGACTTTCAACGCAAACTCAATAGATGTTTTTAAAAACAACATTATTCGTGATTGTTATTTACTTTTTCCTTGATCACTGAGAAAGGAAACCGGCAATCAGGGGGGTGTTAGTTTCAGGGATAAATCACAACACCAAATAGAGACGTTTTTGGGGGGGGGGGATGGGGGTGGTCCTGATTGGAACATGGTGAATGTTCAGACAGAGAATTGGGAATCAGGGCACGAGGTTGGATTCTTTTATTGACAAGTACATGTAAGCTACTAAATCGATTTTTCATAGCCATCAATGGGTTTGGAGGAGGATGGGACTGCGGAGGGTATCAATCAGGCTCAGGGAGGGGGGATGGGGGAGGGGGGGGTTCCGTTTGGGCCTCCCCAGTCAAAGTTATGGTATATAGAAAAACTACTTTCAAAAATGACTAGTGCCGAATTTTTTTCCACATCAAAAGCAGTAAGTGTCCTGTTGTCTCCCTTGGTTGTTTTGCAAGCCAAAAAAAGGGAAGGGTTTTCTGGAGATACCATGGAGCAGAGAATGCGTTCCCCTCTAAATTTGTCTGCTAGTGGGAGATTGAGAGAGAAACAAGGAGTTCCGATGTCGCCGGCACTACCCTAGGATCCGTTTAGGGGAGAACTTTTCGGCTAAAAAAAAGTTGGCAAAAATCACTCTCCCAGCTTAGATACGTTGTGATCCTTCCGCGCGAGGCGGATTGAAGTCTGAGGGAGGTCTTGTTGTTTTCGCTTTTGTTCTGAGTTTTTTCTTCTGCTTAGCGGAAGCTTTATCAGGGAAGAGAGTTGTGAACTTTTTCTCGGACGGGGGGACCATGTTTTTTACCAATGCAAAAACTCAGTGAAAGCCTCAGTTGCTGCTCTCTACGTTCTCCCTTGTCTGAACATGGCATTGGTAAACGATGTCACTTTGGTGCGAACGTGATGGATTTGAACCGATCACAGCTTACTCTCTTCTGGGGGAAAAAAAAAGAGGCAGGGTTTAGCACCTAAAATGGGTTTCTTGCTGTTGCTTGTTAGAGAAGATGTTTTACTACTCTGCTTGATTTTCGCAGTCGTCTAGGTACTACCTACTTAAGTTTCCTGCCAAACCGAATGACGCGAGTTAGGTAGAAGAGGTGTTCGTGTTGGCCCTTTTTTTCACTAGCGAGTGTGCATGGAGTAGACCTTTTCTGTAGATATTGATCGTGAACATGTTGTCAGTAACATCAAGTCCTAAGAGCCGCCTGTTTCCCCAGGAGCGGATGAGGCAACAAGCGAGGGAGAACCGTGTACCCGTCGTTGGAGCGGGAGCGCCTGCAAGAAGATCTGCACCTTTGGAAATGGAGAGGCAGAAGAGTTACGCGGGAAACCGCTTCCCCGCGAGAGGCAGCACATCGGAAGATAATTCTATCGAGGGAAGGTCGAAATCCTTCGCCTTGACGCGTTCACCGACCGAGGAGAATTTCCGAAGGCACGCTATGCGGAAATCGGCGACTGAGGATTCATTGCGGAGGCTACAATCCGGGGGTGGATCACCAGACAATGGGTTCAGGAGCATGCCCTCTGCTCGCTCCCCTCCAATCAAGATGAATAAGCAGGGCACCAACCCCGCGGCTGACTCGTTGAAGCGGGCTCAGTCCAGTCGCGCAACGAGGACGGGCTTGGTCACATAAACCTTTACTATCTACCGAACGATGAACAATACGGGGAGCTGAGAGCTCACGTTGCTGTAGTATGTATGTAATTCTAAACTATTAAATGGTAACCTTTTTTGAGAAGAACAACTGCGGACGCCACTCCACCTTAACCGCAACTCACGAGATTTCAGAATCATTACCCCAGGGCTGATGATACCCGCAGTTGAACAGGGCTTCTTGCCCGCAACATCGTTGATACGGTTCCCAAGCTGTCCCCTTGACGAACAACATTGACAAAGCCGCGTCTGCCCGTTTCGAGATAACTATCAAATATTTGTAATTTTTACTCCAATCTGAAGGAGGCCCAATGGCACGACAAAACGCAAGCAATGTGGGCAGTTGAGCACCTCGTACTGGACTGGCTGAAGCGGATCTATAGACCCTTCCCTTAGTAACACAGTGACGACTTTAAGATGAAGAATCTTGCCACCGGCGCTCGCTTGGGTCCGTGGGCTTGTCTTCTCGTCAACGTAGGTTGCCTCAATTGTTCGGGGACGTCCGGCATATATACCCAGAGCAGCTTTCCGATTCTTGCTGTTTTCTTTTTTTTTTCAGACAGGGGTTTAGCAAATGCTTCACGTTTTGACGTCGGACTGCGGAAAGTAACTTTATAGGGCTGCTGTACTGCGTTGCTCGGATGCTCGCTCTCGACGCGCTTGCTGGCCCAGGCGAGACCGTGGAGCTCAGAACTTGCGAGGGTTCTAGCTGATCGGAATTCACCAGGAGGGTTTTCCAAACGAACGGATTTTGGGTATAGAGCGTGAAATTCTGACGGATGATACGTAAATGAAGTGTTCTAGGGGAACCGAACTCTCCTTGTGAATCCATTCGTGAGATTCCCGGACGCCCGCTTAGCCAATGAGCCCTGCAGAGCGATGATCCACCTGTCAGAATCAGGGCTCTCATGGCCGCAGTTTGTTTGTTCTGGTAAGTATTGTTTATTGAGTTCTTCAGATCTTTGGCAGAGGGATACTACCAAATGATTAAAAAGGTAAGAGGGTAAAATGGTACGAAGCAGAATTCTAGTCAATCTCCTGCTTCAAGTTACATGTACTGCTGGCCAGGGAGGTCACCCATTCCATCTCCAACTTGTGCCTTCTTCTCTGGAATTTCAGATACGAGACACTCAGTCGTCAGAACAAGGGATGCAATGGAGACGGAGTTCTCCAGACCCCAGCAGACGACCTTCGTGGGGTCAATAACTCCAGCTTCGAAAAGGTTCTCGTACGTGTCTGTTCTAGCGTTGTATCCCATACCGAAATCCATCTCGGCAACCTTTGACAGAACGACTTCACCCTCCTGTCCGGCATTGTCCGCAATCTGCTTGATCGGTGATCGCAGAGCCCTCTGTACGATCAACATGCCGTACCTCTCGTCCTCATCGCCCGAATCGCTCTGCAGATCGTCCAACACTCTGGAGGCGTTGAGGAGGGTAGTGCCCCCCCCAGGGACGACGCCCATCTCAACAGCGGCCTTGGTTGCGTTCAGGGCATCCTCGTATCGAAGCTTCTTGTCCTTGAGCTCGGTCTCAGTCGCAGCTCCGACCTTGATTCTTGCAATGCCGCCTCCAAGCCTGGCTGCTCTCTCCTCCAACTTCTCCTTGTCAAACTGAGAGGTGGAATTCTCCAGCTCGGCCTTGATTGCTCCAACTCTCTCGTTCACCTCGTCTTGATGCTCTCCTGTGGAAATGATTGTGGTGCTCTCCTTTGCGACAACAATTCTCTCCGCCGTGCCGAGCTGATCAATGGTGAGCGAGTCAAGCGTCAAGCCAATGTCCTCCGCAACGTACGTAGATCCGGTGAGGATCGCAATGTCCTGAAGGTAAGCCTTCCTCCTATCACCAAAGCCTGGGGCCTTGATGGCGACGCAATCAAGAACTCCACGCATCTTGTTGACGACGAGGGTGGAGAGGGCCTCTCCAGTGAGATCCTCGGCGACAATAAACAAAGGCTCCTTGGACTTGACGATGGCCTCTAAGATGGGGATGATTTCCTGAATGTTGTTGAGCTTCATGTCCGTAACAAGCACACGTGGCTTCTTCAGCTCGGCGACCTGTCGCTCCTGGTCGTTGACGAAGTACGGGGAGATGAAACCTCGGTCAAACTCCATTCCCTCGGTGAACTCAACCTCATCTTCCAAACTCTGAGACTCCTCAACAACCGTTGATCCGTTCACTCCAGATCGCTCAAATGAAGTCGAAATAATGTTACCAATCTTCTCGTCATTGCCTGCGGAGATCGTCGCAACCGCGCGAATATCCTCGATTCCAGTAACATCGCGCGACAAGCGCCTAATCTCTTCAACAACCTGCTTCGACGCGGCCTCCATACCGCGACGCATCATGACGGGGTTCCTCCCGGCACTCACACCTCGCATACCCTCCTTCACCATAGCCTGGCAAAGTACAGTGGAAGTAGTGGTTCCGTCTCCTGCCTTGATATCGGTCTTGGATGCTACTTCCTGGATAAGCTTCGCACCAGTGTTCGCCTCCGGGTCGGCAAGGGATATATCCTTGGCAATTGTTACCCCATCATTAACCACCTGCGGGGCACCATACGACTTCTGCAACACGACGTTTCGTCCACGGGGTCCGAGGGTGATCTTCACGGCATTCGCAACAGCATCAATCCCCTCAACAAGCTTGCTCCGTGCGTCATCGGAGAAGGTCACCTTCTTCGACATCATTACCACAGATCCAGTCCTGTTAGCCTTGGACGGAACGATCAGCGGCCTTCCCGACCGCGATCCCAAAAACCCAGAAGTCCCAACGAAAGCCATCTTGTCACCCACAACCAACAACAACGACGAAAAAATAGATGTTCAAACTAAAACTCAACGGCCAGAACTTCTACAAATCTCTCTTACAGCAACACTTTTTGTTGATCCCTCCTCTCCCACCCACCCCACCCTAAACCAACCTCCCCCCCCCCCCTCCCGACCGACCAAACCGCGCCGGACTCCAAAAGACCTTTAAATGCGATGAACCTTCAGCGTCCCTCTGTCATACTACGAAAACTGACATTTCACCGTCAACCCTAAGCCCACACGCGGAAACAATAACTACCCCCCTCCTCCTCTTTTTGCATTTCAACGAATTGGACTATGATCAATCTCCGCAAGGTCAACACACCCCTTAAAGCATAACCATCTTCTTTTGATTTCCTACCCTTTGACTTACAAAGTATGAATTACATATTTTTCAATATATAGATAATAAAATTGTGAGTAGATTTTTCTATCAGGGGTAGAATCGGATTTATAAATAGTAATCTGTCTAATTGGAACAGATGGGAAGGGGGGAGAATTTCGTAAACAAAAAGCAAAAGATTCGAAATGAGGAGAGGGGGGAAGGAATTGGCGACGGAATTTGCGAAGATTTTATCCGAACCGGTTTTTTTAGGTCGTGACGATAGGATTCTGCTTCTGTGGAAGAAATAGAAAGAAAACTGTGAAAAACCATGCAATCTCCAAGCTTCGGGTTTGGATCGTTGTGACAATTCTCATTTCTGTTACATTTCCTACGTTTTACTCCGTTTTATATTCCGAATATGGGAGTATTAGTCTACTAAATTTTACTTTCGGCGAAACTATTATTAAGAAACAACTCTTTTTAGTAAAGCAAGGAGGTGTCGCCAATGCTCCCGTAAGGTCTCGTTGTCTAGTTTTGAGATTAAGGTTCTCGAACGTTCGTTTTCGAGTGGGTGCGACGGCCGTTACCAAAATCAAATCATGTTATCACACGTGTCTATGACCAAATGCACGTTTTTCCCACAGTGATCTCAAGGGGCTAAACGCACCTGCGCAAGGAACAATGTAATCCTCTAATTCAATTTGTAAAAACAAGTATATTAGTAATAACGCTTGAAAGTTAGGGGGGTGGGGAATGGAGAGCTTTATCCATGGTCGATAGTGAGCCTATTTCGATGACGGGGAATTATTTTCTAAAAACGAACCCCAAAGGCGGGTGTGATTTGTGTGGATTTTTCTCAAATAATTTAGATGGAGTCTTTTCCACGAAGGGGAACTCCTCTCGAGAGCCATTTTTTCAACGAAAAACCTACTGTTGAAGTTCCAGCAGCCTAGCCAATCAAATGTCAACACGTGCGGGTACGAATTCTTTCCTAGTACAATTTGTTATTGTACTAGAATTACTTTGGATAATGACTGGGAGGGGGTCGAATGCGAGAGCCTGGTTCGTCCTCGGAAGGGTGAGCCGCACGCGGTATACTGACGGAGACTTCTACAAGACGATATTGGACTCCACTATCTAGCAAGTTTGTTTACTTCGATTTGTCGGCGTTGCAAAAAAACACGAATCAAGGAGACGTGTTCGACAGAGGAGTTGTCTCAGAATTCTTTCTATACAGGACGTAGTGCTGAAGGAGAAAGACCACGTCAAAGCCTATGCTTGTGAACCCGAGAAGGAACTTCACGGGATTGTCCAAGACAGATGACCAGTCCTTCCGGAGAAGCCCATCTATGACGACCTGAAGCATGGAGAGACTCCCGCCGGTGAAGTCTAGAAGGACATTCCACACGTTCCAGCCGACTGTAGATCGCCTGCTGTGGTTAAGCAGGACTTGCGGAACGTATTTGCCTGCTGTTATCGCGAGTTTCACGAAGCTTAAGGAAAGCAGCAGAGTCTTCCAGCTCAGAAACTCCGACGCAAAGGACAGTTTCATCAATGTGAAAATCAGCGCAGACGAAACCACCGATCCCGAAACGAGCTTACAAAGGGGCGAGACTTTCTGCTCTCCACGATCATATATACTACACTGTAACGCCGTCACAGAAGTGAGCAAGAAAGCGTGAACGCTGAAGAACACATCGTTCAAACGAGCCGATGTCGGATACGCAGCGATGGTGAAGGCCGCATAGCAGGAAAACCCGAGCAGATTATAACAAACAAAGTCCAGGGACAGCCCCTGTACACTCCTCCTCCCATAGTTTGTTACCACCTGCGGATAGAACGATACACTCCAGCTTAGAAAGTACAGCCATCCAATTGCCCATGAAACGAACCCCCACGTCACCCAAACCATCCCACTGCTTGCAACCTCTTCAGCGCAGTTCCTACAGACCAACTTTCGATGCCATGGCCACCAGATTCCTCAGTGACGCCTCCTCCGAAAGCACTCCTAAAGCCGATCTAACTTCAGCTTGGGATCGGAGAGGATTCTCTGACCAGCAAAGTTCCGTCATCGAAACACTAGTTCACCTTGTCGCCCGAAGCGCTCACCTGCTTTCCGATCTCTCAAAGACTTCACATCGGATTGTAGGTCTTACAGACTAAACGCAAGTCAGGGGTATGATAAGCATACAAATCTTCATCAAGTCCATCCAAGTCGGTCTCTTAAGTGATCAACGCAGTGTATGAATGTCTTTATCGGTTGTCCAACTAGCCCCGGCAGGTACAAGTTGTCCTCTTATGAGCCGCCGCTGTGTCTAGAGTACTCGCGTCGACAGAGTTGATCACCAAGGTCTTAGGTCAATGCTGTTCTTGTGTATATAGTGAGATCTGGGAGGGGCTCAGATGCCGCCAAGGCTTCAAGGAGAGGTATTTATCACTCTAGCCTCGTAACGAAGATTTTGCTGCAACAGATAAAGAAGCCACAGTCAGAACCGCTTGAAAGCCGTGATTGAGCTACTATTGAGGACGAAAGTCCAGAGATGCTCAATGAACATGCGGTTGCCCTCTTTGCGTTAAGAGCGACCGGTTCACCTGGTCAAGGCAAGCCACAACTGTACTGAGGATTGGAGTACACTGTTAAGAACTTCAGGAGAGTGTTAGAACTAGACCACCCTGCCACTGATACGTCCAACAACACGTCTGCACGCTTGTTGGTTTTTTTTTTGGTTCAAGGCAGGTTACTCTTTCTTCTTTTAATCCAATTTCGAACGAGAAGCTGTAGTTTCAAACTCCAGTCGAGCGGCGATCGCGAGATCCAGCGCTGTGTTCTTGCTAAGCTGGTAGAGGTTTTTGATACAAAAAGGCCAGTCGCCATCGAAGATATTAAGCATGGTTAATTTAGTGCGGTCAGCTTCTACGTCTTGGATCTTAGCATATGAAATCCAATTCTTGTTCTTTGATACGATCGGTCATCAGAAACGTTCGCGAATGAGGTTTCCGTTCAATCTCACCAGGGTACAACAGCAAAGGTCAACGTGTCACGAGAAGCGTGGACTATTCTCAATTAGGTTCCGGAAGATCGCTAGTCTCGGAGTCCTAGATGTCCAATCCTTTGCTTTGAACTGCTTCTTGGCTCTCTAGCAGTATCTTGACGAGGTCTGAGGTGATCTGATTGATATCGTCTACTGTTTCCAGGAGCAATCCAACGTTGGCATGGCTCTCGGCGACGAGCTTCACCAAAAGCAGCGGCGAGATGAAATAGACAACAACGTTCGTACTCAAGTACGTCACAACACTCTTACATCTTCCCATTTGCAACTTTTCAGCCAGCTCCGCCGCGATAGAAGCTGCCTCAGTGGTCTTCAGCAAGGCCAACTCAGCCTCCCCGCAAGTGCTCCCAACCGCACATGTTACAGAAACTCCTTCAAGGTCAGATACAACAGCTCCCAGCAATCCAGGAGTTCTCTGAACAAGAAATTTCAGAGGTGCGTACGAAACAACCTCCGTTCCAGACGCTCCCTCCTGAAACCCCCCCCCCCCCAAAAAAAAAACAGAAAACAATCAGTTCTCATCTACCAACTGACCAAACCCAAACAAAAGCGCCCTCCAGGTATCAGTTGCTCACATGACTTACCTCCATCGTGACAGAATCAATTCAACACGTTTAGATATACAATTTTTATCCTCAGAAGCATCGCCAAACCCGTGTCAATCCTCCTCAGTCCAGATGTTCCTGCATCACCTTCCCCATGTTAATCAAACAGAAATGTCCCACGATGAACTTCCGTGTCCTACAACACAGCATTTGTCCCATTCCAGGAAGGCTGCGCTTATGTTCCTGGGAAGGGGGTTGTGGTACTTGTAGCACTGTGATGCTGGGGTTGAAACTTTGAGATTTGCTTCATAAGTACTGTAACCCAATCCGTTGACAACTAGCATCTGTCAGTTTACTGGTGGACAGCCAAGGTAAAATGGTCCTGTCCAGATCGGGATGGTCTGGGGTACGGTTCAGGACGTTAATGCAGTTGTTCGCTGGGTTTTAAAAAAGGTTGCAAGCATTTTTTAATATCAAGCCTTGGACGGGACAGTTATTTCGATGCTTTCAGATTACTGTCAACCTCCTCTCAGTCAAGCCGGAAGCACACTATGTCCAGCTGCACACGCCTGATTTCCGTACTTTCTGACCGCAACAGTTTTAGATATCTGTAACTTTACCCCTCAGGTAAAGTTACATATATCACGAACAACCATGAGAATTCAAGTCCGATTCGTTCGCCCGCCCTCCTCCCAATCCAGATAACCCACCTAATCCAGCTACCATTCCTCCACGCCGGAGCCCAGTGTTTCAGACTCATAGTTTCTGCCGGAGCATTCAATGGGGAAATTGAGAGGAAATATATCACAAATTCTAATTTCAGTCAATCCAGGACCAAGACAGTCATACGCCTCCCCTCATTCCAGTACGCGTCCCACCTACGCCGAACGTCGTTTCATATGGGTAGTTTGTGCGCGAGCGCCCAACCCCGCGGGAAACTGAGAGGACAAATCCTACAGACTCCAGATTCAGGCCTAAAACACCTATCGGACCGATTAGATCTTCAATCTATCCAAGACCAAAGTACATCCCCCCTACTCCTCACCTCATCGACACCCTGTCCCATCAATCGTTTCCGCTCGAGCATTCAACTCTCGAAGCTCCCTCTGAAACTGATACTACTCATTCGACAAATTCCAAGCTCATTCTGATATTTCCTATCCAAGGCCTAAGTAAGCTCATCCATCCCCTCCCAATCCAGCCCGTCATCCCTCAACACCCTATCGAACGTTTTTACGTCCATAGCCGCTCCTGCCCGAGCGTTTGGCTGACAGTAAGAATGGAGATTGTGCGAAATAGTTTTTTTCCGCTGACGAAGATTGACTTGGGATGGATTGGTGGGATGAGACTGAGCTGTCAGTGTATGAAGGACCTGAGTAATCTGGCAACGGTATGAAAGAGGAAAAACAAAAACCGAGGACTTAGGATGATGGTAAAAAAGGAACTAGAAGATTGTGTTCTCTAAGGGAAACCTGAGGGATGGACTTGGAAGTTATTGCATTTGGAATATGTGGTCTTCTTCTGGATATGACTTTTGTTGTTCTTCTGGCTGCAGCGAAGGATATTGTGAGCGCATCATCGCTTCCGACGAGTTCTGTTCTTGTTGCTAGTATTGTTCCGCTTTGGTTTTTGAAGTTGGTGGCGCCGTTGTTTATTGAGAAGGTTCCCTACCGGGTGAAAATCTCGGCGGCGGCGTGGAGTGGGATGCTCGCGTTGTGTGGGACCGCACTGCTGAGCTCGATTTGGGGAAAATTGGTTGTCGGCGTCGCAGTGGGGGCGATTTCAACTGCGTTGGCTGAGATCACATTCTTTGCGCTTGTGACGAGGTATTCAAAGCAGTGTTTACCAGCGCTCACGACCGGGACGGGTTTGTGCGGGCTTTGCGGCTCGGGGTTCTACTTCTTCTTCACCGAAGTGTTCAAATTTTCATCCAAAGTGACTCTTCTGATTACGTCCATACTTCCGCTGAGTTTAATTTTCGTGCATGGGGTCTTCCTCACACCTGAACCGGGACTGAACAGAAGCAACAGCGAGTCTGCCATCGCTTTTGAGTTTCCAGGAGCGTACGATGCTACCACTGAGGCTCTGCTCTCTCCTAATTCCTCTACAAATGAACAGGAAGAATCAAGTGGCGTCCCAAGACTATCGTTAAGAGAGAAAACCGACTTCGTTTTCAACAAGCTGCTCTTTCCTTCGATGATCCCGCTGTTCCTAATCTTCTTCACTGGATACCTCATGACTCAAGCTGTTGTACCTGAGATAACTTTTGATTCAAAGCTGAGCTCACCTCAAGGACAATACTCACTCTTCCTTTTCATCGCGAGTATCGGTGGAGTCCTTTCCAGAGCCTCTCTCTACTTCGTCGAGGTCGACAACCTCTACCTTCTCACTGGCGTACAGACGGTTTTCTTGTTGGTGCTGATCCTCGAGATCCATCGACCGTTTCTTCCAAGCCTAATGAGCATGCTTTTCATAGCTCTGGCCGAAGGTGCAATATCCGGACTGGTCTTTGTCAACGCTTTCAGACTAATCAACAACAGAGCTGATAAGACCCATATTCGAGAGTTTGCTATGGGGGTAGTCTCCGTTGCGGACGCAACCGGCGTCCTCGTCGCTGCTGCGGTCGGTCTATCGTTGGAACCTTACCTCGCTCACATAGATGAGCTCCAAAATGCCTAACGAAATGGTAACCAATCTATACAACCCCGGACAAGTGTCAAGGCACTTTTCCATGCTCATGAGTGAGCGAATACACATCAGTTATCCAACCTCCTTGTTTAATATATTGCTAAAAGCTACGACAAAGCTTCAAAGAGTCAGAAATGCAAACGAACAAAGAGCAAAAACAAAGTAGATACCTCAACGTCAAGCTACCAATGAAGGGCGTCAACTCCAGAACTGATACAAAGAAAATAAGGCAACCATGCCACCGCCTCGAAGAGTAAGCCCGTGGTTTAAGAGAGCGTCCTAAAAGGAAACGATAAATCCTTCGTGCAGATGTAAATGGAAAGCATTGCCACTGAGAAAAGGCAGTTCTAAAGATCTACACCGCGATTGCTGGTTCGCGCACTTCCAGAACGTGGGACAGAGTCTGCTTGAGCTCTGAAATGAGTTCATCGCATTTCTGTACCTCCGTCACTGGACTGCACATGAGATAGACAGTGTTTCCTAGCGGTCGTGCGTAGATGCCCTTCTCCCTAAGTGCCTGCGTTACCGCTACTGAACCGGTTGCAGTGTAACCAGAACCTACTTTCCGCACAGACTGGTTCAGAGTCTGATCCGTCGCTTCGTTTGACTCTGTGAGTATTATGAGGGCGTACCTGAGCCGGCAAGTCGAACTGCGAGGACTGTACCCAGGTTGACGACGCCATTAACATTTGGCATGGAGCTAATGTCCTTGCACATTTGATTGTCCCAATATTGAGGTTGCTGCCCACTCCCGGAGAATCGTTTGCCGTATTCTTGAAGAGCATGCACGGCAACTTGACATCCAATAGGATGGGCCGTGTACGAGTGACCGTGCAGAAGGGCCTCCTCTTTCTTCTTCCCCTGTTAGTGGCAGTGATACGAACCCCATTGAGGACAAGTAAAACCTTACAGTCCCTTAATAAGGCTGTAGAATAGTTTAACGTTACCTCGAAAACCTTGAAAATCTCGTCGCTCGCAAGCGTAACGCTGAGAGGTAGCAGGCCGCCCGTAAGAAGCTTTGCAAACGCGGCGACATCTGGCTTGATACCCAACATTTGGCTTGCACTCGGTGCACCAAGACGCCAGAGACCGGTGAAAACCTTTCCATTCGCGAACGATAAAACAAAAGACGACGAGCTCTCTTCTCTCAGAACAAGGTCTGCACAGTGAAGTTTGCTGCTGGCCAAGAAGTATATAATTCGGAAATGAAGACAGCGGATGAGCCTCTGCACCTTGATATATGAGTCAACATACCTCATCCACCATCACCGGAATTCCAGTGCGCTGACACTCGTCAGCGAGAATTCTCTGATACAAAGGGTCAATGAAACGCATGCCTCCAGCACCTTGAAGTACCGGCTCCATAAGAAGACCTCCAATCACCTCTGGTTCCTCAGAAGCCAACACCGCTTTAATCTGTTGTCTGTAGTCCTCAGCAAGAGATGATGTGAGCCTCTTCTCCATTGCGAACAGATCTTTCCGTTCTCCGTGCTTCTCAAGCACCTATTCAGTAAACGTTCATAGCACAGCACATATTGTCAGAATTTACCACCAAGAAATAAAAATTCATTTTCTTTTTCGCTCTGGGTAACCTTGTCGCCTTCAATAATCCATTGGCTGTGTCTCATGGACACGGTCGGAGGATCCAAAAAGATCCCATTGGGTTTGTACCAAGGCATCTGGGTAGCGTTGAAAACACTACTAGGCGAGCAATCCATAACGCCTAATGTATCGCCATGATAAGACTCCTAAATCCATAAATTCAAGGATTCAGTTCGATCGGACAGGGTTCATCGCACAGATCAACCTTACCTCAAGTGCGATAACCTTCATGTTTTTCCACGGATACTCATCACGGCGACCGTAAAGGTCATTCGCTCGTTTCCTAAGGATCATCTTTAGACCGACTTCAACGGCGGTGGAGCCATTGTCCGTGAAGAAGACTCTATCAGCCCAAGTGCTGCCAACGTTGTCGAGCAGGAGGTTGGTGAGGTCCACGGCGGGCTGATGCGCAACCTCAGGGAAGATGACATGTCCATATCGGGATGCACCTTTGGCAGCTTCCAGTGCTAGCTTTGGATTGCCGTGGCCGAGTCCATTCGTCCACCAACTGCTACATGCGTCGAACTGCGTTGAGAGGTTGACCTTGTCTGTTGACGAATAGTAAAGACCGGGTTGAAGTGGTCGTCAGATCCCACACCCATCCGCTTTCGGAAAGATAATCTCAGGTGCACCTTTCGGGTCTGTCGTTGCGACCGTGAAGTCATCTCCGAAAGCGGAATCAATAGTAGTCACCTTGTTCGTCGTCGCGTGCTGTGTAAAGGGCCACCAAATGTGATCCTTTGCTTCTTCTGAGAGCGTTCTGAGTCTTGATTCTGTCGAGTTCATATAGGAAGCAATTGTCTTGCATGTCGACGAGAAAGCTTCCCGCAGGCCGTCTTCCTCAAAGTACCTAAACGAGCAGAAACGTCAGCTCCAGCATGTTCAGAGCTTAACAGAAGGGAAGGCTCTTATTCATCTCGTGGAAAGCGGGTCGTGTACTTTGTCAAAGGTTCTGTCTTTGGCGGAGGCGAAGGTGCTACAAGCACATTGGCATCTACTGCCTTGTCAATCGCTTTGTGGTTTTCATGTTCAGTTCCGAATACGAAAACAACGGGAACGTCATATCCACGAATAAGAAGCGACTCATAGGCAGACAAGGTTTCAGATATTCCGCCAAGCTGACCACTACCGACTAGGACTGCCGTCATTCGTAGCGGTCTGTACACGTCAGCTTGGAGTGAACCGGATGGAGCGGGTGAAAGCACACCACCAGCCGTCTCCACGAGGCTAATCGATGAGTCACTAGTTCTTCCGATCTCTTCGCTAACCAGCTGGATGAGCTTGGAATCTTCAATGGCCTTGGACGCTTCAACAGCCCGGTGAGGAGATACAGGATCCCTGTATCCAAGCAGGACTTTCACGTCCACATCCCGCTGGGGCTTGGCGTGCCTCTTCACAAACAGAGAGTCGTCATCATCAGGATAGCCCGTCTGAACCGGCTTGATGTACCTCAGGTTCCTCAGATAATTTCCGGAATTCGCGGCGAGGCCAGCTGAAAGTAACGTCTTCCCAACGTCGGTACTGGAACCCCAAACTTGGAACGCTCCAAGCCCAGGTAATCTCACTCCAGGCATCTACCTCGCGAGACTGCAAACCTCCTTCGTCACCAGATAATCTCTTCCAAAGCGGATCTTTCGAAGGAAAAAACCTCTCTCCTCCGTCTTCAGTTGCCGATCTTGCTGTGTCCAAGTCATATCAGACCTGGATCCATCCACCAATCTAGCTCACACGACGCCAACGTAGATATACTCACAAAGCATTGTTAAGGATGGCCCCAGAGAGAATCTTCATTTGGGGGCATGCCCCAATGACCTCAATGAAGATGTCCACCTGGAAATCCACTGATAAAATATGTATAAAATGAATCACGCCTTATATTGGGGCACATTAGGCGCATTGCACTGCCGCCCCTTGATGACCTTTATTTAGCATATTCAATGGAATTGGAGAACACCCTTCTGAATTTATTTAGTATATATTCATGAAGAAGTTGTCCCATTGAAAAAATTGTCCCATTTCTATATGCCTGAATACAGCAAAAAATATATATATATATATATATAGACGATTTATTCGTATGATGAAAATAAATTGCGCATCCCACTACGACGATAGTAGCAATCACGATGGATTAGGTAATGGGAACCTCCTTTACTTGGGTAGCTGTCTACTGCAGCGCAAACGCGGGTTCTAGAACTATCCGAGGGAAAAGATCAGGTTGCCCCACTACCGGGGTGTCTCATGCTACGTTCAAAAGGAAAAGCAGGACCAGTGAGATTCTCCTGTTGGTCCACACGCAGAGCTCCTATCGATGGCTCTGATAAACTGATGATGATGATGAACCCCGCTGACTCTATGCTAGAGGTAGTCCAAATCAGACGCAGGGATGAACCCGCTATCTTGACCCAAACCCAAATATGAGCTGAAATATGTTATTGAACACATCAGGCGTGGGGGAATCAACATCCACACGATCTGGTTGGAAGCGCCAATATGCTTGGCAATGGGGCAAACTGGGGCATGCGCGCGGCGAACACCCGGGGCCCGATTGCGTATCTCTGACCTCTCGCGCTGTCAGAATGTTCTGACCAAGGTCGTGGGGATCGCGTTGTCTCCTCTTGTTTTATACTTCTGCAGGAGAAGCACTGCCTGGCGAACAAATACCCCCGGGGGGGTGGTGGGTAGTGCAGAGTCACTTCCAACTCCGTTATTCGAGCCTATCTACAACATCCGTTCGTTCAGAGCCTAGCTACCCTGAGGAGCGAGAAACAAGACGCTGGTGTCGCACGTCCAACAATAAAGCAGAGTTTGAATGCCAGAGTATCAAACGAAGCTCCGTTGAGGAGGCTAGCAAGAAGCGTTCGGTCGCTGCGAAAGAGAGCACGAAGCCAGCGAGAACCTACTCTATCAACTAAGCAAAAGGATTCAATGATGAAGGGAACAACCAGTATACAATGCCCACTCTCGAAGCGTAGAGTGTAACAGCGCCTCAACGTCTTGGGATTCTTTCAATTGTCGCATTGACCTAGCTGCAGCTCCACCGCGCTGAGCGGACGCAATCTACAACACCGAGAAGTGTGGAAACAAGACGCTGATGATTCGACAATGCTGCCCTAGTTTTGGAGGCTCTCTCTCTACGCTCTTGTTCACCGGGGATCAGGATTCGTTCCGATCCTTCCGGAATTGGAGACACCAGGTAGAGTGCTACCTGACCGTCAAACGTCTTAGGGACGTAATCGACAGCCCGATAGACGCGACGGAAGCGGAGAGACAGTATATCTCTGCGGTGTTCTCCAGAGTGCTGGATGGGCCGGCGCTGGACACTGCCTTTGCCTCCTCGAGAGAGGCAGCGCCAGAGCGGGTATGGGCGGCGCTTCGGGCTAGTTATGAGCCCTCCTCCCGCGAGACGGCGGACAGCGTGTGGGGCAAGGTGTATCGGCGCGAGATGCACACCAACGAGTCGCCACACTCTCTAGTGAACTGGCTACAAACCCAGTTTGCAGAGATCAGGGAGATAACGGGCGTGGCGTCCACGGATGAAGAAAAACGTCGGGTCCTCCGGAAGATTTTGGAGGAGAGGGGCGCCGAGTATGCAGAGTTCCTGTTCTACGCCGCGAAGGACAAAACTCTAGGCTGGACAGGTTTCTGTAACGACTTCGAGGAGCTGGACCGACTTCGAGGGTCCAAGCAAATCAAGTCCAAAACGGATTCCAGCACGCACCACGTCACAACGGTGCAGAATAAGAAGAAGAAGAAGATCCCCAGGGGTTTTCTGTGTTAAGGGTGCAAGAAACCCGGACACATCCGAGTCAACTGTCCTGAGCAGCAGGACAAGGAGGAAAACAGGCCGGAAACGCGAAGATTCCACGCAGGAATGACCGCGGTCAGAGCTCCAGCGAGACTCGTGCTGGACTCTGGAGCAACGGACCATATATGCTCCTCGGAGAGTGCATTCTCGGGCCCCACAAGGATGGTTGACACTGACACATTCGGGGACGGGACAACGAAGACCCTCGGCAAGATGGGTACGGTCTCCTTTATACTGACTTGGAGATTAGCGGCGATAGCATTAATCACTTCCCTCCTATCCTTTTCTACGAATAATGTCTTTCCATCTAAAGATCTAATGGAGAAACCGTTTTCCATTAATCTACTTAGACTGACTACATTCAATGAGCCGCCTGGAAGGTAGATAGTGTCCTTCAGCGACAACATATCTCCTTTTCGCGTCCTCAGCTCGACCGTACCCATCTTGCCGAGGGTCTTCGTTGTCCCGTCCCCGAATGTGACGTCATTGTCAACCATCCTTGTGGGGCCCGAGAATGCACTCCACGAGGTGCATATATCGTCCGTTGCTCCAGAGTCAAGGTTTCGCTGGAGCTCTGACCGCCGTCATTCCTGCGTGGAATATCATCTTCACAGTATAGTAGAGTACTTAAGTGGAACATATAGGCCCATTAGTCAGTGGAACAATGAAGAAGGCACCGAAGTTTGGAGGATGAAACTGAGGTCAAAGTCAGGAATCCTTGAAAATTCCAACAAATAGAACAGCGTTCGAACGCCCCAGAGACAGGTCCAATGAGGAGGCCATCAACATAAGTTAGGTCGGTATTCCCTGGAGAGCACTTTCCATGCCGTGATATCTTCCGGACGATCTAGCGAAAGAGTTTCCTTCTGTTGGAACTCCGTATATGATCTGGGCACCTCATACTAGTCTAGGGCTATCGACTTAGATTAGAGCCAGATACTCCTATATCTAGTGCGTTCAATCACGGATCGAGATGTTACGGTCCTAATGAGAAAGAACGGTTGTAAATTCCTCGATGAGAGGGGACGAAAAATAGCAGGTGCAGTTAGATGAAATGAACCTGGGAGGCAGCACGAAGACGCACCCATACAAGCGCGAGCAATGACGTCGAGATATCAATACGAGGGTCATATTACATCCAAGGAAGGCGCGAAATGTGAAATATGTATGAGAACGAAAATGACGCGAGTACCTCGAAAAGGAAGATTAGCGCATCCATATTTCGCGTTTCGCGCCGCTCAATAATCCCGACGGAGAATCAGGACGGACCTCAGACTACAGGAATTGCCGGTTGACATGTCCGCGCGCACAAAGGCAGAAGGTGTGTAGCACTTCGCAAATACAATACGATACGATGCTGATTTGCTGAACTTACGATTTTCGCAGTCCATGACAACGAAGCAGCTTTTCGACGCGATGAACAAATTGTATGATAGACTAGAAATAATGCACAGCTATGAGCATACCGCGGGCATAAAGTTGGTGCATACGTCTCGAGCTTTGTCAGGTCATACAGAATACAATGCCTCGATAAGTACTCTTAGTTTGTTAGAAATAGTTGACCTCCGTCGTATTTCTCCAAACTTCGGCGCCATCTTTTACTGTTCCCTGCCCCAGAGGCCCATCACTTGGGCCTTATTCATAGAGGCTCAACTATGCCAAAGGCGCAATGTCATCAGCGTCCAACACCCCCGTCGCCCTTGTGCGCTTAGACCAAGGAGTCGTACCAGTCCTTTTGGCACTCCCCCGCGTCCCTACAACCATCTCACCTTCCCGTCAGTTCTCTCACACTATGGACTCTCCTTTCTCTAAATCGCACCGAGCGATGAGACCATGTTAGAAGTAGTTGACCTCCGTCGTATCTCTCCAAACTTCGGTGCCATCTTTTACTGTTCGTTGCCCCAGAGGCCCACCACTTGGGCTTACTAATCAACGTCTGCCCACGCATGGCGGCCCACTGTCAGGCCTTCAATGACTCTTCTACAAGTCTACAGTATACTATCTATCCACGGGATATACTATCCTAGCTCCTCTATCCCGCCCGTTTTTCCAACTATGGCAAAGGCGCCATATCATCACCGTCCCACATAGACTGCATCCAAAAGCCTTTTTTTTGGTGAAAGAGAGTGTTGGAACTCCGTATGTGATCTAGGCACATCATACTAGTCTAGATCTATTGACTTAGATTAGAACCAATACTCCTATATCTAGCACCAATGGTGGGTTTATAATATGATAGCCGCTCCGCGATCAGAGGGGTTGCTCGAGTAAAAGAGAACGGTGTATGCGCCTCCACGGGTCTCTACAGGTGGAAGTTCTGACAGAGCTATGTCTAGAGCTCTGTCAGAACTTCCATTTCCAACACATTCTGTGCGATCGATGGTTACAAAAGACAATCCAGCTGCCTTCCAGAATGTGAGATCGTTTGCAACCTTGGGATGGTGAGGGTGGCCAACACACCTTCCGACAGCTGGTTTTTGGGAGGCTAATCACAAGAAAATTCTTCAAGCCAAGAGACATGACATGACGCACGTCCTCTTGACAAGTGGAGTACCATCTTTTGGCCTCACTTCCCGTGGATTCGAGTTTGTACAGACAGGCTGTTGCTGGGTAGCAACATATCAAGAGGATGTGATTGTGCGGACCGATCGCGGAGCGGTAACTCTGATCCCTACGAGATACCCTTGAGCATTGAGATAGCTGAGATCTGCATCTGCAGTCTGAATTTCCCCAGAAAATGTCAGATCACATTCTCTGTTTGTTGTTAGAGTATATTTTGCAAAAACAACTGGCCTGATCCATGTGCGATGGTGCTAGAAGGGCTGGCCCAACACCTTCCCGAAGAACATATTGTTATATGGGGCGCAGGGGCAGGGGAAAGCTCATCACATGGAAATTGGAAAAGGATTTGTCTGCTGAAACGACCAGGAGGTCCTCTCTTCGTCAATCGAGTCAGATCAGGTTCCTGTCGGGTGGAGAGATAGTCTGTGGGTGTTTTGGGTAGTCCGTTGTTGGAATGCGAGCCCTTAAGAATCTAGACGGACAACCGTTCTCTTGAGTTGTGGTGGTGGTCCGTTTTAGGCTTCGATTCGGATTTCCGAGCAGCATTTTCATTCTGTTCAGCAGCCTAAGCGTAAATGTGAAGAATTCTGTACGTTCTTTCGAAGTTTTGGGTCATCTTGTAGCGACATAATATGTATCAGGAAAAGGCTGGGTTCTTGGGGCGCTTCTTCAGGCGAGGGCGTTGCTGGGCGGTGGATCCTGGGTTCAGGAGATTTTGTTCCGGGATTGATTTGGACAGTGTGCCAGGATCTGGACGAGCTATTTTCAAGGAGAGGAGGTCAAAGGCAGAGCCTGTTCAAACAGAAAGACCGAGATCTGGAGATGGCGAGGTCGATCGTGGCCCTATCAGGATGAGCTTGGTAGATAGCCTGAAGAGTATCGAGCTCGTGGACGATGCTGAACCCCTCGCACCGACTGTGAAACAGCCGTCCATTGGTTCGCTTCTGAACCGTTTGCAACAGAACGCGATGAGGAAGGCGACAACGAAGCAAAAGAAAACCAGAGTCGAACGTTGGAAAACCACTTCGCCTTTTTCCAGCGAGTGGCTGAACAGGAACAAGCCAAGCGTCTCGTACTTAAAAATGGTCAACGACCTGCACAGCTCACTTATGGCGAAGGGTCTACTCCCGGAGCTAGAGCGCAAAGAGATTGCGGGAAATTTCAACACGTGGAGGGTCGAACTCCGTACTGGTGAAATCACGGCGAACTCCCTGTATCTGACAAGCCGTGCTCGAGCAAGGGAGGATGCTGCAAGAATACTGCATCCAAAGCTTCAAAGGATCGCCAGAAAGGAGCGCATTATCCGAAAGCCCGAACAACCCTCTCAAACCTTATGAATAGAAAACAACACTATACTGTAATTATAATTAATAATCGTTATACATTCGCAGATTCCCGCGACTGGAATGTTCCAAGCACGCCAGACTCTTAAAACTCGGCAGCTCAAAAGCCGCGAGGTGACTGAGTTCTAGCTGCTGTCAAACGCACTACTTGCATCAACAATTAGTCTCCATACTTTCCATTACCCTCCGGATGATATTTGAATCCTCAGTCCTCCATGTTCGCGTTCTGTCCATCGCGCTGTATACAAACTCACAATGCCACCCTCTGATGCCGGGAGCCACCCTTCTCCAAGATCCGCCACGATCCGCCGCACGCCACAGAACTCATCTTGGTTCTGGTTGCTGATCGCGGTCGACCGGCCCTGGCGGCGCCGGAGAACGGCTAAGAGCTGAGACAGAAGGAAGCGCACCGGAACTTCCTCCCGGAGACGGAGCATTCGGAATCAAGCCCCCCACCAATGAGGGCAGCTTCTCGTTCGGGAAAGTCCGGCTCCTCTCTCGTGGCGAAATGTCAGAAACTGTTCTTCCCGAGACATCTCCGAGAGGCTGCCCTGGGAGAGTTTGCCCAAGGGCGATAGGTGGAACTGGCCCAACAGCGGACGCAGCAGACTCGCCGAGGCTCGCTTCCGGTTTGGCGCTGATCGCTTCACACGGCGGTTTCAACTTGCCTGGATCAACCTCAGGATTCCCTGCGGTAGTCGCCGCTCGTTTTGTCCTTCCCATAACCACCGGGAGATTGGGTCGCCTGTATCTCGGAATTTTCGGTTCCGGAGTCTTTGTCGAGCTACTACCTTCCCCTAGCAACGGCCGATTTGGCCCCTGAACTGACTGAGCACGGCTGCGGCGCGTTCTCGTCGTGGACGGAACCGGAAGTGATGAGCCGGGTGCCGCTGGGGCCGCCACCGGAGGTCGAGCTTCCCGATCGGAATCAAAATCTCCTATCCGCTTTCGAGGGGCTCTGAATGCACCTCTTCGGAGGTCCAATCGCAACAGCGGATTTGGCGATAGATCCACATGCGTCTTCTGAGGTGGTTCCAGCGAAGGAGAGCCGCGAACCGATTGCCCTGCAGCGGACGGTAGCCCGGGAAGAACATCTCCACGTACACGAGAAACGCTGAAGTCTTCTTTGGCAGCCCTTGGAGACCAACTAGTAAATCTCCCGGGCGGCTCGAAGGAAGTACTCGAGCGCGAAATGAGTTCTATTGGAGGGTCCCGAAGCGGATTCAACAGAGAACCAGCGTTCGGAGGCATGGCAGCAAGCGCGCGCGGCGTGCTTGGACTGGAACCAGCGAGACTAGAACGGGGAGAAAGAAACCTAGGGGTAGACAAGGTCAGCGCAGCCGGCGGCTTCAACTGCGGCTGCTCGTCGATGCGGTGATTAAAACCCCTCCACGGAAACTGTGAAGGAACACCCAACCCTGCGTCGCTCACCCCGCCGTGACAGTACTTGCTCTGACTCCCTGAGCTCCAATGCCCGACTTCCACGACGAGTGGAATATCGTCGTCCTTCAACCCCGGAGGACCTGGAGCCGAAATTCGATTGCTCGCGATTTCCATCCGCTTTCTCCTTTCCTCAATTCCCTGGGATTCTAGATCTTCGCCACTATCAGTTCCCGGGTTGCCAACACTCATACGCTTTACCAAGTTCGAATTCGTTTCCAAATGTTCTCTTGGGAAATCAGTCATTTACCCACCCAACCCCCACCCGCTCCGCTTTCTCCTTCAGCTTTGGACGCCCTAGCAAAAGTCGTCAACCTTTCTTCCACAACATATCACTAAATACCAAGGCGCGTAAACAGGAACCGAATCAAAGTTGTACCAGCAGCCTCCTTTATATCCAGCAAGAAAAGGCCCCCTCAGTCATAACCCGACCCCCCCCAAAAAATTCCGAAATAAAACTCTTCCTGTTTGCTTCTCTTCAGCTCAAACCGGAACCCACAGTCCAGTATCAAAGAACCCGAGAAAGCGAGAGGCGCTCCACTGACACCCCTTTCATACTTCTCCGTCACCACTCAACTCAAAAAAAACCTCATCTCCCCTCTCCTCAACTCCTCCTCCTCCTCATCTTCAGAACGGTTCATTTACCCTCTCACTACTTTCGCCCTCACTCACATCTACAACCCCACAACCATACCATCAATTTCAACACTTCCTCAGAATTCCCTCCTCCCCCCCCCCCCACCACCACCGCGCGCCATCCCAGTACACTCCCCAAAGCCCCTACCCTCATTCTATCCAAATCTTGCTGCACAAATTCATCCTCAACTCTCCCTACTATACCCTCCTTGCTCTCTCTCCCGCTGCCGGCCCCCTCGGTTGTCAGCTTTCCAAAACCTCGTTATGGCTAACACCATCGCTTTTGTTCTCACCATCCAATTCTTTAAAAAAATCAATTAAAATAAACTTTTTCATAACAAATTTAAGAACACTGAAGAAAACACATTTTGAAAAGGCAATTAATATTTTAAACTATTAATATAATCTAATCGAAGAAAGTCTCCTACGATATAATTTATAATATAAACGATAATAAATGAAGACGAAATACACTTAATTGTGATAGAAATAACCTCCATAATGTAAGCAAACCAAAAATTACATAAAACAAGTATTACGGCGATCAGATTCTTTTTTCTGATGAATGGCATATGACTTAATTTTCTTTGAGTGAGGGAGGGACGCAGAAGGGCGGAGGGGGAAGAGAAATTTGCGTATCCTCGCTTCTTATTTCGTTTTTTGTTTGTTTATAGTCTCCAATGATAGGGGGGGCGTGGGAGGGAGTGGTCGGGTGGGACGGGGGGTCATGATAAAAAGCTAATTCGTTGAGAAAGGCAAGTATGTTCCGTCAAAGTTGAACAACCCCCAGTCAAAGCGGTTCAGGATACAACAACACCAGAAAGAACGAGTAAACATGTATTCATAATTATGTAATTAATAAGGACGTCGCACTTCAGTTGCGTTTTCTTACGGCGGAATCTTTCACCCCACCCCCCCTCTTCCCAATGGCGGAAAGTGGTGAAAACACCCGCTATGTTTTTTGATAATTGTTTTTTGGTTTTGCCAGTCCCTGGGGACTAAGCCCTTGTACAAAAGTGGGGATATAAAGTTGGAATGAGCGCTCCCCTAGTAAGTAGATCATGGTGGGATGTTGCTGCTTGCAACTGGTAGATTTTGGAGCATTTCTGACTGTATCTCGTAGGTTCGAGCAACCCAGAAACCCCGACCCCCCTCCCTCCCTCCCGTCCTTGCTTTCGTGTACATGTTTTGTAACTGCTACCAAGCCGTAATTGCGTGTGCGAGTTAAGGGGGGGGGTCTATGCATGAAAGATTTCCTTGCCATGACGAAACAGTAAATAGTCCATAATATTGTTTTTCACCAAAAAATAAAGATAATCCAGTAGCAAGTACCGAGGGGCGGAGCGAGTAGAAAAAACGATAAACAACAAACTAAAGTCTTTAAAAACACACATCCAAAAAATTTCCAGTGCATGCTCCCCCCCGCACAAAAAAAAAAATCCTCCCCTTCCCATCCCTCTCCCTCCTTTCCAAGGAAACTACCGGCTCGCCGTATTCGATCCACTTAAGTATTTTCGAAGTAAATGCGGTTTTCTACACCCACACATTTTCGGCGACCAAAAAAAAAAAGAAAAAAGCCTCCACCTAGAGAAAAATTGCTATTCACACAGGCGAGGGAGCGCAGACGAAAAATCTTCCGGGACGCCCAACGTTATGAAACTGATTGGTTTCAATCAATAAATAATGTAATTTGGAAAATTATAATCATTATCAGTCATTTACATGCGAAATCCGCTTGGGTGAGTTGGAACAGGTTCCGAAGGGGGGGGACGATGTGCTTTTCTGGGTCTCTGTATCCATTCTTGAGGTGGGTGTCGGGTCGCTGCATGCCTCGTGACCGAGTGTGGCCTTTTTGCCCGATTCGATGGATCGTCACTAAAGTTTTTCGAATCGATCTTCTACTCGCCACGAGGTGCATTCAGCCTTCTACGACGGATCCCAAAAACCAAAGCGCTCCTCAAAAATTAAGGAATATTTCTTCTCCTTCCTTCAGGAGAATTATGTCTATTGGACATAAAATGACAATTCCCCCTTTTTTTTCTTTGCTCGGCATTTTTTCTTCTTCCGTTTTTGGCTCACAAGGCCTTGCTGATCCTCCCAAGGGGTGCGTGCAACGAAACCTATGGTAGATGGGGTAGGAGAAGATCACCCAACATCGTTTTCTTTAATAAATAATAATTTATGTGAATGTATATTCTGTGTTTGGGCTCACTTCTCCACCCCCCTCAACTCGAAAGAGGAAGACTCAATGGTCTTCCTTTTTGGCTGTTTTGAGGCTGTGTGTTTTTTTGTTATTTTTATCATGCGTTTCGGTGATCGTCGAGGAATTTTTCCCGCTTCAAAAACATAAAATAATTTAGTGTCCAATTAAGCAAGGATTTGGCTCGAGCATCGTGGGCCTCTTTTGACGGTCTTGTTTCAATGACATGTGCGCGAGGAACCACCGGTTTGAGCACGGACGTGTAGCGTTTGCGCAAGGAGATTTTTTGTTTTCGTCACTTTTTTTGGTGGGCGGGGGGGGGGGAGGGAGGGGATGGGTAGGTGAAATATGTATACAACGGAGTGCAAACCTCCTTACTCGACAGCTTTCCAATGCACGCGCAGCATTGGTTCTTTCAGTATCAGAAGGGAAAGTCAGGGAAACCCTCCTCGCTACCCCAGAGTTCTAAAACCAAAAAGCGGGGACAATCCACAAGTCCACACGTAACGCTCCTATCAAAAGCTATGCAATCCTTTGCAAAGTGTCCTCCTGTTCCGTTGAGCTCGCGCGTGTCGCTCAGCTCTTTAGTCCAGTTCAGTAAATGCGTGAGCAGTCTCACAAGATCTCTTCGCTAGTTCGACCGATACGGCAAGAAGTCTCGATCGCCAGTAGAAGGAAACTTTGCGTCCGGCTTTCTGATGGACATCGCCCCCTTTCAGTGCGCCTCTTTAGAATTTTCTGCGAGTTACGCCACGTAGCTATTCATTGCCCAGCTCGTGTTTAGGTACTTCCCGTTGCAGAGCGAGATTACGGTAACATCCCCCAGGGCAAACAATTGGAAGGTCTCGGATCGGTGGCAAGAATATCCGGATGCAGTTCTCGAAGTAGTTTTCCGGTTCTGGCTTATTATCAATATAGAGTTTCAGCAGTTCAACAAATGCCCCAGCTCGGTGCAGAACTCCTCGAACCTGCGCTGCCAAAGTTCAGTCGTGGAGGGACAAGGGTGGAAACCCCGAAACCAGGAATTAGTTCAGCATGTGCTACGGGAAGTAGCGCTCGTCGAAGCCGCACGAAATCCCGGGATAAACGTCTGTCGGATGATCTCTAGGCATTTTTTTCTGTTCCCGCAGGACCAAAATTCAATTTAACATCGTTTTTTCTACTCAAATACAGGAAAATAAATGGGAGTACAAGGGAACGCGTTTCCGCCTTGGAATGAAGGGCCCCCCTTTGCAGAACGTTTGTAGTACTATTACTGCCCTGGAGGGAGCTACGACACGAGGAGCGTATGGAGACGTTCAATCTGGGAAACTCAGTTGAGGAGTACCTTCCCGCAGGTTTGCTCGAGACGCACCGGGCTTGTTCCAAAGAGTTTTATTTGGGTTGCTTGTATAGTGGCTTTATTCGTGTGTTCAGAATGCACGGAGCGCTGCACTGCATGCTACTGGCTGTGGACTAAGAACCGTTGACTTTGGATGGCTGAGGTTTTTATTCCATAACGGGTTTCCCATAAGGGTGAGTGCAAAAAATTGTATGAGGTGCTTACTGTACGATTTGAAAGACTTCAAAAAAAACACGGCCTCACCTTCAAGAAAGCCCTCGTCGTCCTTAGCAAAATCTCTGAGACCTTGTTTGTCTTCCTCACCATCATGATCTGTGCCTGGGTCGCAGGTGTTCTCCATCTTGTCATTGCCCTCAGATCCTTCTTCAGATTCATCGGCAGATTCTTCGTCAGCTTCATCAGACTCAGAACTATCCTCGGCACCCTATTTATCGTCAGGAGAGACTCACATTACCAAGCACCACGTCCCGACATGCCTTCATTGGACGACTCCTCCGATCCAAGTCAACCATGTGGGCTTCGTACGCCCCATTTCAGGGTCTCCAACTTTCGAAGCTTCGCGACTGTCATTCTGTTGCGTAGCTTCGTATGTAGAGCCTCGTCGAAGACCACAATCGCTCACAATTTCTTGCATGTGGACAGAATCCTGTCAAGGCACGGCCCAAGTTCGCGATCTCTGGAGCCTTTCCTTCGCGCAGGGACCGAACGTTGAACGGATCAAGAACTGCGTGGTCCCAGCAAGCAAGATTCAGGGGCAAACGGGCCAATCTTCAGATCAAAGATTTTGATCTGATCCCGAAGTTCCTCGTCTCCAGGAACGTACACATGCTTGCTCGCTAAACAACATTTCGTACAGACTCACCGCGACCAAGCAACACAGGTTGTTTCTCCGGTGGAGACATGCCCACACCCTCAGGCGGGGATCAAGCACCCAACAAACGTATGATACTGGACCACGTCCTTTCCTCATCCGCTTCTCTATTGCCGTTAAAAACGACTTCGGCTTGATCTTCATTTCCGATGATTACGTCCTCTATTACGATTCTATTTTGAATGAGAACCCACCCCCCTCCGGGTCGGAACCCCCTCGTTGGCAGGTACATACCGCACAAAAAATATTCAAAAAGCATAAAAAATTTAAAAATGTTAAAAGTATACAAAAGATATATGAAAGATTTTAAGTATAAAAGTATAATCTTCCCAGGGGTCATCACAAAGAATTGGAGTTCGCACCCCCCCCCCCCCCACCCTCCTCTTTGCCACGCCAATCTATTGTTGTCACCACTCATATGCAGATGTCTGAAAGGGAGGAACTACCCTGCTGGTAAATATATCAACTACCAGGTAAACGGAAACCAGAAATTAACCACCAAGGCACGCGAGAGCTGGAGTCACAGTAATTAAGCAAAAAAATTTTAAACACTTAATGGGGGGGGAACAAAAAAAAGACTTGATTGGCAAGAGGAATCGAGGGTTGTCGCACCCGAAAGAAACACCGGTAGCGGAGCTGGGTGGGTGTTCTTCAACGGGCATGGTGGGCCTTGACCTGAAAAAACACCGTGCGTGGTTCTGCCTACCTCAAGAGGGGTTCTCATTCCTCTGGCGATTGCACGATTCGGGGCTGGAATTGAGAGCAGTAATCCGTGGAGGCCGGTTTTTTTTGCCAGGACTTACCAAAGCATCGCGAACGATTGAGAAGAACATCAGTCATGGAAAATTAGTCATGGACAATCAATCAACCTTCCCGATTGGAGGTTTGTAAATGACCAACTGGCCTGACAAAGCCAGTGGTCATCGAGCGCTTCGGTTGTGTGAAGCGGGGTGGGCTGGAAAATCTTGGGAGCTATTCCCAGGGTACAGCCTCATTTCTCAGGCTGAGGAGTCAAATCGCTGTCCAATCGCTGTCGAAGGGAGAGGAATGGGAAGGAAGAAGGGTGCGGAGTGAGACTCCTCCAGCTAAGTGACTGCGTATGTAGAAGATGAAGGACGGAGAGTGAAGCAGGTCCGGTCCCAACGAAAGGGATGTCCCGAGACTGTAAGATGTGAAGGGGATCGGATGCCAGGCACGTCTGAGATCCTGTTCCATAGCCTCAACACCTATGCTCGGAGGTTCAGGAGTGGGTAGGAGCTGAGAACGTGGCGTCAGTATTGGCATCACGCAGGGTATCGCACATTACACGTCCCCGGCAACAGGTTCCATAAGGACGAAATGAAGGAGTTGCTTGTGAGTCAACCTGATTGACTACAACATTGCGTTCCGATCCGTCGATGGGGACAAGTTCCATAAGGACGAAATGAAGGAGTTGCTTGTGAGTCAACATGATCGACTACAACATTGCGTTCCGATCCGTCGATGGGGACAAGTTCCACCGGTGCGCATATGTTTTACTTTTCCTCCAGCTATTTAAAGCGTTTGTTAACCGCAGAGTTTCGTTTCCCTCTGGTTACCAGAGTCGATCAACAAGGGGTTCAACTGTCCTCCTACTAATATTGTATTCCTATATCTCGCACTGACGGAGGGTCCAGGCTGCACGATATCTTCCCATGTCTGCACAACGTCGTGGTGCTGTCCCTGGTTCAATGCGACAAATGAAGGAGTCTCAGTACGCGGAGGCGATGACTCATCCAACCTTTTGGGACTCGGCGCTGTCTCATCGGTTTTGTACCGCTGATCATCGAGTGCTTTGTATTTAGAGAGTGTTGCTTGTCTCTGGATTCGTCTTGTTTTTCACAATGCACCGGGCCGTCTTGACTGCCTCCTCACGGAGCTTTCTCTGACTCTCTCGCGTTCGAATGCTGCTTTTTTGTTGGACGCGCGCATCAGCGCATCCCTTTCCGCTCCTCAGGGTAGCTGATCTCTGAATAAATTGTTGTTGTTGACGAAGGGTATATAGTGTGCTAGCCACTCCGTGATCAGAGGGGTTGCTCGAGTAAATTCAACGGTTAATGCGCCTCCACGGGTCTCTATAGCTCCGTAAGAGCTTCCAGTTCCAACAATATGTAAACACCTGCAAACACATGACCGCGGACCACGTTCCACCTTCATATTGTCGTCAACTATTCCGCAGATACTTATTCCTCAGATCGAAATCTGCGTAATAGTTGACGACAATATGAAGGTGGAACGCGGTCATGTGTTTGCAGGTGTTTACATATTGTTGAAGTGTGCACGGCTGGAGACACATGGTGCTCCCGGCATTGGGCACCTTTTTTACTAAATTATCGAAGAAAAACGAAACACAAAATTTGTTTTTGGAAAATGTATAATGTCGTACACAGAAGTCCAGAAGTTTTTTGGACAGTGTGAAATAATTTCAAAAAAGTTAACCAAAATTAGTTCGGTAATTTTCTGATTGACTCAACCCCTATAGAATGGTCTCTTTTGCATTTTATTTGTTTTTTATGAATATATGTTCAGGTTTTCGAAGGTAGCTTTCGGTTTGCTAAGGTGTATGCGGATTTCCTCGGGATTGAGTGCAGGTTGAGAGGGCTATAGTAACTGTAAACTTTACTCGGCAACTGCCTAATGCAGCGCAACACTAATTCTATCAACCCTTGCTGAGGATAAGTGGCAATTCTTCATGGGAACTGTGAGTGCAGTGATCGGAGGGCTGGCCCCACGCCTGGACGTAGTCTCCCAAATAACGTGTTGTCGAAAACGGAGACGGTGATAACGATTGATTCTCACTTGGGAGGTCTATCGCATTAATCAGACCTCACCTCTCAATCCAGCTGGATAAGGAAACTAGCCTCAAGGATCTAGGACGCATGAGTGATACTAGGTTTCTTACTCATCTGTACGTAGGTCTATGATGATCTTGCTTCTGTAATCAGCTCTATAGATTCAAATTCGATAGATGCCCACCCCTGAAGCTACAGATTGGACGACCTGTGTAATGCTTTGCCCGAACTAGAATCTTGTTACGCTAGCCGGTGGAGAGTCCGGTGATGTTATAGAGTTTTTACTTTTTGAAAGAATTCCGCGGATATTTATGCTATTGACAATGAGTTTACTCTTTGAAAGAATTCCACAACGGATATTTATGCTATTGACAATGAGTTTACTCTTTGAAAGAATTCCGGATATTTACGCTATTGACAATGTGTTTTCGTCGTGTAATTACTCCACGTCTGGCGAACGGGGCAAAATTATAGAGAAACGAGGGAATGGACGAATAGAAATTTATAACCAGCGATTGCAGTTCGAACTTTGACGGTATGGCACCTTTGCCCCCCCACCCCCCCCACCCATAATCCCATTATTGCTTCAGCATTCCCAGGCATAGTCTTATTCGCTCGCCTTGACCGGGTCTCCATCAAGAACCCACAGAACAGCTGAAAAGGACTATGCGTCCCTCTTAATCATCGTAATCATAGAGGCCGCCCATAAAATCTTGAGACGTTTGGAGATTGAGATCATTGTGAGATGGTCGTCCAGACCTGCAAGGCCTTCGACTAAGCAGCTACAATATTGGGAGAGCTTCGGAGAGAAAGGACCATCTCTATTTAACCGAATGCCCTCGGTCGCCAAGTTGATCTAGCAGAGCTTGAATTTTGACCGCGCATTGGCAGTTTGAAGATAGCTACTACGGTCAAAAAAGTATGAAGGTCGCGACCAAAATCCGGCTACTGGCCGTTGTCAATTACATTGTAAATACACGGAGGCGAGGGCTTGGTTTTCATTCTGTAGATTGAAGATTAACCGCTCGGGGAACCACTTTTCGAGTTGGTTTGTGAATATGAGCATGGTTGCCTGTGACCCGTAACAGCGTTCAGCAAGGGACAACGGCAACATGCCTGCGGAGGTCTTAGCTCAGAAATGCGGAATTCTCGCATTGGCCAAGTGTACCATTGGATCACATGTTATGGCTCAAGGTGTGAGCCTCAAAAGCTCACAAACCCATACAAAGTTCAAGCGATCCCGCTCAGCACGACAGGCTGATCGCAACAGAGTTTCTCACCCAAGTCAAAGCTACTCGTTCTTATTCTGACCCCGGAGTTTCTTGATCCCCAACTAGGCAATCTCTAAAGACAAACCGCCCTACCTCCGTACTTCGCTCACAGAACAGGAAACCTTGGTCCGGCGAAGGATAATTCACACTACGCTCATGGCGAGTACAGTAAAGCTTGAACGAATTCCTTGCTCAGCTTGCACCAGCCTAGATACGATTCGAGGATCTGGACAGGGGGCATCCGCTACCATCAAGTACTCATCAACGGTTTCCGAAGCAAGAACATAGGCGATAATCCCAAAAACCTCTTCCATGCTGGGTCCTTATAAACAATGACGTATCCTTGCGACTCGTAAAACTGAACTGCATGCTTGTTTTTCACACCGACATGAAGGAAAATCTTGTCGTATCCCCAATTCATTGCTTGCTCCTCGCAGTGCTTCACCAGCATGGTTCCCAGGCCTTTCCGCCTTGCCATGGTGACGACGCCGAGGTTCTGCAGGTAAGCAAAGTATGTCGTTCCGAAGAGCGGTGCATTCCCGGCTCCCGGCAGGTTCTTCTCAAGAGTCAGTTCAACCACACCATGGATATCCCCTTCGCAGAAGACAAACACTAAAGACTTAGATACTCTGGGAAACGTCACCGCTGCCTTCACAACGTACAGACCTTCTCTGGAAGCGACAACATAGGTCTCCAAGACCTTTGAAAACATGACTCTGAACCACCTGGAAAGGGCAACTTCAGCTGGATTTTTTGATATCGACGAGTTCAGGTTTAGCATAGCTTCCGATTCTTCTCTGGCGTTCTGCAAAACGCACCTCGTATTCTTCTGGATATTTTGGAATTTGATTCTTCCGCGGCGTCGAAGAAGGCTTCGGCGCAGACCGAAGAGAACTTTGACGTTTCCTAGACAGGCGATTGAAAAAAATTGGGCCGATTTTTTTTTTTTTCAGGGCACAGATCCAAAGAAAGGCTTTGTTCGGAAACTTTCTTGTCATCAACGGACTTACATCGCCCGTGATCTCCCGAACGGCGTACTCCAGCGCAGTCCTTCTGGAATCCACCGAAGACTTCACGGCTCGAAGCTGCCTCCCGAACCGAAGAAAGTTTAAGGAAGGTGCAAACGATGGAATCAAGGCGCTTGAAGAACACTTGCAAAGTGCATAAGAGTCCATCGCATGAATTCTAGCTCTTTACTCTCCCAACATCCCTCGCAAGTAATCTCAGCTGGTAACGTGCTCTATGCTTCATCAAACTCATTGTCTAAAACCTCCGAGGAGCCGATGAAGAGGATTATCTAGTGCGAAATGTGAATGCTTTAGTCTCAAACTGCTCGATTTGTTTTGTTCGAAAGGCGAACTAGGGTGCTTCGCCATACCTAAGCAGGTCTACTGGGTTGCGTGCTGAGGTTTGTTTTGATCGAAGAGGGATACCAAAAAAACAACACCAGTGGGACAGGAAAGACGGTTCAACGCCCAATTTCAGCGCCAGCAAAAAAAAAACGCAGACAGCTTTGGGAACAAATGCGAGGCAGTTGTTTTCATTCACCCTAAACTCGTCAACAATAGTCGAGCTTTAAAGTCCATGGTCCGAGGGCGCCATCCAGCAAACGCATCGGTCCATCCAAAGAAAAGTTTTTCGAACTTCCCAGCAACATGCGTACTACATGTACTAAAACTGTACAAAACAAATCGTACTAACAACAAATTCGGTTGAAAAAGGACAGGCTGTCCTCTCACGAAAATCTTAGCAATGCAGAAAAAATCTGGATCGATCAGGAGTGACTGATCAGTACTGTTAGTTAGACCACAGGTGTAGGGAGGGTGGAGCTGTTGAACCGGAGAGATAGGGTCTAGTGAAAGTCTGGATAGAAAGACTTGTCTTGGAATAGATGTTACAGGTGGTTGTAAAGGATTACAGACAATGGTAGGTTTCGTGACGACTGGTCTTCGCCTGCGAACTTCTGGGAGGGAGAAGTTTGGCAAGGGGCTGTGCACTGTGCGGATGAGCTCCGACGCGATGAAAGAAAACAAAGTGAGTCTCTACCCCTAGCAGTGCATTGTTTTCTCTTGATGAGGGAGCTAGTTTTGTCCGTAGCTACTTATGAGTCTGTCTTTTATGATCCCCAAAGATGCTGCATGTTGTCTATCGAGTTGGAAACATTGAAGCCACGAAGAAGTACTACACAAAGTGCTTTGGGATGAAAGTCTTGAGGGAACGGGATGTACCGGATGACAAGTACACTAATTGCTTCCTTGGCTACGGATCAGAAAGGCGGGGCGAGCATTTTTCGATTGAGTTGACATACAACTACGGTGTTGACAAGTACGATCTTGGAAACGGCTTCAAGTACGTAGGTAGGGCTATCTTGAAATATCACCCCTATCAAAGACCTGCGAACTCTTTCCATCGAAGCCATTAACTGTTCTCAACCTGCTGCCCCAAAGGCATTTCCGTACCGGACGTCGAGGCTGCTGTGACCCAAGTCAACGAAAACAATGGAAAAATCATCGACGACTCTGAGATCCCTGCTTCAGCCGTGGCCGAGGACACTGATGGGTACAGGTTTCAATTGGTACCTGGCCAGCAACGTGATCCCGTTTCGAAAGTCAGCTACAGCTGCACTAACATTGAGAACTCGATCAAGTTCTATGAAACAGCGCTCGGGATGACATGCTTTCAATCCAGTGGTTCTTTGGCGAAGCTCGGATACGGCGCAGAGAAGGTATTAGATTGTGCTGCTGAAAACAACCTGTTATCGTCCATTTCTAATTGGTGGCTACATTCCTTCCGGCGGATTCGCGACAAAGGACTCTACTATTGTAGAACTGGTTCATTCGGATAAGGCAACTGAGGTTGGTGATGGCTATGGACAAATCGCTATTTCGACACCTGACGTTTACGCCGCCGCTGACTCTATAACAAAGTCAGGCTTCGAGGTAACACGGGCACCAGGACCTGTTCCTGGAATCGGAACGAAGGTCACTGCTGTCCGAGATCCTGACGGTTTCAAGGTGGGTGATTGCAAGAGAACATATCGCTGATCGACTAATTAGCTGTCTTCGCTTTCCATCGATGCCGTGCACTGATTATTATCCCAATAAGTTTTAATTTAGTCCCAATATTTCTCCCGCCTCCCTCTTTTCGCTGGATGTGAACGCGTTTCCATTTATGATCCCGCTGAAAACGCGCCCCTCAATTTTCTCTGTTCTCCTTCAGATTGTACTGGTGGATGCCGAGGATTTCGAATTGGAATTTGATTAGCGCGCCGTCCGATGCAAGTCTGGACTGATTATTCACAGTTTGTTCGTCTCTGGTAAACTTCTGCCTTTTCTTCTAACTTCGGCATTCGATGAGCTTCTCCAGCGCGTGCTTTCGATCTTCATGTACAACTGCGGGCAATCCTGTCCCATCCACCACTTTACAACTGATCCTGAAAGACCGGACCAGGCGGTGGCTGACGTAACATGCCTCCACCTGGCGACTTTCCCGGTGACCTTAAGAACTGAATTTTTCTTCTCACCCCTTTGATGTCAATATGTCCATCATGAACAAATTTTGAGCTTGGGCTTTCGGACACGTTTTCGAAGTCCAACTTCCTCGCCAGCTTGGACCGCATCGAAGGCGGCGCTTTCCCGACACTATTCGCTCCATTTCGAGGCCCCCTGTCGGGATAGTCATCGTCGCAATTTTCGCAACCCTGACATTTGCACTTAATGGTACACTTTACACCGGCGCGGAAACATTCGCAGTACTTCTTCTGACATCCAGACCGACGACAGTTGCACCCTCGATGATGAGATTCGATGGTTACCATGCTACCTCCAGGCTGCATGGCATTCAATAGGGCAGACATTTAGACGGCACGCAGGACTCAAACTATCCAAACGCAGGAAAAAGCGGACATGAAGTGACTCACCACTGTGCTGGGTTCATCCCTACTCTGAATCTTAGGGTGGAACGCATACGGATTCCGTTCGAGAGTGCTCTTCACCGCCGCTTCGATTTCATCGCGGTTGTCTTCCGTATTTTTACAGCCCTGGCACTTGCATTCCGGTCCACACACAGCCCCGGCGGCAAAACAATCGCAATACAGCTTCAGGCACTCCGATTTTTTGCAGTTGCACCTCCTCACTACAGCCCCAGGCGTTTGTGGAGTCTTTAAGCCCTTGTTTGGGATGTCATCGAGGCTTAACAACACCGCCTCCACCTTCTCCGATTGCACTTGAAGTTTTGACGCAGACGTCTTAGCCTTTTTCGGAGTCGGGCTGTGTCGAACTCGCTTGTCGTCAACCCAGCTAGGCATGATCTGTTCGTCTTGAGGCTTTCCATTCGCTGCAATGATTTCAGATTCTTTCAGGTTTCGCTTTAGGGAATCCCTCGTTCTAGCTTTGGAGCTCTGCGCGGATGCGGCTAGGAAGTCCGAGAACTGCAATTTCCTAGTGTAGCTCCGCGGTTGCGATGGGGCCGGTGGGGGTTTCGCTGGAGATGAGCTCGGCCAATCCACATTGACTAGGTTGGCGCCAGCACTGAACAACAAGAAGGAATTTTCTGTAGGTCAGTCCTTCTCAGTTGACTAGCATATAATAAAACGCATTAGACACGAGTGTACCGGAAATACAGATTCTAGTGGTGCTTACATTTGGATCTCGGTGTTGTAGTACTTATCCGGTGAAAGGTCCGGACCTCTTTGTCCCGGACTCTGAAGAAACGTTCGTCCCGGGCTCGTGAATATTTCGTTCCATGTATTCTGCTTGAGCGGTGACAGCTGGGACCAAATGTTCGGATCCTTTGTAGGAGTTCCCAACAGATTTACCCGATGTGGAGACATGAATCTAAACGGTGACATTGGTGATGTACCCCAATTGGCTGAGATACAACAACACGGGAGAAGATCAAAGTATGGGTAAGACTAGAACCTGGAACTGACGCCACCTCCAAAGCAGGCAACGGTCGAACTCATTTCACTTACCTACTTCTGACAACGCCTCCTCGTTAAACAGGTCCCTGGAGGGTGAAGCCAATCTGCTATCTGTCCGCAACTGAACAGTAACATTCCCCTCCAGCGTAACATCCTCAGTCCTGAGGAGATCCTGTTCAAGCCCAAGCTTCTCATCCTCAAACGGTGCCTCGGCTATCCCTCCGTTCTCCTCTTCATTCTCAACCATGTTTTCCCCGTCCGAACGATCTAAACTACCACTGTACTAAACATTCCAAGAACACAACGAAGAAAAGAAAAAAAACAGAAGCTTTTTCCCGTCTGCCTACTCACCTTCAACACCCCCCACTCACCACCAGTCCAAACTCAACTACTTAAGTCACATCCGTTCACAAACTATGATGTCAGAAACTCCTCAAAAACTAACCACAAAAAAAAAAAAAAAAAGAAGCAAACTCCTCAATTCCATGATCCCAGAGTCTCCCATCAACAGACAACCAGCTTCGGCAGTCCTGCATATCCAACCCCTATGATCATAAACATAAACACTCCTAAATCCGATCTCACGGTCACTTACGAGACGATTCCCGCGGGAAAGAGCAATCGAACTTACCCACCCCTTTTCCCAGTATCTCCTGAATAATTTTTTTTTGGAGGTAGCTCTTCGCCCTTTCGGGGTTGTTTACCTGCTTAACCCCGTCTATATATTATATTTTCGTATTTTTTGGAAGGTTTATGATCCTCACCGAAGCAGCTTGGTCATTTCCTTGGCCAAAAATTTTGTTGGCCAACATCCTGAAATCTATTCACACAGTTGTTGCAGGGATTTATTTTACAAAAACAAAAAATATTTTGGAGAAAAACGGTTGCTGCCCCTTAGCTCATTTTATGCGACCGCGTACTTTTCCGCAAATATTATTACGGGTAGCGAGCAATCACCAACTGGGTTTGCTCATTAAATGTATTACTCCTTGTGCGGAAAGGAACAAGATTTTTGTATCGAAATATCTTTCTCATTAATATGTATTAAAAATATTCTGTGTTCTATACATACAGTTTATTATGCATATTATCGGAAATACGTTATAAAAGGAGAATTTCTGCCCCTACAAATCTTTTCTCCCGTAGCACAATTCAAGTTTTGGTGAGGGGTAATTTAAAAATGGAATCGTGCGAGGTGGAAATTGTTGGGCCACTTTCTAAGGGTACGCCCGTCTTGCAGTAGGTCAGACATGATATATGATTGGTTTACGCTTTGATCGTACAATCAAAATAATTCGCTCTGCGAGATGGCGGGTAATTGCACAGGTATGAAAAATATTGATTATACATGAATAATTTAAAAATAATACGTTACGAGTTTTCGGATTGTATTTGAATTTTTGAATCGATGTCCAGTCGGGGACAGCTGTTGGAGTGTGCTTTTTTCCCTCGTTTTTTTGTTTCGGAAGAGATCTTCTCCTCTGAGCTCAGAGGGGAGGATGCTGGTGGGTTGCTATGGGACCTCTTGTCTCGGCAAAACCAGGTCCCTTACTTGGATCGAGCAAATTCGATCGGGAAGAATTTGCCGAGGTCGGTATCTCTCCACGTCGCGTCGCGCTGGATGTCAGATATCACAACACGATTCGGCGAGAAAAAGATAATGCAGAAACTACCCTGCCTGCTTACTCTACTCAGTCGAGAAGAGAAAAGGCAACCTGGGAGCTCCACTGGATAGAGTGAACCTCGTTTTGGGAGATGGTCTTCAGCCGGATTGCGCATGGTATCAGTGCTCTATCATTGGAAAAGAGTGCTCTCAACGTCCCGTGTGTCGAGCATAAATTCTTGCTCAGGATGGATTATCGCATATTCAAAGCCGATTGAGGCATTCTGTCCCACCCAAAGGATGAAGTACTGATAGAGTTCACATGCGGGCTATTTTTGAGCTGGGAGATACAAACCATACCGCTAGCGCATATGGTTAATAGAAAACGCAAACGTGCAGTGATTCAAGAGAGGCTGTTACAGTACCTGAGTATCTGGCTATCGATGAGTGGCCTGTGGAAGAAACAGGAAGTCAGCGACCTGCTCTTTTTGCTTTTGAACGTGAAGCAACGAGAAGAACGATTAGCTTACCTTTGACTACACCAACACCTCCTTGCCGTAGATCAGATCCGTACCTTACACAGGATCCGATCCGCACTGTTCAAAAGCCACCAACTATAGCCAGACGCTCAGTTTCAATTCAGCAACCGCGCATTCCCACAATGGTTTCCACACAAACACGACAGACGCATACTGCAGGGTCGATGACGTAGTCCTTGCGGGAATGAGAGTGCTCCCCCAAAGGGCAGCTGGGCTCAGGATCGTTTTCTCTCTCTATATATATATATACAGATGTGTAAGAAAGATCGTTGAAGTGGGGCAAACCGTCCCTGTCTTTTAAAAGCCCTCGATTTCTGTTGTTTTGAATGCCAGAGAACGTTTCCAAACCC